>OY751106.1:13139222-15539222 GCA_963564075.1 Eupithecia subfuscata
CAAACCGGTTAGTCGAAAGATATAAATATTTCTTCTTTTGTTGAAATAAATCTATTGGTGAAAATGGTTTGTGAAGGCATTGAGGATTATAAGCAGGTACAATAGGTCCACGCCCACGTCCACGCCCACGGCCACACCCACACCCACGCCCACGGCAACGCCCAAGGCCACGCCCACGGCCACGCCCACGACAACGTCCAGGGCTACGTCCAGGGCCACGCCCACGTCCACAGCCACGCCCACGCCCACGCCCACGCCCACGCCCACGGCCACGTCCACGGCCATAGCCACGTCCACGCCCACGCCTACGTTCACGGCCACACCCACGGCCACGCCCACGGCAACGCCCACGGCCACGCCCACGGCCACGCCCACGACAACGTCCAGGGCTACGTCCAGGGCCACGCCCACGTCCACAGCCACGCCCACGCCCACGCCCACGCCCACGCCCACGGCCACGTCCACGGCCATAGCCACGTCCACGCCCACGCCTACGTTCACGTCCACAACCACGGCCACGGCCACGCCCACGCCCACGCCCAAGTAACCTAACCTTACCCTAACCTTACCTAACCTAACCTAACCTAACCTTACCTAACCTAACCTAACCTAACCTAACCTAACCTAACCTAACCTAACCTAACCTAACCTAACCTAACCTAACCTAACCTAACCTAACCTAACCTAACCTAACCTAACCTAACCTAACCTAACCTAACCTAACCTAACCTAACCTAACCTAACCTAACCTAACCTAACCTCCAAACTTTTCTTTGTTAATAAATATGATTATCTTAGTTGTTTGCATAAATATATACCTATGAATAGAAAATAGATACGTGAAATCCCATCACGTATAGAGAAACGAAGCCTTGATTTGCCCATGACACTGAAAAAATAACTAAATTTAAATAAAATGGAATAAAATAAAATAATAAACTTATATATATCAAAATTTAAAGAAATGTAATATCAACAATAAAGAATGTCAAAATGGGAGTAGACTACCTAGAATTTTAAGTACTTGCATTGTATAGAATCGTTGAATACAGGGGTTTACAAGTTTGTGGCGATTAAATTTCAAACCGGTTAGTCGAAAGATATAAATATTTCTTCTTTTGTTGAAATAAATCTATTGGTGAAAAATGGTTTGTGAAGGCATTGAGGATTATAAGCAGGTACAATAGGTCCACGCCCACGTCCACACCCACGGCCACACCCACACCCACGCCCACGCCCACGGCAACGCCCACGGCCACTCCCACGGCCACGCCCACGGCCACGGCCACGCCCACGGCCACGCCCACGGCCACGCCCACGGCCACGCCCACGGCCACGCCCACGGCCACGCCCACGGCCACGCCCACGGCCACAGCCACGCCCACGTCCACAGCCACGCCCACGGCCACGACCACGCCCACGACCACGCCCACGGCCACGCCCACGGCCACGCCCACGGCCACGCCCACGGCCACGGCCACGCCCACGGCCACGCCCACGGCCACAGCCACGCCCACGTCCACAGCCACGCCCACGGCCATAGCCACGTCCACGCCCATGCCTACGTCCACGTCCACGTCCACGGCCACGGCCACGGCCCACGGCCACGCCCACGGCCACGGCCACGGCCACGCCCACGCCCACGGCCACGGCCACGGCCACGGCCACGCCCACGGCCACGCCCACGGCCACGCCCACGGCCACGGCCACGCCCACGGCCACGCACACGGCCACGCCCACGGCCACGCCCACGGCCACAGCCACGCCCACGTCCACAGCAACGCCCACGGCCATAGCCACGTCCACGCCCATGCCTACGTCCACGTCCACGGCCACGGCCACGCCCACGGCCACGCCCACGCCCACGGCCACGCCCACGACCACGCCCACGGCCACGCCTACGGCCACGCCCACGGCCACGCCCCCGGCCACAGCCACGCCCACGTCCACAGCCACGCCCACGGCCATAGCCACGTCCACGCCCATGCCTACGTCCACGTCCACGTCCACGGCCACGGCCACGCCCACGCCCAAGTAACCTTACCTTACCCTAACCTTACCTAACCTAACCTAACCTAACCTAACCTAACCTAACCTAACCTAACCTAACCTAACCTAACCTAACCTAACCTTACCTAACCTAACCTAACCTAACCTAACCTAACCTAACCTAACCTAACCTAACCTAACCTAACCTAACCTAACCTAACCTAACCTAACCTAACCTAACCTAACCTCCAAACTTTTCTTTGTTAATAAATATGATTATCTTAGTTGTTTGCATAAATATATACCTATGAATAGAAAATAGATACGTGAAATCCCATCACGTATAGAGAAACGAAGCCTTGATTTGCCCATGACACTGAAAAAATAACTAAATTTAAATAAAATGGAATAAAATAAAATAATAAACTTATATATATCAAAATTTAAAGAAATGTAATATCAACAATAAAGAATGTCAAAATGGGAGTAGACTACCTAGAATTTTAAGTACTTGCATTGTACAGAATCGTTGAATACAGGGGTTTACAAGTTTGTGGCGATTAAATTTCAAACCGGTTAGTCGAAAGATATAAATATTTCTTCTTTTGTTGAAATAAATCTATTGGTGAAAATGGTTTGTGAAGGCATTGAGGATTATAAGCAGGTACAATAGGTCCACGCCCACGTCCACGCCCACGGCCACACCCACACCCACGCCCACGGCAACGCCCAAGGCCACGCCCACGGCCACGCCCACGACAACGTCCAGGGCTACGTCCAGGGCCACGCCCACGTCCACAGCCACGCCCACGCCCACGCCCACGCCCACGCCCACGGCCACGTCCACGGCCATAGCCACGTCCACGCCCACGCCTACGTTCACGGCCACACCCACGGCCACGCCCACGGCAACGCCCACGGCCACGCCCACGGCCACGCCCACGACAACGTCCAGGGCTACGTCCAGGGCCACGCCCACGTCCACAGCCACGCCCACGCCCACGCCCACGCCCACGCCCACGGCCACGTCCACGGCCATAGCCACGTCCACGCCCACGCCTACGTTCACGTCCACAACCACGGCCACGGCCACGCCCACGCCCACGCCCAAGTAACCTAACCTTACCCTAACCTTACCTAACCTAACCTAACCTAACCTTACCTAACCTTACCTAACCTAACCTAACCTAACCTAACCTAACCTAACCTAACCTAACCTAACCTAACCTAACCTAACCTAACCTAACCTAACCTAACCTAACCTAACCTAACCTAACCTAACCTAACCTAACCTAACCTAACCTAACCTAACCTAACCTAACCTAACCTAACCTAACCTAACCTAACCTAACCTCCAAACTTTTCTTTGTTAATAAATATGATTATCTTAGTTGTTTGCATAAATATATACCTATGAATAGAAAATAGATACGTGAAATCCCATCACGTATAGAGAAACGAAGCCTTGATTTGCCCATGACACTGAAAAAATAACTAAATTTAAATAAAATGGAATAAAATAAAATAATAAACTTATATATATCAAAATTTAAAGAAATGTAATATCAACAATAAAGAATGTCAAAATGGGAGTAGACTACCTAGAATTTTAAGTACTTGCATTGTATAGAATCGTTGAATACAGGGGTTTACAAGTTTGTGGCGATTAAATTTCAAACCGGTTAGTCGAAAGATATAAATATTTCTTCTTTTGTTGAAATAAATCTATTGGTGAAAAATGGTTTGTGAAGGCATTGAGGATTATAAGCAGGTACAATAGGTCCACGCCCACGTCCACACCCACGGCCACACCCACACCCACGCCCACGCCCACGGCAACGCCCACGGCCACTCCCACGGCCACGCCCACGGCCACGGCCACGCCCACGGCCACGCCCACGGCCACGCCCACGGCCACAGCCACGCCCACGTCCACAGCCACGCCCACGGCCACGACCACGCCCACGACCACGCCCACGGCCACGCCCACGGCCACGCCCACGGCCACGGCCACGCCCACGGCCACGCCCACGGCCACAGCCACGCCCACGTCCACAGCCACGCCCACGGCCATAGCCACGTCCACGCCCATGCCTACGTCCACGTCCACGTCCACGGCCACGGCCACGGCCCACGGCCACGCCCACGGCCACGGCCACGGCCACGCCCACGCCCACGGCCACGGCCACGGCCACGGCCACGCCCACGGCCACGCCCACGGCCACGCCCACGGCCACGGCCACGCCCACGGCCACGCACACGGCCACGCCCACGGCCACGCCCACGGCCACAGCCACGCCCACGTCCACAGCAACGCCCACGGCCATAGCCACGTCCACGCCCATGCCTACGTCCACGTCCACGGCCACGGCCACGCCCACGGCCACGCCCACGGCCACGCCCACGGCCACGCCCACGGCCACAGCCACGCCCACGTCCACAGCCACGCCCACGGCCACGCCCAATGCCACGCCCACGGCCACGCCCACGGCCACGCCCACGGCCACGCCCACGGCCACAGCCACGCCCACGTCCACAGCCACGCCCACGGCCATAGCCACGTCCACGCCCACGCCCACGTCCACGGCCACGGCCACGGCCACGGCCACGCCCACGCCCAAGTAACCTTACCTTACCCTAACCTTACCTAACCTAACCTAACCTAACCTAACCTAACCTAACCTAACCTAACCTAACCTAACCTAACCTAACCTAACCTAACCTAACCTAACCTAACCTAACCTAACCTAACCTAACCTAACCTAACCTAACCTAACCTAACCTAACCTAACCTAACCTAACCTAACCTAACCTAACCTAACCTAACCTAACCTAACCTAACCTAACCTAACCTAACCTAACCTAACCTAACCTAACCTAACCTAACCTAACCTAACCTAACCTAACCTAACCTAACCTAACCTAACCTAACCTAACCTAACCTAACCTAACCTAACCTAACCTAACCTAACCTAACCTAACCTAACCTAACCTAACCTAACCTCCAAACTTTTCTTTGTTAATAAATATGATTATCTTAGTTGTTTGCATAAATATACCTATGAATAGAAAATAGATACGTGAAATCCCATCACGTATAGAGAAACGAAGCCTTGATTTGACCATGACACTGAAAAAATAACTAAATTAAATAAAATGGAATAAAATAAAATAATAAACTTATATATATCAAAATTTAAAGAAATGTAATATCAACAATAAAGAATGTCAAAATGGGAGTAGACTACCTAGAATTTTAAGTACTTGCATTGTATAGAATCGTTGAATACAGGGGTTTACAAGTTTGTGGCGATTAAATTTCACACCGGTTAGTCGAAAGATATAAATATTTCTTCTTTTGTTGAAATAAATCTATTGGTGAAAAATGGTTTGTGAAGGCATTGAGGATTATAAGCAGGTACAATAGGTCCACGCCCACGTCCACGCCCACGGCCACACCCACACCCACGCCCAAGGCAACGCCCACGGCCACGCCCACGGCCACGCCCACGCCCACGGCCACGCCCACGCCCACGGCCACGCCCACGGCCACGCCCACGCCCACGGCCAAGCCCACGCCCACGCCCACGGCCACGCCCACGCCCACGGCCATGCCCACGGCCACGCCCACGGCCACGCCCACGGCCACGCCCACGGCCACAGCCACGCCCACGTCCACAGCCACGCCCACGGCCACGACCACGCCCACGCCCACGACCACGCCCACGGCCACGCCCACGGCCACGCCCACGGCCACGGCCACGCCCACGGCCACGCCCACGGCCACAGCCACGTCCACGTCCACGGCCACGGCCACGGCCACGGCCACGCCCACGCGCAAGTAACCTTACCTTACCCTAACCTTACCTAACCTAACCTAACCTAACCTAACCTAACCTTATCTAACCTAACCTAACCTAACCTAACCTAACCTAACCTAACCTAACCTAACCTAACCTAACCTAACCTAACCTAACCTCCAAACTTTTCTTTGTTAATAACAATTATTATCTTAGTTGTTTGCATAAATATACCTATGAATAGAAAATAGATACGTGAAATCCCATCACGTATAGAGAAACGAAGCCTTGATTTGCCCATGACACTGAAAAAATAACTAAATTTAAATAAAATGGAATAAAATAAAATAATAAACTTATATATATCAAAACACGGCCACGCCCACGCCCACGGCCAAGCCCACGCCCACGCCCAGGGCCACGCCCACGGCCACGGCCACGCCCACGGCCACGCCCACGGCCACGCCCACGACCACGCCCACGGCCACGCCCACGGCCACGCCCACGGCCACGCCCACGGCCACAGCCACGCCCACGTCCACAGTCACGCCCACGGCCATAGCCACGTCCACGCCCACGCCCACGCCGACGTCCTTGTCCACGTCCACGGCCACGGCCACGGCCACGGCCACGCCCACGCCCAAGTAACCTTACCTTACCCTAACCTTACCTAACCTCACCTAACCTAACCTAACCTAACCTAACCTAACCTAACCTAACCTAACCTAACCTAACCTAACCTAACCTAACCTAACCTAACCTAACCTAACCTAACCCAACCTCCAAACTTTTCTTTGTTAATAAATATGATTATCTTAGTTGTTTGCATAAATATACCTATGAATAGAAAATAGATACGTGAAATCCCATCACGTATAGAGAAACAAAGCCTTGATTTGCCCATTGACACTGAAAAAAAACTAAATTTAAATAAAATGGAATAAAATAAAATAATAAACTTATATATAATCAAAATTTAAAGAAATGTAATATCAACAATAAAGAATGTAAAAATGGGAGTAGACTACCTAGAA
Source organism: Eupithecia subfuscata (assembly GCA_963564075.1). Taxonomy (NCBI): domain Eukaryota; kingdom Metazoa; phylum Arthropoda; class Insecta; order Lepidoptera; family Geometridae; genus Eupithecia; species Eupithecia subfuscata. The sequence goes on from OY751106.1 coordinate 13,146,046, forward strand.
TTTTAAGTACTTGCATTGTATAGAATCGTTGAATACAGGGGTTTACAAGTTTGGGGCGATTAAATTTCACACCGGTTAGTCGAAAGATATAAATATTTCTTCTTTTGTTGAAATAAATCTATTGGTGAAAAATGGTTTGTGAAGGCATTGAGGATTATAAGCAGGTACAATAGGTCCACGCCCACGTCCACGCCCACGGCCACACCCACACCCACGCCCACGCCCACGGCAACGCCCACGGCCACGCCCACGGCCACGCCCACGGCCACGCCCACGGCCACGGCCACGCCCACGGCCACGGCCACGCCCACGGCCACGGCCACGCCCACGGCCACGGCCACGCCCACGGCCACGCCCACGCCCACGCCCAAGTAACCTAACCTTACCCTAACCTTACCTAACCTAACCTAACCTAACCTTACCTAACCTAACCTAACCTAACCTAACCTAACCTAACCTAACCTAACCTAACCTAACCTAACCTAACCTAACCTAACCTAACCTAACCTAACCTAACCTAACCTAATCTAACCTAACCTAACCTAACCTAACCTAACCTAACCTAACCTCCAAACTTTTCTTTGTTAATAAATATGATTATCTTAGTTGTTTGCATAAATATACCTATGAATAGAAAATAGATACGTGAAATCCCATCACGTATAGAGAAACGAAGCCTTGATTTGCCCATGACACTGAAAAATAACTAAATTTAAATAAAATGGAATAAAATAAAATAATAAACTTATATATATCAAAATTTAAAGAAATGTAATATCAACAATACAGAATGTCAAAATGGGAGTAGACTACCTAGAATTTTAAGTACTTGCATTGTATAGAATCGTTGAATACAGGGGTTTTCAAGTTTGTGGCGATTAAATTTCACACCGGTTAGTCGAAAGATATAAATATTTCTTCTTTTGTTGAAATAAATCTATTGGTGAAAAATGGTTTGTGAAGGCATTGAGGATTATAAGCAGGTACAATAGGTCCACGCCCACGGCCACGCCCACGGCCACGCCCACGGCCACGCCCACGCCCACGGCCACGCCCACGGCCACGCCCACGCCCACGGCCAAGCCCACGCCCACGCCCACGGCCACGCCCACGGCCACGGCCACGCCCACGGCCACGCCCACGGCCACGCCCACGGCCACGCCCACGACCACGCCCACGGCCACGCCTACGGCCACGCCCACGGCCACGCCCCCGGCCACAGCCACGCCCACGTCCACAGCCACGCCCACGGCCATAGCCACGTCCACGCCCATGCCTACGTCCACGTCCACGTCCACGGCCACGGCCACGCCCACGCCCAAGTAACCTTACCTTACCCTAACCTTACCTAACCTAACCTAACCTAACCTAACCTAACCTAACCTAACCTAACCTAACCTAACCTAACCTAACCTAACCTAACCTTACCTAACCTAACCTAACCTAACCTAACCTAACCTAACCTAACCTAACCTAACCTAACCTAACCTAACCTAACCTAACCTAACCTAACCTAACCTAACCTCCAAACTTTTCTTTGTTAATAAATATGATTATCTTAGTTGTTTGCATAAATATATACCTATGAATAGAAAATAGATACGTGAAATCCCATCACGTATAGAGAAACGAAGCCTTGATTTGCCCATGACACTGAAAAAATAACTAAATTTAAATAAAATGGAATAAAATAAAATAATAAACTTATATATATCAAAATTTAAAGAAATGTAATATCAACAATAAAGAATGTCAAAATGGGAGTAGACTACCTAGAATTTTAAGTACTTGCATTGTATAGAATCGTTGAATACAGGGGTTTACAAGTTTGTGGCGATTAAATTTCAAACCGGTTAGTCGAAAGATATAAATATTTCTTCTTTTGTTGAAATAAATCTATTGGTGAAAATGGTTTGTGAAGGCATTGAGTATTATAAGCAGGTACAATAGGTCCACGCCCACGTCCACACCCACGGCCACACCCACACCCACGCCCACGCCCACGGCAACGCCCACGGCCACTCCCACGGCCACGCCCACGGCCACGGCCACGCCCACGGCCACGCCCACGGCCACGCCCACGGCCACGCCCACGGCCACGCCCACGGCCACGCCCACGGCCACAGCCACGCCCACGTCCACAGCCACGCCCACGGCCACGACCACGCCCACGACCACGCCCACGGCCACGCCCACGGCCACGCCCACGGCCACGGCCACGCCCACGGCCACGCCCACGGCCACAGCCACGCCCACGTCCACAGCCACGCCCACGGCCATAGCCACGTCCACGCCCATGCCTACGTCCACGTCCACGTCCACGGCCACGGCCACGGCCACGCCCACGGCCACGCCCACGGCCACGGCCACGGCCACGCCCACGCCCACGGCCACGCCCACGGCCACGCCCACGGCCACAGCCACGCCCACGTCCACAGCCACGCCCACGGCCACGACCACGCCCACGACCACGCCCACGGCCACGCCCACGGCCACGCCCACGGCCACGGCCACGCCCACGGCCACGCCCACGGCCACAGCCACGCCCACGTCCACAGCCACGCCCACGGCCATAGCCACGTCCACGCCCATGCCTACGTCCACGTCCACGTCCACGGCCACGGCCACGGCCACGCCCACGGCCACGCCCACGGCCACGGCCACGGCCACGCCCACGCCCACGGCCACGGCCACGGCCACGGCCACGCCCACGGCCACGCCCACGGCCACGGCCACGCCCACGGCCACGCACACGGCCACGCCCACGGCCACGCCCACGGCCACAGCCACGCCCACGTCCACAGCCACGCCCACGGCCATAGCCACGTCCACGCCCATGCCTACGTCCACGTCCACGGCCACGGCCACGCCCACGGCCACGCCCACGGCCACGCCCACGGCCACGCCCACGGCCACAGCCACGCCCACGTCCACAGCCACGCCCACGGCCACGCCCAATGCCACGCCCACGGCCACGCCCACGGCCACGCCCACGGCCACGCCCACGGCCACGCCCACGGCCACGCCCACGGCCACAGCCACGCCCACGTCCACAGCCACGCCCACGCCCATGCCTACGTCCACGTCCACGTCCACGGCCACGGCCACGGCCACGGCCACGCCCACGCCCAAGTAACCTTACCTTACCCTAACCTTACCTAACCTAACCTAACCTAACCTAACCTAACCTAACCTAACCTAACCTAACCTAACCTAACCTAACCTAACCTAACCTAACCTAACCTAACCTAACCTAACCTAACCTAACCTAACCTAACCTAACCTAACCTAACCTAACCTAACCTAACCTAACCTAACCTAACCTAACCTAACCTAACCTAACCTAACCTAACCTAACCTAACCTAACCTAACCTAACCTAACCTAACCTAACCTAACCTAACCTAACCTAACCTAACCTAACCTAACCTAACCTAACCTAACCTAACCTAACCTAACCTAACCTAACCTAACCTAACCTAACCTAACCTAACCTAACCTAACCTAACCTAACCTAACCTAACCTAACCTCCAAACTTTTCTTTGTTAATAAATATGATTATCTTAGTTGTTTGCATAAATATACCTATGAATAGAAAATAGATACGTGAAATCCCATCACGTATAGAGAAACGAAGCCTTGATTTGACCATGACACTGAAAAAATAACTAAATTAAATAAAATGGAATAAAATAAAATAATAAACTTATATATATCAAAATTTAAAGAAATGTAATATCAACAATAAAGAATGTCAAAATGGGAGTAGACTACCTAGAATTTTAAGTACTTGCATTGTATAGAATCGTTGAATACAGGGGTTTACAAGTTTGTGGCGATTAAATTTCACACCGGTTAGTCGAAAGATATAAATATTTCTTCTTTTGTTGAAATAAATCTATTGGTGAAAAATGGTTTGTGAAGGCATTGAGGATTATAAGCAGGTACAATAGGTCCACGCCCACGTCCACGCCCACGGCCACACCCACACCCACGCCCAAGGCAACGCCCACGGCCACGCCCACGGCCACGCCCACGCCCACGGCCACGCCCACGGCCACGCCCACGCCCACGGCCAAGCCCACGCCCACGCCCACGGCCACGCCCACGCCCACGGCCACGCCCACGGCCACGCCCACGGCCACGCCCACGGCCACAGCCACGCCCACGTCCACAGCCACGCCCACGGCCACGACCACGCCCACGCCCACGACCACGCCCACGGCCACGCCCACGGCCACGCCCACGGCCACGGCCACGCCCACGGCCACGCCCACGGCCACAGCCACGCCCACGTCCACAGCCACGCCCACGGCCATAGCCACGTCCACGCCCATGCCTACGTCCACGTCCACGTCCACGGCCACGGCCACGGCCACGGCCACGCCCACGCCCAAGTAACCTTACCTTACCCTAACCTTACCTAACCTAACCTAACCTAACCTAACCTAACCTTACCTAACCTAACCTAACCTAACCTAACCTAACCTAACCTAACCTAACCTCCAAACTTTTCTTTGTTAATAAATATTATTATCTTAGTTGTTTGCATAAATATACCTATGAATAGAAAATAGATACGTGAAATCCCATCACGTATAGAGAAACGAAGCCTTGATTTGCCCATGACACTGAAAAAATAACTAAATTTAAATAAAATGGAATAAAATAAAATAATTAACTTATATATATCAAAATTTAAAGAAATGTAATATCAACAATAAAGAATGTCAAAATGGGAGTAGACTACCTAGAATTTTAAGAACTTGCATTGTATAGAATCGTTGAATACAGGGGTTTTCAAGTTTGTGGCGATTAAATTTCACACCGGTTAGTCGAAAGATATAAATATTTCTTCTTTTGTTGAAATAAATCTATTGGTGAAAATGGTTTGTGAAGGCATTGAGGATTATAAGCAGGTACAATAGGTCCACGCCCACGTCCACGCCCACGGCCACACCCACACCCACGCCCAAGGCAACGCCCACGGCCACGCCCACGGCCACGCCCACGCCCACGGCCACGCCCACGCCCACGGCCACGCCCACGGCCACGCCCACGCCCACGGCCAAGCCCACGCCCACGCCCACGGCCACGCCCACGCCCACGGCCATGCCCACGGCCACGCCCACGGCCACGCCCACGGCCACGCCCACGGCCACAGCCACGCCCACGTCCACAGCCACGCCCACGGCCACGACCACGCCCACGCCCACGACCACGCCCACGGCCACGCCCACGGCCACGCCCACGGCCACGGCCACGCCCACGGCCACGCCCACGGCCACAGCCACGTCCACGTCCACGGCCACGGCCACGGCCACGGCCACGCCCACGCGCAAGTAACCTTACCTTACCCTAACCTTACCTAACCTAACCTAACCTAACCTAACCTAACCTTATCTAACCTAACCTAACCTAACCTAACCTAACCTAACCTAACCTAACCTAACCTAACCTAACCTAACCTAACCTAACCTCCAAACTTTTCTTTGTTAATAACAATTATTATCTTAGTTGTTTGCATAAATATACCTATGAATAGAAAATAGATACGTGAAATCCCATCACGTATAGAGAAACGAAGCCTTGATTTGCCCATGACACTGAAAAAATAACTAAATTTAAATAAAATGGAATAAAATAAAATAATAAACTTATATATATCAAAACACGGCCACGCCCACGCCCACGGCCAAGCCCACGCCCACGCCCAGGGCCACGCCCACGGCCACGGCCACGCCCACGGCCACGCCCACGGCCACGCCCACGACCACGCCCACGGCCACGCCCACGGCCACGCCCACGGCCACGCCCACGGCCACAGCCACGCCCACGTCCACAGCCACGCCCACGGCCATAGCCACGTCCACGCCCACGCCCACGCCGACGTCCTTGTCCACGTCCACGGCCACGGCCACGGCCACGGCCACGCCCACGCCCAAGTAACCTTACCTTACCCTAACCTTACCTAACCTCACCTAACCTAACCTAACCTAACCTAACCTAACCTAACCTAACCTAACCTAACCTAACCTAACCTAACCTAACCTAACCTAACCTAACCTAACCTAACCCAACCTCCAAACTTTTCTTTGTTAATAAATATGATTATCTTAGTTGTTTGCATAAATATACCTATGAATAGAAAATAGATACGTGAAATCCCATCACGTATAGAGAAACAAAGCCTTGATTTGCCCATTGACACTGAAAAAAAACTAAATTTAAATAAAATGGAATAAAATAAAATAATAAACTTATATATAATCAAAATTTAAAGAAATGTAATATCAACAATAAAGAATGTAAAAATGGGAGTAGACTACCTAGAATTTTAAGTACTTGCATTGTATAGAATCGTTGAATACAGGGGTTTACAAGTTTGGGGCGATTAAATTTCACACCGGTTAGTCGAAAGATATAAATATTTCTTCTTTTGTTGAAATAAATCTATTGGTGAAAAATGGTTTGTGAAGGCATTGAGGATTATAAGCAGGTACAATAGGTCCACGCCCACGTCCACGCCCACGGCCACACCCACACCCACGCCCACGCCCACGGCAACGCCCACGGCCACGCCCACGGCCACGCCCACGGCCACGCCCACGGCCACGGCCACGCCCACGGCCACGGCCACGCCCACGGCCACGGCCACGCCCACGGCCACGGCCACGCCCACGGCCACGCCCACGCCCACGCCCAAGTAACCTAACCTTACCCTAACCTTACCTAACCTAACCTAACCTAACCTTACCTAACCTAACCTAACCTAACCTAACCTAACCTAACCTAACCTAACCTAACCTAACCTAACCTAACCTAACCTAACCTAACCTAACCTAACCTAACCTAATCTAACCTAACCTAACCTAACCTAACCTAACCTAACCTAACCTCCAAACTTTTCTTTGTTAATAAATATGATTATCTTAGTTGTTTGCATAAATATACCTATGAATAGCTATGAATAGAAAATAGATACGTGAAATCCCATCACGTATAGAGAAACGAAGCCTTGATTTGCCCATGACACTGAAAAATAACTAAATTTAAATAAAATGGAATAAAATAAAATAATAAACTTATATATATCAAAATTTAAAGAAATGTAATATCAACAATACAGAATGTCAAAATGGGAGTAGACTACCTAGAATTTTAAGTACTTGCATTGTATAGAATCGTTGAATACAGGGGTTTTCAAGTTTGTGGCGATTAAATTTCACACCGGTTAGTCGAAAGATATAAATATTTCTTCTTTTGTTGAAATAAATCTATTGGTGAAAAATGGTTTGTGAAGGCATTGAGGATTATAAGCAGGTACAATAGGTCCACGCCCACGGCCACGCCCACGGCCACGCCCACGGCCACGCCCACGCCCACGGCCACGCCCACGGCCACGCCCACGCCCACGGCCAAGCCCACGCCCACGCCCACGGCCACGCCCACGGCCACGGCCACGCCCACGGCCACGCCCACGGCCACGCCCACGGCCACGCCCACGACCACGCCCACGGCCACGCCTACGGCCACGCCCACGGCCACGCCCCCGGCCACAGCCACGCCCACGTCCACAGCCACGCCCACGGCCATAGCCACGTCCACGCCCATGCCTACGTCCACGTCCACGTCCACGGCCACGGCCACGGCCACGCCCACGGCCACGCCCACGGCCACGGCCACGGCCACGCCCACGCCCACGGCCACGCCCACGGCCACGCCCACGGCCACAGCCACGCCCACGTCCACAGCCACGCCCACGGCCACGACCACGCCCACGACCACGCCCACGGCCACGCCCACGGCCACGCCCACGGCCACGGCCACGCCCACGGCCACGCCCACGGCCACAGCCACGCCCACGTCCACAGCCACGCCCACGGCCATAGCCACGTCCACGCCCATGCCTACGTCCACGTCCACGTCCACGGCCACGGCCACGGCCACGCCCACGGCCACGCCCACGGCCACGGCCACGGCCACGCCCACGCCCACGGCCACGGCCACGGCCACGGCCACGCCCACGGCCACGCCCACGGCCACGGCCACGCCCACGGCCACGCACACGGCCACGCCCACGGCCACGCCCACGGCCACAGCCACGCCCACGTCCACAGCCACGCCCACGGCCATAGCCACGTCCACGCCCATGCCTACGTCCACGTCCACGGCCACGGCCACGCCCACGGCCACGCCCACGGCCACGCCCACGGCCACGCCCACGGCCACAGCCACGCCCACGTCCACAGCCACGCCCACGGCCACGCCCAATGCCACGCCCACGGCCACGCCCACGGCCACGCCCACGGCCACGCCCACGGCCACGCCCACGGCCACGCCCACGGCCACAGCCACGCCCACGTCCACAGCCACGCCCACGGCCATAGCCACGTCCACGCCCATGCCTACGTCCACGTCCACGTCCACGGCCACGGCCACGGCCACGGCCACGCCCACGCCCAAGTAACCTTACCTTACCCTAACCTTACCTAACCTAACCTAACCTAACCTAACCTAACCTAACCTAACCTAACCTAACCTAACCTAACCTAACCTAACCTAACCTAACCTAACCTAACCTAACCTAACCTAACCTAACCTAACCTAACCTAACCTAACCTAACCTAACCTAACCTAACCTAACCTAACCTAACCTAACCTAACCTAACCTAACCTAACCTAACCTAACCTAACCTAACCTAACCTAACCTAACCTAACCTAACCTAACCTAACCTAACCTAACCTAACCTAACCTAACCTAACCTAACCTAACCTAACCTAACCTAACCTAACCTAACCTAACCTAACCTAACCTAACCTAACCTAACCTAACCTAACCTAACCTAACCTAACCTCCAAACTTTTCTTTGTTAATAAATATGATTATCTTAGTTGTTTGCATAAATATACCTATGAATAGAAAATAGATACGTGAAATCCCATCACGTATAGAGAAACGAAGCCTTGATTTGACCATGACACTGAAAAAATAACTAAATTAAATAAAATGGAATAAAATAAAATAATAAACTTATATATATCAAAATTTAAAGAAATGTAATATCAACAATAAAGAATGTCAAAATGGGAGTAGACTACCTAGAATTTTAAGTACTTGCATTGTATAGAATCGTTGAATACAGGGGTTTACAAGTTTGTGGCGATTAAATTTCACACCGGTTAGTCGAAAGATATAAATATTTCTTCTTTTGTTGAAATAAATCTATTGGTGAAAAATGGTTTGTGAAGGCATTGAGGATTATAAGCAGGTACAATAGGTCCACGCCCACGTCCACGCCCACGGCCACACCCACACCCACGCCCAAGGCAACGCCCACGGCCACGCCCACGGCCACGCCCACGCCCACGGCCACGCCCACGGCCACGCCCACGCCCACGGCCAAGCCCACGCCCACGCCCACGGCCACGCCCACGCCCACGGCCACGCCCACGGCCACGCCCACGGCCACGCCCACGGCCACAGCCACGCCCACGTCCACAGCCACGCCCACGGCCACGACCACGCCCACGCCCACGACCACGCCCACGGCCACGCCCACGGCCACGCCCACGGCCACGGCCACGCCCACGGCCACGCCCACGGCCACAGCCACGCCCACGTCCACAGCCACGCCCACGGCCATAGCCACGTCCACGCCCATGCCTACGTCCACGTCCACGTCCACGGCCACGGCCACGGCCACGGCCACGCCCACGCCCAAGTAACCTTACCTTACCCTAACCTTACCTAACCTAACCTAACCTAACCTAACCTAACCTTACCTAACCTAACCTAACCTAACCTAACCTAACCTAACCTAACCTAACCTCCAAACTTTTCTTTGTTAATAAATATTATTATCTTAGTTGTTTGCATAAATATACCTATGAATAGAAAATAGATACGTGAAATCCCATCACGTATAGAGAAACGAAGCCTTGATTTGCCCATGACACTGAAAAAATAACTAAATTTAAATAAAATGGAATAAAATAAAATAATTAACTTATATATATCAAAATTTAAAGAAATGTAATATCAACAATAAAGAATGTCAAAATGGGAGTAGACTACCTAGAATTTTAAGAACTTGCATTGTATAGAATCGTTGAATACAGGGGTTTTCAAGTTTGTGGCGATTAAATTTCACACCGGTTAGTCGAAAGATATAAATATTTCTTCTTTTGTTGAAATAAATCTATTGGTGAAAATGGTTTGTGAAGGCATTGAGGATTATAAGCAGGTACAATAGGTCCACGCCCACGTCCACGCCCACGGCCACACCCACACCCACGCCCAAGGCAACGCCCACGGCCACGCCCACGGCCACGCCCACGCCCACGGCCACGCCCACGCCCACGGCCACGCCCACGGCCACGCCCACGCCCACGGCCAAGCCCACGCCCACGCCCACGGCCACGCCCACGCCCACGGCCATGCCCACGGCCACGCCCACGGCCACGCCCACGGCCACGCCCACGGCCACAGCCACGCCCACGTCCACAGCCACGCCCACGGCCACGACCACGCCCACGCCCACGACCACGCCCACGGCCACGCCCACGGCCACGCCCACGGCCACGGCCACGCCCACGGCCACGCCCACGGCCACAGCCACGTCCACGTCCACGGCCACGGCCACGGCCACGGCCACGCCCACGCGCAAGTAACCTTACCTTACCCTAACCTTACCTAACCTAACCTAACCTAACCTAACCTAACCTTATCTAACCTAACCTAACCTAACCTAACCTAACCTAACCTAACCTAACCTAACCTAACCTAACCTAACCTAACCTAACCTCCAAACTTTTCTTTGTTAATAACAATTATTATCTTAGTTGTTTGCATAAATATACCTATGAATAGAAAATAGATACGTGAAATCCCATCACGTATAGAGAAACGAAGCCTTGATTTGCCCATGACACTGAAAAAATAACTAAATTTAAATAAAATGGAATAAAATAAAATAATAAACTTATATATATCAAAACACGGCCACGCCCACGCCCACGGCCAAGCCCACGCCCACGCCCAGGGCCACGCCCACGGCCACGGCCACGCCCACGGCCACGCCCACGGCCACGCCCACGACCACGCCCACGGCCACGCCCACGGCCACGCCCACGGCCACGCCCACGGCCACAGCCACGCCCACGTCCACAGCCACGCCCACGGCCATAGCCACGTCCACGCCCACGCCCACGCCGACGTCCTTGTCCACGTCCACGGCCACGGCCACGGCCACGGCCACGCCCACGCCCAAGTAACCTTACCTTACCCTAACCTTACCTAACCTCACCTAACCTAACCTAACCTAACCTAACCTAACCTAACCTAACCTAACCTAACCTAACCTAACCTAACCTAACCTAACCTAACCTAACCTAACCTAACCTAACCTAACCTAACCTAACCTAACCTAACCTAACCTAATCTAACCTAACCTAACCTAACCTAACCTAACCTAACCTAACCTCCAAACTTTTCTTTGTTAATAAATATGATTATCTTAGTTGTTTGCATAAATATACCTATGAATAGAAAATAGATACGTGAAATCCCATCACGTATAGAGAAACGAAGCCTTGATTTGCCCATGACACTGAAAAATAACTAAATTTAAATAAAATGGAATAAAATAAAATAATAAACTTATATATATCAAAATTTAAAGAAATGTAATATCAACAATACAGAATGTCAAAATGGGAGTAGACTACCTAGAATTTTAAGTACTTGCATTGTATAGAATCGTTGAATACAGGGGTTTTCAAGTTTGTGGCGATTAAATTTCACACCGGTTAGTCGAAAGATATAAATATTTCTTCTTTTGTTGAAATAAATCTATTGGTGAAAAATGGTTTGTGAAGGCATTGAGGATTATAAGCAGGTACAATAGGTCCACGCCCACGGCCACGCCCACGGCCACGCCCACGGCCACGCCCACGCCCACGGCCACGCCCACGGCCACGCCCACGCCCACGGCCAAGCCCACGCCCACGCCCACGGCCACGCCCACGGCCACGGCCACGCCCACGGCCACGCCCACGGCCACGCCCACGGCCACGCCCACGACCACGCCCACGGCCACGCCTACGGCCACGCCCACGGCCACGCCCCCGGCCACAGCCACGCCCACGTCCACAGCCACGCCCACGGCCATAGCCACGTCCACGCCCATGCCTACGTCCACGTCCACGTCCACGGCCACGGCCACGCCCACGCCCAAGTAACCTTACCTTACCCTAACCTTACCTAACCTAACCTAACCTAACCTAACCTAACCTAACCTAACCTAACCTAACCTAACCTAACCTAACCTAACCTAACCTTACCTAACCTAACCTAACCTAACCTAACCTAACCTAACCTAACCTAACCTAACCTAACCTAACCTAACCTAACCTAACCTAACCTAACCTAACCTAACCTCCAAACTTTTCTTTGTTAATAAATATGATTATCTTAGTTGTTTGCATAAATATATACCTATGAATAGAAAATAGATACGTGAAATCCCATCACGTATAGAGAAACGAAGCCTTGATTTGCCCATGACACTGAAAAAATAACTAAATTTAAATAAAATGGAATAAAATAAAATAATAAACTTATATATATCAAAATTTAAAGAAATGTAATATCAACAATAAAGAATGTCAAAATGGGAGTAGACTACCTAGAATTTTAAGTACTTGCATTGTATAGAATCGTTGAATACAGGGGTTTACAAGTTTGTGGCGATTAAATTTCAAACCGGTTAGTCGAAAGATATAAATATTTCTTCTTTTGTTGAAATAAATCTATTGGTGAAAATGGTTTGTGAAGGCATTGAGTATTATAAGCAGGTACAATAGGTCCACGCCCACGTCCACACCCACGGCCACACCCACACCCACGCCCACGCCCACGGCAACGCCCACGGCCACTCCCACGGCCACGCCCACGGCCACGGCCACGCCCACGGCCACGCCCACGGCCACGCCCACGGCCACGCCCACGGCCACGCCCACGGCCACGCCCACGGCCACAGCCACGCCCACGTCCACAGCCACGCCCACGGCCACGACCACGCCCACGACCACGCCCACGGCCACGCCCACGGCCACGCCCACGGCCACGGCCACGCCCACGGCCACGCCCACGGCCACAGCCACGCCCACGTCCACAGCCACGCCCACGGCCATAGCCACGTCCACGCCCATGCCTACGTCCACGTCCACGTCCACGGCCACGGCCACGGCCACGCCCACGGCCACGCCCACGGCCACGGCCACGGCCACGCCCACGCCCACGGCCACGCCCACGGCCACGCCCACGGCCACAGCCACGCCCACGTCCACAGCCACGCCCACGGCCACGACCACGCCCACGACCACGCCCACGGCCACGCCCACGGCCACGCCCACGGCCACGGCCACGCCCACGGCCACGCCCACGGCCACAGCCACGCCCACGTCCACAGCCACGCCCACGGCCATAGCCACGTCCACGCCCATGCCTACGTCCACGTCCACGTCCACGGCCACGGCCACGGCCACGCCCACGGCCACGCCCACGGCCACGGCCACGGCCACGCCCACGCCCACGGCCACGGCCACGGCCACGGCCACGCCCACGGCCACGCCCACGGCCACGGCCACGCCCACGGCCACGCACACGGCCACGCCCACGGCCACGCCCACGGCCACAGCCACGCCCACGTCCACAGCCACGCCCACGGCCATAGCCACGTCCACGCCCATGCCTACGTCCACGTCCACGGCCACGGCCACGCCCACGGCCACGCCCACGGCCACGCCCACGGCCACGCCCACGGCCACAGCCACGCCCACGTCCACAGCCACGCCCACGGCCACGCCCAATGCCACGCCCACGGCCACGCCCACGGCCACGCCCACGGCCACGCCCACGGCCACGCCCACGGCCACGCCCACGGCCACAGCCACGCCCACGTCCACAGCCACGCCCACGGCCATAGCCACGTCCACGCCCATGCCTACGTCCACGTCCACGTCCACGGCCACGGCCACGGCCACGGCCACGCCCACGCCCAAGTAACCTTACCTTACCCTAACCTTACCTAACCTAACCTAACCTAACCTAACCTAACCTAACCTAACCTAACCTAACCTAACCTAACCTAACCTAACCTAACCTAACCTAACCTAACCTAACCTAACCTAACCTAACCTAACCTAACCTAACCTAACCTAACCTAACCTAACCTAACCTAACCTAACCTAACCTAACCTAACCTAACCTAACCTAACCTAACCTAACCTAACCTAACCTAACCTAACCTAACCTAACCTAACCTAACCTAACCTAACCTAACCTAACCTAACCTAACCTAACCTAACCTAACCTAACCTAACCTAACCTAACCTAACCTAACCTAACCTAACCTAACCTAACCTAACCTAACCTAACCTAACCTAACCTAACCTAACCTCCAAACTTTTCTTTGTTAATAAATATGATTATCTTAGTTGTTTGCATAAATATACCTATGAATAGAAAATAGATACGTGAAATCCCATCACGTATAGAGAAACGAAGCCTTGATTTGACCATGACACTGAAAAAATAACTAAATTAAATAAAATGGAATAAAATAAAATAATAAACTTATATATATCAAAATTTAAAGAAATGTAATATCAACAATAAAGAATGTCAAAATGGGAGTAGACTACCTAGAATTTTAAGTACTTGCATTGTATAGAATCGTTGAATACAGGGGTTTACAAGTTTGTGGCGATTAAATTTCACACCGGTTAGTCGAAAGATATAAATATTTCTTCTTTTGTTGAAATAAATCTATTGGTGAAAAATGGTTTGTGAAGGCATTGAGGATTATAAGCAGGTACAATAGGTCCACGCCCACGTCCACGCCCACGGCCTAACCCACACCCACGCCCAAGGCAACGCCCACGGCCACGCCCACGGCCACGCCCACGCCCACGGCCACGCCCACGGCCACGCCCACGCCCACGGCCAAGCCCACGCCCACGCCCACGGCCACGCCCACGCCCACGGCCACGCCCACGGCCACGCCCACGGCCACGCCCACGGCCACAGCCACGCCCACGTCCACAGCCACGCCCACGGCCACGACCACGCCCACGCCCACGACCACGCCCACGGCCACGCCCACGGCCACGCCCACGGCCACGGCCACGCCCACGGCCACGCCCACGGCCACAGCCACGCCCACGTCCACAGCCACGCCCACGGCCATAGCCACGTCCACGCCCATGCCTACGTCCACGTCCACGTCCACGGCCACGGCCACGGCCACGGCCACGCCCACGCCCAAGTAACCTTACCTTACCCTAACCTTACCTAACCTAACCTAACCTAACCTAACCTAACCTTACCTAACCTAACCTAACCTAACCTAACCTAACCTAACCTAACCTAACCTCCAAACTTTTCTTTGTTAATAAATATTATTATCTTAGTTGTTTGCATAAATATACCTATGAATAGAAAATAGATACGTGAAATCCCATCACGTATAGAGAAACGAAGCCTTGATTTGCCCATGACACTGAAAAAATAACTAAATTTAAATAAAATGGAATAAAATAAAATAATTAACTTATATATATCAAAATTTAAAGAAATGTAATATCAACAATAAAGAATGTCAAAATGGGAGTAGACTACCTAGAATTTTAAGTACTTGCATTGTATAGAATCGTTGAATACAGGGGTTTTCAAGTTTGTGGCGATTAAATTTCACACCGGTTAGTCGAAAGATATAAATATTTCTTCTTTTGTTGAAATAAATCTATTGGTGAAAATGGTTTGTGAAGGCATTGAGGATTATAAGCAGGTACAATAGGTCCACGCCCACGTCCACGCCCACGGCCACACCCACACCCACGCCCACGGCAACGCCCAAGGCCACGCCCACGGCCACGCCCACGCCCACGGCCACGCCCACGGCCACGCCCACGCCCACGGCCAAGCCCACGCCCACGCCCAGGGCCACGCCCACGGCCACGGCCACGCCCACGGCCACGCCCACGGCCACGCCCACGACCACGCCCACGGCCACGCCCACGGCCACGCCCACGGCCACGCCCACGGCCACAGCCACGCCCACGTCCACAGCCACGCCCACGGCCATAGCCACGTCCACGCCCACGCCCACGCCGACGTCCTTGTCCACGTCCACGGCCACGGCCACGGCCACGGCCACGCCCACGCCCAAGTAACCTTACCTTACCCTAACCTTACCTAACCTCACCTAACCTAACCTAACCTAACCTAACCTAACCTAACCTAACCTATCCTAACCTAACCTAACCTAACCTAACCTAACCTAACCTAACCTAACCTAACCTAACCCAACCTCCAAACTTTTCTTTGTTAATAAATATGATTATCTTAGTTGTTTGCATAAATATACCTATGAATAGAAAATAGATACGTGAAATCCCATCACGTATAGAGAAACAAAGCCTTGATTTGCCCATGACACTGAAAAAAAACTAAATTTAAATAAAATGGAATAAAATAAAATAATAAACTTATATATAATCAAAATTTAAAGAAATGTAATATCAACAATAAAGAATGTAAAAATGGGAGTAGACTACCTAGAATTTTAAGTACTTGCATTGTATAGAATCGTTGAATACAGGGGTTTACAAGTTTGGGGCGATTAAATTTCACACCGGTTAGTCGAAAGATATAAATATTTCTTCTTTTGTTGAAATAAATCTATTGGTGAAAAATGGTTTGTGAAGGCATTGAGGATTATAAGCAGGTACAATAGGTCCACGCCCACGTCCACGCCCACGGCCACACCCACACCCACGCCCACGCCCACGGCAACGCCCACGGCCACGGCCACGTCCACGGCCACGGCCACGTCCACGGCCACGGCCACGTCCACGGCCACGGCCACGCCCACGGCCACGGCCACGCCCACGGCCACGGCCACGCCCACGGCCACGCCCGAGGCCACGGCCACGGCCACGCCCACGCCCACGCCCAAGTAACCTAACCTTACCCTAACCTTACCTAACCTAACCTAACCTAACCTTACCTAACCTAACCTAACCTAACCTAACCTAACCTAACCTAACCTAACCTAACCTAACCTAACCTAACCTAACCTAACCTAACCTAACCTAACCTAACCTAACCTAACCTAACCTAACCTAACCTAACCTAACCTCCAAACTTTTCTTTGTTAATAAATATGATTATCTTAGTTGTTTGCATAAATATACCTATGAATAGAAAATAGATACGTGAAATCCCATCACGTAT
Organism: Eupithecia subfuscata; assembly: GCA_963564075.1. Classification (NCBI taxonomy): domain Eukaryota; kingdom Metazoa; phylum Arthropoda; class Insecta; order Lepidoptera; family Geometridae; genus Eupithecia; species Eupithecia subfuscata. The sequence goes on from OY751106.1 coordinate 13,163,349, forward strand.
AGAGAAACAAAGCCATGATTTGCCCATGACACTAAAAAAAAAACTAAATTTAAATAAAATGGAATAAAATAAAATAATAAACTTATATATATCAAAATTGAAAGAAATGTAATATCAACAATAAAGAATGTAAAAATGGGAGTAGACTACCTAGAATTTTAAGTACTTGCATTGTATAGAATCGTTGAATACAGGGGTTTACAAGTTTGGGGCGATTAAATTTCACACCGGTTAGTCGAAAGATATAAATATTTCTTCTTTTGTTGAAATAAATCTATTGGTGAAAAATGGTTTGCGAAGGCATTGAGGATTTTAAGCAGGTACAATAGGTCCACGCCCACGTCCACGCCCACGGCCACACCCACACCCACGCCCACGCCCACGGCATCGCCCACGGCCACGCCCACGACCACGCCCACGGCAACGCCCACGGCCACGCCCACGGCCACGCCCACGGCCACGCCAACGGCCACAGCCACGCCCACGTCCACAGCCACGCCCACGGCCATAGCCACGTCCACGCCCATGCCTACGTCCACGTCCACGTCCACGGCCACGGCCACGGCCACGCCCACGGCCACGCCCACGGCCACGCCCACGGCCACGGCCACGCCCACGGCCACGGCCACGCCCACGGCCACGCACACGCCCACGGCCACGGCCACGCCCACGGCCACGCCCACGGCCACGCCCACGGCCACGCCCACGGCCACGCCCACGCCCACGCCCAAGTAACCTAACCTTACCCTAACCTTACCGAACCTAACCTAACCTAACCTTACCTAACCTAACCTAACCTAACCTAACCTAACCTAACCTAACCTAACCTAACCTAACCTAACCTAACCTAACCTAACCTAACCTAACCTAACCTAACCTAACCTAACCTAACCTAACCTAACCTAACCTTACCTAACCTAACCTAACCTAACCTAACCTAACCTAACCTCCAAACTTTTCTTTGTTAATAAATATGATTATCTTAGTTGTTTGCATAAATATACCTATGAATAGAAAATAGATACGTGAAATCCCATCACGTATAGAGAAACGAAGCCTTGATTTGCCCATGACACTGAAAAAATAACTAAATTTAAATAAAATGGAATAAAATAAAATAATAAACTTATATATATCAAAATTTAAAGAAATGTAATATCAACAATAAAGAATGTCAAAATGGGAGTAGACTACCTAGAATTTTAAGTACTTGCATTGTATAGAATCGTTGAATACAGGGGTTTTCAAGTTTGTGGCGATTAAATTTCACACCGGTTAGTCGAAAGATATAAATATTTCTTCTTTTGTTGAAATAAATCTATTGGTGAAAAATGGTTTGTGAAGGCATTGAGGATTATAAGCAGGTACAATAGGTCCACGCCCACGTCCACGCCCACGGCCACACCCACACCCACGCCCACGCCCACGGCAACGCCCACGGCCACGCCCACGGCCACGCCCACGGCCACGCCCACGGCCACGGCCACGCCCACGGCCACGGCCACGGCCACGCCCACGGCCACGGCCACGCCCACGGCCACGCCCACGGCCACGGCCACGGCCACGCCCACGGCCACGCCCACGGCCACGCCCACGGCCACGCCCACGGCCACGCCCACGGCCACGCCCACGGCCACGCCCACGGCCACGCCCACGACCACGCCCACGACCACGCCCACGGCCACGCCCACGGCCACGCCCACGGCCACGCCCACGGCCACAGCCACGCCCACGTCCACAGCCACGCCCACGGCCACGCCCACGGCCACGCCCACGGCCACGACCACGCCCACGCCCACGGCCACGCCCACGGCCACGCCCACGGCCACGCCCACGGCCACGCCCACGGCCACAGCCACGCCCACGTCCACAGCCACGCCCACGGCCATAGCCACGTCCACGCCCATGCCTACGTCCACGTCCACGTCCACGGCCACGGCCACGGCCACGCCCACGCCCAAGTAACCTTACCTTACCCTAACCTTACCTAACCTAACCTTACCTAACCTAACCTAACCTAACCTAACCTAACCTAACCTAACCTAACCTAACCTAACCTAACCTAACCTAACCTAACCTAACCTAACCTAACCTAACCTAACCTAACCTAACCTAACCTAACCTAACCTAACCTAACCTAACCTAACCTAACCTAACCTAACCTAACCTAACCTAACCTAACCTAACCTAACCTCCAAACTTTTCTTTGTTAATAAATATGATTATCTTAGTTGTTTGCATAAATATACCTATGAATAGAAAATAGATACGTGAAATCCCATCACGTATAGAGAAACGAAGCCTTGATTTGCCCATGACACTGAAAAAATAACTAAATTTAAATAAAATGGAATAAAATAAAATAATAAACTTATATATATCAAAATTTAAAGAAATGTAATATCAACAATAAAGAATATCAAAATTGGAGTAGACTACCTAGAATTTTAAGTACTTGCATTGTATAGAATCGTTGAATACAGGGGTTTACAAGTTTGGGGCGATTAAATTTCACACCGGTTAGTCGAAAGATATAAATATTTCTTCTTTTGTTGAAATAAATCTATTGGTGAAAAATGGTTTGCGAAGGCATTAAGGATTTTAAGCAGGTACAATAGGTCCACGCCCAAGTCCACGCCCACGGCCACACCCACACCCACGCCCACGCCCACGGCATCGCCCACGGCCACGCCCACGACCACGCCCACGGCAACGACCACGGCCACGCCCACGGCCACGCCCACGGCCAAGTAACCTTACCATACCCTAACCTTACCTAACCTAACCTAACCTAACCTAACCTAACCTAACCTAACCTAACCTAACCTAACCTAACCTAACCTAACCTAACCTAACCTAACCTAACCTAACCTAACCTAACCTAACCTAACCTAACCTAACCTAACCTAACCTAACCTAACCTAACCTAACCTAACCTAACCTAACCTAACCTAACCTAACCTAACCTAACCTAACCTAACCTAACCTAACCTAACCTAACCTAACCTAACCTAACCTAACCTCCAAACTTTTCTTTGTTAATAAATATGATTATCTTAGTTGTTTGCATAAATATACCTATGAATAGAAAATAGATACGTGAAATCCCATCACGTATAGAGAAACGAAGCCTTGATTTGACCATGACACTGAAAAAATAACTAAATTAAATAAAATGGAATAAAATAAAATAATAAACTTATATATATCAAAATTGAAAGAAATGTAATATCAACAATAAAGAATGTCAAAATGGGAGTAGACTACCTAGAATTTTAAGTACTTGCATTGTATAGAATCGTTGAATACAGGGGTTTACAAGTTTGTGGCGATTAAATTTCACACCGGTTAGTCGAAAGATATAAATATTTCTTCTTTTGTTGAAATAAATCTATTGGTGAAAAATGGTTTGTGAAGGCATTGAGGATTATAAGCAGGTACAATAGGTCCACGCCCACGTCCACGCCCACGGCCACACCCACACCCACGCCCAAGGCAACGCCCACGGCCACGCCCACGGCCACGCCCACGCCCACGGCCACGCCCACGGCCACGCCCACGCCCACGGCCAAGCCCACGCCCACGCCCACGGCCACGCCCACGCCCACGGCCACGCCCACGGCCACGCCCACGGCCACGCCCACGGCCACAGCCACGCCCACGTCCACAGCCACGCCCACGGCCACGACCACGCCCACGCCCACGACCACGCCCACGGCCACGCCCACGGCCACGCCCACGGCCACGGCCACGCCCACGGCCACGCCCACGGCCACAGCCACGCCCACGTCCACAGCCACGCCCACGGCCATAGCCACGTCCACGCCCATGCCTACGTCCACGTCCACGTCCACGGCCACGGCCACGGCCACGGCCACGCCCACGCCCAAGTAACCTTACCTTACCCTAACCTTACCTAACCTAACCTAACCTAACCTAACCTAACCTTACCTAACCTAACCTAACCTAACCTAACCTAACCTAACCTAACCTAACCTAACCTAACCTAACCTAACCTCCAAACTTTTCTTTGTTAATAAATATTATTATCTTAGTTGTTTGCATAAATATACCTATGAATAGAAAATAGATACGTGAAATCCCATCACGTTTAGAGAAACGAAGCCTTGATTTGCCCATGACACTGAAAAAATAACTAAATTTAAATAAAATGGAATAAAATAAAATAATTAACTTATATATATCAAAATTTAAAGAAATGTAATATCAACAATAAAGAATGTCAAAATGGGAGTAGACTACCTAGAATTTTAAGTACTTGCATTGTATAGAATCGTTGAATACAGGGGTTTTCAAGTTTGTGGCGATTAAATTTCACACCGGTTAGTCGAAAGATATAAATATTTCTTCTTTTGTTGAAATAAATCTATTGGTGAAAATGGTTTGTGAAGGCATTGAGGATTATAAGCAGGTACAATAGGTCCACGCCCACGTCCACGCCCACGGCCACACCCACACCCACGCCCACGGCAACGCCCAAGGCCACGCCCACGGCCACGCCCACGCCCACGGCCACGCCCACGGCCACGCCCACGCCCACGGCCAAGCCCACGCCCACGCCCAGGGCCACGCCCACGGCCACGGCCACGCCCACGGCCACGCCCACGGCCACGCCCACGACCACGCCCACGGCCACGCCCACGGCCACGCCCACGGCCACGCCCACGGCCACAGCCACGCCCACGTCCACAGCCACGCCCACGGCCATAGCCACGTCCACGCCCACGCCCACGCCGACGTCCTTGTCCACGTCCACGGCCACGGCCACGGCCACGGCCACGCCCACGCCCAAGTAACCTTACCTTACCCTAACCTTACCTAACCTCACCTAACCTAACCTAACCTAACCTAACCTAACCTAACCTAACCTAACCTAACCTAACCTAACCTAACCTAACCTAACCTAACCTAACCTAACCTAACCTAACCTAACCTAACCTAACCCAACCTCCAAACTTTTCTTTGTTAATAAATATGATTATCTTAGTTGTTTGCATAAATATACCTATGAATAGAAAATAGATACGTGAAATCCCATCACGTATAGAGAAACAAAGCCTTGATTTGCCCATGACACTGAAAAAAAACTAAATTTAAATAAAATGGAATAAAATAAAATAATAAACTTATATATAATCAAAATTTAAAGAAATGTAATATCAACAATAAAGAATGTAAAAATGGGAGTAGACTACCTAGAATTTTAAGTACTTGCATTGTATAGAATCGTTGAATACAGGGGTTTACAAGTTTGGGGCGATTAAATTTCACACCGGTTAGTCGAAAGATATAAATATTTCTTCTTTTGTTGAAATAAATCTATTGGTGAAAAATGGTTTGTGAAGGCATTGAGGATTATAAGCAGGTACAATAGGTCCACGCCCACGTCCACGCCCACGGCCACACCCACACCCACGCCCACGCCCACGGCAACGCCCACGGCCACGGCCACGTCCACGGCCACGGCCACGTCCACGGCCACGGCCACGTCCACGGCCACGGCCACGCCCACGGCCACGGCCACGCCCACGGCCACGGCCACGCCCACGGCCACGCCCGAGGCCACGGCCACGGCCACGCCCACGCCCACGCCCAAGTAACCTAACCTTACCCTAACCTTACCTAACCTAACCTAACCTAACCTTACCTAACCTAACCTAACCTAACCTAACCTAACCTAACCTAACCTAACCTAACCTAACCTAACCTAACCTAACCTAACCTAACCTAACCTAACCTAACCTAACCTAACCTAACCTAACCTAACCTAACCTAACCTAACCTCCAAACTTTTCTTTGTTAATAAATATGATTATCTTAGTTGTTTGCATAAATATACCTATGAATAGATAATAGATACGTGAAATCCCATCACGTATAGAGAAACGAAGCCTTGATTTGCCCATGACACTGAAAAATAACTAAATTTAAATAAAATGGAATAAAATAAAATAATAAACTTATATATATCAAAATTTAAAGAAATGTAATATCAACAATACAGAATGTCAAAATGGGAGTAGACTACCTAGAATTTTAAGTACTTGCATTGTATAGAATCGTTGAATACAGGGGTTTTCAAGTTTGTGGCGATTAAATTTCACACCGGTTAGTCGAAAGATATAAATATTTCTTCTTTTGTTGAAATAAATCTATTGGTGAAAAATGGTTTGTGAAGGCATTGAGGATTATAAGCAGGTACAATAGGTCCACGCCCACGGCCACGCCCACGGCCACGCCCACGCCCACGGCCACGCCCACGGCCACGCCCACGGCCACGCCCACGCCCACGGCCAAGCCCACGCCCACGCCCACGGCCACGCCCACGGCCACGGCCACGCCCACGGCCACGCCCACGGCCACGCCCACGACCACGCCCACGGCCACGCCTACGGCCACGCCCACGGCCACGCCCCCGGCCACAGCCACGCCCACGTCCACAGCCACGCCCACGGCCATAGCCACGTCCACGCCCATGCCTACGTCCACGTCCACGTCCACGGCCACGGCCACGCCCACGCCCAAGTAACCTTACCTTACCCTAACCTTACCTAACCTAACCTAACCTAACCTAACCTAACCTAACCTAACCTAACCTAACCTAACCTAACCTAACCTAACCTTACCTAACCTAACCTAACCTAACCTAACCTAACCTAACCTAACCTAACCTAACCTAACCTAACCTAACCTAACCTAACCTAACCTAACCTAACCTAACCTAACCTAACCTAACCTAACCTAACCTAACCTAACCTAACCTAACCTAACCTAACCTAACCTAACCTAACCTAACCTAACCTAACCTAACCTAACCTAACCTAACCTAACCTAACCTAACCTAACCTAACCTAACCTAACCTAACCTAACCTAACCTAACCTAACCTAACCTAACCTAACCTAACCTAACCTAACCTAACCTAACCTAACCTAACCTAACCTAACCTAACCTAACCTAACCTAACCTCCAAACTTTTCTTTGTTAATAAATATGATTATCTTAGTTGTTTGCATAAATATACCTATGAATAGAAAATAGATACGTGAAATCCCATCACGTATAGAGAAACAAAGCCATGATTTGCCCATGACACTAAAAAAAAAACTAAATTTAAATAAAATGGAATAAAATAAAATAATAAACTTATATATATCAAAATTGAAAGAAATGTAATATCAACAATAAAGAATGTAAAAATGGGAGTAGACTACCTAGAATTTTAAGTACTTGCATTGTATAGAATCGTTGAATACAGGGGTTTACAAGTTTGGGGCGATTAAATTTCACACCGGTTAGTCGAAAGATATAAATATTTCTTCTTTTGTTGAAATAAATCTATTGGTGAAAAATGGTTTGCGAAGGCATTGAGGATTTTAAGCAGGTACAATAGGTCCACGCCCACGTCCACGCCCACGGCCACACCCACACCCACGCCCACGCCCACGGCATCGCCCACGGCCACGCCCACGACCACGCCCACGGCAACGCCCACGGCCACGCCCACGGCCACGCCCACGGCCACGCCAACGGCCACAGCCACGCCCACGTCCACAGCCACGCCCACGGCCATAGCCACGTCCACGCCCATGCCTACGTCCACGTCCACGTCCACGGCCACGGCCACGGCCACGCCCACGGCCACGCCCACGGCCACGCCCACGGCCACGGCCACGCCCACGGCCACGGCCACGCCCACGGCCACGCACACGCCCACGGCCACGGCCACGCCCACGGCCACGCCCACGGCCACGCCCACGGCCACGCCCACGGCCACGCCCACGGCCACGCCCACGGCCACGCCCACGCTAACCTAACCTAACCTAACCTAACCTAACCTAACCTAACCTAACCTAACCTAACCTAACCTAACCTAACCTAACCTAACCTAACCTAACCTAACCTAACCTAACCTAACCTAACCTAACCTAACCTAACCTAACCTAACCTAACCTAACCTTACCTAACCTAACCTAACCTAACCTAACCTAACCTAACCTCCAAACTTTTCTTTGTTAATAAATATGATTATCTTAGTTGTTTGCATAAATATACCTATGAATAGAAAATAGATACGTGAAATCCCATCACGTATAGAGAAACGAAGCCTTGATTTGCCCATGACACTGAAAAAATAACTAAATTTAAATAAAATGGAATAAAATAAAATAATAAACTTATATATATCAAAATTTAAAGAAATGTAATATCAACAATAAAGAATGTCAAAATGGGAGTAGACTACCTAGAATTTTAAGTACTTGCATTGTATAGAATCGTTGAATACAGGGGTTTTCAAGTTTGTGGCGATTAAATTTCACACCGGTTAGTCGAAAGATATAAATATTTCTTCTTTTGTTGAAATAAATCTATTGGTGAAAAATGGTTTGTGAAGGCATTGAGGATTATAAGCAGGTACAATAGGTCCACGCCCACGTCCACGCCCACGGCCACACCCACACCCACGCCCACGCCCACGGCAACGCCCACGGCCACGCCCACGGCCACGCCCACGGCCACGCCCACGGCCACGGCCACGCCCACGGCCACGGCCACGCCCACGGCCACGGCCACGGCCACGCCCACGGCCACGCCCACGGCCACGGCCACGGCCACGGCCACGGCCACGCCCACGGCCACGCCCACGGCCACGCCCACGGCCACGCCCACGGCCACGCCCACGGCCACGCCCACGGCCACGCCCACGACCACGCCCACGACCACGCCCACGGCCACGCCCACGGCCACGCCCACGGCCACGCCCACGGCCACAGCCACGCCCACGTCCACAGCCACGCCCACGGCCACGCCCACGGCCACGCCCACGGCCACGACCACGCCCACGCCCACGGCCACGCCCACGGCCACGCCCACGGCCACGCCCACGGCCACGCCCACGGCCACAGCCACGCCCACGTCCACAGCCACGCCCACGGCCATAGCCACGTCCACGCCCATGCCTACGTCCACGTCCACGTCCACGGCCACGGCCACGGCCACGCCCACGCCCAAGTAACCTTACCTTACCCTAACCTTACCTAACCTAACCTTACCTAACCTAACCTAACCTAACCTAACCTAACCTAACCTAACCTAACCTAACCTAACCTAACCTAACCTAACCTAACCTAACCTAACCTAACCTAACCTAACCTAACCTAACCTAACCTAACCTAACCTAACCTAACCTAACCTAACCTAACCTAACCTAACCTAACCTCCAAACTTTTCTTTGTTAATAAATATGATTATCTTAGTTGTTTGCATAAATATACCTATGAATAGAAAATAGATACGTGAAATCCCATCACGTATAGAGAAACGAAGCCTTGATTTGCCCATGACACTGAAAAAATAACTAAATTTAAATAAAATGGAATAAAATAAAATAATAAACTTATATATATCAAAATTTAAAGAAATGTAATATCAACAATAAAGAATATCAAAATTGGAGTAGACTACCTAGAATTTTAAGTACTTGCATTGTATAGAATCGTTGAATACAGGGGTTTTCAAGTTTGTGGCGATTAAATTTCACACCGGTTAGTCGAAAGATATAAATATTTCTTCTTTTGTTGAAATAAATCTATTGGTGAAAAATGGTTTGTGAAGGCATTGAGGATTATAAGCAGGTACAATAGGTCCACGCCCACGGCCACGCCCACGGCCACGCCCACGCCCACGGCCACGCCCACGGCCACGCCCACGCCCACGGCCAAGCCCACGCCCACGCCCACGGCCACGCCCACGGCCACGGCCACGCCCACGGCCACGCCCACGGCCACGCCCACGACCACGCCCACGGCCACGCCTACGGCCACGCCCACGGCCACGCCCCCGGCCACAGCCACGCCCACGTCCACAGCCACGCCCACGGCCATAGCCACGTCCACGCCCATGCCTACGTCCACGTCCACGTCCACGGCCACGGCCACGCCCACGCCCAAGTAACCTTACCTTACCCTAACCTTACCTAACCTAACCTAACCTAACCTAACCTAACCTAACCTAACCTAACCTAACCTAACCTAACCTAACCTAACCTAACCTAACCTAACCTAACCTAACCTAACCTAACCTAACCTAACCTAACCTAACCTAACCTAACCTAACCTAACCTAACCTAACCTAACCTAACCTAACCTAACCTAACCTAACCTAACCTAACCTAACCTAACCTAACCTAACCTAACCTAACCTAACCTAACCTAACCTAACCTAACCTAACCTAACCTAACCTAACCTCCAAACTTTTCTTTGTTAATAAATATGATTATCTTAGTTGTTTGCATAAATATACCTATGAATAGAAAATAGATACGTGAAATCCCATCACGTATAGAGAAACAAAGCCTTGATTTGCCCATGACACTAAAAAAAAAACTTAATTTAAATAAAATGGAATAAAATAAAATAATAAACTTATATATATCAAAATTGAAAGAAATGTAATATCAACAATAAAGAATGTAAAAATGGGAGTAGACTACCTAGAATTTTAAGTACTTGCATTGTATAGAATCGTTGAATACAGGGGTTTACAAGTTTGGGGCGATTAAATTTCACACCGGTTAGTCGAAAGATATAAATATTTCTTCTTTTGTTGAAATAAATCTATTGGTGAAAAATGGTTTGCGAAGGCATTAAGGATTTTAAGCAGGTACAATAGGTCCACGCCCAAGTCCACGCCCACGGCCACACCCACACCCACGCCCACGCCCACGGCATCGCCCACGGCCACGCCCACGACCACGCCCACGGCAACGCCCACGGCCACGCCCACGGCCACGCCCACGGCCACGCCAACGGCCACAGCCACGCCCACGTCCACAGCCACGCCCACGGCCATAGCCACGTCCACGCCCATGCCTACGTCCACGTCCACGTCCACGGCCACGGCCACGGCCACGCCCACGGCCACGCCCACGGCCACGCCCACGGCCACGGCCACGCCCACGGCCACGGCCACGCGCACGGCCACGCACACGCCCACGGCCACGGCCACGCCCACGGCCACGCCCACGGCCACGCCCACGGCCACGCCCACGGCCACGCCCACGCTAACCTAACCTAACCTAACCTAACCTAACCTAACCTAACCTAACCTAACCTAACCTAACCTAACCTAACCTAACCTAACCTAACCTAACCTAACCTAACCTAACCTAACCTAACCTAACCTAACCTAACCTAACCTAACTAAACCTCCAAACTTTTCTTTGTTAATAAATATGATTATCTTAGTTGTTTGCATAAATATACCTATGAATAGAAAATAGATACGTGAAATCCCATCACGTATAGAGAAACAAAGCCTTGATTTGCCCATGACACTAAAAAAAAAGGAAAATTTAAATAAAAAGGAATAAAATAAAATAATAAACTTATATATATCAAAATTGAAAGAAATGTAATATCAACAATAAAGAATGTAAAAATGGGAGTAGACTACCTAGAATTTTAAGTACTTGCATTGTATAGAATCGTTGAATACAGGGGTTTACAAGTTTGGGGCGATTAAATTTCACACCGGTTAGTCGAAAGATATAAATATTTCTTCTTTTGTTGAAATAAATCTATTGGTGAAAAATGGTTTGCGAAGGCATTGAGGATTTTAAGCAGGTACAATAGGTCCACGCCCACGTCCACGCCCACGGCCACACCCACACCCACGCCCACGCCCACGGCAACGCCCACGGCCACGCCCACGGCCACGCCCACGGCCACGCCCACGGCCACGGCCACGGCCACGCCCACGCCCACGCCCACGTCCACGGCCACGCACACGCCCACGCCCACGCCCACGGCCACTACCACGGCCATAGCCACGTCCACGCCCACGCCTACGTCCACGTCCACGTCCAAAGGCAACGCCCAAGGCCACGCCCACTTCAACGTTTACGTCCACGGCCACGCTCACGCCCACGTCCACGCCCACGTCCACGTCTACGTCCACGTCTACGTCCACGGCCACGTCCACGTCTACGTCCACGTCCACGTCTTCGTCCACGGCCACGGCCAGGCCCACGGCCACGCCCACGGCCACGCCCACGCGGCCACGCCCACGACAACGTCCAGGGCCACGCCCACGTCCACAGCCACGTCCACGCCCACGTCCACGGCCACGCCCACGTCCACGTCCACGGCCACGGCCACGCCCACGCCCACGCCCACGCCCACGCCCACGCCCAAGTAACCTAACCTTACCCTAACCTAACCTTACCCTAACCTTACCTAACCTAACCTAACCTTACCTAACCTAACATAACCTAACCTAACCTAACCTAACCTAACCTAACCTCCAAACTTTTCTTTGTTAATAAATATGATTATTTTAGTTGTTTGCATAAATATACCTATGAATAGAAAATAGATACGTGAAATCCCATCACGTATAGAGAAACAAAGCCTTGATTTGCCCATGACACTGAAAAAAAAACTAAATATAAATAAAATGGAATAAAATAAAATAATAAACTTATATATATCAAAATTGAAAGAAATGTAATATCAACAATAAAGAATGTCAAAATGGGAGTAGACTACCTAGAATTTTAAGTACTTGCATTGTATAGAATCGTTGAATACAGGGGTTTACAAGTTTGGGGCGATTAAATTTCACACCGGTTAGTCGAAAGATATAAATATTTCTTCTTTTGTTGAAATAAATCTATTGGAGAAACATGGTTTGGGAAGGCATTGAGGATTTTAAGCAGGTACAATAGGTCCACGCCCACGTCCACGCCCACGGCCACACCCACACCCACGCCCACATCCACGCCCACGCCCACGGCAACGCCCACGGCCACGCCCACGGCCACGCCCACGGCCACGCCCACGCCCACGGCCACGCCCACGGCCACGCCCACGCCCACGGCCACGCCCAAGGCCACGCTCACGGCCACGCCCACGGCCACGGGCACGCCCACGGCCACGCCCACGGCCACGCCCACGCCCACGGCCACGCCCACGGTCACACCCATGGCCACGCCCAACTAACATTTTGGTGTCAGATACAGCTTTTATTATAACTTTTACCTGTTTAATTGAGTAATAATTATCTCAGTTCTGACTAAAAGCGTTATAAAGGAGTTAAAAAATAAATTTAGCTTCAATGGTGGTTCTAGAACTTTAATGAACGACGTAAGAACACTTTAAGAGTTAGAAGAGCGTTAATTACAGCAAGTATAGTTAAGATGTTGTAGCTTTAACCTGTTTGTAGCACTTATACCTATACAACAGTGCTCGCTGACTCGCGTCAACACTTATTGTTGTTTAGTTGTTGCAGTGAAGTGTCTTTTATAACTGTAGGTATTATATTGGTTATAAGGTGCAGACATGTGTTGTAAAATAGAGTTTGTCAAGAGTGTAAGATACACAGACACCAAAAGTTTTGAACAACTCATTTATGTAGGTTCAAGCTGTAATGTTAATTCTATTTATGCTTATTGTCATAAGTAGATACACTATAAAGGCGTTGTAAAAGTAATGGTGTCACAACATTCTTGGCTACAGATGTTGTAACTCAAAAGGGGTAATAATTCACTTATGCGACGACTAAAGCTTTAATGTAAGTTCGCCATTGTTTTGGTGAACTATAACCTATAAATTGACTGGGTTATTCAATATTTGACAACAAACTACTTCATTATATAAGTTACTTTTGTAATTTCATTGATGCCACTTAATTTAAGATGCCACTAGCCATAATACAAAAATAAAAAAATGATACAAATTTGAGGTGCCTATTTTATGTTTCATAAGTTTTATATGAAATCTTTATTAAATCAAGAGCGCGTTAAAATTGAGATGGAAAACATGGTATACACTTACCGTAAAATCACAACGCCAGATTGTTTTCACTTCACAAAGTAACTTGAACAGGTATACTTTATTATTTCTCTGTTAGATAATGGCCATTCGGTGATGACATTTAGTTGTACGCTAAATGATACCATAAACATATTGTAACTAGCGTCATAGTGTCAAACAACTATTTTTAATAGGTCTAATAAAGTTTTAAGTGGTTATAACTCTTAGCCGACGTTTTTATATAACCTTTAGTGTTGACCAACCCATCTACAAGCACAGTAATATAAGTTGAAGTAGTAGCTGAGTATGAATCAACACTTTTGTGCAGGTTCTGTTACACCTTTATATAACAGCACTACAGGCTTTCTATAACCTTTACCTGTAAAATCGTGGGCCTCTTTCGTGGTTATATGGGAGTTAGAGCACTCTATAACTCCACTGTACAGGTATTATTAACACTATGATACTCGAAAGGAACCGATATATATAATAATATACAGGTTGTTTTAACGCTATTGTGCTAGTTGGGCGCCCACGGCCACGCCAACGGCCACGCCAACGGCCACGCCCACGGCCACGGCCACGCCCACGTCAACGTCCAGGGCCACGCCCACGTCCACAGCCACGCCCAAGTCCACGGCCACGCCCACGCCCACGCCCACGCCCACGCCCACGCCCACGCCCACGCCCACGCCCACGGCCACGTCCACGCCAAAGGCAACGCCCAAGGCCACGCCCACTTCAACGTCCACGCCTACGTCCACGGCCACGGCCACGCCCACGCCCACGCCCACGCCCACGGCCACGTCCACGTCCACGGCCACGCCCTCGCCCACGCCCACGCCCACGCCCACGCCCACGCCCACGCCCACGCCCACGGCCACGTCCACGCCAAAGGCAACGCCCAAGGCCACGCCCACTTCAACGTCCACGCCTACGTCCACGGCCACGGCCACGGCCACGCCCACGCCCACACCCACGGCCACAACCACACCCACGCCCCGCCCACGGCCACGCCCACGGCCACACCCACGGCCACGCCCACGGCAACGCCCACGGCCACGCCCACGGCCACGCCCACGACAACGTCCAGGGCTACGTCCAGGGCCACGCCCACGTCCACAGCCACGCCCACTCCCACGCCCACGCCCACGGCCACGTCCACGGCCACGTCCACGGCCATAGCCACGTCCACGCCCACGCCTACGTTCACGTCCACGTCCACGGCCACGGCCACGCCCACGCCCACGCCCAAGTAACCTAACCTTACCCTGACCTTACCTAACCTAACCTAACCTAACCTTACCTAACCTAACCTAACCTAACCTAACCTAACCTAACCTAACCTAACCTAACCTAACCTAACCTCCAAACTTTTCTTTGTTAATAAATATGATTATCTTAGTTGTTTGCATAAATATATACCTATGAATAGAAAATAGATACGTGAAATCCCATCACGTATAGAGAAACGAAGCCTTGATTTGCCCATGACACTGAAAAAATAACTAAATTTAAATAAAATGGAATAAAATAAAATAATAAACTTATATATATCAAAATTTAAAGAAATGTAATATCAACAATAAAGAATGTCAAAATGGGAGTAGACTACCTAGAATTTTAAGTACTTGCATTGTATAGAATCGTTGAATACAGGGGTTTACAAGTTTGTGGCGATTAAATTTCACACCGGTTAGTCGAAAGATATAAATATTTCTTCTTTTGTTGAAATAAATCTATTGGTGAAAAATGGTTTGTGAAGGCATTGAGGATTATAAGCAGGTACAATAGGTCCACGCCCACGTCCACGCCCACGGCCACACCCACACCCACGCCCACGCCCACGGCAACGCCCACGGCCACGCCCACGGCCACGGCCACGGCCACGCCCACGGCCACGCCCACGGCCACAACCACGGCCACGCCCACGCCCACGGCCAAGCCCACGCCCACGCCCACGGCCACGCCCACGGCCACGGCCACGCCCACGGCCACGGCCACGCCCACGGCCACGCCCACGGCCACGGCCACGCCCACAGCCACGGCCACGCCCACGGCCACGCCCACGGCCACGGCCACGCCCACGGCCACAACCACGGCCACGCCCACGGCCACGCCCACGACCACGCCCACGCCCACGACCACGCCCACGGCCACGGCCACGCCCACGGCCACGGCCACGCCCACGGCCACGCCCACGGCCACGGCCACGGCCACGCCCACGGCCACGGCCACGCCCACGGCCACGCCCACGGCCACGCCCACGGCCACGCCCACGGCCACGCCCACGCTAACCTAACCTAACCTTACCTAACCTAACCTAACCTAACCTAACCTAACCTAACCTAACCTAACCTAACCTAACCTAACCTAACCTAACCTAACCTAACCTAACCTAACCTAACCTAACCTAACCTAACCTAACCTAACCTAACCTAACCTAACCTAACCTAACCTAACCTAACCTAACCTAACCTAACCTAACCTAACCTAACCTAACCTAACCTAACCTCCAAACTTTTCTTTGTTAATAAATATGATTATCTTAGTTGTTTGCATAAATATACCTATGAATAGAAAATAGATACGTGAAATCCCATCACGTATAGAGAAACGAAGCCTTGATTTGCCCATGACACTGAAAAAATAACTAAATTTAAATAAAATGGAATAAAATAAAATAATAAACTTATATATATCAAAATTTAAAGAAATGTAATATCAACAATAAAGAATGTCAAAATGGGAGAAGACTACCTAGAATTTTAAGTACTTGCATTGTATAGAATCGTTGAATACAGGGGTTTTCAAGTTTGTGGCGATTAAATTTCACACCGGTTAGTCGAAAGATATAAATATTTCTTCTTTTGTTGAAATAAATCTATTGGTGAAAAATGGTTTGTGAAGGCATTGAGGATTATAAGCAGGTACAATAGGTCCACGCCCACGTCCACGCCCACGGCCACACCCACACCTAACCTAACCTAACCTAACCTAACCTAACCTTACCTAACCTAACCTAACCTAACCTAACCTAACCTAACCTAACCTAACCTAACCTAACCTAACCTCCAAACTTTTCTTTGTTAATAAATATGATTATCTTAGTTGTTTGCATAAATATACCTATGAATAGAAAATAGATACGTGAAATCCCATCACGTATAGAGAAACGAAGCCTTGATTTGCCCATGACACTGAAAAAATAACTAAATTTAAATAAAATGGAATAAAATAAAATAATAAACTTATATATATCAAAATTTAAAGAAATGTAATATCAACAATAAAGAATGTCAAAATGGGAGTAGACTACCTAGAATTTTAAGTACTTGCATTGTATAGAATCGTTGAATACAGGGGTTTTCAAGTTTGTGGCGATTAAATTTCACACCGGTTAGTCGAAAGATATAAATATTTCTTCTTTTGTTGAAATAAATCTATTGGTGAAAAATGGTTTGTGAAGGCATTGAGGATTATAAGCAGGTACAATAGGTCCACGCCCACGGCCACGCCCACGGCCACGCCCACGCCCACGGCCACGCCCACGGCCACGGCCACGCCCACGCCCACGGCCAAGCCCACGCCCACGCCCACGGCCACGCCCACGGCCACGCCCACGGCCACGCCCACGACCACGCCCACGGCCACGCCTACGGCCACGCCCACGGCCACGCCCACGGCCACAGCCACGCCCACGTCCACAGCCACGCCCACGGCCATAGCCACGTCCACGCCCATGCCTACGTCCACGTCCACGTCCACGGCCACGGCCACGGCCACGGCCACGCCCACGCCCAAGTAACCTGACCTTACCCTAACCTTACCTAACCTAACCTAACCTAACCTAACCTAACCTAACCTAACCTAACCTTACCTAACCTAACCTAACCTAACCTCACCTAACCTAACCTAACCTAACCTAACCTAACCTAACCTAACCTAACCTAACCTAACCTAACCTAACCTAACCTAACCTAACCTTACCTAACCTAACCTAACCTAACCTAACCTAACCTAACCTAACCTAACCTAACCTAACCTAACCTAACCTAACCTAACCTAACCTAACCTAACCTAACCTAACCTAACCTAACCTAACCTAACCTAACCTAACCTAACCTAACCTAACCTAACCTCCAAACTTTTCTTTGTTAATAAATATGATTATCTTAGTTGTTTGCATAAATATACCTATGAATAGAAAATAGATACGTGAAATCCCATCACGTATAGAGAATCGAAGCCTTGATTTGCCCATGACACTGAAAAAATAACTAAATTTAAATAAAATGGAATAAAATAAAATAATAAACTTATATATATCAAAATTTAAAGAAATGTAATATCAACAATAAAGAATGTCAAAATGGGAGTAGACTACCTAGAATTTTAAGTACTTGCATTGTATAGAATCGTTGAATACAGGGGTTTACAAGTTTGTGGCGATTAAATTTCTCACCGGTTAGTCGAAAGATATAAATATTTCTTCTTTTGTTGAAATAAATCTATTGGTGAAAAATGGTTTGTGAAGGCATTGAGGATTATAAGCAGGTACAATAGGTCCACGCCCACGTCCACGCCCACGGCCACACCCACACCCACGCCCACGGCAACGCCCACGGCCACGCCCACGGCAACGCCCACGCCCACGGCCACGCCCACGGCCACGCCCACGCCCACGGCCAAGCCCACGCCCACGCCCACGGCCACGCCCACGGCCACGGCCACGCCCACGGCCACGCCCACGGCCACGCCCACGGCCACGCCCACGACCACGCCCACGGCCACGCCTACGGCCACGCCCACGGTCACGCCCACGGCCACAGCCACGCCCACGTCCACAGCCACGCCCACGGCCATAGCCACGTCCACGCCCATGCCTACGTCCACGTTCACGTCCACGGCCACGGCCACGGCCACGGCCACGCCCACGCCCAAGTAACCTGACCTTACCCTAACCATACCTAACCTAACCTAACCTAACCTAACCTAACCTAACCTAACCTAACCTAACCTAACCTAACCTAACCTAACCTAACCTAACCTAACCTCACCTAACCTAACCTAACCTAACCTAACCTAACCTAACCTAACCTAACCTCCAAACTTTTCTTTGTTAATAAATATGATTATCTTAGTTGTTTGCATAAATATACCTATGAATAGAAAATAAATACGTGAAATCCCATCACGTATAGAGAATCGAAGCCTTGATTTGCCCATGACACTGAAAAAATAACTAAATTTAAATAAAATGGAATAAAATAAAATAATAAACTTATATATATCAAAATTTAAAGAAATGTAATATCAACAATAAAGAATGTCAAAATGGGAGTAGACTACCTAGAATTTTAAGTACTTGCATTGTATAGAATCGTTGAATACAGGGGTTTACAAGTTTGGGGCGATTAAATTTCACACCGGTTAGTCGAAAGATATAAATATTTCTTCTTTTGTTGAAATAAATCTATTGGTGAAAAATGGTTTGCGAAGGCATTGAGGATTTTAAGCAGGTACAATAGGTCCACGCCCACGTCCACGCCCACGGCCACACCCACACCCACGCCAACGCCCACGGCAACGCCCACGGCCACGCCCACGGCCACGCCCACGGCCACGCCCACGGCCACGGCCACGCCCACGCCCACGCCCACGCCCACGTCCACGGCCACGCACACGCCCACGCCCACGCCCACGGCCACTACCACGGCCATAGCCACGTCCACGCCCACGCCTACGTCCACGTCCACGTCCAAAGGCAACGCCCAAGGCCACGCCCACTTCAACGTTTACGTCCACGGCCACGCTCACGCCCACGTCCACGCCCACGTCCACGTCTACGTCCACGTCTACGTCCACGGCCACGTCCACGTCTACGTCCACGTCCACGTCTTCGTCCACGGCCACGGCCAGGCCCACGGCCACGCCCACGGCCACGCCCACGCGGCCACGCCCACGACAACGTCCAGGGCCACGCCCACGTCCACAGCCACGTCCACGCCCACGTCCACGGCCACGCCCACGTCCACGTCCACGGCCACGGCCACGCCCACGCCCACGCCCACGCCCACGCCCAAGTAACCTAACCTTACCCTAACCTAACCTTACCCTAACCTTACCTAACCTAACCTAACCTAACCTAACCTAACATAACCTAACCTAACCTAACCTAACCTAACCTAACCTCCAAACTTTTCTTTGTTAATAAATATGATTATTTTAGTTGTTTGCATAAATATACCTATGAATAGAAAATAGATACGTGAAATCCCATCACGTATAGAGAAACAAAGCCTTGATTTGCCCATGACACTGAAAAAAAAACTAAATATAAATAAAATGGAATAAAATAAAATAATAAACTTATATATATCAAAATTGAAAGAAATGTAATATCAACAATAAAGAATGTCAAAATGGGAGTAGACTACCTAGAATTTTAAGTACTTGCATTGTATAGAATCGTTGAATACAGGGGTTTACAAGTTTGGGGCGATTAAATTTCACACCGGTTAGTCGAAAGATATAAATATTTCTTCTTTTGTTGAAATAAATCTATTGGAGAAACATGGTTTGGGAAGGCATTCAGGATTTTAAGCAGGTACAATAGGTCCACGCCCACGTCCACGCCCACGGCCACACCCACACCCACGCCCACACCCACGCCCACGCCCACGGCAACGCCCACGGCCACGCCCACGGCCACGCCCACGGCCACGCCCACGGCCACGCCCACGGCCACGCCCACGGCCACGCCCACGGCCACGCCCACGCCCACGGCCACGCCCAAGGCCACGCTCACGGCCACGCCCACGGCCACGGCCACGCCCACGGCCACGCCCACGGCCACGCCCACGCCCACGGCCACGCCCACGGTCACACCCACGGCCACGCCCACGGCCACGCCAACGGCCACGCCCACGGCCACGCCCACGGCCACGGCCACGCCCACGTCAACGTCCAGGGCCACGCCCACGTCCACAGCCACGCCCAAGTCCACGGCCACGCCCACGCCCACGCCCACGCCCACGCCCACGCCCACGCCCACGCCCACGCCCACGGCCACGTCCACGCCAAAGGCAACGCCCAAGGCCACGCCCACTTCAACGTCCACGCCTACGTCCACGGCCACGGCCACGCCCACGCCCACGCCCACGCCCACGGCCACGTCCACGTCCACGGCCACGCCCTCGCCCACGCCCACGCCCACGCCCACGCCCACGGCCACGTCCACGCCAAAGGCAACGCCCAAGGCCACGCCCACTTCAACGTCCACGCCTACGTCCACGGCCACGGCCACGGCCACGCCCACGCCCACGCCCACGGCCACAACCACACCCACGCCCCGCCCACGGCCACGCCCACGGCCACACCCACGGCCACGCCCACGGCAACGCCCACGGCCACGCCCACGGCCACGCCCACGACAACGTCCAGGGCTACGTCCAGGGCCACGCCCACGTCCACAGCCACGCCCACGCCCACGCCCACGCCCACGGCCACGTCCACGGCCATAGCCACGTCCACGCCCACGCCTACGTTCACGTCCACGTCCACGGCCACGGCCACGCCCACGCCCACGCCCAAGTAACCTAACCTTACCCTAACCTTACCTAACCTAACCTAACCTAACCTAACCTAACCTAACCTAACCTAACCTAACCTAACCTAACCTAACCTAACCTAACCTAACCTAACCTAACCTAACCTAACCTAACCTAACCTAACCTAACCTAACCTAACCTAACCTAACCTAACCTAACCTAACCTAACCTAACCAAACTTTTCTTTGTTAATAAATATGATTATCTTAGTTGTTTGCATAAATATACCTATGAATAGAAAATAGATACGTGAAATCCCATCACGTATAGAGAATCGAAGCCTTGATTTGCCCATGACACTGAAAAAATAACTAAATATAAATAAAATGGAATAAAATAAAATAATAAACTTATATATATCAAAATTTAAAGAAATGTAATATCAACAATAAAGAATGTCAAAATGGGAGTAGACTACCTAGAATTTTAAGTACTTGCATTGTATAGAATCGTTGAATACAGGGGTTTACAAGTTTGTGGCGATTAAATTTCACACCGGTTAGTCGAAAGATATAAATATTTCTTCTTTTGTTGAAATAAATCTATTGGTGAAAAATGGTTTGTGAAGGCATTGAGGATTATAAGCAGGTACAATAGGTCCACGCCCACGTCCACGCCCACGGCCACACCCACACCCACGCCCACGGCAACGCCCACGGCCACGCCCACGGCCACGCCCACGCCCACGGCCACGCCCACGGCCACGGCCACGCCCACGGCCAAGCCCACGCCCACGCCCACGGCCACGCCCACGGCCACGGCCACGCCCACGGCCACGCCCACGGCCACGCCCACGACCACGCCCACGGCCACGCCTACGGCCACGCCCACGGCCACGCCCACGGCCACAGCCACGCCCACGTCCACAGCCACGCCCACGGCCATAGCCACGTCCACGCCCACGCACACGCCCACGCCTACGCCCACGGCCACGACCACGGCCATAGCCACGTCCACGCCCACGCCTACGTCCACGTCCACGTCCAAAGGCAACGCCCAAGGCCACGCCCACTTCAACGTTTACGTCCACGGCCACGCTCACGCCCACGTCCACGCCCACGTCCACGTCTACGTCCATGTCTACGTCCACGGCCACGTCCACGTCTACGTCCACGTCCACGTCTTCGTCCACGGCCACGGCCAGGCCCACGGCCACGCCCACGGCCACGCCCACGCGGCCACGCCCACGACAACGTCCAGGGCCACGCCCACGTCCACAGCCACGTCCACGCCCACGTCCACGGCCACGCCCACGTCCACGTCCACGGCCACGGCCACGCCCACGCCCACGCCCACGCCCAAGTAACCTAACCTTACCCTAACCTAACCTTACCCTAACCTTACCTAACCTAACCTAACCTAACCTAACCTAACATAACCTAACCTAACCTAACCTAACCTAACCTAACCTAACCTAACCTAACCTAACCTAACCTCCAAACTTTTCTTTGTTAATAAATATGATTATTTTAGTTGTTTGCATAAATATACCTATGAATAGAAAATAGATACGTGAAATCCCATCACGTATAGAGAAACGAAGCCTTGATTTGCCCATGACACTGAAAAAATAACTAAATTTAAATAAAATGGAATAAAATAAAATAATAAACTTATATATATCAAAATTTAAAGAAATGTAATATCAACAATAAAGAATGTCAAAATGGGAGTAGACTACCTAGAATTTTAAGTACTTGCATTGTATAGAATCGTTGAATACAGGGGTTTTCAAGTTTGTGGCGATTAAATTTCACACCGGTTAGTCGAAAGATATAAATATTTCTTCTTTTGTTGAAATAAATCTATTGGTGAAAAATGGTTTGTGAAGGCATTGAGGATTATAAGCAGGTACAATAGGTCCACGCCCACGGCCACGCCCACGGCCACGCCCACGCCCACGGCCACGCCCACGGCCACGCCCACGCCCACGGCCAAGCCCACGCCCACGCCCACGGCCACGCCCACGGCCACGGCCACGCCCACGGCCACGCCCACGGCCACGCCCACGACCACGCCCACGGCCACGCCCACGGCCACAGCCACGCCCACGTCCACAGCCACGCCCACGGCCATAGCCACGTCCACGCCCATGCCTACGTCCACGTCCACGTCCACGGCCACGGCCACGCCCACGCCCAAGTAACCTTACCTTACCCTAACCTTACCTAACCTAACCTAACCTAACCTAACCTAACCTAACCTAACCTAACCTAACCTAACCTAACCTAACCTAACCTTACCTAACCTAACCTAACCTAACCTAACCTAACCTAACCTAACCTAACCTAACCTAACCTAACCTAACCTAACCTAACCTAACCTAACCTAACCTAACCTAACCTAACCTAACCTAACCTAACCTAACCTAACCTAACCTAACCTAACCTAACCTAACCTAACCTAACCTAACCTAACCTAACCTAACCTAACCTCCAAACTTTTCTTTGTTAATAAATATGATTATCTTAGTTGTTTGCATAAATATACCTATGAATAGAAAATAGATACGTGAAATCCCATCACGTATAGAGAAACGAAGCCTTGATTTGCCCATGACACTGAAAAAATAACTAAATTTAAATAAAATGGAATAAAATAAATTAATAAACTTATATATATCAAAATTTAAAGAAATGTAATATCAACAATAAAGAATGTCAAAATGGGAGTAGACTACCTAGAATTTTAAGTACTTGCATTGTATAGAATCGTTGAATACAGGGGTTTACAAGTTTGTGGCGATTAAATTTCACACCGGTTAGTCGAAAGATATAAATATTTCTTCTTTTGTTGAAATAAATCTATTGGTGAAAAATGGTTTGTGAAGGCATTGAGGATTATAAGCAGGTACAATAGGTCCACGCCCACGGCAACGCCCACGCCCACGGCCACGGCCACGCCCACGTCAACGTCCAGGGCCACGCCCACGTCCACAGCCACGCCCACGTCCACGGCCACGCCCACGCCCACGCCCACGCCCACGCCCACGCCCACGCCCACGCCCACGCCCACGGCCACGTCCACGCCAAAGGCAACGCCCAAGGCCACGCCCACTTCAACGTCCACGCCTACGTCCACGGCCACGGCCACGCCCACGCCCACGCCCACGCCCACTGCCACGTCCACGTCCACGGCCACGCCCTCGCCCACGCCCACGCCCACGCCCACGCCCACGCCCACGCCCACGCCCACGCCCACGGCCACGTCCACGCCAAAGGCAACGCCCACGGCCACGCCCACGGCCACGCCCACGCCCACGGCCACGCCCGAGGTCACGGCCACGCCCACGGCCAAGCCCACGCCCACGCCCACGGCCACGCCCACGGCCACGGCCACGCCCACGGCCACGCCCACGGCCACGCCCACGACCACGCCCACGGCCACGCCTACGGCCACGCCCACGGCCACGCCCACGGCCACAGCCACGCCCACGTCCACAGCCACGCCCACGGCCATAGCCACGTCCACGCCCACGCACACGCCCACGCCTACGCCCACGGCCACGACCACGGCCATAGCCACGTCCACGCCCACGCCTACGTCCACGTCCACGTCCAAAGGCAACGCCCAAGGCCACGCCCACTTCAACGTTTACGTCCACGGCCAAGCTCACGCCCACGTCCACGCCCACGTCCACGTCTACGTCCACGTCTACGTCCACGGCCACGTCCACGTCTACGTCCACGTCCACGTCTTCGTCCACGGCCACGGCCAGGCCCACGGCCACGCCCACGGCCACGCCCACGCGGCCACGCCCACGACAACGTCCAGGGCCACGCCCACGTCCACAGCCACGTCCACGCCCACGTCCACGGCCACGCCCACGTCCACGTCCACGGCCACGGCCACGCCCACGCCCACGCCCACGCCCAAGTAACCTAACCTTACCCTAACCTAACCTTACCCTTACCTTACCTAACCTTACCTAACCTAACCTAACCTAACCTAACATAACCTAACCTAACCTAACCTAACCTAACCTAACCTAACCTAACCTCCAAACTTTTCTTTGTTAATAAATATGATTATTTTAGTTGTTTGCATAAATATACCTATGAATAGAAAATAGATACGTGAAATCCCATCACGTATAGAGAAACGAAGCCTTGATTTGCCCATGACACTGAAAAAATAACTAAATTTAAATAAAATGGAATAAAATAAAATAATAAACTTATATATATCAAAATTTAAAGAAATGTAATATCAACAATAAAGAATGTCAAAATGGGAGTAGACTACCTAGAATTTTAAGTACTTGCATTGTATAGAATCGTTGAATACAGGGGTTTTCAAGTTTGTGGCGATTAAATTTCACACCGGTTAGTCGAAAGATATAAATATTTCTTCTTTTGTTGAAATAAATCTATTGGTGAAAAATGGTTTGTGAAGGCATTGAGGATTATAAGCAGGTACAATAGGTCCACGCCCACGGCCACGCCCACGGCCACGCCCACGCCCACGGCCACGCCCACGGCCACGCCCACGCCCACGGCCAAGCCCACGCCCACGCCCACGGCCACGCCCACGGCCACGGCCACGCCCACGGCCACGCCCACGGCCACGCCCACGACCACGCCCACGGCCACGCCTGCGGCCACGCCCACGGCCACGCCCACGGCCACAGCCACGCCCACGTCCACAGCCACGCCCACGGCCATAGCCACGTCCACGCCCATGCCTATGTCCACGTCCACGTCCACGGCCACGGCCACGCCCACGCCCAAGTAACCTTACCTTACCCTAACCTTACCTAACCTAACCTAACCTAACCTAACCTAACCTTACCTAACCTAACCTTACCTAACCTAACCTAACCTAACCTAACCTAACCTAACCTAACCTAACCTAACCTAACCTAACCTAACCTAACCTAACCTAACCTAACCTAACCTCCAAACTTTTCTTTGTTAATAAATATGATTATCTTAGTTGTTTGCATAAATATACCTATGAATAGAAAATAGATACGTGAAATCCCATCACGTATAGAGAAACGAAGCCTTGATTTGCCCATGACACTGAAAAAATAACTAAATTTAAATAAAATGGAATAAAATAAAATAATAAACTTATATATATCAAAATTTAAAGAAATGTAATATCAACAATAAAGAATGTCAAAATGGGAGTAGACTACCTAGAATTTTAAGTACTTGCATTGTATAGAATCGTTGAATACAGGGGTTTACAAGTTTGTGGCGATTAAATTTCACACCGGTTAGTCGAAAGATATAAATATTTCTTCTTTTGTTGAAATAAATCTATTGGTGAAAAATGGTTTGTGAAGGCATTGAGGATTATAAGCAGGTACAATAGGTCCACGCCCACGGCAACGCCCACGCCCACGGCCACGGCCACGCCCACGTCAACGTCCAGGGCCACGCCCACGTCCACAGCCACGCCCACGTCCACGGCCACGCCCACGCCCACGCCCACGCCCACGGCCACGTCCACGTCCACGGCCACGCCCTCGCCCACGCCCACGCCCACGCCCACGCCCACGCCCACGCCCACGCCCACGGCCACGTCCACGCCAAAGGCAACGCCCAAGGCCACGCCCACTTCAACGTCCACGCCTACGTCCACGGCCACGGCCACGCCCACGCCCACGCCCACGGCCATGCCCACACCCACGCCCACGCCCACGGCCACGCCCACGGCCACACCCACGGCCACGCCCACGGCCACGCCCACGGCCACGCCCACGACAACGTCCAGGGCTACGTCCAGGGCCACGCCCACGTCCACAGCCACGCCCACGCCCACGCCCACGCCCACGCCCACGGCCACGTGCACGGCCATAGCCACGTCCACGCCCACGCCTACGTTCACGTCCACGTCCACGGCCACGGCCACGCCCACGCCCAAGTAACCTAACCTTACCCTAACCTTACCTAACCTAACCTAACCTAACCTAACCTAACCTCCAAACTTTTCTTTGTTAATAAATATCATTATCTTAGTTGTTTGCATAAATATACCTATGAATAGAAAATAGATACGTGAAATCCCATCACGTATAGAGAAACGAAGCCTTGATTTGCCCATGACACTGAAAAAATAACTAAATTTAAATAAAATGGAATAAAATAAATTAATAAACTTATATATATCAAAATTTAAAGAAATGTAATATCAACAATAAAGAATGTCAAAATGGGAGTAGACTACCTAGAATTTTAAGTACTTGCATTGTATAGAATCGTTGAATACAGGGGTTTACAAGTTTGTGGCGATTAAATTTCACACCGGTTAGTCGAAAGATATAAATATTTCTTCTTTTGTTGAAATAAATCTATTGGTGAAAAATGGTTTGTGAAGGCATTGAGGATTATAAGCAGGTACAATAGGTCCACGCCCACGGCAACGCCCACGCCCACGGCCACGGCCACGCCCACGTCAACGTCCAGGGCCACGCCCACGTCCACAGCCACGCCCACGTCCACGGCCACGCCCACGCCCACGCCCACGCCCACGCCCACGCCCACGCCCACGCCCACGCCCACGCCCACGCCCACGCCCACGCCCACGGCCACGTCCACGCCAAAGGCAACGCCCAAGGCCACGCCCACTTCAACGTCCACGCCTACGTCCACGGCCACGGCCACGCCCACGCCCACGCCCACGCCCACTGCCACGTCCACGTCCACGGCCACGCCCTCGCCCACGCCCACGCCCACGCCCACGCCCACGCCCACGCCCACGCCCACGCCCACGGCCACGTTCACGCCAAAGGCAACGCCCACGGCCACGCCCACGGCCACGCCCACGCCCACGGCCACGCCCGAGGTCACGGCCACGCCCACGGCCAAGCCCACGCCCACGCCCACGGCCACGCCCACGGCCACGGCCACGCCCACGGCCACGCCCACGGCCACGCCCACGACCACGCCCACGGCCACGCCTACGGCCACGCCCACGGCCACGCCCACGGCCACAGCCACGCCCACGTCCACAGCCACGCCCACGGCCATAGCCACGTCCACGCCCACGCACACGCCCACGCCTACGCCCACGGCCACGACCACGGCCATAGCCACGTCCACGCCCACGCCTACGTCCACGTCCACGTCCAAAGGCAACGCCCAAGGCCACGCCCACTTCAACGTTTACGTCCACGGCCACGCTCACGCCCACGTCCACGCCCACGTCCACGTCTACGTCCACGTCTACGTCCACGGCCACGTCCACGTCTACGTCCACGTCCACGTCTTCGTCCACGGCCACGGCCAGGCCCACGGCCACGCCCACGGCCACGCCCACGCGGCCACGCCCACGACAACGTCCAGGGCCACGCCCACGTCCACAGCCACGTCCACGCCCACGTCCACGGCCACGCCCACGTCCACGTCCACGGCCACGGCCACGCCCACGCCCACGCCCACGCCCAAGTAACCTAACCTTACCCTAACCTAACCTTACCCTTACCTTACCTAACCTTACCTAACCTAACCTAACCTAACCTAACCTAACCTAACATAACCTAACCTAACCTAACCTAACCTAACCTAACCTAACCTAACCTCCAAACTTTTCTTTGTTAATAAATATGATTATTTTAGTTGTTTGCATAAATATACCTATGAATAGAAAATAGATACGTGAAATCCCATCACGTATAGAGAAACGAAGCCTTGATTTGCCCATGACACTGAAAAAATAACTAAATTTAAATAAAATGGAATAAAATAAAATAATAAACTTATATATATCAAAATTTAAAGAAATGTAATATCAACAATAAAGAATGTCAAAATGGGAGTAGACTACCTAGAATTTTAAGTACTTGCATTGTATAGAATCGTTGAATACAGGGGTTTTCAAGTTTGTGGCGATTAAATTTCACACCGGTTAGTCGAAAGATATAAATATTTCTTCTTTTGTTGAAATAAATCTATTGGTGAAAAATGGTTTGTGAAGGCATTGAGGATTATAAGCAGGTACAATAGGTCCACGCCCACGGCCACTCCCACGGCCACGCCCACGCCCACGGCCACGCCCACGGCCACGCCCACGCCCACGGCCAAGCCCACGCCCACGCCCACGGCCACGCCCACGGCCACGGCCACGCCCACGGCCACGCCCACGGCCACGCCCACGACCACGCCCACGGCCACGCCTGCGGCCACGCCCACGGCCACGCCCACGGCCACAGCCACGCCCACGTCCACAGCCACGCCCACGGCCATAGCCACGTCCACGCCCATGCCTACGTCCACGTCCACGTCCACGGCCACGGCCACGCCCACGCCCAAGTAACCTTACCTTACCCTAACCTTACCTAACCTAACCTAACCTAACCTAACCTAACCTTACCTAACCTAACCTTACCTAACCTAACCTAACCTAACCTAACCTAACCTAACCTAACCTAACCTAACCTAACCTAACCTAACCTAACCTAACCTAACCTAACCTCCAAACTTTTCTTTGTTAATAAATATGATTATCTTAGTTGTTTGCATAAATATACCTATGAATAGAAAATAGATACGTGAAATCCCATCACGTATAGAGAAACGAAGCCTTGATTTGCCCATGACACTGAAAAAATAACTAAATTTAAATAAAATGGAATAAAATAAAATAATAAACTTATATATATCAAAATTTAAAGAAATGTAATATCAACAATAAAGAATGTCAAAATGGGAGTAGACTACCTAGAATTTTAAGTACTTGCATTGTATAGAATCGTTGAATACAGGGGTTTACAAGTTTGTGGCGATTAAATTTCACACCGGTTAGTCGAAAGATATAAATATTTCTTCTTTTGTTGAAATAAATCTATTGGTGAAAAATGGTTTGTGAAGGCATTGAGGATTATAAGCAGGTACAATAGGTCCACGCCCACGGCAACGCCCACGCCCACGGCCACGGCCACGCCCACGTCAACGTCCAGGGCCACGCCCACGTCCACAGCCACGCCCACGTCCACGGCCACGCCCACGCCCACGCCCACGCCCACGGCCACGTCCACGTCCACGGCCACGCCCTCGCCCACGCCCACGCCCACGCCCACGCCCACGCCCACGCCCACGCCCACGGCCACGTCCACGCCAAAGGCAACGCCCAAGGCCACGCCCACTTCAACGTCCACGCCTACGTCCACGGCCACGGCCACGCCCACGCCCACGCCCACGGCCACGCCCACACCCACGCCCACGCCCACGGCCACGCCCACGGCCACACCCACGGCCACGCCCACGGCCACGCCCACGGCCACGCCCACGACAACGTCCAGGGCTACGTCCAGGGCCACGCCCACGTCCACAGCCACGCCCACGCCCACGCCCACGCCCACGCCCACGCCCACGCCCACGGCCACGTGCACGGCCATAGCCACGTCCACGCCCACGCCTACGTTCACGTCCACGTCCACGGCCACGGCCACGCCCACGCCCAAGTAACCTAACCTTACCCTAACCTTACCTAACCTAACCTAACCTAACCTAACCTAACCTCCAAACTTTTCTTTGTTAATAAATATGATTATCTTAGTTGTTTGCATAAATATACCTATGAATAGAAAATAGATACGTGAAATCCCATCACGTATAGAGAAACGAAGCCTTGATTTGCCCATGACACTGAAAAAATAACTAAATTTAAATAAAATGGAATAAAATAAAATAATAAACTTATATATATCAAAATTTAAAGAAATGTAATATCAACAATAAAGAATGTCAAAATGGGAGTAGACTACCTAGAATTTTAAGTACTTGCATTGTATAGAATCGTTGAATACAGGGGTTTACAAGTTTGTGGCGATTAAATTTCACACCGGTTAGTCGAAAGATATAAATATTTCTTCTTTTGTTGAAATAAATCTATTGGTGAAAAATGGTTTGTGAAGGCATTGAGGATTATAAGCAGGTACAATAGGTCCACGCCCACGGCAACGCCCACGCCCACGGCCACGGCCACGCCCACGTCAACGTCCAGGGCCACGCCCACGTCCACAGCCACGCCCACGTCCACGGCCACGCCCACGCCCACGCCCACGCCCACGGCCACGTCCACGTCCACGGCCACGCCCTCGCCCACGCCCACGCCCACGCCCACGCCCACGCCCACGCCCACGCCCACGGCCACGTCCACGCCAAAGGCAACGCCCAAGGCCACGCCCACTTCAACGTCCACGCCTACGTCCACGGCCACGGCCACGCCCACGCCCACGCCCACGGCCACGCCCACACCCACGCCCACGCCCACGGCCACGCCCACGGCCACACCCACGGCCACGCCCACGGCCACGCCCACGGCCACGCCCACGACAACGTCCAGGGCTACGTCCAGGGCCACGCCCACGTCCACAGCCACGCCCACGCCCACGCCCACGCCCACGCCCACGGCCACGTGCACGGCCATAGCCACGTCCACGCCCACGCCTACGTTCACGTCCACGTCCACGGCCACGGCCACGCCCACGCCCAAGTAACCTAACCTTACCCTAACCTTACCTAACCTAACCTAACCTAACCTTACCTAACCTAACCTAACCTAACCTAACCTAACCTAACCTAACCTAACCTAACCTAACCTAACCTAACCTAACCTAACCTAACCTAACCTAACCTAACCTAACCTAACCTAACCTAACCTAACCTAACCTAACCTAACCTAACCTAACCTAACCTAACCTAACCTAACCTAACCTAACCTAACCTAACCTAACCTAACCTAACCTAACCTAACCTAACCTAACCTAACCTAACCTAACCTAACCTCCAAACTTTTCTTTGTTAATAAATATGATTATCTTAGTTGTTTGCATAAATATATACCTATGAATAGAAAATAGATACGTGAAATCCCATCACGTATAGAGAAACGAAGCCTTGATTTGCCCATGACACTGAAAAAATAACTAAATTTAAATAAAATGGAATAAAATAAAATAATAAACTTATATATATCAAAATTTAAAGAAATGTAATATCAACAATAAAGAATGTCAAAATGGGAGTAGACTACCTAGAATTTTAAGTACTTGCATTGTATAGAATCGTTGAATACAGGGGTTTACATGTTTGTGGCGATTAAATTTCACACCGGTTAGTCGAAAGATATAAATATTTCTTCTTTTGTTGAAATAAATCTATTGGTGAAAAATGGTTTGTGAAGGCATTGAGGATTATAAGCAGGTACAATAGGTCCACGCCCACGTCCACGCCCACGGCCACACCCACACCCACGCCAACGCCCACGGCCACGCCCACGGCCACGCAAACGCCCACGGCCACGGCCACGGCCACGGCCACGGCCACGGCCACGCCCACGGCCACGGCCACGCCCACGGCCACGGCCACGGCCACGGCCACGGCCACGCCCACGGCCACGCCCACGGCCACGGCCACGGCCACGGCCACGCCCACGGCCACGCCCACGGCCACGCCCACGGCCACGCCCACGGCCACGCCCACGACCACGCCCACGACCACGCCCACGGCCACGCCCACGGCCACGCCCACGGCCACGCCCACGGCCACGCCCACGGCCACAGCCACGCCCACGTCCACAGCCACGCCCACGGCCACGCCCACGGCCACGCCCACGGCCACGACCACACCCACGCCCACGACCACGCCCACGGCCACGCCCACGGCCACGCCCACGGCCACGCCCACGGCCACGCCCACGGCCACGCCCACGGCCACAGCCACGCCCACGTCCACAGCCACGCCCACGGCCATAGCCACGTCCACGCCCATGCCTACGTCCACGTCCACGTCCACGGCCACGGCCACGGCCACGGCCACGCCCACGCCCAAGTAACCTTACCTTACCCTAACCTTACCTAACCTAACCTTACCTAACCTAACCTAACCTAACCTAACCTAACCTAACCTAACCTAACCTAACCTAACCTAACCTAACCTAACCTAACCTAACCTAACCTAACCTAACCTAACCTAACCTAACCTAACCTAACCTAACCTAACCTAACCTAACCTAACCTAACCTAACCTAACCTAACCTAACCTAACCTCCAAACTTTTCTTTGTTAATAAATATGATTATCTTAGTTGTTTGCATAAATATACCTATGAATAGAAAATAGATACGTGAAATCCCATCACGTATAGAGAAACGAAGCCTTGATTTGCCCATGACACTGAAAAAATAACTAAATTTAAATAAAATGGAATAAAATAAAATAATAAACTTATATATATCAAAATTTAAAGAAATGTAATATCAACAATAAAGAATGTAAAAATGGGAGTAGACTACCTAGAATTTTAAGTACTTGCATTGTATAGAATCGTTGAATACAGGGGTTTTCAAGTTTGTGGCGATTAAATTTCACACCGGTTAGTCGAAAGATATAAATATTTCTTCTTTTGTTGAAATAAATCTATTGGTGAAAAATGGTTTGTGAAGGCATTGAGGATTAACGGCCACGCCAACGGCCACGCCCACGGCCACGGCCACGCCCACGTCAACGTCCAGGGCCACGCCCACGTCCACAGCCACGCCCAAGTCCACGGCCACGCCCACGCCCACGCCCACGCCCACGCCCACGCCCACGCCCACGCCCACGCCCACGCCCACGGCCACGTCCACGCCAAAGGAAACGCCCAAGGCCACGCCCACTTCATCGTCCACGCCTACGTCCACGGCCACGGCCACGCCCACGCCCACGCCCACGCCCACGGCCACGTCCACGTCCACGCCCTCGCCCACGCCCACGCCCACGCCCACGCCCACGCCCACGCCCACGGCCACGTCCACGCCAAAGGCAACGCCCAAGGCCACGCCCACTTCAACGTCCACGCCTACGTCCACGGCCACGGCCACGCCCACGCCCACGCCCACGCCCACGGCCACAACCACACCCACGCCCACGCCCACGGCCACGCCCACGGCCACACCCACGGCCACGCCCACGGCAACGCCCACGGCCACGCCCATGGCCACGCCCACGACAACGTCCAGGGCTACGTCCAGGGCCACGCCCACGTCCACAGCCACGCCCACGCCCACGCCCACGCCCACAGCCACGTCCACGGCCATAGCCACGTCCACGCCCACGCCTACGTTCACGTCCACGTCCACGGCCACGGCCACGCCCACGCCCACGCCCAAGTAACATAACCTTACCCTAACCTTACCTAACCTAACCTAACCTAACCTTACCTAACCTAACCTAACCTAACCTAACCTAACCTAACCTAACCTAACCTAACCTAACCTAACCTAACCTAACCTAACCTAACCTAACCTAACCTTACCTAACCTAACCTAACCTAACCTAACCTAACCTAACCTCCAAACTTTTCTTTGTTAATAAATATGATTATCTTAGTTGTTTGCATAAATATATACCTATGAATAGAAAATAGATACGTGAAATCCCATCACGTATAGAGAAACGAAGCCTTGATTTGCCCATGACACTGAAAAAATAACTAAATTTAAATAAAATGGAATAAAATAAAATAATAAACTTATAAATATCAAAATTTAAAGAAATGTAATATCAACAATACAGAATGTCAAAATGGGAGTAGACTACCTAGAATTTTAAGTACTTGCATTGTATAGAATCGTTGAATACAGGGGTTTTCAAGTTTGTGGCGATTAAATTTCACACCGGTTAGTCGAAAGATATAAATATTTCTTCTTTTGTTGAAATAAATCTATTGGTGAAAAATGGTTTGTGAAGGCATTGAGGATTATAAGCAGGTACAATAGGTCCACGCCAACGGCCACGCCCACGCCCACGGCCACGCCCACGGCCACGCCCACGCCCACGGCCAAGCCCACGCCCACGCCCACGGCCACGCCCACGGCCACGGCCACGCCCACGGCCACGCCCACGGCCACGCCCACGACCACGCCCACGGCCACGCCTACGGCCACGCCCACGGCCACGCCCACGGCCACAGCCACGCCCACGTCCACAGCCACGCCCACGGCCATAGCCACGTCCACGCCCATGCCTACGTCCACGTCCACGTCCACGGCCACGGCCACGCCCACGCCCAAGTAACCTTACCTTACCCTAACCTTACCTAACCTAACCTAACCTAACCTAACCTAACCTAACCTAACCTAACCTAACCTAACCTAACCTAACCTAACCTAACCTAACCTAACCTAACCTAACCTAACCTAACCTAACCTAACCTAACCTAACCTAACCTAACCTAACCTAACCTAACCTAACCTAACCTAACCTAACCAAACCTAACCTAACCTAACCTAACCTAACCTAACCTAACCTAACCTAACCTAACCAGGGCCACGGCCACGCCCACGGCCACGGCCACGCCCACGGCCACGGCCACGCCCACGGCCACGCCCACGGCCACGCCCACGGCCACGCCCACGGCCACGCCCACGGCCACGCCCACGGCAACGCCCACGGCCACGCCCACGGCCACGCCCACGCCCACGGCCACGCCCACGGCCACGGTCACGCCCACGGCCACGCCCACGGCCACGCCCAAGGCCACGCCCACGGCCACGCCCACAGCCAAACCCACGGCCATAGCCACGTCCACGCCCACGCCTACGTCCTTGTCCACGTCCACGGCCACGGCCACGGCCACGGCCACGCCCACGCCCAAGTAACCTTACCTTACCCTAACCTTACCTAACCTAACCTAACCTAACCTAACCTAACCTAACCTAACCTAACCTAACC
Source organism: Eupithecia subfuscata (assembly GCA_963564075.1). Taxonomy (NCBI): domain Eukaryota; kingdom Metazoa; phylum Arthropoda; class Insecta; order Lepidoptera; family Geometridae; genus Eupithecia; species Eupithecia subfuscata. Next base: position 13,199,462 of record OY751106.1, read on the forward strand.
TAACCTAACCTAACCTCCAAACTTTTCTTTGTTAATAAATATGATTATCTTAGTTGTTTGCATAAATATACCTATGAATAGAAAATAGATACGTGAAATCCCATCACGTATAGAGAAACGAAGCCTTGATTTGCCCATGACACTGAAAAAATAACTAAATTTAAATAAAATGGAATAAAATAAAATAATAAACTTATATATATCAAAATTTAAAGAAATGTAATATCAACAATAAAGAATGTCAAAATGGGAGTAGACTACCTAGAATTTTAAGTACTTGCATTGTATAGAATCGTTGAATACAGGGGTTTTCAAGTTTGTGGCGATTAAATTTCACACCGGTTAGTCGAAAGATATAAATATTTCTTCTTTTGTTGAAATAAATCTATTGGTGAAAAATGGTTTGTGAAGGCATTGAGGATTATAAGCAGGTACAATAGGTCCACGCCCACGTCCACGCCCACGGCCACACCCACAACCACGCCCACGGCCACGCCCACGGCCACGCCCACGCCCACGGCCACGCCCACGGCCACGCCCACGCCCACGGCCAAGCCCACGCCCACGCCCACGGCCACGGCCACGCCCACGGCCACGGCCACGCCAACGGCCACGCCCACGGCCACGCCCACGACCACGCCCACGGCCACGCCTACGGCCACGCCCACGGCCACGCCCACGGCCACAGCCACGCCCAAGTCCACAGCCACGCCCACGGCCATAGCCACGTCCACGCCCATGCCTACGTCCACGTCCACGTCCACGGCCACGGCCACGGCCACGGCCACGCCCACGCCCAAGTAACCTTACCTTACCCTAACCTTACCTAACCTAACCTAACCTAACCTAACCTAACCTAACCTAACCTAACCTAACCTAACCTAACCTAACCTAACCTAACCTAACCTAACCTAACCTAACCTAACCTAACCTAACCTAACCTAACCTAACCTAACCTAACCTAACCTAACCTAACCTAACCTAACCTAACCTAACCTAACCTAACCTAACCTAACCTTACCTAACCTAACCTAACCTAACCTAACCTAACCTAACCTAACCTAACCTAACCTAACCTAACCTAACCTAACCTAACCTAACCTAACCTAACCTAACCTAACCTAACCAAACCTAACCTAACCTAACCTAACCTAACCAGGGCCACGGCCACGCCCACGGCCACGGCCACGCCCACGGCCACGGCCACGCCCACGGCCACGCCCACGGCCACGCACACGGCAACGCCCACGGCCACACCCACGGCCACGCCCACGCCCACGGCCACGCCCACGCCCACGCCCACGGCCACGCCCACGGCCACGCCCACGGCCACGCCCACGCCCACGGCCAAGCCATCGCCCACGCCCACGGCCACGCCCACGGCCACGGCCACGCCCACGGCCACGGCCACGCCCACGGCCACGCCCACGGCCACGCCCACGGCCATAGCCACGTCCACGCCCACGCCTACGTCCTTGTCCACGTCCACGGCCACGGCCACGGCCACGGCCACGCCCACGCCCAAGTAACCTTACCTTACCCTAACCTTACCTAACCTAACCTAACCTAACCTAACCTAACCTAACCTAACCTAACCTAACCTAACCTAACCTAACCTAACCTAACCTAACCTAACCTAACCTAACCTAACCTAACCTAACCTAACCTAACCTAACCTAACCTAACCTAACCTAACCTAACCTAACCTAACCTAACCTAACCTAACCTAACCTAACCTAACCTAACCAGGGCCACGGCCACGCCCACGGCCACGGCCACGCCCACGGCCACGCTCACGGCCACGCACACGGCCACGCCCACGGCCACGCCCACGGCAACGCCCACGGCCACACCCACGGCCACGCCCACGCCCACGGCCACGCCCACGGCCACGCCCAGGCCCACGGCCAAGCCATCGCCCACGCCCACGGCCACGCCCACGGCCACGGCCACGCCCACGGCCACGGCCACGCCCACGACCACGCCCACGGCCACGCCCACGGCCACGCCCACGGCCACGCCCACGGCCACAGCCACGCCCACGTCCACAGCCACGCCCACGGCCATAGCCACGTCCACGCCCACGCCTACGTCCTTGTCCACGTCCACGGCCACGGCCACGGCCACGGCCACGCCCACGCCCAAGTAACCTTACCTTATCCTAACCTTACCTAACGTAACCTAACCTAACCTAACCTAACCTAACCTAACCTAACCTAACCTAACCTAACCTAACCTAACCTAACCTAACCTAACCTAACCTAACCTAACCTAACCTAACCTAACCTAACCTAACCTAACCTAACCTAACCTAACCTAACCTAACCTAACCTAACCTAACCTAACCTAACCTAACCTAACCTAACCTAACCTAACCTAACCTAACCTTACCTAACCTAACCTAACCTAACCTAACCTAACCTAACCTAACCTAACCTAACCTAACCTAACCTAACCTAACCTAACCTAACCTAACCTAACCAGGGCCACGGCCACGCCCACGGCCACGGCCACGCCCACGGCCACGGCCACGCCCACGGCCACGCCCACGGCCACGCACACGGCCACGCCCACGGCCACGCCCACGGCAACGCCCACGGCCACACCCACGGCCACGCCCACGCCCACGGCCACGCCCACGCCCACGCCCACGGCTACGCCCACGGCCACGCCCACGCCCACGGCCAAGCCATCGCCCACGCCCACGGCCACGCCCACGGCCACGGCCACGCCCACGGCCACGGCAACGCCCACGGCCACGCCCATGGCCACGCCCACGGCCAGGCCCACGGCCACAGCCACGCCCACGTCCACAGCCACGCCCACGGCCATAGCCACGTCCACGCCCACGCCTACGTCCTTGTCCACGTCCACGGCCACGGCCACGGCCACGGCCACGCCCACGCCCAAGTAACCTTACCTTACCCTAACCTTACCTAACCTAACCTAACCTAACCTAACCTAACCTCCAAACTTTTCTTTGTTAATAAATATGATTATCTTAGTTGTTTGCATAAATATACCTATGAATAGAAAATAGATACGTGAAATCCCATCACGTATAGAGAAACGAAGCCTTGATTTGCCCATGACACTGAAAAAATAACTAAATTTAAATAAAATGAAATAAAATAAAATAATAAACTTATATATATAAAAATTTAAAGAAATGTAATATCAACAATAAAGAATGTCAAAATGGGAGTAGACTACCTAGAATTTTAAGTACTTGCATTGTATAGAATCGTTGAATACAGGGGTTTTCAAGTTTGTGGCGATTAAATTTCACACCGGTTAGTCGAAAGATATAAATATTTCTTCTTTTGTTGAAATAAATCTATTGGTGAAAAATGGTTTGTGAAGGCATTGAGGATTATAAGCAGGTACAATAGGTCCACGCCCACGTCCACGCCCACGGCCACACCCACAACCACGCCCACGGCCACGCCCACGGCCACACCCACGGCCACGCCCACGCCCACGGCCACGCCCACGGCCACGCCCACGCCCACGGCCAAGCCCACGCCCACGGCCACGGCCACGCCCACGGCCACGGCCACGCCCACGGCCACGCCCAAGGCCACGCCCACGACCACGCCCACGGCCACGCCTACGGCCACGCCCACGGCCACGCCCACGGCCACAGCCACGCCCAAGTCCACAGCCACGCCCACGGCCATAGCCACGTCCACGCCCATGCCTACGTCCACGTCCACGTCCACGGCCACGGCCACGCCCACGCCCAAGTAACCTTACCTTACCCTAACCTTACCTAACCTAACCTAACCTAACCTAACCTAACCTAACCTAACCTAACCTAACCTAACCTAACCTAACCTAACCTAACCTAACCTAACCTAACCTAACCTAACCTAACCTAACCTAACCTAACCTAACCTAACCTAACCTAACCTAACCTAACCTAACCTAACCTAACCTAACCTAACCTAACCTTACCTAACCTAACCTAACCTAACCTAACCTAACCTAACCTAACCTAACCTAACCTAACCTAACCTAACCTAACCTAACCTAACCAAACCTAACCTAACCTAACCTAACCTAACCAGGGCCACGGCCACGCCCACGGCCACGGCCACGCCCACGGCCACGGCCACGCCCACGGCCACGCCCACGGCCACGCACACGGCCACGCCCACGGCCACGCCCACGGCAACGCCCACGGCCACACCCACGGCCACGCCCACGGCCACGCCCACGCCCACGCCCACGCCCACGGCCACGCCCACGGCCACGCCCACGCCCACGGCCAAGCCATCGCCCACGCCCACGGCCACGCCCACGGCCACGGCCACGCCCACGGCCACGGCCACGCCCACGGCCACGCCCACGGCCACGCCCACGGCCACGCCCACGGCCACGCCCACGGCCACGCCCACGGCCACAGCCACGCCCACGTCCACAGCCACGCCCACGGCCATAGCCACGTCCACGCCCACGCCTACGTCCTTGTCCACGTCCACGGCCACGACCACGGCCACGGCCACGCCCACGCCCAAGTAACCTTACCTTACCCTAACCTTACCTAACCTAACCTAACCTAACCTAACCTAACCTAACCTAACCTAACCTAACCTAACCTAACCTAACCTAACCTAACCTAACCTAACCTAACCTAACCTAACCTAACCTAACCTAACCTAACCTAACCTAACCTAACCTAACCTAACCTAACCTAACCTAACCTAACCTAACCTAACCTAACCTAACCTAACCTAACCAGGGCCACGGCCACGCCCACGCCCACGGCCACGCCCACGGCCACGCACACGGCCACGCCCACGGCAACGCCCACGGCAACGCCCACGGCCACACCCACGGCCACGCCCACGCCCACGGCCACGCCCACGGCCACGCCCACGCCCACGGCCAAGCCATCGCCCACGCCCACGGCCACGCCCACGGCCACGCCCACGGCCACGGCCACGCCCACGGCCACGCCACGCCCACGACCACGCCCACGGCCACGCCCACGGCCACGCCCACGGCCACGCCCACGGCCACGCCCACGGCCACAGCCACGCCCACGTCCACAGCCACACCCACGGCCATAGCCACGTCCACGCCCACGCCTACGTCCTTGTCCACGTCCACGGCCACGGCCACGGCCACGGCCACGCCCACGCCCAAGTAACCTTACCTTATCCTAACCTTACCTAACGTAACCTAACCTAACCTAACCTAACCTAACCTAACCTAACCTAACCTAACCTAACCTAACCTAACCTAACCTAACCTAACCTAACCTAACCTAACCTAACCTAACCTAACCTAACCTAACCTCCAAACTTTTCTTTGTTAATAAATATGATTATCTTAGTTGTTTGCATAAATATACCTATGAATAGAAAATAGATACGTGAAATCCCATCACGTATAGAGAAACGAAGCCTTGATTTGCCCATGACACTGAAAAAATAACTAAATTTAAATAAAATGGAATAAAATAAAATAATAAACTTATATATATCAAAATTTAAAGAAATGTAATATCAACAATAAAGAATGTCAAAATGGGAGTAGACTACCTAGAATTTTAAGTACTTGCATTGTATAGAATCGTTGAATACAGGGGTTTACAAGTTTGTGGCGATTAAATTTCACACCGGTTAGTCGAAAGATATAAATATTTCTTCTTTTGTTGAAATAAATCTATTGGTGAAAAATGGTTTGTGAAGGCATTGAGGATTATAAGCAGGTACAATAGGTCCACGCCCACGTCCACGCCCACGGCCACACCCACACCCACGCCCACGGCAACGCCCACGGCCACGCCCACGGCCACGCCCACGCCCACGGCCACGCCCACGGCCACGCCCACGGCCACGCCCACGGCCACGGCCACGCCCACGCCCACGGCCAAGCCCACGCCCACGCCCACGCCCACGGCCACGCCCACGGCCACGGCCACGGCCACGGCCACGCCCACGGCCACGCCCACGGCCACGCCCACGACCACGCCCACGGCCAAGCCCACGCCCACGCCCACGGCCACGCCCACGGCCACGCCCACGGCCACGGCCACGCCCACGGCCACGCCCACGGCCACGCCCACGACCACGCCCACGGCCACGCCCACGGCCACGCCCACGGCCACAGCCACGCCCACGTCCACAGCCACGCCCACGGCCATAGCCACGTCCACGCCCACGCCCACGCCTACGTCCTTGTCCACGTCCACGGCCACGGCCACGGCCACGGCCACGGCCACGGCCACGCCCACGCCCAAGTAACCTTACCTTACCCTAACCTTACCTAACCTAACCTAACCTAACCTAACCTAACCTAACCTAACCTAACCTAACCTAACCTAACCTAACCTAACCTAACCTAACCTAACCTAACCTAACCTAACCTAACCTAACCTAACCTAACCTAACCTAACCTAACCTAACCTAACCTAACCTAACCTAACCTAACCTAACCTAACCTACCTAACCTAACCTAACCTAACCTAACCTAACCTAACCTAACCTAACCTAACCTAACCTAACCTAACCTAACCTAACCAAACCTAACCTAACCTAACCTAACCTAACCAGGGCCACGGCCACGCCCACGGCCACGGCCACGCCCACGGCCACGGCCACGCCCACGGCCACGGCCACGCCCACGGCCACGCCCACGGCCACGCACACGGCCACGCCCACGGCCACGCCCACGGCAACGCCCACGGCCACGCCTACGGCCACGGCCACGCCCACGGCCACGCCCACGGCCACGTCCACGGCCACGCCCACGGCCACAGCCACGCCCACGTCCACAGCCACGCCCACGGCCATAGCCACGTCCACGCCCACGCCTACGTCCTTGTCCACGTCCACGGCCACGGCCACGGCCACGGCCACGCCCACGCCCAAGTAACCTTACCTTACCCTAACCTTACCTAACCTAACCTAACCTAACCTAACCTAACCTAACCTAACCTAACCTAACCTAACCTAACCTAACCTAACCTAACCTAACCTAACCTAACCTAACCTAACCTAACCTAACCTAACCTAACCTAACCTAACCTAACCTAACCTAACCTAACCTAACCTAACCAGGGCCACGGCCACGCCCACGGCCACGGCCACGCCCACGGCCACGGCCACGCCCACGGCCACGCCCACGGCCACGCACACGGCCACGCCCACGGCCACGCCCACGGAAACGCCCACGGCCACACCCACGGCCACGCCCACGCCCACGGCCACGCCCACGGCCACGCCCACGCCCACGGCCAAGCCATCGCCCACGCCCACGGCCACGCCCACGGCCACGGCCACGCCCACGGCCACGGCCACGCCCACGACCACGCCCACGGCCACGCCCACGGCCACGCCCACAGCCAAACCCACGGCCATAGCCACGTCCACGCCCACGCCTACGTCCTTGTCCACGTCCACGGCCACGGCCACGGCCACGGCCACGCCCACGCCCAAGTAACCTTACCTTACCCTAACCTTACCTAACCTAACCTAACCTAACCTAACCTAACCTAACCTAACCTAACCTAACCTAACCTAACCTAACCTAACCTCCAAACTTTTCTTTGTTAATAAATATGATTATCTTAGTTGTTTGCATAAATATACCTATGAATAGAAAATAGATACGTGAAATCCCATCACGTATAGAGAAACGAAGCCTTGATTTGCCCATGACACTGAAAAAATAACTAAATTTAAATAAAATGGAATAAAATAAAATAATAAACTTATATATATCAAAATTGAAAGAAATGTAATATCAACAATAAAGAATGTAAAAATGGGAGTAGACTACCTAGAATTTTAAGTACTTGCATTGTATAGAATCGTTGAATACAGGGGTTTACAAGTTTGGGGCGATTAAATTTCACACCGGTTAGTCGAAAGATATAAATATTTCTTCTTTTGTTGAAATAAATCTATTGGTGAAAAATGGTTTGCGAAGGCATTGAGGATTTTAAGCAGGTACAATAGGTCCACGCCCACGCCCACGCCCACGTCCACGCCCACGGCCACACCCACACCCACGCCCACGGCAACGCCCACGGCCACGCCCACGGCCACGCCCACGCCCACGGCCACGGCCACGCCCACGCCCACGGCCAAGCCCACGCCCACGCCCACGCCCACGGCCACGCCCACGGCCACGGCCACGGCCACGGCCACGCCCACGGCCACGCCCACGGCCACGCCCACGCCCACGGCCAAGCCATCGCCCACGGCCACGGCCACGGCCACGCCCACGGCCACGGCCACGGCCACGCCCACGGCCACGCCCACGACCACGCCCACGGCCACGCCCACGGCCACGCCCACGGCCACAGCCACGCCCACGTCCACAGCCACGCCCACGGCCATAGCCACGTCCACGCCCACGCCCACGCCTACGTCCTTGTCCACGTCCACGGCCACGGCCACGGCCACGGCCACGGCCACGCCCACGGCCACGGCCACGGCCACGGCCACGCCCACGCCCACGCCCACGGCTACGCCCACGGCCACGCCCACGCCCACGGCCAAGCCATCGCCCACGCCCACGGCCACGCCCACGGCCACGGCCACGCCCACGGCCACGGCAACGCCCACGGCCACGCCCATGGCCACGCCCACGGCCACGCCCACGGCCACAGCCACGCCCACGTCCACAGCCACGCCCACGGCCATAGCCACGTCCACGCCCACGCCTACGTCCTTGTCCACGTCCACGGCCACGGCCACGGCCACGGCCACGCCCACGCCCAAGTAACCTTACCTTACCCTAACCTTACCTAACCTAACCTAACCTAACCTAACCTAACCTAACCTAACCTAACCTAACCTAACCTAACCTGTGGGCGTGGCCGTGGGCGTGGCCGTGGGCGTGGGCGTGGCCGTGGGCGTGGCCGTGGGCGTTGCCGTGGGCGTGGGTGTGGGTGTGGCCGTGGGCGTGGACGTGGGCGTGGACCTATTGTACCTGCTTATAATCCTCAATGCCTTCACAAACCATTTTTCACCAATAGATTTATTTCAACAAAAGAAGAAATATTTATATCTTTCGACTAACCGGTGTGAAATTTAATCGCCACAAACTTGTAAACCCCTGTATTCAACGATTCTATACAATGCAAGTACTTAAAATTCTAGGTAGTCTACTCCCATTTTGACATTCTTTATTGTTGATATTACATTTCTTTAAATTTTGATATATATAAGTTTATTATTTTATTTTATTCCATTTTATTTAAATTTAGTTATTTTTTCAGTGTCATGGGCAAATCAAGGCTTCGTTTCTCTATACGTGATGGGATTTCACGTATCTATTTTCGTGGACGTGGCTATGGCCGTGGGCGTGGCTGTGGACGTGGGCGTGGCTGTGGCCGTGGGCGTGGCCGTGGGCGTGGCCGTGGGCGTGGCCGTGGGCGTGGTCGTGGGCGTGGCCGTGGCCGTGGGCGTGGCCGTGGCCGTGGGCGTGGCCGTGGGCGTGGGCGATGGCTTGGCCGTGGGCGTGGGCGTGGCCGTGGGCGTGGCCGTGGGCGTGGGCGTGGCCGTGGGTGTGGCCGTGGGCGTTGCCGTGGGCGTTGCCGTGGGCGTGGCCGTGTGCGTGGCCGTGGGCGTGGCCGTGGGCGTGGCCGTGGGCGTGGGCTTGGCCGTGGCCGTGGGCGTGGCCGTGGCCCTGGTTAGGTTAGGTTAGGTTAGGTTAGGTTAGGTTAGGTTAGGTTAGGTTAGGTTAGGTTAGGTTAGGTTAGGTTAGGTTAGGTTAGGTTAGGTTAGGTTAGGTTAGGTTAGGTTAGGTTAGGTTAGGTTAGGTTAGGTTAGGTTAGGTTAGGTTAGGTTAGGTTAGGTAAGGTTAGGGTAAGGTAAGGTTACTTGGGCGTGGGCGTGGCCGTGCCACGCCTACGTCCACGGCCACGGCCACGGCCACGGCCACGGCCACGGCCACGCCCACGCCCAAGTAACCTTACCTTACCCTAACCTTACCTAACCTAACCTAACCTAACCTAACCTAACCTAACCTAACCTAACCTAACCTAACCTAACCTAACCTAACCTAACCTAACCTAACCTAACCTAACCTAACCTAACCTAACCTAACCTAACCTAACCTAACCTAACCTAACCTAACCTAACCTAACCTAACCTAACCTAACCTAACCTAACCTTACCTAACCTAACCTAACCTAACCTAACCTAACCTAACCTAACCTAACCTAACCTAACCTAACCTAACCTAACCTAACCAAACCTAACCTAACCTAACCTAACCAGGGCCACGGCCACGCCCACGGCCACGGCCACGCCCACGGCCACGGCCACGCCCACGGCCACGGCCACGCCCACGGCCTAGCCCACGGCCACGCACACGGCTACGCCCACGGCCACGCCCACGGCAACGCCCACGGCCACGCCTACGGCCACGGCCACGCCCACGGCCACGCCCACGGCCACGCCCACGGCCACGCCCACGGCCACAGCCACGCCCACGTCCACAGCCACGCCCACGGCCATAGCCACGTCCACGCCCACGCCTACGTCCTTGTCCACGTCCACGGCCACGGCCACGGCCACGGCCACGCCCACGCCCAAGTAACCTTACCTTACCCTAACCTTACCTAACCTAACCTAACCTAACCTAACCTAACCTAACCTAACCTAACCTAACCTAACCTAACCTAACCTAACCTAACCTAACCTAACCTAACCTAACCTAACCTAACCTAACCTAACCTAACCTAACCTAACCTAACCTAACCTAACCTAACCTAACCTAACCTAACCTAACCTAACCTAACCTAACCTAACCTAACCTAACCTAACCAGGGCCACGGCCACGCCCACGGCCACGGCCACGCCCACGGCCACGGCCACGCCCACGGCCACGCCCACGGCCACGCACACGGCCACGCCCACGGCCACGCCCACGGAAACGCCCACGGCCACACCCACGGCCACGCCCACGCCCACGGCCACGCCCACGGCCACGCCCACGCCCACGGCCAAGCCATCGCCCACGCCCACGGCCACGCCCACGGCCACGGCCACGCCCACGGCCACGGCCACGCCCACGGCCACGCCCACGGCCACGCCCACGGCCACAGCCACGCCCACGTCCACAGCCACGAAAGAAATGTAATATCAACAATAAAGAATGTAAAAATGGGAGTAGACTACCTAGAATTTTAAGTACTTGCATTGTATAGAATCGTTGAATACAGGGGTTTACAAGTTTGGGGCGATTAAATTTCACACCGGTTAGTCGAAAGATATAAATATTTCTTCTTTTGTTGAAATAAATCTATTGGTGAAAAATGGTTTGCGAAGGCATTGAGGATTTTAAGCAGGTACAATAGGTCCACGCCCACGGCCACGCCCACGGCCACGGCCACGGCCACGGCCACGCCCACGCCCACGCCCACGCCCACGTCCACGCCCACGGCCACGACCACGCCCACGCCCACGACCACGCCCACGGCCACGCCCACGGCCACGCCCACGGCCACGCCCACGGCCACGCCCACGGCCACGCCCACGGCCACGCCCACGGCCACACCCACGGCCACAGCCACGCCCACGTCCACAGCCACGCCCACGGCCATAGCCACGTCCACGCCCATTGGGCGTGGACGTGGGCGTGAGCGTGGCCGTGGACGTGGACGTTGAAGTGGGCGTGGCCTTGGGCGTTGCCTTTGGCGTGGACGTGGCCGTGGGCGTGGGCGTGGACCTAGGCGTGGGCGTGGACGTGGCTATGGCCGTGGACGTGGGCGTGGACGTGGCTGTGGACGTGGGCGTGGCCCTGGACGTTGTCGTGGGCGTGGCCGCGTGGGCGTGGCCGTAGGTGTGGCCGTAAGCGTGGCCGTGGGCGTGGCCGTGGGCCTGGCCGCGGCCGTGGACGAAGACGTGGACATGGACGTAGACGTGGACGTGGCCGTGGACGTAGACGTGGACGTAGACGTGGACGTGGGCGTGGACGTGGGCGTGAGCTTGGCCGTGGACGTGGACGTTGAAGTGGGCGTGGCCTTGGGCGTTGCCTTTGGCGTGGACGTGGCCGTGGGCGTGGGCGTGGGCGTGGGCGTGGCCGTGGACGTGGGCTTGGCTGTGGACGTGGGCGTGGCCCTGGACGTTGACGTGGGCGTGGCCTTGGGCGTGGCCGTGGGCGTGGCCGTAGACGTGGGCGTTGCCGTGGACGTGGACGTAGACGTTGACGTGGGCTTGGCCGTGGGCCTGGCCGTGGGCGTGGCCGTGGGCGTGGCCGTTGGCGTCGCCGTGGGTGTGGCCGTGGGCGTGGTTGTGGGCGTGGGCGTGGACGTAGACGTGGACGTGGGCGTGGACGTGGGCGTGAGCGTGGCCGTGGACGTGGACGTTGAAGTGGGCGTGGCCTTGGGCGTTGCCTTTGGCGTGGACGTGGCCGTGGGCGTGGGCGTGGACGTAGGCGTGGGCGTGGACGTGGCTATGGCCGTGGACGTGGACGTGGACGTAGGCGTGGGCGTGGACGTGGCTATGGCCGTGGTCGTGGCCGTGGGCGTGGGCGTGGGCGTGTGCGTGGCCGTGGACGTGGGCGTGGGCGTGGGCGTGGCCGTGGCCGTGGCCGTGGGCGTGGGCGTTGCCTTTGGCGTGGACGTGGCCGTGGGCGTGGGCGTGGACGTCCACGTCCACGGCCACGCTCACGCCCACGTCCACGCCCAATGGGCGTGGACGTGGCTATGGCCGTGGGCGTGGCTGTGGACGTGGGCGTGGCTGTGGCCGTGGGTGTGGCCGTGGGCGTGGCCGTGGGCGTGGCCGTGGGCGTGGCCGTGGGCGTGGTTGTGGGCGTGGGCGTGGACGTAGACGTGGACGTGGGCGTGGACGTGGGCGTGAGCGTGGCCGTGGACGTGGACGTTGAAGTGGGCGTGGCCTTGGGCGTTGCCTTTGGCGTGGACGTGGCCGTGGGCGTGGGCGTGGACGTAGGCGTGGGCGTGGACGTGGCTATGGCCGTGGACGTGGACGTGGACGTAGGCGTGGGCGTGGACGTGGCTATGGCCGTGGTCGTGGCCGTGGGCATGGGCGTGGGCGTGTGCGTGGCCGTGGACGTGGGCGTGGGCGTGGGCGTGGCCGTGGCCGTGGGCGTGGGCGTTGCCTTTGGCGTGGACGTGGTCGTGGGCGTGGGCGTGGACGTAGGCGTGGGCGTGGACGTGGCTATGGCCGTGGACGTGGACGTGGACGTAGGCGTGGGCGTGGACGTGGCTATGGCCGTGGGCGTTGCCGTGGGCGTGGGCGTGGGTGTGGGTGTGGCCGTGGGCGTGGACGTGGGCGTGGACCTATTGTACCTGCTTAAAATCCTCAATGCCTTCGCAAACCATTTTTCACCAATAGATTTATTTCAACAAAAGAAGAAATATTTATATCTTTCGACTAACCGGTGTGAAATTTAATCGCCCCAAACTTGTAAACCCCTGTATTCAACGATTCTATACAATGCAAGTACTTAAAATTCTAGGTAGTCTACTCCCATTTTTACATTCTTTATTGTTGATATTACATTTCTTTCAATTTTGATATATATAAGTTTATTATTTTATTTTATTCCATTTTATTTAAATTTAGTTTTTTTTCCAGTGTCATGGGCAAATCAAGGCTTTGTTTCTTTATACGTGATGGGATTTCACGTATCTATTTTCTATTCATAGGTATATTTATGCAAACAACTAAGATAATCATATTTATTAACAAAGAAAAGTTTGGAGGTTAGGTTAGGTTAGGTTAGGTTAGGTTAGGTTAGGTTAGGTTAGGTTAGGTTAGGTTAGGTTAGGTTAGGTTAGGTTAGGTTAGGTTAGGTAAGGTTAGGTTAGGTTAGGTTAGGTTAGGTTAGGTTAGGTTAGGTTAGGTTAGGTTAGGTTAGGTTAGGTTAGGTTAGGTTAGGTTAGGTTAGGTTAGGTTAGGTTAGGTTAGGTTAGGTTAGGTTAGGTAAGGTTAGGGTAAGGTAAGGTTACTTGGGCGTGGGCGTGGCCGTGGCCGTGGCCGTGGCCGTGGACGTGGACGTGGACGTAGGCGTGGGCGTGGACGTGGCTATGGCCGTGGGCGTGGCTGTGGACGTGGGCGTGGCTGTGGCCGTGGGCGTGGCCGTGGGCGTGGTCGTGGGCGTGGCCGTGGGCGTGGCCGTGGGCGTGGCCGTGGGCGTGGCCGTGGGCGTGTGCGTGGCCGTGGGCGTGGCCGTGGCCGTGGGCGTGGCCGTGGGCGTGGCCGTGGCCGTGGCCGTGGACGTGGACGTGGGCGTGGCCGTGGACGTGGGCGTGGACGTGGCATTGGACGTGGGCGTGGCCCTGGACGTTGTCGTGGGCGTGGCCGCGTGGGCGTGGCCGTAGGTGTGGCCGTGGGCGTGGCCGTGGGCGTGGCCGTGGGCCTGGCCGTGGGCCTGGCCGTGGCCGTGGACGAAGACTTGGACGTGGACGTAGACGTGGACGTGGCCGTGGACGTAGACGTGGACGTAGACGTGGACGTGGGCGTGAATGTGGGCGTGAGCTTGGCCGTGGACGTGGACGTTGAAGTGGGCGTGGCCTTGGGCGTTGCCTTTGGCGTGGACGTGGCCGATGGCGTGGGCGTGGGCGTGGGCGTGGCCGTGGACGTGGGCTTGGCTGTGGACGTGGGCGTGGCCCTGGACGTTGACGTGGGCGTGGCCTTGGGCGTGGCCGTGGGCGTGGCCGTAGACGTGGGCGTGGCCGTGGACGTGGACGTAGACGTTGACGTGGGCTTGGCCGTGGGCCTGGCCGTGGGCGTGGCCGTGGGCGTGGCCGTTGGCGTGGCCGTGGGTGTGGCCGTGGGCGTGGCCGAGGGCATGGGCGTGGGTGTGGGCGTGGCCGTGGGCCTGGCCGTGGCCGTGGACGTAGACGTGGACGTAGACCTGGACGTGGCCGTGGCGGCCCTAACCTAACCTTACCCTAACCTTACCTAACCTAACCTAACCTAACCTTACCTAACCTAACCTAACCTAACCTAACCTAACCTAACCTAACCTAACCTAACCTAACCTAACCTAACCTAACCTAACCTAACCTAACCTAACCTAACCTAACCTAACCTAACCTAACCTAACCTAACCTAACCTAACCTAACCTAACCTAACCTAACCTAACCTAACCTAACCTAACCTAACCTAACCTAACCTCCAAACTTTTCTTTGTTAATAAATATGATTATCTTAGTTGTTTGCATAAATATATACCTATGAATAGAAAATAGATACGTGAAATCCCATCACGTATAGAGAAACGAAGCCTTGATTTGCCCATGACACTGAAAAAATAACTAAATTTAAATAAAATGGAATAAAATAAAATAATAAACTTATATATATCAAAATTGAAAGAAATGTAATATCAACAATAAAGAATGTAAAAATGGGAGTACGCCCACGGCCACGGCCACGTGGCCGTGGGCGTTGCCGTGGGCGTGGGTGTGGGTGTGGCCGTGGGCGTGGACGTGGGCGTGGACCTATTGTACCTGCTTATAATCCTCAATGCCTTCACAAACCATTTTTCACCAATAGATTTATTTCAACAAAAGAAGAAATATTTATATCTTTCGACTAACCGGTGTGAAATTTAATCGCCACAAACTTGAAAACCCCTGTATTCAACGATTCTATACAATGCAAGTACTTAAAATTCTAGGTTGTCTACTCCCATTTTGACATTCTTTATTGTTATATTACATTTCTTTAAATTTTGATATATATAAGTTTATTATTTTATTTTATTCCATTTTATTTAAATTTAGTTATTTTTTCAGTGTCATGGGCAAATCAAGGCTTCGTTTCTCTATACGTGATGGGATTTCACGTATCTATTTTCTATTCATAGGTATATTTATGCAAACAACTAAGATAATCATATTTATTAACAAAGAAAAGTTTGGAGGTTAGGTTAGGTTAGGTTAGGTTAGGTTAGGTTAGGTTAGGTTAGGTTGTTAGGTTAGGTTAGGTTAGGTTAGGTTAGGTTAGGTTAGGTTAGGTTAGGTTAGGTTAGGTTAGGTTAGGTTAGGTTAGGTTAGGTTAGGTTAGGTTAGGTTAGGTTAGGTTAGGTTAGGTTAGGTTAGGTTAGGTTAGGTAAGGTTAGGTTAGGTAAGGTTAGGGTAAGGTAAGGTTACTTGGGCGTGGGCGTGGCCGTGGCCGTGGCCGTGGCCGTGGACGTGGACGTGGACGTAGGCATGGGCGTGGACGTGGCTATGGCCGTGGGCGTGGCTGTGGACGTGGGCGTGGCTGTGGCCGTGGGCGTGGCCGTGGGCGTGGCCGTGGGCGTGGCCGTGGGCGTGGTCGTGGGCGTGGGCGTGGTCGTGGGCGTGGGCGTGGCCGTGGGCGTGGCCGATGGCGTGGCTGTGGACGTGGGCGTGGCTGTGGCCGTGGGCGTGGCCGTGGGCGTGGCCGTGGGCGTGGCCGTGGGCGTGGCCGTGGGCGTGGCCGTGGGCGTGGCCGTGGGCGTGGTCGTGGGCGTGGCCGTGGGCGTGGCCGTGGCCGTGGGCGTGGCCGTGGGCGTGGTCGTTGGCGTGGCCGTGGGCGTGGCCGTTGGCGTGGCCGTGGGCGTGGCCGTGGCCGTGGGCGTGTGCGTGGCCGTGGGCGTGGCCGTGGGCGTGGACGTGGCTATGGCCGTGGTCGTGGCCGTGGGCGTGGGCGTGGGCGTGTGCGTCCACGTCCACGTCTACGTCCACGGCCACGTCCAGGTCTACGTCCACGTCTACGTCCACGGCCACGGCCAGGCCCACGGCCACGCCCACACCCACGCCCACGCCCACGGCCACGCCCACGGCCACACCCACGGCCACGCCAACGGCGACGCCCACGGCCACGCCCACGGCCAGGCCCACGGCCAAGCCCACGTCAACGTCTACGTCCACGTCCACGGCCACGCCCACGTCTACGGCCACGCCCAAGGCCACGCCCACGTCAACGTCCAGGGCCACGCCCACGTCCACAGCCAAGCCCACGTCCACGGCCACGCCCACGCCCACGCCCACGCCCACGCCCACGGCCACGTCCACGCCAAAGGCAACGCCCAAGGCCACGCCCACTTCAACGTCCACGTCCACGGCCAAGCTCACGCCCACGTCCACGCCCACGTCCACGTCTACGTCCACGTCTACGTCCACGGCCACGTCCACGTCTACGTCCACGTCCACGTCTTCGTCCACGGCCACGGCCAGGCCCACGGCCACGCCCACGGCCACACCTACGGCCACGCCCACGCGTCCACGCCCACGACAACGTCCAGGGCCACGCCCACTTCCACAGCCACGTCCACGCCCACGTCCACGGCCACGCCCACGTCCACGTCCACGGCCACGGCCACGCCCACGCCCACGCCCACGCCCAAGTAACCTAACCTTACCCTAACCTAACCTTACCCTAACCTTACCTAGCCTAACCTAACCTAACCTAACCTAACCAAACCTAACCTAACCTAACCTAACCTAACCTAACCTAACCTAACCTAACCTAACCTAACCTAACCTAACCTAACCTAACCTAACCTAACCTAACCTAACCTCCAAACTTTACTTTGTTAATAAATATGATTATTTTAGTTGTTTGCATAAATATACCTATGAATAGAAAATAGATACGTGAAATCCCATCACGTATAGAGAAACAAAGCCTTGATTTGCCCATGACACTGAAAAAAAAACTAAATATAAATAAAATGGAATAAAATAAAATAAATAAACTTATATATATCAAAATTGAAAGAAATGTAATATCAACAATAAAGAATGTCAAAATGGGAGAAGACTACCTAGAATTTTAAGTACTTGCATTGTATAGAATCGTTGAATACAGGGGTTTACAAGTTTGGGGCGATTAAATTTCACACCGGCTAGTCGAAAGATATAAATATTTCTTCTTTTGTTGAAATAAATCTATTGGAGAAACATGGTTTGGGAAGGCATTGAGGATTTTAAGCAGGTACAATAGGTCCACGCCCACGTCCACGCCCACGGCCACACCCACACCCACGCCCACACCCACGCCCACGCCCACGGCAACGCCCACGGCCACGCCCACGGCCACGCCCACGGCCACGCCCACGGCCACGCCCACGCCCACGGCCACGCCCAAGGCCACGCTCACGGCCACGCCCACGTCCACGTCTACGTCCACGTCTACGTCCACGGCCACGTCCACGTCTACGTCCACGTCCACGTCTTCGTCCACGACCACGGCCAGGCCCACGGCCACGCCCACGCCTACGTCCACGGCCACGGCCTAACCTAACCTAACCTAACCTAACCTCCAAACTTTTCTTTGTTAATAAATATGATTATCTTAGTTGTTTGCATAAATATATACCTATGAATGGAAAATAGATACGTGAAATCCCATCACGTATAGAGAAACGAAGCCTTGATTTGCCCATGACACTGAAAAAATAACTAAATTTAAATAAAATGGAATAAAATAAAATAATAAACTTATATATATCAAAATTGAAAGAAATGTAATATCAACAATAAAGAATGTAAAAATGGGAGTAGACTACCTAGAATTTTAAGTACTTGCATTGTATAGAATCGTTGAATACAGGGGTTTACAAGTTTGGGGCGATTAAATTTCACACCGGTTAGTCGAAAGATATAAATATTTCTTCTTTTGTTGAAATAAATCTATTGGTGAAAAATGGTTTGCGAAGGCATTGAGGATTTTAAGCAGGTACAATAGGTCCACGCCCACGTCCACGCCCACGGCCACACCCACACCCACGCCCACGCCCACGGCAACGCCCACGGCCACGCCCACGGCCACGCTCACGGCCACGGCCACGGCCACGGCCACGGCCACGCCCACGCCCACGCCCACGTCCACGGCCACGCACACGCCCACGCCCACGCCAACGGACACGACCACGGCCATAGCCACGCCCACGGCCATAGCCACGGAAAAATGGTTTGCGAAGGCATTGAGGATTTTAAGCAGGTACAATAGGTTCACGCCCACGTCCACGCCCACGGCCACACCCACACCCACGCCCACGCCCACGGCAACGCCCACGGCCACGCCCACGGCCACGCCCACGGCCACGCCCACGGCCACGCCCACGGCCACGCCCACGGCCACGCCCACGGCCACGCCCACGGCCACGGTCATGGCCACGCCCACGCCCACGCCCACGTCCACGGCCACGCACACGCCCACGCCCACGCCCACGGCCACGACCACGGCCATAGCCACGTCCACGCCCACGCCTACGTCCAGGTCCACGTCCACGGCCATAGCCACGTCCACGCCCACGCCTACGTCCACGCCCACGCCCACGGCCACGTCCACGGCCATAGCCACGTCCACGCCCACGCCTACGTCCACGCCCACGCCCACGGCCACGTCCACGCCAAAGGCAACGCCCAAGGCCACGCCCACTTCAACGTCCACGTCCACGGCCACGCTCACGCCCACGTCCACGCCCACGTCCACGTCTACGTCCACGGCCACGTCCAGGTCTACGTCCACGTCTACGTCCACGGCCACGGCCAGGCCCACGGCCGCGCCCACACCCACGCCCACGCCCACGGCCACGCCCACGGCCACACCCACGGCCACGCCAACGGCCACGCCCACGGCCACGCCCACGGCCACGCCCACGGCCAGGCCCACGGCCAAGCCCACGTCAACGTCTAGGACGTCAAAGGCGGCTATACACGTAGTCAGCCATACATAGAAGAAAATGATTATTGGAAAAAGTTATGATTGAAAAATTAATAGAATTTTGTTTTGATTTAGTAAGTATAAGAAAATATTTGATAAAAAAAGGCCAGAGTAGGCATGTAAAAGTACTGCGACAAAGTTATCCGAAGCTAGCGCGATTTTTAATAAGTGTGAGGAAATAATTTTGAATTTACAGACGAGCAAGAATGAAGAGTTAGTTTCGTCAGCGACAGAAACTTTTGGAAAAGTCAAACAGACATACGAGGAAATTTGTAGTTTGTGTGTTAGGCAGAAATCGGACAAAATGGAGTTTGATTTAAAAATTGCATGTAGTTTGATTCCAGTAATGGATGGCGCAGAGTCGACTACCAAACGAATGATAGATTCTATCGAGATGTACGCGAACATGATTGATGACCCAGGTAAGACTTTGTTGATTACATTTGTTACAAAAAGTAGGCTCAGTGATAACGCAAAATTGCGCTTATCTGGCAGCTATTTCTCTATTGACACATTAATAAAGGACTTAAAATCAAACCTTTTGCCGGAAAAATCTTTTATAGCTGCACAAACAAAATTACAGGTCATCAAACAAGGATCTATGTCTATTGATGATTATGGGACAGAGATAGAAAAGTTATTCACCGAAATGACTATTTCACAGGCTGGTAATGACCTAAATGCGTACACAGTACTGAAGCCGATTAATGAAACAACTGCAATAAAACGTTTTTCAGACGGTCTGCGAAATTCCAAGCTGTCTACGATCATAGCAGCCCGCAACTACAGCAGTCTGGCGGATGCTATTCAGGCAGCCAAGGACGAAGAGATGGCGTCATCGACAGGTGCACAGTCATCGCCAGGTAATAATGTCATGTATGCATCAAGGCAAGGACGAAGTTTCTTTAATAAAAGACAAGGACGTGGTTACCAATACCAAAGGGGTAACAACAATAGGTATGGTCAAAATAGTACCAATAATAGGTATGGTCAGTACGGCAGTAGCTATTATCGTAGGCCATCATCAAATTATTATGGCAATGGTATGCAGCGAGGAAGAGGTAGATTTGGCTATGGAAACAATAATAATGTCGGAGGTATTCGTAATGTATACGTAGCGGAAGAACAAGCCGGTAGACCCAGTGACAAACAGAAGGTTGAAGGTGAAGCTTCTGCTAGTGAGTTTTTTCGATCTTAAACATTTCATACTATCATGTAACAGCAATGCAAAATTTATAGTATTTTATGTTAATAATATTAAAAACTATTGGCTTATAGATACGGGCGCTACATTGTCAGTGGTTAAAAGAGGAGTACTACCAAATAACGTACAAGTATATCAAGACAACACCATAATAAATGGTATAGGAGGACAGAAACGTTCTTTAGGTTCTGTTAATTTAAATCTAAAATTTAAAAAAGAAGTAGCGTTTACACACAACTTTGTGGTTTTTGATACCTTACCAATGAAAGCCGACGGTATTTTAGGTTTAGATTTTCTTAACAAATACTGTGCAAATATAAATTTAACTAAGAATATCTTAACATTAAACAACAACGGATATGACTATGAACTAGAATTCATTGAAAGTAATGAAATAATGAATAATAACTTAACGATTCCAGCAAGATCAGAATCTATACATTATATTTACTTTAATAATACCTGTATGAAAGATGAGATGATTGTATGTGGAAGAGAGTTAGCGAAAGATGTATTTTTAGCAAGTACGATAGCAAAGGTGAAGAACGACAGAATACCAGTCAAAATATTAAATGTCTCGAATAATGTAGTACACTTAAAGTCTTTTGAGCCGTGCATACAACCTTTGAGTGACTACAATATTTGTAATTTTTCCAAATGCGATAAAAACGTAGACAGAGTGAATAAAATTTTGTCAGAAATAAATCTAAGTCATTTACCCATAGAAGATCGGAAATCTATACAATCTATTTGTGCAAAGTATTCAGATGTTTTCTATGTAAATGGGGATAAACTAACTACCACAAATATATACGAACAATCTATTACTGTAAAACCCAATTCTACACCTGTTTATACTAAACCCTATAGATTGCCACAAGCATCGAAACCAGATATAGCTAAAGAAATTAATAAAATGATTGATAATGATATAATAGAAGAGTGTAATAGCAGAAGAGTGTTTATTTTAAGGTTTGGAGTTCCTGAAACTATTGGCACAGATCGAGGCACAGAGTTTATATCTTCAACTATGGAACAGGTATGTAAAATTTTAAATATTGAAAAACTATCTTCAACAGCTTACCATCATCAATCCATAGGAGCCCTAGAGAACACGCATAAAAACCTAGGAGCATTTTTGAGGATTCAGTGTGAGAACTACACTGACACATGGAGTTATTGGCTTCCATTTTGGTGCTTTAGTTTTAATAACACAGTACATAGTGGAACTAATTACACGCCTTATGAATTAGTTTTCGGAAAACTCTGTCGCATACCTTCGAACATTAGTGAATCAGTAGAACCACTGTATAATATAGATGATTATCCTTTACTATTAAAATATAGATTACAGATAGCAAATGCTGAAGCAAAGAAAAATTTACTAGCTAGTAAATATAAAAGAAAAGAAACCTATGATAAATCAGTTAACTCTATTAGATATAATAAAGATGATTTAATTATGTTAAAAAATGAAACTGGCCGTAAATTGGACGCAATATACAAGGGTCCTTACTTAGTATTAGAAGATTTAGGTTGTAACGTTAAGATAAGTTATAATAATAAGATTGAAGTAGTACATAAGAATAGAACTAGACCTTTTTATAAATAAGTTTGTGCTTAAGAAGTTTTGTCATATTCTAAAAAAAAAAAATTGTTAATTAATTTTTTTTTCTTTGCCCTCGGAGGTGAAGTACCTATCCTATAGGTACCTACTATAACATAGGTTAGCATTACGAGTAGTAAGTAAGTTCTATCTAATCTATGTCATTGTGCAGGCATAGCACTTTTAGTTTACTCTATTCAGTCAATATACAACCATGAGCAAATAAGGTTCTTTCCTTTCACACCCTTCAAAACAACCCTTTAAGTTACAACACTTCACCTATGAATAGAAAATAGATACGTGAAATCCCATCACGTATAGAGAAACGAAGCCTTGATTTGCCCATGACACTGAAAAAATAACTAAATTTAAATAAAATGGAATAAAATAAAATAATAAACTTATATATATCAAAATTGAAAGAAATGTAATATCAACAATAAAGAATGTAAAAATGGGAGTAGACTACCTAGAATTTTAAGTACTTGCATTGTATAGAATCGTTGAATACAGGGGTTTACAAGTTTGGGGCGATTAAATTTCACACCGGTTAGTCGAAAGATATAAATATTTCTTCTTTTGTTGAAATAAATCTATTGGTGAAAAATGGTTTGCGAAGACATTGAGGATTTTAAGCAGGTACAATAGGTCCACGCCCACGTCCACGCCCACGGCCACACCCACACCCACGCCCACGCCCACGGCAACGCCCACGGCCACGCCCACGGCCACGCCCACGGCCACGCCCACGGCCACGGCCACGGCCACGGCCACGCCCACGCCCACGCCCACGTCCACGGCCACGCACACGCCCACGCCCACGCCCACGCCCACGCCCACGGACACGACCACGGCCATAGCCACGTCCACGCCCACGCCTACGTCCACGTCCACGTCCACGGCCATAGCCACGTCCACGCCCAAGGCCACGCTCACGGCCACGCCCACGGCCACGGCCACGCCCACGGCCACGCCCACGGCCACGGCCACGCCCACGGACACGCACACGCCCACGCCCACGGCCACGCCCACGGCCACGCCAACGGCCACGCCCACGGCCACGCCCACGGCCACGCCCACGGCAACGCCCACGGCCACGCCCACGTCAACGTCCAGGGCCACGGCCACGCCCACGGCCACGCCCACGGCCACGCACACGCCCACGGCCACGGCCACGCCCACGGCCACGCCCACGGCCACGCCCACGACCACGCCCACGGCCACGGCCACGCCCACGACCACGCCCGCGGCCACAGCCACGCCCTCGTCCACAGTTACGCCCACGGCCATAGCCACGTCCACGTCCACAGCCACGCCTACGGCCACAGCCACGCCCACGTCCACAGCCACGCCCACGGCCATAGCCACGTCCACGCCCACGCCTACGTCCACGTCCACGTCCACGGCCACGGCCACGGCCACGGCCACGCCCACGCCCAAGTAACCTTACCTTACCCTAACCTTACCTAACCTAACCTAACCTAACCTAACCTAACCTAACCTAACCTAACCTAACCTAACCTAACCTAACCACAGCCACGTGGCACACACGTGCAAAATGGCACTTAATTTGTATAAACAGCTGTCCAGAGCCGCCAAGATAAGCTGGGGCCTCCATCCAGACGTCATACGCACCATTTACACGGCAGTGGTTGAGCCCGTGATTATGTATGCGGCAAGCGCATGGGCATCTGCGACCGAAAAACTAGGCATACAGAAACACCTCAACGCAGTCCAAAGAGGCTTTGCGCAGAAACTGTGCAAGGCCTATCGTACCACCTCTCTGAACTCGGCGCTGGTGCTGGCTGGAATACTCCCCCTTGACCTCAGAATACAAGAGGCAGCCGCCCTGTATAAGGTGAAGAAGGGGGTAGTCCAACCAACAACGGGAGACGGAGAGGTGGAGCGAATGACTGCGTTTGCCAACACATCCCACCCAGCTGAACAAATGGCCTTGGAATTTACATGTCTGGAAGACCAAGAGCAGGTGAATATGCACAGCTGCCAAGCGGTTCGTATATTCACAGACGGCAGCAAGATCGATGGTAAAGTTGGAGCCGCACTGTCTCTCTGGAACGAAGAGGCCGAAACTAAAAACCAGAAATTGAAGCTGTCGTCATACTGCACGGTCTACCAGGCAGAATTGCTGGCCATTTGCAAAGCCACAAGGGAAATCCTAGCACACCCAGAACCCAGCTTTGGAATTTTTAGCGACTCGAGATCGTCATTGGAAGCAATCACCAACAACCGAACTCTCCACCCTCTAGCAGTCGAAACCCGACTTAATCTAAAACAATGCAAGCACCAGAGCAAAACTGTTTCATTGTTTTGGATAAAAGCCCACGCGGGTCTAGAGGGTAACGAGAGAGCAGACCAATTGGCGAAGGACGCAGCGCTAAAGTCAAAAACCAAGCCGACCTACGACAAATGCCCGGTTTCATTTGCCAAGCGGCAAATCCGCAAGGACACGCTGGACAAATGGAACCGGAGATACAAGACTGGTGAAACTGCGGCAACCACCAAGCTGTTCTTCCCTGACGTTGTGGAAGCTTTTAGGACGGTAAGGAAAATAGAGCCCAACGGAGTTACGACTCAGCTACTGACAGGGCACGGTGGTTTCTCCTTTTACTTGCATCGCTTTAAGTGCAAGGACAACCCATGGTGCATTTGCGAGCCCGACAAACACGAAACTGTCGAACACATCATAACCGAATGCCCAGCCTATGGCCTAGAGAGATTCGAAATCGAACAAACCCTAGATCAAAACATAACAATTAAAAATTTACCTAACCTGATAAGTAGCAAACATAGCAGAAATAGATTTTTAGAATACTGTACAAAAATTGTCAATAGAGTAATAAATAGAAATAGATAAATAAGATATGTTGTCATATATATTGTAAATATATATAAACAGCATAGAATTAAAATATGTAGATAAACAAATAAGTATAATGTATAATTATTATTTATATTGAAACTTATAAACATAAAAACGTATTTAACAAACATAGGATAATTACAAAGAAGTTGACCTTTAAAGATATAAGAAAAGTATTATATAAATTAGAATTAAGAACTAAATTGATAAGTAACCATGTAAGAACATGTAAACAAAAATGTATGTACAAAAAACATTAATAATATAATAAAGCAATGTATGTAACCCTTCCCAACCCACTAGATAGCATTTTGAAACACTTGGCCATTTATAAAAGAAAGATCAATATCCAAACAAAGTAGGTACTGACGAATGAATGAAGCATATAGAGTGAAAGAAGAGGGAAAAAAGACTTTGACAGTAGTCAGAGGAAACGAGAAAAAAAAAAAAAAAAAAAAAAAAAAAAAAAAAAAAAAACCTAACCTAACCTAACCTAACCTAACCTAACCTAACCTAACCAAACCTAACCTAACCTAACCTAACCTAACCTAACCTAACCTAACCTAACCTAACCTAACCTAACCTAACCTAACCTAACCTAACCTAACCTAACCTCCAAACTTTTCTTTGTTAATAAATATGATTATCTTAGTTGTTTGCATAAATATACCTATGAATAGAAAATAGATACGTGAAATCCCATCACGTATAGAGAAACAAAGCCTTGATTTGCCCATGACACTGAAAAAAAAACTAAATTTAAATAAAATGGAATAAAATAAAATAATAAACTTATATATATCAAAATAGAAAGAAATGTAATATCAACAATAAAGAATGTAAAAATGGGAGTAGACTACCTAGAATTTTAAGTACTTGCATTGTATAGAATCGTTGAATACAGGGGTTTACAAGTTTGGGGCGATTAAATTTCACACCGGTTAGTCGAAAGATATAAATATTTCTTCTTTTGTTGAAATAAATCTATTGGTGAAAAATGGTTTGCGAAGGCATTGAGGATTTTAAGCAGGTACAATAGGTCCACGCCCACGTCCACGCCCACGGCCACACCCACACCCACGCCCACGCCCACGGCCACGCCCACGGCCACGCCCACGGCCACGGCCACGGCCACGCCCACGCCCAAGCCCACGCCCACGTCCGAGGCCACGCACACGCCCACGCCCACGCCCACGTCCACGGCCACGACCACGGCCATAGCCACGTCCACGCCCACGCCTACGTCCACGTCCACGGCCATAGCCACGTCCACGCCCACGCCTACGTCCACGCCCACGCCCACGGCCACGTCCACGCCAAAGGCAAGGCCCAAGGCCACGCCCACTTCAACGTCCACGTCCACGCCCACGGCCACAACCACACCCACGCCCACACCCACGCCCACGCCCACGCCCACGCCCACGGCAACGCCCACGGCCACGCCCACGGCCACGCCCACGCCCACGGCCACGCTCACGGCCACGCCCACGCCCACGGCCACGGCCACGCCCACGGCCACGCCCACGGCCACGCCCACGCCCACGGCCACGCCCACGGTCACACCCACGGCCACGCCCACGGCCAGGCCCACGGCCAAGCCCACGTCAACGTCTACGTCCACGTCCACGGCCACGCCCACGTCTACGGCCACGCCCACGGCCACGCCCACGGCCACGCCCAAGGCCACGCCCACGTCAACGTCCAGGGCCACGCCCACGTCCACAGCCACGCCCACGTCCACGCCCACGCCCACGCCCACGCCCACGGCCACGTCCACGCCAAAGGCAACGCCCAAGGCCACGCCCACTTCAACGTCCACGTCCACGGCCACGCTCACGCCCACGTCCACGCCCACGTCCACGTCTACGTCCACGTCTACGTCCACGTTTACGTCCACGCCTACGTCCACGGCTACGGCCAGGCCCACGGCCACGCCCACACCCACGCCCACGCCCACGGCCACGCCCACGGCCACACCCACGGCCACGCCCACGGCAACGCCCACGGCCACGCCCACGGCCACGCCCACGACAACGTCCAGGGCTACGTCCAGGGCCACGCCCACGTCCACAGCCACGCCCACGCCCACGCCCACGCCCACGCCCACGGCCACGTCCACGGCCATAGCCACGTCCACGCCCACGCCTACGTTCACGTCCACGTCCACGGCCACGGCCACGCCCACGCCCACGCCCAAGTAACCTAACCTTACCCTAACCTTACCTAACCTAACCTAACCTTACCTAACCTAACCTAACCTAACCTAACCTAACCTTACCTAACCTAACCTAACCTAACCTAACCTAACCTAACCTAACCTAACCTAACCTAACCTAACCTAACCTAACCTAACCTAACCTAACCTAACCTAACCTAACCTAACCTAACCTAACCTAACCTAACCTAACCTAACCTAACCTAACCTAACCTAACCTAACCTAACCTAACCTAACCTAACCTAACCTAACCTAACCTAACCTAACCTAACCTAACCTAACCTAACCTCCAAACTTTTCTTTGTTAATAAATATGATTATCTTAGTTGTTTGCATAAATATATACCTATGAAATGAAAATAGATACGTGAAATCCCATCACGTATAGAGAAACGAAGCCTTGATTTGCCCATGACACTGAAAAAATAACTAAATTTAAATAAAATGGAATAAAATAAATTATTGAAGCCACGACTCGCAGATAATCCTCAGTACCATGCTCATTTCTTAATGGGGATTTCTTCGACATTCACCGATGGGTATCATCGGTCAAAAGTAGCCACAAAAATAGCATCGATTGAATGCATTGTACAGGTCACAGGAGCACAGGTCTATTCTAGACAAGCTGTATGGGGTCATAGTGAATACTATGGCCGAGGCGGCAGCACAGACAAAGCAGCGTGTTGGTGCGAGAACTAAGAAAGGTAAGAGCTTCTGTGGATGGAACAAATATGTACGGGCCGCGCATGAGGAGGCCAGGCTTAAATTCAAATGCTGGGTTCTGAGTAACCGACCCAATTCAGGCGATACTTATGAACGGATGTGCGAATCTCGCAAAATCTTTAAAAGCCGCCTGAAGTGGTGTCAGAAAAACCAGGACCAGCTTATAATGGACAAGATTGCTAAAAAGCGTGCAGCGAAGAATTTTAAGACTTTCTGGAAATCTACGAGCAAACTGAATATAAGGCCTGGCCCCCCCGTGAGCGTGGAGGGGAAGAGTGATCAAAGGGAGATAGCGCAATTGTTTATGGAGCATTTTAAAGTTCACTCCGCCCTCGGTCCTTCCACAGGAGCAATCGATGTTGGGTCCGGCGCGCCGGGTGACGAACCTCTACTGCATGTGTCTGCGGACCAAGTCCGTGCCACAATCAAAGGTATGACGCGAGGCAAGTCTCCAGGTCACGATGGGCTCAGCATCGAACACCTTAAACACGCGGGGAACCGCTTGCCCGGTCTCCTCTCCATGTTCTTCACAATGTGTCTTAGTCACGCGTACTTACCGGCTGACCTTATGATGACTGTAGTAGTTCCAATTGTGAAGAACAGGACGGGGGACATATCGGACAAAGGGAACTACCGTCCAATTTCTCTTGCTACAACAATAGCAAAAGTGTTGGACAGTATGCTTGAATCTATGCTACAAAAATACCTTAACCTACATGACGCACAGTTCGGGTTTAGACCCGGACTATCCACAGAAAGCGCAATATTAGCACTCAAGCATACTGTCCAATACTACACCAGTCGCAGGACGCCGGTGTACGCCTGCTTCCTCGATTTATCCAAGGCATTTGATCTTGTTATTGGTATGGGCACCAAAGAAATATTGTTAAGTGGTCCAATGCCTTCTCTGACGCATACGGATTGGAGTGCGGGGTGAGACAGGGGGGGGGGGGGGGGGTAAGCTCTCCCTCGCTCTTCAACCTGTATGTTAATGATCTCATTGGTGGGCTTAGCAGCATGCGTGTCGGCTGTCGTGTTGATGGTGTTTGTATAAACAACATCAGCTACGCGGACGACATGGTGCTGTTGGGCCCAACAGCGAGATCTGTCGACGAGATGCTGAAGGTCTGTGCTCACTACGCTGCTTCCCATGGCCTGTGCTATAATGTTAAAAAATGTGAATACATTGTCTTTAAGGCCGCCGGAAATAACCTCAAAGACTTCCCAGAGATAACCCTGAACGGCATTATAATAAACAAAGTCAAATCTTTTAAATATTTGGGGCATTATATCACCGACGACCTTAAGGGGGTACCATACCTCGTTATTGTGTGAAGAGGATAGGCATAGGATTTCGCGTTCACAGGAGCGGGACAGAGCAAAGCGGCGTAAGCCCAAAAATCAAGTTTTTAGTAGTTATTTGCTCCCCACAAACATTAGAATAGTTAATTGAAAAAAAGGCAACATATAAAATGTTCTTTATACTTAGTTCAATTACTATGCTTAATCTCAAGATCGTATCATCTGTATTTATTGAGAAATTAGGGTTTTAGTAAAAAATTAGAGGTAACTTTGCGATTTTTTTCTATCGAGAAAATTTTATGGCATCGTGTTTTCGAAACATATGATCGATAGAATAAGTCCTGAACTTTACCATATATAAATTTCAAAGTTAAATATTCAGTAGTTTGGAAGATATGGAGATCCGACGGAGTTGAAAATAAGCAATTTGAGGTACTATACCCCCTTAAGGACAATGTTGACATTGAAAGAGAGCGTAGGGCTCTAGCGGTGAGGGGTAACATGTTGATTCGTAGGTTTTCCCGGTGTTCAGAGGAAGTGAAAATAACGCTTTTTAAAGCCTATTGTCAAGGATTCTACACCGGGAACCTATGGATCAACTACACCGCGGAGACAACGGCCGCTGGAGACCCTACGTGTTCAGTACAATAATATATTTAGGATGATGTTGGGACTGCCTCGATTTTGCAGTGCATCGGGGATGTTTGCGGAATACCAGACGGATGGCTTTGCTGCCATCCTCCGTAAAAAGACGGCATCCCTGATGCGCAGGGTACGGGACAGCTCCAACACCATCCTAAAAACTATAGCTGGTAGAATCACCTCACCCCTGTGGAAATGCTTCATGGGGAGAGTGATATAATTTTGTATTTAAATTGATTTGATTTAATTTTGTATTCATTTTTAGTAGATATTAGTTATAACTAACCCTAATTATAAGCTCTACCTTTACTAACAAATTATGGATTCTAGCTGTCCGAAATAAAATATTGAATTTGAATTGTAGCGGTCACATTGTGTCGATGGATATTTTTGACGTCGTTTGGGGGATGCCTATGTTTAACAGACAGAGGACGTATACGAACGAGCTGATATAATGACGTCACACCAATGTGACGTCACCCAAACAAATCCAGCCCGCGCTTAACTAGATGTCGCCACAATACATAAATATACAGTAATCCGACTCCATACTAGACGGCCCGAATCGACGCACGCACATATAGGCGTCATTTACACGGCCGCTAAGGTAGTCTCGGCATGCACATCTATCCAGTGTCACGCCGCGCGCCGCGCGCCCGCGCCGCCGAGACTGGTCGCTGCGCTGAACGAGTTTGTTGTGCCGCGACCCCCGCGCTGTCAGCTCCTCAGCTCCCGTTTCGGTACCTCAACGTTGCAAGTGCGCGAAATAATAAATTAAATAATGGCGGCATCACGACCACGAGTATACTGCAGTGTTTACGGGTGCCTTAACTCAACGTTCGTTAAACCAACACTGTCATTTTTTCGACTTCCTGATAATGCTGAAAGGTAAAATAAATATAGTCTTTACCACGTTTTAGGGTTCCGTACCTGAAGTATAAGTAATGCCAATGTTACTAACAAATATTTATGAAGTACCTCCATATTATTTTTTCTGAAATTCACTTATTTTTTCCTACCTACTTATTTTGCGGTCTAAATGTATTCTACATTAAATATAAAAGACCTAATTTTGGTACGGAACCCTAAATGTGCCAAGTCGACACGCAATCGGCCTTCGCTTTCTTGTTTGTCTCTTCGCAGGTGGGTGATGGACAAATGATAGGTAGGCTAATAGGTAGGTATTATCATTAAAAATGTATGGGAAATTCTGCTATGTATTTAATGTAATATGTATGTAATGTAGGTATATATTACATATTAGCTTTTAGGGCGCTTTTCCTGTCATTCGTTTTTGCGCCCGCGTGCGGTTCTCGACCGCGAGTTGTGCCGCGAGCAAAACACGCTCGTCAAAACACGCTCCGGGCCACACGCATCACAGATTTCGTTCTGGAGATGGGAATGGGAGTTATTCTTATTATAGGTATTTTTTCTAACAGTTATTAGCTGGTTATTTTGTTCTAATAACGTTAGAACCAACTGGTACCCAATAACGTTACGATATTTAATAAGTACTTGATAATCATTATCATCATCATCACCCACAGATTTTACCCGGATTTTACCCACTGCTGGGTATAGGCCTCCCGAAGTTTGTGCCATCCACTTGATAATACCTAAACATAACCATAAAATAAATAGATTAGGTAGTTACTTATCTACTAATTATAATCCATAGATAGGGGCCAATCATTTATTACGTAAGACGATTTTCGCTAGTTTTGACCCACTTCCCCCCTATTATAAGAAAAAATAAAAATAGGCCGACCTCCTTCCCCTGTTTAATATTTATTACGTTTGAATCTAAAGTAAAAAATGAATACACGTTTGGTTTGTTTTAATGTTTATTTTTCAAAGTAACAATTTTAGAAATGTTTATTTGTACCTACTTACAAAGGTAGGTTAGGTACTAATTAGTCCACAAGCGGGGAGTTCCCGGGATGCGCAGTGCGAGTGGCGCGGGTCCGTTGCCATGGAAATCGTTTACCTACTCGTATAGGTACGCATCCGATCGAACCTCGGCACTCGCGCGGTTGCCCGCGCTTTTTCAAAGTATAATTTTTAACTTTGCGCGTTTTTGTGATCGTACGTAAGAACTGTCGAGACTCCCTCCCACTCCCTTGTAAGAAAATTAAAAATAACACAATGGTCGCCCCATAAATCGTCTTACGTAATAAATGAATGGCCCCATATCAAATCAACGACTGAGAAAAGCACAGAAAAATTAGATTTCTTGTTTGTACCAACCCTAGCGCTCCGCTCAACTGTAGGTATAAAGTTCAAAGAGACGGCTGAGTCATTCTACTGTATACATTTATCTACTGTGATGTCGCTATTAAAAGTGACCCAGCTCTAGATCGCGCTGACGAGAACGCACGGCATTTGGTGACTCGATTGTATGAATTTTTCGTTCGTCACTCTGGTTTCCCTTCAACACGTATAAATCTTTCGCCTTTTACTAAAGATTTCCGTGGAGGGGAACACTCAAATGAGTCTTACGACTGTTTTTGAATGCTTAGACTTCGGTCAAAGCTTACTAAAGTACCTAATGTAAGTAATTAATAAAACCTAATTTATTTATTACTAATAAATAAATAAAAAAAAACAACGAAATATAAAACATAAATATTTATTATTAAATAAATAATAATAATTATAAATAAATAATGCTGGACAATTCACACAGCATTATCTAGCCCCAAGCTAAGCTATTAAATCGCAACTTAATTTAGAGCTTAATTGTTATAGGTATTTCTATTTATTCCCTTTCTAATAATGTGATGTGTGTATTTCGTTACATTTTATTCATCTTATTTATTCCACTTAATAATTAATTACATAACTGTTTCTAAAAATCATGATTTTAATCAGCTATATAAAGTTTTGATTTTCTCGATGCCGCAGCCGACTGTACACTGCGAAAAAAGCGATCGTCGTGGAGGGAGTCGCCTTCACAAGAATCGTCGCTAAGGGAATCGGCGTGAAGGTAACAATTCCATATCATCTTCCAACTTTCATGCACATGCTGGCTTTACTGAAGGTCGATCAATCCAGAAGTCGACGAATACAGAATTGGTCAGAAACAGATATAGTTATAACCAGAAGTGGATATAGTAAGAGATGGACATTGGACAGATCAAGCAATTGACCTAAAAAGAACTTGTCCTATATCGTCAAAACCTTAAGTACGATACGATTCCTATCTTGCATTACAAAAATTGACCACCTAAACATAATTAGCAACCTGTTAAAGTTAAGGGTAAGAAGCTTTAGGCCTACATCTCAATATGACTAGACAGCGGGTATGACTAGATCGCTTTAAGACTAAATCTCGATATGACTACATCGCATTAGGGCTAAATAGCTGACCACATAATATGCATACGCCCTGTTATCCGAATGACTAATTATCGATATGATGTACAATGGTATTTAAAAGTGACATTTCAGTTCAAGCAAACACTTCAGCATATAAACCTACTTCTTGGATAAAAACTATCTACTTACCATGGAGTTCCGGAACCAAAGAATAAATTAAAACAATAGCCACTTTGACGTTTTATTTGTTAGCTGATGGTTATTTTTTAATGTTTACGTAAAATTTTGAGATAATTATGTATTAAAATTAAATGGAAAATAAAGAAAAAAATCATTTAATTAAAAATAAAAAAAATAAAGAAACTATTCTCCATAATGGCCATCGGTACAGTTTTTTGTCAAACAGGTCGAGTGGAATGTCTTTCTGGCGTTGCTACAAGAGACACGAGTGTAGTGCTTCTCTAACGTTAAATGAAGAAAAGACAATACTCTCATTAGGAAGAGTCTACATAAGTGTGAGCAAGATTACGATAAAATGGAAGGAGACCTCTTGCTGGATATGGCAAAACAAAGGTTCTGCGAAGATATGTCGTCAGTAAAAAAAGTTTATGAACAAACACTGCTGGTAGAACTGCCTTCTACCAACTTAAATCAGTGCCAGTACGAGTAGATCTTATGGAAGGATGCACTATACAGACACAGCAAAAGTTTCCTTCAAGTGCAAAAAACTGAATTTTCAAAATCTGTAACGGACAGACTAGACCAAACAGTAAACTGGACCTAAGAAACCTAATGGAAGTGACAGTGCCAAAGATCGTTAAGACAGACTTTCTGATTGCAGAGTTCGAATTGTCAAATGACGATAAAATGCTTGTATTCTCATCGCAGTTTTCCAAAAGAAATATGAAAACTTACGCAGATCAAGGAAAGGTTCTTTGGTTTTCTTTGGCGACGGAACCTTCAAATGTGTCCCCAGGCCATACTATCAATTATTCTCTATTCATGTGGACGTTGATAGTACGGAAGAGACGATGAATATATTTCCCGTATTGTATGCCCTTTTACCGAATAAACGCGAAACAACGTATATTGCTTTATTTAATATAGTACGTGATGTGCTCGGAGTACATATGAA
Source organism: Eupithecia subfuscata (assembly GCA_963564075.1). NCBI lineage: Eukaryota > Metazoa > Arthropoda > Insecta > Lepidoptera > Geometridae > Eupithecia > Eupithecia subfuscata. The sequence goes on from OY751106.1 coordinate 13,234,124, forward strand.
AAATTTAAATGTGATTTTGAATTGGGCCTTTTAAATGCCTTTCGGACCGTCTATCCAAATGCAATAATTACAGGAAGCTTTTTTCATTTTAACAAAGCAGTGTAGAAAAAGGCGAAAGATATCGGTCTGACGAAATATGAAGAAGGGCAAGACATCACTAGGATGATTGCTAATTTGCCTCTCTTGCCTTCATCTTGTATATTATATGGATGGTCGGCTATTGTGGTGATTTCTTTAAAGTCGCCAGAAATGGAGGCATTCACAAACTACTTTTGCAAGCAGTGGCTGACGAAAGTTGTATTGATTTCCTGTGCATATGAAAAACCGGTCCGTATCAAAGGACAATCTAGCATAACGCCCTTACCCTTATAGGATGAACGACATAATAGTACAATATTATTTTTGTTCGATTAAAAAAAAAAGCTTAGATTCAAGATAGAAGAAGCCAAAATGCCTTATTCGATGCTAACCGAAAAAGGAACGTCATAAATAATATTCAATCGAAAATATAAAACCGAATTATGAAAACTTGAAATGAAACACAGGAAATTACGCCTTTAGGTTTTCTAAAAATTGTCAGTGATTTAAAACTTAGATATAAGTAAAAATTGTATAAAAGTCACTACATTATTTAAACTACTGAGAGAATAAAACTGTACGTTCTGATTATCGACATAACTGTACATTAGCAAACAGATGACAACTGGGTCGTTACGCTACCTGGTCTTTTGGCGATTTAGTCCAAACCAGAAGCAATGTAGCCTAATGTTTTAAAAAGTACATAAAATCAAGAAAGTGGGAATTTTGGGAATTGTGAATAGAAGTAATTAGGACTCATGTACCGAAAGGCCTTAACGCGATGTAGTCATATCGAGATTTAGTCTTAATAGCGATCTAGTCATACCCGTTGTCTAGTCATGTTGAGATGTAGTCGTAATCAGATTACGACTGTACCAAATTCATAACTCACTAGTAAGTTATAGCAATGAAAAAGTCACAGTTTGATTATGGGTGTCATTATGTGCCTAATTGCGGTGACCATAGAGCCAGCCACTTTATGAGCAAGTGTGTTGAAAAAATATTTACAAATTTTGTGTGCCATTGTAACTTGATGGGCACTTATTTTCAGTCATTGTACAAATCAGTCTTTTGGAATTTCAGACATTATGGGAAAAGTACATTTTAAGAATAATTGTTCTTTCTAGAATGTACAGTTCAACATTCAGTCATATTAGACCGGACCCTCCTGAAGTTACTAACCCCTAGACATGACCTATTACATGCCATTGACTTCATTTCATTGTCATACCACATTTCAGAATCGCTAAGGAGTATTATTAAATCTCATTCAGCGAGTCAGTCAGCGCAGCGACTAAATACTTTAATTCTGAATTAATAAAACAAGCGATTAGTGAATAGTTAATAAGGTGAATAAAGAATACTTAAGGTGAATTGATTCAGTCAACTGAATCAGACTCAGTGAATCGTTTCGAACAACTGAATCAAGATTACCCATGTCTAATCCCATCGCTTGACAAAAATCAGTTTAATATACTGGTCCCTCAGTGAGGGAACTTTCAGATATTAAGCTGAAAAGAACAGATACTACACTTTAATCTTAGCCAAAAGGCCGAGAAGCGATACTGAACACAATGTATGAGACGGACGTCGTTCGGAGCCGTGCGTTCTCGTCAGCGCGATCTAGCGCTCGTTCACTTTTAGTAGCGACATCTAGTTATGAACAAACCGGATTTGTTTTAGTGACGTCACAGCAGCTGACGTCATTGTGATTTATTGCAACGTGCGTGACGGGCGGTTTGTTTGTAGCGGTCGAAGGTCCGCCTGCGACGCAGGTTGCTTCGAAGTTGTTCGAAGTCTGGCGCGGGACGAATGTTTAACTTTTTCTTATAGTTTTAAATTTGTTGTGTGTAAAAACAGTGTGTTGCTTGTTGACAGATTAAGTCGATCAATAAATAAAGATGATTTCGAGATATTTTGTTTTGGGATGAATATATGGGGTACAGTGAAAACATGACAAATTAAATGTATTTTTTTATTATGAAATAGGTTTGAGATGCCTTATAATCTACTAAGTACATAACAAACATGATATGCACTTTTCTATGAGTACCTACTATTATTCTTAAATCACAAATTTAGGCAATAATATCAGTCTCATCGTTATTCATTAATTCTACACATTAAATACAAACAGTCTTGAAAATTTCTAAGGTTGTCGTTGGTAGGTATTTGTAGGCATTACTTATCTAAGATCTCTTTTATCGACTTTTAAATGCGTCGTTTGTGTTCGTAAAAATTATAAAAATCAACTAAAAAACATATCAAAATAATATCTAGGAAACTTCTGGACTTAAGTAATCAAAAAACATTCAAAAAAATTAGTTAAATACCGTTTGAGGAATCAAAATAAGTTAAGGTTAAGGTAGTGGTTGGCGGCCGCGACCGCGACAGGAGACCGAGACTGGAGACCGAGACAGGCTGCTCGCGCCGTTGACGGTGTGATGTGATGTGATGATATGACGTCGATTGACGGTAATCAATGGCGCGAACGGCCTGTCTCGGGTCTCCTGTCTCTGTCACCTGTCGCGATCGTGGCCGCCAACCGCTACCTTTAGTAAACCTGGTCAATGAAAGTATCTTCATTCATTTTATCGAAAATCGATATGAGCAAAACTCTTGTCAAAAGTGTAAATTCCTTGTTGGCGTTTAGTCTGGCCCGAATAGGACGGAGTAGGCAGGACAAGTTTTATGTCATACAAAGCTACTGTAGCTATATCAGGCACATTCGGTAGTCGAAATGTGTTCTCCGTCTTTTGACTTTTTCTCAGGAATGTTATTTCCACATCTTTTCCAGCGTTTTCATTGAGAACTTTACCAACGTAGAAAACCTTTTTATTGTGTTGTGCTTGGAACTCCACTAACATAAACGAACCTTCCGCTGGAGCTTTCGAAAGACTCACGAAGTTTTTTGGCTCAATATTTTGGTCGCTTTCAACATCTTCATCCGTATCATCAAAACATCCTTCTTCTTCGGAGTAAATGCTTATTTTGTCTGCTTCATCGTCGTTAGAATCATCGCTTTGCATAACCTTTTTTTTTATTTTCTTCGCGATCTTCTTACGTTTCTTTTCAGTTTTTTCCATGTCCCGCTTTTCTATTTCATCTTTGTTAGGGGTGTCTGTGGCAATCATTGATTTAGGTACCTTTTCGCCTAAGTGCTCTATTGTTTTTGCGAGGACCAGCCTTTGGCAACCCACGAAATTCAAACGGACTCACAATTGTAGTGGATGAATGTGGGAGGATGGTTTGTTTTCCGGAAGTACCAGGAAGATCTTGTTCTTCTCGCATTGCTGCGGATGTTGATTGCAATAACGGTGGAGTGTGCTGCTGTTCAGAAAGTATTGGTGGCGTTACAAGCAAACGTGTGTTTTCATGTTCATGTTCTTGTTGCATGTCACCCTGTAATGGCCAAGCATCTTCCAACAAATTGGATTCCTGGATGATTGATGGTGTTGGAGATCGAGTAGGAGATCTTGTCGGAGGTGTTTGCCGAGGGTTTTCTTCAGTAAGAGGTCGATTTGTTACTTCTGAAGGAGCAAAGTCAACGTCGGTGAATACGTCGCGGTTGAAGGGGAATATTCCCGTAGCTGCAAATCCACTGCAAATGTTGGAAGGTGTCATCGCTGCCATATGCGCTTTCTTGACACATCCTGCTACATCATAAATTGAAAACGTATGACCAGGGTTTCGCATCATCCAGCTGTCCACAGCTCTATTGTAGGCTTTTTTGAACGGGCCGAAAATTGCAACGTCTAACGGCTGCAGTTTTCCTGTTGAATGTGGTGGGACTGTAAGGATGGTAACGCCATTATCTTTTGCCAGATTGAGAGCCTTTAGGCTAATATGCGCTTCGTAATTATCCATGATTAGCAAAGAGGGGTTGTCCTTGCTACTCTGGGTTAGATCAATGAAATGCTGCATGGTAGGCAAGAAAAGATCGGTGTTCATCCAACCAGTTTGCGTAGCTAGCCCCAAAGTTCCAGCTGGGGCATCTTTGGTCATGTGGTTCTTGAAATACACCCTCGGAAAAACCATGACTGGAGGTAAAGCATACCCAGTAGTAACAATGTAGCACGTCGATACTAAAGTTTCCTTTTCAGCACTGGTTACTTTACTCACTTGTTTCTGTCCACGTGGTGCAAGGATTCTTCCGCAGGCTTGAACTGTCATGGTATTCGTTTCATCTAAGTTAAATACACGTGTTCCATCTCCAAATCGAGGGTTTCATCATTTTTCTGGTTCTTTATTTCTATTTTTTACGGCCATTTCGTAAGCTAAGCTACGTACTTCTATTGGAGTCAAGCCATAAAACATTTTGCAGCATTTGATTGATGATATAATCGACAAGTGCGATTTCTTGATCCATAGTAAATATTTGATTTACCTTGTAATTAGGAGTCAATCGTATATTTTGTCCTGCAGCTCGAATGGATTTTTGATGATATCGGTACAATGTAGTGTATGGAATATTTTTTCGTTTGGATGCCGCTCGAACAGACAACTTGTCTTCCTCAATCAGCTTGAGGACTTGTTTCATACCCTCTGCTGAAACTAGCCCTATTGACGTTTTCCGAACGTTATTTCGTGGCATTGTACCTACAAAAATAAAATAAAATTAATAAACCATTCGAGATTTTGTAATATTCCACTGTACCCCAGAAAATAATGGCTTGGGGTAGAGTGAACCACAGATCCACTGTTACCCTATGCAAAATTAATCACCCTTCCCCATCGGCCGTTAATTTATATTTATAGAAAAATATGGAATTCTAGCACATATTTATCAGAACGGATATGGTACATACAATATACGATAGTTGCCGATTCCTATTTATCAGTATTTAATTCTAAATAACAAGCAAATACAGTCTAAAAACATATTTCAAAAACTCGTAAATATTTACTGAGGTAAGTACTCACTTTTGGCTCAGACCGCAATGTCTATTTCTTTTCGATTATTATTAGACCGTAACTATCTAGACCCAGACCTAAGAATAAAATTGGTAGACTCCTTGGTTTTGTCGAAATTTAATTATGTAGACTGCGTTTATGGGCCGCGCTTGTTTCAAAAAACTTCAAATCTAATACAGCGAGTGCAAAATGCTTGCGCTCGTTTCTGTTTTGATGTTCCACCTCGCAGTCATGTTACACCCTTTTTGAACAAATTCGGTATCCTTAAGATGGTGTATAGGAGAGAACTTCATTTAGCTAGTCTCTTATTTGGCGTGGTCAAAACGCAAATCCCTAAATATCTTTTTGATAAGCTCAACTGGACCCAAAAGAATAATCCTTACCCAATCCGAGCCCCCAAATGTTTACTTAAGACCCCTCAGCATGGTACTGCAGCGTTTCGTGGAAGCTTCCGCTACAGTGCTACCAAATGCTGGAATAACCTACCCCCTCCGATTAGAGACCTCAAAAACGTTAACACTTTTAAATCAAAACTAAAAACTATCATGCTGGAAAAGCAAAAATCTGTCTGAGCATATATACTCCTTGTCAGCTCCTTTTTGTCTGGTCCCGTAATGGAACTGTGACTTTAAGAACATCAGAACGCACATACACTTATTAACACTCTTATACTTGCTAGAAAAACACCGCTGGGTTCTCCTGTTGCCCGGACTCTCATGAGACCGGTGTCCTCAGGAGTTACCTTACGTCACACACATACCCACGCACATTATACACGCACAAACCCATACACAAAAAATCAGTATATTTTTAGTATATTTTTGCTTAACAGATTAAATCTTAAGATACATGTAAAAATAAAGATAACATTATATAATTAATTAATTAGAATAATAAGCACTTTATCAGAAGTATCTAAAATTAGATTAGTTTATGTGTTACTCTAAAACTTAAACTATCTGCATGCATAATTTCATCTAAATTGGTAAAGTAATTTAGAAAACGTAGTAAGTAACAAACTTTTACACAAACTATGGCTTTTTTATAGTAGGATCTAAACATCGATTTCCAATGTATAAAAATAGTATTTTTTTTCCATCTTGTACTTAGTATTCAGTTCCTATTATAGTACTCTTTACGTAAGCTGGCGTAGGTCCGTTCGTGACGACATTTGTACGGGCCCTAACGGAAGACCAGCGCTGGCTAGGCCTCCTACGGGAGCTTAGCCAGCATCATGCTGAGTTAGGGCCTTTTTATAGCAACCTTATGTACCTATACCCCATAAGTGTGTTTTTTTTTCTGTACCTACTGTAATGTTGTTATAAATAAATGTCTTTTCTTTCTTTCTTTCTTTCTTTCAATGACGTGACCACCTCCTGTTACAGCGGCGAGCGGACTGGATTGACCGAACCGTATATCGCGCGGCACTCTTCTGTCAATTTCGCGTGTGTGTGTGTTAAACACAGACAGAGTTGTTTACGATTAACCTCTGCTCCCCGTTAACCACCGTTACCCTGCTTCCCCTACTCAAAATAAACCCTTATTTAGAACAGGGCATTTTTAAAAATATTGTCAATTAAAAATCTTGTAATGACAGACAGGCCGTGTAGGAAGTTGTCGAACATAATAAAATGGAGGAAATTAATAATCAGTCAATTTTAATACCAAGTCAAAAAAGCAGAAATGTTTTGTTGCGAGAAGATGGAAAAAGATTTAATTATTGTGTAACAAATAAAAGTGAAACAAGTTTATGGAGATGTTCTAAGAGGGACGAATGCAGTGCTTCGTTGACATTGAATGCGAAAAAAACAGAAGTTATCCGAGAAAGTGTGCATTCATGCAAAGGTCACAAAGAAAATAATAAAATCGACTGTGTAATGGACAAATGCAAGAAGGATTGTTGTCGAAAATATACTTCTGTCACGAAAATATTAGAGGATAACTTTAGAAAGTATAATCTCGACAACATACCAAATTGTGAAACCAAAAAAGATACATTGTATCGATCGAGCAAGACGAAACTTCTTAAAAGTTCAAAAAACCAATTTTTCTGATGTAAGCGAAGATGAGATACCAGAATTGCTGGGCAGAGACTTTATTTTTTATGTAGATGGAACAGAAAATGAAAAAAAGTTTTATTTTCATCTAAACTAGTCCAAAAAACGTTGGGAAATCAAAATAATGGCAATGCACAGTGGTTTCGTGGCGACTCTGTGACTGAAAGGGTGTGTAAGTATATGTATAACTGCACTCAGAGTCATAACGTTAACATATATATTTCTGATCAAGTAGTTTATTGTATCTTACATATTAAAATTTGTGAATGAGTTTCAAACCAAGAGTCTATAATTTGAACTGGAAACCAGTTTAGACAACAGAATTATTTTTCATCTTTCGAAACCAGGTTTCCAAAAAAGAAAACTAATTCTGTTGTCTAAACTGGTTTCGAACCTTTGGTTTCGTAAGTGGCCGAAGCTGAAATTTGAGTACAATACAATATAGTTGTAGAAGTTTTGTTTAGTTCTCTCGCTATTATGCACCATAGTTGCCTACAGACAGTCATTCTTATCTTCATTACGAAAAGAACTAGAATGGGTTAGGTTCGTAAGGACTAGATGGCATAACGACTATAAAAGCAAAACACCTTAGTTTTATAAGTTCTTGGTGGCTAAATGTCTAAATGTGCAAACGTCTCAATAGTAAAACGCCTGGGTTTAAGATTGGACTTAATTTTATAACGTTTTGTTTGTATAACGCCCAAATATCAAAATGTCTTAGTAGCAAAACGGCAACATATTCAGAATCAGAATGTACTGATAGTATAACGACTAGGTAGGCATATCGTCAAAAATTAATAACGTCGTAACAGCCGGATTTTTGACAATAGTTTAGACTTTTGTTAACAAATTGTTGACGAGAGTGTTTGAGTGTTCCCCTCCACGGAAATCCACCATTGGCCAAGGTCACGACAGCTGGTGACGTCACCCAAACAAATCCAGCCCACGCATAACTAGATGTCGCTAGTAAACGTGACCCAGCTCTAGATCGCGCTGACGAGAACGCACGGCATTTGGTGACTCGATTGTATGAATTTGTCGTTCGTTACTCTGGTTTCCCTTCAACACGTATAAATCTTTCGCCTTTTACTAAAGATTTCCGTGGAGGGGAACACTCAAATGAGTTTATTGACTGTTTTTGAATGTTTTGACTTCGGTCGAACGAAACTTAAATATTAATATTAAATGTTAAAGAATTAAGTTTGTTTTAAGTAAAAAGTGGGTGCGCACCCACTTTTTACTTAAAACAAACTAAATTCTTCATCGCTATAGAACCTAGTTGCGGTTTTTACTTTAATTCATACTAGCTTCTGCCCACGGCTTCGCACGTGCTTTTCAAGTAGCCTATGTCCGTCCGATGCCTTTTATACCTCCCTCTCAAATATAATTAAAATCCATTCAGCCTTTTGGGCGTGTAATATTAGCATGGATAGAGAATTTCTTTCTCTATACCTACTTTAAATTTTTTTGTCCCCGCCCCCCGCTACCTTTCCAATAGATAATTATTATTGTCGTAGAGCTTCGTAGCAAGTAAGCGCAATTGCACTCGGACGTCTCGGACACTCGACCTTTTCTCCATACAAAAGTCGCGTCTCGCTCGCAGAGGTCTCGGCACATACACATGCGGCTGTTTGTGTGACATCTATGGCCAGTTCATTTCCATGTTCTGCCAGTGCGATAGTTGCGAAAAGACGATAAGTAATATACTTAACACGTTCGCGCGAGCAAGCCGTTTTTTCGGATTGCATAAATTGACACGCAATTTGCCCATACAATTGAGTTCGACGTCTATGGACGTTCTGTTGTATTCCTCAGGAGATTATCGCTATTACACGACAGAACGTGTTATCACGGAAATCCTGCGGGATACAAGGAACATGCCGTGGTGGTTTTGTTAGTTCAATCGAACTATCTGACAAGTAACTTCGTCCAGGTTCATAGTCTTTGTCCGACCAATTTCACCATTGTTATTGATAACCGGCTCTGGGGTAGTTTTACCTGATGAAGCTTCATTAAATAAATTGTGCAGCTGTTTCACTAGATACGATCAAATTTCTTAGTTTGAAGGTTCAAACGATAAAACAAAATATAAGATCAATATTATCATGCGTTTTTACCCAAAAACTTAAAAAATAACACGTGCTGTCGCGAATAATGCCTGAAACACGCGCGTCCCTCTCCTGTGACACAGCTAGACTGAGGTGTATGGCAGTGTACGGGGGGATGCGACGTGTAATCACGTTGTGTCGCAGGAGCAACCCGTAGCTAAGCTATTTTCAACTCTATGCTTAGGCTCATATTTGAACCGTCCCAAGTGACAGTAAACGCTTGATATTTTGATATGATGTGACACAGAGAACGAAATTCCCATATTTGTATTAAAATCAAACGTGGCTACACGTTCTGACCATTAGCATCGGTACTAAAAAGGACGTGATATGACGTTGTGTCACCTCACATAATCACCGAAAGGACTTGAAATGACGTTGTGTCAGAGAACGTGTTAAAGATCAATAGCTTCTGCAAGCAGCTTCGCAAATCTGTTCCAAGACGTAGCTTTATTAGATAACATACCGATCTATCTGAGATATAGATCTTAGCTCGATTCGTACGATTGTTCTAGCGTTGTCTTTCGCCCAAAATTTTGCGTGGGTACCTGCCTAACCTACCACATAATGGACTTAAAGCATTCACTGCACAGCCTCAGCAGAGCGACCTTCAAGGGCTTGCAGCTGCTTGCTGCTCACCGACAATCCCAACATAAGCAATCAATGTAATTAATGTACATCTAGGGACCACCGTTCTAATGCACTAATGTTTAGCGTAGGTAATAAAAACAAAATTTCGTAGGTAGGTACGTCTTCTCGACCGCCGCGCCTGTAGTTCTAAATCTGGAATAAGAGACGCTGTTATCTCAAAAGCAAAAGGTAGTTATTTGATGTAAAATCAATCACAGTAATAATGTCTTTTTGCACAGAGAACGACGCCCAGCTGATGCCAGCAGAAACGTAGGTAGGTAGGTACTTACCTGCCGAACCAGAAACAATAGCTGACACTGCGCGCCAAGAAAATGATATAGGTAGCAAAAAAATCGCTGTGCCCTAGCAGGGTGCATGTTTAAAACTTAATATCTTTAAGACCCCCTGCAAACATGTTGTATGTTTGCAATAAAAATGGAGTAGGTAGGTATATGAAATGCGCCCTAGCGTAGGTTTACCCTAAGCTGTGTTGTACTGAGCTGATATTCAAGAAAACAAATATTTATTTTAAAATCTATTTATTTATCTATCACTCTTTACAAAGTTTATTAAACTTTATCTACAAGTATAGGGGTCGCGTAGGTTTACCTACTGAGTCAGCGACCCGAAATTTGTCCTTGAATCAGATAAACAAATATCCTATAGGTATCCTATCTACTTGAGCGACCCCAAATGCATCCTTATCATTAGTTACTAATTAGGAACCTTTCCTTTGTATGTTCCTATAGGCACAATCTTTTTACAGAAATATCGAACAGCTTTAAATAGGTACCTAGTTAATCTATAATATAAAAATGAATCGCAAAATGTGTTGGTAAGCGCATAACTCAACAACGCCTGGACCGATTTCGCTAATTCTTTCTTTGTTGTGTTTGTTATTGTCAGGAGAAGGTTCTTATGAAAGAAAAAATTAAGAAAGTTGGAAACATAAATTTCCACGGGGGCGAAGCCGCGGGGCGCAGCTAGTATATGTATAAAAAAACTTGAGATAGGAGAATAAGTAGGTACCTCGAGTAGACTCACTACTCTACTTTTTCACCAGACTTCCGCAATCAATAACGTAATTCGAGCCAGTTATACTTATCGCCTTCTCGCTCGCTATAAACGCCACCACGGCGGCTATTTCCTCCGGTGCACTAAGCCTGTTCTGTGCCGTTCTGGACTTCACCACCTCAATATAGTTATCGTGGCCTGTGAATATATCCGTTTTAGTTGGACCAGGGCTCACGGTGTTCACTCTAACTCCGACCTCAGCCAACTCCAAAGCGGCAACGCACCCAAATTGAATGACTGCAGCTTTCGATGCACCATACATTGCGTAGCTAGGCGATCCTCGTATTCCAGCAATGCTAGCTATATTGACGATGTTACCTTTCGTCTTAGCCAGGTGCGGAGCGGCCAAGTTCGTCAGAAGAACAAGAGATCTTACATTCGTAGTCATAACTTTATCGTAAACAGATATGAGGTTAGGTTCTAAAATTCCTTGCCCGTTGCCGAGTATTCCAGCGTTATTTACAAGGATATCAATTTTCCCGAACTCGTTGATTGTTTCTTCTACTATTCGCTTTGTTTCCTCATCCTTGGTGATATCGGCTTTGACAGTTAAATGTTTCTTACCGGACTGAGCGCATTTCTTTGCTACTTCGTCTAGTTTTTCAACTCTTCTGCCGACGATAACTACGTTAGCTCCTTCTTTGGCGAAAAGTTCTGATATCGCTGCACCGATACCGGCACTGCCCCCGGTCACTATTACCACTTTATTAACAAAACTCATTTTATTACAGTATAACGTAGCACTACACTTTATTCTTGACGATAAATCACTACCATATTACATTACTCTTTGATCAATACACGTTCCGAGGCACGAGCGAGACCTATAAATACCCACTCAAAGATAGAGGCTGATAAAAACTGTTTGGTTGATAAGCATAGAGAATGTAGGTAATAACTAAGGATGCCACGAATATTCGGCAACTATTAGGTATTCGGCCTATTCGGCCACTTTTTTTGCTATTCGGTATTCGGCCGAATAGTGCGTACTATTCGGCCGAATACCGAATCATGTAATAAAGACACGTTATTTTACTCAAAATTATGTATTTATTTCCTAATTACAACATTTTAGTACTTAAAATTAATCAGAAGTTGTGATGGATAAAAACGAGCTTTTCAGTATTTTTTGGTAGCAAACGATTGCGCTTTTCATCGTAAACGTTACCAGCCTCAGAAAATAACCTCTCACTATAAACGCTACTTCCAGGCGAAGAAGGATAAACTTTTGCAAATTTCGAAAGGTTCGCATATTGTTTTTCGTTTGCTGACCACCACTTGATCGGCCTTCCGATCTAGGCGATCTGTTTTCAAATAAAAATCCAACTCGTTTGCCACAACATTCTTCTCCACATCCTCCTCATCATTAGCATTTCCCATATTATCAAGCATTCGGCGGCCGAATATTCGGTACCTATTCGGTATTCGGCCAATTCACTATTCGTGGCATCATTAGTAATAACTACTCCGAAGAAAATACTCAAATAGGTGCTTATACTCGTATTCATGGCAACGGCGCGGTCAGTACTTGGATGGGTGATCTCGTCATGTTGGCTTTTTGCTATTTTATACAAGATCCGTCAACTCCGCTACGCTACGTGTCCTCGTCACGGAATCCGACACAGATTCGCGCGAAATTAAAATATTTTAGCGGTTTTTAATATTTTCTGCGTTCTACGTGGAACTAAACTACCAGAAAAGTAGGTCTCCGCAAATTGTAGACCATTTTCTATGAACCCATGTTACAACGAATGTATATAGGTATTTGTCACGGAAATGGAACTTTAATTCCGTGGTATTTGTGATGATTTTCATGGGACGGTGTGGTCGCAAAGCGACAAAGTTCTTCGTTAAAAAAAAAGTATGATTAATATTTAATCATACTTTTTTTTACATTTAATGTAGCTTTTGGTATTATGTTGATTTTTTAATAATATAATACAGCTTCTGTATTATTTATTGCTTCAACTAAATCGAAATTTGTATAAACATGGGTAATAGTCGTATAGAAAATGTTTATTATTTATAGAAAACTACTTTTCTGGTAGTTTAGTTCTTTGCAGAACGCGGAAAATATTAAAACCGCTAAAATATTTGAATTTCGCGCGAATCTGTGTCAGATTCCGTCTCGATGACTCGGTAGCGGAGTCCGAATAGCCCTGCAGGTCAGAGATTACCTACTAAGACCCGAGTTCACCAACAGATGGTTAAATTTTAAACAGTTGTTTTAACGTTTTTGACACTAGATTTCATACATTGAACGTCAATATTAAACGTCGAAGCAGCCTAATTGTCCGATTATCCATTGATGAACACAGATCTAAGACCAGAGTTCACTAACAGATGGTTAAATTTGAAAAACTTTTCACGACACATATAATATATATACAATAAACGTAAAAGTGAAACGACGAAGCTGCCTTATTGTCTGATTATCTTTTTGTGACCAGCCTTACGTCTCTGTTCACCGATAGATCAACTTCAACTTCTTTTATAGTGGCGCCGCTTGCTTTTCGCTATGAAAATGTGTCAAAAACGTTAACTATTCAAAATTTTACCATCTGTTGGTGAACTCGGGTCTTAGGTCTGTGTTCACCAAAAGATAATTGGACAATTAGGCAGCTTCGTCGATTAACTTTGACGTATAATGTATGAAAACTTCTGTCAAAACGTTTTAAGACAACTGTTTCAACCATCAGTTGGTGAACTCGGGTCTAAGTTATGAAGAAAAAAAAACACCCTTGTAAATTAAGTACATTTATTTTGGATAGACACAGTACAATTAAGCTTAAAAACAATCAACAAATAATATAAGCACTGTTTAGTAAATTATTGCATCTTGTTTGTTAATGATAAAACTCTTAAATTTAATAAAAAAGGCATTGGAAGAGGATATGGTAGATCCTCTCCAATCGATTAACCCATTCATCATTTGTTAACCTGTTATTTGTTCATGATAATGTGTATGCTATAGTTATACTTAATAATTTATAACCCGAACACTGGGCTTAGCCTGTTAGTGAATGACCACCGTTTGCTTACAAGACCATCCACTAACACGATTGCTTATGTAGGTTGCTTTTATAGCACAATTATAACAATAATCGGACTAGTCACAATACAAGTAAAAAATTATATTCATTAAAAACATTTAAGTAAAACATAGTCGATATGCAATATTAACCAATGGAATTGCATAAAATTTTCGCTGTTTGAGTGCACCAATTAAATTGCTTAAAATCACCGCTCCGCCGCGCGCTGCTGCCTCGCACCGCGCCAGTGGACAGGCAACTTTTTGTCCACATACGTCTTTTTTTTGCCGTAAAAATCTATGGTTAATTCGCCGTGTAGGTTGTCAGTGTATGTCATCACATCAAGCTTCCACAGCATCGATCAAAAATTTCCGGCCGGCCCCCCTTAGATGCACAATGCGCGCCCTGAAAACGTCAGTTTCAAAAGGTATCCCATTTGGCATTTTGGGATACCTTTTCAACTAGTGTCATTTTAGCTCTCGGACTGAAAGCATGGTCAAGTGCTCGTATAAAAAATGCAATAATCGACCGACCAGGCAACAGAAAAAGAATGGAATTTCTTATTTTCAGTAAGTTTAAATGTAATTTTTACCTGTGTATTGTGATATGAGCCAATTGAGCCTTATATACTTGAGAAATCAGCATTAAAATTGTTGTTGGGTTTGCCTATGTAAAAATATTTATTTTGTTCTAAGTTGATGAATGGAGCGGCTATTGTTTCTAATTTTTTTTAAATTTATTTGTGGTAAGTTTTAAGCATCGATCAAAAATTTCCGGCCGGCCCCCCTTAGATGCACAATGCGCGCCCTGAAAACGTCAGTTTCAAAAGGTATCCCATTTGGCATTTTGGGATACCTTTTCAACTAGTGTCATTTTAGCTCTCGGACCGAAAGCATGGTCAAGTGCTCGTATAAAAAATGCAATAATCGACCGACCAGGCAACAGAAAAAGAATGGAATTTCTTATTTTCAGTAAGTTTAAATGTAATTTTTACCTGTGTATTGTGATATGAGCCAATTGAGCCTTATATACTTGAGAAATCAGCATTAAAATTGTTGTTGGGTTTGCCTATGTAAAAATATTTATTTTGTTCTAAGTTGATGAATGGAGCGGCTATTGTTTCTAATTTTTATTTATTTATTTGTGGTAAGTTGTAAGTAATAATTTTTTTTTTCATGAAAAGACATTTAAAATAACTGGTTGGGGTTTATAAAATAACTAGCTGACCCGCCCTCAATTTTATTTGCGTGAACTGAAATAACGTTTTTTTGGCCCATAGAAAAACTCTTACGAAGCCGCAGGCAGACACTAGTTTTTTAAAATTTAAAGTACCTGCCTGAAATTGTATTCTAGGTTTATTTCACTAGCTTTTGTTAACTTATTTATATTATTGTATGTCCGAAATGCTGGAATCTGTAATCAGAAAGCTGAACTGGGACAAAAGTGGCCTAAATATAAACGGAAAATATATCAGTCATCTACGTTTTGCTGATGATATAGCTCTTTTTTCAGAAAGTTCAAAAGAAATAGAATCAATGATTACCTCTCTGCAATCAGCGAGCCAAGCAGTTGGATTAGAAATAAACCTACACAAAACAAAAGTCATGACCAACCATCACCAGCTCCCAATAATACTAGACGGAGTCCCAATGGAGTATGTAAACGAATACATATATCTAGGCAAACAAATATCTTTTTCAAAACTAAGCAACGAACTTGAAGTGGATAGAAGAATAGCCGGAGCTTGGAGGAAATTCTGGAGCTTAAAAGAGATCTTAAAGAGTTCAATGCCTATGAAAATAAAAAGCAAAGTTTTAGATACATGCTTACTCCCATCTATCACCTACGGATGTCAGACGTGGAATCATACCAGGAAAGTAAAAAACAAAATAAGGTCATGTCAACGAAGTATGGAAAGAAGTATCACGAATATCAGAAAAATACAAAAAATTCCACACACCACCATAAGAAAGACTACTAAAGTAACTGACGCTGTAACATACTCAATGAAGCTTAAATGGCGGTGGGCGGGACACGTTGCCAGAATCAAAGACAACAGATGGACGAAACAATTAACATCCTGGTCTGGTCCGGGAGGCACTAGAGCAAGAGGCAGACCAACTACAAGATGGGACGAGGAAATCGCAAAAATAACGAGCAAAGACTGGATGGCAGTAGCTATCGACAGAGACAAATGGAGTAGTCTGGAGGAGGCCTTCACCCTTTCATGAGGGGTTCTTGCATGAACTTGACTTATAGATTATTATTTTATTAAATTGTTAAATTAAATGAAGAATTAATATTGAAACAGTATGACATTAATTAATCTTTAAATTAGAAAACATGTATTAGGAAATGGCAAGAAATAAAAGGCTATTTTATTTTATTTTATTTTATTTTATGTCCGAAATGATCCTTTTGTTTGTTGACTGTTGCGTCGCTAATTTATGGTTGTATCAATAAACGATTCGTTATCTTTACCTGAATTCTGTTGATTTTATAATGCTTATAAAAATAATCAGGGTATAAATTATTTTTAGGTACCTTCCTACCTACTTACAAAATAAAATAAAATAAATTCGACTCCACTAATCTCTTGTTCCGCATGCAAAAAACTTGACAGGCTCTGCGCAAACTGTCTGCGTCAAAACAAAACGTGGACACTTTTGAGTGTCATTCTTGTAAGGTTCTAGGTATCTACGGGGGAGGCCGCATACTTGATCGATGGTTGTAAGTGATAATTTTTTTTTTTATGAAAAGACATTTAAAATAACTGGTTGGGGTTTATAAGATAACTAGCTGACCCGCCCTCAATTTTATTTGCGTGAACTGAAATAACGTTTTTTTGGCCCATAGAAAAACTCTTACGAAGCCGCAGGCAGACACTAGTTCTTTTAAATTTAAAGTACCTGCCTGAAATTGTATTTTAGGTTTATTTCACTAGCTTTTGTTAACTTATTTATATTATTGTATGTCCGAAATGATCCTTTTGTTTGTTGACTGTTGCGTCGCTAATTTATAGTTGTATCAATAAACGATTCGTTATCTTTACCTGAATTATGTTGATTTTATAATGCTTATAAAAATAATCAGGGTATAAATTATTTTTAGGTACCTTCCTACCTACTTACAAAATAAAATAAAATAAATTCGACTCCACTAATCTCTTGTTCCGCATGCAAAAAACTTGACAGGCTCTGCGCAAACTGTCTGCGTCAAAACAAAACGTGGACACTTTTGAGTGTCATTCTCGTAAGGTTCTAGGTATCTACGGGGGAGGCCGCATACTTGATCGATGTTCCACAGTGATCCATACCACTGTGGAAGCTTGATGTGATGACATACAGCGGCGGCGGCGGTTATCGTAAATTAACCGCATTAACCGTAAATTTTCACGGCGAAAGAGCCCTATGCGGACAAAAAAGTATCTATACTTACCTTAGTCTAGACAAGTCACAATCACAATACATGCGTACAGTAAAAGAAAGGGATTTGAAGATTTTGGCCCTAACATCGGTCACCATTGTTTTTTTTTTAAACAAATAAAAAATATTTTAGTGTCCTCTATCCAAATATATAATTTTTAGTGTGCGCGGCGATTTTGAAAAAAAAAACAAATGATAGGCCAGCCTCGGTACAAAAATCTTCAAACCATTTTCATCTGTATTTTTTTCTATTTATATGCTATAAACTTAACCTATTTGTATTCTTCTCACATGGTGTTCATAATCATTCCAGCCAGATGTCTACTGCTGGGTATAAACCTCATTTGATACCTACGTGTCAGCCTCTAACTTTCGCTTTTTATTTGGGCAATCATAAATACCGTGAACAATGATTTTGTCGAGGAAGAATAGAAAAATTATTTGCAACTTGTTTTCACAGTAGGTATCACATTTATCATTATTTTACAACACAATCTACTATAGGTACTGCTACTTAATAATTTATCGCGTTTATTTACCTAATATATCTGCTTAGCTTGGGGCCAGATGATGCTGTGTGGATTGTCCAGCATTATTTATTATTACTATTATTTTACCCGACGTTCAGCCGTGGTCACGGTCAGTGTAAACCTGCCGAAACGTCGGGTAATATGTCAATAAACACGATAAATACCAGTGATTAATTAACTTGTTCGACAGTACTAAAAGTGATGCCGTTATCTTTACGATTATACTATAAAGGAAAGGGGCTTTGTTATGTGCTGCCAAATAAGTAGGCATACTTAGGCTTGGCGCAAACGGATCACCGACCACGGCCACCAGTGTTGAGCAACAAGCTGTTTACACGCTTTTTCATATGGACGAACTCTCCGCAAACGCGTCGTCGGCGGCGGCCACTTGCTACAGCAGTGTCCGCGACTCGCCACTTGACGTCGCCGCTGCGCGCCACGCTGACTCTCGCCACTGTCGCGCCGCCTACGCATCGCACGTGTCAATGCAATGTGGTCGTTCCGAACCCCAGGTGGCTGTCGCGTGTTTGCGCGACTGCTGCAAATGTGTCGGTAGCGCGCGAAAGCCACCTGTGGCTGTGGTCGGTGGTCCGTTTGCGCCAAGCTTTAGTTTTGCGCCAACCGAATCGAGCCCAATGTCGTAGGTACCTTTTTACCGACTCAAACTACCCAACAACAGAACTGTTAATAAGGTAATGTAATATCTAATACCTAATCTAAGCAACAGCAATACCTAGAATATTCTACAATTTGTCTTTATAGTTCATAAAAATATTTCAGAACTTTTATGATTTAATTAAATATATTTTTTGTAAATTGGGTCTCATTATTGAGGTTACTAGGTATCACATAAAGCAATTTTTTTAGCTATCACATTATATTACTTTTTCACTAGACTTCCGCAATCAATAACATAATTAGAGCCAGTTATACTTTTAGCCTTGTCGCTTGCTACAAACGCTACAACATCAGCGATTTCCTCCGGCGCGCTGATTCTGTTCTGTGCTGTTCTCGACTTCAACAAATCGAGAGTAAGGTTCCCGTGGCCTGCGAATATCTCCGTTTCGACTGGCCCCGGGCTCACAGTGTTCACTCTAACTCCAACCTCAGCTAATTCTAAAGCGGCGATACATCCGAATTGAGTGACTGCTGCCTTTGATGCGCCATACAAGGCCCAGCCAGGCGATCCTCGAATGCCTCCGATACTAGATATATTCACTATGTTACCTTTGGTCTTAGCAAGGTAAGGAACAGCCAAGTTCGTCAGAAGAACGAGCGATCTAAAATTCGTGGTCATTACTTCATCGTAAACTGATAAGAGGTTTGGTTCAATAACCTTGTTACAGTTGCCGAGTACACCAGCGTTGTTTATAAGCACGTCGATTTTCCCGAACTCTTTGATAGTTTTTTCTATGATTTGCTTTGTTTCTTCATCCTTGCTAAGATCGGCTTTGACGAGTAAATGTTTCTTGCCGGGCTGAGAGCATTTCTTTGCGACTTCGTTTAGTTTTTCGACTCTTCTGCCGACTATGACTACGTTAGCTCCTTCTTTAGCGAAGAGTTCTGATATCGCTGCACCGATACCGGCACTGCCCCCGGTCACTATTACCACTTTATCAGCAAAACTCATTTTTACAGTATCACTATGTCAAGAGTTTGTATAGGAATGAATCGACTCGTGCGAGTTCAGTGTTTTTATCTGTTATCGAAGGTTATTGCACAACAGATTGTGATGTTATGCAATCGATGGTGTTACGTTTATCTTTATGACTGTTTGTTTGGATTTTAGTCCATTCGTTGAGAACTTTGAGTTAGCAAAAATCTCGTCGCTAAACCTTTTGAATAGTTAGTCGATTTTTTATGGCTACACCAAGTCAGGTTTTCTTACACAGACAAGATAATCACTTACCTACCTAAATAGTACTAAGTGCATGATTTGATTTGAATTAATTCTGTGCTAATGCAAAGCGATATACCTTAAATTTATGATATTAGAGATTTCTTTTAAGTTTACACATAAGTAAAAGTTAGTTACACAGCCATGATAATCAGAAGTCAATAAGTTAAGTCACTTGTTAAGTGCTTATTTTGTGAATTAAACTTTTTCACAAAATAAGCACTTAACAAGTTACATTTTTAACCATAAATTATTAAGTCCTTATGAAGTAAGGTGATAATTGATTTTCTGTTCTTATGGAAGCTAGGTAGTGGAATGCAAAAGCAACTACTACCAAATAACACAGATAATCACTTACTTAAATAGTACAGCTTAAGTACATGATTCGATTTGAACTAGGTTGGAAGAACGGAGGATCATAAAACCCCTAGGATCCTAAAATAAGAACTAATAATATTAATTGCAACTACCATATCCAAGAGACAAGAGTGGACATTCTCTAAGCTACTCTTAAGGGATGTCTCCGCGTCTATTCGTCAATCATCATCGGAATCCGATCCCCGGCATCTTTCCTTCAGCTTATCATACTGATTCTTCACAATCATATCCGCTTTAATCTTTTCCATATCACTGACAAGACTGCTGACCTCGATATTATCTAGCTTATCAGGTGGTAGAGATGCAACGTCATCACTGTCGAGTCCTGAATCTGAGTTGTCATCGGATCTGTCGTCGGCTATTTCGCCGTCGGATGGTGCGTTGTTTTCTTCCTCGCTGCTCTCTCGGTCTGGACCTTCGCCGATGCGGTATGCTTTAGGGACCTTGTCCTTGTTGATTGGCAGAACAGCGGATCTTCTTAGAGGCTCGCGACGTCTCCTCTTCGTGCTTTTAGCTATCACGCGTTTCTGGTGATCTAGTTGCGGGAAAAGTTCTGTGGAAGATAATTAATTTTGATATTCATTTACATATTTCAGAAAACGATAGAAAAGTTACAGACATTATTTAACTTATTCTATGGTCCATAGTAATATACAGGGTAATCGTGTGGATAATATTTTTAGATTATAGTAAAGTCATCGTAGGCTATGAATGACTGTACAAACTGCCATTGCCGTTGTCTGTTTAATTCTAAGTGCCCATTATTAGGGTCCACCTTTTATACACTTGCGAGCTTTAAACTGGAATCGCTTCAAGGGTTGTTCAAGACTAATTTTTACAATTTCTTTGCAGTGAACTATGAGTTAAGTTATGTTTTCCCTTACGCAGGATTTATTGGCGACGATAAATTTTGATTTAATGCACGATAATGTCCGCTGCCACACCGCAGCAGTGACTAGACAGTACCGACAGACGTCTTCCATGTCGGCATTCCCACACTAGACTGGCCAGCCCTTATTCCTGACTTGAACCCAATCTGGCATATGTGGGACGAGCTAAAACAGCGGATACGAGGGAGAAATCCAGCTCATCCAGCTCCGGCGCCGATAGAAGCCGATAGATGCAACTTCGACCTATTGGAATAATTCTCAAAATTTAGGTAGCCAATTTAATTAATTTTAAATCTTCTTGATATCACTTGAAAGGTAACAAAATTACCTTTTAAATGATATACCACAATCTATAGTTCATTGTACATAAATTGTAAAATAATTGTTTTGATCAACTCGCGATGAAAGCGATTCCATTTTAAAGCTCGCAAGTGTAGTAGTTTTTTGAGGTGTGTTATTATAAAGACAAGATTAGATGACCTTGGAATTTATTGAAAAAAATAAAAATTTACTAAATGGTCGCCACCACGTGGCCGGTTTTGTCATGAATTCCTCTTTATGTAGTGCTTTCAATACGCAGGTAAGTTATTTGGTTGGGTTAATTGCTCAAGGCCATCTCGGCCTCCTGTATGGAGTGGCCTCTAGCTAACGCCAGTCTCGTCCCGCGGAAGTAGACCCCCACCGTGTACAATAGATTGTACAACACCACACTCACCATGTGCATTGCTTAAGGCCGTCTCAGCGGCGTGCATCTCGGCCTCTTGTATGGAGTGGCCTCTAGCCGACGCCAGTCTCGTCCCCCGGAAGTAGACCCCCACTGTGTACAGGCGGGTGTTCGTCGGACCCAGGCATTCTATCACCCTGGATATGGCAAAAACAAACAATATTAGATCAGTCTTATACTTATTATAAAAACGTTTGTGATGAGAATGTGAACGTGTTTTCATTAAGGATAAATGAAACCTTTTGAACATATCTTTTGAATTTATATGTACATGACTACATGTAAAACGTTATCCGACTTGACTTTTTATCCGGGAAATACGCGTGTGAAGCCGTGGATAGAAACTAGTATAAAATAATATATTAAATAGGTACTTATCGGAGAATGTATATATACGCTTCTACAAAAAAACTTCAAGTGAGTTGCAAAAATTATGAATAAAATTCAAACAAATTGTCAAACATACCCTTTGTAAAAAGGCTTACTACAAAATTACAGACTATCTAGAGAATAAAAAAGCTTGGGACGAGTTTTGCTCCAGCTCGAAAACTAACACCCTAACAAGGTAAAGGTTTCTTGTTCGCTTCTCTACTTCACCATAAAAAGATGAAGTGAACAAAACATCAAAGTGATCACTATAATTCCTAGTTTTACTCATGTAATTTGAATTTTGTGACGTGTCCAAGAGCCCTGTAAGATCTAAAGGCACTTTGATATTTGATTCAACTAGCAAGTCGGAAGAATGAATGTAAGTATGTATAATACTTTTAGTATGTTATGTCAATTCTAAAGTTTTTGTTATTATAGTGCGTACGTAAGCCCTTGCACTCGGGTTATTTCTAAGAAACTTCCATCGAAATCGAATATTAGGGATATTATTTGATTTGTTATGCAAATTGTTAGTATTTTTAATATTACCTACTTGTATGAAAGTATCTAATTAAGCTTACGTAATCGGTTAACAAGGCAAGTACGAAACATGTTAAAGCGTTCATATTCCATGGGTAATGTTACTATTTCAGGTTAGGAAGAGTTATGTCAAATCAGAAAGACCAAATCCAGGTAACATTAAACTTCTTCAGCGGTACTACAAAAACCAACGTAAACACTGATCTAACAAGCGTTTAGCAAAACAGTGTCTAAACAGTTAGCCATGGGTTTAACAAGAGTTTAACTCTCGTTTAAAGTATGTCTAAGCCGTGCCTAACTGTAAAACGTCGTAAAACGCAGTTTTGTGGTAACGCTTTTGTTAAACACGCGCTCAACAGATGTCTAACTTTTTTGTCGTACGGCGGCTTAAGTTTAATCTGAATTTGTGAGTCAAATCAACACTCGGTTCTAGATTCCAACATCTAATGAATGTATGAAAACTTTTAACCATTACAACTAAAAAATACTTATCAATAACGCATCTAAATAGAGGCACATTCCAATTTGAAAATAGAGACTAATGAAATGATGAATGAAGGCAGTTAAAAAAATTTTACTACTACGATTTCCTCCGATGATACCTCATGTCATATAATGTCATATAATATATTCCACCAATATTTCTTTATGAAACCCTTTGTTCATAAAATAATCTTGGATTCCAGAACCGAGTACAGGCAAGACTATTTATAACTACAATCTATTTACTACCTAGCGTGCCCATATGAAACCTCCGTTAGTCACACTGGTTAGTATCAAACGGGATTCGAACCCACCACCTATAAACTGTGTATTCCTTACTTGTATACCGGTATATCGGGTTCCCCGCCCTCCATAGAGCGTAGGGTGAGACAACATTGTTGTAGTTTGGATTTAGGGTCGTTCCAGTCTTGGTTCATTATGAACTCTTGGAGACGCGGGAAGAGGCATGCGTTGCAGAATGCTTGGCAGTGATCTAGGCCCTGGGAAAACAATAATACTCAACAATTAATCAGTGGAAGAAAAAATTAAATTAAATATAGTCAAATAGCCAAAATTACCAAGAAGTTATTCAGTCTGGGTTTTGGTTTTTTTGTTTTTCAAGTTTTAATCAAGTAAAAATTTCTCTCAAACAGAAATTTTTATTTCGTGATTAAAATTTGAGCTACTTGTAGTTAGAATTTTGGTGTTTAGTGTTTTAACAGACGAACACAAACGATATTAACAAAAAAAATCTCAAAGATACACTTCACAGAAAAAATAGTAAAAGTAAAAGTAAAGTAAAAATGCGTTTATTTTGTAAAATATAGCGAAAAACGTCCAAAATTTTAAAAATTTGAAAATAAAACAAAAAGATTCATATCTAGAAAACTACAAAAAATCGCGGAACATACACGGGGGCTCAAACGATAGGGTGTCCCCAGACCACAGACCTTCGTTGGTGTGACCCCTTGTAGATAGATAGATTTTTTAATAGCCAGCGCGATCCTTTTTTATCTAACGTATACTGGAGGCCAGGATTTGTGATGTCATCGTGGATAATTGTATGAAAAAACAAAAAGCAATCGCGCCAGCTTTTATCACATCGATTCTCATCATCATCATCATCAGTCAATGCTAGTCGGCTGTTGAACATGGGCCTCTCCAGCGCCCTGTCTTCACCTTGCCGCATCCAGCATCCGCCTGCAGTCTTTCCGAGGGCGTCTTCTCAATAAATTAAAAAATTATCTAATGTCTGGTCGAAGCGACGCGTGACCCAAGAGCCGGTGAGTATCTGGTACATTGCCATACAGCGGGGCAATGAAGCCAGTCCGAGACACTCGCTTCCGACTGGATCAGTTGACCTACCTGTTGATTGTTTGCAACAATCTGCAGTTAGTTCTTATTTGTTTCTATTACCTATTACAATATTTTTTTTTTCTTTTTTTCTTTCCTTGCCGTGACGGGTCTCTACTCAAGAACACGTTTACCAATCCATCGAATCTCGGTTCTCATGAAATTCATTCATTCACACACTTATCAGTTTATTATGTTGATAAGAAGGCATAGTTTTCCACACACTAAAAATCGATATAATAATCTGTAGATCATGCAAAACAATAGTGACATTATTAGAAATAACAGATTTTTACTGATGTCAAGTAGAAATTATCGATTTTTACATAACAGTAACAAAAATTGCAACATCATCCCTATTATCATAAGTGCAGATAAGATAAGACAGTAGGTGCAGAAGTACTCGTACATACACAATAACAAAACAATCATGTCTGTACATTTCAAGGCCGTGTATAATATGTTATCGAAGGATTTATACAACAAGCAGCATATTCACATAACGCTTTATCAGTATGAATGCAATAAAAACTGAAAAGTGGGGTGTACTCAGTTATCGTGATATAAGAGACAACAACCATCAGCCTACCAGTCCACTGCTGGACATAGGACTCGACTAATAAGTGCCTTGACTCTTATTAGAGGATTATGCCATAATTCTCATGCGATATTAGAATGACCAAGTTTGTAAAATGTTTGTGTGTTATCGTAGTTTGACGAATTCATTATGGATATAGCTAGTTAACTGTTGTTTTTTATTCGGCGAGGAAATTTACGAATAAACTGGTCTGAAGAATTATGTGGGATTCGACGCCCTGAGAAGGACGTAATACCCACTAAAAACCGCTCCGGTGTCACTCTCTCGCCATTTTCGCAGAACCACGGGAACATTTAAAACCTACCGCGGCCAAGCGGGTTAACTACGAACGTAGTTTGTCTGTACGTTTGATACAGCCCCAGACCGATATGAGTAGGAAGCAAAATTGGAGTAGGCCTATTCCCAGAGTAGGTAGATACTGGCTTATAATAGCGGTGTTTGTAACTCTTACTAAAGTACTGAAGGGATCGGTCTGTTTTTTTGCAGGAATGTAGTTCTCGACCCGCTATAATAACCAGGCTACTTTTTATTCGGGAATAGAGCATGCGAAGCTGCTGGCTGAAGTTAGCAATATTATAAATGCAAATAAACATTTGTTTATTAATTTATTTATTGACAGAATAACATCTTTACAGGTTTTTATTCGCTTTTTATTAGCTTCACCTGTATGTTTGTATGTTTGTTTGTAACCGACTTCTTTGGGCGCGATTTTGACCCACTTTAAACGGCCAGATTTCGTTCAAACTTTGTAGATTTATTGAGGACCGATGACAATACACTAATTTGATAAAATTATTCAAAAAAACAAGCTATTATAAATAATCCAAACTAAAAAGTAGAAAATAAATAATAGTTAAAAAAAACTAAAAAACACGCTTTTTATAGAAAACCGAACTAAAAAATAGAAACTAAATTTTAATGAATTTAAATTAAGAAAATAGTGTTAAAAATTTCAATGAATATAAGTTAATAATAGTGTAAATAAAAAAAAATTATTTTATTTTAAAAAAAGCGTGGGGTGCATGGTGTCAATAGTTATAAATATTTTATTGACAGATATGAGTAGAGTGATTATCATTTCGATAATATTTTAAAAAGCACCCCACGCTTTTTTTAAAATAAAATAATTTTTTTTTATTCACACTATTATTAACTTATATTCATTGAAATTTTTAACACTATTTTCTTAATTTAAATTCATTAAAATTTAGTTTCTATTTTTTAGTTCGGTTTTCTATAAAAAGCGTGTTTTTTAGTTTTTTTTAACTATTATTTATTTTATTAAGCCCTAAGGCGATGTTATATCTAAATAATACTGGACAATTCACACAGCATCATCTAGCCCCAAGCTAAGCAGAGCTAGTGTTATGGGTACTAAACAACTGATATAGTAGTTAACGTAACTAGATATTTTTATTATATATAGAAAACACCCAGAACACCCTGAACAAATATCTGTAGATCGATCATACATTTGTCCCGAGGCGGGAATCGAACCCGCATCCTCCGGCATCGCAGGCGGACCTTCGCCCGCCGCGCCACAGAGGTCGTCATAAATATCGTCCTTGTCGTCGTCAAAAATATCGTCATTGTCGTGTGTAAATTAATGTTTTTCTGTGCTTTTTTTTTCTCAAAAAAGAACCTAGGTTACTTTTTGTCTAAGAAAAGAAAGGCGCGTGCTAAGCCCGTCAGAAAATAACTTATGTGAATAAGAATAAAAACTCACCCGATCAAGATACAAGGCTCCCAAGAACGCCTCAAGTAGATCAGCCTTGTGTTTCTTAGTACTAGGCTTGGATTTAGGGTTGTTGTATATCGCGTATTCTGACAGGTTGAGATCGTCGCAAACCATGGCTTGTGTTCTGTTGTTGACTAGAGATGAGCGGAGTAGCTGTAAAATAAAAATAAAAACTTGAGTTTAAAACAGATACTTACTATCAATAAGTTTTTTTAAACATGGCAGAAGCCTTTACTCACAAAGAAAATTACACTAGTGTTTACCGTTAAAACAACTGAGCTAACTGCAGACTGTTGCAAACAATCTACAGGTAGCACAATAAGTTAGTTAAATATTCGGAGATTTAAGAACATTAAAATCTTGGCCTCCACTCAAGTCACAATCCTAAAGTTGAGATTTAAACTTTCTATCTTTGTTTGACAGCGCCTCTATCGCGCGTGTGTGTTACTACAAATAGATAACTTCTTAATAACGCACAGTAAACGCGTTCACTGGCAAGCTCGTGTGCGTTCGTGGCACTCATTGTGTTAACGGAATAGTAGAATTTCGTCTCGCCCTACTCTTGTCTTTACTCAGCAGTAGTATTCTGAACTTGGTTGGCACTCTGCCGTGACAAGTCCAATAGTAAAACAAATTTGTAAGACTGGGGCACGGTAATATTATCCTATACAGTATTTGAACTCGGCCGTATCTTTGAAATAAATGCCTACAGCCGCGCGGTAGGTAAACATGCGATAGGGCTGCCCGCCTCCACCATTTTCCTACTTTGTGTTTCCATTTAGTTTTGTGATTGTAAATATAGGAAGGTACTTTTTTTATATAAACAAATAAAATACTTTGTGAATTGAATGGGAAGTGTTCAATAAAAGCGTGTTGTTTTTTAATTGATAGATTTAATTAAAAAACCTGTTTATGTTTGAATAACAAATCGGTCTTATAAATTTGCGACCGAAAAATATTTGCGCCTCGACTGAGACGTACCTACAAAATGCTTTATTATTAAATTTTAGGAGATTTTTTTGGAGAAAAAGGAATATCTTTTACTTGGTTATAGATACCTGCAGCTACTTTATTAAATATGTACCTGAACTTATTTTTAGCGAAAAAATCGGGCGGTTATTGTTAAAAAAACTTCACACCATCCGTTCGTCACTGCGGCACAGCCGCGACTGTCTGCATGCTGAGCGCATGCCGAGATCGAGGCGCGTAGGTATAGCTCGCGTTTCGCCCGTTTGTATGAAGTCGGATTACTTATAGGATAATATTACCTTGACTGGGGCCAAACGAGCGTAATTTTTTGAGATGTGAGAGGCGTAAAATGTACATTCAACAGAAATGACAGTTCATTTTAAAACACCATGTTGCCACATGGCACAACCAGGACTCATATGAAGCGATTCATAAACAATTACGCTAGTTTGGCCCCCAGCCTTATACTTTTTGTCTTAGAACAAAAGTTTAGTTTATTACCGAAAATGAGCAGCTTTCATTTAAATAACGCATTCATAAGCATTTAAAATCACTTACCGACAAATGCCCTTCATGATGATCGGGAAAATGCCTGTAAAGGCGGTCAGACACCACAAGCTGCAACACTGTATCACCCAAGAACTCCAGTCGCTGGTTGGAACCGAGCGTTAGATGCGTGAAACCGACGGAACGGTCCGTGAACGCTCTCGCTAGCAGGCGAATGTGTTTGAATTCTACATCTGAAAAGAATCTATGTTTATTTACTGACTGAGGTCCATACAGAGGCTGTCCAGGTTTTCAACATTTTATCTGAGCGTCTGGTCGAAGCAACGCGTCACCAGAGAGCTGCTGAGTATCTTGCGCAGCGGATCAGTATTGCCATACAGCGGGGTAATGCAGCTAGCGCTGCAGCGTCTTAGGGACGCTTTGATCTTTTGATTACTGACTATTAGAACTCGCTCATCATGCACATACCGGTGTCAAAGCGCTAGAAAAAGCGCGCCCCTTCGGCCTAAAGATTCCGCCTATTTTTACAAGCTTTTATTTAACTTGCAATGTATGTAAGTATGTTTGTGCGGGTGGAATCTTGCAACTCAATTTTGAAGCTGATATTTTCAACCGATTGAGCTGAAATTTTGTATACATGTTTAGTTTGGATGACAATGCATAAAGCTTGTTTTAAAAAAAGGTTTTTTAAAATATTTAATCCTATTTTTCATAGGATACGATCTTTAGCAATGATAAGGCATTAACTGTCTAACCTCAACGATGCGACACAGGGGCGGGCGTGCCATGTTACGAGCTCTTTGACACCGGCATTTGCCTCATGGGCACTGGAAGTGCTATTTATCACACACGTTTTTATCCTAAAAAAGACGTACGGCACTGCGGCTAGAAGCTGGCTGGTCCTTTTAAGGATCTAAGCTACTTACTTATGGACCTCTCAAACTCCGTGAGTTTCTGCAGGAAGGCAAAGGCTTTGATATACTTCCTGTCGCCCAGCGGCTCCTGCTCCTGCAAGGGATGCTGCCGCTCCTTCATCCACGTGCTGTGCAGGTGCGGGTACTCGTGCCAGAGGGAGAGGGCGAACACTTTGTCGGCTATCTGAAATAGCAGTTACTTTTAGGAAACAATATCGTTTATCAGAAAAAGAAATGGCACAAAAGCGCACACTGCTATTGCGTCGGTCATCGTTTCCGAACTTGGGCGACGAACTTGGGATCGTGTGCCTCGTTTTAGCATGAATTTGGAGATAATTTAGTTCTTTTCTAAAGGCTTCATCATCATCAGCCTATACTAATCCAATGCTGGACGTAGTATTTGCCTGATGAGCGCTTTCCGGAGGATTGTCAGGAGGCAATGCTGTGTTCCGGTTTGAAGGTAGCTGCTCGTGAAATTACAGACAGCAACAGGCAAGCAAGTAAAATATATGATAGTTACCTCTAGCCCGGCATCTAGGAACAACGCCCCCATGAGCGCCTCGAAACAGTTCGCCATCGCGTGTTTCATGACAACCTCGCGACACAGGTCCGAACCGTGAGCGTATAGCATGTACTTTTCCAGTTCTATGTTCTGAAATCAGTGAATTATTATATTTAGTATTTAATTAAAGTAGGTATTTAAAGTATTTTCTATTATAAAACACAAGGTAGGTTTCTTAAGTCAGCTATAATTGGGAAAAGAATTGCCCTATTCTCTTCTTATGGTGATTCTCATTTGAAATCTCGGGTAGGGGAAATGTGGTATACGCTGACAACGCGAATACTATCCCCCTACATATTTCCCTGTTCTGGAAATGCGTGATGTATAGACACTTCCAAGCGTGTTGTCATAGCATTTTGAGCACTAAATATATATATATATGTGGGATATCCCTTAGTCGCCTCTTACGACACCCGTGGGGAGAGTTGGGGTGGTGCAAATTCTAAGCACCACACAGTATCAGTTTACTTACTTTCGCCAAATGCGCCAGATGTTGGTTCTGGACAATACTAGCTCGGTACGTAGCCAGCCCTCCCTCGGCTAGTGACGGGAACATTTTGAACAGGTGTATAGACGATACGAACTCGACTACAGCGTCTCCTAAGAACTCTAGTCGCTCGTTGTGCTTTATTTCTGATTCCGTCTCGTTGTTTTTTCCGAACCGTGACATTATGTTTATTAGGGTGACGATACCTGAAAGAAGATAGATGGAATTATACCCTGCGCTCGTCATTTTAGGCTTGAGGATATACTCTTAACACATATACCACTACTGCTGATCATGCCAAAGGGCATGGGGGCAGGCGGATTGGTAAACGCGTAGAGTTTTTAAAAATTCACAGAAGGTGCCTTTCCTCTCGTAGGTTCCTTTAGTCGGCTCCCACGACATCCACGAGCTGAATAGGGGGCTGAATTCTTACGCAGCGACTGCTACGGCAGATCGGTGGCTAAAATTAACCATCGAATATAACAACAAATCTACTTGGCAGCCGAAATCTTAGGTCTTCAATTGCGTCAATTTGCCGAAATTATACAGGAAATTTCCTGGGTGGAAATCTTTAAATAATCTAACAAGAACTAAAATAAATAATGCTGGACAATCTAGACAGCATCATCTAGCCCCAAGCTAAGCAGAGCTTGTGTTATGGGTAGGTTACTAGATGATTGTACGTACTAGATGACTTATATAACATATTAGAATACATTACCTAGATAGTAGATATTTGTTATTATACTATACATAAAAAATACACCCGAAACAAATATTTGCAGATCGTACCATTTGTCGCAAGACGGGAATCGAACCCACAACCTCGTGCGTCCCACAACCTCGTGCGTCCGCGACCTTTGTCCGCCGCGCCACATCAGTCGCCAAAACGCCGAAATTATGAAATCACACCAGTTCTGAGTGGGGTTCGCATAGAGTTATTCGACTAAAAATTACTTCTTATAAAATCTTTTTGGTAAAAACGTACCCTTCTTCCGAGTATAATGAATCCTCCGATCCCCATACTCCGGCTGTCGAATCCCACAATTAGTCAAACTGTTCCTAGCGTGATCGGGATTCGTGCCAAAGTTCTCCCGGTACGACGGGTGCGTTAGCGCAGTTTGCAGCAACGTCCGCTGTTGGAAAACGTAGCCTATCTTCTTTTCTAGGTCGTCAAGGGATTTGTGGAAGCGGAGATGGCGGATTAGAACTGGGATTAGCATTGCATGCTGGAAAAATAAAATTAATGTCTTACTCACTCATATTGCTTTAGCTAATTTCACATTATCCCAGCGCTAACTCAACAAATGGCCTGTGTTGTGTCACAACTAAATGCAAAGACACGCTGTTTCCAATCTTTCGCAACATGCCTGCCTACCTAATATACAACAAAGATGGCGGCGCCAGTCCGTGTATGACTGAGGTCGGTGGACCTAATTGTACCTAATTTGAGCGTTCCGTTTTCGATTAGCCTTGCGCAGAATGTGTCACTGAAATGAAAAGATAGATACATATCTTTTCACTCAAGTGAACTATATCTATCTTTTAGTTCAATAGTTCAGTCTAGTTCACTTGCTCAACAGTGACAAATGTGGTTGTCGTTCGGTTTTCTTTCACAAGTTCATCAAGAGATATTGATTGATGATATAAAATATGAATGAAGGATATAAAATAACAGTTCAACCAAATTATCGCAGCTAATGAGATGAGTTTGGACACGAGTTTGTTTCAAAATAAATAGATATGTACCTATCTAAATATAGTTGGTAGTTATTCATTATTTATATTAAAGTTAATCGGTTATTTATTGCAGATTCATGAGTTTTTACAGGCACATATGTGTAGGTAGGTACCGGCTTAGAAAAAAAGTTTCGGTAAAATGAAAAGTAAAGTAGCTATACCACAGTTTTTCCTTCATACTTCATCAAGCTTAAGACTGACAATCTAGACAATTTCCGTAAGCAGATACTTTTGTGTTATTATTATTATTCTAATGAAAGAGATAGGTAAACTGGTAAAAATACCTATGCCAAAGTGTTCTTTACTGTTACGACATAAAGCTCAAAAATCATGTTGAAACTTGTCGCTTCATTTTACGTAAGTAGGTACAAACCTGTTTTTAACTGTACATTGCAATTTAGGTTGTTAGTTTAAGATCTTTTTTGAATAACACGCAATGTACGTGTGACAAACAAAGACTTCTAAAATCGTTCTCATACGATCATGTTCGAAACGAACGTAACCGAGCTAGTGAGTGAAATAGACAATCACTTGAGTACCTACAACAGAGCGTGACAGCATAATCTATCACAATCTATCCGCACGGGTTTTCGTTCGTCGCGACCGAGATGAAGACAACTGAACTAAAGAGTTAGTGAACTAGTTGAATTGTAAGTGAACTAGAGAGAGAAGGACGGCGCACAACTGAAGTAGTTCATTTGAAGGATTCATTCGTGAACTACACATGCCTATTTTCGATAGGTTAGTAGCCAGTCCAACTATGACTGAGGTGGATGAACCTAATTATAACTAATTTGGTTCCATTTTCGAAATGTTAGTACATACCCATACCCAATCTCCAGAATATTACTTATATTGATGGAAAACCTGATGATTTTACTTTCGGGTGAGTTAAGCAGAGAAGAACTATACCATATAACATTAGAACTCCTGCACCGATTTTCAATAGATAAGTCGTCAAACAAACTAAATCAAAATCGGAGATACGATGCCACAAACAGATATTATATAACCCGAATTAACATAGCACCTGGTTCGAACAAAAACTTAACAATAATAATAACAAATAGCAAGCAAGAGAATAAACTCGACAATTTTACACGTTTACGAGACGTTACCCTAGCGGTAATTGTGAGCTCTCGCACGGCGACGGCGGGCGCCGCTCTGGGCAGCGGGGGAAGTAGGAGTTTCGAGCCAGGTGCCATGTTAATTTTCCCGGGATATACAAGGATATAATGTTTAAATTATTATAAAACCCCTGTTTGCGTCGGGGTTAACACTTTCATGGCCCAAAACGCACGCACCCCCCAGCGGCTGCACCATGAACCAGGCTGCCACGAGGGGCTCCACGTGGCGTCGGCGGCGCGCCACTGCGTGTCGCCAAGACTGGGAAGCGAATGCGGTAAAAGACGCCCTATTTTTAGCCGCATAACATTACATCAGCGTAGGTTACCATGAAAAGTGTAAAGAAAACCCACCTGAACAACATCACACATAAGCCCAGTAGTGTGAAACCCCTTGGAGGATATAGCGACAGTCACGTCCCGTTTCATTTTACTCTGCGTCCGCATCTCTTGCAGCTTCGCCTCTCTTGCCGCGAGTCGTCTGCGATCAGCGTAGGTTGGTTTCGCCATATTCGCGATCAGGTGGCGGTATTTCATGTAGAAACGCCAGCGTTTTTGGTATCTGTGGGTATATTTCATAAATATTAGGTATACATACAAAATAAGCATTTCAAAGCAGAGCTGGGCTAGGCTAAGCTAGCCCATGAGCTAGTTTAGTCAACAAACCGGAGGCCTAAGGAAAACGCACCCTTAAACGACGTGTATAAAAACTAGCCAAGTGCAAGCCAGACTTGCACACGAAAGGTTCGTTCTAAAAACACAAAACAAATCTCGTATGGCTCCTTTAATTGTTAATCTTATTTTTATTAATTGTTGTCATAGCGGCAATGTAACACACTGAATAAGTTCAACTGTCTACCTATTTCAGTTCATGAGATGCAGCCCACTGACAGACAAGACGAACGGACGGATAGCGAAGGCTAAGTAATAGGGTCCCGTTGCACTCTTTGGGTATCGAGACCACAAAATAAATAAATAATGCCGATATTTTTCATACGGCATTAACTAGCCTAAGATCACTTTACACTTTTATGGAACTACTAAAATGAATGTTTAGTTTATCCTAGATTTTTAATTCAATTCCAGGCTACATATACACACAAAGTGAGACTTACTTAAGACTATAATTTATCCAAGATTTTTAATACAATTAAATAAATAAATAATGCTGGACAATCCACACAGCATCATCTAGCCCCAAGCTAAGCAGAGCTGTTATGGGTACTAGATGACTGATATACATAATATAATACCTTACAAGGATAGATTTTTTTTATCTATAATATAAAAATGAATCGCAAAATGTGTTGGTAAGCGCATAACTCAACAACGCCTGGACCGATTTCGCTAATTCTTTCTTTGTTGTGTTTGTTATTATCAGGAGAAGGTTCTTAAGAAAGAAAAAATTAAGAAAGTTGGAAACATAAATTTCCACGGGGGCGAAGCCGCGGGGCGCAGCTAGTTATACATAGAAACGACCAGAACACCCGGAAAACATATTTGTAAATTGTACAAACATTAGTCCCAAGGCGGGAATCTGCGCCGCAGGCGGACCTTCGCCCGCCGCGCCACCGAGGTCGTCAATTCTAGGCTACATACGCACAAGTCAGACTTACTCAGGACTACCCGCGTAGCTCAATTGCGGCGGTCGTATGCCAAAGTGCACGATTTCGGGGTAGTATTCTAGAGGATTCTGTGTCGCGGACGGCGGGCTGCGGTCTAGCTGGTCCACGCGGACCGAGCAAGGCTTCTTGCCGGGGTAGGTTACTATCATACCTAGAAAAAGAGTTGGCTTTATTTAATATTTTTACGGATCGCAAACTCGCAAGTCTTAAGTAGGCCCTTGGGTAGATGGAAAGACGGAAGATGGACTACAGTAATTACAGAATGGTGGCACAGAGACGTTCAACGACAATAAGACTGACCACCGATCTGGAGGTAGACAGCCTAGAAAAAGTGAATGAGGGTGGCAAAGGACCGGTCCTTTGCCACCCTGATTTAAAAATATATTCATTCATCCTGTCCGGACAGAATGAATGAATATATTTTTAAATCAGACAACAAAGTTGGCATTACAAATATTTGACTATAAAAATAGGAACATAAACAAAATTTTAAATAATGAATAATAAGAATGTCAAAGTGCATAATTTCTGGATAGTAAGTATGAGGGTTCTGTGTCGCGGACGGCGGGCTGCGGTCTAGTTGGTCCACGCGCACCGAGCATGGCTTCTTGCCGGGGTAGGTTACCATCATGTTTAGAAAAAGAGTTGAATTTATTGCGGATTGTAGTGGCAATTGGCAGGTCACTTGGCTAATACGAAAGACGGTATCCCGTATTAATTAATTGTTGTAGTCTATCGACTACCTACAAGAAGAAGAGGCATGCTGGTAATACTGAGGTGACACGTTTTGGTCATGCTACACTTCATGGCCCAAGACGCACATGTCGGTCGCACCACCACGTGGCGCACCGTCAACGCTGGGCAGTGAATACTTACCACCAAACTAACACTAACGGTGTGAGCGCGGTTCTAGACGTAAGAGTTCGGCATCCTGCCGTGTTCATCTACAGCCTAACCGGTCCACTGCTTTAGGCCTCCCCCTGATAAACGCCTCATTGGCCTTTGTAACATGGGGGGTAATGCGCGTAATCCCCACCCTGGGCATGCGGGTTGGGGACCACAGTTTGGTGGTAAAATTATTCTGCAGCAAGCGGTGCTTCCCGCCCCCGGTGGATATCCCTTAGTCGCCTCTTACGACTCCCGCGGGAAGAGTAGGGGTGGTGTAATTCTAAGCCGGCACCACCACGGCCTGCCGTGTGAGTTCGTCAAATTATGAAAGTTTTTATAGTAAAATTCAATTTAGAACTTACCTTTGATATTATCGACAAACTTCTGCCAATAATAGTGGTCCATTTTATGATATTCTTCTAGTCTATCAGGCGGTATTAACAGACCGCTTTCGTCCACGAGATATTTCATCACTTCAGACATTGATAAAACCTGCAAAATATAAATTTTTAAGCGTACAGTGGGTTGTTTTTTGAAAGAGGAATCGTTTCGGGTTAAAAGTTCGCCTTTGTTTTTTCTTGTTTTATATCTTTTCTGTTTGTATTTGGTGTTACTGCAATTAAGAATTATATATACTTATAGGATCCTGGCATTAATTTTAGAGTTTCGGTGCAGTTTTAAATCACGACTCGGGTTCTATCTATCTCATTTAAGTTTTATAGATAAAGACAGATCTCTCTTTCTCTCAATAATAAAAGACAACATCCTAATCCTTCTCTGGTTTACAGTGTCTTCTAATGTCGGATAGTGTAAGATTTTCTAAATAAATATGTAAATACAATATAAATACCCAGAAATAAGTAGGATTTTTACCTCACAACCGCCTTCCGGTAAATACCTCACGAATCTCGGCATGAAATGGAATTGCGAGCAGGATGTCTCCGTCGGTTTGCCGAGATCCAGGTCCACGAGCTCCAGTAGCTCAGTGAATATGTATTCCTCTGGAAAGTGATTGGTAAATTCAGTCTACTTACGGCATTATTAACGAAATGTTAATTATAAAATAAAATTTAAATATAGAAATAAATAAAAATAAATAAATAATGCTGGACAATTCACACAGCATTATCTAGCCCCAAGGTAAGCAGAGCTTGTCTTATGGGTACTAGATAACTGATATACATAATAATATACGAGTACATAGATAGATATTTTTTATTATACATAGAAAACGACCAGAACACCCTGAACAAATATTTGCAGATCGTACAAATATTTGTCCCGAGGCGGGAATCGAACCCGCAACCTCCTGCGTCGCAGGCGGACCTTCGCCCACCGCGCCACAGAGGTCGTCATAAATGTTTCCTCTCAATAGAAAGAAAGGGAAAGTGAGACGGTAACAGGACTGACGGTGTGACAAAGCGAGACAGATAGACATGAGGCGTTTAAATAAAAATACTCACGAAACAAGTCCAACTCTTGCACAGAGAAGTTTTCAGGCGCAGGTTCGTCCACATAAAGTATCGTGTACTCAATATTGAACCTTATCACCTTGCAAGTAGGTAGCTCCGCGAGTTTATAGTGAGAGAACATTGAGAATCCAGAGAATAGAAACTCGTGCTCGTCGTGCGCTATGATGGTGGGCGATTTGATGAGGAAGTTCGTAGGTGGGGACACGGTTATTCTGAAATGAGAAGAATGGTATTAGGAATAAGGTTTATTGTTTATTGTAAAAATCAAGCACCTTATCTCGTAAGTTGATTGAGAAAAAACTTGGGAAATAAGTAGAAAAATACTTGTGTGTAAAAATTTGCTGTGTCCTATTTTGCTCTAAGCATAAGGTTGATGATGTTCGGCTCGGACACTAGATCTTCTATTTCTTTATTTTTTCAGAGTCTCCAGCTGCCATCTTCCCACTGAGCAGGTCCCAGAATTTTTCGGATCATAGGAGAAACCAAAGCCTCGAGACTCCGATGGCTCGGGCATGTAGTCCGAATGGGGGAGGATCGGGCAGCCAGCAAAGCGTACATGGGTCGCCCAAGTGGCCGGAGGCCTCTTGGTCGACCGAGGTACCGCGAGCGACGAAATTAAGAAAGATCTGCATGAACTTCGTGCCGTCGACTGGACTGAAACGGCAAGGGACCGTGACAACTGGCCATCTCTAGTGTCGGAGACCAAGATCCACTTCGGGTCACTGCGCCACGCCCGTAAGTAAGTATAAGGTTAAGACCACTCTAACTGGATAATAGGGAAAGCGATATTATAGAGCTTCCCCAGACAACGGACAGCAAGATGATCCTTTACCTACGCTTTTATTGTGTCCAAACTATGCCCAACTTGTGTTGTCATTGTCAAGCAACGATGAACTTTATTAGCGTTAGTCGAGCAGTACAAAAGATTCAATAGGCTCACTAGAAGCACAAATTTTATACAAGCTAAAAGGCAGACCTTCATCATCGTTAGCCGTTTAGTAGCAGCCACTGCTGTGCATAAACCCCTATGCTTGCTATTTAGAAGAAGGCACACTTCCTCCTTCTGTCAATATTGCTCTCATTGGACACTTGGGGAAGGTCTGTTTGCCCGCGTACCAGGCCGTGGCACATTTCTAAACGACGTACTAACGAATTTATTTATTCTTAGTACCTAAGTAAGATCTCGCTCTCTCTGTCTTTAGAAGTCTAGAAGTAAGATAACAACTTGTCGATATTGCTCTCATTGGGCACAAACTTGGGGAAGGTCTGTTCGCCCGCGTACATCGCCGTGCCGAATTTCCAAGCGGCGAACTAACAAACATAAAGATCTCTCTCTCTCTCTCTCTCTGTCTCTAGAAGTAACATAATTACCTGTAATGAAACAACTTGTCGATATTGCTCTCATTGGGCACACACTTGGGGAAGGTCTGTTCGCCCGCGTACATCGCCGTGCCGAATTTCCAAGCGGCGAACTAACAAACATAAAGATCTCTCTCTCTCTCTGTCTCTAGAAGTAACATAATTACCTGTAATGAAACAACTTGTCGATATTGCTCTCATAGGGCACACACTTGGGGAAGGTCTGTTCGCCCGCGTACATCGCCGTGCCGAATTTCCAAGCGGCGAACTAACAAACATAAAGATCTCTCTCTCTCTCTCTCTCTCTCTCTCTCTGTCTCTAGAAGTAACATAATTACCTGTAATGAAACAACTTGTCGATATTGCTCTCATTGGGCACACACTTGGGGAAGGTCTGTTCGCCCGCGTACACGCCGTGCCGCATTCCGAAGCGGCGGTCGCGCGCGCTGCAGCGGCAGAGCGGACCGCTGTTCATCTCGCCTGTGTTGTTGAACCTGGACAAAATAAAAAATACTTAAGTAAATAGGTAGGTATAGATGCCGCCAAACATCTTGTCCGGTGACGCGCAGCGAGAATGGGAAGTTTGCGCAGGTACACTCACGCATATAATT
This sequence comes from Eupithecia subfuscata, assembly GCA_963564075.1. Taxonomy (NCBI): domain Eukaryota; kingdom Metazoa; phylum Arthropoda; class Insecta; order Lepidoptera; family Geometridae; genus Eupithecia; species Eupithecia subfuscata. The sequence continues at coordinate 13,273,200 of OY751106.1, forward strand.
CATATGCCGCCGAAAACGCAGCAGGCGACAGAGATAGGTACACCTTCGTATAGCTGTCTCGCTTTTTCATTTCTTGAAACAAAAAGCAGTGAATAATCGACGCGACTGTCGAGTAGGTAACCGCCTACGTCTACCCATAAATTAAAATAAGAATTGCGTTCTTCGCATCTTTTTCACGTGGTTCGCCAGAGGTCAGGAAGTTTGGCAGCAACTATATAACAGTTAAGCCTGAACTAGCCGAACAGAATGACTGGATTCGATTTTTCATTTCGTGGCCGTAAGACTGTGAATGAGGCTCGCACAGGACCCGTTGAGCTGGGGTGAAAAAACTAGACCTAATACCCAGCAGTTGGTGTCTATAGACTGGTATGATGATGATAGAAAAGCAGCCATCCTTGGCGCAGCCAGTTGGAGCTTTCTTACCTCATCCGTATCGTGATCGAATTCGTCAACGTTCGCACGGCTAGTTGTAGTTGCGGCAGTAGGTGTACCTACTAGCTCGCAGAGACAAGCCAAGCACGAGTATGTTCATAGTGCGCTCGTCTCGCTATGACCGCTCGGGTTTCTCGTCCCTCGTTCATGTGTCGGCCGTTTGTGGATATTTTGTCAAAGACCCTCGTTGGCCCTCGCGAGGCAAATGCATGTGTACATGGTGCCTCTCTCCAGGTGGAAAACGAGATTGAAGACTCTCAAAGAGGCATCAAACCCGTTCACGCCTACAGCAAAGCAGAAACGAAGCTGTCAATCGCCAAACGTCCTGCTCCGGTACTTCAAGGAGCTGGTTAGGGTCTGGTTAGGCAGGGGGACGAGATGCCAGAGCAGATCCCAGTTGCCCCAGTCAGAATTAGAATTAGATGGTGCCTCTCGTTGAGAGTTAGCGCCCGAGACTTCTACTGGAACCATTACACGCACGCATACTACGAATGATTTCAGGAAGGTTTTTTGGAACGACGCCAACTGCTTTTATTGTCCAGCTGGCAGAAGCTAGTCCATACATACCACATCTCAGGATGCAGCCTGCGCGGGTGGTTCTGTTTTCTCTGCAACTCCTGCACTATCCTGTCACTCTCTAAGCCAGCTTCGTCGTCATCTGACAGATTGTCTTCCGACTCTTCGGAGGAACTTGAGCTTTTGTCGTCATCTGAAATAATTTACTACTCAAGTCAAAATTAAAAGGCGCCCCTGCGAGTCGCACCGCCTAGGCTGGGCAGTGAATGGGTTAACACAACATGACGCATACAGGACGCAGGCCTGATAAGCGCCTTTTTGGCTTTTATCTCATGGGGGGTAGTGCCCATATTCCCTGGCTGGCCAGAGAATGCATTTGAAATATCGTGCTTTATTTCCTTTAGACCTTACAGGACTCTTGGAAACATCACAAAATTCAAATTACACGAGAAAAACTAGGAAATAAAGTTATCACTTTGATTTATTGTATGGCGAACAAGAAACCTTTACCATGTTAGGTTGTTAGTTTTCGAGTTAGAGCAAAACTCGTCAAAAGCTTTTTAATCCTGCAGTCTAGAGATAAACTTATATTTTGTAGTAAAACTTTTTACAAAGGATAGAATTGAAAAATTTGTTGAATTTATTGATTGATAATTTTTGCACTCGGAGTTTTCTTGTTAAATTTAACATCACATAAGATACTAAAGGTACTCACGCCTATGCCCCGTGCACAGTATAGACTTAGTCGGCAATGGCGGCATCTCATCGACCACAGGCCGAGCTTTCCGACCTCTCTCTATCAGTTCTTTGAAGAATGTCTCCACCAAGGCCTCAAGTTTCTTGGTCTGTTGGACGCCGGGGCGGCCTTCCAATCGCTTGTAGTAAAGCTCGGCTGGCGAATTTCTGTACCACATTTTAGGCATCTGTAATAAGAGTTTTATTACATCTACAGCTTATACTGGTTTCTGCTGGATGCAGGCCCTACCCCTGATAGCGCCTTGTTGGCTTTTATCATATGGGGAGTAGTGCTCAATATCCCGACGCTGGGCATATGGGTTGGGGATCGCAGTCTGGTGGTAAAATTGTCTGCCTCGGTCGGTGGATAGTCCTTAGTCGCCTCTTACGACACCCGCGAGATGGGGTGGTACTAATTCTAAGCCCGTAACCACACGGTCAGTTTCGAGTTTTGTTAAAACCATCATACTAAACAAATAATGTAATGCAAATGTAACTCTGTCTGTATCTCTGTCTGTATGTTACTTTTTCTCGCCTCAACGGCTTAACAGTGGATCCCAAAATTAAATCTGGCAAGACGATAGAAAGTATCCAACCAGGGAGAGACATAGGCTACTTTTTGCCAAAAAAAAGCGTGCTAAAGTGTGGGTGGAAGTTAGAAATGAATAAACGTAAGTGTATATATCTTGATTAGCAAAATTGACAGGGATTTTGATTAGTTAAGCAGGATTACAATGCACAATACATACAATACGTATGTACAGTCAGCATCAAATGTCGCTTATCATTTCATATTTTTCAAACTCTAATAACTGCGGAATACCGAAATTCGTAGAAGAACTAAAGTCACCAACATAGCTCTCAGAATTAGTAAGCTGAAGTGTGGCAGTAAGCAGGTTATAAACCTAGGTCGAAGAACTGATAACTGCCGAGGAGTAAATGTTCTCGAGTGGCGAGTCTATGGATGGAGGTGGCTAAGGACCACTATTCGTGGCGTCGTACGGGGAAGGCCATGTCCAGCAATACAAAATACAATGCAAGATAAGCAATCTATGCAAGATGACAGTGCAGATCAGTTTCCGCCTTTGAACATTTAGTGTCTATACTCCAGCCAAGCTCAAGATACAATATTTGCTAACCCATACTTTACTCTTTCATCTTTATTGATTTTGACAGAATTTGCACTGCTTATTTGTCGAGAGATCTTTCTTACAATGCTGACGGCTATTTCACAAACTCAAAGCCAAAAAAAGGGTATTAAACGTACATATTGTTTTATTTTACAAATTTTGTATCTTAAAAATGGTTGTTAGCTATAGGAAGGTATGACATCTCTAAGAACTTGAAACTATAATAAATTGGTGCATATTCATTGAAATTTTATTTGCAAATATTTAATCATTTATATTTTACCTCTTGCTCTGGATTTTCTTTAGCCCACTTCTCAACTTTCTCTATAAAATCATCAGTGGTCCCACAATAGTTCTTCCTGAAAACAACTCCACAATTATAAATAACAATATGAATAAAAACAAGGATCAGTTGAGCTGATCCCTAGACAATATCTTACATTGTTTGCAACAGTCCACAGTAGATTCAATTGTTTCAATTGTAAATACTATTTCTAATTATTATTATAATTATTATTTTTTAATTCAAATTTAACTTTACTTATTTGATTCATAATAATCAGCATTGTGTATTTTTGAAGGAGGGGTAGTGGGTTTGTTTCAATTGTGTTCCATCATTACAATTTTCATTTAATTCACAAAATGGAAACTTATAACAATGATAATATCAAAAGTAAATCAAAAAGGAATAAATTCATCAATATCAAAAGCTTAGGAAATAAGTACGAGACAATCACTGTGCTGGAGAGCTAGGGACTAACTGCCCCCTGTTGTGCTCTTATAAAAGCAGTAATCAGGTCGGCATGCAGCTCGAACAAGTTGCAACCGTGTTGTTTTTGCTCAAAGTATTGCCGTACTGTTATGTTTAGCATTATTTATTTTTAAACCATACAATCAAATCATTTTTATTTGCAGACAACGCTTTACAAGTTGCAATGCTTATTTTTTTCTCTTTTAGTTCATATTAATTATTTAAAGTTTTATAATGTACATAGGTACAACAGTTACCAATAAAGATTTCTGTATTCTTACCTGAACTCTTCAAGAATTTTCTCCCGGTCAGTCATCGGTTTCTTTTCACGCCTGGAGGAACTTTCTCTGGAATGATGACTTCGGGCCATTGAATCTCGACTTGGTGTCATTTTCCTGCTTGAGGACCTTGAATATCTCTCATGGCTGTGTCTCCTCTCTCGCTCATATCTTTCTCTGTCTCTGTAATACCTCTCCCTTTCACTCTCTCTAGAGCTGTGTCTGTATTTTTGTCTGGAATCATATCTATCTCTTGACCTACGCCTAGATTCCCTAGACCTAGATCTGTACCTAGACCTTTCTCTGGACTCATATCGGTCCCTGGATTCATATCTGTCCCTTGACCGGTGTCTAGACCGTTCCCTAAACTCATATCTGTCTCTTGATCTGTGTCTAGATCGCTCCCTAGACCTGTGCTTGTGTCTTTCGTGAGATCTTTCCCTCATTCTAGAATGTTCTCTGACATAGTAAGTACTTGAACTTCTGGACTTTGAAGGGCCTTTTTCAGTTCTTTTTATATCCCATTCTGGATTAGGAACAGCAAATTGTTCTGGAAGTTTACTGGAATAGAATGAGTCACTGTGTGCCCCATAATAAAGAAACGAGTCTTGGAGTGGTGGTGGTGGATAGCTATAGGGATCCTGTGAAGGTCCAGGGTAATGGTACTCTGTTTGCAGTGGAGGCAGAGGTGGGAATTCCTGGTATGGAGGAGGTAGATATGGATCGTGTGGTGGGCCATATGGTTCCGGAGGCATGTGAGTCAAGTATCCAGATTCATGTATGGTTGGATGCCCTGAACGCGATAAGCCTATCGCCGGTGGCATTCCAGGCGGTGGTAAGTCCATTGGGTGCATTTTAGGCGGCGGTAATACCGGTGGCGGTATACCAGGGACCACTAACTTCAAAGGTGGCAGTCCTGGGGGTGGTAATTCATGAACTCCCGGTGGTCGGAGCAGATTTGACGCTTTTCTCTCGGCAGGTGGCAAAGGCGACACTCCCTTATGTGACAACGCTGGAGGCACCAGACGTACTATATTTGGAGAAGGCACCTTCAGAGCCGGCTTAGTTGAAGGAGGCAAGCCAAAATCCATTGGTGGAATCGACATCTCCTTCGTATTCGAGATTCTATATAGTTTCGTCAAGATTTTCCACACACACACCGCTCAGATTGTCATAACTACGTATTATTATCTATGAAGGTTTTATTTCAATAAAAAAAAAACAATTTTTCTTACACATAATATCTATTGTAATAAAAGTCGATCAAAGAAATGTTCAAAGAGAAAATCATGAGAAAATTGAGAAATGTTTTCAAAAAACGAACAAGCCAACTTCAACGTCTTCAACTTCTTTCTTTATATAAAATAGACACTAGCAAGCATTGAAAAATGACAAATGAAATTGACAATGACAGAATTTGGCCGAACGAAAAGCGGTAAACCAGACACATGAAGGTCATCCATCCAACACAACACCGCCATGCGCCACCGGGAATTTATTAGCAGTAATCATATTTATTGTAGGTATACTTAGTTATTACGTATTTAACAAACATAACTAGGAAGAAAGGAAAACATGTCACAAATTATGACAAACATGCATTATTTTCGCACTACCTAGGCACTCTCCATCCTTATAAATAACAGCAAATTGACCCTCAGTCAATGCTCTTAATTTATTTCCTAATAATATAGTTAGACCTTCAGAGTTTCTGACCACTTTACAGGCAGTCAGTGGTTTTGTATGTTGAAATCTAAAGTAACAGTGTAGCACTCCATTTTCCGAAAGCTCTGTTGGCTCTCTGTTGATCCAATGAGGTTGGCTTGTAAAGCAGATGTTATTCCATAGGGCTAAATGCTTTGTTCCTGGCACCTGAAAATAGAATAGAATATTATATTTAATAATTAGAAGGAATACAGTGTTTATCAATGTTGCACCATTAAACCACAGTAGGTTTGTGTTGGTGCTCACACTCGTCTTAGACATAAATGTTAGTAATTTTAAATAGAACAATGCATTTGGATAACTTCTTATCATTTACGAGACAAAAAACAGAAACTCGATATTCCACAATCCAATACTACGATAATAATGACAGCTTGTAGTTAGGTAGGTACTTGCCAGAATCAACATAATATCCTAGTTTTGCTTAATTTCAATAATATAATTATTATAAAAGAAGGATATAGCAATGATTCAGTTTCAGAGTACCTAATCAATTGGTATGATAATGGTATAGTAGGTAAGGTAAGTTTCTTTAGATGCATATTTACCACATAAATATTATTTGTGCTAAGATCCTTTTTAAAAATGAAGTAGGCATCTTTCCAGTTGGCTAGACAGCACCTTTGCCCTACAGTCCATTGGTGGAGGCCATCATGTTCACCCACAACTTTCCCGGAGTCTATGTCAATAAATAGGCCTTTCTTTGCATCGATGTACTGAAATAAAAAATATAATTAAATTAAACAGTAAACCTACTACAAATTCTTTTAATGTTATGGACCAAGTGCCAGTGCAGCAACAGAGGGTAGCTTAATTTCATGAGTAATTTTTAAATGGCTTCTTCTTTTATGAAACTTACTTCTCCAATAAAGTCAGAGAATCTTCTTTTTCCAATAAAACAAATACCAGTGCTATCCTTCTTTTTGGCTACATTCAGTAAGCCTTCTTTTTTGGCAATTTCTCTCACTTCACTCTTTTGAAGATTTGCAATAGGAAACATGCATTTTCTTAATGAGAACTGTTTTACTTGGGAGAGGAAGAATGTCTGGTCTTTGTGCTTGTCTGCAGGTTGAAGCAATCTGACAGCTGAAAAAAAGAAAAAAAGAGCAGTTGAGGCATTAACTAAGGTAGGCAGCATATTTGATTTAGTGTTTGTCATCAAAATGTTTACCTTCATTTTCAATATACTGTTCCAAAAATGGTCCGAAAGACGTGTTAGCATAGTGACCTGTGGCAATAGCATCTGTTCCTAAGTTGTTCCTGCAATATTCGAAAAAGCTATCAAACTTAATGTATCTATTGCACAATATATCAGGATTTGGCGTCAGACCAGTCTCGTATTCCTTTAGCAATACACTGAACACTTCATTCCAGTATTCCTTTATGAAGTAAACCCTGCGAAGAGGAATGTTCAGCTTACGGCAAACAAATGTTGCATCTTCGAAATCTTTTTCGTCTGAACAGAAGCCGGCTTCATAATTATTGTCCCAGTTTCTCATAAATACCCCTTCCACTTGGTATCCTGCAAGCCGTTTAATAACATCAAACTCGTAGGTATTCCTTAACTCTTTGTTTTTGTCAAACAATAAAAATATTGAAAACATTCAAGATTTTACCAGCTCGTTTAAGAAGTAAAGCTGACACAGCGCTATCTACTCCACCAGATATACCGAGGGCTACTTTCTTAAACATAATCTTTTGTTGTCTGTCGTGGGTTCATTTATTAATTTTTTTAGCAAATGTACATACTTTAATCGATCGTGAAAGAGAATAATTATATTATAAATAATAATTATATATTATAGTGTTTTTATTTTTGATTCAACTTCAACTTCTTATCTAATGGCACCGCTGTTTTCGATTACAGCTGTAGCAAACCGTATGTATTCGGTACTGAGTAACGGGTGCGCCATCGAGTACCGAGTAACGAAACGTTACACACGAATGCATTTCGTTACTCGCATCTTTCGTACTTTGGGTACCTACGCTGTTTCAGTTCGCGCAAGTACCGTTGATGCGTGTATTGAAATGTTCGTATGTTTTACGCATGCGCGCGCTTATTCGGTGAATTTAAAAACGTACGTTACAAAGAACGATGCTTGATCGAAGAAAAGAATTTTCCGAGTAGACCAGATGTATGATATTGAACGAATCATGTGATATAATCGAAAAAAAAAACACGGGGCATAGACGTTTGTGTTTAGAACACGTTGGGGGCCATTCACGATGTTCGCTCATTTTACCCCTCCCCCCCCTATTATAAGAAAAAATAAGAATAGGCCGACCCCCTCCCCCCTGTTTAGTATTTATTACGTAAGAATCCAAAGGAAAATATGCACGTTTGGTTTGTTCTAATGTTTATTTTCAAAGTACCTAACAATTTTTAGAAATTTTTATTTGTACATACCTAGGTACTTACAAAAGTACTGATAACTTTTAAATAGCAGTAATGAGTGTTGTTTACGCAAACAAGTGACTAGTAGTCCATAAGGAGTTCCCGGGAGGCGCAGTGCGACTAGTGCGAGTGGCGCGGGCCCGTTGCCATGGAAATGGAAATCATTTACCTATACGCATCCGAGCGAACGTCGGCACTCGCGCGAATGCCCGCGCTTTTTCAAAGTATACCTAATAATAATTTTAATTGTGCGCATTTTTGTGATCTTACGTAAGAACTATCGAGACTCCCTCCCACCCCCTTGTAAGAAAAAATAAGACATGGTCGACCCCCTTCCCCCCTAAATCGTCTTACGTAATAAGTGAATAGCCCCTTGTGACGTCATGAGAATGGTGGCCCTGTACGCGTACGTAATATGACTCGATTCGATGATCTAACATAGCATGTTATGATGAGGTATCAGAAGTAACGAGTAACGATACGATAGTAACGAGTACTAATACATAAAGTAACGAATACATACGGGTACGCATTTTTTCGTTACTTTTACACCTCTATTTTCGATCAATCTGACTGACTGATTGTCACGCACGATTGTCTGTAGCTGTCACCAGAAATCAGCTGTTTCTGTTTCCATCATGAATCTCTATAGTAAACTGGATCGCGCACGAACATTATTATTTCATTCAATCAAAAGTATCATAAAGTCTCATTTTTCTTTGTGACATCTCAGCATCGAAAAACGAGCCAAGTGAGAGAGCTTGAAAGTAGTAGTTGGTCCTTGTCTAGCACGTTGCAACATGGTGTAGGGTAGGGGGTGTATTTAAGTACCATGAACCTAAAGATTCATGGACATCGTACTAGAAAGAGATAAACTACTACTTTGGGGCCTCTCACTCAGCTCGTTTTTATGAAACACGTCCACAGTCCTGTAGGGCTAGCATGCGCGCCACGAGAAGCGTGTTTCGTCTCGTTATCTCGTGAAAAATGGCGGCATCTCGATTTCTTGACCGATGCTAGCATGCGACACCATTAGTCGTCACGTCTCATCACGTGAACGATTTTAGTGAATGTATATCTTATCTGTGGTAACCTTTCTCGTCAAACGCTAACATGCGCGCCAAATTATCTCAACTTTTGACAGTTCAGCGCGAGAATAACTTTCGTCTTTTGAAATTTGAGGACGAGAAGTCACGAGAACTTTTTCTTGAATGTTTTCTTCGAATTTGTTGGTCATAGCGGTCCTGTATCAAAATTATTTATTGGCGATGCATAATAATAACTAATGCCATCGCTTTCTGACTACAATGTAGGTACCCATAGGTAGAGTAGGTAGATAGTGGTTACATAATTTACCTTGGTCATGTGTTCCGTTCTGTACAGTTTTTGGTACCTAACGGAGGAAATCTACGACAAATACTGGGGCAGGACCATACCTTATGTCACTCCCAGACTGCAAACAGCCGCTTCTCAGTCAACATAGGTACTGACTCAATTTACAGAAGGTTGGTAATTTTAACATTCATAGTAGGTAGTAGATTAAGTACACCTACCAAGCACCTAGGTACCAATTTTGCATTGCTAAAGAGTTCTTTCCCAGCAGATTTCCATTAGTTTCTATTTCGTAATCCAAGTTCGAAGAAGTAGGTACTAGGTACGTACAACAACCTACCTACCTAACTATCTACCTATGTTCATTTTTACAAAACTCACTACACACATACGTCACGTCGAAGCTGCTATGTAGACTCTTGAAAATGTAAACTCTTGTTCTCTGACAATCTATTGGTACGGAAAGTGTTCCATTGTGTTGATTTTGTGTGCGAGTCAAAATATACCTACCTACTTACCTTATAAATGTAGGAAAGGGACCTATTGAACGTGAACGCATAGTGGTGCCACACCAAAGTAATAATAAGAATAAGATTAAGAAACATTTATTGTTCAAACTTAACCAATTGTCCAACAGAACAGTTTGTCCTTTTGGACATACAATAATAAAATATTAAAATGAGTTAATAAACTTAATATTATAGGAATTGCACATTTTCTTTTAATCTACATAGGTAGCTTTCTATGTGTACTTAATAAAAAGTGTAATACCAGAACACCCGGAACAAATATTTGCAGATCGTACAAACATTTGTCCCATGGCGGGAATCGAACCCGCAAGCTCCCACGTCGCTGGCGGACCTTCGCCCGCCGCGCCGCCACTTCGGTCGGTCGTCAAAGTAGCACAGAGTCACGGGTACCTACTGCTTATTTTTTAATGTGGTTGGTCAGCTTTTTATCCTTCCAAGGCGCGCGGCAAGTTATTAAAGCTTGGATTGGAATAGACGTCTGATTTGGTTTCCGATTATATCACTTGACGTAGGGTAGGTAGCATAATTCACATTGCGTGCTAGATTAGGTATATTCAAAAGTTTTGCGGTTAGTATGTTATTTTGCGTTTTACAAGGACACTGGCGGTAAATGCTATGCCAACAACTGGGTATACCTAATATCCATCCATCATATTCTATAATATGAAAGCTCTCTTCTTAATTAATATTATCAAAATTTGGATCATAGCCAGAAGTAATACCTTCTCTTCTCCTTCTTTTTTTTGTTTTGTTTTTTCGTGGCTTTTTCGACTGTTTACCACCATTCTACCAGTGAAAATGTTCATACTGCCAATAAGAAGGTGAAAACTAAAAAGGTTAGTATATTTCTTTCGTGCATTTCACAAAAACCATAGACAATTGAATGAACTAAGTGGGTATTCGTCTGGGAGGCCATCTCTACGCGAGAAGGACTACTCGACAAAGAGTATTATATCGTTTGTGGCGCGCATGCTAGGGTAAACGAGAAAACAACTGACGACGAGAAAAACAGTCGTCACGCGCGCGACGTCTTCCGTGGCGCGCATCCTAGCCCTGCGAGGGCTATTCATCATCATCATCATAATCAGCCTATATTAGTCCACTTAGAGGGCTATTACGCAACGATAATTGCATTTACACACGGGTTAGCGGCCATTTTGCGCGTTTACTTCTTTGAGTTGATTGGCTAATCTACTGAATGAACCTTAATTATTAGGGTTGAACCCTAATTATTTGGGTTCATTCAGTTGATTAGCAAATCAGCTCAAAGCAAGGAACTTATAGTATAAGTTCCTTGGCTCATAGAAGTAAAGTAAACGCGCAAAATGGCCGCTAACCCGCGTGTAAATGCAATTAACGTTGCGTAATAGCCCTATACAATGTGTCCGGTCACCGGTGTGGAGACTTTGGGGGGGTGAAGTGCGGTAAATTTTATCGACAAATCACTATCCCTATTTTTTTTCTCTCTCCATGATAAAATGGCAGCCATTTTGTTTTCTGTTGCCTCGAAGCACGGGTGCTTGTACTGATTAAGATACCCATGTAGAGGTCTTAGGAAGACGATAGAGGACTCATTTGATAGCCAATAATGTATACAATAAAGCAATGTTAACATTGTTGCAATTTCTATTTCATAATAGAAGAAAAGAGAATTTATAAAAACAAAAAAAAGTTTTTCTTAACATTTTTTTTGAAATTATTAGCTTTTTCATAAAATCGAAACTGTCAAGCTACATGTTTTTTGTTACTGAACGATAGTACAAAATGTGTGCTTCAAAATAAATCTTGGATCTTACCTTAAGTAAGATAGTTTAGAAGTTACCTTAATCAGTACAAGCACCGGTGCTTCGAGGCAACATAAAACAAAATGGCTGCCATTTTATCATGGAGAGAAAAAAAAAATAGGGATAGTGATTTGTCGATAAAATTTACCGTACTTTACCCCCCCAAAGTCTCCGGAACCGGTGACCGGACACATTGTAAGTATATGTATAGGTTCATGGTTTCCACCATGGTAAAATAATACAATAATACTCCGAGATCTTCCCAAGCCTACGTCACTGTCCACTTGCCACAAAAATGGGAGATTAGATTACGTTGATTTGCCGGTGACTATCAAACTTTTATTGACGACTCGCGTTATTGATCGGATAAATCTTAAAAATAAAATGGGCGGTTACTCTATCCGAAGACTTTCCGTTTCCGGTACTAGAACCGTAAGGACGTGCTGTCAATTGCTCTCGGATTTTAATTAAAAAACGTGTGAAAAACAAGTGCGCCAGTGCTAAAAACATAACGATTGTTTTCCAAGTACGTTCACAACTAATCTTCGGTAAAAATCTCGACGTAAAGTGAAGTAGACAATAAAGTGAAATACGACAGGGCAAAATTAACCGAAACGAATTTTGAGGTTATAACCAGTTGCCAAAAACTACACAAGGGCACCAACATTGACGAATTGACACTTCGACGTACAGTGCCGGCCAGATTTCGAAGTACATTGCTTGTTCGGGCGATTCAATAACAAGCCGAAGCGCGTTCCATTCCAAGCGTGATTTACATTGGTGAACGGCACGTTCATTTACCATTATGAGTACTCAACTGTCAGGTGAAATGTCACTGCTCTTAGACAAGATGGAAGAAGAATTATCTAAACAAACAATACAAATAACAGAAAACGTTACAAAAACAGTACTAAAAGTAGTGGACGAGAAGATGAAGATACAACCAATAATAGCGGAAAACGAAAGACTTACACGTGAAGTGGAAAAACTGAACAAGACGCTCCAGACTTTGGACATAAACGCTAGGAAAAACAACATCATTCTACATGGAATCCCAGAACCTAGTACCGAAAAATACGACGATTTAACCGCCTTGGTAATAAAAACAATAACGGATTTGGATGTACCACTCGAAAAAGGTGAAGTAAATAAAGCACAACGTCTCGGGAAAAAAGTGGAAAATGGGAAAATAAGACCTATTCTGCTTTCAATAACAACGCTACAGAAAAAAATCCAAATCCTTAGAAACAAAAACAAAATGAAAGAGAACACATACATTACCAATGACTACTCTAAGGACACCATGAAAAAACGTAAAACAAGAGCAAGTAACTTTCGTGAAAATGAAAAAAGAAAAAGAACCTCGGAGACACCAAGCTTTTTTTCAGCTGGCAACACTGGCGCAAACAACAGCTTCTTTGTTTACTTTCACAAATTAATTAATTGTATTGGTTTTCTCTACGAAAACAGTGCAGGTTTTGTGTCATTATCTCATTATCACTTCAGTGCATGTGAAACTATCCTGCAATAGCTATTTTGCGTGTTTTTAACTTTTCAAAACTTTGTTTTCATACATAACCTAACTTCGCAAGTTGCAAGTGAAACAAATTGGGCTATCAAACTGGATTTGTGTGTGCGTTCCTAGTGTTTATTTACTATGCAATTGAACTAGGTATACAGGTAGGTACTATACCTATCTACCTTGTGTTTTGACAATAATCAAAATTACCATACATACACTACGTTCAGTTCAGTTGAATGTCCTGAGTGATTCCCTCTTCCTACCCAATACCAACCTACTAACAAGTGACATTAAGTTGATAAAAGTGATTGAACTAACTGCTAGATCATAATTATTTCGGTGTTGGAAGGTGTGGGTTATGTTATGCACTTGTATGATTTGCTGTTTGCTTGACGATATTACCCAGGTACTTTCTTTCTACTCGCTGTAAATATGGCGCCACCCAATGCAAATATCAAGAATACTTGTGTTAAATGCCGCCGAAGCATTCCTACCAGAGATTATCTGAAATGCAGTAGTTGTAAAAACTTTTATGATATCGAGTGTGCAAATGTGACTGACAAAGCATTTCAGTCAATGACCCCTGGGAAGAAATCGGCTTTTAAATGCCAGGCTTGCCTGAATCCGTGCCCTGCCCCTGTTGACGCAGCCTGTCTCTCTCAATCTTCTGCTGTGAACGAAACGAGACCGAAAGTCCAACCAGCAGAACCACACGTCACACGTAGTAAGACGCGCATAAACCCTGCCGAATCGTCACCATCTGAGGGATATATTACTGAGAGTAGACTCACAGAAATACTGAAGCACGAACTCGGAGCTACGATCAAAAAGCAAGTTTCGGACCAGCTGAGCTTCATCAAAGACCAGATTTCTAGCTTCCACGAGTCATTTTCTTACTTCAACACTCAATTTGAGGAAATGAAAAAGCGCATGGATGAGAAAGACGCGGTTATAGAGCAGTTAAAGACTGAAAACACCCTACTTCGTTCCACAGTAGATGAACAAAATATTCGGCTAGGTAACGTTGAACAACAAATGCGGGAGAACAACCTCGAAATAAACGGGATCCCTGAACACAACACTGAAAATCTGGTAAATACAATTGTGCAACTTACGAAATCCGTGGATGCCACCATTGCCGAGGAGGACATCGTGCATGCGACTAGGGTCGCCAAGATCAACAAAGATAATAAAAACCCGCGAGCTGTCATCGTTAAACTGCGCTCTCCGCGCCATCGAGACGTTGTACTTGCAGCAGTGTCTAACTTCAATAAAAAAAACCCCAAGGACAAGCTCGCTTCCAAGCATCTTGGCATAAGTGGCAACAGATCACCAGTATTTGTCTGCGAACATCTGAGCCCAGCAAATAAACATCTGCACGCCGCCACTCGTCAATTAGCCAAACAGCTAGGCTACAAATTTGTTTGGGTCCGTAACGGACGTATTTTTGTCCGTAAGGACGAATTTAGTCAAGCTGTTTTTGTAAAAACATTTGAGAGCCTAGAACAACTGAAAAAGGCGTCTCCTGTACCTCAGTAGATGTTAAATTAGTTAGTATATAATATATTGCTAATTTTTTTTTTGACCTTTTGTAAAATTATCTAGTTTTTAGTTAGTAATAAAAATTCCTACTTTATGATCCAGATCTATTATCAGAATGTACGGGGATTGAAGACCAAGATTGATGATGTCCATCAAATGATATTAACCACAGATTATCCTATTATTACTTTTACTGAGACTTGGCTTAATTCTAACATATCCAGTACTGAAATTTTTGATAAGAGGTATACAGTATACAGGCGCGACAGAGACTTTATTGCTAGTAAGAAAGAAGATGGCGGTGGAGCGTTAATTGCTATTTCTAACAAGTTCAAATCGACGAGAATGTCTAATTGGGAGTCAAACCACCCTTATTATGAAGACATATGGGTTGTTCTAGATACTTGTGCCCAAGCACATAGTAAAAAATTGGCTATATGTTTAGTATATATACCTCCTCCTGCTAAATTAGATATCCACTCATATTTTCTCAATAATATTAGTACTCATATTCAAGAGGTTGATGATATAGTTATCCTGGGTGATTTTAATCTACCCTTCATTTCATGGAGTTCATCAGATGATGTTCCTTTTAATGCTACAGTCCCATCTAACTACAATAATGCCTTAGGCTATCTACTGGTCGACTTTATGTCGATTAACGATCTTCATCAATTTAACAAGGAACTAAACACAGACACTCATATTTTGGACTTAGTGATTAGTAATATTAACGATACAGAAATTACCAAACCAACCTATATTTTAAGTAAACTTGATGCAAAGCATCCTAACCTTCTTATAACGCTTTCAAGCAAATCTCCTGACTATCTCAAACCTAAAAAACGGACAGGTCATAATTTCTTTAAGGGGGACTATGAAAGTGTAATAGAAAAATTAAGTGAACTAGACTGGAGCGAAATCTTTTCTGAATGTAATGATAACATAGATGACATGGTAGCCAGTTTTTATAGGACATTGAAAACTATAATTGAAGAATTTATACCAAAATTTTCAAACAGGAAATCTGATGTGCCTCCTTGGTTTTCTCAAAATCTTATAAAGCTATTGAAGGAGAAAGACAAATACAGGTCTAAATATCGGCGCTTTTTGAATCCTAGGGACAAAATCAGCTACGAAATTTTGCGTGAAAATTGTCGTAAATTAATAAAAAAATGTTACTCTGATTACAGAAACAGAATCGAGACTAGTATAATGAAGGAAAATAACCCTAAATTCTTTTGGAGCTACATAAAGGACAAGCGTGGTCGTAAATCTAATCTTCCATCAAGCATGTTTATGGGTGATACTAAAGCTGAAACAGGAGACGACATAGCTAATCTCTTTGTCCTTCACTTCTCATCCGTCTACAGCGATAATACTTTGATAAATGTTCCTCATCAGCTTAAATCAATACAGCATTGTGACTCTCTTGGTACGATTGAGCTATCTGAAAAAGAGGTTCTGAATAAAATTAAACTTCTTGACTCTTATAAAGGCGCGGGACCTGACTCCATCCCACCAGTCTTCGTAAAACGTTGCGGTAAAGCATTAGCATATCCTCTATCTATCCTTTACAATAAATCACTGTCAACAGGCGTATTTCCCCAGGAGTGGAAAAAGTCCAGAATAACCCCGGTTTACAAAAAAGGTGATCCCAAGCAAGTTAGTAACTATCGTCCTATATCTATCTTATCATGCTTTTCCAAACTGTTTGAGTCCCTTATATGCCCTACTATAACTAGACACCTTGAAGTGGTCATATCAGATGCACAACACGGATTCAGGGCTGGCTATTCTGTGCAAACCAATCTGGCACATTACATTTCTGATGTCTCACAAGCTCTTGATGAAAAGCTCACAGTTGATGCTATATACACAGATTTTAAAAGTGCCTTTGATAAAGTTAACCATTCAATCTTAATTAAAAAACTTGAGTACAACGGAATCCATGGGTGTCTTCTGACTTGGTTTACCTCATATTTAGAACGGCGTTCACAATTGGTTGCTGTGGATGGATACGAATCACGTACATTTTATGCTGAATCAGGTGTTCCACAGGGCTCGCATTTGGGACCAGTTCTTTTTCTTTTATTCATTAACGATTTATCCAATCTCCTTAAAAGTAATTTTTTAATGTTTGCCGATGACCTGAAGATATATAAAACTATAAAATCGAACGAAGACGTGGATATCCTGCAAACAGACTTAAATACGTTACAGAACTGGTGTACAGAAAATTGTATGCAGCTATGTGTCGATAAATGTTATCACATTAATTTTTCAAGAAGAGCGATCCCTAATTCGGTGACCTATAAGTTACTTGGTAAGAACTTACAGACAGTAAAAACGATTAGAGACCTAGGAGTAATCATAGATGATCATTTAAATTTCAATGCACACCTCGATCACATAGTCAAAAAGTCTTCACAAATGGTTGGGTTTATTAAGCGCAATACGAAAGGCTTTAAAAACAGCCACACTAAAATCGTTCTCTTTAATGCACTTGTGCGTAGTAATCTCGAGTTCGCTAGTGTTGTTTGGAACCCCTTCTATGCTGTTCACTCTCAAAGGATCGAAAACCTGTTAAGAAACTTTTCTAGACATCTTGCTTTTATCTCTCCTGGTATATTTCATAAATCTCCATATATTCAACGCCTTAGCCATTTTAATCTAACTTCTCTTAAGAATCGCCGTACAATCAGTGATCTTATTTTTCTTTATAAAATAATCAATGGGAATCATGGATACAGTAGTTTGATTAGCCGAATCGCACTCACAGTTCCATTTAAATATCCCAGAAAGCCAATCAGTAAAATCTTCAGCACTCCCTTCACAAGAACAAATCTTGGTCTTAACGCCCCTTTTACCAGAATCAGTAACGAGTATAGTTTATTATCACAGAAATTAGCAGAACTTGATCCATTTGGGGACTCATTGCCTAGCTTTAAAAACAAACTCAGGAAACATTTTTCTGTTTCTCATACTATCCCTCAGTCCACTGAGGGACACTTTTGTACATAGTTGTTTTAGTTTAAGTGCCTACCTACTTGTGTTTTTTATATTTTTATTACTTTCCTTTAATTCTACCTACAGGGTATTATTTTTAGCTGTTGTTTGTGCACCTTTAGCAAATGTTGTGCATGCCTGTTAGAAGCACACATTCTATACTAAGAAACTTTAGACATAATTGTTTTATTAGAATGTTTCATTATGTGTATTGTTGGCATTGCCTTATAAATAAATAAATAAATAAATAAATAAATAAATAAAGCCCAAAAGAAACAACCAACGGCAACACTAGCAAGAAAATCAAACGAACGGACACATTTCAAATTATTCGTGAGCGAGCGTATTCCATATCCGACAAAAACACCTACCTCAATCACTAACCGGAAACGAAATACCACACTGTCAAAAAAAACCACAACAACAGCAAACAATTACACATTCCCCAACCCGGCTGGTCCCCCTGGGGAATTAGACCAACACCCTCCAATAAAAATAAATCAACAACAACATGATGACGAAAACAACATCGAACAAACTCTACCCAAGCAAAAGATTACCATTGAGACTCCAACAAACAAACATACGAGAATATACATAGCTTCTCTAAATGTACTAACACTAAGATCAGAAGATATATATATACAGTAATTATCACTGGCATTACATAACACCAACTGGGATATCCTCGGCCTGAGCGAAGTACGAAGAATGGGAGAAAGCATTGTCGCACATCCAGACTTCATATTCTACCACAAAGGGGAAACCCCTGAAATACATGGCGTGGGTTTTTTAGTCAAAAAATATCTAGCAAAGCACATAAATGGATTTTATGGAATATCAGAGCGCACAGCATTGTTGAACTTAAAACTATCAGATTACAAAGACCCATGGACAATTATCCAGATTTATTCACCCACAGAACAAGCAGAGACCGAAACAATTAGCCAGTTTTACCAGGATTTGAACAAAACTTTACACAAAAATATCATTGTGATGGGAGACTTCAATGGCCAAATCGGAGAACGTCAATGGGATGAAGATGCAATTATAGGACCCTATACATACAGTTCAAAACCTAGAAGCAGAAACGGAAAAATGCTCATGGACTTTGCTATGGAAAACTGAATAACCTGACCATACTAAACACCATATTCAAGAAAAATAAAAGTAGAATGTGGACATGGTTGTCACCTGATGGCAAGTCAAAAAACCAAATTGATTTTATAATGACCAATAAACCTAAATGCTTCCCAAACATCAATGTCATCAATAATCTAAATTTCAACACCAACCACCGCATGGTCAGAGCTGAACTGAGTTCTGGGATGAACTCACCCAAGAACCCCAGACCAAAAATAAATCCTGAAAACATAAAACCTAACAAATATCTAATAGAAGAAATAGCCAATTCATTAAACTCAAAACTCAAAGCATACAAAGAAGAAACAAAACATGCAGGCGTACAGCAATAATACAATTGGTTAGAACGTACTATCACAAACACTAGTAAAGAGCATAGCACCATAAAAGAAAATCCTAACAACTGGATGTCCAAAAAAACTACCAATCTCCTTGACCAAAGAGCAGCTCTATTAAGTGCAAAAACTACAGATAACAATAGAAAGAAAATAGCAAAGAATTAAAAGAAAACATCAGGAAAGACAGGAGACAACGGCGGATGGAAACAATAGAGAGACATATTAGACAGACAGGAGGAATAAAAAAGGCGTACAAAGAATTAACAAATAAAAAATAATGGATTGTAAAGATGGAAAACAGCAGCGGGACTGAGAAGATAGGTAGACAGGAAATACTCAGGATCGCTACAGATTACTACACTGAACTGTACTAAAACAACACAAACGAAAGAGAAGTAGACCTACCAGAGAATCAAATTGTACCATACATCATGCAGGAAGAAACGGAAAAAGCTATTGATACCAAAAAAAAAGATAAAGCTCTAGGACCAGACGGCATAAGTAATGAAATACTAAAGCAAACTAAAGCAGCAATGACACCTATACTCACAGAAATTTTCAACAACGTGATCAACACAGAAATCATCCCAAAACAATGGACTGAATCCAATATAATCCTCCTGTTCAAGAAAGGGAATCATTGCAATATTGGAAACTACCGGCCCATCGACCTTTGCAAAAATAATTTTAAAACGAATAGAAAATAAATTAAACGAGCAACAACCAATAGAACAGGATTCCGCAAGGACTTTTCGGTACTAGACCACGTCCACACTGTAAGGCAAATTATAGAAAAATACGCTGAATATCAGCTTACATATTACATCGCTTTTATTGATTATAGTAAAGCGTTCGATTCTCTGATACACTCAAAAATCTGGGAAGCCTTAAAGGAACAGGGTATAGAACACAAATATATAAGAATTATAAAAAATATTTACAGACACAGTTCGGCATGTATCCAACTAGAAAAGAAGGGAAATAGGTTTCAAATACAAAAAGGCGTTAGACAGGGGGACCCTCTCTCGCCAACACTTTCTGGCTGTACTAGAGATGATCTTCAGGAATCTTGAATGGAGAGACATAAGTATAACCATCAATGGCCGCAGGCTAACACACCTACGATTCGCGGACGATATTGTATTATTTGCAAAAACACCAGATAATAATAATAATAATGCTGGACAATTCACACAGCATTATCTAGCCCCAAGCTAAGCAGAGCTTGTGGTACTAGATAACTGATATACATAATACAATACACTACATAGATAGATATTTTTTATTATACATAGAAAAACATCCAGAACCCCTGAACAAATATCTGCAGATGATCTAAGCAAGATGATTATTGATTAATAATCTGGCATCAGAAAGTGTAAAGGCCGGATTGAAGTTAAACCCAGAGAAAACAAAAATAATGACCAATGGCAACAAAGATCCTGTAAAAAAATTAGTTGCCTGTAAAGTCGGTATACGGGCGAAAGTTTTACGTGACAACGACCGTAACGCAGTTTCTTGAAGTGAGCGGAGCGTAACGCAGTTTCTTGAAGTGTCACCCGGCAAACCAATTTATAAGACGTTGTCACGTCAAAAATGGAACAGACTCAAATCTCCTATGCTGAAGAATATATATATCTGGGTCAACTGATGTCTCCTGGGCCTTAACAATTTCAATTTATTTATTCAACAACTTTACAGGACAAACCACTTAAGTCTACATATATCTAACTCAACTTAACTTAAAACTAAAATTAAAATCTATACTAATACAATATCTATCGGTAATTATGATTTACCCTTAGAAGAAAGGGCAGAAGAAACAAGAAACGCATCAAACAAACTCTCCACATGCCAACATGCCATGGAAAGAAGTATGGATTGTAGGGATCAAAAGAATAGACAAAGTAAGAAATAGCAACATAAGAAACAAGACTAAGGTACAGGATATAACTCTGAAAATAAGAAGACATAAGTGGAAATGGACAGGCCACATGATCAGAGGAAAAGACATAAATATGGAGTAAAATAACCACACAATGGTACCCAAGGGATGGGAAAAGAAAGAGAGGCAGACCACAGAGAAGATGGGATGACGATATAAAACAAGTTGCAGGAACTACATGAGTGGCCATAGAAAGGCCAGAATGGAGAAGATTGGAGGAGGCCTTTGCCACCTGGCAAACGGACACACAGAGATGGAGGAAAAGAGATATATATGAACCACAAAGTGAAAGTGTCTTGTCCGAATAAAGGCTTATTATTATTATACTCTATCCGTAACTGTAAGTGTGAAGGGAAGTAAAATAAGGTTCATTAAATTCCCGCAAAAAGAATCTGTGGCTGAAGAATGTTCCTGTAATTGGATAAATTTCGTTTCAAGGGAAAAATTGATTTATCCATGTGCAGAGCTCATTAGCGTTGCTAAAATTATGGAAACTAAGTTTGAAGAATTTCATGGAAAACCTAGATCTAGATCTCGAGGTGTCGCCATGTAATTTTATTGCCCCGAGTAGGTAGATTGACTTTTCTCATCAACGCAGCGCAGCGTGTTTGCGTATTTGCTCTGCTCTCGGACGAAGGAAATCTAAACTTGGAACACAACCTATTTTAATCTGTGGGGAGTTTGGGAAAAGATGATTTGACAACATTTTGTTGTTTGACTGACAGTCGGTCGATCGAATTTTGAGTTCTTCGTTTGCTTCTCAGGACATTCTTGCGGTATTTTGTGATTTCCATTGATATTCCTACTTAGATATGTCGAACTTGAACCTGCAGTGCCTCCTAGGACTACAATGTAATGATTTTGTCATGATAGCTGCCGATCAGAGCCATGCACACAGTATAATGCTCATGAAAGTTGGTGAGTTAGCGGTTTTTGGTCTTTTGCTTCACAGTTTGGTCTCCATACCAGAAAACTAACAATTTTGTTTTCCAGACGAAGAGAAGATCTACAAGATATCTGACAGGTTAGTTATGGGAGTCAACGGTGATTCGGGTGACACCAACCAGTTTGCTGAATACATTGCCAAAAACCTTCAGCTTTACAAAATGCGCAATGGATATGAACTTGGGCCTGGAGCTGCTGCCAATTTCACTCGCAGAAATCTTGCTGACTACTTGAGGAGCAGTGTAAGTTAGCCCAAACAATATTACACCATTGCCTGGGTACACAACATCAACACAAGTTTATTTATTTTATATAAATCTCTTTCAGTCACCTTACTTCGTGAACCTGCTTATGGCTGGTTATGACAAGGAAACCGGCCCTGAGCTGCACTTCATGGATTACTTAGCCTCCAGCATGAAGGTCCCATTCGCAGCACATGGATTTGGTGGTTATCTCAGCTTGAGTATTATGGACCGTTACCACAAACCAGGTTTGTTTCAAAGCATACTGTTTAGTACATTATCCACAAGTAGGTACATGTTAGAAGCAAGTCAATGATCTCCCACTTTTCAATCTTATTTGGACTTGTTCAAAAATAAATAAAAATAAAAACCTTTGTCCAGTTTTTAGTTGAAGTTTTAAACCACCATTTACATTTTCAGATGCAACTGAAGATGAAGCGTATGAAATTTTGAAGAAGTGCATAACAGAGGTACATAAGAGACTGTTTGTCAGCCTACCCAACTTCCAAGTTACCGTTGTGAACAGAGATGGTATTAAAGCGATGCCTGTTATCAACTCTGCTACTCTTAAGTAATTTTTTTATGAAATAAAATTGAGTATTTTAATGCTTTGTAGTTTCATACGTAATCTTATGTTTATTGCACAAAAATTATTTTATTAAACAATACTCTCATGTAGACCTGTACAATTCATTTGGAAGATCTACTAGACAGGCAAGAGGCGAGTCTAGGTCCTGAAAATTTGCTGACTGGAGGGTAGAGACAGTTAATTAAACAAGGATTATACATTAAAAAATTTATTACTTTAACTTAATTATAAACTTGTTGCTAAACTTAACAATTTCTTCCTCTAAATACTCAATCTAGATCATCCACCAGCCTTTCTCTCTGGACTCGAGGGCATATCAGGACCTTGGTTCTCTGGTTGGGAGTTATTAGCATTATCATTATCCCCTCCGTTTTCACCTTCATTATCAGATTGATCTGTGAAAAGAAAGAAATCATAAATATCCAAAATCATTGGTTGACTTTACAACATACCAAAACAATTCCTATGTCCACATGATATGTAAAATGGTTTGACTTGGATATTTTCATGGTTTTGGAGGCACATGACACGAGAAATTTTTTTAAGAGCAAATATTCAGTAGAAATCCTAAATTATTCTTTTGTAAAAATGTGGTAGGTACACTGTTACATTTCCAAAACAAAAAGAGAGAGCCAAGGCCTTCAATATTTTTTTACATAAAACAACAAATCATAAGTCTTGTGTTACCTCCTTTCTTATCAGCTGGCATATCTTCAGTTCTATTAGCCACTTGGAAGTGGTACTCCAGCTCATCAAAGTCAAATACTTGGTCTGTTGGCAGCAAACATGACAAGTAAGCTGGGAATGTTGGCTTGCATGCTATCACTGAAAAAAAAATTCTTTTTAATATTTTCCGCAGCTTAATTTCAAATTTTAGCCTTAACTGTCCCTCTTCTGAAAAAATGACTTGTTTTTCTTCTTCCACTTCTCACAACACATTTTTAAATTATGATCTTAAGTTTCTTCTCAGAGTAAGGTCATCATATCAGGTATATGTAATCAGGTTTAGTATAGGTTATTAAACTTACAAGGAAATACTTGATTATCTTCAGTATTGAAGAGGTTATGAGTTTCACTAGTTTTGGCTAGAAACTTAGTGAGTGCCCTTTCAATATCCCTTTTCTGAGTAGCAGCCTTCTCTCTGATAGCTTCATATTCTGTTACAGGTTGTTTGTGTGTCTGAGAAAAAAAGGAAATTTACCTACTGTTTTGCTTCTTGTCATCTTGGCATAAATAAAAAATCAGAAGGTAAATTTCTCATCTACATTCTAGTCACTTTAGAAATAAATAAACATTTACATAAAACATAAATAAAATAAAAATAGCATTTTTAGCTGCCTATTGTACAGTTGACATGAAAGTTTTACCTTAACATAGTAAAAACATTATTCTTTAAAATTTGGGTGCAGAATGTTAGTATAGCCATAACTAGGCCACCCCACACATTTACAGAATGTCCCTGAAAGAAAACAGAACTGTATTTCTGAAAAAGAGTTGAAGGTTACAAATAACATATTTACCGGTGTCCGGATATAAGCATGAGGATCAGGTAAAGCTGGCAAATGGAATGGAATGTGAGGCGCCGGCTTGGCCTTGGATCCAGCTGATAGCATTGCCGGAGTCCGTGGTGCTGTGGCCTGTTGGGGTGGCTGGATCACATGTCTGTTCGGCCGTACTGCATACTGTTCTATGCCTTTCAGACTCACACCTTAAAATAATAAGGTTCTTGAAACTTCAAATCATTTATAATCAAAGAAAAAAAGGTAGAAATTTAAAGATTAAGTTACTTGTATGTGTTGTAAGTGTGTCACCCACTAGTTGTGGGCTTTGGACAGTGAGTCTTGATTTACACATTCTACTCCAGAAACAATAGTTCCTGGAGTAGTGTACAAATTAGAAAATATATAAAAACATACCCATATTTAGTAAAGCCATAACAACATCTCCCAATACAGGTTCAACTCTACCAGCAATCTCACAGTATCCTCGTGCAGAATTGCCAACTTCAGATAGAACTGTAACAATTTGAAACAATTCTGTTTTAGTATTATTTTTAGTATAATATTATTCAATTAGCTCAATATAAATAAATAATGGTGGAAATACCACCTTAGTAAACCTAAATTTTCACCTTAGTAAAGCTAAAAAGGTTAACTTAACTTAAAGTTATGGTCAATAAGGTGCTGCCTTATGGGAGGCCTACGTCAGCTGTGGATTAACATAGTTTATCGATGATGGTCAGTAAATTGGTAAATAAACTTACAAGCTTGAAGTATTTCGGTCAATGTCTCTAGAGACATTTTATCACAGAAATCGAATCCTGTCTCCAGCAGAACAGTGGATACTGCTATGTTGAGTATCCGTCGGCGTGCATCGATGGAACCCTCCAGCTTTTCTGTAGTCTCAGCCATGTTGAGGGATTTGCAATTGTATAGTTTGTCGAGCAAATGAACTTCAAATGAATCTTCGCGGCGGCGCGGCGGCGCTGGTCCTAGCAGTGTGCAACAAACGGATTGTGAATGTGTTTTGCACTTCTAAAGAGAGTGAGCTCACATTACTTCTTCAGGCAGAAGAAATTATCTAGATGATTGTGCTGTGATAGGTAAGTACGAACATTATTTTAAAGTGATTTTATGGTAGAGAAACTTAAAAATAACTAGATAATAATTCTTTCTCTTTACCAGTGTTGCCGTTCAACTAAATTAGAAGTCCCTAGCCAGTATTAGAAATTCCTCTAGATATGGAAAAAATCGATCCATAAAAATCCGCTAGAAGTCGCTAACCTACCTCATCTATTGCGACCTCAGTAACGCTCAAACCGAAATGCTTTAGGTAGTAGTTGTGGTTCTATTCCTCCGCAGTTCTTTGTTCTATTCCTATTCTTTGAAGACCTCTGTGGCGCAGCGGGCGAAGGTCCGCATGCGACGCAGGATGGGGTAAGTACTTGATAACGATATCCATAAAACGGACATTATACTACCTACATAGATAAACATCTATGTTTTTTCTAAGAGGTTTTTATGTGTATTTTTTATTACACATAGAAAACACACGGAACAAATATCTTCAGATCGTACAAACATTTGTCTCAATGCGGGAATTGAATCCGCAAACTCCTGCGTCACGCAGCAGGTTGCGAATTCTATATGTGTAATAAATAAAAAGTCAAGTGCGAGTCGGACTCGCGCACTAAGGGTTCCGTTTAATTGTAAGACCTTGTTTCTTGCCAAATTTTATGATTCTACGTCAACGGGAAGTGCCCTACAGGTTTTGGACCAATTTATTCACTAAAAAAATACTTTTAATGCTCGAAAGTAATTTTTTTAGTGAATAAATTACAAATTTATATTTTTCAGATTTTTGCCTTTACTTTTGCTATAAGACCTTGCTGCTCACCAAATTTCATGATTCTAGGTCTACGGGAAGTACCCTATAAGTTTTATGTGCATGTGATTCCCTTGGAAATTTCAAAATATTTGGACTTAAACGGCTGTAACTTTTGAGTGCGTTGACTTAGAAGTTTTATTTATATCGCGGCTTCAAGAGGTTACAGACTTGTATTTGTTAATTTCAACTCGATACGTCCACGCGTTTCTAAGGAAAGAGGGTTGACAGACAGACAGACAGACAGACAGGCAGACAGACGGACAACAAAGTGATTCTATAAGGGTTCCTTTTTTCGTTTTGAGGTACGGAACCCTAAAAATATAATTATCTATGTAGTATAATGTACCTATTAAGTATATCAGTCATCTAGTACCCATAACACAAGCTCTGCTTAGCTTCGGGCTAGATGATGCTGTGATCCATTATAATCCCATAGTAATATCCCCTAGTACTATCCAATGATCCTATCCATCCACGGTTGTCTGGTAGAGATCGCTCTTGAGCGATAAGACCGCCACTTGTCACTTAATTTTTAAACTGTTTTGTTGTATTGTTTCTATCTATAAGTGTGCAATAAAGAATTTTCTATCTATCTATCTATCTATCCATGTGTAATGTCCAATCCAACCTTATTTATTGCTAGATGGTGATGTACCCCAATCTACTTTTTCTATGAATAGAATATACGTCTAGAAATGGTAAAAAAACGTTATTGACTTTTCTATTTCGTAATTATGGAGCCACACCAACCAAATGCAAGACAATTATTCACACATTTTTGTTATAATCAACAATTGGGTCATCAGCAGCTTAAGATCCCGATTGAACTAAAAAAGCGGCCGCCCGTCACTCTCAGTTTCTGTTCGTACACTCATGTTCAATGAAAAAGGCAAAATGAAAAAGGAAATACAGGGTGCCAATATAAACTACCTACGATAAACTTTGTTCTACCTACATTTTTTTGAATTTCTAATAGAAACTGACGATAAAATGAATGAACTCCTTCGAAACTGGCCAATACCTACGTACGTAATTCTCGGTTTCACTCATTCTTGATAGCAGTGAGCGAGATAAACAGAACAAACCTTGCACTGAATGCTCATAATTTGGGAAATCCCGAGTGCCCTGCTTCTATAAATATATAATATTAATATCATTAATTTGATTCATTATGTTTATCAATTGGGTATCTTTAGTTTTGAAATAAAGACGGTTGCCCTTCTAGCGTCATATTGACCCGCCTAAAAGTCGTTAGAAGTCGCCAAAAACTTTTTTCTCGCTAAATTTAGAATTTTGCCCGCTAAACACCCACAAAATCCCCTAGTTCTAGCGACAAAGTCGCTAGAACGGCAACACTGCTCTTTACCGAAAACAAAACAAATTTATATCTAATAAAGACAGATTAATTGTAATATTAGGGTTGTAATTGTAAGGTAGGTACCCTACTTATTACAACCATTCATAGCCGTGTCCGACATCACCATGCACGGGTAATGTTTCGCGTAGTGGTAATATTACAAAGTGATATCACCTTATCGTAAGGCAATAATAAGGCCTCACTTTCTACTGTACTGTTTTGCGCATGTCTACTCCGAAGAGAGAAGCGAAAATGTAACCTTAGACGTGGAGCAAATGTTCTACTTTAATGAATGTGTCCTACTGGACATGCTTATAGCCACGGAATTAGAAATTAGAATAATTTCTAATTCCGTGCTTATAGCCTATTGAGCCTTACTGCGTGGCCTTTTTCGTAGGTACCATTGCAGATGTTTTGTTTTTCAAATGTTAAGGTTTGCTCTGGGATGTACCGAGGCCGTTTGGATAGGCGATTTGGTCCGAAAAGATCCACAAGGAGTCGTGGTCCACAAAAGATGACGCAGAAAAAAGTTCAAAACGGACCAAAATGGTCCGCACCATTTTGGTCCGATTCGAACTTGGTGCGCACCGGCAATGCTGAAAGAAATAGAGATCCTTCTCTAACATCCGCCCGGATGTTGTTTTTTCTCTGTTGTCGTGTGCAACTGTCATGTCATATTATTGTCATTATTTTGTCACGGGTATGGCCTGTCGTCTGTTGTTTGCCTCAGTGAGGAGACTTCCAGACATCCTGTCATCAGTTGTGTCCAAGATGGCGGCACATGCCCATCTGAGTTACCACATGGTGGTTACGCTCAGACAGGGTTTGGCGAGCTTATAAATAATGATTTCCCTGAATTTTTGTATGCGAAGCCCTATGTTTTATTAATTTCCTATGAACCTGATGAAATAACCATCTCCTATGAACCTGATGAAATAACCTACATTTATGAGAGAGAACCTTTGAGTACACTCAAATTTACTGTCTGGTTAGAACCACAATGAGGCGACCGGTTCAGATCGGTGGATCGCCTCACTGAGGCAACCAACGGAGGACACATGTGCCGCCATCTTGGACACAACTGATTACAGGGGGTGCTTTCCGAATTACAAATACAGCGCCGTTAGCGATTACAACGATATTTGTCGTTACAAATTAGTTAGCACGATTTTGACAGCTCAACTGTCAAAATCGTGCTAACTAATTTGTAACCATCATCAATTCGTAACACTTGTACGCTCTCACGGGCACGAGTCACATATCAAATGTCATTGTGCGTGTTCTGTGAATTATATTGTGTGATTTGACAGAGTAAACGTCAGTTTTGACAGAGCACTCACAGTGATTTCAATTTGTGGGATGGTCGGTGTTATCGCAAAATGGCGCATGTCATGACGTCATCTATGACGTCACACGGGACATCGTTGTCGTGCTCACAGTAATTTGGAACGCTTGTGAGCGCGCTATTATCGATATTTGCGTAACTCGGAATGCAGCCAGGGTATCCTTGCTTGTCTATGGTTTTGCTAACGCGACACGTCTTTCTATAAGCCCAAAGGGCAAAAAGTCGAGTCGGTGGTACTAAATGACCAGCAAGACAACTGACTGACAACGACAGTTGCTGATGACGACGTTTAGTTTTTTTGACGTTTGTTTGGTAATTATACCAAAAAAAAGGTACCTACCTACAAGAATTTGTCCCGATTTTGTATCAAAAATCCGTAAAATTAAATGAAATCGATTGTAAAGTGTTTAAATTTACTTTTGAATCAGTTTTATAGCCTAAACAAAACTAGCTCTAATATTCATTCCAAGTGATAACTCATGTAAAAGCAAAAGATCCAAGTGAAATCTGGTGAGTTCACCTTTGATAGGTTTTGTAACAAATGCTGCGTCGGATACATATCTAATTTAGAGAATTACTTTTGTATTTAGTGACTTTCTAGGTGCATAAAATTTTGGATTTCGTTTTTCGTAGTAATGTTTCATGGGTCATAAGTAGGTGCCTAGGTACCTAATTTAGGAGTCATCAAACGGTATTAATCATCCAGTCATTTTAAGGTACTTATTGTTCAACTGCTGATAAATATTGCCTGCCTAGCCTACACAGAATGTCTCAAGTGGTTGGAGGTTGAGATAAATCAACTACAAACCTACCACTTAACTGATGTTTTGTTTTCTTTGCTAACATAACTGATGTTTTGTTTTCAGCAACATCTCAGAGATAAAACAATCAAAATGGTGAAGGTGTATGCAGTTCTCGTCTTGTATAAAGGGATAAACAGTGCTACGATTCTCAAATCGGCTTATGATCTGCAAAGCTTCAGTTTCTTTCAACGCTCATCAGTTCAAGAATTCATGATGTTTGTCAGTAAAACTATGGTGGAGAGAACAACGCCTGCCTCAAGACAATCTGTCAAAGAAGGAGAGTACATGCTCCAGGTATATGTAAGATCTGACAACTTAGCAGGAGTGCTAATAACTGATCATGAATACCCAAATAGGGTAGCTCACACACTCATCACGAAAACATTAGATGAATTCTCTGTGGCTGTACCGGCCGGGACGTGGCCCATGGCTAATGAAAGCACAGTAGACTACCAAGCCTTACCTCAACACTTGGCTAAGTACCAGAATCCTAAAGAAGCTGATGCTATGACAAAGATTCAAAGTGACTTAGATGAGACGAAGATCATTCTTCACGATACAATAAAAGCTGTTCTAGAGAGAGGCGAGAAATTAGATGACTTAGTAGCAAAATCTGACAGTTTGTCTATGCACAGTAAAGCATTTTACAAGACTGCTCGTAAAACTAACAGCTGTTGTAATTTCTGAAGTGATTTAGTCAGCCATATTATGTTTTAGGCGTCATTCATCACACAAACTATTCTAAAGAAAACGCTATACTTGTGTCAAGTGTTGGTGTATGTTATTCAGTTTGTTAGAAAATAAATAAAATTAATCAGACACTGACAATACAGAAAAACAGAAAGAAGAATAGAGCATAGGAGGTCTATACCCAAATGTGAAAACACGATGAAACGATGGTGGTATGAAATATAAGCAATGTTTTACTTGAAATAATAGTGTAAATTATCAAAATTTCAGCTTGAGTTAAAGTTAATCCATAGACAAATTAAATACATCTTCATCACAAACGTTTTAGGCTATTGTAGGGTCTATAATCTAAATATACAAAATTCCTGTTGTTGTTACTGTTGACAATGTTTATTGTAGGTAAATATATTGTATTACCTAATATTTATACTAAATAAATTATGTATTGTGAAAGTGTTAAATGTCAGTATATAATAGCTTTCAAATGGCCTATGTGTAATATTGTATATTAAACTATAAGTGAGTTTCATGCATCTTAAAGTGGTATTAATTATTTGAGATTTTCTTAGCTAATTATGTTAAAATTATTATGTGAGATGACTTTGACTGGTATGTAACTTATACATAACTAATTAATTTCTTAAAATTAATGATTGGAATTATTTCCTTTACTTAATTCTGATACTCTTAAACATTCATGATAGTGTTCTATAGTCACAAATTTAAACAATTTAATGAACATAGAACCAAGGAAGGATGCTATCATAGACGAGAAGTGAAGGGGAAGGAAAGAAAGTGAAAGGCATAGAAATTATGTAATTTTATAAAACTTATGTTTCAGGCATGGCTAGCTAGTTAAATATTAAAATATGGTGTATTTTGGAATTGTGCTCTGGTGTTAAATTAGGAAGGAATATTGTCATTATCCTGAATCTCTAGAACTGACCACATTCATTTTAAATAATTTTCATTTCATTATGAAATTATTTATGCTTGCTGCTTATGTGATTAATTTTGAGCAAATATTATTCAGCGTCTAAGAAACTGGCTGTAAGCTGATTAGTTAGCTAAGCTCAAGTACCTAAGCCGATTCCGCAACAAACCGATTTATGGAATAAAGCAAGGAATACCGACTTCTACAGTACCTACCTACTTAAAACCTAATGAATGGATGATGGCACATTTAGGTATGCTTGCGTAGGTGTAGTAGGTGTGTAGGTAGGGTAATATGTAAAATTAAATTATTATTTTGGGTTATTATTGATAAAATACATAAGTTTACCAAGCTAGCTTTAGTTAGAAACGAAAAGTTTGAAATCAAAGAATATGTTCATAGTCTAACATTTAAAAATTACGTGTATCATTTAGGCATGTGTTCTTCAAAATTATAATCGGAGAATTACATACAAATTGACTTGTTAAACAGAAGTTTTCATACATTTTACATCAAAATTAACGGAAAAAACTGCTATTATCTTTCGAAGAACACCTCCCTAACCTCCGAATACTCAAACGCAACTGAAATTTAAGCACGTCTCAAAAATTTGACAGTTTTCAATGAAAATGTGTGAAAAATTCGTCACTTGAGACGTGCTTAAATCGAGTTGCGTTTGAGTATTTGGGCGTAAGTCTTCTAATCCATTTTCAAAACGAACAAGATAAGCAATAATTATGTCGATAATATTGTAGAAGAGATTGAATTTGGCATTTCTGATATTTTATAGAAATAATTCATTGTCAGAAGAATAAATGTGACTGCATTACTCTGCATACATTAGGTACCTTATGCCAGCCTACCGTTGCGTACAGAGTCCTGGATACATACTCGGAAAAGAAAAATCGAAGTTTAAGATTATTTTTCAAGCAGAACCTACTCATATACCTAAAATACGTTTGCGCAAATACTAATAATGAGAAACTTCGATTTTGTTTTTACGAGTAGGCCCCTTAGCTATATCTCGATAGTTTTGAGACGCGATCTTTCCGTTTCTATATTGGAATTGCGTAGTTCTATGTCCCACGGTAGAGGGCAGCATCAAATCTTAATACTATCGAGAAACCAAACTAACTCTTAAGTTTCTGATTCGTTTTCGTGGAAACGCTAATCTTATTTAATTATAAGAATAATAATCGTTTATTTCAGATAACATTTACGACTACAAACGCCGTTTTTTAGCCCACTACATTGGGCTTATCCATACCTCTTTCGCTGCCATTGTCAGCAGAACGGACTAAACTAGTGGTCTTTAGTTCGCCCTTCAATAAAAATTTTCTAACTCGCTTCTCTGAGCTCCCTAAGTTAGGCTGGCATAAGTACCTACATATCGACATGATGTTAACAAGTTAATGTTACGGTTAGCTGTAGGATATTTTAGCCTGAATATATAATCGATATTTATGTAATATTTGAAGTTATTTTTAATACATATATCCCCCTTGAAACTTAATGAATTTAAGTAGGTAGATGTATCTAATCTGGTTGGAGGAAAATAACTAGCTAAGTACTTACTATTTTAGCGTGGGATTGTGTTAAGGTCAAATAAAACCACATCATGAAATAAAAATACATATATTAAATTACATCGATTTTAAATTACAGCCAACATAATGTAGGTTACAATAATAAAAATATACCTATATCATTTTTCATTGAAACAAAATAAATAATAAAAAAACAAGGTATTCTTATTACTCATTAAAACGTAATTACTAAAAATCATTGACTATAAGAGGATTTACTTGCTTCAGGTAACAATCAAAAACCTATAAGCATGGGGAACTTATTTATTATTATGGAATTTATATTCAATTATTCTATAATCTTTAACTAAGAAAAGTGAAAATACAAGTGGGACCAGTGCTTGCCTGAACATATTTTTATTGAATATGGCGTTATCAGAGTGACTAGGTTATTGATTATAATTTAAATAATTACCAATGTACCAAATTGATATGACGTATGTAGGTATTTTTAAAGGCATTATTTCCATTATAATTAATTTTCAATGCTTAGTCCAATTTAGCAGCGCCATCTAGTCTTGTATAGATGAAAGTTCAAAATATTATCAACTTTTAGGCCTGGATGGCTGGATCAAGTTTCTTCTGATGTTTTTTAAAAATAGTTAAAAAATACCTTCTTAAGATAGCTAGGTAGCTGATAGGAGTACACCTGCCTATACGCAGCAAAAGTCGGTTAGAAAGTACCTACTCAAAGTATTTTGTTAGCACTGATTCCACAAATATTTTTTACTTAAAATTATACAGAAGAGATTTTTATAAGTAAACACCCATTACAGAATTTTCAGCTAACATTTTTGGCATTAAGCAACGAAAATTAAAAAGAGAAACTATGTAAGCTTTGGAATAGATCTACCTACCAGTGGCGTTTGGAAGATTTTTGAGGATTCTTCAAAATAATTTCTGGGGGTTACTATTTTAATACCAACATAGCCGTTTGCAGGCTTTGAGTAGCCAAAAAAGGTTTTGGGTCTGTTGTGAAATCGCAGTATTGACAGGTCCGAATCATTTCAGATCAAAAAGGTTAAAAAATATACAGGGTATCTAAATAACCACTTTCCGTGGGTATACCCTACAAAGTTTGTAAACAACTTGTTTGGTTACTAGAGGGCGCACTTAGACCGTGGCCTCTGTGGATTACCCTATTTCAAAATTAGGTAATTTCTCATAGTGATCTCTTACACATAAATATAACTTTAAAAAAATGTTCCACTGGTAAGAGTAACAATCAAAGAGTGCCTAGAAGAAGGTATACACTAATATCAAATCCCTACAAGTGTAAAATAAATATAAATAGAAGAATCAATGAAAGCCAAATCAATTAAGATATATTGTAGGAAATATTGAAGAAAGAAGTTTTACACAAATTGCAAAAGTATAAATGCCCTTTTACGTTAAATATAATGTTTTCACACTACTAAAGTAGATTTCTAATGATAGTTTTATCACCTACAATATATCTATTTGTGGATTTTATAACATTTAGTTTTTGTTTAGGTATTTCTATGCACTAATGTTTACATTTAAAATATGTTACAGTGTTCCCAATGTTATTTTATTAAATTTTGATGAATTTTATGTAAAAGAGAATGATTTTCATTTTGAATTGCACTTTTGAGTTAATACCGAAACAAAATTTATAATCAGTCTTCC
This sequence comes from Eupithecia subfuscata, assembly GCA_963564075.1. Lineage (NCBI taxonomy): Eukaryota > Metazoa > Arthropoda > Insecta > Lepidoptera > Geometridae > Eupithecia > Eupithecia subfuscata. The sequence goes on from OY751106.1 coordinate 13,307,835, forward strand.
TGAAAATTAAATTTGTTCGAAATCAATTCCTTCTTTGTTAATGTTTTGTGGCGGAATAACTTAGAGAACGTATTTTTGCATTCTTAGTGCATGGAATCACAAAGTTATGTGATGTGTTATTTATGTTTTTTCGACTTTTAAGGTACTTTCTTAGGTACCAATGGGTCGACTTCATTACCCTCATCGGGCAAGTATGAACTTTTAAATCTTTATAAATCCTTAATCATAATGTCTAGATTCTAAGAATCACTGTAGCAACCTAAAGTAATAAACTTAAATTAATGGTTAAAAATATTTTGCACACTTTGTGCAAAATAGGGCTTGTGATGATAAACACCTTAAAACGCAAAGATCAACATAATAAAAATAATTTATAGAATTTACATTAACAATTAATTAACAATATGGTTGCGTTCATAAATGCATATTCAATAAGCCAAAGAAACTTAATTAAAAAATAGCTACACAAAATGTACAAGAAATGACAGCTCACTTTCATAGGTTTCTACTGAAGGTACCTAATAGCACACTGGTCGTATCTATCCAATGCTAAAGGAAAATATCTCTATTGCTATTACAATTATGCATTCATCCTCAACCACTTACATCTACTTACACGATAAAAGGCATCCTTTCATAAAATATTCGTTAGAAATCAAAACGAATATAGCAAATCACTTTAATAAAATAACTCTACAGTTTCACAATCACTTAACGTGCAAAATAAAGTCTGTCGGCAACTACACACCAATTTCACTAATAATGCACCGCGGGAACTTTTGTACTACGTAGAGGGGAGGGGGAACCTAAGTCATTCATCACATTCGTTCAATCCCATAAGTCATGAAGCTCCGCAGTGACATAGCTTTGGTGTTATGTTTTCCTGTAGTAACAGACACTTCATGACCCGTTTAGAGTTTAAGCCCAACGTATAGTCGGCTCTGGTTCATTTGTTGGGTGGTTGTATCTTCTTAGATCTGAAGTCGTAGATCTTTCGGCAGAATAGCACAAGCTCAGGGGATACTGAGGGTGGCAATTTTGTGTCGGTCGGCTGGAAGGCTGGGGCCATTTCGCTTGCTGGTATTGGTGGCACGATTGTTTGTGTGATGTCGATGCCCTCTTCAGCGGCTTTTAGCCGTTTTCTATACCTGCAAAGTGAAAACATCCTATTATGATACGCAAAATTTCGTAACTTCTCTCAGACTAGAGTTTGCACCTACTTATTCAAAGAAGTTGAAGTTGAGTTGGGGGGTTTTTAGCCGTAAAAATCTACGATTTACGGCGCCGTGTGTAGACACGGTCGTCTGTGTTGTTTGGACCACTTGCACTGTGGAAGTTTGTTGACATACGGCGGCGCCGCCGCCGTAACGTAACCGTAGATTTATATCTACGGCAAAAATCCGTGTGCACAAGAGGACCTTTACTTTTTCGACAGCCCGCCATCTTGAAAGACTATAAAGGTGACGACTAATAAGAAGACTCGTCAAGATATCTGATTCTCTTGTTCACATGTAGTTAAAATGTCATGATTATGTAATTATTTCACGCACTCGCATCACTTCATCAGTATAAAGGTAATTCTAGTTCACGGCTGGATATTTGCGTACCCAAATAAGCGTCTTCGTGCTCTTATCACTGGGTAGCTAAAGCCATAAACATTTGTAATTTTTTTTATTTAAAAAAATATTATTAACTAGACTAGACGATCGCCTCGCGGTTTCATCCGCGTAGTTCCCGTTCTCGTGAGAATTCTGGAATAAAATAGCCTATCTCACTCCCAGAAAAGTAAGCTTCCTAACGGTGAAAGAATTTTTCAAATCGGTCCAGTAGGTAGTTACGGAGCTTATTCAATACAAACAAACAAACAATCAAATCTTTCCTCTTTATAATATTAGTATAGATAACCCTGTATAAACAATTGAACTAACCGGCAGTACTCATTGAAAGTGAGCACATAGCACTTGTCCTCGATACAGGCGACGGAGTTGGCGTCCCGGTGGCGCGAGGCGAAGACCTCATCGGGGGCGTCCGCGGGCTGCCGGCCGCGGTCCGTGTGCTCCGGCCGGTAGTACCACACGAGGGATACCATCATCTCTCCTGGAAAAATGTATGTTACATTAGGTGATTTCACTGATTTTCGTTAAGTTTAACCATGCACGTACTATGGTTTAGCGTTTAAGTTGGTATGATTAAAAATTAACCTACACTGCTGTAGTGTATGTGTGCAGTATTGAGTTTTAATAATTTAAAAACTCAGGACAGCTGTAACAGCTGCAACAGCCGTACTGAATTTTTAAATTAATGTTTTTTTTACGAAAATCAGTTCCCCGTTTTTAAATTTTTTGGCACAGTGGAAAAAAAATGGCGCATTCAATTGGATAATAGGTAGGTACCTACGTAGGTACATAAGCCCTAAATAAGTAGATAAATTTAAAACTTAGAAGACAGGGGAGAAATAATATTGCAGAGAGGTACCAAGGTAAATAATTGGAGCGCTGTGAGTAAAACAGGTTTTTGTTCAGCCGGTTTCATACCACTGGTGAGCAAAGGACTCTCCCAAATCTTTCTACTCGATACGAACACGCGCGATCTCTTACCAAGCTCTTAAAAAAGCATACAAAATAAACATGTTTGTAATCTGTAAAACTCACCGTCTTCAGGGTTTTCCCACATGCTAGCGACCCTGGCTACAAATGGCTGCGCGCGCGCCACCGACGCCCGCAGCAGAACGCAGTCGCCGCGCGATACCTTGTCTCCGCTCGTGTGAACCATACGCGACCAACAGCGCGCAAAGCGGTCAAGCCGAGAATCATTCTGGAAGGAATAAAAAATATTTTAGGTTGTTACTGAAGTCTATTGTTCTATTGGGAGCATAATTACCTACATAACACTTCTAAATGATTATTGAAGAATCCACAGGTTGTTAGGTCCTAAGGAAATAGGTATCTTATCTTGTGTAATAAGTACTCCGAATATGTGTGAATGAATACTCCTACAACCTTCTAAGGAATGTTAAACTGTTGTGTCAAATTGAAAATATTATTTATTTAATTTATTGGAAAATCAACGGCTAAAACTAACTTGACCAAATTACGTAATAATATCAGAAAGCCAATTAAATATTTTCACGTATACCTAGTGACCATTTTATTAATTATTACTGTTATAGAAAACTTGTTATAGTTATATATATTATTATTATTACATATATTATTATTATATTATATATATTAAATTAATTCCAAATAGGATAAGTAGCACTAAAAGGATTTACCCAAGAAAGACTTTCCGATAACCCTGTATTTCCAACTCTTGTTGCAGTGCACGCAGTATTTCCGTGGTATTTTATGTAAAAATGAATTCATCATCTTTGAAATATTGAATAAAATGCTCTACTTACATTGAGGTAGACTTTTGAGAGATGGTGTTCTCCATCCCAGTTCCATCCGTTGCTCCATAGCGGCGGGGCCCGTGGCTCCAAGTCCAGCAACTCTGCGGGGGGCATCAGGCGTCGCCCCCGCCGCCCCCGCCCCCGCCGCCGCGGCCCCGTCGGCACCGGTGAAGCACAAGCCTCCTCAACCACCAACATCGCTTCATCCGTCTTTATCGCTGGCCTCTTCGAAACCAAAAGCTTCACCACCTTCTCGACGTTCTTAGCTTTCATCTCTGTCATCTTACAACGCTTAATTCTCGGTACCTCAACGACATTGGCTTCCTTAGCTACTGTTGTACTTGTACTGGTACGCTCTTCGATTCTTTGAGATTCTTTGTCAGGAACTATGTCTTTGGGCTTTGCGATCTCTGGCGTTGTTTCAACGATTGGCTCGATCACTTTGTCTTTCGTTATGTCTTCTTTCTCTTTTTCTATCACTGGTTTTGGTTTTTCTATTTCTAAGGTGCTGTTGAGTTTCTGTACTTCAGGCTGTTCACAATTATTGGCTTTTATACTGTCTTCTTTGAGTACGGGTTTAGCGGTGGGTGGTTTTAATACTGATTTGTGCGTGACTTTAGAATCTACCTTGTCTAGTTTACATGCATTTTTGTAAGCCAACTTCTTTTCAATCAGTTGAGTTACTGCCGCAATTGTATTTGGTCGAACGCCAGTGCCGGTGTTAGCGTTCTCCACGACATTGTTGTTGATGTTTAACATCTTTTTAGTGCAGTTTTGAGCGTTGTTTTCATTCGGAGACAGGAACAATTCTGCAGGGTTAAGCTCCTTTTCTGTTTCAGCCCTATCAATGCTATTCTTTCGAATAAGATTGTCTAATAGTAGGGCACTTTTGGTTTTGGTAATTTGTGTATTGATTTCATCTTTCTCTTTGTTCTGAACCACATTCGCGACTAGGACTCCATTATTAACTTTAGGATTCTCATCAGTTGGTGGGGCAAGAAAGATTTTCTTGGCCCGAGAACGACTAGAACTCGTGTCGAGTTTTCGTTTAGCGGATTTCTTTTCAGCCGGCGGCGATTTAGGAGCTCTTCTCGGCTGCGCGCTCTTCTTCTTAGTATCTTTAGCTATCGTTTCGACCCGCGGAGGTTCCGGTGGATCTCCTGAGACTTTCCTCCTCTTTATTAACTTGACATGTTCCCCGATGCCGTTAGATTTGCAACTTTCCAGCTGTTGGTCTTTCATATCAATATCTAGCTTTGGCCTGGAATATCTTCGCTTCACAGGTTTGGGACTGGTTATCGTATCGTCCGCCATGTTGTGTTCTCTTAGCGCTTGAGCGTCCGGTTTCCTCGCAGAAGCGAACGTAGGGCCCTCGTTTTCTTTTTTGACGTCTACGAGAGGTGTCGTCCGTTCGTCTGAGGAGGAGAGATCGATAGGAGCGCAGGGAGGGGACGATATTTCGACGACGTCATCGTCCGCATCGCTGTGAGGTTGGACTGGTTGTTGGACCGCGAGGAGTTGGCTGGTGTCGTCGCCTGCAAGGGATCGCCGGGCCATTGCCTTGCCGAGGCGAGCGCGCCGGGGGGCCGATGATGGTGGTTGCGGGGCGCAGGCTCCTGCGGATCCCCTTGCCGGAGACGGGGGACCTATAGCCTCGCCCGGGCCGTGCACTTCGCTGGCGATGCGGATGCTGTCACGAACGTCAAAGAGTTCGCGTTTCGGTGACGCGCCCCCGATAGCCGGGATCGGACAGGGGTGAGGCACATCCGCTCCGGCTGGAGGCACAGGCTCTAATGGTGGATCCTGTGGAAGACAACACTGGTTACCATCAAAGACTTCACTTCAGTGCTTGTTTGAACGTTATTGGTAGAAGATAAGGTTACCTTTCCGCTGCCATGGTTGTCTGCGGCAGCGTCGAGCGCGCACGCCCGCACCTTCGTTCGGAAGGCGCCCCCGGGCGGCGCGAGGAGTGAGGGGACATCCGGGCCGGCACCAGTCGGGGCTTTACCAGTAGCGGGCCCAATAAGGACGTTTTTTGGACACGCGTTGATTGGGCACGGGCATCCGCGATATTCTGTAAGAAATAATGAGTTCAAGGTAGAGAAAAGGTGGCAGAAATCGCGGCTTCATCCAGGTAATTGACACCTACTACCTACGGTTATAATAATAATTCCTTCTAGCCGTATTCGGCATGATACGGCAAACGTTTTATGCGTGGGGTAGACTTACCTTAATCGTATCGTTAATTTAATTATACAATTAAACAAAAACATAAAATTTTGAAAATCATGAAAAAAGTACGATTTGGGATCAATTGTCCTTAATCGTACCATGCTCGTCCTAATTCGTACTTTGGTACACGCGAGTTCAAGTTTGAATATCCCCCATTTCGTGCGCATGGCGCTCTGTGTGGCAAGTTTTTAACGAGAAATTAATTGATGATACAAGGACTGTAGTAAGTACTTACGTAAACCAACTATGTATATTTAACTGATAAGTGATCAAAAAATTTACTTTAAACATTTTTCGCGTGATATCCGTTCGACAGCGCACCACTTGTTTTCAAAGAACTCGGCCGACTAGAGCTTAATTTTTTAAGCACTAGCGGCGCTTTAAAGTATATCAGAGTACGTGTTACACCAACAGTGTGCCAACAGTATGATTAGGCAAGTTTACCCTACCTACGTAGGATACACATCTCTCCTGTATGCACTATAGAAACTATCGTAGTTTGACGAATTCGATGTAAGCCGCTAGCAAATATGGTTCGTAGTTAACCCGCTTACATGCGTAATGAATCTCTCCTGTCATAGTTAAGATCTTTGATCCCTGTAAATTCTACAGGCTCTAAAGATCTTCGACATCTATGTGGCTAAAATCTACGAGGTCGCTTTGCTTAGTGCCAATGGAAAAGGGTATTTAACTCACCGACATAAGATGGTATTCTCTGCGGAGGATGCTGATAGCAAGGCGGCCCGCTGTAATACTGCGGTGGTGGATATGGCTCGCCCCCGATTCCGCCCATCTAAAAACCAAAGAAAATTGAGCTTAAAACACAGCTAAACGTGTGACCTGTGTGAAATAATCGAGTGGAATGAAAGCCACAGTGCGAAGAGTTTTATCGAAGCTAAAGGGGATAAAGAATGGTGAGTCATTATTTGGGGAATTCTAAACTGATAACTGTAGGCCTGTATCGCAGTCAGACGTGCAAGTAGAGATCCCGAATTTTGCATGAGATTAGTCAGAATTGTTTTCCTTGTGATTTGGTATAAGTATAAGTAAGTAGAATCTTCGTGTTGTGTTTGTCACCGGGCGTCTGGATTTCCTATTAAATTCGTCTCATCTTTGATCAGAAAATAGGACAGACAATGTGAAGCCAAAAACAAATCTACATAATATGTTGATTTGTTATGTGTGAGTCGACAAGCATAAAATTTCAGTAAGTACCTACTTTAAAATGAGACTATAAATAAATAAATAAATAATGCTCGACAATTCACACAGCATTATCTAGCCCCAAGCTAAGCAGAGCTTGTGATATGGGTACTAGATAACTGATATACATAATACAATAGACTACATAGATAGATATTTTTTATTATACATAGAAAAACATCCAGAACCCCTGAACAAATATCTGCAAATCGTACAAATTTGTCCCGAGGCGGGAATCAAACCCGCAACCTCCTGCGTCGCAGGCGGACCTTCGCCCGCTGGGCCACAGAGGTCGTCGACTGATAAGTAATTATCGCAATTTTTTTGCTTCACCTCGTTTATGTCTTCTAACATTCTAAGCTTTCTTCTTGGGGACAGACATTTTCTCAAATCACTTACTTTTTCTTTTCGGGTAAGTATAAGCAACTCTCTGTCTTTCCCTTAGGGCCAGACGCCCAGGGTGTCACATTGTGTCATAGTGAAAGACTGATCATTAAGTATCTCAGCCTTTCGTCTTTCGTCAGAACGATGATGACTTACTCAACTTCAGTCAGTCTCAGCAGTGAACGTCTTTTACCGAAGACACGATGACCTATGTCCAGACACAGCCATCCCCTAAGGTTGCCAGAATGACCTGACCTGTGCTACCGGCATTCAGCGGTTTCTTGCTACCTAATACTGAAACTGATACTGTTTGTTGAAATGACCGTTATATCACATCGACAGCCATACCCAGTCCACGGCTGGACATAGGCCTCCGCTGATAAGCACCTTATTGGCTCTTATCACTAGGGGGTAATGCCCACGCTGGATTTGCCCAGTTGGATCTGTTCTGTAGGGGTCGCTGCTGCCCTCCCCCTAGCAAATATCCCGTCTTAGCCTCTAAGACACCCGAGTTAAGAGTTAGGGTGGTGCAAATTCTAAGGCGGCACCACACGGCGACCCTTAAGTAGATAAAATGCGAGTTCTTACCTGTGTATCAGCTTGCGTGTGTGGCGAGGGCATAGGATAGGGCCCTGGAGGTCTGTAGAACCGACCGTAGCAGAGATCGGGGTAGTAAGCGGGGCCATATTGTGGTAACATCTGCGGACAAAGGAACATTTGAGTTAATAATGCTCTAAGCATTCACTGGTCAGCCTCTTATGCTTCTTATCTAGGTAAGTAGGTACCTACCTACATGTGGGTAAGTTATGGGCTGGGCACTCTATGTGTTACCTACATCGATCTAAGTAAAAAGGGGAGATGAGGTACAGTTGTTCTGACGGAGTCCGTTTAGCCCTGGTTGTAGTAGCTTTGCGCTTAGTTGTCATGCTGACGGTACTCGCTACCAAAATCTGACGTGAATACAATGAGCACTAGTGACCATCACTATGTCCTTCACGCCAAATCTCATCCTATCCTTCTGTAAATCTTGAAATCGGCATAAAACTGGACCTACGTTTCCATTGGTAAATATTGGTAGAAGGGGTTCACTGTACACAACTCACAATGGTTAATTGTGTAAGCCCCTGTCTCACATAAAATTTACAAAACACAGCTTTGCCCTTACGCCACGATAGCCAACGTTAGGTTCGAACATCGATGTAAGTAAATTCGGGAGATTCGGTACTAGCGCTTTTCGAAAATGGAAGGCTCAAATTAGGTGCAATTAGGTCCACCCACCTCAGTCGTAGTCGGACCGACGTTCGTGTTACGCGTGCTTGCCACAGTGTGATTTATTGACTGAAAGACTACCTACAGCAATGCCCTCGTGTTTGTTCATTATAATTATTGCACAAGATTGGAAATGTAACTGTGAGCGAGTGTTTGCGTGTAGTTGTTACACAGTCCAGTTGTTGAGTAAGCGCTGTATCATATCTTCAAATTTTACTTAGATCTATGGTTACCTATTATAATTAGTTCTCGTGCAGCCGCGATACGGGGGAGAGAGAAGACTGGCATCTGCGTCTAAGTCCAAAAACAAAAGAAAAGGAAAGGTTTCTTACTTGTGGATGCGGTGCATGGTAGTGCGGGGAATGGTATCTCGCCAGCGAGCGTTCCTCATTGTTAGCCTCCTTGATCAGCGGGCCTGCTGGCTGGTAGTATCCTGGAACAAGGAGACGGCATATTAGATGACATCATCAAAAGGAGGCCAGACCAAAGACTGGACAATTTTAGACAATAAAACTCTTTAGAGTTAGGGACAATAAAACTCTTTAGAGTTTCATCGTCTAAAGCTTGACGTTCAAGTGGAGAGCACCGTTGTAGTAGGTACATTACAAAAATATGCAATCAAATAAGGGCTTTAACTCGTAACATTTACAGATTAATTTTATATTGACTACTACAGATGACAGAAAACTCGTGGACCACTCGTTTGAAGCTTCTGGGAAGTCATTTGTCACTGTAAAATGTATCTCAAGTTAACGAGTTTATGCCCATATTTGATTGTTTTTGTGCTGTATGGTGTATTGGATTTATATTGGACTAGACGATCGCCTCGCGGTTTCACCCGCGTAGTTCCTGTTCCCGTGGGAAGTCCGGGATAAAATATAGCCTATGTCACTCCCTGAAAAGTAAGCTTCCTAACGGTGAAAGAATTTTTCAAATCGGTCCAGTAGTTTCGGAGCCTCTTCAATACAAACAAACAATCAAATCTTTCCTCTTTATAATATTAGTATAGATTGCAGAGCTTAAATATCCCGCTCCGGTACCTACTTCAGGGAGTTGGGCTGGTTAGGGTCTGGTTAGGCAGGGTAACAATACATCATTGCGAGTTTTTAATAGTAAGGCCGGTTTTTAATTTAACATTTAGTTTTTTAATTTTTGAAAATTAGCTTGTTCAATGGTCTAAAGACCCGAGTTTCAAGTTCTGAACTTGTTAGTTTTAATATTATATTCCGTGTTTTGAATGATTATGTATTTTGGAACATAACTAGCAGTACCCCGCGAATTCGTCCGCGTAGAATTAGATTTAATCTTAGCTTCTTGCACAATTTCAAGAATGGCAGACTGTTAGTTGGTTTGCTTGCCAACCCATCGGATCATATTTGATTTCCTTGATCTTAATCAGTTATATTAGATTTAGTGCCAACGTTTTTATCACAGGATTTGTTTTATTTGTGGAATCTAAATAGATCCTTTCAAATTGGAAGCGTCAATTTTGCAGTGTTTTCAGGAGACATCATAGCCATAGCTCATAGATACATCATAGCCATAGGTATACATATAGTACATATAGAGACATCATAGCCATATGTACTTTTTCGTAAACTTTATTATCCGTCTTGAGACCTCTTTGGATGAAAATACCTGTTTTCATCCTGCCGTTTTTCTTGCGTGAAATAAAAGGAGCATAGGAAGATGGATACATCGTGCCGCTCTTCTGTATCGAAAATAAACCTGAAATAATAAAACAATGGTCCCGTGGAATAATGGTTGTCGCGGATCAGAGGCGCACCGCTACAGCACAGCAGCAAAAATGTGCATTTGAATATGGGCTTTAACTGGTACAATTTAGATGCATTTTGTTTGGTGACATGAGATGAGAGACAGCTCGCGGACCGCTCGTTTGAAGTTTGTGGGTAGCCATTTTGTCAGTGTAAAATGTACATATTTAGGTAAAGATAACAAGTTTAGCCTATAATCGAATGCGCATTTTTGCGATGTGTGGGATTGGATGTTATGGGTATTATGTTATCGTTATCCCGTTTAAAACGCTCTTAAGTAGCCTAAGATATAGGGTTTCTTCAATTATGGTCGTCTGGAAGAAATCTCTGCAAGGGATAGGACCGCCAATTGCAGGATATGTTAGTCTTTAAAAACTTCTTCAACCTACCTTAGACTAATCTTTCCTGCAATAAAGCTTTTTTATTTATTATTTAAAAGTGATTCTACTACATCATTTTTGAATTAAGGGTATCTACCCCATTTTTTTTTATTTGAAAATAATAAAGAAGATATAAACAATAGACATAAGATAAATAAAATTGAAATATGTTTATATTTATTAAGATTGTAAAAGTCTCTGATTAAGTTGGAGGAACAAGAATAATAAAAAAAGGGTACCCCATTTTGACCCTGGGTTCTTTCGTTTGTACCTTGAAATCTGGCTAAAACGTAAAATAGCTTGTTTTATTGGGAAACACGAGACACGGATGGACAAGACAATAAATACATCTCTCTTTTTAACCGACTTCGAAGACAGGAGGAGGTACTGTGTTCGGCTGTAGCTGTGTATGTTTTTTTAGATAGATATATAAAATATTTATACGACACTGCAGCACATAATACAAAACGATCACAATAATTAAGGCACATAGTTAATGATTATATCGGGTATTTATCGCGTACTTACCTTTTGTTTTATTTCCCCTACGTTAGTCGCCCCGTGACCACGATCGCTGTAACGCGGTAGAAACGTAGGGGAAATAAAACAAAAGGAACGCGATAAATACCCGATATCATCATTAACTATGTTAAGAAATCGCAAAAGTTTAAGAAGTTTTAATTAAGGCACATCTTCACATAACACAAAGAAAGTTTTTAGTTTATTGATGGTACAAAACTTGGGAACAATAAATAATAGTAAACAATTTAAGAAGTAGGTACATATTTGTAGAAATTGTGTGTGTGCTGCAGCCTGTCAAAAAGGCAATAGGTCAGCGAAAAGCTTTGCCCGAAGAGCAAAACACTGATTTTCAGTATTACCCTTAGAGGCGACCAAAATAAAGAAACACTAACAAAACATAATGTGTGATTGCATGCAATTTTTTGTGTATGTACGTCAATTTCTCCTTCAATTATGGACAGGTTTTGAAAACTCTTTCGCTATTGTTTAAAGAATAATTTCGAGATGGTCCCATACAATTTTTCCCCGATTTATATAAATCCCACAAAAATTTAAACAAAACAGTCACCCAAGGGATTCGAATTCGGTTTTGAGTTTTTAAATCAATCAAATTGTCAATCAAACACGTGATTCTTCATACATCCACCTGATTGGTTGAAGGACAATCGTAATGAATGACCATGACATGGTGGCATACTTAGCAATCTAGGCTACGGAATGCTAGCTCAATGGGGTAGTGTCCTGGGTAAATAGAAATATTGTTCTTTTTAATGAGTCAGTTAAATTACCAGAAGATATTGAACACATACTTTTTCTCTGCGATGCTCCCGACTGGCATTGATATGGATCAGTTGAGCTACCAGTAGATTGTTTGCAACAGTCTGCAGTAAGGCATGTGTCAATTGTAAATACTAGTTATAATTTATTTCTACTATTTGGTTGTAATTTTCTTTGTGAATAAAGATTTTATCTTTTGTCAATCAAATAAAAAATTACGATAATTATAAGATAGAAAAAATTAAAATTTTTAAAAACCCCCCGCAGATTTTCTTGAACCATGGCTAAGAACACTCGAGCTAAAACTATCTATGACACAAAAAAACTAAACGAAAATCGGTTCATCCGTTTGGGAGCTACGATACCACAGACAGATACACAGCCAGACAAGGTAAACTTATAACACAACACCCCTCTCATTTTGCGTCGGGGGTTAAAAATAAAGTGCGTCATAGTTTGGGAGAGGGGATAGCTAAAAAGTGTCGCAAGGTGTGACGTCACGCGGAACTTTAAGGCGAATAGTAAGGTGGATAGTGGCGCCACTACATATTTAATTTTATAATTACGTTATACAAAGGAATTATCAAAAAATCGGACCGCGCGTAGACGATACCTATCACAAGCTTTTATTTAATGTATCTGTAATAGTTTTGTTTTGTGTTATTCAATCAAAAACCTTGATTGGAGAGCTTGGTGGCCACCAATAGGAACTAAACTCTTGAAACAACTATCTGCCTAAATAATACAGTACAAAACTATTAAAGATACATTTAATAAAAGCTTATGATAGATATCGTCTACGCGCGGTCCGATTTTTTGATAATTCCTTTGTATAACGTAATTATAAAATTAAATATGTAGTGGCGCCACTATCCACCCTACTATTCGCCTTAACTGGCTACATCTTCATCATTTTCTGTTTAATTGACAAAAGAAAAAATCGTCCAATATCTTCTGACGACTATTAGATTAGAATTTTTTCGGACACTAGCCTAATGTAGCTGGGAATCTTATTGCCATTACAAAATAGGCCTTCAGTGTACGTGCCTGGAGCATTAATTAAATAATTTGATTGTTGTGAATAAAGGAAAAAAAAAATGAGACCACCTGGGGATTATTGTTTATATAATAGCATAGGTATAGGAAGAATTGTTAAAATCGGTCTATAAATCCACGAAAATACAAAAAAAATACAGTAGAACAGAGAAACTCCTCTTTTTTTCAAAGTCGGTTAAAAAAGTCTGCGATGCGTAACGTACTTACATTTCAATAAAATAAAATCAGCGTAGATTTTGCAAAAAAAACAATAGACAATCATGAAACAGATTGGATTGGAAACAATGAATTGTGTCCAAATTAAAACTGATTTTCATTTGTTTCAGAGACTACCTTTTGTTTCATAATGATTGCGAATTTATGACGTAGAGTCGTAGATCACGATTACGATTAACGGTTGAAAAATTTGCAAAAATAATGCTAGATGTTGCAAATCTTCAAACGTAGAAACTTAAATAGATTAGTAGTAGTAGAAGTACTAGTTCTAATTTGTTTCTATTATTTCACTGTATTTTCCTTGTTAATCCTACTAATAATTATAAACGCGAGAGTTTGTAAGTATGGATGAATGGATGGATGGATGTTTGTTACTCTTTCACGTAAAAGCTACTGAACGGATCGGGCTGAAATTTTGCATACGCAGGTAATTGTCATCCTGGAATCAAACATAGGCTACTTTTTATCCCATAAATCAGTTCCCGTGGGATAGAAATCACCTTTAAACGTTTCCATAGAAACAACGCGTGCGAAGCCGCGGGGCGCAGCTAATAATGATATAAAAAAAAGCAAAGAAACGCAGAAATAAATTTATAAAAGAAACAATTACAATCACACTGTACTTACAACAACATAATTTAAATACCAATTTAATCACACTTATATTATTTTTATTATTGTGAAAGTTTGGATGTTTGTTACCTCTTCACGCCAAAACTACCGAATGGTAACTTCGCCAAAACTACTCAAATTTTCCATAAGTACTAGAACTACATGTTCTAGTACTGGTATAAAATATAGTGAATTCACAGTAACAGCCCGGAGTCAGAAAGTTGGCAGTTTTACACCCCCATGCCTCGGAAAGCACATTAAGCCGTTGGTCATGCGCCTGACCTCTCCCCGGCCCTCGGTCTGCCGTCCCATCGGATATGAGAGTGCACCTGTGTTTGCGCACACACTTGGGCACTATAATATGTCCTGCTCACCTGATCTGATCTGTTCAGTGGTTTTTAAGATAACAAAAATTCAGGTTTCATAAACTTTCGGCTTTATAATATTAGTAGGATATTATATTATTATTATATTTTAGTTAGTAGGAAGTAGGATGACCCATTGTTTTTTTGTCTCCTCTAATTATCCGAACAACTGTCACGGACGGATGTGGTCACCCGGTCACCCGTTAAAACTTTTTCATTAAACAACCATATTTAAATACAATAAGGTTTATTTTCACTTGGCATTGTGTTTTACGTCACACATTCGTAGATAAACTTTGTGGTCGAAACCGTTTCCTACCCGTTATTGTGAAGGCAACATTACAGAAATAAATTAAAAAGATATCTAGTTGGTAAATAATTATACTGTCTAGTATAATTATTCTCTAATTCTATTAATAATTTCTTCAGTTGAGGTACCTGTAGATTGTTTGCAACAGTCTGCAGTTAGCTCAATTATTTGTATTGTAAATTCTAGTTCTAATATGTTTCTATTGATTATATTCTATTGATATTGATTGTAATAAAGCGTTTAGGTTTAGGTTTAGGTGGAAGTACTCTTGTTTCCGCATTTAGACTCGTGTTTGTTCCATTATAATATGTAATAAAGTGTTCTTCGTAAATAAAGATTTCTTCTGCGAATTCCGTAAAAAACTAGTTTCTAAAGGTCTTCTTTACCTCATATTCGTAATCTACACTCCCGAGTTTGTCAAAAACCAAACCCAAAACCCAGAATGTAAAAATTGGAATAAATAAGCTGTCGGCTACATTGAATTTTGAAAATGACGCCATTTTCGTAATCTCCACTCTAGAGTTAGTCGTAAACAACTTCCATAATGTAAAAATTAACTATTTATACCGCGACACCTCTCGTCAAACGAACTAAACGTAACTTTAGTCTTTGATTAGGATTGGATAAACTTCAATGTTTCCCCTGTAGGTGGAGCTAACGGCGCTTGAGTCCGTAAAAAGTAGCAAAGATTTTCGACTCCCACGTAAGTGACGTGGGAGTCGAAAATCTTTGCTCCCACGTGCACGTACGACTTCGTGGTGTAGTTGGTTATCACATTCCCGTACTGAGGGGAGGACGTGGGTTCAAGTCCCGTCGAAGTCGAAAATTTTTGCGATATTTTTTGATTATTTGATTTCTTAGAAATTATTCATAACAAATTCAAAAACACCATCATAGTTACGTCCCGTGTAAAGACAGTAAAAAATTTAAGTTAATTATGCGCGTGAACTTAGCGCTAATGCGTAGTTAAGTTAACCCTACATGCGTAGTTAACATACTACATGCGCTTACTACACGCACTGCGCTTATATTCACGTGGTATTAAGACGCTAAGGCTCCGGTTTGCCTGCTGCTGCCCTACTCCCCTCTTCTCAGATTCCCTTCGTCGGCCTTCACAACATCCAAGGGAGAGAGTTGGACGGGTCGATTCTTTCACCGCCACCGCCAGTTGAAACCACAGAAGGTATGCCTAAGGTAGTATTGCAGCGAGAACAATCGGTTCATGAAACCAGCTTCTACACTAAATTCCTCAGGCCGAGGGTCGGTGTAGGTAATGCCAAGCTTCGCTTGCAAAGCTCTAACCAAACTTTGACGACCTCTTTGGCGCAGCGGGCGAAGGTCTGCCTGCGACGCAGGAGGTTGCGGGTTCGATTCCCGCCTCGGGACAAATGTTTGTACGATCTGCAGACATTTGTTCAGGGCGTTCTGGATGTTTTCTATGTATAATAAAAAATATCTATCTATGTAGTGTATTGTATTAAGTATATCAGTTATCTAGTACCCATAACACAAGCTCTGCTTAACTTGGGGCTAGATAATGCTGTGTGAATTGTCCAGCATTATTTATTTATTTTATTTATTTATTTATAAAGATTAAAATCCATCGTTAGTTACACCCTCACACCAAAAACCGTGGCATAGTCTTTGAATGCGTGCGTTAATACAATGCCGACGCATGCATACTATGAGTAATTACATAATGTATGCAGATGAAAAAACTCAAAAAACTTTTGAACTCTAATTCATATTATCTAGGGATTTCGAATCAGAAGCAGGCGATTTCGAGAAGTTAAGTTGACAAAGCGATGCCAAACAAACAGTAGACACATGAACTGTGTTCCGGAAACAACGGCCGTCTCCATGGTAACAGAGGTAGTTAAAAATAGTGTTTTTGCCAATAAACCTAACTGTTATTATTAACATTTATTGTGCAAATATATTGCACGAACTTTTGTGAAAAAACACAAAATCACACAATACACTGATTCCAAATGAGCGAGCTATCTCAATTCGCTTGAGAAGACAACAACAGCGCCCGGTCTCACTATACGGAAAGGGCCTACTAACGATTTAAATCTTTGGCTCTAACACTTTCACTGCCCAAGGCGCAGATATCCAGCGCGAGGCTGGGCCGTAAATGCGTTAACACGTGGCACACGGCAAAATAAACGCAGTGACGCGGTCAAGGGGCGTGAAGTAGATGACTCAGAGTTGTACTAGAAACGAACCTGGCTGCCGGCGTATACAAACTAGAAGGAATCCCTGATGACGCAGTGAAAGTCCGACCTTCCACAAACACACAAACACTTAGCACTTAAGCACTTAGTCTATCGGACTATTCTTACACTTAACACTAACTACAAACACTAAACACGTACAAGCACTGAAACGCTACTGAAACTTTCAGGAATTTATAAATACTATGAATACTTTTCAGGTTAGGTCCTTGAGAGCAAACCAGAACTTGTTCACTTTTCCGTATTAGATCACCCCAGATTGACTGTTAAAATAGAACTGACTGGCCGAAGGACAAACTCCGGTTTTTATACAACCGTCGGTCCCTTGAAAGCTTACTAGAAAACCCTCGAATATTCCAGAATATTCTGTGACTTTCCAGAGCTTACTACGCGTTATTTCGCGTCATTCGAAAGCCCTAAAATGTTCGACTGACGAGGCGTAGAAATAAAATCTTAAAGCTAGCTTAAGCAACTTAATCTGCACTTAGTATATCGGTCGCCGACAGATAGTATCCACCTACTACTCTACCAACTGAAAGTGTATATATATATTGAATTTTCAAAAATCTAGGGGTAGTAAAAAAAATACACTGAAAATAGTTTGAAACCATTATAGACTAGAGCTCACAAGGGTCACTTCACTTGTTAACCGACTTAAAGAAAGGAGGAACTTCTCAATTCGACTGTATTTATGTTCTAAACTTCCTTCTAATAAGAAGTCTCCTAGTAAGTAATTTGACTACGTATTTTGTCTATGTATCTACCTACTACTCGTAGTAAGTAATTTTCTTAAGTAGGTTTTTGTAATGCCTGACTCAAAACTAAATATTTATAACACAGGTCCAAATAAAATGGTGACAAAGATTTACATTAAGATACCTGACGATTTAAAAGATACATCCAACATTAATTTTAATAAACTACTAAAGAATATGCTAATTAAAAATGTTATTGTACACTTACTGAATTTTTTTATGATACTCGTAAGACTTAGTAATGTGACAGTAAATAAATAAATTTAACGTTAGTACCCATCTTCTTAATTTACTACCCCCTGACCGGGCAAATAATTTATAAGATCTACCAACTAAGAGTAGTAAAATAGACTAGTAGAATATTAATTACTTAAGCAACACCCTCCTGGCAATGATAGCCGCTAGGGTGAACTGCCCGTCCGTACACAAGGCACTGCTGTGAGCGACACCTGCCCAGCAATCCAATTAGATTTTAAGTTTTCTCAAATTAATTGTAAGTACCTTTATATGAGTTTTATGTGCTCGAAATAAATGATTTCTATTTTTAATTTTAATTTTTTTTTTAATTATGAATGCGATAAATGTAATATCTAAAAATGTAAGTAAATAAGTGAACGTATTCGTTGTACATATAGCATGTTCGACGCGTCACAGTAATGAGTCAATGGCAGATGCGTCTAGAAATAAGTGCTAGGCGGCCACTTTTGAATATTAAACACATTAACAACCCTAATGTAGGGGACAAAAGATAAATGATTGGAAAGTGATGGATGGTTGTCCGGTGTTGTTTTATGATTGCCTGGTTGATCTACTTCTGATTGAAGACAATATTCTGAAGCTAATTTATAATGCTTTTTATACTCAAAGTTTAGCAGCATACTTATCTAACTAAAAGCACAGCAATCTACCTTGAAAATGGCTTGAAACTAGTTGGAATTTTGATTCCATCTCCAATTTCAATAACACCCTGTTGGAGAAACACCTTCATGCTCTACACTTTATCCTTGTATTGGGTATAGAGGTTGACCTTTGATATCTGTCTAGATCTATTATGTGACATGTTGTTTATCTTAGTTACAGTTTATTCAACTGTCTGATGTGTCGTTGTATCCTACTATTTTCTAAGTTCATTTAATACACGTTATATCCAAATTCCACTGTGCCTCTTCCACTCTTCCACGTTACCCCAACACACCCGAGTGTCCTTTGGATAAATCGCGCAAAAAAGTTTCATAAACATTTTCAAAGTCTACAAAACCGGCATGACTTGGTACTTATTCTTCGTGTGCGGATCTCAGGGAATAGGATCAATAAAATTATATAAGTAGATCTTATTCTTTGAGATTTGCACATGAGGAGCACTGGGATGTGTGCGGGAGCTTTGTTTGTCAAAAACAACATCAGATATTAAAACATATTAAAAATAAAAATAACATAACCAAACAATGTTTATTTGATAAATAAAGTTCCATGTTTGCATAACTTTAATATTCTTTACATAAATGTTGTTTACCTTTAAAAGTACTACTACATAAGTTCACTAACATCATCCATTTCTTTCCTTTGTAACTTATGTTATGGATAACGGCACTGGTCATACTTTTAAAACCTACCTATTTAAATCTGTTAACATTTATGTATGATTGTTTGTTATCCCTAAGACGTAAAAATAAAATAAATAAAAGGAGTTCATAATTTGTATTGGAACAATAATTTAATAGAACAGTTTTCAAAACCCTTAAACTTTATGCAAGAGATCATTGCATCTGCACGGGCCGGCCTTGGCAGATAAAAAATCTCATTTAAAGCCCTTACAGACGGGCGGTTTGCCTTGACGAAGCAGCTGCTCTACAAGCCGACTGTGTCTACATCTGACGACGTCTTTTTGTGTCTACTTGTACTGTTGTCAAAATAATTCGTGGTGTTTATTGCACATTAAATAAGTTACACATATTAACTACTAGGATATTAATCGCGTTTATTTTTTACCGACGCGATAATATGTAAGTAAATACGTAAAGATCCGTAAATAGTTATTAAAAAGTGTCTTGACCGCGTAAATTAAAAAAAAATCACAAAATTAATATCTTATAAACTAGACAAACTTGATGTAGATTGTTTGTAAACGTTGTAAAGTATCTGCAGTTTGCCCATACTTAACTCAAAATTTAATTCAAATTATATTACATGTCGATTTGAGATCCTTGCTTCAATAAATATTGCTAATTATATCAAAAACTCGGCGCCAAGCAAGTGAGTTTTAGTTACGTATTTGTGTCGTGGTTTGTTAACAAATATTCTACATCGAGTTTGGCTAGAGTTTGTATAATTGTTTATGGCACGCAAAAGGTGTGACGATAGTATCTCTGGTTAACCCTCGAAATAATTACATTCCATCGAACCTTATTATCAGATACAATTATTTATAGTAGTGAAGGATGGGTTAAATTGGCTTTAAAAAACCGGTTATGCCATGCTATGCAGCAAGAGGTACGGAATGGCATGGCATAACACGAAGTGTTTTTTAGGGAAATGAAATCTATAAATGTTCTTATAACTCAATGACGACCGATGTGAAGCTGCGGGTGAAGGTCCGCCTGCAACGCAGGAGGTTGCGGGTTCGATTCCCGCCTTGGGACAAATGATTGTACGATCTCCAATATTTGTTCCGGGTGTTCTGGGTGTTTACTATGTATAATAAAATATATATATCTGTGTAATGCATTGTATTATGTATATCAGTCATAGATGACTAGACTAGAGTACCCATAACACAAGCCCTGCTTAGCTTGTCTTGTGATTGTCCAGCATTTTTTATTAATTTATTGGCATTGATATGAATTAGTTGAGCTACCTGTAGATTGTTTGCAACAGTCTGTTATTTCTATTATACTAGAAATAGTAATAAAATTGTATTAAAAATACTAGTTCTAATTTTACTATAAAAACTTTCGTAGTTTGACGAATTCATTATGAATGTAAGCAGGTTAACTACGACCCTATTTTGTGTTGGAAGAACACCAACGTTTCATCCCTTCACACATAATAGGTTCGTAGTTAACCCGCTTACATTCATAGTTCTAATTTATTTGTATTATTTATTTTTGTGAATAATGATTATTTTATTTATTTTAATGTTACCGAAAGTTGACAAACCTTTGCTAACCTTGACCCTAGTATGTTTCAAAACAATAAAGTAAGACCGGAATGTTTTATTTAAAGTAATATTAATCTGCTGTTGTTGCTGACTGTACCAGTCTCATTGTGCCATGTCGTACGGTCGGGCGGCCCTCAATACAAATAAATATCTACCTCAATGGACGTCGTCATTTCTCGTTTTTGTAACGATTAATCTTGCAAAGGTGCAAAGTTTACTTCGTGTATTGTTACGTACAACAATATTGAGACATTACGGGTTTTTTTTCAGATTACTGTTAGTTTGTTTAATGTTTTATTAGGTAGAAATTTCAGCCGTTACAGTCCCACTGCTGGGCCAACGCACCTATCTCCTTCAAGTTCTCGGTGAAGACTGTACAAATCATTTTAGCCGAGTTAAGCCTTATTTTCTTATGCTGCCAACATAATACACCGACACCATTAAATGACGTCGTAGAAAATCGTCTGATCATATCTCAACATACCTTGTATGTAACGCCGTTTCATGCCATAATGTAAACTTTT
Source organism: Eupithecia subfuscata (assembly GCA_963564075.1). Classification (NCBI taxonomy): domain Eukaryota; kingdom Metazoa; phylum Arthropoda; class Insecta; order Lepidoptera; family Geometridae; genus Eupithecia; species Eupithecia subfuscata. Next base: position 13,329,000 of record OY751106.1, read on the forward strand.
TTTTGTAACGTATAAAATACTTATTTTCAACAAGAAAATATAACTGGACGAAGGTCCTCTCTCTAGGTAGGTACAGATATTCTATTTCACGAAGTCCGTTGGGCTATGTATGTCATAGTGAAATGTACTTAAACCTGACTGGTAGAAATCGGTAGAACTACCTATTTTTCAATCCAAATTCTACCAATTTCTACTATTTTATGCACCCTATTCTACCATTTTGTCAAAATTGTATGTGACATGACAACACTGTGTACCTACACATTGTTTTAGTGTGCGTAAGCTAAGAAGCAATCAGTCTCGCCCGAGACGCGGTCCGGGTCACTAGTGCTCATTTTATTCACGTCAGATTTTGGTAGCGAGTACCGTCAGCATGACAACTAAGCGCAAAGTTGTTCGTAGGGACTTCGTGAGATAGAACAACTGTACCGAGGTACTTTAGATTAGATAGAGATAAACTTAGATATTAATAATTTCATTTGTTTATTAAAAAATTAAAGCAGACACAGTATTGGCATAGTTCACCTTATTTATGAAATCAATAAGCTTTAAAATGTCCACATGTGAATGCTCGTAAAACAAATAACATTTTTATGATAAACAATCATAAAACTAATTATGCAGGCAATTCTTTTATTACTAGAGTAAGTAAGCACAATGAATAATTTTCTGAATGTGATAGATATATATATATATTTTTGCTCTCTAAGAATATCTTTAAAAACAGGCTTCTCTCTTAGGTTAATTGCTTGTGTGTATTCATGCTTGATTTGTTTATTTATTGCTATTCTCCAAATTAGTCTCTGTAACGTTGTTGTGTTTTATTGTAAATAATGTTTCTATTGGTGACATCTTAATTGGATATACGTGGTTATTTATGTTAATTTTAAGAAAATTACTACACTGTTTGTGTAAGGCACAAACAGTATACTTTCTTAAAATTAACATCACATCACACTAATATGTATGTGAAGGTTTGGATGTTTAGATGTTAGGATGGATGGATGTTTGTTACCTCTTCACGCCACAATTACTGAACGGATCGGGCTGAAATTTTGCGTAAGTAAAGGTAGTTTTAGGGATGACGGCAATGCATTTATGTTGCAACTACCGTTTCAGTGCAACATGAGTGCATTGCCGTCATTCCTAACGACTCAAATACCGACCGTGAATAACAAATGAACGAAAAACACAAAATAATCTCCGCTCGTAAAGGACTTTGTGAGTTCGTATTTCATTCGGAAGTTATCTTCGCAATTATCGTCATTTATCACAATTTTTCACACTTTCCACGAGTCTGAGACGGTTGGCTGCATATACACAGATCGCCGGCCGGTATCTAGCTGCTACTGGAAAGTGCTGTTTTACAGATTTTGGAAATTGTTATGCAAAGAGTGGATAAAACCTTAGGTAAGAACCAAGTTTTTTGTAATTCCTGTTTGTAGGTACCTAGGTATATAAGTTAGGTAAGTGACTAAGATTTATTTAACTCTTGCCCCTGGTCGCACTGCAGAGGTTAGACAGTGAATGGGTTAATGTTTCGAGTATTTTACATTTGACTTTATAAGTACCCAAGTTTATGAGCGCACTGTTTATTATTGACAATTAAAATACAAATAACAGCCACCTGAATTAACCCTGAATCTGCTTTGTGAACTAAGCTTTTCTCTACATTTTTTCTCCTAACCTACATGTTTACACAAACTTACAACCAAAGAGGTTACGAATAAGACCTCATTTATCCAAGGACTCTTTTCATCATGTTCAAATAGATCGAATGAACAGTTCTAGATTCAAAATGAGCGATAGAACCAGTTTCAAAACGGTAGCGAGCAGCGATCAAAGAGTGCAGTTACCATCAAACCAGTGGTTTACAAAATGTGCTCGAGGCGGTTCTTAGGCATAGGGCGTAATTTTTCAAAGGCAAATTCGTAACGGTGATGTAATGGGACCACCGTGGTTGATTAATGATGATCGGACCGGACCTATTGTCGGAATAATGTGCGGAAAGATTAGGTTAGTTTCTTATACCTAGCTATTTAGAAAGTTTAAGTTATGTTTAGAAAGTTTAAAGATATAACTGGGAACTCAGGATTAAAAAAAGAATTCTCGAATGTTTAACCGAGTAAACCAAGTAACAATATTTATTGAACCCCTCGATGCCTCGGTACGAAGCGGAAAAGCTCTTTAACTCGTTCAAAACTCTGTTTTTTCCCGGATTTAGCTCCAAGCGTTAGCTTGTAGGTAATTTGGTATACCTAATATTTGTATAATTTTGTAGTTCGGTGTTGTTTTATTGGGTTTGTAGGTATATTTTATTTAAACATTAAAGTAAGAACATATGTAACGGCTTACCTACTAATCGAAACTGTTATTTCGAGATTTATCTCGCTTTTTAGCGAAAGTAGGTACAGAGCATTCTGTACTAAGTGGGAATTTGAAAAAAAATATTTTCTTATATTAGTTGCTATTTAGCACATACTCACTTGAGTATGTACCTATCTGAACTGAACAAAATCTACCTCTACGTTACTCTACCATACCATTGTTTGCCCATATACATATTATGTTGGGGAGTGCAAAAAAATACAAAAATACTATAATGTAGGTACAGTCAGCTGCACAGACATGTATACACTTCCAAGTAGTAGTTTAACTTTTATTTTTCTCGGAACTTATCATACAAAAGGACATGCAAACGTTTTTCGTACAAAGTAGTCATCGTACTTCGCCAGAATGCGGTACCTACATAAATTATGACAATTACTATACACTTACTATTTAGTCAAATTAAAAACTTGGGAGTGTATACATATTTTTGCAGCCGACTGTACTTACACCAATAAAAATACATTGAAAGTAGGCATTCAAAAGACATGACCAATGGGCAGCCTTATCGCTTGGAGGCGATCTCTTCCAGGCTAATAAGGAGGCATGTTTGTTGTAAAGTTACAGTAACCTTTTTATAGTTTTCCTAAAACTATAAAAAAATAATGTAGCCCCAAAATCTTTCAATCACTTCAAAGCTTTTTCATCACATTTAATTTTAGATTCATTAGCAATATGTATTAGAGAGATAATTTTATTTTTTACGATGCTGTTGCGACCAAAATGATTGAGGAAAAAATTGGTTGTCTGTAAAGTCGGTTTACTGACGATAGTTGAACGTGACAACGTCTTAAGAAAATACTGATGGAATGGTAGCATTTGATACTCGATCAAAACATGTAAATGTACTATAGTATAGCAGCTGTCCACGCAGACGCATCGCTCACTCAAGTAGGAGAGAGACGGATGTCGAGCGCTCTCGCTTGCACTTCAAGCCTTACATGGAACGCCTCAGAGCGAGGTAACGCCGCATGACGTCATAGCGAGGAAACGCCGCATGACGTCATGTTTTTTCGTGCGTGCAGATGGCTCTATCGAATTATAAGACGTTGTCACGTCAAAAACTTCTAGTAGGTATTATCAAACTGTTCTAACTGCTTGTAGATACTAAACAAACTGTTGATGACGTAGGCTCCTACAGTATTAGAGAATAAAGATAGAGAAAGAACCTATAAACGAATCGCGAGGTCTATGACCTTAGATTTGGCAGTGTAGGTACCTAGAGGCGAGTTGTTTTTGTAAGCGTTTTTTGTTGATTCCGCGTACATTACCCTCTCTGTTTTTTTCATTAGACAGATTTTCTTTCCGGTTTTACGATTTGGTATTAAGTGGCAGAAGACGGCTAAATTAATACCAAATTAGTCGCTAGTTTCTTTTTAAAAAGACATACTTAGAGCAAAACAAAAACAACTTGAAATATGTTTGGAATTGTAAAGCTTTATTTTCACACGACTTTTTTGGTAAGTACAAGTATGTAAGTTCGTTTGTGTATATTATTACTATTTACTGGGTACCTACGGTTTAATTAAAATAAAGTGACAGTTGTGGCAATAGTGACATGAGAACACTTTTATTTTTAACCCGACGCAAAAAGAGGGCTGTTATAAGTTTGACGTGTCTGTCTGTGGTAGCTCCCAAACGGATGAACCGATTTTCGTTTAGTTTTTTATTGTCATAGATAATTTTATCCCGAATGTTCTTAGCCATGTTTCATGAAAATCTGTTCAGCCAATAAACGTCGGCGGGTTTCTTAAATTTTAATTTTGTCTTGTTATTAAATTTCACCGTGGAATTCCGTGGATAGAAAGAGACCAATATATATAACCAAAGAACCATATTTACAACTTTTATTTTGTAAACGATTCGTAACCGTGATCCTAGAACTCGTCCAATTTTACTATCGACATCTAATAACAATTAATTTAATTAATTCTGAACTACTCAAACAATTTTACTAGACATACCGAGGTATTAAAATTTTTAAATGGTTTTACAAAAACATCAAAAGTTTTCTAATAAGTAAGTATTGTAACTTTATCAGCCGCATAAAATGTTTGTTTTTAATATGTAGTTAAGTACCGTTATTAACATTTCGAGGAAGGTATAGCGGCCCACGCGAAACATAGGTTTCGAACAGAAAAGGTAGAGAGGTATTTACTTATCCTGATTAAAGCTTAGGATTTCCTTCCCGAGGTACTTGATAAGTTAATTTTATTTTATAGCTATTTATTTATTTCTACAAAGTTTGGTTAAAAAATACTTATGGTAGGTAGGCGTATTTTTTTTCGTTCTGTTTTTACACGCGTGGCGTGGGTTAAGTTTATCGAGTGTGTCAAAACGGCTTAAGCGATTTTGATAAATGAGGTATCAAAATACTTGTCTGGTATCATGAGGGTCTCCTATATGATTCTTAGGTTAATTTTGTAGACCTCATTTTTTTGGCAACAAAGAAGTGAAAAACCGTGGAGCGAGACGGATTTTTTATAAGTTTTCAATTAAATACTTGTTGTTGTTCTGTTTTTTTTTGTCGAGTGAACATAATAGAGTCGGCGAGAGGCGAAACAGTGTCAAACAGTGAGGCGACAAGGGTCAAGGTGATGTGATGAGGATCTCTTAACGACCTTTCAGAGACACAGATAAATGAAATCAAAACTAAGTATTATAGTTTAGTTAATACTTAATTTAATAGGAAAGGAGTCTTTGAATTCAAAGCTCAAATACCCGTGTCAATAGATATAAACGAATGGCATAGTTGTAAAAACCATTCCAGCCATCGTTTCTTACGAGGCAGGAGTTCATAAAAATCGCGCGATGAAGCGAAACGCAGCAGCGTTTCGTTTCCGATATGCCTTGTGAATATTGGGAATAGGGTTGTACTTTACGACTTTTTTTTACTTACTGCAAGGGTTGAGGATATTTATTTTAGTTCAAGGTTTTTTTCATGCATGCCCCAGGTATCTAATACGCTAGGTCTCTGGTGGTTTACGATTGATATAGCTAGATCGACTTCTAGCAATATGAATCTGGCTTGTGACCTGCTGCTCTATTCCGATGCTTTCGTGCTCGCAAACACTGATTTTCAGTTTTATGCTCTGAGGTGACCAGAAAAACGAGATACCAACAAGTAATGATGTGTCTAAATTAAAAATAAAAAGAGTTTTAAATAGATACATATAATTGTCCGCTCAAATCATCAGTCAGACAAGAAGTGCTAATTCTGTCAAAAATCAGCAACAAGAAAGTGATTTCAAGTTTAAGTAGGTACCCATCGGGGCCATGCATATAAACATTCTATCTGGAGTTCGGCTGGAATATGTACCTACTTGTATACCTATACACCTATAGATGCATTGCAATTTACTTAGCTGTAATAATAAGCTTGCCAGCTATCAAGTTTGCTTCGTTCAGTCTGCGGTTATTTGAGCTTGGGCCATAGCGTAGGAATGACGTAAATTGCTTACGGAGGTAGAGTTATGACGTAATTGGTTATATGACTCTTCCTATACTTACTGGTAAACTTTTGACAAGGTTGTAAATATATCTATTAGTATTCTAATCAGATTATGTTGTGTAAGCAAATAAAGATTGAAAATAGCTGATACTCTGCCGCGTGTCTAGATTTCAAAGCGATTGCAAATATTATAGCCGTTATAATTGTAAAGGTATGCAAGTTTATACTTACTTATGTAATAAAATTAGTAAAGTATCTAAAGGGCTATTGGTACGTAATTTACTGATACTGAAATAGCCTAGACCCAATTTTAAGAGAAAAAAATCTCTTCAGATTCTCTCATCTCAGCGACTCGTGTAATTGTGGTCAAACGTCACTTAATATACTCGTAAGTTTGTTTAACCTTCAATTATCTTTTAAACACAAAGATACAAAACTAAATTTATGTTTATGTCTATATTAACACCAGCAAGATTTATCTCGCAATAACAGGTAGCCAACCCATCAGTAATTAATAAATCTGTCCGCAGTATTGCAATATTTATCGCTGAATAAAAGTTTTATTACGCGGGTAGATAAATAAAGAGTATAGGGCCGCACCCCAGTGACCTTGGCCAGAACGAGGGTCGGCCCCCACTGCATGGTTAATAGCGTTGCATTTCAACGATCACTTAGCACGCTACGGGCTAAATATTTAAAATGTGCACTTGATGAAGTTTTATACCTTCTAGAAAGTTTTATACTGCTGTTTGGAGAGATTTTTCTGTCAAGTTTTGATGAAATAACACAATCATGCTCTCAAACTTTGTCAACTCATGTACAGTATGATAAAACATACCTACTTTGCATGGACTATAACCTCTACTGCGATCATTAATCCGGATAGGGTAGTGTCTTGGATAAAAAAAAATTATCTATTTAGTCCGTTAGTTAGATTATCAGAAGATATTGGACTCATATTTTTTCTTTTGTCAATCAAACAAAAAATGACAAAAATAAAGCGCATCAAAGTTTGGGAGTGGGGGCTAGTGACGTCAAACCTTGCTAAAAAGTGTCGTAAGGTGTGACGTCACGCGGAACTTTAACTGGCTATAATCTTCATAATTTTTGTTTTATCGACAAAAGAAAAAATACGTGTCCAATATCTTCTCCTCACCTCACCTCAACAGCCCGTATTGGTCCACTGCTGGACGGAGGCCTCCCCTGATAAGCGCCTTTTAAGCGGCTTTTATCACATGGGGGGTAATGCCCATAATTCCACGCTGGGCATGCGGGTTGGGGACCGCAGTTCGGTGGTAGAATTGTTCTGCAGGGGGCGCTGCTGCCCGCCCCTGGTGGATATCCCTTAGTCGCCTCTTACGACACCCGCGGCAAGAGTTGGGGTGCTGCAAATTCTAAGCCCACACAGCTAATATCTTCTAACTAACGGACTAATTAATTTTTTAGGACACTAGCCTAATGTGATGATTACGGCACATCTTGCTTGTTTGGGGAAGCACGTCTAACTGTGGATGTATCTGCTATCGTTACCTGAGAAGGTGTGCAAGGATTTGAATTATTTAGAAAGTAGAATTTCTCTTTCAACTTAAAATTTCCTATTTTTCCAAAGACTAAGAATAGATTACCCATATAAACAAACTTTCAGTTAGAACAGTGTAGGTAGATAGATTAATGGCTGCTTCGATTTATATTTCATCATCACATTTATTGTGATGATGAAATATAAATCGAAGCAAAGGGATGAGTTATATAAATTATTTATAGAGTCAAAACTCGACTCTAATGAGCGTGTTCTAATTCAAGTCGAGATCACATTGTGGTATGTGTTCTATTCTGGGAACATGTGAATCATTCCTTGCCAAAATATCTGAGCGATTAGACGATGCCTAATTAACTGAGTATTTATAAAATCAACCAGCATATTAACTGTTGCATACAAACATTGCAAACCTATTATAGGTAACGGTGTAAGAACTGTTTATCATCGCGCATTATGAAGGAAAATAATGAGACAATATATTTATGACAAGATATTTTAAGTTAGCGTAATGGTATCAATACCAATCATTATTGCAAAACTTGCTACTACAATTATATGCAAACAGTTGTACCTAATTTAGTAAATTAATTAATTAACAAGTGACCCGAGAGCTGGTGAGTATCTGGCACAGCGCATCAGCATTGCCATACAGCGTGACAATGCAGCCAGCGTCTTGGGGACGCGACGACTGGTGTTGATATAGATCAGTTGAGCTACCTGTAGATTGTTTGCAACAGTCTGCAGTTAGCTCAATTGTTTCAATAGTAAATACTAGTGTAATTTTCTTTGTGAATAAAGGCATTAATTAAGATAGTGAGTAACATTGTTCTTTTCAGTAAATAAAATCGTTAGGTACTTACCTACACTGAAACGAAAACTAACCAAAATGCAATGTTGTTTTTTAACCACATTAAACAAAGAAAATTACAATCAAATAATAGTAATAAATTAGAACCAGCAATTGAAACAATTGAGCTAACTGCAGACTGCTGCAAACAACCTATAGGAAACTCAACTGATCCATATCCCTATACGCTGGCTGCATTGCCTCGCTGTATGGCAATGCTGATTCGCTGCGCCAGATAGTCACCAGCTCTCGGGTCACGCGTCGCTTCGACGCTCAGATATGTTTTTAATACCCGAAGAGCCTCGCTACCCCACAGACCTAGAGTCTCGACTCCAAGGGGAGCAAATGTGTGGGCTCTGTCGAGACCTGCATATTTGCGCCTCTTAAAATCCTCGGACAAATCTGCCCCCTCACGGATGTTCTCGGAAAATGTGAAGGCGCAAGTGAGTCGACGCTAGGCATGGAAGTTATAGCTACTTTTATTTCACTATCACGTCGCGAAGTTATTTTTTTCTGTCACGGTTATATCACGCGTGATAAATCACGGTCGTTATATTTCATTAGTGATGATTATTATCACAGTGGGTGCATTTTTTCCGCCTGTTACATGTTGCAGTGATAGTGATATGATTCAGAACTTATCGCTTAGCTAATCGGCGATGTTTTTTTGACAATAAAACGTGTTTTCTTCGATGAACTTTCCCTCATACTTCGACAGGCTTGGGACTGTCAATGTTTAAGTAATTATAAAATACTAGGACGACAACTTTATTTCTGTATTAACAGACAATCTTAGGTGAGCTTAGTTTAAAATAACAAAAGCAACAAGTGAGTGAAATGAAGTGAAACTCTCACAACGTGATTTCACTGGTATTGTAAATTTCAAGTACCTACATGAGTACCTACATTAAATGAGCACCTTAACGTCTTTAAAATAAGACTCATTTTCATATGAAGTTTTTGTAACGGAGCGTTATTTATCTAAGCAGTAAGCAAGTTTAAAAAATACTCCAGATAAATTAAAGCCTAATGGTGTTGAGAATAAGATGCAATTTCACTTAAACGAATTCTCTCTTCTCGCTAGTGGCACGGTGTCGCTAGAGTCGCATGCTGTAACTTTGTCTCTCTCGCACGATAGAATTCTGCGAATTGTAATGTAGCTTAGCCCACGTGAAAAATCACGCTCGCGTTGTAACTCACGGTTTCGATGCATGTAACTGGTGTGGCACGTGATTTATGTTTTCACTAGTGATATAACCGGTGATGCGTGAAATCTTCCATGCCTAGTCGACGCATGTAGCGTCCCACACAATGGGCCTCCCCAACTCCCATGGGACTAGTGTCATACCGTCGGGCCTCTTACCATCGTCACGCAACAGACCATTCGGTTCGAGAATAGCTGGTACGTTAGCGGTGACGAAGGCCCGCCGGATGATGTCGTTATGATAGAACCACAAAAAATAATTCTATCTACCTATCGAAGCAGCATTATAAAAGTAGGTACCTGAGTAATATTCCTTTACTCTCTGTAGATCTAGTGATCAAGACCCAATTGGTTCTATTGAGAACTTTTTTTCCCAATAAACCTATTTTAAAAAACTTGCTCGACAATCTCATAAAGTTTTTAAACTTATGAGATACTTGACGTATCTGCTGGTCAATTCAGTAGACTGTTCTCATACTATTTTCGCTCCTCATTCGTTCATTTGCTTTTGTTTTATTCGTAATAAAATATATCCAATGAACGGCGAAAAAAGTATGGATACTACACCCACGAATACATATGAATTGACCATAAAATTACATTAGGTTAATAAACGTACCAGTAAATAAATAAAATTAAAACAATAACATCGTTTTGCGCCAACGACCGAAAACGCACAAACGCAAAATAAGTTTTATTGAAACAATAGTAGGTAACACTAAAACCAAATTAAACATCTGAAATGGCTCGAAGTGTATAAAATTCAAAACTTGTTCGTGCCAACTTGAAAACTTAATCAAAGTAAAAGTTTCTTTCTTTTAACCGCTCACATGCCCGGACGCGCTCTTCACGCACACCCCACATTGCCTCGGTAATTTTTATACCTGCCGCTCGCCTGCCCCGACGGGCGCTTATCGCATACCCCACAGTGTCCCGTCATTTTTTATAACTGTCGCCGCGCCGCGCCGTTCGGTTAGGGTTTCACAAATCCATTCATTGTGTCTGAAGTTGTTATTGTAACACTATCAAGTGTTATGTTTTTTATGTGGTGTATGAATGAAGCTTTGTATTTAAGTGTTTTGTTTATTAGTATTGAACTACGGTGTAGAATTATGATACGCTGAACACAGAGATAGCGCGTTTTCGAGCACGGCTTGTGTTTAAACGATCATATTTCAAAAATTAAAGCGATGACCTATGGTGTTTTATTTTAAATTACAATGTTTAATATATATATAATAGGATAAAAAATAAAACCATATACCATCCCATACAAAATTATTTATTTACAGGCCTTTAATTTTGCACAGAAATCTGGCGGCGCGAGCCGTAAGTAAAAAACTCCTCACTTTTAATTGCCATATTTTGTTCATGTTTTTTACTATCCCGGCTGGTAATTACTTGATCTAACATATTAATCGCATTTAGTATGCTAAAACAGCCGAAATATATCAAAAAATGAGGTTAAATTATTGCGTCAGCGAGCAAAGCAAACACCATCATGTCCTACAAAATATATCGGGTCTAAAAACGGCTAAATTTTGTGTCTCATGCTGAAACTTTTATTTCTATGTATTAATAGATAACTTACCGTCTAAGTATCGAAAACACCACGTAAATCCAATCAATAAAACTATTAAAACAATGAGATTGAAAATCACAACAACACTGCGCTAGTAAGTATGAAGTTGCCCACTCAAAGTTTCGAAACATCAACAAAATTTATTTTTTTCTCTATGGCACAGTTTGATGTTTTGGCTGCATTGGGTAGACCATTTCAGGCAGAAGCAGGACAGATACATAAAATAAACCTTAAGCAAACAGAGACAGAAGGATTAAATAAAATTCAACGACAAGTCAGCGGTTGGCCCCATGTCAACAAATATTTGACACGGGCATTTTGGGGTACATAATTTATGACAACTAGTACTTGACAGGGCAAGTCAGCGGTTGGCCGCATGTCAATAAATACTTGACATGGGCATTGGAGGTACATAATTTATGTCATAAAAATATTGACAGGGCATCCTAGCGGTTAAAAAGCCTACATCATAAAGACCTTCTAATTAACAGATACGGGTGTTTTGATTGGAGTCGGCAGTAAAGCTAATTAAATTGACCACTGAGTAATTCTAATTACTTAATCGTGGAGCCACCTATTAATAAAAACCATCGTCTTTTACCGCACTACGAGTTTATATAAATACAGTCAATCTGAGTCTCGTGGACACATAAATATAGTGATGTGTGTATAATAACTGTGGTCGTTTTACAGGGTGTAAAATATGTGTCAAAATTCACCGGTCAAGCTACAAATCTAGCGTGAATTTTCTACGTCTTTGCAGGTCTCAGCACATACAGGCTCAGTGATCGTAGAGGTCTGCATGGATAATTGGTATAGAAATAACCCTATATACCTATTATAGGAATATCACTATATTTAAGGAAGAACACTAATTTATAGGCAGAATCGTACAACTACTCAAAAAGTACTAATTTGTTTTATTCATTCATTCAAAGTACTAAGGAATAGGTAGGTAAGTGAGTTGAGACTTTATCCCAGAAAAAGGCTAAAAGATAAAATTAAATAGAACTGAGGAACAATCTTTCCTCAAAAAACAATGGCTTGGCTTTTTCAACTTTATTATAATCATTCGGTCATCAAGAAGCTCATATATACACATTTTATTTCACGTATTTCAAGCTTAGATCGTATTTTGTTATATCCAGTAATAGTCTACAGCATTAAGTTAGATGATTGGATAATTGTAGGTTAGAGAAATGATCGGCTGCGATAAAAATAAGATAAAACGACGCCTACTTGCCGCTTAAAAGGACATAACTTGAAACATGTTACTTTATTCGTTTAGTTTTAGATCGGTTGCATGCTATCCGAGAAACAAGACCAGTGGAATGAGCTATGTTTGTTGGATTTTCTTACAGAAATATAGACCAAATAGATAGCCGCCTGTAGAACAATTCTAACACCCAACTGCGATCCCCAACCCGCATGCCCCAACGTCGGGATTATGGGCACTACCCCCCATGATATAAAAACCAATAAGGGGTTCACAGGGGGAGGCCTGTGTTAAGCAGTGGACCAATATGGGCTCTTGAGGTGAGGTGAGGCGAGTCGTGTTTTTTTGCGAAGAGTTTAAGACACGGAGAGGTTTATAAAGGACATTTGTTATCAATGAAGATGCATTCATGAATGTCTTACTTCTACCATTTAACTGTTCATTGGTAAATTTTCTTTTGTTTTTTGCTCTCGTAGGTAATCAAAATGTAGCCAATAAGCGGCGAATAATAATTTCGCTATTCATTGGTTAATTTTCTTTTGTTTTTCACAATTATGAAAATTCAGCCAAATCAGCGAAATTAGTATTAGTAAGACACGAATGTATCTCGGCTGTGTGAAAATATCCAGTATTAACTTTAGGTTTTTATTATCTGTACAAAATATTGCACTTCAGATTTTCAAGGTTCAATTCACAAATGTAGATAGGTACCTACTTATTGGGTATTTTTTTAGATATTTTTAAACGTTTTACAATGTGTTGGTATCGTGATGTCAGTTATGGCTTGAAAGAAAGAACAGTATAATTTAACAGGCCATAAGAAATAATCTAAGGAAGAATGACGAAAGAAGAAAGCCCAATATTAACCCAGAAACGAGCATATAACAATAACTCGACAGATTTACTGCCTTGTAGAGCACGGCTTAGATTTAGACATTATAACGAGGTCGTTGCCCCCGCCCTTCGGCGGAAAAGTCAATATCTGCCTGTTCTAAAGACTAGATAAGTCAATATCTGCCTGTTCTAAGGACTAGATAAGTCAATATCTGCCTGTTCTAAAGACTAGATAAGTCAATATCTGCCTGTTCTAAAGACTAGATAAGCCAATATCTGCCTGTTCTTAAAGCTAGACAAGATTTCCTTTTCCCTGTAAAGGTCGATCAAAGGTTTCGCAAGTACACACAGCCTTTTCGGCCTAGAACACATTAATTTGTAATTATAAATTAAATTGTTAATTTGTGCACTTTGTACTTTACAAGACTACGAAAATAGGCACTGACGTACTGCTAGATGCATTTACCTCATGGAAGTCTGAAATGGGAAGTCCCAGACCTACTTCCCAGGTACGACGTAACATACATTACAAACTTAGGTACCTACTCGAATAAACTTTGATCGACCTTTAAGATACTCAGACAGCGTATTTTCTCAAGTCTTTTGACCGTTGCGGGACCTGAAATCACCCCCCTGTCAGCTTGGGTGGTGGTATCAGGGATTCTGCTATTACTGGACTTTCGAAATAGGTGACTATAAATGACTGGGCCGCATCTGCAATTTCCTCGTGGCAGTACGACACAAGGTCGACCTATGACCTGGTGAAGTTCGATAGAATCCGCTGGATGCGGGAAGGTAGCGCAGGATTGGTCATTGTCATCTTTACGGGAGCCCTATGACCAGCACTAGCTATCAGGTGCGCTTATCAGGGGATAAGCGCCTTATTGACTTTCAGGATCTAGGAGGCCTGCGTCCAGCAGTGGACCAATATAGGCTGTTGAGGTGAGGTGAGGCCGAAAGGCGCCCCCTTTTCGGCCTGATTCAGATTCGGACCCCACGTACCTAAGTTGTTTGACTTTATTTTTGTAATTTCATTTCATTTTATTAATTCCACCGTAGGTACATTTTTATATAGGTACACTTGATGTCGTTGAAATCGAATTTACTATTTGAGCTATCTGTAGACTGTTTGCAACAGTCGGCAGTTAGCTCAATTGTTTCAATTGTAAATACTAGTATAATTTTCTTTGTGAATAAATTTATTTACTATTATTGCATAATTAAACATAATAATTCAATTATGTATGACAAACACAAAATTTTTGAGAAGGAAGGAAACACCTTATAGGATTGTACGCAGAAGAGCGAAGAAAAAAAAGCAGACATACAGCGTGGTTCCTATATAAACACATAATTATAAAATAAAAATGGTTGGCTGTAAAAAGGCCTTTCATTTCATTATGCAATTACGAGTAATAAGGAAATATTTGAGTATAACCAGGAATTTCAACAACTAAAACTCAAACTTACGGAAACAATAAGATGATTTTGAGAGTTAAAACAATTCTAAAATGAACCAGGCACAAAATATATTAACTAGAAACACAGAAAACAGACTAAAATGAGATCACTTAGAAAAATCATAAAGTCTATTTTCGGGGCATGCACAGTTCATTCAACTCTCGTGTCTCTGTGGGAAAGTAGACCGATGTCCGCGAAATAGGAAATTTATGGGAGCCCTGTCTGCAGGAAAGAGGTCGGGGCAAGGCCTACTTAGGAGATATAAGAGTAACGTAGAGGAACTTATTTACAGTCTGTGAGAGTAGACTACGTAAAGACCCAGAAGAGTGTCCTATTGATTAACTAATGTTAAAAGTAAATATTCCTACTAGTCTGCTGACTCTGTAAAACTATTGTAAGCATAATCGTGTAATGTAAGCCTTGTGGAATGATAACGATCGAAAGTCTTTTTAACCCCCGACGTAAAAGAGGGGTGTTATAAGTTTGACGTGTCTGTCTGTGTATCTGTCGATCTGTGTATCTGTCTGTGGTATCGTAGCTCCCAAACGGATGAACCGATTTTCGTTTAGTTTTTTTTGTGTCATAGATAATTTTATCCCGAGTGTTCTTAGCCATGTTTCATGAAAATCTGTTCAGCCAAGAAACGTCGGCGGGTTTTTTTTAATTTTAAGTTTGTCTTGTTCTATTTGAAATCATTGATAACATAATCTTCTCAGATTTTGGCTTACGGTTGCACTATTAAGGTTTTACTCGACTATTGTGTTTTATTCTATGTGAAGGCTTACTATAAGGAGGTTTTGATCACTTGAAGCGGCGCGGCGTAATGAAACTCTTTTCTGCTCATAGCATAGTACAGTGTTACAAACTATACTAGGAAGCGCTAAATTTTTCTATATTTGCAAAAGAACAAGACTAGCATTAACTGGCTTGTTACAATTACAACTAAATAAAAATTGGTTGTCTGTAAAGTCGGTTTACTGACGATAGTTGAACGTGACAACGCAGACGCATCGCTCACTCAAGTAGGAGAGAGACGAATGTCGAGCGCTCTCGCTTGCACTTCAAGCCTTACATGGAACGCCTCAGAGCGAGGTAACGCCGCATGCGAGGTAACGCCGCATGCGAGGTAACGCCGCATGACGTCATGTTTTTTCGTGCGTGCAGCCGGCTCTATCGAATTATAAGACGTTGTCACGTCAAAAAAGATTACGTATCCCGCAGGACCTAACCAGAAGGGTGGGTCTATATCACGTTGGTAACGAGATGTGAACGTGAAGTCTGCCTCTTCCATACAATTTGGTACAGCGCCTCTATCGTGCGGACAGGGAGGGAACTACGCAAATCCCATACAAAAAGGATACGTAACGATCACGTGTGTCGTTGCTAACGTCAAATAGACTTACCCCTGGTAAGTAGGTATTTATGTAACGTCACGACGACGACGCTCTTGGTTATAAGTCCTAGCCAGCCGTTTCAAAGTTTGTATTAAATCCAGGTTGTCTGGCAGAGATCGCTCTTGAGCGATAAGACCTCCAATTGTCACTTAGTTTATAATTAATTTATATTAAATTGTTTCTTAGTTTTAAGTGTGCAATAAAGTATTTTCTATCTATCTATTTATTTATTTTGTACTCGTTCGCAAAGAATAATAAATTTAATATTTTTTGGGCTAGACGCGTACCCAACAATAAGCTTACTATACAAGGTGCCACAAAATATGTGAACCGATCCGAAAAGGAGTGATTCCGGGCCACAGGGGGTCAATTTGCATAATTATTCATATTAGTAATTAATAATCTAAAAGAAAGTAGCCTAACGATTAGACTACGTCAATAAAATTCTATGTGTTGCTTTAATTTTATCTAGTAATAACTAAAATAGAATATCTGCTAGTAATACTGTAAAGTGTAACAAAATACTTTTAAGTACAGCGATGCCTATTTCAAGAATTTTAATGACGACCAACGTAAGCTTTACAGAGATATCATCAAATCAATAAACTCCGTGCCTCTATTTGCCAACCATTTTATTGGCTATTTGTATTCAAATCATAATTCAAGAGTTATAAGTAATAAAAATAACCGGCCGTACACGTGCAAAATATAAAAGCGAACTCAGTTATAAAAACGAGAATAAAATATTGCCTGCGTTTATCTTGATTATGTGTTTACCATTTCTTCATTTGGAATTGGCTTCCCCAATTAAGAGATGTAATATTTTTCAACATTACCATCGTGCCGAAATAATTATTAAACAATTAACTATAGGTACCAGCAAACCAGTCCTTTTTTATATAGTTATACCAATTATAATTGGTATTACTATAAAAAAAATTATGATGAAAGCATGAGCTGTGACGATGGTATTATAAATTTGATAATCTCCAATTAAAGATCCGGGGGTATTAGATTATATATTCCTTTAACTTGTTTATGTATGAATATTTCTAATATAGCTTTATGTGGGATTCCATTTTTATCTGGATTTTATTCTAAGGATTTTATTTTAGAAATAATAAGATTTAGAAATTTTTATATTTAAATTTTTTTTATATTATGTATTACCGTATAATAAGGACGGTCAGGTATTGGGTACCTATCAAAACCCATAAGTAGGAAAACGACCGTTCAGTACAATTGACTAACATGCGAAAATGACCTCGTAGCAAAACGTCTGGAAATGAAAATAGTCTGCGTGTCTCAAACGACAAGTACAGTCTGACCTCGTCTAACTATCAAGCCTTAATGACTAGTCACTTCCACACATTTTTGAGTCTAAGTGAGAGAATTTTCTTGGTTTTGCATTGGCCCCCAGATAAAACTTAAACAATGCTCAAACTTAAATAAGTAAGGCCACAACATTGCATACCTATTGTAAGTCCGCTTGACGTCATTTCGAGGTCAGTTGATATCATAATACGGACACTTGAGCAAACATCGTCTACGAATTTTAAAACCAAATCATTTTGCATGAGAGCAGTGGTTGGACTACTGTGGTTCGCACATAAATGTACCATGACCCCGATGTATGCAGAGCTTAACAACAAACAGCCTGCAATAATTGCTGTACATGCTCCGTGATACATAAGATGCTTTCATACTGGCATGGCGATTTGCAAGGAGTCACCGCCGAAAAACATGGTTGAAAGGGTAACCATTTCGACTATTTTCAAAATATACCTACCGAACCTACCTACCAAAATATCCCGTTTTAAATTACTTTAGTGCATTAATAAATTAATTTATTGTTGAAAAAAGTTAGTGTTCGCGACGTCTACTGTTCGTAGAACTACTAGTGTAGTAACAACCTAACACACTTATGTCACTCCCTGAAAAGTAAGCTTCCTAACAGTGAAAGAATTTTTCAAATCGGTCCAGTAGTTTCGGAGCCTATTCAATACAAACAAACAAACAATCAAAACTTTCCCCTTTATAATATTAGTATAGATACCTACCTACCTATCTACATGTTTGCAGAAGTTTTCAGTTGAGTTTTATTTTGTTTTGTCATTACTCATTTCATTATCTATCTTCTCTATCCAAATGCAATGTTTTGTAAATTTGTTTACAAAACGAGTGTGAACACCAATACAAACCAAAGCTGCTCTAATGGTGCAATATTGGCTAAAATATGTATATTTTTTATATAAGTAAGCATAAACAAAAATTAAATTCTAAAAAAAATTGTCCGCTGAATATTCAAATTATAAGATGTGCCCTTGATTTAAAATGTATCAAACGGAAACGGTTAACTTCTTCATTCTAAATTTATAACTGCAGCTAGTTTTGATTGTGTTATTATGCGTATGGATGTATGCGAAACTAAATTCTGGTAGGATAGTTTTGTTTTTATTTATTTGATATGGAAGAAAAACAAAAATGTGCTCGTACATAGATGGGGTTCAACCAAGCACGGAAACACTTAACAACATGTTTTTATGCCTAATATACATTTTTGTAATGAAGTGATTGTCCGGAATGGTTTTATGTGTGTATTTATTTAATAACGTTGCGATGTGTGTTTAAAATTTCATTTAATAATGTTGGTATTTTGATTTATAATTTTTTGATAAAAAAGTGGAATTTTGCCTTTTGGAAATTATCAAATCGAAATTAACAAAGCAAACAATGCTTGATCCTTGCAGAGTTCAAAAACCATTCACACCACACCCGTTCTTCTCTTCAGCTTAGCTCCACATTTGGCACATCTATTGCACGTTGTACAAATCCCTTAAACCCAAAACCCAAGTTTTCTAAAAGGTTTTCCATTAAATTTATTCATGAATGCTGACACCGATCACCTAATAAATGGCCGTAGACTCAATTTGATGCTGTGATATGCTTAGAACATGATTTAATGGCCTTTTTATCGAAAATCAACTGACATAAATCTCGTGAAGGTTATTGCAATATTAACCAGGCAAATGAATAGAAATTGATGAGAATTAAAATAGTCAAATAATTTTAATAAGATTCCAATAAAATATTAAAATATTATTAATCGGGAACGTTTTGAAGTACTTATAACTTTATTTAAATTATGTAACCCCAAGGTTTACAAAAAGAGGCATCCTTGTTTCTCAACTATGAGAAGTTTACAAAAAGAGGCATCTTTGCTTGTCTAATGAGAAGCAAAGATTCCTATTTTTCTCATGTATGAGAAGAGGCACAAAGAGGCGTCTTTTTGTAAACCTTGGGGTTACATAATTTAAATAAAGTTATACTTCAAAACAGGGTCCTGTCTCAACATACCTGAAAAGTTATAATCCTGCTAAACGTCTGGAAATATTTTGAATGTAAGCGGATTAACAACGGACCTTGTTTGTGTCGGAAGAACATCAACGTTCGGAAACTTTCTCAATACAACCACAAGAGCGTTCCAAAAATTCAGGAAATACCAAAGCATAACTGGGCATATGCTTTCTTTCAGATAGCCTCGTGTCGTGATAAGCCTACCTTCCTTTTAATGACTGAAGGCTACGTAACAAGGTCGTGATCCACGTGATTTTCACGATCACATGTCAGTATTCCCGGGGTATCTAAATTGACAACGTGTAAGAAAATTCGAGTACGTACTAAGCTCAAAGAGAGAAATTCCGGACCCCGAGGGGTCCATTTGGCTTAGTACACAAATATTTTTACAACGTGTATTTTATTTAAATAACTATAAAGGTACGTTTAGTGTCTAACGTGAAATTTGTATTGGTGTGTGTATATTTTGTTTTTATTCGTGTACGAGCTTACTGTATTAAACCACCTACTTACGTAGGCAGTATATAGTACCAACTATTTATAATTTAACTATATCGTACCATAGAGACTGAGGCTGACGGACAAACCGAATTACGGTATAAGTTAGCTGTAATAAAATAAGTTAATAACATGTAACATAAATAAAAGAAAAAAGAAATAAAAATATTTAACACTTTATTACTCACAATTAACAAATGGTTGGCACAATGTCGGTGGGATTTTCTACCTGCCCCTCCGACGTGGTGTAAGTTTAATCCGCTATACCTACACAGTATTAATGATATCAAAAACTTATAAAAACAATATCCATTGGTTTTGTATCAAGGTAGATCCTAAAAGCTAAAAGTAAGATACCATGTCGCCACGAAGTAAACGAGTTTGAGAAGGACTGAACTGCAAAATGTGAAAAGAGGGCTCAGGGAGTCCTTGCCCAGCTGTGGGACGGTGCATGCTGACATTCATAGCACACGAATTAACTGTAAATATTTATAAGCCTAAGTTAAGAACCCACGATTCCTTCAAATAAAGACAAGGAGCAGTGTAATAAAAAAAACATTATGAATTCAAACACCGCGCGCGAGTGCCAAATCCGACACGGGCGACGAATTTTAAACAACACAAGAGTTATTGATAGCTGAATTCTACTCGTGTCTAAATGATTTTAAATACCAAGACTAACTTAGACTAGGTATGGATTGTATTTGCTAGTGGTTTTGATATTGCTCGGGAATTCCCTTGAGATAAGTTGAACGAGTGATTCCAACGACTGTTGCGAGGTTTTCCCTAAAAAAGGACGTCAAAGTCTCCTAAATTCTAAAAATACCAACAGGTTGATTAAGACTCGTAAGTGCTTGTTTACCAGCTAGTAGTATTATACTCCGATGTACCTAATAAAGGTATTTATTGCTACCTAAAAATAATGTACCTCCCTCAGATGCGCCTACGAAGGTATCTTTTCATTGCAAGTAGGTAATGATTTTTTCCCATCTCTATATTTGTTTCTATTCCCGGAACCTTCTGTGGGTGTTGAATAAATTGGTGAAAATATATTTATTTTACGAGTTAAGGGTGTAAACTTTTATGAAGGCACTCAGATTCTGAATTCGTAGAAATATCTGAAGTTTTATGATAAAATTCTTGTAGACAGCATTATTATATCAAGTGAGTAGGTACGGTAGACTGAACGCTGATATTCGGACGCGCTTTCTAATATTCAGTTCAAATATCTTTCTTTTTCTCATTTACAACAAACGTGTTACATAAGAAACTAGGTATTAATCTAAGGTTTTTGTTATTATTGTGCCTAAGCCTCGCACTCTGGCTAATTTCTAATTTCTAAGAAATCAAATAAATTATTATTATTATTATTATCGCAATAATTTCCGACATCGACGTCATTCATCGAAGTCCCGTCGAAGACGAAAATTTTTGCGAGATTATTTGATTTCTTTGAAATTAGGTATTAATATTTGGTTAGTTTTCGTCTACCTAAATTTAGTCGAGTAGTGTAACATCCTCGGATATATTTTTGTAATTTAATTATATTCGGATTAGCGTCGATCATATTCTTTCGGTAGGTATAGATTACATACCGTGGCCGTGGCGGTGCCGGCTTACAATTTGCAAAACCCCAACTCTTTCCGCGGGTGTCGTAAGAGGCGACTAAGGGATATCAACCGGGAGCGGGCAGCAGCGCCCCCTGCAGAACAACTCTACCACCTAACTGCGATCCCCAACCCGCATGCCCAGCGTGGGGATTATGAGCATTACCCCCCTGAGATACAAGCCAATAAGGCGCTTATCAGGGGGAGGCCTGCGTCCAGCAGTGGACAAAATTTAGGCTAGAGCCGGTGAGGAGGCCATGGTGTTTGCGGATTTAGAATCGACCCTTCCAACTCAGTCCACGGATATCTTAGGGACCGATTAAGGGAATGCACCAGAGGAAAGACAGCAGCTTCTTCCTACCGCTGCCAAGTCCACTGATCCGCCTGCTAAGTGAGGTGGTTAGGTAAAAGCCCTTGTTTGGGAGAGGGATGTTCAGCCGTGGGCGCATGTGGACTGATGAGGAGATACCTACCTACTGCGGGGGCTGGGGAGGTTACCTGCTTACATTCATCATGAGTTCGTCAAACTACGAAAGGTTTTATAGTAAAACTAGTCCCGCGGTTGCACACCTGTTGTTTCTATGTAAACTTTTAAAGGTGATTTCTATCCCATGGGAACGGATTTATGGGAAAAAAGTAGCCTTTGCTTGATTCAAGGATTAGAGTTACCTATATGCAAAATTTCAGCCCGATCCGTTCAGTAGTTTTGGCTTGAAGAGGTAAAAAACGTCCATCCACCTATCGGTACATCTTATCATCCAAACTTTCACATTTATAATATTAGTGTGATAGGTTAGATATTTTGTTCTAATTGTAGCACGTCAGTAGGTTAGTCGCAAAACAGCTTTGTAGATAAATGACATTTCCGAAGTAGAGATTAGATACCGTAGGTTACTTCATAGGTTAATAAACGTACCGCCGCTGTTTTTCCCCCGCTCGATTTTACTTGTAGGGTTGCCGCTTACATAACTCGTTAGCACTTTCTAAATATTTCAACAAATTGATATGACAGATGCTTGCGTAAAACACGCCTATTTTTGCAACAACAATAGACAGAACAATAAACAATAGACTTAACAAGACATGGCCTTTAAACTTTTGCTCTACCAATACGTAAGAGTAAATTAAGGACAAAACAAGCTTCCTCGGTCAAATTGTCTCATTCATTTGATGATGATATTCTCCTAGCCAAATTTCGGCCACGGAGGGCGGCCAGTCTCAATGAAAACTAGCCAGGTGCGCAGGTCATATTATAGTGCACGAGTGTGCGCGCAAACACAGGTGCACTATCTATTTCCTCACTCTCATAATCCAATGGGACGTCGAATATGGACACGACCGGGAAGAGGTTAGGCGCAGGACCAACAGCTATTTGTTATTATGTGTGATTTTTATTTTTGCCACCTTCCTATATTAAAACATTGTAAGTGCCTACCTATTGTTATGTATTTTATTTATATTTAAATATAATATTATATGTATTATATAGTGTTAGTTTATTATTGTATAACTGTAATTTTTCTCTGTAATTAGACTTGTATCTAGGTTACTTTAATTATATAGCACGCCTTTTTATTTGTTACTACCATGTGTGGTTGGCAGGTAGATAATGCCATCGGCATTAAGCCCACCTTTTGTATACTTTAGTGTGCAATAAAGGATTTAAATAAATAAACAGCGAGGCACGGGGGTATAACACCTCCAACTGACTTCCTTATTCATCTACTGGCTACGTATTTACTTGAGGTATACAGGGTTATTTCGGGCGAAATGTCAAAAACTTTTTCCTTACTTCAACATTTACCCACGGAATGCAGCGACTTCGCTTGTCAAGTTATTAAATCTACAATTAGGTCAATAATTTACTGGCATCTCTAGACTGCGCTAAGTAGTTCATAACATCATAAAAACGCGCCAATAACGTGCGAAGCATTCCTCATGATCACAATTAACTATGAAGTAGGTAAAGTATTCGTTAGGAGCAGTTTTGTAGTTTGGTTGTTTTTTTTGTTTGATGAACGTTGAAAAAACATCAACAAACAGGAATATAATTAAGATAAAGTTTCCTTTGCTAAATTTGAAAATAGCTGTAGTGTATCCACTCTTTAAAAAGTTATTACCAGCAGCAGAGCTTGCAGATTACGCAATATCAGCGTATTACCAATAAGGCTGTATTGTTAGATAAATACTTCTTTGTAATTAAAATTAATTATTGAAGTATGAAGTTACTCAGGAATTGTGTTGCATTTCAGAATAAGTTGTATTGAGTATATAGCTACCTCCCTAAATATTAATTGCATATAAAAAGACGTGGCAACAGAGTGAATTTTAGGTTAAGTATGGGCGGCTTGTTTACAAACATTGTACGTCGAGTTTGGCTAGTGTATTTGTGACACAATCACGCATACTATCATCAGTAGATAAAAGTAAATATAGCAGTAGGATTTAGGTATTTTTACCTACGATAACAGCTAATGATAAGGAAATTGTAGAAAGTAGGTACTAGGTATACCTAACTACCTACACCTCGTATAATCAGCCAGCGATAGCATATCGATCTAGGATGTCACTTTCTGCGGCCTTGTTACAAAAATAATATTTGATAATCGAATACTATAAGAACTTTCGTTGTTTATTTATTTATTTAATAAGGTCAGCTGTGTGGTGCCGGTTTAGAATTTGCACCACCCCAACTCTTCCCGCGGGTGTCGTAAGAGGCGACCAAGGTATATCCACCGGGGGCGGGCAGCAGCGCCCCCTGCAGAACAATTCTACCACCGAACTGCGATTCCCAACCCGCATGCCCAGCGTGGGGATTATGGGCATTACCCCTACGAGATAAAAGCCAACAAGGCACTTTATCAGGGAGAGGCCTGTGTCCAGCAGTGGACCAATATAGGCTGTTGAGCTTGAGCTTGAGCAGTTAAGCCGTTTATGCGAGAAAAGGTAACAGACAGACAGATAGACAGAGTTACTTTCGAAATTATAATATTAGTATGGGTTCTTTATTGCACACCAATAATCAAAATCCTATCCTCATCATCTTCAGCTGCCTACAGTCTTCCGCAGATCGTCATCCCACCAGGCCGGAGGGCGTCCTACACTACGTCCAACACACTAAATCTCATCCTATCCTTTAAATCTTGAAATCGGCATAAAACTGGACCTACGTTTCCATTGGTAAATATTGGTAGAAGGGGTCCGTTGTACACAACTCACAAAGGTTAATTGTGTAAGCCCCTGTCTCATATAAAATTTACAAAACACAGCTTTGCCCTTACGCCACGATAGCCAACGTTAGGTTCGAACATAGATGTAAGTAAATTCAGGAGATTGGGTACAGCTTCTCGAAAGTGGAAAGCTCAAATTAGGTGCATATAGGTCCACCCACCTCAGTCATAGTCGGATCGGCGCAGCCGGCGTATTGTTGTCTCGGTCGTACTTCAGTCTAGGTAAGTCTTACCATCTTTGTTGTTCATTAGGCACGTATGATGCTAAAAGATTGGAATTATCGTGTCTTTGCGTTTAGCTGTGACACAACACAGGCCATTTGTTGAGTTAGCGCTGGGAGAACGTAAGTACCATATCTACAGAATTTTACTTAGATCGATGGGCTAGAAGTTAAACTAATAGAAACTGACTGAGGACTGTTCTTCGATGGATTTTTGCAGTTTAATGTGTTTTTCGTTGATAAACATGGGACATAAGTAAGATTAAAAATAATAATACCTAATTGCAAACTTTTCATTACCAAACAAATAATTCAATAATTTTAGATTATTTGGCTTGGCTTCTAGATCTTGGATTACAGCACCTCCACTAGGTGGTTAGACTTGTGTCGTAGGTTTTGATTCCCCTTGAAGGTATACAATCGATAAGCCACAAATCAATGGTCGGTACAATTAAAAGATACAGAACCTAAGTTTTTGAAAAGTATTAATCCAATAAATGTCGCTGCCACTGGCAGACAAATATAAACCCTTAATAAATTTTACAAGTTTTTGTCATCAAGGTAATAGTGACACATAACTTTCTCTAAATCAACATAAATAATATCAGAAATCAATCTGATATCAAAGCTATACTGGTTATAATAAACATAAAAGCATGCAAAATGAACGAAGTAAATGAAACTTAAAGACACATGCAAATTAATAAAGCAGCCTACACACTTACGCGCAAAAATGTTTTTCTGCATGGCTTTATCCGCACCGCACAATAAAGCTACAGGTTTGTGCAACTTTTTCACTTTTTAATTTGACAAACGTTTGTTTTTGTAAATAACATTTTTTTAAACGTCTGTCCGGGACAAAATTGCGAAAATTAAAACCATAAAGTACTGCGCATAATCAAGATATCACGATGATAATACACGAGGTCGATCTGATTTTTGCCGACTGCGACCTTAGCGAAATTAGCACATATTATGTAGATTTATTTAAATAACGCATAGGACATACCTACCTCGTTTTATTAGAGTATTTTATGTAGTATCTTATGGTAGAGCGAATATTTAAAATAATAAGGCTGCGAAAGATGGTACAACTTTCGGTTGTACAAAATATTTAAAAAATTGCCATGAAGCTCGTTTTGATATAGATAGACAAGTATAACTTTGTTGAATTTAATTATATCATATTTATATATATATATCCATCAACAACTATACATCACTCATCATCATGTAAAGAATTGTCTTTAATTTTACATTTCGTTTCAAACTTCTTGTAAAACAAAGCTTTCTCACAAACACCAACTCTTTTTCGAGTTATTAACGAAACTAAGTGTAAAGTTCGTAACTAAACTTTTTGCCCAACAGCTGAGGGACACATTATTCCCTCAGCCGTTGGGCAAAAATGTATATTTTTTGGTAATATTAAAACAAAAATATTTTTATTAAATAAGCAACGCTGATAATTCTTATCACGTGTTTTATGTAATTAATAAAAAATAAACGCAATAATTAGTCCTAAGTTCTTCACAGATCTCTTATCTTTATCGTGTCAATGTGACCGTGGCTTTAGATAAGGCGGAGGTCAGTTTCAAAATGTTGAGGAAGTGATTATTAATGCTTTTGTAGGCTTTATTAAAAAGGTCGTTAGTAAACCGGAGGTATTTTGTGCTGCCAATGGCTTATACATGTTTGAAAGGAGGTGTCACTGAAAGTGAATAAGCGTTTTTTTGGTTATTTACGAGTACTAATAGTATTAAGTTTTTATAATTATGTATGTTAGTCTCTAAGGTACCTATTTATGATATGGGCCAAAGTTAAGTTACTCGTACTTCTCTTGTGATGCCTTGACATAAATGATTATTAATAGTATTAGGTATTTTACATAGATAGTAATCTCTTTATTGTGCCATCAAAAACTTGTAAAATAACTTACAGACCAATTAAATCTCCTCAACAGCCTGTATTGGTCCATTGCTGGACGCAAGCCTCCCCCTGATAAGCACCTTGTTGGCTTTTATCTCATGGGGGTAATTAAATCTAGTATGGCACAATCGGCGGCCTTACTTATTATTATCTTGTTTATAAATAAGCGGTCTGATTTTATTAAATGTGCAATTTTTCAATCTAATTCTTTTTGCCTTTATTCCAGTCGAGCTGATGTAAGCTATAATATTTGAATGTTTGAATCAGAGTTCGATTTTTCATGTGGTACCTTGGTACATCAAAATAAATACCATAATTTATTTAGAATTCCCACAAGAAACCTTGTCCATTTCCTATTAACAGGGCTGACTCCGCTATACAATTTTTATATTTTGCGGTAGTCAGCCCTCAATAATTGTACCGTATCTATCTATCAATTTCAAATAGGAATAAAATAGATTTATCTGTGCTATCAGACTTACATACTTTCTACAATTTAAAACAGCAAATCAGAAAAAACTACTTGTAAATGTAAGCCAATATAATATGGCATTATTTCTGGTCCCAAAAGATTTTTGATTTGTTCCTACATTTGTTTATACAATGTCAACGACCAAAGTGCTTTATTTCCTTTAGAGCTTACAGGACTTTTAGACAAGCGTTTAGATCGGTATTATTATTGTTTGAACTACAATCGTCAGAAAATGTACCAAAACTCTGTGAATTTCAAGTTTTACCGAGGGTGCGAAGTCGTGCGTACTTCCTTTTACAAAAATAGGGTTGCACCGAAACGAAAGCAAGAAATTATAGTATATCGATTATCTGTGCTCAAGCAAAGTTGCGCTCCTCACACGAAATTAATCGAATATCGAATAACTCGGTTATTGACTCGTTAAATTGTTTAGATGTGTGGAAACTCGTGAAGGTCGGAAGCGAGTTAATTAATAATCAATTGATCGAGAGATGTGAAGGGCTAATTCGATTAAAGTCGTTCTGGTGTGATTATTATCGAATCGTAATTTGAGGTCTCCTGCCAATTAATTTTTATTTTATCATAGCTAGGTATCTCATTCGATAAAATTTAAAGGCTCACACGAGGTTTAGTTTCAGTACCTCATCAATAGATTAATTAAAGCCATCAGGAACGATACGTTATTATCGGTAAATTGGTTTTATCAATAAATTGTATTTCTGTATTTCGGTTTCTGATCGACAGTAATTTCGAAATATTGAAATAAAAAACACGAAAGTTGGTCTCACGGCGCGGCGGCGTCCAGTATCACCTTCTTTTAGCTTAGTACAATACCACATTCCAGTGGCACCTTGGGGGTTATAAACGTGATCTGTATACGCTTTAATTGTTTAGTTTATCAGCTTTAGTTTCTGCTCCCTTTCTCTTGCTTTACCTAGGTACATCATTTCTTCTACTTGCTGCATCTGTCATCTATCTGAGTACTCCTCATGTACAACAGACTCTACCTACCACCTATTAAACTAGCTTGTACTTGCCTTCATATCTGATTATAAGTCTGTGCTGTTCTAGTGAAGCCAAATAAATGTATCTTTATCTTCCAAATTTTTACAAGGCCATAAAATTAAAAACAGCTGTTTTGGAATATCGAAAACAAAATCCAATTCTTTCAAAAGCCGGTGCATAACACTGCATATAAACAAATGCTACTAAACTGGCAACTAATTTATGAATGCATTCACCGTACGGGAAGGGAGCATGTTAAATGCGGATTGTACGGGAGAGGTACGTATGCGGGTCGACCCCCTGACCCACTCCGGTTCCACGCTGCATCCAATGGGACAAAGGGATTGCTAACAAGATTATTTCTGTGTTATGTGACATTTTACGATGACGTCAGAGATTATAGTGTTACCTTGTGGGATCGGGTGGCTGAAAAGTGAAACCATTTAGTGATAATTGGGTTATTAATTAGGGTAAAGATTATAACAATAAAGGAACTTTATAGCTACGCTCTAGCTATGGAGTTGTTTCTGAAATTCCATGAAACGCGGTGAATTATAATTTGTAATTGGTAGTTGAGGTGAGGATTATACTTTTGTGCCATACATACTTTTCTGCCTACTTCCTGCTTGCTTGTTTTGTGACTATACGAGTATATGTAAATGTGTTTTTGGCCAAATAAAATGTATCTTTATCTTTATCTTTTTGTATTTTCGTGGAAAAGGGTCAACTTTTCAGACCGGTTTAGGTAAGTAGATATTATTATGAGGCATTGATTAATTTTTTAATTTATCAGATTTTTTTATAGTTTACCAATATTTCTAATTTGCCGTATTAAATGACCATCTACTCGATGGACCGAAGACATTGTACCATTCGATGGATGGAAGCAGCTGAGGATCGCTATTTGTGGCGGCATATTAGGGAGGCCTATGTCCACATGTCCAGCAGTGAACGTTTATGGGCTGATATGATGGCCATAATGATAATAATGAGGATATGTCAGACCTAGCGGGTTTGGTTGACGTACTAGGCCTAGATCTCAGTACTCCGGGATCCCCGTGGTAAAAACTCAAATTACTAAAGCAAAGCAAAAATTCAAATTTTTTGCTTTGGTTTCTTCATCATCATCAGCCTATATTCGTCCAGTGCTGGACATAGGCCTCCCCTAATGAGCGCCATAGCGCCCTGTCTTCGATTTCTTGAATGCGATAAAACAATTGCTCTAAAAAACGAAAAAAAAAACATAAGTGCACTGTTTCGCATATAATTTGGTCTAGATCTCAGAAACCCTGCGGTCTATTGAAATGACTGATGTTTTTATTCGTACGTTATTACTAATTGTTTGGTTCCTTGAACCAGTTTCTTTATACGTTGTGTAGTTTTATTGTAAATAAGCAAAAACTTGATTTCCAAAAACGTATGCTCTGTCCCGCTCCTATCAAAGCGAAATCCTATGCCTATCCTTTTCGTAAAATGGCGCGCAATGCGCTCTCTTAAGAAGATATAGCTAGTGGTTGGGTGGGTAGGTTTGTAACTTGATAGTTTTAATGGAAATTAATAAACATGTACCAAGTAGGTACTCACTGGTTGGTATTTACCCGCTGGGCACTGTAAATGTTATCGCAGTTAATTTACTATGTACCTACAGATTAGAATTAAGTACAGGTCATTCCAGAGAGTGGTTTAGGTCCGTGATGGCTTTATTTTGCAAGTGCTGGTTAGAAACCAGCTCTTTTTATTATTAGTCCGTTCTGGGCCATTTCAAGAAACAAGCTTACATTACAAAAATTAGCAAGCTTATTGAAACCGAAATGCGAAAAAGATTTCATTAGAATGGTTAAAATCGGTTTGAGATTTTATATTTGATTGAAATCTCAGACCTATTTTAATATGTTCTTTTTATCCAAATCGGTCTCTCACTTTGGGAGCAGTTTCATGCCGCATGCCGTAACCAAGTTTAACCTTAAATCACCCCCTCGTTTGGCTTCGGGGTTAACCTAGGTAGAGAAGGTAAATAAGGATTATTAAGGACAGTGTTTTGATGGACTCACCGTGAACAGAAGTCTGATCTGGACTTAAAAAACTGCTTAAGGTATGGTGCTTACCTGAAACAAAATATTTGTATATTAAAATATATGCATAGAAATATTGTTATTAGCCTTTTCCCGAAATGATTTATTATTTGAAAAGATCATTTAAACATGCACAATTCGCTGAATGTGGCAACAATCAAGCTCATGTCCTAAGAAAACCGCGACAAAAAAGTCTCCGTGCTGGTATACACCTATAAAAGGAAATTCAACGGCAGGGACCAGCTAAAACGAGGAAAGTCGCCGACAGAAGCAGGTAATAGGTACACGTACAAAATTGATCGTAAATCAATCAAACCATAAAATGAACGTGCTATAAAAACGCTTTGGCGGCTGACACTCAACACCACAGTTATCTTAATGAGTATTCCCAATGATGATAGCCAATTGAATGTCAACAATTTAATATGAGTATTGAGCATAGGAATAAATACTTAGGTAATAAATAATTCAACAATGCCACAGTGTCCTTATAAAATGCCGACGCGGAATGCCATACTGCGAATGAGTTGATTATATTGTAGGAAAAAAATATTGATCGCGTTTGTTGATGTCAGGGTCATTTTGCAGAAATGTAGAGGACTCTATAGACTTATTTGGGTGGTTCATATAAATGCTCTAGTCAACATATACCTACAGCTTTTTCAATATCTACCTAAGTATACAAATATATTTATGAAAAATAAAAAAATAATTATATTGTTAAAAGTAAGTTATAAGTAGGTACTTACCTAATTGGTGGTGTGGTGAGCTAAAAAGGGTTATAGTTATCATCAAAAGACTAAAATCAGTAGATCATAGATGCTCACATCTATTATAAATGTGAGCATCTATGATCTACTGATTTTAATATTCTAAAGTTATGTAAGTACGTACTTTCAAAAGTTTCAAACCTTCCAATTCAAAAATAACCTAAAGCTCCACATAACACGAGTTGCTCGATACAAAAGCAAATCTCAAATCGCTATTCCCAGCGCGCGAAAGCATGTTTTGATAACCCGGCTTCAAAAATTCATGATGCAATTTACTCTATGAAATAAATTACTAACACATAAATGCTCATGGGTTATGCATTGAACCTACAGTATTCTGTTTACGCACCATAAGGGGTAAGACTATGGTCTGAAGATTTGTATTTCAAGTTCAACTTTATGCCCTGTAGTTAAGGTTTATATAACTTTTTTCGTTGGATCGTGTCGGTGATGGGTTGATTATTGTTTTACTTAACTTTTTATAGCCCGTTGCGGCGGGAATCATACTTCCCACATCGAGGGTTAACATTTGTTACGTTTTGATTGTGTTTGTTGAATTGAAATGATAATTATAAAAATAATACGTTTTCGACAGTATGGACACCGATAAAAGAGTAAAGGCACGTATTAAGAATTCAGAACTGTATGTTCTGAATTCTGAATTCTTCTTCTTGAATTCGAATCTGGGGAATACTGACAAAATTTTGCTCTGTATACCTACATGTGGTATGCAGAGCAAAATGTAGTAGCGTTTTGTGAGCAGCAGCGAGTATCTAACAGCCTATAGAATTATTCAAAGAACTGATAAAAGAGTACCTACGGCAAAAATAATGTGTTTCTTTTAATACCAGGATTTGATACTCTTTAAGGAATTTGTGCAGCAAAGTTTAATACATACATAGATAGGTAGTTCTTGAATAAATAACTTATTATTTAGCTCTACATAAAATAGAGTGAACGCTTGCTATCCGCAGTGTACGACGAGCTTTAGACCTATTCAATGAACAATAACTGGCTGAATCTGAATATGTTGAATGCAGCGGGGGCCTTATTTTGGATGATAGATGAAAATACTTGAATAGCAAACATTTCATGGATAGAAACCGTAAAATAGAACTATAAACACAGGCTACTGTTCGGGCGCTGTATTTTCTGTGATAAAATCTATACGAGGAAATCAGTGGGATGCTTCAAGGTCGTCAACTTTTATTTTATTTTTAACATAACTCGTTGGATTTGAGACTAAAGTTTCGGATATCGTTATTTATGAGGATGTAGGGTCCCATTGCAGAGTGAATCCCATCATTTAAATATGTAAATGATACTGATTTATACCAGCAGCGAGGTTTTTTCAATGCCTAAAGTAGCCTTATGAAGGTTGGCTTTAAATTGAAAAAGATATAAAGTAAACTGTGTTGATTTGTTACGTTAGTTACTTGTTACGTGTCAATATTATTTTATAGTATTACTAGCTGCGCCCCGCGGCTACGCCCGCGTGGAAATTTAAAATTATCACTTAGGGGTATGAAAAATAGATGTTGGCCGATTCTCAGACCTACTTAATATGCTCATAAAATTTCATGAGAATCGGTCAAGCCGTTTCGGAGGCGTATGGCAACGAAAACTGTGACACGAGAATTTTATATATTAGATAATCATATAGAAATGTCATTTTCAAAATTATCAACTAGGATGCGTTCGGGGCCAAACTGGGTTTCTCTGAACGCATCCTGATTGGTAATTTTGTCAAACCTTACGACCTCTGAAAGGCTGCAACCCAACCACTTTGAGACATGATAGGCAATTGCAACAGTACCTAACTACTTTACTAGCAGTTAGATAATACTTGAGCAATGCTTTGCAATTCAACCAGATATCTTACAACTAATTACGTCATGAATTATGGATTGCCTTTGATTTCTTCGTTTTGGGTTGAGCCTCAGCAATGAGCTTGAAACTGATTTTTCTGTCCATGCCCGTGTGATATATATATTTGTTTTATTTCAGTATTAGTCGCGGTTGACATGAGTAGGGACATATTTTCTTCGTCAGCATACATCGAAAGGGGGGGTAGTCAGTAGACTACGTATATTTGCTGCTAACAGAAACTACAACCCTAATTGAAAAAAACATCATTTATGATGACAGAAAATTCACGATAAATATATAGATAAATAGATCGATATGTTAGGTTTGTCTGAGCACTGGATTCTCATCTATTTTACTTAGAATTTATTATAACTACTGTAATTAACATACAATCCTGCAATTACACAGTACCATTAGAAGAGTAATTAGTTAATTTTAAATATTCTTCAAACCTATCTCGAGCTCTACTTTTCAAACTTACGACAATCTATAACAGCTAAACAAACATTATTCTTATAACCTGTTTTAGTTGGTTGTATCAGAAATACATATTCTTGCGTATATGTGAGGCAAGATCTTTGTATACCTTATTAGTAATGTTATTTATTTGTCAAGGGATAGACGGCAAAGTGGCAGATGGTGTGCCATAACCGTTTTGTAGAACAAGTCGAATTTAAATTACTTTATCGGGTGTCTTATTAGTTCTTACAGATTGTCGTTAAGTATGTGTAAGTTATCGAAGATAAAAACGAGCTAATACAGACATAGTATGTATTACTGGTACATAATTTTTTTTATCGTAAGGATCTTGGTTTTAAAGTGGATGTTTCCACTGCATTCCGACACGGCTTGTTGAACAAAAATTACAAAAATCTCGGCATTTTTTATCATAGCGTGGGTAAAACAAAAAGTAACAACCACGTTTTATATTTGTACGTTATTTTTAATTCTACAGGTTAAAATCGATAGGCACGGTGTTCTCTTCTATTTGACTCGTAAATATTTGTTTTAAGTATAATACCTACTCGTATAGAAAAGCATGAAATTATTTAAATAGCTTGTAAATCTTTTCCTTTTGGATGGGTTTCTTTTCTTTCTCATTCCCTTTTTAACAATTCCGTTCACACAAAGCTGCACTGTATCCCAAGTTTATCAACAAAGTCACATAAACACAGTTTAAAAGTCAATCCATTTCCTGACATCTCTAACATTGTACCCCAATAAACAAAGCCATCTTTGTGACTTGATCGATAGTTAGCCGGGAGTGTTTACAATGACGTCACCACTGATGACTCATGTACTGAATGGGCAGTGGAGTATTCTGTCTCATTTCGACGACGACATCGACATCGCGCGATACAAATAACGCGCGATGTCGTTACATTCTTCCTCTAACACAAGCCCTGCTTATTTTGTGGCTGGATGATGTTTTGTGAAATTTCCAGCTGCTGTTTTACAGCTGATATTTGTTCTGCAAGCTAAATGGAACCTACTCTCCATTTGGACTCTGCCCGAAAAACGGTAAGAAACTAAGGTTATTTCTTGTGGCGTAAACATCGTAAGAGATTATAAAGCCTAGCTATAGGGATATAGACTTGCAAATAATAATCGACCAATTTACAACAAGCAGGCACGCTTGTTGTAAATTGCTCGATAGGCTACTGTGGTTTGTCTCGATAAGTATCGTGGATCCTATACTCTGCTTTGGATTTGAACTCCTACTGAGATTCAGCAGAGTCCTAACCCCAAACCAATTGAGTCACGGGAGCTCTTCACCTCGAAACTTTCGATATGTTAGTAGATATGTTTTTATTTGTGACTAGACGATCGCCTCGCGGTTTCACCCGCGTAGTTCCCGTTCCCGTGGGAATTCCGGGATAAAATTATAGCCTATGTCACTCCCTGAAAAGTAAGCTTCCTAACGATGAAAGAATTTTTCAAATCGGTCCAGTATTTTCGGAGCCTATTCAATATAAACAAACAATCAAACCTTTCCTCTTTATAATATTACTAGACGATCGAATCGCGGTTTCACCCGCGTATTTCCCGTTCTCCTGGGAATTCGGGGATAAAATATAGCTTATGTCACTCCCTGAAAAGTAAGCTTCCTAACGGTGAAATAATTTTTCAAATCCGTCCAGTAGTTTCGGAGCCTATTCAATACAAACAAACAATCAAATCTTTCCTCTTTATAATATTACTAGCTGACTCGGCGAACTTCGTACCGCTCTCACCTTTTAAACCTTCCCTGAATAAGCTATCCTATCTTTCAAGTTGGATCAAACTGCACACGGTGTGCAAATTTAATTAAAATCCATCAGAGTCCATCGCGGAGAAACAACGTAACACGTGATTTCTATATATTAAGATTAGTATAGACTAAGTCAAAGAAAAAGAATACTTTACTGCCTATTCAGCATATGAAATGCTGAATAGGCAGTAAAGTATTCTTTTATTCCTTAGGTCCTTTCAAAACGCAAACCGCCGTGTTATTCACATGTATGTGTCCGAGAATAAGGCCCACTGCATGCAGCCCTCTCATTACCCAGAGCGTCGAGTGATCCGTGAGGGTCCCCCTCCCGCGATCCCGTATGGGAATTGGGATCCAGTTTTATCTCTAATGGGTCAATTGATTGGGTATTTATTACTGATTGAGCCACCCCTTTCATAATTATTATACCGGATGGAATTGATCACTTTTGGTCTCGGTTTTCGTTCAACATTTTATCATCATTCGGTTTTATATTGTGTTTAATGTTTAATAGGTTTTTTGAATAGGTTAATTTGGTGAGTGCCTTCTAAGCGTAGTATTTCTAAAAGTTTCTAAATACCAAATTTTATTTCATGTCATGTTTTATCTTAATTCATCGGCAATTTGTCGTCGCATCGATAGACGATCTTTGGTCTAACTTTTATGAGCATACTGACAACTTTCCAGCCATTCTCATGTGGCCGTGTTAAATAATCAAAATGCAGGCGCATTATACTAACTGCATAATTTAGGTTAAGAACCAAATTGAAAATAATTCTTATAAAACTAGACGGGGGAAGACTACCAAAATGATGGGTTGACGACACCGTACAAGACGCAGGCCGTGTTGGATGTCGAGGGCTGGCCATCTAGAATGGAAGCGATTTAACACATTTATGGCCTAAGACGCAGAAGCCAGTCTTTTCTCTCGGTTCGCGGCGGTCGAGGCTGGGCAGTAAATGCGTTAACGAGTCAATATTTTTAAACTTACGCAATCTAAACACATAATTGTTAGTAATATTTAACGGGTATTTATCGTGTTAATTTACTTATTATTCACGGGATAACAGCCATCCTGTGACCCCGACTGTAAAACTGTTGAAACGTCGGGAAAAATTGGTAAATAAACGCGATAAATACCCGTTAAATAGTACTAATAATGAATTCAGATCGCGTACGTTTAAAAATATTTACTCGTTAAATAGGAATGGATATATGAAAGGCTATGAAGATGAAGATGATAAAACTAGACGGGACATATCTCAGAACAGGGAAATATACCGGACCAAATTGAAAATTTCATTGAATAGAGGCCAAAACACACTTCGAATGATCGCTGAGCCTTAACTCTCATAAAAATCTAGAAAATGTTGACTTCTGCTATACAACCGTCTCCACCACAAGCGGATAAGTCTAATCAACTCATTGAATTAATTCGCACGGATCCGTGCCTTTGTCAAAATTTGATTAACTGGGAGCCTGACTTTGCTTATCCAATGCTTGCAGCTAGAGCTTTGTTCAAATGTTTGACGTCTGCATTGTAAGGTTTGTCGTTTTCCTTTATGCCTTTATGCTCTCTTAATCACTACGCAGTACGCTAGTACTATATGCGCTATGCAGTGAAACATAATTTCTTCTTATTTTTTTTTATTATTTTACGTGTGCTTGAGTTATTAATTTCGAGTTTAATTTAATTAATTAATTACTATCATTGTTATTATTATTTTTAGTTAATTTTGTATTGTTTTATATTATTCTTAGAATTGTAATTAATTATTTTAAGAATGACCATTATACACAGTTTTCAATTAGTATTAATTGGTATTATATGATTGTAACTCTACGTATTATGGTTGTGAATAAATAAGTACCATACACATTCGATGTGCCTGTAATGATAGGTGTACAATATTTTTAATAAATAAAAAAAAATCGTGTGAAATCCGTCTAGAGTGGTCTTTTGTTTCGTGGAAGTCTACGTTAGCGGTAAGGGTCATTATGCAGCGTACAGCGTACTGCGTAGTGATCAAGAGAGGCTTCACGAGTCAATGCGGTAAAACCTACCAAACGAATACTAGACAAACCAACATTCGTGAATGTAAAGATAATAGTTCGCACGGAGGAATAACATTTTGCTATACTATTCCGTATTGATGGGGAAAATATATTTTTGTTTCTACCTGATATTCGACAAAATTCCGCAGGGTTTTCTTTTTGTAACGTAAAGCGTTGGCTAGAGTAGGTATCTTCGTATTTTAAGCGATCGGTTTCTAAATAATTTTTTTTCTTTTATCTATTTCAATAGGCAAGAAATAAATACATAGTGGGTCCTTGTCGTGGTTTTCGTTTCCTGGCTTTTCTTAAAAAATATATTATCCTGAATATTATCCTGAAATTGTCACCATTTTTCGACAGCATGTCCTTGTTGTACAAGGATAAAATTTGTAAAATATTAAATAACAAGCCATTTAGGACATTGAATGGACGAAGTTTGATCGCAAGGGACAGATCCGGTAGTACACGGATCCTGCCGAGGTCGAGTCTCGCTTGTAGGTAAATTATACAGATTATAAACAACTTTATTATTACTCGGGTAATGTTTATAAATAATGGCCGATAAAGCTTATACTTATTAATTAACGGTGCAAGTTGGGCTTTCGAAATTTAGACACGTAATTTTTTACAGGTATTTGTTTTATGCAAGCGTAATATGAATGTGGTTTTGTTGGTGTTTTTGTTTGAATTTTACTTTTGAATACGCTAACTTTTATTGGTTAACTTTTATATAAGCAAGTTTATAATATGTAAGTATCTACCTAAATACCTTCACAGCGCAGCATCATAAATATCATGGATATGAATAAACTAGATAAGATATCTTTACTCTGTATTATAGACGAGACAATCAAATATACATATATAATAAACAAATATATAAACAAAGTCGTGGGAACAGTTTGTTTGTTTAAATAAAGCTTGATAATACAACACGCTATTGCTTTTAGCCTGTCGTCGGCCCGAGCGAGTAGGAACCGTTAGGAGTTGTAGATACTTAGATAGTCGGTACAGTATCATAAGTAGGTACTTACTTATGCCGTAAAGAGATGAGCGGGTCACTTAGCCAGCATAACAGAGGAGAGATGGAGGAAACTACTATCTAGAAAGACCCAACTGGAAATAGGGAAAAAGGAAGACCACAAGAATGGTGGCAGGAAGCGATAGTCGATAGGAGGCAAAGAAAGCAGAAGATAGAAATGAAGGGCTACAATGAGAGAAGAACAACCCATAGAATAATACAGGTTGGCTTTTTGGAGATGATGAGAGTGCATGGCCAATTACGAAACCAGGAGATTAAGAGAAAAGACGTGAAATGAGCCATGACCTCGATTTACAAGAAAACAAAAACTGCATATTTGGTTTTCT
This sequence comes from Eupithecia subfuscata, assembly GCA_963564075.1. Classification (NCBI taxonomy): domain Eukaryota; kingdom Metazoa; phylum Arthropoda; class Insecta; order Lepidoptera; family Geometridae; genus Eupithecia; species Eupithecia subfuscata. The sequence continues at coordinate 13,367,618 of OY751106.1, forward strand.
TTTATATTTTTTACCTAAGCAGGAAATCGACATAGAAAAATATGACATCCTGTATAAAAACACTAACATGTTAAGGAAACCTAAAACAGAAATGTAGATGTAATATGAACCTAGAATAATAAAGGAATTCTATTTATTATTCATATTATAATGCCATAATACTCCGGCCGGTCTTTTCACAAGGAAAATGTTTCGTTAATATTATATTCTCGTAGGTAGGTATAAATAATACTAATTCTCATCAAACGTTTATTTGTAACATGTAATCTAATCTCTCGAATAACAACAGCTCCGATAACAAAGAAAAAATACTGATCACAAAGAAAAAAGTTTCATAATTTTCCCTTAGTGCTATAGGATACGTTTATCCAGAACGATATAAGCGCAACCCGTGCAACCGTGCGCGGACAGAAACGAGTTAATAAATAAAGCAAGTTTCACACACCCATATCAAACCGCAAAATAAACAAACCTTGAGAACTATAGCAACCAGATAGCTACATATAAAAATTGAAAATATGAACCTACGTTTTAAAACAATATAGGTAATAATAAATATCTGGCACAGCGTATCAGCATTGCCATACAGCGTGGCAATGCAGCCAGCGTCTTGGGGACGCTTCCGACTGGTGTTGATATGGATCAGTTGAGGCGTTGAGCTATCTGTAGACTGTTTGCAACAGTCGGCAGTTAGCTCAATTGTTTCAATTGTAAATACTAGTATAATTTTCTTTGTGAATAAATGTCTCAGATAATATAATAAGCAATACAAGACCTAGATGGCGTCTAGGCCAAGATAGCGTTGATAAAAATGACGAGCATTATTTATTTAATAATTTTTCCCCACAGTGAGATCCATAAGATAGGTAAGAGTTATACGAATATAAGCTTAATTTACTTGGAGCTATTCTCGTATTTTAACTAAGTACGAGAGCTTTTGTTCTATTTCTGTACCTACCTTGACAACTAACCAACGTGAATGGAATAAATAACAAAATGAAAAACACTACAAAATTATGAAATAATAAACATGTAAAAGTATGCAAATAGCGCACACATTCAAATTTATAAGTCAGTAGCAGTCGAGAGTTTGCAAAACTGAGCTTTCCTGCTAGTAATTTGCAGTTTGTGCAGTTCTGCATTCAAGAGGTTTCTCATTTGAGGTACCTACATCATGCATTCATGAAAACCATGCTCTGTGTCTGAAATGTTTCGTTACAAAATCCGGAAGAATACAATCCGGAAATATAAGTTTTAATCGTGGTGGTGTAGCAGTTATGTAAATTTTTATTTAAAAAGGGCAAGTTCATTGAAATTTTGTATTTATGATTTAGTTTGAATATAAAATATTCTTGGTTTTGTCTGCTATTGTATTTTATATTGAAAAGCAGAATTTAAAGCAGCTTTCACAGTTGTAGATGAAAATAAATTCAGTCGAAGATTATAATTTGATTTTTTAAAATGTTTTATGTGTCCGCTGCGGAAAACAGTTTGGAGGATGGGAAAGAAAACAAAAAATGCGGCTAGCTGATATGGGGAATGAGCCCCCTAAACATTATTAGTACAAAGCAAAAACTAAATCAAAAGTATAAGGTAAGCCAAGGATTATTTAGCTTTTTGTCTTGCTTGGCTGGAGTTGGAAGTGGCATTTTCCGACTTTGTAAACAACTTTCCTTAATTAGTTTACATTACCTTCTCATGCTGCTAGATTATCTGAAGCGCTAATGGTTAGTAGTGTCAGGACATCTTTATCAGCTTGTTAGTGTTCTGTTAATCGAGGTGCGAGATCTGTGGCGTGCGCGATACTCACCTAAGCCTGCGCCGACGCCAGCGAACGGATCATGAAGCGAATAGAAGGGATAGTCACCTAGTTTGAACAGGTATGCCGACAGGAGCACCGCCTCCTGTCGAGGATCCACATGCTGGTGTGTCGGCCTCATCAGCGAAGATATAGAAAAGTCCGTCGTAGCTTGTCCGTGCCCACCCCACCCATTCGCACTGCACAACTTACACTCCTCAACCTTCATCTTACACTAAATAAATATCTCTTTCCGTTTTTATTGTACTCGGATTGTACTGGGCACTAGTAAATCACATATAAAAATATCCGTGGGGTGGTTCGCACATCACAGGTATCACACAGGTATCACAGCGGCGTTCAGCGGCGTCTGAAATTCGCGAGTAGGTATGTCAAGACGAGCGCGAGTTCCGAGGGCCAATCAGCTGTCCGATTGCTCCCTTGGAACGAGCGAGTTCGTAAATCATTTGCTTCCAAAGGAGCGAAATTAGCTCGTTACACGATGTCTACTCCACATACAAATCGCCCGTCTCGTTCGCCAACTGTTTAGTTTACAGTTCTGACATTTATTTTATTTCCGCGGCTGTTACTTCTACAAACAAGATGTAACGAAATAGCGATCAATCTTCATCATGTTTTGGAATGTGACCTTATGGCACATTAAACGGAATGGGAGGTAACAAATATCGAAATATGTTGCACAGTCCGTACTAGTACGTCAACAAATTAAATACAATTAGTAAAACTATTACGAACTCACAAAGAAGTAGGATCTCGAAAGTCAGAACATCACTGCAACATCGGCTTACAGTTTTGACACGAGCATTTACAGTTTTGTATTTGCAAAGCTCTTAAACAAGTTATTACGTTCAGCGTTGAAGTTTGTTTATTGAGATGGCGATTATGTATGCGTTAGTAAACAGCGCGGTTGTGTCGGTGTGGTGTCGAGCTGCAATGCGGCGCTGGGTCAGGGTGCATTGCCGTGGCCGAATTCAGCAACCGCCAGCTATGGCCGATATATTCATCACTATCGTAAACTTGGATGTTTCATTGCTAATCTAGATTTATACGATGTCGAAACTTTTCATTTCCGTTAGGTATGCCATTTTAGGAGGTATTGTGCTAGAGATTTGTTTTGATAGCAAATGGTTTACGAGTGTATGCCGCCACTCGCTTTCTCGGAAGTATCCAGAATGTTTTTCTTGCGATGTTACATAGTCAACAGATCTATTGGTGTGTATAATATTATAGCGCTGTCTATCTTGTAATCTAAACTGCGTCGTAGATGATGTTTACTCTATGCTCGTCATTGTTCCCCCAGACAGCCTTGACGTCATCTTGACCCGACTGTTCTAGATATTAAAATTCAAAATAGATTTTCTCGTAAAGCTTAGCCCATTTGTCGCGCTTTTGTTTATTGCCTGATCGATTCTATGACGCATTATCTAGGCAACAAGATTGTAAATACAGTATCATCGATCAAACTGAACAGACGAGATGACTACTAATCGGGAATAGATTCATCTTTATCTTTATCGAAAATACGAAGACAGTAGATATTAATATGGACAAGACGCAAGATAAAAACAGAATATATTTGACTAGGTAGTTTGATTTACGCTTGGCCTTATTTATACATTGCCGAAATTATCATCAAGCCCATTATCAGCAGATAATGATTTGATCGATCGAAGATAAAATAAACTGAATAAATATTTCACAAAACTTTATTTCATTAGACGGCTTACGTGCGCGGAATAGCGTCGCAGCATTGCAGACTGGCCTTGAAATCGCCGGTAAACAAATGTCACGTGTCCTTTTAAAAACCTGCGCTTGCGAACGTTCCATTAGTTGATTCATGTACTCACGTGACTTAAGATATATATTGCTTATCGGTGTCAGAACATATTCCTTATAAATTATGTAAAAAGTGATTACGATTTGGCAAAAGAAATTACGGACAACGTAAAGTTTGAATATTTTATTAAGATACCAATTTAAAAAATAGGCTCTTTCCAATAAAACAAAACAAATTAAGTATGTGCATTTTATAAGCCGAACAGCAGTACCTACAACCGTAACTCTGCTTCCAGAAAGAATCCTAATCCTTTTCGGGAAGTTTCCTATGTGAATTAAAAAAGGTCTTTAATAATAGGTTGGTTCGCACGTGCGGCCAGGCCAGGCAGCTGCCGCGACAGATGTTGTCGACGGAACTCCCCCGACGCGACTACCTGCATCACCTGACTAACTGAACAACCACTGTCGAACACATTCGAGAACTAACTAGATTATGTGTTTTGAAGTTTTTAACGAACTCTTGTGAGCCTTCAATAAATGAATTGTTGAAAATATGTAAATGATAACCACCTTTGTAATGTTATTGCGTGATTTGATTTGTGACAGATTATAAAGAAGAGTAGTTACAAAAACCGCGAGAGATGAGTTTATGTGTGAAAAGCATTTCAGAAACTGGGTTATTATTTAGTAAGATTATATAGGAACAAAGTGATTGATATCTCTCAACACGTAATCAAATCCAAATTATAGCGAAATTCAAATCACGAGGTCGCCCAATCTGTGCCAGCGATAAGCGGATATTACAGAACATGCGTAAATTTGTGATTCCCGGAACTCAACGCTATTCAGAATGGATCAGATTGAAATTCCTCGTATCGGGTTCTAACTGAACTGAAGCTTCATTCCGAAGTTCTAGCATTAGCGAGCGGCGACAACGCCGTAAATATTTGGCAATGCTTTCTGGCGAAGCTGGCGATCACCCAATACAGCAACCGTTCGATATGGTTTAAATAAACATTATGCGAAGAAAGCTTAGACAATAGTTATAGTATAGCTGGACCATGCAGATTGGTTTATGCAATTGCAAAATTCGCCAATGCCGTTGAGTTTGCTTGTTGAATTTCTTCTGGCATGGTTTCTTGGCGATCAACCGGGGCATGGTCGGTCAACTATCGTAGGCAACTTTATCGTTTCTGAGTTATTGATCTGTTAAAGTATCCAAAAAGTTTAACGTAGCAGGTTATTCTCGCGTGAAACCAAAAGGAATATCAACCCAAACCAGTGTATAGCAAATGAATGGCAGTTTATAAAGTGTTTGTTTTGTAGTTCGGTTGATAGTTTAGGAAGGGTAGGCCCTTCGGTTCAGAATCAATTGGCAACGGGCACCGAATTGCTGGCTCTAGCCCAATTTGCTCTCGGCTTGGTTTTGCTCGGCCACAGATCGGCTCTACGATAGCTACTTTATGATAAAGTAAAATTTCTGCGAAAATTCTTATCGGTTCCACGTTTTACGATAATTGGTTCTGTTGTGTTCAAATATTTATAAAATATCTTTCATTTATCACCAGTGTTATAATGTATTAAGTAAGTACCTACCGATTCTATTTGTCTATGTAATTATGTGTTATGTCTATTTGAACCAAATTGCGGGCACCATTACAAAATAAAATAACTGTTTCATTAATCATCATTACAAATTTGTCGATGTCAGTTGTAACGCGAGCAGTCAAAGCCGAAAGCACAACGTTTCACAAGAATCACAAACTGCTTACATAAGGCATACCTAAAGAAGCTTGCGTAAACCACTTAGGCGCGGAGTTCTATAATAAGTTAGCTTTAAGTTCACGTGTAGGACCGTGCCAAATTTCAATTCGATTAAAGCACTCATCGTCTCGATTACTATTAGGTCTACCAATATTTATTAGTTCAACAAAACACAACGCGTAGATAATAATGAATTTTCGGTGTTCAATGATAAAGCACATAAAGGAATGCCGGAATATATTAAGCCAACATAAGTTCACAACGGAACAATAAATGGGGGACTAACAAAGCAATTCGTGACGACCCACATACACGAACTAGAAAGGAACTACGAAAAACTCTCTCATTGGGTGAATAACGCACCGTGACAATTGGGCTAATTTGATCAAAAATTAGAAAATGCTACAAAGAAATTGAAAACATTTGGGTGTTACTGCAGATTAAAGCGCAATTTACTGTAAATGGAATCAAATTTATCGCCAGATCCTACCCACTTAAGATTCAACTACCCCATTAAAGGAAAGTGTGAATAGATACAGTTTCCAAAGCCATTTATCCGTGTAATTGATAGGTAAGGTATCGCTGTTAGGAGAGTGCGAAGATTTGCAATAGAGCTATATCGTATAGAATAGAGGGACGCCGGAGGGCTAGAGAAAGCAAGCCTTTCACTCGACTGGCCTACCACGGTTTGCGTGGCATTCATTTAAACAATAATACGCAATCATTTCTATTGTTTGATCTCGTTCTTTTTAGATCAAAGAGTTCGGCGGAGCAGAGACCATAAAATGCTGAACGTAAACAGAGCAATTTTGCGTAAACAGTTACTTTGTTGTCATCTACCTGTGAATCTTGTATCATCTAATTGGTGAAATATGCTTTTATAAAAGCTGTTTATTAGAATAATGTTGTCAATTCTCTTGTTGCATTACGAGTAATGCAACATGATATTCTGTTAGTAGCATTAAAAATGTTCTCCGATCTATGATCCTTTATCAAACCTCAATATAAATGTAAAGTTTGATATGTGGTGTACAGAAAACCGCCATACTGCTTACATCTACATAATAATAGGTATAGGTTAGCACAAGCTATAACATACAATTGAGAGTACCTAATTCAAGCAAGCTTAAAACTTATAAAGAAGGGGTTCTTAAAGTGGTTCTATTAAATCAAGCACAAGTGAACAAGCTGCGGGTTTCGCTATTAAAACTAGCTAAGTATAAGATTAACTTGAGAGTTGAGAATGGCTATGTGAGGTAGTTAAGGCCCGCAGAGGTAGAAGTTTGAATGCAGGCTGCAGTAGACCGCAAACTACGGTACAAAGGGTCTGTTAATGAATTAGGTGCTGTTAATGTTGGGTTTCGTGAGCTGTATAATATTCAAACTATATGCGACCTCAATGAGGCAGTGGATCAAGAGTCGGTAGAAGCAGAGGCTTTGGCTGGGTTCCATTCCTTCCTTAAAAGAAATAGTTTTTATTGATGTCATGGAATAAACATTTGAAAAGAATGAACGTCTTCTAAAGTTCTTAAGTCTTGTGGTTTTATATGAAAACGTGCTAGTAGACAGTGAAAATGTAGTAATGTGATTCTAAGGATTATCTCAGTGAATAGACACTGAAATGGAATATGAAACAAGAAATCCCTTTAGTTTAAGTAATTTCATGACTCTTGCTTTCTTTATGAAAGCATTGCTTGCATAGATACTCGTAGTTTAAGGTAGCAATCTGAAATTGAACTTCGAGGCCATAAAGGAAGATAAAAATTGGTAAATAAATTTATTTCTACATGAGAACTAACACTTTCATTATCCACGACGCACATATCTATCCGGAGGTCCTCCAGGCAGCAGCGGGGCGCCCTGCGGGTCGTACCGCCAAGGTTGGGCAGGGAATGCGTTTAGCATGTCTACGAGCATAGAATGTTTTGCTTACTTGAAACAATATACTAGCAGAGTGAATTTGTATTGTAGTCATTTCAATAGTTTTTAGCAATAAACTTTTGAAGAAAAGTTTTTTGCAATAAAAATGGACGCAAAGAAAAAGCGCGAAAAAACGAATGATATCTGTGTTGTGATGTTTTTAGGTGTTTCAGCTTTGGACGCGCGATTCATGGCATGAATAAGGTAGGTAATGATTACATTACAGAGAATATAGGTAAGGAATTTTCAAGAAAAATATAAACAAGTTCTTAATTCAGTTATTGTCATCATATTTTTTTGTTTTGTTATATACATTGTAACATTACCTACCAAACTAAGATAGGCAGTAGGTACCTACAGCAATCTAAGATAAATTGATAATGAAATGTCTCAGAAATGATAGAAATCAATGCAATATCTGCGTAAACTGATCTGTTATTTCATTATCTTAGATTGCTGAACTGCCTGCCTAGCTAAGATTCATCGCATTGCTAATTTGCTTGCATATATTAATCCTGACATTGTTATTGGAGAGCCAATATTGTGCTCTAAATCGCCCCTTTATGCCATCGTAATAGCTTGTTTGCTGCCTTTTGTCTAACTAGGGCATAACCACGATGGCATTAATTGATAGCATTGACATGCCGGCGCGGGGCGGTGGTGGCGGGGATTCCAGGTCCCGGCAACTTGCCCCAATTTCAGGTGAACCAGCGGTCTCGTTTGTTTAGCAAAATGGTTAGGTAGTAAACTTATTTTAGAAAATTTTAGAATGAGAGCAACGGGTAGGTATATTCTGTTATCAGAACTGTTGTATTCGATAACAGAACTAATTTGGGACGCATTTTGTTAGATTTTTATGCCTCCTGTTGAATGTTTCGTCAATAGTTTAAATTTAATTATGTAGACGTCGCTGGTAAATACATAATGGAGTTAATGGAGTTTGAACCGTATCCGTCTGTTGACCACATAAATATTTAATAGGTTGTTGACATTTTGTTTAAAAGGTAAAGAGACACCGCAGGCTGCCTCCATTTACGCCGGCAAACGCTAATTTGGGGATCTGCGATAGCGCGACGAAGCCGGCCGGCGACAGGGTCCACTCGGCCTGTATGTAGATTCGGTAGCCTCTCCGACCTCGTCAACGGAACTTGTTTTTGCACAATACCTACTACAATGACTACAATTTCTTTGCGCCGATAAACGGCGTTCGGACACCACACCGGCACATACGTGCGACACTTGTGACATTTACATGAATTGGAAGTTCAGTTGCGTTTCACGATCCACACTATTCCATTCCATCCATAAGTTTGGCACAACACGACACTAGGTGCATAAGCTATCCTCGAATCCAGGTTAGATCGCGAACGGAAACACAGCGCGGATAGTGCGTCGTGTTTACAGTTGGCGCGGCGCTTTTATGGTAGCGATAGCGGTGTGTGCGAGACGTCCGCTCTCTTTCGCAGTTGGCAGTCGACTGACGGCGCGGCGCGGCGGACGGCGGTCGAGGAAAGAAAGCTGTGTGGTGGTGGGGAGGGGGACCGCGGGGCGTTCGCGGGGCGTGGGGCGGCACACCTGCGAGCTGAGGAGCGCCTCTCGCCTCCAGCTAGCGACTACGAAGCTTCCCGCTACTACGCAATAAACGCTCGATAAACTTTCTCATTAGGCGCGCCTAAGCGTGCGAGTGTGACCGTAAGCTCACTTCTGCTGCACATCAAATGCGATGCAATAACATGACGTTCATGAAGGCAATTTACACACATGCTCGTAATCTGTGCTTTCGTCTCGTGCGCAGGTGAGCTTGTAGTATGTGTAAGCGCAGACCAGCGCAGTTATTGAAATTCCTACTTATAAACATAATGGAGCTTTGGTTGTTGAATTATGCAGGATGCTCGCTAGATTATTGAATAGGGCTTTCGCATAAGTAGAGAGATAACAGCACGGAACACTTGTAGAGTAGGTATTTTATTGTTCTGTCGAGTCAACTGATGGTTTGCAATGGTTTTAATGATTTGTGGTCATTTTCCTCCGGATTTCCTTGAACAAATAGGTAGGTACTATTTATTAGGTACGACAAAGCGTTACATATAGAAACTTTTATGATATGAATCCGATTCAAAGGACCAAACTCTTACAACAAGTTTTCACAGTTTGCTAGCGTGGGCGAATCCTTCAATGCAAAATGAAACTTACGTCGCAATGTGACCTTTCAGAATTGTATAACACCTACCCGTCTTTCCCTCCTACGTTTAGTTTATTTATTTCAAGTTTCAAGTTTCAATTCTACCCCCAATGACCTTTCTAAGTCTAAGTGTGAAACCACTGAAACTACCCACCTATTACTTTCTAAACACACATTTACTTAGGTACCTACTCTGTTGTTCGTTCCAGGTTGGAGTTAAGTAATTAATTTGTGACATTTGAAAATTTCGATATTATAATATTTTTAAAATTAAGAATAAGAGATAAGAAGAATATTAACAATAAGATAGATTCTATAAGTACCAACCTTCTTATATCAAGGAATACAAAAACAAAACTGGGTACTGCGGTGTTACGTGGCGTAATCTACTATTAGCATGGCATGCTACGTGCAACGACGGATTTTAGCACGTAAGTACCACCTTACGTGCTAAAATCCGTTTCGTTGCACGTCATACGCCGAAAATGAATTTGTGGTGAGAATCTGCGGTGCGAAACACCGCTACACCCCGTTGCGAGCGTCTTCTTTCCCCGTAGGTTAGGTAGGTACTGACTGCACGAACGCTCGCTATGTGACACGTTACATGTTACATTACGCTCCGTAATGCTGGTCAGTACTCACCTTTATGATTTTACACACCTATTTGGACAAAACTGCGCGTTTAAATCTTTTGACGTGACAACGTCTTATAATTCGATAGAGCCGGCTGCACGCACGAAAAAACATGACGTCATGCGGCGTTATCTCGCATGCGGCGTTACCTCGCTCTGAGGCGTTCCATGTAAGGCTTGAAGTGCAAGCGAGAGCGCTCGACATCCGTCTCTCTCCTACTTGAGTGAGCGATGCGTCTGCGTTGTCACGTTCTACTATCGTCAGTAAACCGACTTATAAAACAACCAATTTTTTAATTCGTTTGTGGAAATTCGCGTAGCATTAACCCTTGCCTTGTTAAACGGATACTTGAATGTAACAAAAAAAATTTAATCTTCACAGTACTCATTTAATGATGGGTGAAGACCAAGCGAACCTGAGCGAGCGAACATGAGCGAGTGTATGCAAACAAGTGGGATTAGACGATCGGTACTACAAATTCATTCGCTTTTGCTATTGTACACTTAATGAACGCATGTAAAAGTCGGCGAACCACGGCGAACAATTCGTTTGGGTTCACTTGCTTTCGCTATATCGTCCACACTGATTTGTTCGCGTTCGTTCGTTAGCCTTCGCTCGCTCTCGTTCGCTTGGTCTATAGTCTATACCCGGCATCATACAAAATCGAGTTACTCATTTATTGCATCATACAAATACGATTGCAACTCTGGAACGCAGTCGTGTTAATGCATTCTAGAAGCGACGATAACCAGTGACACCCATTTTTTGACTGTGTTATCTGGTTAATTAAGGATCAAAAGTGCGTGGTTGGCTTTTCTTTATACTTTACACCTCAAAATCGTATAATATGGCTTGAATAAATCCGAACTTTTTATAATTTTAACATTTTAATACATAGCTTAAATTTAATTTTCAGTGACAAAATCAAGATATTGTGGTGCGAAAAATTTGGTGCGAAACATCGCTACACCACGGAACATGACTGTGTGTGATTTTTTTCATATTATGTTCGTCGCTGATTATAAATATTGATTTTACATTGATTTCCGACAAAAGAGCGCATTTAACTCTTTTGACGTGACAACGTCTTATAATTCGATAGAGCCGGCTGCACGCACGAAAAAACATGACGTCATGCGGCGTTACCTCGCTCTTTTAAGACGTTGTCACGTTCAACTATCGTCAGTAAACCGACTTTACAGACAACCAATTTTTTTAATTAGTTTCGGGAAATTCACGTAACATTGACCTATAATGACCATAATTGAGAATGAATAACTTGATAGGTAAACAAATAAACTAAAAGAGGAATAATTGACATATGTTGACGGGCTCATCTAATACAGAAACATGAAGGATTACGTATTTATTGCATCATACAAACAAATACGAGTGCAACTCTGGAACGCCTGCACTTTGTTCTGGTGCATTCTAGAAGCGACAACCAAGGTCATATAATGAGGGGTCATATAATTGGTCTACAAAGGAATGACCTTGGTTATCGTCGCTTCTAGTAAAGCCAAGTAAGGTGCTTATGCTTACTAACTAAGGGTCAAGGGTGCATTGTTAGCTTTTTCAGATCTGTTCAATGCTTTTGTCCTGGTATACGACTTCAAATCCTAGGTACTGAAGATTACACATTCTCAAATTTCTCGTAGTCTTGTACGTAGTAGTAGAAACTGAAATTTCAATAGTACTGTACCTACCTGTTTTCCAGGGGATATTCTTTATGGATATTTACGAGTCCGGGGGGGACATAATCGTCCGGGGGGGGGGGGGGGGGGCAGAACGATTCTACCACCGAACTGCAATCCCCAACCCGCATGCCCAGCGTGGGGATTATGGGCATTACCCCCTGAGATAAAAGCCAACAAAGCGCTTATCAGGGGAGTCCTGCGTCCAGCAGTGGACCAATACAAGCTGTTGAGGTTGAGGGGGGGGGACTCGGAAATTATGCCAGATTCCTAATACTGCCTAAAACCCCTGGGGTGTTCCTTCAGCACAACTGAGACCATTAGAACTGCTCGCGCCAACATCCAAAGTCTCATCTGTACCTTACCTACCTAAATTCAGATAAGAATAGGTACCTATCTAAGAATACCTACCAAACCTAGGTACTCTAGAAGCGGCGATTATCTGGGTTATTCATTTATTGTAAACCGTAAGCCATTAACTAGTTAACTATGGATCAGAAGTGCGTTGTTTTGCTTTTCGTTCTTATTCTGCACGGCTTAAAGTTTTACTTTTACTGAGGATCGTAGGTTAATTATTCAAGAACTTCTCGAAGTCTGTTGCAAGTAGAGAAGCAGCTAAATTCATAAAAGACTTTCAGATAGTAAGAACCCTACATAATTTGACTTTCCGAAAAAACTAAAAACCGTCTTCTTAAATATTAAGAATCACTGCTTTCAAAGTTTTGCGGGATAGTGAACAATCCCTCTGGAATATTTTTTTACCATCTCGGGATCATTTTCTATACAATAGTAAAATAAACATATAAATTTGTCCACGATTAAAGGAGAAAGCGCCGAAGATACAAAAAAACATACAGCCGAGCATAAAACCTCTTTTTTGAAGTCAGTTAAAAAAATATGTTTTAAATAGTTTATTTACAAGTCAAAATGTTCTCTGGATCACAGGAGTTATTCAAATTTCCGAGATTTATCCTCAAATCTGAATAATTCACACCGATTTCCTCAAAGTCCTGACAGAAATCGAACTGGCACTTTCGCGAGGATTATTCCAACATTTTCCGGCTACGTGATTAAATATTCAGTTACCGCTAACAATAGGTAAGTATATTCTAGTCTCCGTTACCTACGGATGTACACCGACACGTTGTAGGACACGTGGACTCTACACGTGTTAACTCTTAACTAGGTACCTATTAACAGATAGAACAAGGTGGGCTATTGTGTATTGATTGTAGTACCAGAATTCATTAAAAGTTAATACCGATCAATCGATTTTACCCATTGATCGGTATTGACCTGTCCTGGTTTTTGTTAGGAACTGGTCCTGAAAGGTCAAGCGTACCATTTCACTATAAGGATCCGTGGATCTGTGACCTAAGAAAGGTGGGCTATTGTGTATTGATTGTAGTAGGTACCAGAATTTTAAATTAAAAGTTAATACGGATCAATCGATTTTACCCATTGATCGGTATTGACCTGTCCTGGTTTTTGTTAGGACCTGGTCCTGAAAAGTCAAGCGTACCATTTCAGTATAAGGATCCGTGGATCTGTGACTAAGGTCAAGCGTACCTTTCAAAGGTCAAGCGTACCTTTCAAGCGCACCTTTTGAAGGTCAAGCGTACCATTTCACTAAAAGATGTGAACATATAGAACGGTATATTGTTCAACTTTTTTCAAAATATATCAATAAGTATGAAGTCAAGTAAAATTGTAAAAACTGTTTAGAAATGTACAAACTGATACTTTCATTCGATATCTCATTTGACATTGTATATAAATTCTTTTAAATTTTTTTGGGTTCCGTACCTCAAAAAAAGGAACCCTCATAAGATCAGTTTGATCCGTCTGTCTGTCCGTCTGTCAACCCCATTTTCTCACGAACGCGTGGAGGTATCGAGTTGAACAACCACACAAAACCTTTAGGGTACCCGTAGACCTAAAATCATAAAATTTTACACGAAGCAAGGTTTTAAAGCACTAATATAGGAAAACATCCGAAAACCGTAAATTTGTAGTGTATTCACAAAAAAAAAAAACTGATTCTCGCCACGGACCAAAACCTACAGGGTGGGTACCTACTTCCTGTTGACCTAGAAGCAAGGTGGTTGGCAAGAAACGAGGTCTTACAATTATACGGAACCCTTAGTGCACGGGTCTGACTCGCACTTGACGTTTTATTTTTCTTCTAATCTGTACCAGCGCACGATATTTATTGTCATTTTAAAATTTCAAGTTTATTTGTTTTGTTGCTGAGATATGCAAGAGGGAAAAAGAGACAGACAGAGCGGCAACTATTAATGATACATTTAAAAAAAGCTTATGATAGATATCGTCTACGCGCGGTCCGATTTTATGATAATTCCTTTGTATAACGTAATTATAAAATTAAATATGTAGTGGCGCCACTATCCACCCTACTATTCGCCTTAAAACAAAAGGAGTGTGCATAGAATGCTAGCAATCACGACGTTGGATGGCAAGGCAACTGCAATGCTAATTCGTTAGCCGAAGGTAGAGCAAAACAAAAAGTAAAACATCTGTGTTAACATTCTCGGTTCCTCTCTCTCTTTTCGTTAAAATGTTCGTCCGATCTGGAGCTATTTGTTACGAGTGTTCCGGGTGTTTTCTATGTAGGGTAAAAATGTCTATCTATGTATTCTATTAATCTAAAATAGATCAGTTATCTAGTAGGATCAGTTATCCCATAGCATATGCTCTGCTTAGCTTGGGGCTAGATGATGCTGATTATTATTTTAACTTATCCCTATCAACTTCATCTCATGAAATGCAACTGGTGAAAGAATACATCCATAGGTATCTTATTTGTATACCTTTTTTTTTGTTTGTCTCGTCGAGGAAATTCATTCACGAATAAACTGGTCTGGGGGGGACCAGAATTATGTGGGACTCGACGCCCTGAAAAGGACGTAATACCCACTAAAACCTCTCCGGTGTCCCTCTCTCGCCATTTTCGCCGAACCACGGGAACATTTAATCATCCGCGGCCCGACTGGCGTCCCCTCTTCCTCCTATACCTGGCCGGCGAGCCCACCGATCCACACACTCGCCGACCCCATTCTTCCGTCACCTTTCCTCAGAAAATCTCTACAATAGGTAGGTGTATAAGCGTGGAAAGGTGTAAAATATGAAAATCTGTTCATCATAGTTCGTAAACAATCCAGCTTCTGCTCAAAGTTTAGTCTGATTTTACAAGTACCTACTACGAGAGCTGTAGTATGCAAACTAATACATATTTCAGCTCAGAGCTCAGACGATCTGGGTCAATATACGCCGGGCACTGGACATCTCGTTTATTCTCTCTGTTTATTACGTTTCATTTCAGTGCTTGTAGACCTTTTAAAAACATTTTGCGAAGAATGCTTTAGAGAGCATAAACAATGAATGATTCGTTGCTTTGATGATTATAAACTTTATTTTAATCATCAAAATAATAACTTTTCTTATCTATTGCTGAATTGCATTCTAATAATAATAATAATGCTGAACAACTAAATCAAGAAGAATATCTATGTACTCGTATAAAAATATCTATCTATGTACTCGTATATTATTATGTATATCAGTTATCTAGTACCCATAACACAAGCTCTGCTTACCATGGGGCTAGATAATGCTGTGTGAATTGTCCAGCATTATTATTATTATTATTATCTATTTTCTTGTGAGATTTGTGTTTTATTTGCATTTTATTATTTTTCAACTAATACGATATGAATTCACCAATTACATTAGTTACTGATAAAAAATTATATAAAATAGAATTTATATTTATTTTTACACATCTAAATTAGTCAAAAGAATTGAATTTGAGATTAAATTGTTTTACGAATTTATATATTATAAACTAATGCTATAACTAATCTCTAGGAAGGCTTATAACTATAACTTTGTAAGGATGGATTCCCTTATATATTAGGGAAATGAGTGTTGGATCTTTAACATACCTATCGTTCATTTATCTGTAAAGGCCTGTAGTTATTTAGCAATCGAATAAAAAGCACCAAACAAATCTACCTATCCCATATAGGGCCCAATCCATACCGATTTAAGGGCCTAAGAGAACTCATTACATTAATTGCTCGTGTTTCAAGATGTCAGTCTCCAAAGAAGGCGCCTATTTTGTTTTTATTTGCTATAAGTAAATAAATTGATGGTTAATATATATATGCAGTGTAGAATCCTAAAAGAGCTCGTGAAAATTTGCGTTACTGTTTTGAGTTTGGTCTTCATAGTCAACGATAAATGCGGATGCTTTCAAGTCGAGACGTATTTTTGAAGTGAGAACTTTTAAATGCACACTTTTTCTGAACAGTGAACAAAACTGAACCGTCACGCTCGAGTCGGTTACGCTGAGTCGGGTATAGATCGACTCGACTCCAGTCGGCCACATAAAAGTTTAAAGTTTTGACTTGCCTATCGTGTGGTCACAAACCCTCTTTTTCAATTTCTGTTTTGAATATCACACGACAAAATACCACAGTCGCGAGTAACCGTACACAGCCCCGTGATATTTTAATAATAAACCATCTGTTGACACCGGCAAACTCGCTTGATTGCTTTAATCGGTTTATAAATAAGCTTGTCGAATGGTTTACTACGAGGGTTGCGATAACTGGATCAACGGATTCGATGGATGCTGTTCTCAAATGAATCATGAAATGCGGGTTAAAAATGAAAAGAGTATAAAATGCACTTAAGCGATTTAACGTATGCGTCAGTTAGGCTGCCTTTGAATCTCATCCTTATGTAGAAGGAACCAAAATAATTGATACTTGTTCTTATAACTTTTAAAACTTTCGCGATTTGTTAACATTAAAATAATAACATAAGGTACGCGATAAATACCCGATAATATCATTTACTTTTGTTCTTGTAGTGAAGTGCAAATTAATTTGTTGTATTGGTAGCGGTCTAAGAATCCACCCCCAACTCAACCCGTGGATGTCGTAAGGAACTAGGGGAACCTACCAGAGTTTGGACAGCTGCTCCCACCTGTGTATTTTAACACCTCACCTCACGAATCCGCCTGTCTTGTTCGTATTTGCTTATGGGGTAATTGAATTGGGTTTTTTTTATTATCTGAGCGTCTGGTCGAAGCAACGCATGACCCGAGAGCTGGTGAGTATCAGGCGCCGCGCATCAGCAGTGCCATACAGCGGGGCAATGCAGCCAGCGTCTTGGTGATGCTTTCAACTGGTATTGATATGGATCAGTTGAGCTACCTGTAGATTGTTGCAAGCAATCTGCAGTTTACTAGTTCTAATTTATTTCTATTATTTGATTGTAATTTTCTTTGTCAACAAATTAAGTAGGATTTCCAATTTCAATAATTGAAATCGTCTGCGTAGCCTTTCTTGGCACAATTTACTGTCTGCAAGGATAATCATACTAAAAATCATTCGACGCACGTCTGTTTCATTAACATTTTCCATTCCCATTACGGAAACTCAGGCCAAAGCCGACGGCAAGTCGCGCGAAACGGACTTTTTGTTACTAAAGAAAAGAAAAAAAGTTCCAGCCAGCTGCGCAGGAGCATCCTGTCGACGTCACAACACCTTTTGCATCCATTGATCAGAGGTCTGTCCTACTCTTTGAGGTCGGATTGTAGTGTGGGGGAAGGAGACAACTATAGATAAAGTGGTTTAATAACGGCGTCTTCCGTCGTATTTTGATTAAGTCGTGTAGCGGTTGCTTGTTGTTTTTTTGGGTTAAGTATCTAGTTAGACAAATGTCTGGAACTAATCGCTGGTAAAATATTGTGACAGTTTCCAGAATTTTTTAGAACTACAAGCTGGCTCCAAGAATGCTTGTATAGATTATTTTCGCCTTAACGTACCTACTTTACTACCTTCGTTAATCAAAGCAAGTGGCATCAAACAAAATACCATTTCTGTTTTTAAAAGAGATCTAAAGTGACCGACCCAGCCCGATTATTGAGCATTTCCTTTGATCCATCCAAAGGTTGCCTGGAAGAAATCGCTTCTAAGCCAGAAAAGGCCACCTTTGACTTTTTATATTTTATCATAACGTAGTATATGTTTTTTACTTAATTTAATTGTGTACAATAAGGAGTTATGAATTGTATTGTATTTCCTTCTCATCGTTATCAATATTTATTTATGTGCTGCTAGTCAATTCAATCATATCCTTCGTCAATATTTTCTACATTTTTTTTAAATGTTAAACTAATAAAAAGGTATCTTATGTAAAAATGTCTTGCTAGAAAAGTCCCAATAACACAAGTCTTGGCTCGACCCGGGATTGGAACCTGGGACCTCATCATCAGCGGTTGAACACGCGACCGCTAGACCAACGAGGCAGTGACATTTATCTACTGTGTCTTCGTATGCGCTTGCGCAGGCCATGACAAAGGCTCGGTCGTTGCCAAATCGTCCTTTGACACAATAGCTTCACCCGCGGTGGTGGCCCCCCGCGCGGGTTTGCAATTTGCAACTGCTAATTTGGGTGGGGCTTCGATCTAAATTCAATTTGTTTGAGTTATCGTCGCCTTAAAACTTAAAGCTTCCAAAATATTGGACGGTTTTTAGGGTCTTAATACCATCATAGACCATAGAGTCATAGCCTCATCATTTAATTTAAACAACAATAATTTGTATATTTTTTTATTTGTATGATGTATGACAATGCCCTCCAGCCAGGTGGGATGACGATCTGCGAAAGACTGCAGGCAGATGCTGGATGCGGCAAGCTGAAGACAGGGCGCTATGGCGTTCATTAGGGGAGGCCTATGTCCAGCAGTGGACTAATATAGGCTGATGATGATGATGATGATGATGATGATGTATGACAATAATGAAATCTGAATCTGAATCATAACCATTTGCAGCCGTATTTTAGCCACAACTGGCCCTTCCGAAGTTGATGCCATCCACCACGGTCCAGGAGGGCCTACTCGGAAAAGGAAAATCGAAGTTTCGTTTTCGTTTTCGTGCAAAACCAACGCTTATGTCAGTTGCATAAGATTAGCGTTCGCATAAAAACGAATTAGAAACTTCGATTTCGTTTCTAAGCGGGCTAGCCGCCTCCATTGACGCCCCGCGACGCGGTGAAAAATAATAAAAAATTAAAAGGAAACTGTTTTGAATCTGGGTTTCAACCAAAGACTTAGGATTTTTTCACTGTTTTAACAGTAGGTAAGAAACAGAAAACAACTGTTTTCCATAAATTTATTTGTAACCAGGCCATATTGCAGATCCATATCGATGGCCATATGGGGGTGGTAGTGGCAGATCGGTAGCCTGTCTTATCAAACAAGCTTCTGCCCAAACTTAAATAGTAGCTCAGTTATTTTAACTTGAAAAAATGTTATGTAACGAAATGGTTAAATGAATCAATCTGAAATCTGCTTATTCTGAAGAAGAATTAATTCCCTTGTCCAATTAGCAAGACAATGAATGCGATATACTAAACTAACACGGCTCAAGACGCAGCCCATTCACTGCTTAGGCTCTGCGGTACGGCGCAAGGGAGATGATGAAGACAGACAATGGATGTGCAGCATGGGCAATTCAGGCGTTAGTTTATCTATATATATAAAAATGAAACCCGTTTTCCTTGGTCACGGCATCACGCGTAAACGGCTGGACCGATTTCGCTAATTCTTTCTTTGTTGTGTTTGTTATTGTCAGGAGAAGGTTCTTATGAAAGAAAAAATTAAGAAAGTTGGAAACATAAATTTCCACGGGGGCGAAGCCGCGGGGCGCAGCTAGTTATAAATAAAATAAAAAAATATAAATATTGTTAGAAAATCCACACAGCATCATCTAGCCTCAAGCCAAGCAGAGCTTGTGTTATGGGTACTAGGTGATTGAGATACATAATGCAATACATTACACAGGATAGATTCGTTCTAATTCATACAATACTAGTGCACTACTAGATCTAACAATACTAGATCTAATTAGTTTTTTCTGCCTTGTTGGTCTAGCGGTCAGCTTGTTCAACCGTTGATTATGAGGGTTCAAATCCCGGGTCGGGCTAATAGTCAAGAAAACTACAATCAAATAATAGAAATAAATTATAACTAGTATTTTCTATTGAAACAATTGAGCTAACTGCAGACTGCAAACAATCTACAGGTAGCTCAACTGACCCATATCAATACCCGTCGGAAGCGTCTCGCTGGAGTCGACGCTGGCTTCATTGCTCCGCTAGTAGGAAAGCTATTGTCTACATTAAGGTAATAAAAATGTATACATATGTAGATTTTGTAGGTATCTATCTATAGTTTCATCATTAAAATGTTATCCGTTCCAATTCCAATTGAGATATTCTCATTGAACTTCATGAACTTGTTAACCTTGGCGTGATTGTTAAATTAGGACAAATTGTCCGAATGCCGCGACGACGACGTTTCTGAAAATAGCCCTCCGGTTATTTAGGAAATTAAAACGCAATGCCGTCAAACATAGAATTCCCTGTTCAAATTCAAATATATACATAATAATTACTATATCTATCTATACCTACTAATATTATAAAGAGGAAAGATTTGATTGTTTGTTTGTATTGAATAGGCTCCGAAACTACTGGACCGATTTGAAAATTTTTTTCACCGTTAGGAAGCTTACTTTTCAGGGAGTGACATAGGCTATATTTTATCCCGGAATTCCCACGGGAACGGGAACTACGCGGGTGAAACCGCGAGGCGATCATCTAGTTTATTATATTTTACTAGCAAGCCGTCTCGGCTTCACAAGGTGTAGCAGAGCAGTTTTTTAAATCTTGTGATACGAATATTTGTGTAATAATTTGTTTTGAATTTAAGTATATCTTTTGGTTTACGCGGCCGGGAGAAGTCCGCCGGAGATGCCAGTCTGCATGATTTCTATGAATGAGGTTCGTCATTAGAGTAAAATGTTCTCAGTAGAAAAACAGTTCGCGACGCGATTCGTCAGGGGAGCAAAACGTCCTCAATTGAAAAAGTGCTGCCTTTATAAATCGAAATGACTTTGACGTCAAACGACCGCTGTTTAAGATCACTGAAGCAAAATTATATCTTTAAAAACCATCGTTATATTTCAGTTTCAGCCAATTTACACGAAACCTTATTGAATAATACACGTAAACCTTCCTCATTCATCACACGTCCATGATTGAAAACCGTATAAAATTCCCTTCGGTAGTTTTCGAGTTTATCGCGACAGACAAGTGGCAGCGACTTTGTTTTTCGACCGACTTCCAATAAAGGAGAAGGATCTATGTTCGCCATGTTCGGCTGTATGTATGTTTTTTTATGTATTTTCGTCGTTTTCGCCGTCAATTATGGACCGATTTTGAAAATTCTTTCGCTATATAATATTAATATAATATATAATATTATCACACTAATTTTATAAATGCGAAAGTTTGGATGGATGGATGGATGGATGTTTGTTACTTCTTCACGCCAAAACTACAGAACGGATCGAGCTGAAATTTTGCATATAGGTAATTCTAATCCTGGAATCAAACATAGGCTACTTTTTATCCCATAAATCAGTTCCCATGGGATATAAATCACCTTTAAACGTTTATAGAAACAACGCGTGCGAAGCCGCGGGCATAAACTAGTAGAGTATAATTACATAGTGGTCTCATAAAAAAGTATTTCCGAGAGACTATTTGTCTCGCAAAACCTAAAAACAGTGACAAATGAAGGTATCCGAAGTCAATTTTTAGTTTTTCAAGTGAATCATATTATAGGTCTGTATAATGCAGTGATTTTATAATTATTCGATCAGTATAAGGAAGTTTGCATTGCAAAGTGCCAGCCCTATCTAGGCGCTACCCCGACCCAAATCAGCGTCACCACCTATTTTATTAAATTATTATGTCAAACGAAGAAATTTCAAAATATCGATTGGCCAGTTTTTGCTTCCTATCATAAGTTTATTTTAATGCCCCTGTAAAAGTTTTACACAAACTGGCCAATCGATTTTTTAAAATTCCTTCGTTTGACATAACCTCTCAGGTGGCAAGAGGCCATAATATGGCTTGTCAAATAAAACCGTTGAGTGGCAAGCGACCATATTATGGCCGATTTTCCGATTTTTTTTGTTGTTTTTTGTTTCGTCGAATTTATGTACTTAGAGTCAACTTTTCAGCCATGTCAATGTCTTAAAAGTTGACTGACAGTGTCAAGCTGACGTTAAAACCATAAACTAACCAAGTTTAGAAGAAATTTAAAAAAAAATCGTAAATTTAAAATTGAAATCTGACACCCGCGCCATTTTTTTTATCGTTTTTTCTGAATAAAAATTAATTTAAAATAAATGGCTTGGAAATGTGTTCTTTTTTGTGTTTAGTGTAATAATATGATGGTAAATCTCTAAAATAAAACTCAAACTGGACATAAAAACGGTAAACTTTTTTTTTTATGATTTTTTTAAAAATTATTAAAATTTTACCATTTTTCCGCAATTATAATTTAATTTTAATCAACCTCATTAATTACGTTATACAACATCAGAATGTTTCCACGCTGTTTTGTAGGAAATTTCATGGAGAATCCAAATATATGTAGATGTTACGAGGTGTTAGTAGATAATAATCAAGAAATAAGCGAAATAATGCATTGTGATGCATTTCCGCGGATTTTCCGCGATTTTTGCGGAAGTACCTGCCACTCAACGGGGTTAGCGGGGCGCAGGGCGTTAAATAAAACAGGTGGTGGCGCTGATTTGGGTCGGGGTAGCGCCTTAATGCGCGATAGAGTAACACAGAAGTGGTGGCAGCCCTATCAAGACACCGCTGAACATTCTTGTTATTGTGCGATGGAGTAACACAGAAGTAGAGATATGATAACAATGTGTAGGTTAAGGTCGCGTTATCTACGCGGCTATGTTGAATGAATAGTTTATACTGTCGTAGTTTTACTAGAGATTGTTATTACAAACCGGTTTCTCGACAAAACATCATAATGTTCGGTGCATTTGAGCTCTACCAGGCGCATTAAATCTGTAAGCAGGGCTCGTTTTAGTAATGGGATCTAGAACTAGAAGGACTGATTCACAAATAAAGTAGAAAAAACTTTTTTGAAATTGGCTCATTCACTGCCCAGGTGCCCAACCACAGTGATGCGTTCTAACAGTAACAACCATAAAACCCTATAAGTAAATACCCAAACCCAGAACATTTTTTTGCAGATTATACTCGAATTTGTCTGTGAAATCTGTTGTACACATTTTTATGGAATGTTTTGGCATATATAAATGTCTTAATTGACGGGAATGAAACCCGCAAAATTCTGGGTCTATTTTGACAACCAATATTTGCCCCCCTTGGAGTCGAGACCCTAGGTCCGTGGGGTACCGAGGCTCTTCAGGTTTTTAAAAAATTATCTGAGCGTCTGGTCGAAGCGACGCGTGACCCGAGAGCTGGTGAGTATCTGGCGCAGCGCATCAGCATTGCCATACAGCGGGGCAATGCAGTCAGCGTCTTGGGGACGCGACGACTGGTATTGATATGAATCAGTTGAGCTACCTGTAGATTGCTTGCAACTCTGCAGTTAGCTCAATTGTTTCAATTGTAAATACTAGTTCTGACTTACTTCTATTATTTAATTGTGATTTTCTTTGTGACCAATATTTGCAATAAATTGTGTTACCATTTTCTACTTTATTTATAATCAATTTTAATCTTCCTCTCATGTCTTTTCATTATTCAGCCACGTGCCAAGACGTGCAAGGTGTAAAAGAGACAGACGGAAAGACGAAACGGAAGACCGGTCCTCAAGGCCTGCGGTGACCGCAAACTATTAAATTATAGCTACGAGCGAAGCTTCCGCTATACAGTTTACCTATTGAATCGTATTTCTGACTTCCGCGAAGGATTGAATGAGAGCTGTTTTAGTACGACATGCGGTAAGCTATTTATTTGCAGACCGCTTGTCAGTGGACAGTTGGACGAAGGTTGCGGCTTTGGTTCCGGAGGTATGATTTTCAAATATTTTTTTTGGGTCGGGGTGTTTCTTATCGTTTTACTTACAAATATATATTTCAGTAGTAAATCATTCATGTCTACCCTTGTTAGACAAGCTTTACTTAGCCAAAAAAATCTCTATATTATGCTCTAAAAATAAATAAATAAATAATGCTGGACAATTCACACATTAAATATGTAATTAATTCTGGAGCTAGATGATGATAAACTGAATTTGACCAATTCTTCCTTTGGTACCTAGCTCTTTTATTAATAGACTTAGTTTTACATAACTATTTTTACATTTATATTCGGTGGTGCCTCTGGTAAATTTTTAATTCTCCGGCGACATTACCAACAGCCCGTACTATCGCAGGAAAGTTCGATCACAAAGCTCTCGGTGTCACACACATTTTGGGACACCTTGTAGAGCGGAACCTGTTTAACGGTCCCAGAGACCGTTAACTGCGAAATCATTTCTCGCGCGCCGATCTGAATGGCATTGTGAACTTTTTGTTGCTTTTGTTTGCCAATATGTACTTTGGCTTTTTGGGTTCCGGTGCCAATGTGAAAACGGATGTTTATGATTTCTTGCTGACCGTATGTCACAGCAATTTTTTTACTCTACTGTAATAGAGATAAACAAAACTACGTAGATGAAAATTAATGATGTTTCATTAAATTTGGTGTGCATTGTTAAACCTACCTATTTTTGTTGTATGCAATGAAATATTATAATCAAAATCTGATAACACATTCATTAGGGGATGCCAATGTCCAGCAGTGGACTAATATATCTAAATGCTGATGATGAATTTTGTCAAACAAATGAATATTTTCCGATGAGATCTTAATTTGACTGGAAATAAATACTTTATTAAAATATCGACTTCAGCTTTGACGAGTAAATAAAACTTTAAAATACTTAGCCTTGTATTGTAAGTAAAAGATTCACTATCAATATTTATCTAGCTAATCTTATCTTCTCTACATTAACTTTGATAAGGTAAAGACTTTGTTTTGAATATGAAGGCATGAAGGTATTGCAACAATTATATTGAATTAACTTTTATCGTTATGCCATGATAGATTTACCGATTTGTGGAGTAGGTGAGTATGTATCTTCATCATACCTATGTGTACAATATAAATTACAGTACAAATTACAGCTGATCCATTTATCAATTTATCTGTTTTTGTATGTACCAATATTCCGAAGTTCCTTGGTTATTTTCTGTCTGTCTGTTTTATGGCCTTGAATTATAACATGGGCAACACATATTGTAACCCATGTATATATTAAAATTTACATTTCCATGTGCCTTGTGTATGAGTATGAGTAGAGAATATAGGTACCGAATATATAAAAAAAAAATAAACATAGAAAACATCCAGAGCACCTTTGTACTAGATCTGCAGATCGTACAAACATTTGTCCGAGGCGGGAATCAAACCCACAACTTCCTGCACCGCAGGCGAACCTTCGCCCGCTGCGCCAGAGAGGTCGTCGAGAATAGAGTCGAGGAAATAATTTTTTTTTTCAAAAAAATGCCTTAATTTGAAACTGTGCCGAGATATTGGAAAACTCAAACTCAAATCATGGTACGTATCCCGTTGTAAATTACTTTAGGGGCATCATTTGACCCATTTCTTACCTGATGTTAGTTGAAAATAATGAAGACGATGGAACACGAAGGTCTAAAAGACCGTCTACAGATCCAGGATCCACCTGTACCTAATGTGTATCTACTTGATGCTCCTAGGTACTTACACTAAAACAAGTCCATTCTACTTGCAGATTGTTTTTCAAGCTTACCTGAAAAAGAAAACATAGAATTAGTACAATGAATCTCTGGAAATACCCAGGGATTATGGTACCTATTTTTTGTCCGAATCGACGGTAAAAAAATATATTAAAATCAAAAGTGTCAGTTGGGACACTGTGTTCTAATAAATTTTGTCCGAGTCGTCAGCAACTCATCATAGCCTGGTACGACCACAATGCACCGTACGGCATAGTGCCAGTTTTTTGATCATTATAGCTTAAAATGAAAGAAACAAACTACTTCTTCGAACCTCCTAAAACTAAATCCAAAATCATTATTGTCAGCTTTTGCCCATTGCTGGGCGTAAGCCTCGTCTCTAAGTATGTTGGTGGGTGGCTTTGACATTCCTACTGCGAAACCCAAACTCGGGGCTTAATTGAATAAATGACCACTATAACTAAATCCCTACTACTAAATTGTGCATAAAATACAAACTTATTCTAACTATCCCTTATGTTTATTTCTATTCTCATTATTATGCCGTACAAAGACATAATAAACCACCCACATTACTTCTCTTTGTAGCACAAATAGGCAATATGTATAGCTTAGTTTTATGTACGAGTGTAACCATTGATGTAAGTAAACTTCGGGAGATTGGGTCCTAGCTTTTAGAAAGTGGAACGCTCAAATTGGGTCCCAACCCAACTCAGTCGTAGTCGGATCGGATAGGCCCGGCGCGGCGCCACCGGCGTTCGTGTTATTGTTGTTTCGATCCATTTTTGTTGTTCAAAGTAGCTATATTGCAAAAGATTGGAGACAGCTTGTCTTTATTTAGTCTCACCATAATTATTATTTTTGTTGCCATCTTTGTTGTTGTCTTTTTGTTATTTTCAAATTTCTAGTGCTGCCACATTGTTTCCTCTGTATTCATATATATTCTGTCTTTGTATGCGCTGAATGATCGTGTCTGTCACCCTACCTGGTCCTGGCTGAAAACCAGCGCTCTTTCACATTACCTACCCTAGGTTTTTGTGTTAGAGCAACAAGCCGAGCCAGGACTTGTTAGACCTACACACACGCGCCCGTCGGCTTGCTGAGTGGGCTACTTAGTACCAACCCAATGCTTAGATACTTGTGTTATACGTATTTTGCTAGTATTAATGGTCATTTGTGTTTTTTGTACATGTTACTAAGTAGTTTTTTTATTTTATTTTATTACTAGTGTAGTGTTTAATAAATAATTTACTTTCTTTCTTTCTCTTTTTACGTTTAGTTGTAACACAACACAGGCCATTTATTGAGTTAGCGCTAAGAGAACGTACCATATCTATCTTCACAATTTTACGTATATCTATGAGTATAACTCATATATTTTGTTCAGCGTACATATTGTACATTGAATGAGTCACAATATTCTATTTGTGTTTTGTTTATGATGCAATGGAAAGTTTCGTCGGTTTTATTTGTGTCCTGTAATTTTACTGGGAATTATACTGCTCGATACTTTTGTTTACTGTATTTGGCTTTAGAAACCTTTACAATAATATTCTGTACCTTTGTATAACGATATGTCCTCCTAGAAGAATTTCTAAAACGGCGGCCAGTCTCAATGGAGACTAGTCATGCGCGAAGAATATTTTATAGTGCACAAGTGTGTGCGAAACACAGATACAGTCTCGAGTCCTGCACTCTCATAATCCGATAGGATGACAGGGAAGAGTACAAAGGCCTTTAACGTTCCCGAGGTTTCCTTTGAAAATTGTCGAATCAGCCCCCGCCCTCAATGTCCACATAAACGCAACCAAGAGAAGTAGACTGGTGATGATATTGCTGTGTTGTACTTCGTATGCATAATTGCCTACTTTATTATGTCCGATGCTTGTTTACATAATCATCATGATTGTTTGTGCTGCCGACAAGTTGATGAAACATGCCGGCTGTCTACAATATTCACAGTGAAATGTTGCATTAACCTATAGGGTATGTCGTCGAATTTGGTGTGACTCTATTACAGAACCCTCGAGGCTAGCGTGATAAACCTATTACCAATTTAGGAGTAGGGGCGCGCGAATCACGGCGTGAAATGGCAGCGCGGATCGCGGTGCGAAACTGTCATGGCCTCCACACTTGTGCGCGAATCACGCGTGTTTTACGAACCCTTTGTCGCGGGACGAAAAGACCGACAAACTACGGGAACGAGGCGCGAACGCTATGAATATGCGAAAGGGATTCAACCATAAGTGTGGATCATCCACACTCATGCTTGCGGGTAGGTCGCGGCTTCGCGCGTGATCCGTGTGGATTGTGGAGAGCTTTAATTATATTGATCAATTTTGTCATGGTTATTATGCACAAGCCACGATCTTTTAACCCAATTTGTGTTAACCTTTCTAAATTAATGTTCATTTCCGTAGATGTCTACAGCAGATACCACAACAAAAGTTCGCAAAATTGAGTTTAATGTTCCGCTGTTAACATTGCACAAATTAAATAATACTTATCCAATTGGTCATATTAGGGTATAATGGTAGTGACGCTGGTGGTGGTGACTGACTTATTCGGAATCCTGCATTGACAATCGCAGGATGACTCATCTATGATTCAGTTTGCGAATTTACTTTGTCTTTGGTTTACCCGACAATTCTAAGGACTTTGGTATATAGAACTCCGTAAGGAGCGCTGGTACCTCACACAAAGGATTTGGTGTCATAGAAACAAAATATGTAGGTAGGTATTACCTATTCCAATCAACAGAGAGTACAGTATGTCCCTACAGGTCCTGAATATAGGTAAGTAGTTAAAGCACAAAACAGCTCTACATAACATTCAAGTCAAGATTCAAAGCCAGGCTTACCTATTGAACAAGGGTTTACCCCTTTGATGAGTTTGACTACTGAATATCGACCAACGACGTAATGCCATATCATATGGGTACTTAAATATATGTTATTATCTGCTAGATACTGCAGTGTAGGTTAGGTACACTATCTCAGATCACATGAAGCACTACAAAATTAATATTCAATATCAGCTCTCACAAACGTAATGCCAAGTCTGTCGCCGACAAGCAAAACGTCTGTATGTAAAGCTCTTTCGAAAATTGAAACGTATCATAAGAACATTCGAGAGCCGAAAATACCGAGAACTTAGAATAAAGCTCACAACCCGTGAACAAAGCGATTGCAGAACAGAAACGGTGTCGCTTCCACTAAACAATCAGAACCATTCATTCGAACGATTGTTGGCAAAAGGGACAAAAACTATAACAAAGGCGAGGCGCCAGTGTTTCCTTGGTTTCGTATGGAATAAAAATATTTGGTGTTTGAACAGCGAGCGGGGAATCCCCGGTACGCTACCTGTAAATACCGACCCGAAGATTTGAGAAACGATTATCTAAGGGTAAATTCCTACTCCCTGTATTGTAATTCAGATATTTTTAACGTCGAAAACAATAACTGCATGTTCGTCGCAAAAATAGGGAGGTTTCAACGCATTCACTGCCCAGCCTTGGCAAAGAGATGCGAAGGGGCGGTGGCGGCGGCGGCGCGGGCGGCATCAGCGTTTTTTTTGGTTAAAAAGTTGACTTCATTGAGTTTTCTTAACTAGGTATGATAAGGTAGCTGGTCAGTCGTGAAAAAAAGGGGGTCTTACTATTTTAAAGGTTCTGCAAGTAATTTAGATAGCAGATAAATAGGTCATTTTAGTGGATGTTAGTTTTAAGTATCACATCATATTTCATCAGCTGGTGAATCATCTGGTGTATTCATGAGTGTATTAGTCGCACTATTTTCATCGTTCATTAGTTCACTTATTTTTATCTTTATGCGTAAAAAAATGCAACCTATGATCGGCGAAAATAGTAGGTAGGACTGATACACCAACAAATACATCAGACTCGACCAGCAGGTCTCTCCAAAGAATTCCTGATCCGAATGCGACTCTTTCCGTCCTTTTACGAGCTATTTGACAAATTTATTTACGTAATAGTTGCCAAGAAATAGCAATCCAAGGGTTCTGCAACTGATAGAAGCATTGACATATTCCACTAGAGGTATTTGTAGTTCTCTTAAAGGATTTTTTGAAGGAGATTTCGGTTCCACGTCTCTTCCTCTTTGTCCACGCCTAGCGTAAAGCAAAGAACTACTTAAACTTAACATGCATAATCGACTTTACTCGTGCAATATTTTGCATGAAGATATTTTTTAATTATTAATTCTACCTATATTACAATCTATACTAATATTATAAAGAGGAAAGATTTGATTGTTTGTTTGTTTGTTTGTATTGAATAGGCTCGGAAACTACTGGAGCGATTTAAAAAATTCTTTCACCGTTAGGAAGCTTACTTTTCAGGGAGTGACATAGGCTATATCTTATCCCGGAATTCCCACAGGAACGGGAACTACGCGGGTGAAACCGCGAGGCGATCGTCTAGTTAATAATAAAAAATATCTTTATGCAAAATATTGTATTAGGTATAATAACAGTGCGGGGCAATGCAACCAGCGCGTTTTGCTGACGTATCCTACTGTTATTGATATGGATCAGAAGGGCCACCAGTAGATTGTTTGCAACAGTCTGCAATTATCTCAATTTTAAATACCTACTTGTTTTAATTTGTTTCTATTATTTGGTTGTAATTTTCTTTGTTAATAAACTAAGTACAGTATATCAGTTATCAATTATCATCTATAAGTACACATAACACAAGCTTTGATGATGCCGTGTGGATTGTCCAGCATTGTTTATTTACTTATTAATTGTGCCTTATTATTCTCTCTCTCTTCCCAGCTAGTTATCCCATATGGTGGTGGGGTCAGCTCTCCTTATAGATTTCCTCCACTTCGCTCTATCCTCCACATCGTCTTCGGAAACTTGACACTCTCTCATGTCCTTTAACACTACATCCTTCCATCGTGTCTTGGGTCTCCCTCTGGGCCTTCGCCCGGGGATGGAAAGCTGTGCCTTATTATTAAATATAAGTAATTGTGCCTTATTATTATAACAGTTAAGTACTAAGTATTTTAAAAAGGGCCATCATCTGAAAATCTAGAGTAACTACTTGTACGATACCAAGTATACTTGTACTATGGACTGTATTTATGGAAACACCTCGGATTTAATGGAATTTTTCGTTTCACTCAGTCAGTAGCTTTTATTTTCTCCACTCGGAAAATGTTTTAGAAACTACAGCGAGCTTCAGCAGCGTTACAATTCTCTCAGCAAGGGCTCTTTTACTCCGTTATTTATTCCGAGATTATTCCACAGCCTTAATAAATTGAAACGTAAGCTTTCTTGAACTCCAAAAGGCTGTCTATAGGTCAATTCGCATCGGGAACAATTTAGTATTAGAAATACTCACCAATAAATAATTAACAATGAGTAATAAATAATGCTGGACCATCCACACAGCATCATCTAGCCCCAAACTAAGCAGAGCTTGTGTTATGCGTACTAGATAACTGATATACATACATTATACATTGTATTACTACGATAGATATTTTTTTTAATTATAAATAAAAATAAACCAGAACAAATATCTGCAGAACGCATAAACATTTGTCCCGGGGCAGATATCGAACCCGCAACCCGCTGCGCCACAGAGGTCTTCGGCTACTATAATACAATCTTGGTAGAGTTTGAAGATGATAAGATCCGGAAGTTCAAAAAGCTAGCGTTTTTTATAAACGATAAGTTAAAATACCTGCACTAAAATTCTTATTAATATCTAAATGTTATTTTTGTTTGATTTCCGTGTTTTATGTAAGCTAGTTTTACATGTAAATTAGTGAATAAATTAGGCAGTGACACCAAACAAGATAAAACAAACAGACAAGAATGCTTCCGTGACAATGGTTTTAGCTCGGACTTTAACAATGAGGTTCCGTAGCGTTATAGCAATTTCAATATAACTAGTATCCACGCTATATCCACGTTATTCTTTATGACATAAGAATAAATAAATAAATATATAAATTATGCTGAACAATTCACACAGCATTATCTAGCCCCAAGCTAAGCAGAGCTTGTGTTATGGGTACTAGATAACTGATATACTTAATACAATACACTACATAGATAGATATTTTTTATTACATACATAGAAAACGTCCAGAACGCCCTGAACATATGTCTGCAGATCGTACAAACAATTGTCCCGAGGCGGGAATCGAACCCGCAACCTCCTGCGTCGCAGACAGACCTTTGCCCGCTGCGCCACAGAGGTCGTCAGAATGATATATCTTTTTCAATTATTAATAATAATGCAAGCTGTAAATTAAAACGTGGAGGTAGAGACTATCATTTTCAAAAGGACTTATATAAGTCCTTTTGCAAATGATAGTCTCTACCTCTATAGGATAGGATCTACATATGATCCGATAGGAACTACATATGTAGTTCCTACTAGCTTCTGCCCGCGGATTCGCACGCTTTGTATATAGAAACAAAGCGTAAAAAGTTTTATAAAAACAAATTCCATAGAGAAACGATTTAGGAATATTTCTATCCCGCGTATATTTATGGGATAAAAATGGCCTAAAACTACCAAATAGCAATTTGAGCCCAATCCGTTGCTTTGTTTTTGCGTGAAGAGGTAACAAACATCTAAACAAACAAACTTTTGCTGTTTACAGTTTAGTGCGAAAATACACTAGACTCTCAGAGTGGCTTGTTTCTACCACTCGAAACGGTAACAGCGTGGGTGTCAAGAAAATATGTTATTCTAGCTTCTGCCCGCGGCTTCGCACGCGTTGTTTCTATGGAAACGTTTTGAGGTTATTTATATCCCATGGGAACTGATTTATAGAATGAAGATTTATAGGATGAGAATCGCCTATGTTTGATTCCAGGGTTAGATTTATCTGTATGCAAAATTTCAGCCTGATCCGTTCAGTCGTTTTGGCGTGAAGAGGTAACAAACACCCATCCATCTATCCATCCAAACTTTCGCATTTATAATATTAGTGTGATAGTGTGATATGAGAACTGATAAGTAATAATATCATCGAAAATATATTTATCGATAAAATATTATTCAGAATATTTTTTTTCATTTCTGTTTTTAACACGAGGGTGGATAAGACATCTTTCAGAGAATCTGTGGGGGCGCAGGATAAAGAGCAAAAACACTGTGTTGCGTCTCAAAGAACGTTAGCTATTCCAAGCGTGACGTGTTTAACCTTCACTTTTGGTTGAGGGTACAACTGATCCGAATCTAAAACCAAGAGATTTTAGATTCGAGATGTACTACTCAAAAGTGAAGTGGACATCTCGTCCGTGGATCAGTTTGAGATTCGGACCAGATGTACCCTATTTTTTTTTTATTTACTTTTGGTGGCTTTCGTATCACTGCGGCCATGATTGGCCTATTGTGATCGCCACTTTGTGTGTTCAGCCTCGAAGCAGCGGCGTTCACAGTTCGCCGCTAACCCTTGCAGCTGCTAGGAACTGTAGGATTTTCTTCGGGGTGGAGTCTTTTAGTTTTAGCAGATGTACCCTAACCCGTAATACTTAAGTACTATTTAGAGATCCATATAAAAAGACCCGGAACAGAACTAAATACGGAAATAGTATTATGACTTGTTCAGCCTACGCGAAAGATAACGCGTCTATTTGCTAAGTAAGCTCAACTTTTGCACTTCCCACTTCATGCTTGAAGTTGCCGAAGTTGAATGAACCGCGTAAAAAACCATTGAGGATAAAATTCGTGGAGTAAGCAGCTAGCAAACTATGAAAGGCGCATGCTATGACCATTCTGACGACCTCTGTGGCGCAGCGGGCGAAGGTCTGCCTGCGACGCAGGAGGTTGTGGGTAGGATTCCCGCCTCGGGACAAATGTTTGTACGATCTGCAGACATTTGTCCAGGGCGTTCTGGATGTTGTCTTTGTAAAAAAAAAATCTATCTTAAGTATTGTATTAAGTATATCAGTTATCTAGTACCCATAACACAAGCTAAGCTTAGCTTGGGGCTAGATAATGCTGTGTGAATTGTCCAGCTTTATTTATTTATTTATTAAACGACTTCGAATAAAAGTTCTATGTTCAGTACGTATATTTCAGTATGTTTTTGATGGATATTCGCCGATTTATCCGTCAATTAAGGACTTACTTATATGTTTGTTTTTGCAATAATCTCGCGATCATGCTCCTATACTATAGTATATAATATATAGTACTACCTATAGTATATAGTACTATAGTATATATATAGTAAAAATATTCCCGTGGGATTCGTATTTGTTCGCAAAAGTTAAGCAACAGTGAAGAATTATAGAATTTGAAGAAGTCGTTTCTTAGTTTTTAAAACTACTACTGAGTACTATCTTGAGTCTTGCACGGTTACAACGTCTAGCAGATTGACACGGTCGTACCCACCGTGCGATCAGGCAGGGGTAAGCCACGCCAGGTAGGACAGTTTAGTTCTGAATTATTGTATTATACCTATTACAACTTAAGACCTTTTCAGAACGAATATTATAACCTTAATGCCGCGGTTCTGTAGCGCATCAGGAATGTTTGCAGATGCACATGTTGATGACAGGAACTCAATTGTTCGCAAAAGGATCGCATCCGTGATGCGCCGCACCTGCGCCAGCACCCACAGCTTACATGCTTACATGGTAACTGATAGTTTTAGTTTCAATTCTGGCATCATGAGTCGATGGGTTGTAAATCAGCATCGGCCGCTCGGCCCACTAGTAACCCAGTAACTGTTGACATTTAAATACAAATTTGCTCACCATATTAACATCTACCTTGTGATACCTATCATAACCTTTTTTTAAAACTCTGTAATAGTTTTATTCTGTGTAGATTAAACAGAGATGAGAAAACAGAGTTTGGTTACTAGTATAGTATTATAATATCTGTGGTTTGGTGGATACCAAGAGCAACTTCGCACCTCTGTCTAAACTCTATTCTTGAGCTCGCATTACCGGCTGGGCAGTAAATGCATTGACTAGGTATGAACTTGCGTTTTTACCTCTTTAGCTATAGCCAGCTGTTACAACTCTTACTTTATAAACTGAATAGGCCAACAGCGTTTGTGGACACGAATTATTAAAACCGGTTCCGTGTGAGTTGAATGCACACGACGAATGTTCCGTACCAATTAGTAGCCCAGTAAGGCCCAAGGCTGCCTTTTTGAGTTACGGCGGTAATTTATGTTTTACTACCTATTCAATAAAGGTGAATTTTCTGTGTAAACATCTTTAATGTATAAGCGTCATTCAATATTCCGCGCGCGATCGAATCGGATGAAACCGTTTCAAATTGAAACGAAGCCAGTCGGAGTTTTATTTTGACACGGTTCTATCTCATTTTGATAGCGCGCTGTAAGAGAAATGTGACGTAAAATATTTACTACGACAAGGTTCTGTCTGATTCTGTTCGCGCGCCAAAAACAAGGTGATATTCAGTAATTGTTTGACGTTTTTCTTGCTATTTAGTTTTTTGTCTAAATGTAAGTGTAGGTTAGCAACCTTTCATCTCGTAACCTTTTTTATAATGAGTGAAAATGATACAGTCATCACTGTTAATACAATTTTTGTTAAAAAAATCATAGATAAGAAAATCGCTTCAAGTGGTACAAAGTAGGTAGACAATTTAATTTGATTACAGTCACTTCTAATAAAATCTGGTACCTAATTAAACAAAACTTCTAGTGAATAATTGCAAAAAACATAACCCCTTAAAATACCCATTAACCCGTAAAAACCTAACAGCAAACAAAAACAACATTCCAGATAATAAAAAAGAAACAACATTAAGCACCCACCTCTTTTCTGGTTTCTAAAACGTTTGAATTCAGAACGGCAGGCGAAGGGTGCATCGGACGTGCCTTATCTCTGCAGACACTGGCTACTGCCCACTGTTTTCTATTTATTAGGTACCTACTCAGGTCTGAGTCTGAGTTTGACTTGGTAGGCGTAGATAAGGGTAAATTTATCATTGTAATACGGGAGTAAGAATATCCTACTAAATATCCTACTAATATTATAAATGCGAAAGTTTGTGAAATTTTTGTTACCTAGGATCTCCAAAACTACTGAACAGATCAAGATGAAATTTGGCATACCCACACTTCGAACGTAGCCTAACTTAAACAATAGGCTACTTATTATATCGAAAATACGCGTGCTAAACCGCGGGCAGAAGCTAGTTCGTATATAAATACAAAGAGTGAACAATGAATTAATTGAAAACTACCTATTTAAAAACCCCACTCCGTCCCCGTTACAAATTACCTACAACTTCTTTTTAAGTTTTCAACACAACTACAATTGAAACAATTGAATTAACTGCAGACTGTTGCAAGCAATCTAGAGATAAGTAGCCTGAAATCCAAGTCAATACCAATCGCAATAAATTAATTTTTTGAAATTTATTAAATGTTTTTGACACGTGTCCTTTTCTAAGTGTACATTTATGTATTTATTTAGAGTTTTTGATTTTGATTTTCCCATTAAAAAAAATATAAAATATCCCGCAAAAATTCAAAACAGTGTAAAATTATTCGAAAACGGGTTTTTGCTTTTTCAGAACAATAAAATTATGAACCACCTTATCGCAAGTAATTCGTTTATAAATCGAATGCTTTCATGAACATCGATCGTAGTCCTTGAATCGGAACCATTGCAGTAAAAATCACTGCAATGCAATATCTTATTCACTAAGAAGCTTTTATGAATAGGATAGGTACTAACCTAACCGTTTCGAACGTTCCAAAAAGGCTTCGAGCTCCAACAAAGGAGTCCGATTGAAAAATGAAGTCCAAGTTTGAGATTGGAGTTGCCAGCCCGACATTTCTTTAATAAAATTATTCTGATTATAGAATCTATCTCTATGGGACCATACTCTGTGGGCGAGTAAGTGTAGAGTCAATAGAAATTATTGACGCGATTATATCGCTGTGGGGAGTTTTTTATTAGTCAATATACCTTCTTTTGACTACAATCTCACCTGATAAAAAAAGTGGAAGGTGAGGATGCTAGAGATACAAGATATGCTCGTTAGAATATAAATAAGTAGCGACGACTATTGCTGGTGAAAAACTGCTCTGTGGTGTAAAGGTGTCAGAAAAGACTGTACCTAGGTAGTGTTTTGTGTACTGCTGTGTGGTGCCGGCTTAGAATTCGCACCACCCTAAATTTTTCCGCTAATGTCGTAAGATGCGACTAAGGGATATCCACCGGGGGCAGACAGCAGCGCCCCTTGCAATTCTACAACCGAAAAGCGATCCCCGACCTGCATGCCCAGCGTGGGGATTATGGGCTTTATCCCCTGCGACCAGCCGTGGACCGGATATAGGCTGTTGAGGTGAGGTGAGGTGAGTATTTTGGTGTAGCAAAAAAATTACTATGACGTTTTTTTATAACAATAATTTAAATCTACATTTTGAATGTTGAAATATTTGTGTAAATTAAATCACGTGGCTATCATAAACTCTACTTCATAAAGTCAACTAAAGTACTTTCTTTTATGCTGCTTAATTACTTTGAATACCGTACCAATCTCGGTCCCTATTTGAATCTAAATCTCAGTTTAATGTTCGAAGGTCCTAATTAGCACCTTTAGTGAGCTTCAAAGCTTGCTTGAAGCCATCGGCCCACCCTGAAATATCATAAATACTAAATTATTTGTCTGTTAAATAAGACGGACTCTTTAGAAGCGGACTTGTGACTGTAAAAATAAGCGAGACTGCACTGAAAACACTGATCCTATCAAGGGTTTAAAACAAAACCTCGCGAAAAGCTGCAATGTCGAGACTCGTTACATTTTACGGTCGTATTTACTTTTCAGTTTAGCTCCAATTTTGTTTGTTTTTAATCCTTGCCCGAGTGCTAATATGAGTAACGAAGTTTGAATGGGTTCAAACTTCGTTATTGACCAGGGGACTCCGTTCTAAATGCCGACCTCGGGAGCTAAATCATCACCGTCTTTTGGTTTTTTAACTATAGGTACTTTTTTGACCGTCTTTTGTATACAAGTTCTGAAGATCAAGATAATTTTATAAATAATCACACCAATATTATAAATGCGAAAGTTTGGATGGATGTATAGATGGATGGATGTTTGTTACTTCTTCATGCCAAAACTACTGAACGGATCGGGCTGAAATTTTGCATACAGATAAATCGAGGCCTGGAATAAAACTACTTTTTATTCCATAAATCAGTTCCCATAGGATAAAAATAACCTCAAAACGTTTCTGATACTATATATTAGATAGATACTAGATAGGTAACTGATATACATAATACAATACACTACATAGATATATATTTTTTATTATACATAGCAAAACATCCAGAACCCCGGAACAAATTGCAGATCGTACAAACATTTGTCCCTTGCATTACAGATCATAATGGAATTAAAACCGCTATCTATTTTGTAAAATGGACGAGAACATATTCAAAGCACAGGTGGTATAATCCTCCAGTCGTGTTACAGCACTTTTCAAGATTGAAACTGAAGTTGCATCGTGTGAGCCATCAGTGACTTCATGGCAGCGATCAGTTGCAGTGAAACAAACTGGTTTATGACTGATTTTATTGCGAAGACTAAAAGAAAATAAAAAAATGTGGTTGATGGAGGAGAGTGGAAGAAAAAGACAGACCTACCGTGCCAAGGCCAAAGTGGGATAAGGGCAGGAATAAAGAGAAGTGGAAGGAGAATCAAGTAATTACACACACACATAAAAAAACATACAGACAAACAACTGACTTAAAAAATGGAACCTCTTCCATTTTTTAAGTCAGTTAAAAAAGAGGCCTAAGTCCAACCACGTCCATCAAACTTTAAACAGTAAAATTAAATAAATATCGAATTTTTTTACCTATTTCTAATACTTTGTTACCGAACCGCGTGAATATAAAAGTTTTTAATTATACTAGAAGTTGCCTTTATTAAATAGGGGTTGTTTGTTGAAGCTTTTGTTTGACGCAAATTAAGTAGGTATCCATTGTGAGATGCATTCAAATGCCAAGGTCTACCCACGGTGGAGTTAACCCTAGCTCGCCCACGGTAGATAACTGCTTAGCGGATTCACCAAATGAAAAGCTAGCGTACCGTGAAAACGAAGAGAACCTCAGCTGAAAAATGCCCTCACATGTTATAATACAATTTTGCCGTTATTGGCAATTTTCGCCGCGCTATAATGGCAGAGTTATTGTTTTTGTAAAATTCGCGCACATAGCACGCACTTCCATAGCGACTGAATTTCCTTGGACGCGGCTAGCGATCGGTAGAACCCCGCGCTCCCGTCACTTGGGTTCGCACTGAAGGTAAACCAAATTGTTAAATACTTTTGTGACATCCTGTAACTACTTACATAAGTACCTACCTTAGGTTGATCCTGCGCCGGACCTCTAACCGGTAGTTTCGATCTGCCTGAGTCTGTCTGGGAGAACAGACTTTGTTTTGATTGAGTGGGCCCGTGTTGAACGATAGTCTTAGAGAACTCACTAGACTTATTTTACTTATTAAAATAGTATTATTATTTATTTTTATTTCTGTTATAGGTTCTCATAATAAATTTTTTGTGATTAGTAGTCTGTAAACCGTGTAGACACGCACGCACCAAAGGTCCTGCGAGAAAACCAGCGTTGCTCAGATTTATGTTGAGCAACATGATGATGATGTAGTGTAGGACGCCCTCCGGCCAGATGGGATGAAGATCTGCGAAAGACTGCAGGCAGATGCTGGATGCGGCAAGCTGAAGACAGGCGCTATGGCGCTCATTAGGGGAGGCCTATATCCAGCAGTGGACTAATATAGGCTGATGATGATGAACATGATGCTGAGGCGGGACCTTTTTGGTTCACATAGAATTAATACTTTTTATATACATATAAGGATTTTTTTTACTATTTTTGTATTTTTTATTTATTTTATTTATTTTATTTATTTTATTTATTTTATTTATTTTATTTATTTTATTTATTTTATTTATTTTATTTATTTTATTTATTTCGTAATAAAATAAATAAATAAAATAAATAAAATTTATTTATTTTATTTATTTATTTTATTTATTTTATTTATTTTATTTATTTTATTTATTTTATTTATTTTATTTATTTTATTTATTTTATTTATTTTATTTATTTTATTTATTTTATTTATTTTATTTATTTTATTTATTTTATTTATTTTATTTATTTTATTTATTTTATTTATTTTATTTTATTTATTTATTTATAATGAACAAATACATTATGTAGCTAAAATACAATGGAACACTGGAAAGCGCTTATGTTAAAAACTGTGTTGCACCTCCCAGCGCCCAAACTCAGGATATAGTTAAAGCCCAATTCACCAAGCAGAAAGCACAGCATATCCCTAAAGTTTCCGATTTAACTTATTTATATAAAACTAAATGGTTACAACATTTCTACTTGGTAGAATCGAGTGTTTATGTGCGAGCCAACAAATTAATTTTCTTTCTTCTTTCAGACAACCTGAGTTTGTGCACACACTTGCGCACTAAAAGAATGTCCAACGCATATGATTACCGGTCACTGTTGAGACTTGCTGCCGCGCCGTAGCCGAAATACGGTCAGGAGGAGGACACACACAAAGACAGACGCCTAATTAAGTACTCAAGTAATATAACTACTAGCTATGCAAGTTAATATAGTCAAGATTTAGCTTGATTTAACCCGTTTGATAGTCAGGCGTCTCCGTCAATAAAGTCAAGTGGATTATAGCCAGTTCAGATCTGTGCGGTGTTTGCTACCCAGAGCGGTGGCGGTAAGATTCGCTTGGATTTTGCTCTTGATTTCGCTGGCCCGGGTTATTCCGTCGAGTATTTTCAGTGACAATAAGATTACCACCTACCATATTACGCTCCATAAGGAATAGTGATTCATGGATTTTCAAGACATGAATAGAGACAAAGTCATACCTACAATACGTAGGTAAGTATTTAATGAAGTTAGAAGGAACTTCCAACGTTTAATAAAAATAAATAAAATAAATAAATAAAATAA
Organism: Eupithecia subfuscata; assembly: GCA_963564075.1. NCBI lineage: Eukaryota > Metazoa > Arthropoda > Insecta > Lepidoptera > Geometridae > Eupithecia > Eupithecia subfuscata. The sequence goes on from OY751106.1 coordinate 13,408,118, forward strand.
ATAATGCCGGACACTTCACATAACATTATCTAGCCTCAAGTTAAGCAGAGCTTGTGTTATGGGTACTAGATAACTGATATACTTAATACATTACACTACATAGATAGATATTTTTTATTATACATAGAAAACATCCAGAACGCCCTGTACAAATGTCTGCAGATCGTACAAAGATTTGTCCCGAGGCGGGAATCGAACCCGCAACCTCCTGCGTCGCAGGCAGACCTTCGCCCGCTGCGCCACAGAGGTAATAAAATAGTACATACTTATTAATAAATATACTTATGTACAGTATAGATTGGTGGGACCTGGCCAACGAACGCGATTCCTGGAAGAGTTAGGGGGAGTCCTTTGCCCAGCAGTAAGACAAAATAGGTTAGATAAAAAAAAATATGCAGACGAACATCATAATTTTCATTATGAATGTAAGCGCGTTAACTACTAATCTAGTTTGTGTTGGAAGAAGGCGCGACCTGATGAAGTCCCTCGTCAAGGGATGAAACGTTGGTGTTCTTCCAACACAAACAAGGTTAGTAGTTAACCCGCTTACATTCATAATGAATTCGTCATCTACGAAAGTTTTTATAGTAAAATATCGTACTTTTCTTTACTATTTCTTCACACTCGTGTTTATTGAAGGCATACAAGTGTAGGTATATCAAGGCCCGTATTATGAAAGCTTGCTAAGTCACCAATCTATATTTGAGTAACGTTTTTCTATGGCATAAACGTCACTCAAGCATAGATGGCTGAGCAAACTTTTATAATAAGACCAAAGATACCTTCTTTGGCCTTATTATAAAAGTTTGCTGTGGGCATACCTATGCCCACAGAATAACTATGTAAATCTCTTCGGATGCAGTAAGTCGTGTAATTACCTCAAACTTCAGTTAAGGTATGTTTGTTTAACCTTCAATAACTTCAATAGTACTACGTATGTACATATGACTAACGAAATCCTATAGAGGGGACGTTTCGTGGGGGTTGTTGGAGGGTGTCAGATGACGTCACCCGAAGCGCGTCATCGACTCGACATAAGGTTTAGATTTACGTGGAAATTAACGGACTTTGTTCATACTACACCAGTCTCAAATCATTCTCAAGGTCCACACCATAAAAATTGATAGCTTTCTAGTTGGCGTGGAGTTTGAATAGTGCATTTTATACCAAGGCGAGAAAGTGATCAATTCCTACCGAGTGCCTTAAACACGTTTTAGGCCCGAGGCGCAGCCGAGGGCCTTAAAACACACGAGGTAGGAATCGCACTTTCTGCCGAGTGATAAATAGTGCTTTATACTACACCTTCGGGAAAATAAAAAGCAGAATTAATTATTAATTGAAATTTATATTAATTTAGAAGAACTTACCGCGCCCAATGATGTTGGTAAAACCTCATTGACCGCGCCAGCCTTTGGGTTCTTTTTTCAAAATATTGTTTGGAAATCGGAGGAGGCCTAATGGACTTGGAGTAAAAACTTTTTGTCGTTTGACCGAACGAAAATAACCATAGCTACCGGCCGATCTTTTAGGAAATTAAAAAAAAATAACACGTTAAAAATGGATTTCCATACACTTTTTCCTCCCGCTAAAACACGTGAGAAATGAAATTCCATAGAGTTTTGCCTCCCGGTTTCCTATAGGCCTGCAAAGACATACTTTCTATTCTACAAATGTAAAAGGAATAGGCAACTTTCCGAGCAGGTGTAGTATAAAAGTAATTGTCAGCATTATGCATCAAATCATCAAGTAGTGCAATTTTATAGAAAAATCAGAAAGTGATTTTCAGGTTAAGTATGGGTCAACGTTCACTAATATTGAATCTTGAGTTTCGAATCTAAAACCAAGAGACTTTAGATTCGGACGAGATGTACCCTTAATCAAAAGTGAAGTGCACAACTCGTCCGCGGACGAGTTTTAGCCCTAACTATCGGATAAAATAACGGCAGGTAGGAGTCAAGATTTTACATGACTTTTGACTTACATCACGGCCAAAATACATCTTTAGCGCATTAGTGCACTAACTGGGTCTAACGTCTCGCTCAGTTTGCATAGTATAGAAAGAGATGGCCTCTCTTTCGACGCACAAAGACAGCTGTTGGCCATTTAACGCTCTAGTGAGAGGTACAAGCTGAAATGAATTTTTTGCGTTAACGCTAGAATCTCTAATGTATTTTTTTCGGCCCTGAAAGAAAGGCCAGAAAGACTAACGTATTTTGCCATAACATAATATTGAAACCATATAGGTAGTATTTACTTTATAAAGGAAGCGTAATATTGTACGTAAGTATTCACTTACAATTTTGAATCAAAATATAGTAGGTAGTTATAAATTGAAAAACTGGACCGAAAAGCTATCAAACCAGTTATCAAGAAAACGGCCTCAATGTCCAAGTTTATGGCCAATTAAGGCGTTTAACACTTTTTTGTGAAGATTAACAGTTGCTGGTTTAGGTAGACTTTGTTTAAAATAAATATTTACTAAGCATTACTCTGTGGGTGCCGGCTTAGAATTTGCACCACCCCAACTCTTCCCGCGGGTGTCGTAAGAGGCGATTAAGGGATATCCACCGGGGGCGGCAGCAGCACCTCCTGTAGGACAATTCTACCACGAACTGCGATCCCCAACCCGCATGCCCAGCGTGGGGATTATGGGCACTACTCCCAATGAGATAAAAGCCAATAAGGCGCTTATCAGGGGGACGCCTGCGTCCATCAGTGGACTATTATAGGATGTTAAATAAAGTCAAGTTGAAGTGAAGTGAAGCAAAATGTACTTATCAGTGTGACCATTTGTGGCAGATTTCTGCCATTTTGGCAGATTTGGCTATGGAATTTTCAGTTTGGCATATTACGTTGACGAAATAGAAGTTTGGCAGATTTTGACAGATTTGGAAACAAAAACTTTGTGACCTTCTTATATATTTTGGAGATAATACGTAAACAAAAAAATTAAATTTTATAGTAAGACCAAAAAACTACGGATATTAAATTTTGTTGAAATTTATTTTACCAACACCTGGCAACTCCTAGTCCGAGGTAGTCCTTAAGGGGAATTCCCTTATAATGTTTGTTGATATTTCTACGCCATGTAATCATCAACTGTAAATTCTCTACGTTAAGGGTCCGGCGGAGGATGAATTTCCCATACAAACGTAGTACCTACCAAAATGATTTGTAATTTAAGAACATTTTCACCATGGTTTGCTATTATTTGTATTCGAATAGTATTTATTTAGGTTCCTGCCACAAGCTTTTTTCAAAATACCTTTCTGTAATGAAATGTATTTTGAAATTTTTTAAAAAAGAATTGCATTTTTACATCAAAGAAAGAATTTTTCATAGTATTTTTCTAGATAAGTAGTAAGTTCTAGTAAGTTCTGCCATTATAACCACAAAAGAAGGCATAAAGGAAATGATTAAACAGATGGGCTTGGAATCAAAATACGACGAAAAGAACGAAGAATATGAAGCGAATGTGGACATTCAAAGTAGTACTGAATGAAGTTATAAGCAAATACTCTTTAATTTAAGTTTTATGTACCTAAGTACTTATTTTTGTTTTTATGTCTTTTAATAAGTCATCTGAGTATATTAATAAGTGTTTTTTTTTGTTTTCCAATCAAAGAATCACTAAAAAAGTATGTGGCATATTTTATGGCATTTTTCTTGGAGTGTTGGGCAGATTTTGGCAGATTTTCAGTAAGCGTATGGCAGGTTCTGTATTTTCTCAATTCACACTGGTACTTATCGCATTGTACGAGTATGCAGAGTTTAAATTCTTACCCGACTTAGCGATGCAAAGGGTAGTGTTTATTAGTCGTTGTATTTATGTATGTTTGTTCCTTTATGACGTTGAGTTTGATGTTTCTTACGTCAGTCGATTTTAACGTTAAAGATCACGTCCACGCAATCGGTCGTTATCTTTAACGTGTCGGTTAAAAAAAGTGACGAAAGTGACGTGACGCAAAAAGGTTTTATTGTTACAAATAGAACCGGCCAATAGCGAATCGAATCGCACACGGAGGGTTCCACACTATCGTACAAAATTATTTCGCAAAAGAAACTCTAAAAAACAGATTATTTGGAGGTTGATTATTTTTATTATTTGTTGATAAAGCGGCAATAGAATATAATACACAATACACACACTGTCAAAATTTCACTTTTTTCGTGTCCTATCCAACAGCCGTGACAAACGTAGAGCAAAAATAGCCAAAAAATCTATTTTTTTTGTTTGGGTAATTGGTTAAATTAAAGGGGGTTCCCCTTTAATTTTTATATTTATTTTATTTTAATTATTTGTTGTTATAGCAGCCAGAGAAATACATATTCTGTATAAAATTCAATTGACTATCAATTTCGGTTGATGAAATAGGTACAGCACGTGTTTACTTATGTATTTTGACCTTTTCTAAGTGTTTTATTGTATTTATGGAAATGAAGAGTTTTTGATTTTGATTTTGATATTTGACGGGCGGACGGATAGACAGCGGAGGCTTAGGCTACATTTCGAAGCGACAGAAATCAAAATATCACTTTATTTCCGTGTCAGTGTTTCCTACTAATATTATAAACGCGATAGTTTGTAAGTATGGACGTATGGATGTTTGCTACTCTTTCACGTAAAAACTACTGAACGGCTCGGGCTGAAATTTTGCATACAGGTAATTGTAATCCTGGAATCAAACATAGGCTACTTTTTATCCAATAAATCAGTTCCCGTGGGATAGAAATCACCTTTAAACGTTTCCATAGAAACAACGCGTGCGAAGCCGCGGGGCGCAGCTAGTACTTTTATAATTTGACCTTTTCTAAGTGTAAATTTACTGTATTTATAGAAATAAAGAGTTTCTGATTTTGAGTTAGGCGGTAGTAGTAGGGTCCCACTTTCACCTTTTCGGTACGAAACCCTAAAAAGATTGGATCTTTCCACATAAAATAGGTAGGTAACTAACAAAAACCTAGAACCCTCTCGTAAAATCGCCTCATAAAGCTGTTATCTAATTATCCTTCGCGATGAAAGCGCCGACAAACAAGATGTTGCTCCTATTGTCTCGAACAATGGTCCGGCAGAACACGCCCTAGTCACAGATTCGTTAATACTGAAGCAGTGAAAGCGAATACGTCATTCGGCACGTGTTAAGCTGGGGAGACACTGCTGCATACGTACGTAACAGGCTCGCGGTGCGGCGCTTTGTGTTACGAGATTTAATTTAGTAGGTATGAGTTTTGTTTTCACTGTCGTTGGCTTGATGGTGAGATAATAGTTTGAGGTTGGTTTACAGGCCTTGTAGGCAGTTGTAGTGAAATTTTTAAAACATTGTTTTTTTTTCATACTATTATCCGCGCTGACGTAATGAATCCAAGTCTCCAGTATAGAAATAACAAAAGAGGATAGTGCCAGCTTTTTAAAATTAATCTTTACTACACTGTCAGACTGTTTCTTCACTGATTCTCACAACATTCAGCTGAGAATAGACCTCTTCTGATAGCGCAGTACACTTGACACCGATCTCAGCATATTCCCATTACAAATTTTTGTAAGAAAAGCATGATAGTTATAGTTGTCCTCGTTTTTTGATTTCTGTTAATTTATCTGTGTAATATCTAAGCTACTTGTTATCATACTGTGTACTATTATATCAGAATAAACGTATTTCATTTCAATGAGGTCTGCAGGTCAATTCTGCTGTATTTTTGAGTGCACTCATGCTACCTACTTTCGCCGCCCTGCTTTTATTTTGATTACGTATAAAAAAATATAAGTAAATGAACCAATGAGCAGCGAAATATTTAAGAAATGAAAAATGAAGTAAAAAATATTAATTCTCATGAACCACAATACAAATCAATTTTAACAGAAAATTATTTACAAACTACTACACTACTACAACTAAGAAAATAAATAAAGAATGATTAAAATTATACTCATTATTAAAATTGAGTAATATACTTACTCGCGTAGGGACCAGATGTAGTATTCATAATCCACCTACCACCTTCTATCGACCACCGTGAAAACCTTCAATAAGCTTTCTGGTATTTATTATTTTGTACTTAATTCCGTTAATTTTAAAGCCTATGGTTTTCCCCTGAATAAAGAAAAAAAAACTACTAATTTGGCTGTATTTATGATGGTCAATTTTTGTCAAATGACTGTTTCCGTCAAAATTTACGTGTACTTCGTGGCGCGGTCAGCATCAGCACATATATTGAAAACTGATATAAAACCGCTAAGCCCGGAAGACGCAGGGTTCAGTAAAATTATATTAATAGACAACGGTGAAAGTTGGGGTCTACAACTTGATTTTGTAACAAACAATAGCTTTAATTTCGTAACAAGGCACTCAGTGAACCACCCTTGAGAAACAGCGCGCCTAGAGCCTACTCTAATTAGGTAGACTCCGCAAAATTTTCTTGTGAAAAGTCTATTGTTCGTCCGAAAATGCCAGAACGTTGCCACAGGTTTTTAATTATACAGAGAAAGGTAAATTAAAAGGCATCCGGCCGGACCGATTTGTGCAAAGGAAAACTGTGGTTGCTTGCTTAATCCAGGGTTGTACAGCAGACACGATTTACTTTACAGGGTTGTACAGCAGACACGATTTAATTTTGACTTCTCTTTTTAAGGTTTGATTGACGTTGACGCGAAATTTAATAATTTTTTGCGTATTACAAGGAACGAAACTAGGTAGTAAGGAGACATTTCGCTCGCTCAAAAATGTCCTGTAATGTCATATTTTGAAATGTTGAGCATGTGAATCGCAGCGGAAAAGTTATTTACCACAAATTAGACCAAAATTTATATGAACAGCAAAAATGATAAAAATTCGTTGTAGATTCATTATTTCAGAAGGCTATACAGCAGCGGGGCAATGCAGCCAGCGTCTTGGAGATGCTTCCGACTGGTATTGATATGGATCAGTTCTTTGCAACAGTATGCAGTTAGTTTGATTATTTCAATTGTAAATACTAGTTCCAATTTGTCTCTATTATTTGATGTTCTTTGTTAAACTAAAACCACATGCCAATTTAAACAATAAAATTCCCAAAGTATTTAAATTTGTTTCGCCAATTTGTATTTTCGGCCCCGATCGACCCGACAGATCGCGTGCCCAATCGGCTCATTCGTGTAACTTTTTACTCTGTTTTTCTATCGGGCCGCAACAAATTGAGCACGAACCATGGGTAAATACAACGGATTTGATGGTCTCTCTGTTTAGCTGTCTGGATTGAATCGTTATTTATTGTGCGTTTTGAATTCAGGGGCATTATTTCGGGCACCGGGAGTGGATTTTCAAAAGAACTTTGGTCCGATGCGCGTGATATTTCTTCCGGAAACAGTAAAAAATCTAGAATCTTGATAATCTGATATCTTTTAGTACGCCCTTTTACAAAGAATATTTCTGACAGTTTATTTGAATTTATTTAGGTATGAATGACGAATGTTCGATCTAAAATAGATTAAGGTAGTCAAAAGATCCCAAAAATCGAGCTACTTAAAACCTTATCTTATCTGCAAACTATTTTCACAGAGGTAAAATTATTTCAACTCCAGGATACCTACCTAACTTTCATTCTAGTCAAAAGAAAGGCTTTACTCGTAACCTATTAATTAGGTACGTAGTACATGGAATAAGTCCAGATGCAAGAATTAGCAAAACATTCGCTAACGTCCACTTAACAACCATTTCGAAAGCAAAGTCCGTGGCAAAGTACTGGGGCCATTAACAAATAACTCAGTTTTTGTGCTCGATTCGATAATGGCTGATTGATGACCACAATAAAAGGAAGGGACAGCCGCCGACGGATGTATCTTATCTTATCTTTTGTTAACGGTTTATCTTATTTTATCTAACTGTGTAATAAGCTTGTGAGATTATTCTGTTTGATTTAAAAATACGTATATCTGCTTGCGTATTATACCATATTTGTTATGCAGGACATAATAAACTATCAGATACATTAAACTACCAGACTCCGTCAGTTGCTTAGAAATCAAGTTGAAACGTTGGCTTGTCGAGCAGAATGTCTATTCAGTGAACGAACTACTTGAACAGTAAATTCTTATTTGACTGTTTTTATATTTACGACTTTTAACTTTGTTTAATTTTTTTCATTTATTTCTCATTATTTAATTTGTGTATACAAAGTAATTTGAACATGAACTAAGTAGGTACTTACTTTGTGTATTTCACCTATTTAAAGAAAATCTGACATTTAAATAGAGATTTCTATTTCTGTACTTATTTCATAAATACTTTGAAATGAGGGTTGAAAAAGTTGTGAGTGGACTTTTTGGAAATAATGGCGTGATAACGGAAGCTTAAAGCCAAGCAGTGGGCGGTTAGATAGTGGTTTCCATGAATCACACCCGTTCTTGGTTGTAGACAAAAAGTGATTTTTTTATCAGTCGAGACGATAAGAAAGATCCGAAAACCAAAAGAATTTACTTCATTTTAGAATTGATCAGATATAGCAGAGTTTTTCCACTTAAAAACTGCGGTCGGTTTCAAATCTTCAAAGTTTAATTACATACAAAATAAATTATATTATGAATGAGATGCGTTTAATATTAATAATGCTTACTTTACACTTTTTAAGATATTAAAAGCCGTTTGTTTAGTAGTTTTGTAGTTCACGTAAGCAGGTCAAAAAAGCGTTAAAACTGCGCGTGTATTTAGAGTGTCAGAACTCTGCCTACCTCATTTAAAAGGGTTATTCCAGTTTTCCCCCTTGAAATCCCCCTTGAGGGGGAAAACTGGAAGTAAAAAAAAAGAATTCCAGTTTTCCCCCTTGAAGATTAGCCTCAAGGGAAAACTGGAACGCGAAAAATCGTCGAGGGGGAAAACTGGAATTTGAAAAAAAATATTCCAGTTTTCCTCCTTGAAAAATTTTTCTCAAGGGGGAAAACTGGAACGCGAAAATAATGAATTCCAGTTTTCCCCCTTAAGGGGGATTTGTCAAGGGGGAAAACTGGAATAACCCATTTAAAAGTAGGTTATGTACCGTTTGATGACCCAACAATCTATTGGGTCTACAACAAATACCAACAGTTCGACACGTACCTACATACACTACACACACATCTCGGGTTACCTACAAATCCACGGTGCGTACAGTCGGGCAGACTAAATAGCTAACTCGCAAATAGAAACCTTGTCTTGAACTCGAGAATACCGGTAACCGGCAGTAAAACCGGTAGGTACTATTGGTAAGCTGTCTAAATCACAATAATAACACAATAACATCGCAATGTTACATATATTAACAAAACAGGAATATCTATGAAATGAAAAATTGGCAAATTTATTTCTACAAACTTTATACAAAATAAAAATTTAAAGAAAAACATATAAAATGGTTGTCTTTTAAGTTAGAGCGATCTCATACTAACAACGTTGGTACGGATTGTCCTCGATATTTGTATACTTAATCGTATAACCTACCTAGTAACTCATTCTTAGGATAAAGATAATTATTGTGTAAACAAAGATGGCAATTAATGTATGATACAGCGTGTTTCACCAATATTAATATTAGTATATAAAAAATATGTCGAGAGTATTGCATGCAGAACTAAATTTGACAACTAATCATTTGGTCGAAAAAAAAATCATATTTAAAATACATAATAAACCGACAAGGTAGAAATTATAAGAGTATTATTAATTAATTTATTGTTTTCTTTTATTAAATATTTAACCATAAATTAATCATTTAGAAATTCTTCGATATGAGACTAACATTTTTAGGATAAGTTTTTTAAATTTTAATTTTTAGAAATCTTATTAAGTTTAAATTTAAATGTTTGTTATAGTATTTTTTTATAAATTATAGGTGCCATGACACTACACTCTTCCTTAACATAGCCACACATAGCGTTTATTAAAGCTATTTCAGATACAAAGAAGACCCTACCATGTAACAGAACCTTGAATAAGCAATTATCGGCGGTCGTGTTCCGATTTTGGTATTTTTCCTCTCGCCAAGGGTTCTAATTGGGCAATAAATTATTTCCCATTCGCTTCCTATCGCAAGCTGCTTGAATATCGACAGATGTTTTAACAACTTGACCCAGTATTCATGTGGTTTGGGTTTATGTTTTTATAGTTTTTTTCTTTATACTTTCTGCCAAGGGAACGTAATTTGCGTAATGTGCCAGAAGCTTTTATTCACAAAGAAAATTACACTAGTATTTACAATTGAAACAACTGAGCTAACTGCAGACTGTTGCAGACAATCTACAGGTAGCTCAACTGATCCATATCAATACCAGTCGGAAGCGTCCCCAAGACGCTGGCTGCATTGCCACGCCGCCGTATACTATGGCTATGCTGATGAGCTGTGCCAGATACAGAGATTGACTTAGTAGAAAATTTAACCCAAAATCCGCGGCGAGGATTCCCGAGATGCGATGATTGCGAGTAAGTGAACAAGACGGTGCGCAGGCAGCCGAGCACGATTTTGTAGGTATTTAGGTGTTTTGAAAAATATTTGTATGGCATATAAAAATATTTTCTAGTGATGCACTGCGTAATAACGATTGCAATGTTTTGGTAAACATTTTGTGTCATTTTATTCATTTTTCTATTCACACTGATCATTAAAAGTTTCATTTAGAGGTAACTTTGATATTTTTTTCGATCGGGTGAAATATCACCAATCGTGTTTTTTTCTAGTGATGCACTAGAAAATATCCTCAACTATAATATGTATGAATTTCAAAACTATAGGCCTTATAGTTATTGAGGTACGGACAGTTAAAAACCCCGAAATCCGGGAATCCTCGCCTTAAATAAATAAATAAACATTTTTTAATTCTGAATCCAAATTGAACTGTTTAAAAAAAAACTATAATTACCCTTGGCTGTGGTTTATTGGGTTTCCCAATACTTCGACACAGTAAGTATCCCGTTATTCAGTGTATTTGACAATTTAATTTAACAATTAACAATTAATACGTCAAAAACCTTGTTCATGATTCTTTATGCAAAAAACAAGTCGGTACCGGACTTTACGCCACTATCGATAAATAATGACCTAATTAAACAATCGCAACTAATACTCAGGACTATGGGATAAATTGTCGTGGAAGTCACACATTGAAGAAGTAAAAACAAAACTTACGTCATTGCAAGTCGCAAAATGCATTTCCGCTGAGGTCAGAAATACAATAGGTATACAATTCTTTGGTAAAATCCCACTTATTGAAATATGGAGATCGGCGGCTGAAACACATACATACAAAACCCCTTCAAAGAGTCCAAAACCAAATTATTAAGGTTTAATATCACTATTCATATTAAACGCCCCCTAAAAAATTATATAAAAATACTAAAATACTAAATTTCAAGAAACTATATATTACACTTGTCACTTGACTTCGTGGTGTAGTTGGTTATCACATTCCCGTACTGAGGGGAGGACGCGGCTTCAAGTCCCGTCGAAGTCGAAAATTTTTGCGATATTATTTGATTTATTAGAAATTACAACTATATATTTTTAATAAATAAAATAAAAAATAAAAATTCTTTATTTCAGACAACCATGGGTCCATAGATTTGCGAGTGATACATGTACATTAACACACAAAACAAGATAAAATAGAATATATATAACAAATAATGTAGCAATAGGCGCTGTGTATAATCGAGCCGAGGATAATCAATAGAGGAAATATGTTCCTTGATTGATCACCCTCCGCACAATGCACTTCCATAGCGGGGATGAAAGGCACTCTGCCACAGCACACAGGATGCTGTTGCGACTGTCCCGTACTCTGCGCATCAGGGACACTGTTTTTTTACGCATAACCGCATGAAAACCGAATTTAATATAATATGTCTTCTAATAAAAAATATTACTTCAAAGTCCATACTTAATCAAATCTAAGCCTACTATTAAAAGAAAATAAATATAGTTTTAGAAACAAAATTAAACTAAAATTACCCCATACACGTACGATCTACGGAAAAAAGACGATTCTTTCAGAAGGAGCACGTATTTTTAATAATTTATCAAATATCATAAAAGAATGTAATATCAATAATATGTACAAAAATATGTTGAAATCACATGTCTACTAAATAGAATAATATAAGTACATAAATATAATTTAGCACTAGTAGATAACATAATTAGTTATGATTAGTAATTTAAGTTAAGCCTCAAGGAGTTATTTACCTACTTAAACTTAGTACACATTTACTGTTAAATTTATATCAATTTAAATGAACTGCAATGTTTTTATGAGAAAATAAAGTTCTATAAACCTAATTTCGGAGTTTATTTTTTTTATTGACATTTTTATAATCGCACACATTGATAAGGTACCGCAAGCCAATCTATATCATCTGCCTACCAGTATACAACAATCGTATAATTTGACAAAATTAAATGATCTAACTAAACTAATAATATAATAATACTATATAATGTAACTAGTTTCTGCCCGCGGCTTCGCACGCGTTCTTTCTATGGAAACGTTTAAATGTTACCTATCCCATGGGAACTGATTTAAGGGATAAAAAGCCTGTGATTGATTCCAGGCTAAAAGCTTCACAAATGCAATTTGCTGCCCAATCTGTTTAGTAGTTTTGGCGTGAAGAAGTATACCTAACAATCATCCATCTAAATATCCATCCATTCAAACTTTCGCATTTATAATATTCGTGTGATAGTGTGAAGTGTTCTATCAAATATTATTGGAGCTCAAAAATATTTTTTCCCTAAAAGCCGCAGCTCAGCCTCTCAACGAGTTTGAACTCGTAAATCTGGGATTAACCCATTGATTTTTTCAGTACTGTTTGTGGTAACGGGCTTACGAATATGCCATAAAATCCAATATTGGATTATGTTCATTTCGGTTTAACTTTCAACTAAAAATGATATTAAAATGGGCAGCGTTGATTGTTTTTTGAAATATCATCAGAATATTTTAATCTGTCTTCGCTTAGGGACGTCCATTATGTATATTGTTTTTATGAACTCTTCTATCAAAACATAAAATAAATAAATAAAATAAAATAATGCTGGACAATCCACACAGCATCATCTAGCCCCAAGCTAAGCAGAGCTTGTGTTATGGGTACTAGATGACTGATATACATAATATAATACATTAAATAGATAGATATTTTTTATTATACATAGAAACGACCAGAACACCCATACATCTCTCAAAAGAAAAAATACCCATTTTTTTCTACACTACCGGTATTTCCGGTTTGTAGGTGCCTATTCTCTTTTTCTGCGTATCTCCTAATCCCTTTGGTGTTGTGTTTCCTTCCTTTAAAAAAGCTTGTGTTGTATTAATTGTTATGATTTAGTAACATGTTTATTTAAGCAAAAGTAAATTACAATAACATCAAGTGTATAAACAGAACATTGACCTACCTACGGTGGAATATATAAAAATTAAAAGAAATCCCTTGAAAAATATTTTTCAATTTAATAAGTCAATAAATTCAAATGAGTTCAGTATGTAAACTTATTAAGCGCCAGGAAAACGAATAAAGTTATGTTAGCATCAGAATTTCGGCAGAAGTCCAAGAAAGTTCGATGCGATTCGCCGAGTTGGGCCAACTTAGGCCAACTTTAGCTCTAAACTTATCAAACTGTTTTGGAGGACTTGGGCGTCACTCTTTGAACGCTCTCTGGAGTATGCAGAATGAAGATAATATATTAGACTAGTAGTATTAGTTTGAGATCATTAGGTTCTGTTAGTATGTGGAAGGAGCAAGAAGATATTCAGATTTACATGGTTACTAACCTATTAGGTGGTTAGTCTGTCTTTGGTAACAAGCTCTGCGCCTAATTGGCGTTATGCCTAACCAAACGTAAGGAGGTTGGCGTAGGAATAGGTACCTAAGGTCTATCGCAATTTTTAGGGTTTTGATTTGAGATATTTGTATAATTGACAAACGTTTGTAACCCTCGGCGTGCGAGTTACACACGCACTTGACGGATCTTGTTTTTAGATGGCTCATCAGCAAGCTTTCGTCCACAAGTGAACGTGCCTCCTCCAACATCGAAATAAGGGGGGTTATGCCTTACATCACGCTTGGCAGGCAGATTGTTGATCAAGAGAGCGCTTAAGTAATTTTATTCCTTTACTCAAACCTTATAGGCTTTCCCCCACAGGTGTGTTTTATCGGTCAATAATATCGCAACGCGTTATTGCGATAATGCGATAACCGATTCACCATTCCTCTATTGAGTCTAGTGTGTAACTTCGTGGCTGTCTTTAGTTGGCAATTACCTGTCTGTAGTTTTCCAGGTAATTTACGGGATAAAAAATCCAGCTCAAAGCAAGAGACCATAGGAAACATCGCAATAAAAGGCCGTATTCATTCGCTATTAATTGAATCGTGACGGGACGCCCCCGCCGCCACAAAAGCTCATTCCATTCCAAAAACAACTCTACATTCCAGCAAATAAGTTTTAGTTTAGCATGTGCGACAAACACACGTAGGGTTGTACGACGTATCGGTCAGAACAACAGTTAGTTTGTTCTCACGCTCTATTTGCGGTTTTCGAAGCTCTGTCGACAGATATAGAACCAATAAATGTTGTGAATGCTGCGACAGGCGGCGGAGGTCGAGATTTGACGGGGCTGACGGAATACCGTGTATATATAAGCGTGATTCTAATTAACAAAAATGTGAATATAAATAACGGTACAAGCACAATTAACGTTTTGCGATTGTAAATATTAGGCCCTTATAGATATTGACAAATAAGGTATAATTGTTTTCGTTTCATATATGCATGTACGTACCTATTGTAATAAATGTAGTAGGAGAACCTGTGTAAGGTATGTATGTCTTACAAAAATCAATCATTATCGTACAAAAATAACAAAGAGTCTCATCTAGATGAGAACAATAGAACTGGACTGAAAGAAGTGACGAGATATGGCAGAAGCCTTAATTTGCTCTTGACTTTCCGTACTCCTGAGTACAGGCGGGCTCCATAAAAAGAAAATCACACTACGCAAATAATATATATGCGAAAGTTTCGACGTTCAGAAGTTTATACACTTTACGCAGAAACTACAGAACGGACTGAAATTGAGCATAGGTAGGGTCCAAGACCTGGAATAAATTATAGGCTCCTTTTATCACCACACACAACACACACTTAGGTACACCTGAAAATTTATAGCAGCATTTAGAACATTGATTAGATTTTAGTTTCTATAAAATATAAGATACTTATGTGTGTTTTATTGTATCTTAGTCTCTAAGTAATTTTCCATAAGGCAAGAGCGAAACCCCCTAACACAGGTATCTCTATACTTAAAAGGGGATTTCCAAAGCAATTTAAAGATTTGTATAGATTAAGTTAAAGAAATAAACTATTTTTTTTATCCCGGATAAACGCATGCGAAGCCTCGGACAGCTTTAGAGAATATTTAAGCCAGTTCTGAAGATTATCTACCTCCAGCTCCGCACAGCCCTAGCTCTAGAACTCTAGACTGACATAATTGACACAAAGAGGACTGTTATAATGTTAGTCGGAGTCGTAGGCTGTCTGCAAACGCCTCGTTTAACGTGCTAATAATTGTGTTGAGTTTATTTACGTATATAAACCTCGGGTTGTGGGTTTGCAGATTTAGCCGAGGATCTCAAGAGGCGTAATATGCAGGTCTCGACAGAGCCTAGACATGCAGCCAGCATTTTGGGGACGCTTCCGACTGGTGTTGATATGGATCAGTTGAGCTACCTGTAGATTGCTTGCAACAGTTTGCAGTTAGCTCAATTAAATCAAATCAAAAACTCTTTATTTCCATAAATACAATAAATTTACACATAGAAAAGGTCAAATTATAAAACTAAACACTGACACGGAAATAAAGTGATATTTTTGATTTCTGTCGTGTCGGTATGTAGAATTAATTCAGACAATTGTTTCAATTGTAAATACTGATTCTAAATTGTTTCTATTATTTGATTGTAATAAAGGTAATAAAGTCGGTTTGTGTCACATAAGACGAGACTAAGTTTAAACAAAACTATATATATATAACTACTAGTATATAACTACTAATTTTTATAGAAATAGAAATGTTTATTTGTAACTCAAACACAGATTTTGAATTTAAAAGAAAAGAACATAGACAGTTTGTAAGAGCTACAAAATGGTCCTTGTCTCAGAATAAGTTGGTTGTATTTGCGTACAACCAACGCTGGTCTGTTTGGGGTTCTGGTGCCAAATGCTATCATTCTCTATCTTTTTATACGTCTCCGAGTCCTCGACGATCCGGACAGGAGTTAAAAAAACAGATTGATGCCTTCGAAATGTGGTGCTGGAGGAGAATGCTGCGGATACCCTGGACAGCCAAAAGAACCAACATATCCACATAACCAGCTCAAATTATAACGAGGCTCTTTACTAGTTACTTACTGTTCTCAGCTACTTTGGTCTCATAGCTAGACGAAACCCGGACAACCTGAAGAAACCAGCTGTGGTGGTCAAAGTGGATGGGAAAAGACCACACGGACGATCACCTAGCCGCTGGTCTGACATAGTGAGGGATCGGGACTCCCAGTGACTATACTGCTCTCAGACAAGCCGAAGACATGGTGACGTGGAAGCAGCTGGTCAACTCCTCGACGCAGATATTCCAAAACGGGCATGACCTTCAGTATTGAAGAATACGATGAAGAAGAAGGCGCCAAATGACCAGAACGGAACCTTTAATAGGAAAGGTAACAGATATACAATTTATTGATAAAACCTATTTACTTATATGTAAAATTTTTGTACAGAATACAATTCGTACAGTATTGAAATTAAAAATGAAAAAATAAAATTCATTGTATCAAATAAAATAAAGTTATAAATGCTAATATAAGGTTTACAGTTGCAATAGTTCGTTCACAGAATAAAAATTCTGCCCGGTAGGCCAACGTTTTCAGTCTTAATTTAAAATAAGATAGACTGCCAACAGAATCTGATGCATCTGTCACATCTGATGTGACAGTCTGGTAGTTTGTTATACACTGTTGGACCCATCACATATAACCTACAGTCGTCGTGAGCGCAAGATTGGTTTGACTAGTATAACTAATATTGCACATACACAAGCAAAAAGTGGTAGATTTTAACAAAAAAAGACGCATATACTTCAAATGTAAACAAAAAGCCCCCGTTCACTATTAAAGCGAAAACAGGGTGGTGTTAGCGTCAGTGACCCAGCTCTATGACCCGAATGGCCCGAGCTATTGCGCTCAGTCACCGACCAAACACGAAATCAGGAACAGGAAAAATTCTAACACGAATTGTTGAATTCGTTACATGAGGACGAATATGTAGTTAGAAGTTACAGGATTAGACAGAGCTTTTTAAATGGCTTTGGCAAGGAGTTTCAAAGAAAATCGCACGCACATTTTTTATAATCACTGTGTGTGATTATAAAAAATGTGCGTGCGATTTTCGATTTGCGACAAATTCACACAATAAACGAACTTATCTGGCGCAGCGCATCAGCGTTGCCATACAGGGAGGCAATGCAGCCAGCGTCTTGGGGACGCTTCCGACTGGTATCCGGTTGTTCCAACAGTCTGCAATATCTCAATTGTTTCAATTGTAAATACTAGTTTTTTTATTATTATTTGATTGTCATTTTCTTTGTTAATAAAGGCACCTTAGAGTTTTAAACCCACACCCTCTTAGCACATTAATTAATGTCCTCCTAGCCGAATTTCGACCACGGCGACCAGTCTCATATGAGACTAGCTCTCACTCTCTATTCCCTCACTCAAAATCCGATGCGACGACAGACCGACACGACCGGGGAGGGGTCAGGCGCGGACCAACGGCTTAACGTGCTTTCCGAGGCACGGGGGTGTAACACCGCCAATTTCCTGACTCCGGGCTGCTACTGTGAATTTTTCTTGCTAGAATAACCCCAATAATAACTATTGGCCCGACCCGGACCTCATAATCGGCAGTTGAACAAGTTGACGGCTACACCTATAATCAGCGGTTGAACAAGCTGACCGCTACACCAACGGGGCAGTAGATAACTATAGTACTTTCTTAAGTATCAGTATCGAGTTCATGTAGTTCCCTCTCCAAATAAATTACCGTAAAGATTGACCCAGAAAGCTGCTGCGCTACGGAACAAAGCTCAGTGGATCCGATAGGAATCGAAGGAAATCATTTTACGGTTCGGTGTAGGTCAGTGAGGTGTAACTTGTAAGGTTTTGTTAAAGAGGAGGTAAAATAAATAAATAAATAAATAATGCTGGACAATTCACACAGCATTCTCTAGCCCCAAGCTAAGCAGAGCTTGTGTTATGGGTACTAGATAACTGATATACTTATTACAATACACTACATATATAGATATATTTTTACTATACATAGAAAACATCCAGAACGCCCTGGACAAATGTCTGCAGATCGTACAAACATTTGTCCCGAGGCGGGAATCGAACCCGCAACCTCCTGCGTCGCAGGCAGACCTTCGCCCGCTGCGCCACAGAGGTCGTAGTTTATTGACGTCGTGAACGTAGTGAATGAAAGTCTTCGTTTCAGGTCTGGCCAAAATAGCGTTTTTGTCAGTATGTCCGTACTCCTCTACAGGTCGTATTTTACAACCGATCGGTACGAAACTTTGTGTACAGATTCTTTGATTTTATAGAATTTTATTGTCGTCGGGATTTTTTGATTAAAGGCGTACTTCTTCCACAATAAGGCAAAAAGGCGGATTTGGATTATCTCTGCTTTAAGAGATCTGATTTTGATGATTGTATTTTTAATTGAAAGGTAATAACTTTAAACTGTTCTAATAAAAATTTGGTAAAGATCGGATGAGGATTTTCGGCATGACGAGCAAAATAGCTCCGCAAAATGCAGTAATATGCAAGAGAGCATTTACAGTACAGCGCCACCTATTAGAACATCTTTGTAACACTTCGAGAGTTATATGAAATAGCGCGGCCGCATACACCGTCGTCGTCGTCGGTTAAATAATTACAACAACTTTGCGCTGATGGATCAACGCCATCTATTGATACCTAGGTACAGAATATCGAGCTTTGCTGAGGAACGTAACTTAGGTACTTTGTATGGACAATTGGTATAATGGTTGATGTGTTTGTGCAACATTTCGTTCAAAAATTCAATGCACACCACACTAGCGTAAACCAATATTTAGGTACCTACCTACTTATAAGGGTTTATAACCTATATATTTTTATAACCTACCTACCAAAATATCCCGTTTTAAATTACTTTAGTGCATTAATAAATAAATTAATTGTTGAAAACAGTTAGTGTTCGCGACGTCTACTGTTCGTAGAACTACTAGTTTAGGTTATTTAAAGTTGGATAATGTTGACTGGTGCATAACTCTAGATTGTTTTTAAGAATCTGCAGTTAGCTCAACTGCTTCAGTTGTAATTATTGTTTCTATTAGTGGTGTTGTAACTGTAATTTTCTCTTAAGAGAAAAATGATTTGTTTTTGGTACATACCTACGCAATATTAGATTATCAAGGTGCTAGAGCATAAATAATCTTGGAACGGATTTCGCTCCAACTCTAAAAGTAACAACTAACAAGCTAGTATTAAGGAACCAAAGAATTAGTAATAATTAATAACCTACGAATCGTATAGACCGCACATTTCCTGAAAAAATCAGGTGCAAAACTGTGCACTTTCATGATTTTTTCTATCGATTTTTTTTTGCAATTGTGTTTTCGAATTATGCAACCGAAGAAAACATTTAGAATTTTATATAATAGTACTAGTTTTTTACCACGGGGATCCCATCCCGTGAGTATTGAGATCTGGGCCTAGTTTGCCAAGCAAAACCCTCTAGGTTCGCCCCTTAAGGGGGTATAGTACCTCAAATTGCTTATTTTCAACTCCGTCGGACCTCCATATCTTCCAAACTACTGAATATTTAACTTTGAAATTTATATATGGTAAAGTTCAGGACTTATTCTATCGATCATATGTTTCGAAAACACGATGCCATAAAATTTTCTCGATCGAAAAAAATCGCAAAGTTACCTCTAATTTTTTACTAAAACGCTAATTTCTCACTAAATACAGATGATACGATCTTGAGATTAAGCATAGTAATTGAACTAAGTATAAAGAACATTTTATATGTTGCCTTTTTTTCAATTAACTATTCTAATGTTTGTGGGGAGCAAATAACTACTAACAACTTGATTTTTGGGCTTACGCCGCTTTGCTCTGTCCCGCTCCTGTGAACGCGAAATCCTATGCCTATCCTCTTCACACAATAACGAGGTAGGGTACCGCCTTAAGTGACACAAAACGGTAAACACAGGATTTATTTTAAACCGTCGCAACACCGCTCGTAAGTTAGTATAAAAGTATCTTTTAAAATAGTTGAACCGAAATATACGGTGTCGTTTTTGGAAAGATACACTATGTTTGGCACGGGTTCAAGAGTGCTTGTAAATCATCTCAACGTAAGTTATTTAAGAAAAATGAGAGAAAATCTTGAAATATTTCATATTAAGTAATTTTAGTACGCGAAAAGCGGAGAATTAATTTTAATAAACACTGCTAAAAATATTTAGAATTTTTTTAAGACGCTTTATTAACAAAGAATATTAAAAAATCTTGTTACTCGTACAAGAAACTGTGTTTACCTACTTAAAATTTTGTTTGTGATTTTCGTTACATCAGAAATGTTTTGAATAACCTTTACATTTATTTATAACTCCATACATAAAATGTCCTGTAAAATAACAGTGATAAATAGAAAACACTTTACAACACAAAGCCAGGAAATATAGGCAGAAATGCTAAGAATAGAGGAAATATAAAGGTCGGCCTTGTCGTTGAGAGCGATCTCTTCCAGGCAACCTTAGGATGGACTGGACATGAAAGAACAATATAGACGGTGGCACATCAGAAAAATAAAACGTTAAGTGTTACAGGGAGTTATGTAACGTGTTACACAGCGAGCACTCGTGCACACAGTACGGGGACAGAAGGCGCTCGCAACGAGCAACGAGGCACACGACGCAACGTATCATCGACTCATCGTACATACGATGACGTATCGTCATCGTGTAGGTACGAATAATGCGAGTAACGAAATGCATTCGTGTGTAACGTTTCGTTACTCGGTACTCGACGCACCCGTTACTCAGTACCGAATACATACGGTTTGCTACAGCTCTAATTTCATTTTGTTACCTAGGATCTCCAAAACTACTGAACAGCTCCAAAACTCATGAAGAAATTTTGTGTGCATTTAGAACATAGCCTAACTTAGATAATACGTATTATACCGACAATACGCCTGCGAAGCCGTGGGCAGAACCTAGTCAAATTTAAAGTCATGTGAAAATTCAAACGTTAAAAATCGAAAACAATATACAAAAGTGGATTTAATATATCACATTCACGGCCCACCTGCTCAGCCTCTGACATGGGGAACAGACTGACAACTGCGTCTTGGGCCATGCATGTGTTACACCTACCATAAACAAGAAATCGAATGAAATGGATCATTAAAATAAATTTTATTTTCATTACTATCGACAGGTAAAGAACCAATTTGTGTTTGAACGAGTGTAGAACAGCTACCGGCTGGCATCAATCTACATAATTAAATAGTTTGGAAACCTGTAGGGCTGATTTCTAGAAACTTTCATATATGTCTGACTATAGTTTATTATATTGTTTGTAGGTTATATGTAGGTATTATAGTAGGTATGTAGTGTAAGTATTGTTTTCTTTTTTTACGAGTGCCACCGTCTATTTTGTTCTTACATGTCCAGTCCATCCCAAGGTTGCCTGGAAGAGCGACCCAAGAAAGAGATAGATGAATTTAGGCTCAATACTAAACAGCGAGTACCGTCAGCATGACAACTAAGCGCAAAGTCACTACTACAACCAGGGCTAAACGGACTTGGTGAGATAGAACAACTATACCTTCCCCAAACAAAGGGGACTTTGCCATAATCATCACAGGCGGATTGTTGATTCTTGTTGTTGTTCTTGCAAAATACACAGATGGAAGCACTGCCCCTGGCAGGTTCTCTTAGTCGACTCTTACGACATCCACACACATAGTACCTAATTACAATTGAAACGACTGAGCTAACTGCAGACTGTTGCAAACAATCTACAGGTAGCTCAACTGATCCAATCATCAATTTTTTATAGTCAAATTACCGAGTTATTGCTACCTATGTTTTTCTAGCCTTATTTTTCTTAGAACAAAAAAGTTACCTAAATTAATTTTTTTTTATAACCTTTTTGTTCTAAGGCTAGAGAAACATAGGTAGCAATAACTCGGGAATTTGACTATAACAAATGAGTGTAATACAGTTTCAAAAACTTCATGAGGTAGGCATGTTTTTTAAGCTATGGGCCACCCAAGTCTCGATACGTTTTTTTGATACAACAGGTGCCTAAACTTTATCATTAAAAAATCGAAAACACGAATTTCTATTTTAAAAAATTTGTAAAAAATAAACAGTTGCAGCTAGAAATATTTTGTAATGCACGATAGCAAGGCCAATCATTAGCGGTTATTCACAGAGAAAATCTATTTATAATTATTGAATTTGTAGCCGTAGTGCCCAATAAGGTGAACAAAGGTATCATATTTCGTACTTAAAAAAAGAAAATAATAAATCGTAGACTGCTGCAAATAGATTTTTTTTATATTTTTTCCTGAGTGGCCGTGGTGCCCCCCACAAGTACCTGCGGGGTTATCCATTAATTACCGGACACCCTGTATATGAAGCGTGACCCGAGAGCTGATAAATAAATAATATTAATAATAAATAAATGTGTAGTGTAATGTGCACCCCACTGTGTGCACTGCATGTAGTGTAAACCCCTCCAGGTTAATTCTGACGCCGCGGCCGCCACGGCTTATTACTTCAAGTTTAAGGAAAATATGCTACTCATTTCGAAATGTCATAACGTGAACGCGGGTTCAAAAGTTTTGCTCAAATCATTTTAGAAGCTTGCGACTCAGCGAAAGAGTTCTTACCAGAGGCAGAGCTTTGATTTTTTAAAGATGGCTGAAATTACTGGAAGCGGACAATTGCTGAAAATTAAAAGCAGTGCCGATATTATTTACCCGGATATTAAAAATTGTATCTGAACGATCTGTAAACGGCTGATCGGTTGCAAACCGGATGTCAGCCGCGGAAAGGAAAAATATAAAAATAAATTATTTTTTTGTTTATTTCAAGTATAAGACGGACACATAGCGTAAGGTTAACTTTAGGACCGTGATCAATGCTAGGTCGCATTGCCTTTCCCTTGAAGTGTACGGTGGTAAGTCTGCCCTTAGAAGCTTATTCTCAACCTCAACAGCCTGTATTGGTCCACTACTGGACACAAGCCTCCCTGATAAGCGCCTTATTGACTTTTATCACATGGGAGTAATGCCCATAATCCCCACGCTGGGCATGCGGGTTGGGGATCGCAGGTCGGTGGTAGAATTGTTCTGCAGGGGCGCTGCGGGGCTTTCCATATCCACATCCATATCCACCGGGGGCGCCCGCCCCCGGTGGATCTCCTTTAGTCGCCTCTTACGACACCCGCGGGAAGAGTGGGGGTAGTGCAAATTCTAAGCCGGCACCACACGAGTGCGTTACGGCTTAAACGCCTCGAATAATGGTTGACAAACATGACAACTTTGCTTGTCATCACAAATCGGTGGTAACTGGCAGTACATCCAGTCAAGCCTGACAGAAGCTCAACATTTACCAAAATGCTTCAATAAACCAAAAACTAAAACATAATTCAAAATGCAACTTCAGCGGGATCATTTCATTACAATAAAACGGCAGTACATCTCATTTCAGTGTTCAGTGTATAAAACGGGTTCTCTGTAAAAGCGTCCGTGGGCGGGCGGGCGTGGGCGCGTGACGTGCGCCGCCCACCGGCAATGCAGCTACACTCTGAGCTTTTCCAACTAGTTATGATATTAAGAGACCTGGCATTTACTAAGCTTCGTCATTATATTGGAGTATTTTAATGAATTCATACAGATTTTATTCAATGAATAAGAAAGTAGAATATCGATGGTCATAAGTTGATACCTCGTAACTATTTTAAGTCAAATTTGTCGGTAGATAAAAAAAACTTTCTAAAATCTGCCAGAGATGATTGTAAAATAAAACAAAAATATAGTTCGTAGATAATTCGTTTATTTTTATAAGGAATTCAAAAAGTAAAGGTTCTTTTTAAGTTTTTTTCTAGAAAATGAATTTATAATTAGTTACGAGTAGACAATTTCAAAAAAAATCTTACCATAACTGAGTTACGAGCAGTCAGCAGTGACGTGAATAACGTGTTGAAGATTTTCTTATTTAGTTGTGTAGTAAGTTTTCGTAAAAGGAGTGATAATCTGCAGGGATTACACTCTTTATGAGCTTGCAAATCGGCATACTTGGTGGATGTAAGTTTCAGTGGCTCTTTGAAGAGATTTTCATAAGTTCTCACTGGAAAATCTATGTTCTTTGGTCTGTTTGGCAACACGTAGGTACAGTAATTTTGATCTTCAAAACTAGTATATTTTTAAAGTATATTTTACCAAAAGGCCTTTGACTCCGTCGAAACCTGGGCTGTTCTGGAATCCTTACAGCGAGCGATGCCAAGTAGACTATCGTTATATCGAGGTGCTGAGATGTCTGTACGAGGCCGCCACCATGAGTGTCCAAGTACAAAGCCAGCAGTCAAAACCCATCCAATTGCGCAAATGAGTGAGGCAGGGATGTCATATACCCGAAACTGTTCACAAGCGCATTGGAAGATATGTTTAAGATGCTGGACTGGAAAGGTAGGGGCATTAACATAAACGGTAACTACATCTCACATCTACGATTCGCCGATGACATCATGATGAACCAGATGCTGGACGGCCTAGCTTCAGCCTCCCGATGTATGGGACTTGGCATGAATTTGGTTACACCAAAGTCATGATCAATGGCCACACTGATCCAAGACCGGTGGTCGTACATAGCCACCTTCTCGAAACTCTTTCCGAGTACACTTACCTTGGGCAGATTCTGCAGTTGGGTAAAAACAATTTCGAGAAGGAAGCCAAGCGGAGGATCCAGCTAGGCTGGGCAGCGTTTGGAAAATTACGTCAAGCGTTCTCGTCATCCATAAAACGAAAGTTTTCAATTAGTGCGTCCTACCCGTCATGACCTACGGAGCTGAGACGTGGACACTCACGGTAGGGCTTGTCCACCAGTTCAAAGTCGCTCATCGAGCTATGGTCGGATGTGGAAAGAGCTATGGTCGGAGTCTCTGAAGGATAGGATTCGTAACGAATACATCCGACAGAGAACCAAAGTTATTGACATAGCCCAAAAAATTAGCAATCTGTAGTGGCAGTGGGCCGGCCATATATCGCGAAGAACCGATAATTGCTGGGGTGCACGTGTTCTTGAGTGGAGACCGCGACTAGGCAAACGTAGTGTAGAACGCCCTACAGCCAGGTGGGATGACGATCTGCGAAAGATTGCAGGCAGATGCTGGATGCGGCAAGCAAGACAGGGCGCTATGGCGCTCATTAGGGGAGGCCTATGTCCAGCTGTTGTGGACTTATATAGGTTGTTGATGATGATGATGATGAAGCCTTAATTGAATGTGAAACTAATTTTAAAATAATTAAAACGCTCAGCGTACTCTTTCAATAACAAATAATAAGGACTAAGTGCAAAAAAATTGGGTGCCTATACGTTCATCGTTAGTATTGACAACTCGTATTCAGCTTGTAAGTGAGAGCAGGTTGATACATGAACCTATGGGGTGTCAACTCTGGAAAAAAATGTTCGAGTGATATTTTCAGCGGATTACGAGCTAGCAATTCTAAGTCGCGCCGCTTAAATTCGAATTTTTTCATGTGAAAAACTT
The DNA here is from genome assembly GCA_963564075.1 of Eupithecia subfuscata. Lineage (NCBI taxonomy): Eukaryota > Metazoa > Arthropoda > Insecta > Lepidoptera > Geometridae > Eupithecia > Eupithecia subfuscata. The sequence continues at coordinate 13,434,010 of OY751106.1, forward strand.
GATTTCGTAAAAAATGTAAGTTACGAGGTGTCAACATATGACCATCGATATTGAAAATATAAAGCGGTGATTTCTATTATTAGTACTATTTAACTATTGTTTATTATATATGTATATTTGCCTATTTTTTCTAGACGTTTCGACAGGTTGCTACAATGTCGTGGTCACATAAGATTTTTGTCTAATTAATATTGAAGTGTATAAAGGAAAAAAACATGCCGTGCCAAAATCAAGTAATATATTAAGAAAGTCAAAACAAAACGTCAAATGCGAGTTGTAAATGCGCAATAAGGGTTCTGTATGATTGTAAAACCTTGTGTCTTGCCAAATATCATAATTCTAGGTCAACGGGAAGTGGTACCCTGAAGTTTTTGGTCTATGGAGAGCATCAATAATTTTTTGTTTTTGTGAATAAACTACAAATTCACAGATTTTCGATTTTTTCATCTTGCTAAATTTTATGATTCTTGGTCAACGGGAAGTACCCCATAGATCTTGGTCCATGGCGAGAATCAAATGTATTTTTTTTCGTGCATAAACTACAAATGTATGGTTTTTGGATTTTCTCCTTTACTTGTGCTATAAGACCTTGCTGCTAGCCAAATTTCCTGATTCTAAGTCTACGAGAAGTACCATAATAAGTTTTGTGGACAGTTGATTCCCTTGGAAATTTCAAAATATTTGGACATACGGCTGTAACTTTTGATTTCGTTGACTTAGAAACTTTATGACGTGTTGACTCTTTCCATGCCATCCAAAGGAAGAGAATTGCCTCGTTTATGTCCAGAGTGGATATGTGTAAAAACTCAATTATTAGGAGTATGGCAGATCGTCTGATTTTGTCTGATATGTACAAACGGTGGGTGGCTATTGCCACCTAGAATATTTTTATATTATTATTATTATTTTTTGACGTAGGTACCTTAAGTGGGTACCAATTTATATTTTTTATTTTGTATTTTTTGCTTTTTTTGTATTTGTTTATGTAATCACTTGTAATTATTACATTTTGTACCTATGTAAACTGGATCTCGTGTCTGAAATAAAGATATATTATTATTATTATTTATTTATATCGAGGCTGTAAGAAGTTACGGATTTATGATACGGATGATACCTCCACGCGTTCCTGAGAATAGGGGTTTGACAGACGGACAAAAAAGTGATCCTATAAGGGTTCCTTTTTTCGTTTTGAAGTAAGGAACCCTAAAAACGGTTCATCATCACTATCATTCTAGCCCGGAATTACCCAGAGCCTACTTCATTTACTTTAAAACATGTTTTTAACTGAGCTACTTTTAACGATTTGCTGGAAGAGAACTCTTTTTAGGGTTAAGCTCGCCTTTGCCATTCCTTCTCTAGTTTTATGTTTTATAGGTATGTTTTATTTAGTGCAATAAAGAATTAAGAATTAAGAACGATCGGACCCAGGGAAAATATTACTCTATAGGACATATTTCCCCGCTTTAAACCGAAACTCTAGGAATTCCCCGATAGTAAAACAAAGAGAAGTCGCCTATTCACGGAACTAAAACGCAAGCATACCTCGGAGACTAGTAAAGACAAATAGAACAATGAGTCAACGGCACTTAAAGCACAATAACAAGCCATTGTGCACTCTTACAAGCTTTTAAAATGGAAATTATGGTCTGTCTGTCGGATCACTTTCACATTTGAATATATTATGGGTTCGGTTGATGGTTAGAAAGTTATAGTGCTAAACTTCACACTTAAGACTTATTAGAAATAATGTTGCGTGTATTTTAAAGCCTAATTGTAATTTCATGACAAATTTTCTTTTCTTTTTTTCACGCCACCGTAGATACTTTTTCGATCACTTCTTGTCCATCCTAAGGTTGCCTGGAAGAGATCGCTCTTAGCGATAAGGCCGCCCATTGTACATTATCTATATTTGTTTTTCTTCTATGTGTTTTTTTTTAATTTCTTGGTGTGCAATAAAGAATATTTGTATTGTATTGTATTGAATTGTACTATTATAAATGTCTAGATGGATGGATGGATGTTTGATACTTCTTCACGTCAAAACTACTGAACAGATCAGGCTGAAATTTTGCATACCTAGATGTACACAGGTCTAGAATTACACATTGGCGTTTATCCTATAAATCAGTTCCCATAGGAATTTATTTCTTGCTTAAATGCACTTGCTTTTATCTGTATTCCGCCCATGTAACTGGTTGTCTCCGCGGAAAATTTCTTCCACGTGGACAACCAGTTGTCAAGCTTGGTTATCTGGGCGGAACAAACCGTATAAATGTCTGTCCTGTTCTTGCAAAGCCAAATAATCAATGTATTCTTTGAACCTTTCCATAGAAACAACGCGTGTGAAACCGCGGGCAAAAACTAGTAGTATAATAAACAGGAAAAACATTTGACTCATTTGACTTTCTTTCAATTCATAAAGCTTTCATAAACTCTCTGAAGATATTGTTGCTTTGTCTTAATTATGCCTCAACAGGCAGATGACAATCTACTTTAATTTAACCATTTATTAGCCTTTTGTTGAGTTAAGAGTTTAATTATTTAGAGGCGAGAGCTTATTATTCCTGAGAGAAGTAGAAGTTAAAAATATGACGAATTCAATTGTAATTGTGAACTTTATGCCTGTATGGAAACGGAATCTTTTAGGGCGAGTGGTCTGGCTGACTGGACGGGGATGTATAAAAAGAGGGAACGGTGACCTTTGCCCAACAGTGGGATCCAAAATCATACGGAGTACTGTTAGGAAATTGATGAAAACAAATAATTAGTACCGAATCCTTTGTCTTCAGTCATGGAGACCTTTGCCCAACAGTGGGATCCAAAATTATACGGAGTACTGTTAGGAAATTGATAAAAGACAAATTATTAGTACCGAATCCTTTGTCGTCAGTTATTTTGAATAGTATACAACGAAAATGACAATTATAGAATAAAAACAATTTTGACTAGTTCTAAAGGTATTTACAGTTGAAACGGGGCTAACTGCAGACTGCTGCAAACCATCTAGAAGTAGCTCAACTGATCCATATTACTGTTTATTGGTTCCCTGGGAATCAAACCTGTCATCGGAGAAATAATCTTTTTTTTTATTCGGAACGTTTCTTTGACAGGTTGTGTTTTATCTCTCGATAACCATAAAGTACTTCACAAGCTCGATAGCTATAACGTACTTCACAAGCTCGGAAAATTCTGTTCAGCGGAACAGTTTACGACGCAGAATTGGGTCACCGAGTCGTCCTTCGATGATTAATTTCGTATTTGCCGTCCTATTTTTATAGCAGTAAAGTTTGTTTTTAAACGGGTGTGATCTTGATAGTTGCAATCATGTTGCAATTACTTATTCGATGTTTTTTTATAAACAAGATGATGTTACAACTGACAAGAGAAATATGTCCAGTTTCGTAATAAAACCCTTTTTTTATAAATCTCAAGTTTTATATTCAGCTCTATTATTAAACAATTGGAAGATTTTGGGAAGAAAGTTTTATAATCTTAAAAGATTTGTAAACTTATGAACGTGTGTGAATTTATGAACGTAAATTTCACAAAAACTTATAAAAAAAAGACAAGGTAACAGCTAAAGCATGAAACAAAAACATAAACTTCAACAACGCATAACTGCACAAGCGCGGTGAAAAAAGTTCAAAAATGGACGACAGACGAATGAAATAGAATAAAAAAACTAAAATTATTGATTTTTATTAGATAAATATTTTATTGTAGATAGAATCCAGGTTACAATTTACCATCGGCTACCTCACAAGGCAAAAGCTTTATTGCGCAGACCAGTGATTCGTCAAATAAATCTTTTATCTATCTATCTATCTATCAGTGATGAATGAAATTCTGTGATTAAACTTTTCAAAACCTAAGTTGTGTTGTCTACTGAAAAGTAACTAATCGAATCTTCATTCATATCAGAATTTACCTTGAAGTTCTTAAATTCTTTAAAATCCCTTCTTTTCTTACTAATATAATTTATCTAGTCTATCGAATATCGGTAAAATTAATGTTTATGTGAGGTTTTCTTAAAAATAGTTGAAATACACATTGTAGCTAAATACCTACCTAGTTATTGTTCAAATTACTTTGTATACCTATGTACACAAATGGAACAAAGTGAAAATAATTGAATAAATTTAGAAGTCATAGGTAAATGTAAAAACAATAAGTTACAGCGTGGCAATGCAGCAGCGTCTTGGGGACGCTTTCGACTGGTATTGATATGGATCAGTTGAGCTACCTGTAGATTGTTTGCAACAGTCTGCATTAGCTCAGTTGTTTCAATTGTAAATACTTGAGTAATTTTTTTGTGAATAAAGGCTTCTGCCATTCTATCATGAATTATGAATTTACTCTTCAAGATGATTGGTTTCATAAAAGGTTGCTACCTCCTTTTTACGAAGGAGTTATATATGTAATCCGTCGAGTGAGTCGTCTCTGCTTACCTTGGGGCTAGATAATGCTGTGTGAATTGTCCAGCATTATTTATTTATTTATTTATTATTGTGCTACAAATATGGCATTTCATTAGTAGATATTTATGTTGTAGTAGCTGTCCCCGGTTTCGCTTACGTGGGTGGTACTTAGATAAAACGTACGTGCCGTAGCATAACTGAAAGTGGCGAAATAGCTATGTACCTATTTCAATGTAAATTTTTCTTTTGAATATTACGCAAGATAAACCAACAAGAACAAACCAGTATTCTGTATTTTTTTATTGCATTCATACAATCAGGTCTTAGTGATTAGGTGAGTTTTAGTTAAGTTCACAGTATGTACACATTTAGGGTTGAGGATCCATAACGTTACAGCAATTTCAATAGAACTAGTATCCACGTTATTCTTTATGACATTAGAATGATTTATCTTTTTAAATTATCCAAATCGGACCATTACGTACGAAGTTATGACTAAATTACTAGAAAAGTTGACTGAGTGACCGCCGCGGGCGTCTGTGACGTCACTGGGTCGCTCGCCGCCCGTTAACCGTAGGCAGATATCAGTTTTTAGTGATTTACTCCGAAACTATAAGTTTTGGAAAAAAATGTCGGTACAAAATAGACTCAGTTTTGAGAGACCCATCAAATAATAAAAAATAAATAAAAAATAAAAAAATTGGTTTTCTGTAAAGTCGGTTTACTGACGATAGTTGAACGTGACAACGTCTTAAGAAAATACTGATGGAATGGTAGCATTTGATACTCGATCAAAACATGTAAATGTACTATAGTATAGCAGCTGTCCACGCAGACGCATCGCTCACTCAAGTAGGAGAGAGACGGATGTCGAACGCTGCCGAACGCAAAGGCCGATTGTGCTTCTTTGTCGCTCGTTCCGCGCTCTCGCTTGCAGTTCAAGCCTTACATGGAACGCCTCAGAGCGAGGTAACGCCTCAGAGCGAGGTAACGCCTCAGAGCGAAGTAACGCCTCAGAGCGAGGTAACGCCCATGAGTCATGTTTTTTCGTGCGTGCAGCCGGCTCTATCGAATTATAAGACGTTGTCACGTCAAAAAAAATTCCATTCGATGTCTAACAGTAACAGTGACTCTGTTCTATGCTAGCTCGCCTGAAACGTTAAATCACAAGTGCGCAGTACCGGTACGGGTACACAGAGGTCGCGTCGCCCGTCCGACCTCTGTGGGTACCCAATGTACCCGACTGTTCATATTCAATGTGAAACTTTTACGTTTTCTTTTGCGTAACACGAATTTTCACAGGTTAGAAAATTACAATTAAATAGTAGAAGCAAATTAGAACTAGTTTTTACAACTTTCTAACCTTTCGCGATTTGTTAACATAGTTAATGATTATATCGGGTATTTATCGCGTACCTTTTGTTTTATTTCCCCTACGTTTCTACCGCGTTACAGCGATCGTGGTCACGGGGCGACTGGATGTACTCGGAGTACAAGGTACGCGATAAATACCCGATATAATCATTAACTAGTTTTTACAATTGAAACAATTGAGCTTACTGCAGACTGTTGCAAACAATGTACAGGCAGCTCAACTGATCCATATCAATACCAGTCGGAAGCGTCCCCAAGACGCTGGCTGCATTGCTCCGCTGTATGGCAAAGTTTGCTGTGTGGTGCCGGCTTAGAATTTGCACAACCTCAACTCTTCCCGCAGGTGTCGTAAGAGGCGATTAAGGGATATCCACCGAGGGCGGACAGCAGCGGCCCCTGCAGAACAATTTTATCACAAATCTGCGATCTCCAACCCGCATGCCCAGCGTGGGGATTATGGGCACTACTCCCATGAGATAAAAGCCAATAAGACGTTTATGAGAGGGAGGCCTGCGTCCAACAGTGGACCAATACAGGCTGTTGAGGTTGAGGGATGCAATGCTGATGCCAGCTCTCGGGTCACGCGTCGCTTTTCGCTTTTTCATCGGTTTTATTCTGTTTTATTTATCTAATAAAATTGTTGAATTGAGCAATGGGGAACAAAATAAGTTGCACAGAAGGGAAACCCCGCAGCTCAACTTTTAGTAGATGAGCAATCTCTACAGAGCTGAACACAGAAACTCCTCCTTTTTTAAGTCAGTTAAAAATAGCATTAAGTTAGAAATAGTATCAAGTGACAAACGGTGAAAAAAAATCATGCAAAAAAATTAGAATGAACACGTAATTTAAATTTAAAAGCAAGCAAACATACAATTACTTACATTGTACTTTATGAACAGTTACTTTTGCGTGCAAGAAAATTATCAGAAGTTTTTCATAGGATTCTGTTTGTAAGAACTAATCATTGCTTAAATAAGTTATTATGTTAGCGAGGCCATTAGGCCAAAGCTTCAGAATTATAAACCTTGCTAGAGTAAAAAAGTTGTACCAACACAATAAGCAAATTTAAATTAGAAATTTGTCAAAACATTTTATTTTTTAAGAAGAATGGCTGTACTTTTTTCCTAGAAAAGCCAAAAAAAGGCACAAAATATCAAACTCACACAGGTTTCATACTGACTACTAAGCAAAACCCCACTAAAAAACTACCGCTCGAATTAACTACCCTAACCGTAACTTAAATCGCTACCAACACATAACTTAGTTTAAGTTTAACGCCGCGACAGTTGTAAACGGTCTTGTGGATGCCCGTTTTAATTACCAAGTTGGATTGGAGTGTACGGGATGTATGCAATTCTATAGTGTGATTCCTTCACTTACGAAATAATAATAAATAAATAAATAATGCTGGACAATCCACACAACATCATCTAGCCCCAAGCTAAGCAGAGCTTGTGTTATGGGAACTAGATGACTGATATACATAATAATCATTACATAGATAGATATTTTTTATTATGCATAGAAACGACCAGAACACCCGGAACAAATATTTGTAGATCTTACAAACATTTGTCCCAAGGCGGGAATCGAACCCGCAACCTCCTGCGTCACAAGCGGACCTTCGCCCGCAGCGCCACATCGGTCGTCAATATAATTGATATTTCGTATATTCTGCGAGCTTGTTTTCTATGACCAAGTGGTTGTCTCAGTGAACGTAAATTAAGAAATAATTGTGGTCCGTAATTATTATTAGTACTATGTAACGCGTATTTTTCGAGATTATTTACCTATTTTCCCGACATTTCAACAGACTTATGGCTGTTGTCTTGTTCGTTTGGCAAATATTAATTTTTATATGATTTAATGTAAAACAACTTTGTAATAAATCCAGCACCAAAACTTCAGTTTATCCTTAACGTAGCTAATGTCCCTTTGTGTATATATTCGTCATTAAAAATGAAATCTAGATTTAAAGATTACATAAACCCCAGAGTAGTATGGAAGTAAAATCTTGTTGATAGCCCTAAAAATGTGCAACACTAGATACATAACTAAATTACAAGTTAACTGCTCAAGATTTAAGAAGCTTATAAAACGCTGTAAATGTTTTTATGATGGATTGTTTCTAGATATTTAAACTCACAGTAAGTAGACAGTAGGTCTACTATTTTTATTTAAAAAAAGCGCTGTAATGTTTTTATGATATACTAGCTTTTGCCCGCAGCTTCGCACGCGTTGTTTCTATGGAAACGTTCAATGGTAATTTCTATCCCATGGGAGCTGATTTATGGGATGAAAAGTAGCCTATGTTTGATTCCAGGGTTAATCTTACCTGTATGCAAAAGTTCAGCCTGATCCGTTCAGTAGTTTTGGCGTGAAGAGGTAACAAACATACATCCATCTATACATCCATCCAAACTTTCGCATTTATAATATTAGTGTGATTGTTTCTACATATTTAAACTCACACTAGGTGGACAGTACGTCTACTATCTTTATTTAAAAAAAGAACTTTTAAAATTGAATTTAGGGCTCTTTCTCAAATCAATGTTTAATTCGATGTGTGAAGGCACGGTCGTCATGTTGTATCACTATATAGAAGCTTGTTGACGAATCTGTGCATATTTGCACGGCGCCGTCAACAAGTTTCCACGGCGAATTACCCGTAGATTTATACAACGAAAAAAAGTGTGTTACTATAAAAACTTTCGTAGCTTAACAAATTCATTAAGAAAGGATGAAACGTTGGTGTTCTTCCAACACAAACTAGGTTCGTAGTTAACCCGCTAACATTCATAATGAAGCCCTAAACCTGTTGAAACGTCAGTAAAAATAGGTAAATAAACGTGATACATACCCGTTACATAGTACTAATAATAATTACATTGATATTTCGTTAACAGAAAATAACACGCAAGCAAAGGCTTACAACTAAACTCAAGATATAAATGTGTTATCCAAATCGTATCAAAATATATCTGAAATTCGGACCTATCAAAATGGTGTAACATAAAATTTGAGAGGTTTCCCCAAACTGACAACAATAACATATTCATGGAAGCTACTACAGGAATGGAGTGCCAAGCGCGGTTTCCGAAACAACGAAATATAACCGGTAGGTGCGTGGCTGGCCGCTGTAATAAAATACATTGGTATAAGGTGGTACGTAACATGTGCACGAAGCCGAAAGTGGGTGTAGTGACACAGTTAAAATTAAATTCAAATTCAAATTTATTTAATTCAGATTACTATGATCCATAATTTGTTAGTAACAGAAAGATCTCTTATATTAAGGGCGTATACAACCTCAAATTGCTTATTTTCAACTCCAACGGACCTCCATATCTTCCAAACTACTAATACTATTTATATACTAACTTTGAAATTTATATATAGTAAAGTTCAGGACTTATTCTATCGATCATATGTTTCGGAAACACGATTCCATAAAATTTTCTCGATAGAAAAAAATCGCAAAGTTACCTCTAATTTTTTACTAAAACCCTAATTTCTCAATAAACACAGATGATACGATCTTGAGATTAAGCATGGTAATTTAACTAAGCATAAAGAACATTTTATATGTTGCCTATTTTTCAATTAACTATTCTAATGTTTGTGGGGAGCAAATAACTACTAAAAATTTGATTTTTGGGCTTACGCCGCTTTGCTCTGTCCCGCTCCTGTGAACGCAAAATCCTATGCCCATCCTCTTCACACAATAACGAGGTAGTATGGGCCCTTAAATGTTAGTATTCTTAGCCGACCTAGTACATTTAATTTAATTTAAATTAAATCATATAAAATTAAATTAAACAAATTAAATAAAATGAGATTAAAATAAAATTACATAGAAATGAATTAAATTGAGACTAAATAAATTAAATCAATTTAATACACAAGACTATATTACTTTTTGCACAAAGTGCTGCCATATCGGCGAAAAAATTCTGCCAGCTATAGTTTGTAGGATGATGTTGGGGCTATCCCGCAGTCTGCGCATCAGGGATGCCGTCTTTTTCCGGAGGATGGCCGCAAACCCATCTCATACTCAGCAAACATCCCTGATCCAATGCAGAAAAGGGGCAGTCCCAACATCCTAAAGATGTTATTGTATTGTATACGTAGGGTCTCCAGCGGTCGTTTGGTACGCGTTAAAGTACGCGGCGCAAACGCGTTTCGATTATCCGGCAATTTTACTGGCTAAGCCGATCGCCAGCAGTCGCTCCTCAAACCTCTGCCTAAAACAGACATATCCTAATTTAGGGATTATAGATTATCGTAAATGTAATTTCATGTACTCGTGTTTTCTGTACATTGAATAGACTCAGTACCTATAGGAATAAATAAACTCTTTTATTCAAACCAACCCACATAGCCTAAAGATAGACATTTAACTAAAATACGAAAGGGGGTAAATCTGGACCTCGAGGTGATCAACTTGTGAATAACGATTTTTGTAATTTCGTTTTTGTAATAAAAAATATATTTCTATTCTTCTTCTATTAGCATTATAAAATATTACACAAATGTTTTTTGCTTGTTTTTTTCATCAAACTCAGTGTTTCGTAATGAAATTACTTATTACAAAAACATATAACCTTTGAAATTTTAAAACAATAGGTTTTTTTTAATAGGGCGGATGCCTTTACACACAAAGAAAATTATACTAGTATTTACAATTCAAACAATTGAGCTAACTGCAGACTGTTGCAAGCAATCTACAGGTAGCTCAACTGATTTATACATGTATAAAGGTATAGGTGTAATTAATGTAAGAATACACGTAAAAGAACAAAAATATGAAAAAACCATGAAATAAAAAAAATATCCGAAATTCTAAAATCGTAGAACAAATAGTTGATCCCCTCGGGGTCTAGAATCAACCCCTTTTGAATTAGTAAACATTTTACGTGGCACCCTGTAGGTATTTGCAGGGGTGTGCAAATATTCACAAATATTCGAGGCTTGTGAAATATTCATGTAAGTTGTGCACGGAAAATCAATACCCGACCACGAATAACTTTTATTTAAATAGTTTAATTCAAATAAAAGTTAATTGTGGTCGGGTATTGACCGCGTACTTATATTATTAATTATTATAGCTTTTTTACATTTTATTCACAAAGAAAATTACAATCAAATAATAGAAATAAATTAGATCTAGTATTTACAATTAAAACAATTGACCCAACTGCAGACTGCTGCAAACAATCTACAGGTAGGTAGCTCAACTGCTCTAATACCAGTCGGAAGCGTCCCCAAGACGCTGGCTGCATTGCCCCTCTCTATGGCAATGCTTATGCGCTGCGCCAAATACTCACCAGCTCTCGGGTCACGCGTCGCTTCGACCAGACGCTCTGATATTTTTTTTAAAACCGACGAGCTCGGTACCTAGGGTCTCGACTCCAAGGGGAGCAACTGTGTAGGCTCTGTCGAGACCTCTTGCGATTTCCTGCGCCTCTTGAGATCCTCGGCCAAATCTGCCACCGCACTCGCCCTCACGGATGTCCTCAGAAGATGGGAAGGCGCAAGTGTGTCGACGCATGCAGTGTCCCATACAATGGGCCTCAATTATTGCTTAGATAAGTACCTACTAATAATTCTATTGTTATTTTTAGCACATAACAAAGTAGAATGATGCCTTCCTGGCCGAATTTCGGCCACGGCGGCCAGTCTCAACGAAGACTAGAGAGGTGCGCAGGATTTATTATAGTTTGCGCGCAAACACAGGTGTCCTCTCTATTCCCTCACATCATGTGAGTCACATGATTATGCTTGGAGCATGACCGCAAACGTAGCCACCGCTTTGACTATCGAAAGCCACATCAATCAAGCAATTAACATTCAATTTGATAAATGTGGTCAGTGTAAATTAGTATACATAAGTAGGTACACGATTTTAGAATCCAAGATATTTTTTGTAAAGAGTCTAAGTACCTAGGTAGTATCTCATCTCTAAGACTCGGTTCGAGAGTCCCAGAAAGTATCTACTGAGGTAGGTACATCAAGTCGCTCGAAGGAGTCATGCATCCAAGACGAAATGCATGGTCATCTCTAAAACAGCGGGCCTACAGTAACATCCAAGTAAAAGGTGTCAATCTTGAAAGAGTTCTGAAGAATCGATACCTAGGATCCTGGTTAACGGACTCATGGGAGAGCGACACCGATATACGTGTTCGCATCGAGATCGCCAGAGCAACATTCGTGAGAATGAGCAAAGTACTGTGCTCAAGGAGATTGAACATCAAACTCCGCACCAGAATTGTCCAATGCTACGTATGGCCAGTAGTCCTGTACGGCTGCGAGGCATGGACAATAAAAGAAGACCTTCGCAAACGAGTAGAGGCGTTCGAGATGTGGGTGTACCGTCGCATGCTGCGTATAAGTTGGACACAAAAGGTCACGAACATTGACGTCCTCAATCGAATAGGAGTTAAAAGACATAACCGGGTAAGAACCATCAAACAGAGAAAAGTTGCCTATCTCGGACATGTCTTACGACATGATCGATACCAACTGCTGCAAGTGATCATGATGGGGAAGATACAGGGTAAAAAGCAGTTGGTCGGAGGAAGACTTCCTGGCTGCGCAACATAAGGCAATGGACTGGCATTAAGAAGGCAGAAGGACTATTTAGGCTATCCCTGGATAAGGAAAAATTCAAGAGGATGAGCCGACCGATTGCCGACCTTCAGTAATGGAGAGGCACTATTCTTATAGTGCCTCTCCATTAAGGGCCCATACTACCTCGTTATTGTGTGAAGAGGATAGGCATAGGATTTCGCGTTCACAGGAGCGGGACAGAGCAAAGCGGCGAAAGCCAAAAATCAAGTTTTTCGTAGTTATTTGCTCCCCACAAACAGTAGAATAGTTAATTGAAAAAAAGGCAACATATAAAATGTTATTTATACTTAGTTCATTTACCATGCTTAATCTCAAGATCGTATCATCTGTGTTTATTGAGAAATTAGGGTTTTAGTAAAAAATTTGAGGTAGCTTTGCGATTTTTTTCTATCGAGAAAATTTTATGGAATCGTGTTTTCGAAACATATGATCGATAGAATAAGTCCTGAACTTTACCATATATAAATTTCAAAGTTAAATATTCAGTAGTTTAGAAGATATGGAGGTCCGACGGAGTTGAAAATAAGCAATTTGAGGTTGTATACGCCCTTAAGAAGAGGTAGGTACGAGACAGAATGGACACAGCAAAATAAAAGCAAGGATATAATGCAGTGTGAAAATGTCAAGTGCGTTCGCTTGACCTTGCATGTTCCATCATGCACCAAGGTCGGCTCGGGCCGGCGCGGCGCGGCAGTGTATTGATTAAAAACGGAAACATCACAACTAGTTTCATTCATAATTTACAGGTGAATAGATATTTAATTTAAGTTTCTTTTTATTTAATCAAAAATAAAAATCAAAGGCTCATTATTTCAAAAAAGAATTAGCGAACTTGGCCCAGCCGTTCACGCGTGATGACCAAGGGAAATAGGGATTAATTTTTATCTAAACATACATTTAAATAGATAGATGTGTTACTTTTGGAGAGCTAAAACTAAACCGCGAAAAGGTTTAGGTTTATTCCATAACAATGCGTGGCAATGCAGCCAGCGTCTTGGGGACGCTTCCGACTGGTGTTGATATGGATCAGTTGAGCTATCTGTAGACTGTTTGCAAAAGTCGGCAGTTAGCTAAATTGTTTCAATTGTAAATACTAGTATAATTTCCATAACTATAAAATTCTATTTTATGAAAACATAGAACAAAAACAGGCGAAAACAGTTGGCCGTTAAAAAGCTCGTGTAAAACACGTAGTAGCACCTAATTCAAACAGAAACCGCTCGGAATAAGCTGCGTGACTCAGCTTTAAGCACGGGTAGAATCACCCACCGAATCACTGGAGACGTAAAACTTTGAGTATTACCCACAAATGCCACTGCATATTCGTTGAAATAATAAAGTAATGGATAAGCCATGATATTCTTTATTAACTAGGTGGTTATTGTTATTATACACTCATTTATTCTTAAATCTCGGTATGAAATTCATTTTTGATCCAACTTCCTAGCGAGCGTTATTGTAATTCATTTATTTCGGATCATTAAAATCACAAAGTGAAAACTATACTGAGTGTCGTAAGAGGCGACTAAGGGATATCCACCGAGGGCGGGCAGCAGCTCCCCTACAGAACAATTCTACCACCGAACTGCGATCCCCAACCAGTATGCCCAGCGTGGGGATTATGGGCATTACCCCCCATGTGATAAAAGCCAATAAGGCGCTTATCAGGGGTAGGCCTGCGTCCAGTAGTGGACCACTACAGGCTGTGAGGTTGAGGTATAAAAGATAATTCCGAGATAGTCCCGTCCAGTATAAAATATTTTCGAGATATTTGATCCGAAAACTAAAAAACTGTAAACTTACTTTGCTAAAACGAAGTGTACAATTATGGAATATGACGTCGGTTTTTTTAAAATCCAATTGTATAGGCTCTATTAATTGGTTCCGTAAAAATATAGGGGTAAACTGGAATTAATTTTTTTATATTCCATTTTCCCTTGAATAATTTTCAAGGGGGAAAACTGGAATTATTTTTTAAAGTTCGGTTTTCCCATTAGGGGGTTTTCAGGGGGGAAAACTGGAATAACCCTATAGATCGTCTACGCTTTGAGAGGCCATGGAAAGCCAAGGGAGTAAAAAAGGCATCCACCTGTCTCAAAGCTCTTAGACCATTATGAAAGTCTTGAAATAGTCAAAGCAAAAGCTGTCTCCATTCCTCCAAACCTCGTTAAAAATGTATGCTCCAAACCGATTAAGCTACCTACATGTCGGGAAAACATACCACAGCCGGGTAAATAAAGATACCTCATGGTAAACAGTCGTATGAGCAACAAGTCCTATCGACGCGGTCCATAGACAAGACATATTTACGTATATACGACGCGACCTTTCGTCTTTATGACCTTTAGCAATCTATCCTTCACCCACGCACCGGATGGTTCTATTCGTACGTACCTAATTCTATTCATTTCCTTTCAAGTCGTATCAAATGAAACCGTAAGTTATAATTTTATATAGATTTTGTTATTTTTATCTGGACCTAATTCATTTAAAAACATTTGCACAACATTGTAAGTGCGTCAAAGAGAATCTAGCTGGCTGGTAAACTCAAGGTTTCGAATTTCGAATAATAACAAACCGTAGGTACCTACCATCTTTCGGAGGGTCTTTGCCGCATTCTAAACTTGACAGTTGAGGAACGGTCGGGACCGGCGGCAGGTCAGCAATCATCGTGGTCGTGGTGTTACCGCGACCGTGGTAAACTATCACTTTAGCATTGGTAAAGTGTGGTAAATAACCGCAGTGTCCCGCGATTCACACGCAGCGTTGCGCATTCAAGTCTCGACTGGCGGTGTTTGGGAATAGCGCGCAATTCACCTCGGAAGGATGGGACGGTTCAACGCATGCGCTGAGACGAACGCGGGAAGTGTTTTCTAGAAGGGACTTCCGCAAACATGTTCTTCGTGGAACCGCGAAACGTGGCCGAAATTAGGAGGTTAGGTGCTGACATTCTTGGAGTTAGGACTGGGAGTAGGACTTTGTCACGTTATGATTTGACTATTTTGAAAAACAAACTAAAAACAGACGTCGATTTTCTGAATTTTACACTGTTTTTTTCGCAAAGAAATCTACGAACATAAATAACTTAACAACTTTTTGTTAACGAGCAGGCAAAGCACTTAACAATGAGTGTGCTCATTTAATTAATTACTTGTACCAATCTTATTACATGAATTAAACTTGAGTTTAAACTTATTTAAGTTTTGCAGGTGAAAGCTGTTAAGCTCTTGTTATACCACCAATCTCTCTACTCATTTAAGATACTTACCTACACAAGCTGTTGGTTTTTCCATCTAAAATATAATAAAAAAACGTACCGGCGAACATAGAACCTCCTTCTTTCTTATGAAGTTGGTTAAAATAAAGAAGGTGACAGTTGGTAAGCCTCACTGAAAAACCTGAAGGCAGATTTTGGGATACTGGGTTTCAGGCAAAGAAGTAAGAACCTTATCACACTGGCGATTTACAAGCGATTTCAAGGCGAGCTCGCTGCGCGCCCGCGGCGTCTTGTCGTCGTCGTCGCGGCGTGCTGGCTGCGCACTCTTATTGCTTTGAAATCGCTCTCAAATCACTAGTGTGATGTGATAAGGCTATTAGTATTATAGTATTAGTATTAGTTACTTTGTTTCAGGGCTACGGGATAAACAAAAATAATCAAAGTCAACGATAGGATGTTAGTAAGCTTAGTAGGTACGCTGAAACAATTTGAATTTAATATATAATTTGATTGCGATCACTTTACGAGTATAAAGACGACAGTGGCGTAGCAGGCGAGACTTCTGCGATGCGAAGTTTTCGGGTTTGATTCCCGCATCGGAATAAATTTTTCTACGATTTACAAATATTAATTGTTCCAGGTGTTCTGGGTCTTTTCTATGTATAATTAAAAATATCTACATATCTATGTAATGTATAGTAGTATATCAGTTATTTAGTACTAATAACAAAAGCTCTGCTTAGATTGGGGCTAGATGATGCTGTGTGGATTGTTCAGCATTATTAATTATTACAATGTATGTATTATATCCGTATTAGATCGAATGAAATGGAGCACTCTTCTAGAGTATTATAAGGGTAGTTATGTAAGACAGGGATGACTTAACATCAGGGGATCAAATAAAACTTAATGAATGAAATCTTAGTAAGAAAGTAGTAGTACGTTTCAAAAGTTAGTTAAAACCTTTGTGCAAGTCCCAACCTCTTTTACTAATTGACTCGGACTTCTGAACTTTGGTATCAATTAATCCCATTTTCCCGAAGCAATCACGGGATCTTAGGAATAATTTATAAAACCTGGCGAGCTGAGGTTTCTGAAAGTGGGCCAGGGGGTCAAGGATGTACCCGAGAGAAGCCGCTAACTAGTTGCTAACTCGCTGTTCACGAACACTGTTTGGATAAACTTAGGGTCTTAGTACCGATTTTCTGAAGGTAAAATGGGTGACCTCTTGGCTCCGGGGACTGGTTTTGTATTTGAAAGCGATATGACCGATAAACTTAGCGGAATGTAGTTTTTTTTTACTGATAAAATTGAACCTTCTTTATCACACGTTCAGCGCGTTTTCATTTGTTTTATCCTTAGATTAGAAAAGAATAGCTATATCTATCTTACAAAACTTATACAGAATACGTGGTATAAGATTCTACAAGCTCACTTGACCTTGTGGTGTAGTTGGTTAGCACATTCCTGTACTGAAGGAAGGATGCGGGTTCAAGTCCCATCGAAGTAGAAAATTTTTGCGATATCACCTTTAAACGTTTCCATGGAAACAACGCATGCGAAGCCGCGGGCAAACTAGTAGAATACGCTTTATTGCACAAAAGTTGTACATGGGCGAGCATAATGCTAGATAGCACTCTCTTCCTGCTAACCTTTGGGTAGTGTGGAAAACAAGAAAATAATAATAACAAGAAAAAAATAGAATATCAGTCATCAAGCCCATAACACAAGCTCTGCTTAGCTTGAGGCTAGATGATGCTGTGTGGATTGTCCAGCATTATTTATTTTTTTTTTATTTTTTTTATTACCTACTTGTACTGATTTGAGTACTTAAATATCCAGGATATGGATACTTTTTTAGTCAAATTCGATCTAGAAACGGTGTTTCAACAAAAAAGAATGAATGAAATCGGACAACGCGTTATTGACAAGTCGTGATTTATTTTTGTTGCGTTTTGTCATAAGCTCCGCTAATACGGCTTCCAGTATAAAAATCTGCGTAGCCTTCAACTTTTCCAGCACAGCCCTGACTGAACAATAACAAAATAATGACTCATAAAAGGAACAGTATTATGGAATTTTTCGTCTCTGTGTACTCAGTTAGGTCATTACGGTTAATCCTGAAGGTCGTTTTGCATGACCGAGGCAGAGATCACAGATACGACCACGGAGCTGTGGATACGACCCTAATATAAACTCTAGAAGTGGTTTTACGAGGCAATCGAATCTGGAGATGCATGTTAAAATTGACGCGTTTTGTGTTGGGATTTTTGAAAATTGATGGTGGTTTGAGAGAGTTTGGCTGCTGAGCCAGCTGGTTCTATTTGTGCGTGTATCAGTCATACTATTCGAAGCTCAGTGTTTAATTTTGTTTTTTATTTATTCGTTATGGCGTTGCGTTTATAAATATTGCGATTTAAAATATCTACTTTTCGATGATTAAATTTCACAATAAAAACATTAAATATACACAAATAAATATCCTACTAATATTTGCGATATAAATGCAAAAGTTTGTGAAATGTGAAATTTTGTTCCCTAGGATCTCCAAAACTACTGATTAGATCAAGATGAAATTTGGGCTACATTTAGAACATAGCCTAACTTAAATAATAGGCAACTTATTGTACCCAAAATATGCGTGCGAAGCCGCGGGCAGGAGCTAGTACAGATATTGTTAAACAAGCGGTATAAGCTTTTTGTTTCCCAAATAAAATAAAAAAATCTATATCAATAGAGAATTCGTTAAAAATAATAAGCTTTTTTGAAGTCACATGCATATACCTACCCTATTACTAACCTAAGAACCCCAAAATCACAGGTATGCCAGTTACCCTAATATAAATGCTAGTGGCTCGTTTTCCGTAGTAGAGTGGAGATAATTTGCGCGACATGTGATAAGATCTTGGACGGCTGGCCCATTGTGTGTACTTAAGCGATGGTTAAGTGGTGATTACGGTGGTACCCGGGCGATGGTTATCTCTGTTTATTCAAGTAGGGGTTAAGGATGGACCGGGATGATTGTGGCAAGATATTTTACCGTCGGTAGTTGGGGTTTTTGGGGTTTTCTGTGAATCATTAGCAAAATATTTTTGTTGAACAATGATTGAAAGTGAGATTTTAAAGCACTGACGGATTATCTGCCTAAAATAGATGTTTTTTTTATTAATCAATAAATAATGCTTGACAATTCACACAGCATTACCTGTCTCAAGCTAAGCAGAGCTTTTGATAAGGATATACTTGATACAAAACACTACATAGATAAATATTTTTATTATACATAGAAAACATCCAGAGCACCCTGAACAAATATCTGCAGATCGTAAAAATATTTGTCCCGAGGTGGGAATCGAACCCGTAACCTCCTGCGTCGCAGGTGGACCTTCGCTCGCTGCGCCACAGAGGTCGTCAAATGTGTTTATGGTGTCCACGTATTTCGCATCAAATTGGGATATACATCTGCATATAGTTAAAATCTTCGGGTAAAAAAGTTATAAATATTTGATAAAAAAACTTTATTTGTGGTTTTGTATGCTTCAGACGAGATAATTTAACATCTCAAAAATACAGTTTTTCAGGTGATCTTATGTGTACATTTATGAATTTGTGTAAATAATTATATAAATACATACATTGGATCAATGCAATATTTATAACAAGCTTTCCGTCCTTTTCCATCCTTTCCAAGATTTTTATATTATGTATGTTTTATTAATTTTAACTGAAGCCTTTATACACAAAGAAAATTATACTAGTATTTACAATTGAAACAATTGAGCTAACTACAGACTTAATTTTTTGATATCAATGAAGAATCAAGAACATCTTGTTGTGGTTACAGTGGTACCGGCCGATGGTCATCTCTGTTTATTCAAGTGGCTAAAGATGGACCGGGATAATTGTGGAAATATATTTTACATACGATAATTTATCGGGTATTTCGCTGTGTGGTGCCGGCTTAGAATTTGCACCCCAACTCTTCCCGCGGGTGTCGTAAGCGGCGGCTAAGGGATATCCACCGGGAGCGGGCAGCAGCGCCCCTGCAAAACAAATCTACCACCGAACTGCGATCCCCAACCCGCATGCCCAGCGTGGGGATTATGGGCATTGCCCCCCATGTGATACAAGCCAATAAGGCGCTTATCAGAGGGAGGCCTGCGTCCAGTAGTGGACCAATTCAGGCTGTTGAGGTTGAGGTATCGGGTATTTATCGCGTAACTTTTGATAAAAAACGTTTTGCTGTAACACGGTAGAAACGTAGAGGAAATAATAGTATTTCCCCAACGTTTCTACCGCGTTACAGCGATCGTGGTCACGGGGCGACTGATACCCGATAAATAATCATTTAGTATGGTGAACAAATCGCAAAAGTTTAAAAAGGTTTGTATATCCCGTGATACGGGCTTGGCTGGACAGTGTGAAGGAGTAAACGCCTTATTTATTATTCTGTCGCTGTATTTTCTTTCGGTTTGTTCATAAAGACCGGGATAATGATTTTTCAGTGCTGTCAAAACGTTTAGTTTCTGTAGAAAGAGAATTTACAGCTCTCTGGTCTTGTCGATGGTACCTTTTATTACGATGGAAATAAAAAGTATGGCATACATTTTGGTTAATTTAGTTTCGGCTACATCTGAATTAACACTGATTATTTAAAACAAATATCTTAGTCGAGATAGAAAATAGTTATGATTAGTTTGATTTAATTATAGTTTTCCTGTTTGCAATTTTACAGGAAAACCTCTTTTCTATTACGTCAGAAGAGTCATAATACTATACTTTCTGATATACGAGTTCCAAGTGTAAATAAATAATAAAACTTATTGTATATTCATAAGTGATTCAATTTGCAGCTAAAAGGGGCACTTAATGGAATTTTTATTCATTATTCACCCTCGTGCAACAATGTGAGCTGAGCTACTGACGATATAATTCAGCTGGATAGAGTAATTTTACAAAAACTGATTTCATGTGAATAAAATGTATTGTATAGTTCGAACATCGCACTTCATTTTATTTTTATACTGAACTGGCTGCGCCCCGCGGCTTCGCCCCCGTGGAAATTTATGTTTCCAACTTTCTTAATTTTTTCTTTCATAAGAACCTTCTCCTGACAATAACAAACACAACAAAGAAATAATTAGCGAAATCGGTCCAGGCGTTGTTGAGTTATGCGCTTACCAACACATTTTGCGATTCATTTTTATATTATAGATTACAGCTAAAAACATTTACGGAATGCCACTTGTGTTTAGATTTTTATGTGGATTATAGAACAAAACTTTATAAAACAAGCGTCTCTCTTAGGTTAATTTTGTATATTCATACTTGATTTGTCTTTGTTTGTAAGGCATGGTCGCAGGCCTCCCTGCCTGTCAAATTGGGAGGCTTAGGTATACGCAAAATTTCAAGTGTAGCCCTACCAGCGTTCTTGTCTTCTGTCTACAGCACTAGTTCTTTAGTTGAAAAATTTTTAAATCCTTCTCTTTTGGTCCCACCTGGAATGTCATTGAAAATTTCATTTTTAGACGAAGCTCGAACGGCTTGGCATAGTGCTTGCCCCGATGCTGCTCCCCCAAAATCACTTTTGTCCCAACGGCAATGGGACGGGCCTCTGTGTGAGTTGACACGGAACTGTTTGTTACAAACGTGCTCCAGCTCTGCAGATCGTGCCCGCCTCCTGGCCGTTTCTAAATGGGAGTCAGGACATTGGTTGCAGCATTTCCTTCATATAACACTGGTACTTTATTGGATCCCGTAACTTTCCGTATCGCAACATGTCTCCGGTTGGGTGCAAGGTGTTGCGCGCCTCATCAATGCCAGTGCGGTACTGCTGTCGAACAGCTTGGTCATCACGGATTATCGTGCACTAGGGCCGCCGGTCGGATATCTCGCCACGCTAGCCTTAACGACATCATCCGGCGGGCCTTTGTCACCGCTAACGTACCAGCTATTCTTGAACCGAATGGTCTGTTGCGTGACGATGGTAAGAGGCCCGACGGTATGACACTAGTCCCATGGGAGTTGGGGAGGCCCATTGTGTGGGACGCTACATGCGTCGACACACTTGCGCCTTCCCATCTTCCGAGGACATCCGTGAGGGCAGGTGCGGCGGCAGATTTGGCCGAAGATCTCAAGAGGCGCAAATATGCAGGTCTCGACAGAGCCTACACATTTGCTCCCCTTGGAGTCGAGACCCTAGGTCCGTGGGGTACCGAGGCTCTTCGGGTTTTCAAAAAACTATCTGAGCGTCTGGTCGAAGCGACGCGTGACCCGAGAGCTGGTGAATATCTGGCACAGCGTATCAGCATTGCCATACAGCGTGGCAATGCAGCCAGCGTCTTGGGGACGCTTCCGACTGGTGTTGATATGGATCAGTTGAGCTATCTGTAGACTGTTTGCAACAGTCGGCAGTTAGCTCAATTGTTTCAATTGTAAATACTAGTATAATTGTCTTTGTGAATAAATTCTTTACAAGAAAAACCAATTAATAAATTTTTGTTTGTTTATTTTTCTTGGTTATTTACCCTATCTACGATATGTGTAAAAATTTCCAAATGGATTAATAGCCAATCATTAATTTAATGATATAGTAGTTTCTTGGTTTTGGGAATAACTTCTCAAATACGGAAGGAAGTAATCACTGGTCTCAGGCTGCACAGGTTACTCATTCCATCCAACAAATTTGGATTCTTAAATAAGAAAGTCTCATCACCAAATTGTGACAACTGTGGTAGTATTGATGATGTTCATCATGTTTTAATAGAATGTGTACGAAACGCAAACGAAAGACTTCGCATTTTTGGAGTGGCTAAATTGTATGATGTTGGCAAATGTAACAGTATGTTGTCCAGTCCAAACTCTGAAGAAGCCCGTAAATTTACAACTAAGCCGTAGAGATTTGTTTTTTAGTTTTCATTTGTTAGATATTTCTCGACGTATTATGAAATATTCAACCAATCAGCGACAAAGACTGTTGGTTGTGTGGTGCGAAATAAAAGAAAAAAAATCTCAAATGTTAAATATTTTAGGGCACCTAAATTAACCCCTAAAAAAATTATTCATCCAAAATTCTGTGACTCATTTGCTTTTTACAGGTTATTCTGAACTTATGTTATGATGACTCACCAACCCGTGGAATTGTCCA
Source organism: Eupithecia subfuscata (assembly GCA_963564075.1). Lineage (NCBI taxonomy): Eukaryota > Metazoa > Arthropoda > Insecta > Lepidoptera > Geometridae > Eupithecia > Eupithecia subfuscata. The sequence continues at coordinate 13,456,799 of OY751106.1, forward strand.
GAATGAAAACCGCTGAAACTTACCTGCAAAACAGAATAAATAAATAAATTATCTGTCACATAACCACATCAAACCTAACGAACTGTAAGCAGGAATCTCCATAAAATAAATGATCGTGTAATAAAATAAACAGAAACAGCAAAACGGAATGACTTTACACAGAAAGCGGGTTAGGGAAAGGTAAAAATTCAAGGGAAATAAATGTAGGGTCAGGTATATGACGATTTTCTCCAGAGCCATCAGAGCTAACGCTAAGCTATGAAGCTAAGTAAAAAAAAATGCAAAAGTATATTTTTTGCAATTATATGTTAAAAGATGGTAAATACAGTGAATGAGTAGCAATGTAATTTGCCCTTTTTGGGGCGTGCAATTATCTTATTAATTCACCTGCAATAATTAAGATTAAAGGTACCAACTAAAATTAATCAACTAAAATTAATGTTATTATAGCGACAAAATGTATCATCTCCAGCCAATATGATCGTTAGCTATGAAATTCGCTCTTAGTTAAAGCCTTTTGGTAGGGTTTGCTTAGATAAAGCTCGTAAGCTCCGATGGAAAAGCTCACTTTTATGGGGGTAAGTTTACGGTATGCAGAGTACGGGGGTAAGTTTACGGTATGCAGAGTATGGGGCTACTTCCCAGACGACTGCGCAAGAAGGATGGTTATCAACAGTTTTCATTGACGCACTTTTACGCCATTGAAAGCTGTTAAAAAAATACTCTCCAAGGACTTAAGTATTATGTATCATTTATTTTAAGTAGGTACTCATTATTATAAGTTCTCAGAATACAATAATTGCGTCACAAGAAATACCGACACTGGCGGAATAAGGACTAAGGTACTTTTTATCAAAAATCCAAATTAAGGCTTTTAGGAAATCTTATAATAATATGTGATTGAAAAGACTTATCTTCAAATCTTGCACACAGTTAAAACTACTCAGTTGTAAGAATTCGATTCGGCATTTATGATGCGACTTTATTTTACGACGTTCAGCTGTTTCACGCTCTCATTGTAAATGCAGACACGTTTCAATCGCTGCTATCGACACCACAATTTTACATCTGAATGGTTAATAACAGGAAAATCAAACGGTTCAAACCGCTATTTTATTCGTATCCGCCGTTTTCGGGTTATCCCTTTATGACAATGGATTTATTCGTGTTGATTTTGTGGGAAATCGCAAATCATCTTGTTTTTATTCCCTTAAGTGAATTAACTTTTGTTGGGAACAAGGAACAAGAATTTAAACAACCTGCTGCCGGTGGGTTTGCCTGAATTTTTTCAAGATAAACATCGCTACAGGATTTCTAGTCAGTAAGTCTAGATTAATAAGACACAAAAGAACAATTTCAATGGCTAACTGATTCCTAGCCGTATATTCACAACATCCTATCACTGGCTTATTCCAGTTTTTCCCTTTAAAATACCCCACTAAAGGGGAATTCCTTAATAAAAAAATGCAATCCAGAATTTCCCCTTGAAGATCATACCTAATTGCTTACTACCTCCCTCTTCAAAGGGGTGAAACCGCTCAAAGTCTGTTATTACCGGAAGGCTACCAAGTAAGCGCGCCGTAGGAAAGACTCCTTAAATAGACTTTATATTCTCGTAACGTTATAAATAATGTTAAAATAGACTAGAACTGCGAGCGGCTTCCCGCGTATTTTTTCGAGTGAAATAAAGCCTAAGATTCTTGATTTAGAACACTTTTACGTTAGCAAAAATTGTTTGTGTACATTTTTTTATCATCCCAAACACTACAGGATAAAGTAGGGATTTTATTATAAAAACTATCGTAGTTTGTAGTAGTAGTACAAATCTGAGCGGGTTGACTACGAACCTTATGTGTTCTTCCAACCCAAATAAGGTTCGTAGTTAGGTAACCTGCGCTTACAACACACTAATATTATAAATGCGAAAGTTGGATGGATGTATAGATGGATGGATGTTTGTCAAAACTACTGAACGGATCGGGTTGAAATTTTGCATACAGGTAATTCTAATCTTGGAATCAAACATATATACTTTTTATCACATAAATCAGTTCCCATGGGATAGAAATCACCTTTAAACGTTTATAGATATAACGCGTGCGAAGCCGCGGGCATAAACTAGTCCGTAATAAAGTATGGATAGTTGCATCAGCAGTAATTTGTGCCTCACTGCCAAACTTCCGAAATTCCGGAAATCGCAATCAAGTATCGAATGGTTCAAATTTATCTTATATTCTAGGCTACAGTACAATACAAATATTCTTTATTGCACTGCACACCAAAAAAACCGAGATACAGGAATAAAAGATACAAATGCAGATAACGTTTTACAATGCGCAGCTTTATCGCGGCAACTTTTAGACGGACATCTGCATAATTAGCCAATCAAAACTTGATTGCGATTTTCGGAAGTTGTTTATTTTTGCAGTGAAGCACTATTCCCTTCTTGGGGCATCAATCCGGACTTTACTTTATTCACTGCCATCTTCACAACACCCTATGACATATACCCCAACTAATTGCTAACTACCTCCTACTACAAAGATAACATCAAATCGCTAACAGTCAGTTATTACCGGAAGGCTTCCTGGTAAGCATCCAGTGAAAATGACTCCTAAAATAGACACTATAATGTAATCGTATTCATTTATGATACCTAATTTGTATATTTAAATTAATTTGAATATTATTTTATATTTCAACTATTTTAATGCTCCGAGAGATGCGGAACGCCCGCGCCCGCGCCGCGTAATCCTGAAAAAGGGATGATACGTTGGTGTTCTTCCAACACAAATAAGGTTCGTAGTTAACCCGCTTACATCCGTAATTAATATAGAGGTATATATAAAAGCTAATTAGTACAAATCTTGTTTTTAGGACGTTTTTTAACCGACTGTGCAAGGAGGGTAGTGCTTTTACGTTTTTTATTAAATCGCGTTGTGAAAACAAAGGAAATCAGACAAGTACATTGATATTACCAATAAATTGTGTTTGTACATTGTTTATTTGTATTTTGTGCACAGAATGGTCAAGTAGACTTGAACCGCCAGCGGCCTCCCAGGCATTTTCTATGAGCCTAAAAACCTGAGGTGATTCTTGATTAAGAACAAATTCTAAAAATTTATATTTTACCCGAGAAATGTACGACCTCGACGGTGCGATGAATGTAAGTAAGCACCATAGAATCGAGAATCAAATACTCTTTATTTTCAATAACTGTACTACACTTAGAAAAAGGTCAATTTCTTGAAACAGGTAACAAAAACCTTTAGAACAAATTTACAGAAGCAAAAACTGCTATCGCCATCGATCTATGTAAAAATAGGGAGATTCGATGATGAGACCAGCTTCTCAAACGTGGAAGTCTCAAATTTGGTGGTATTAGGTCCACCCACCTCAGTCATAGTCGGACCACAATACATAAATATACAGTAATCCGACTCCATACTAGACCGCCCGAATCGACACACGCACATATAGGCGTCATTTACACGGCCGCTAAGGTAGTCTCGGCATGCACATCTATCCAGTGTCACGCCGCGCGCCGCCGAGACTGGTCGCTGCGCTGAACGAGTTTCTTGTGCCGCGACCCCCGCGCTGCGCTGTCCGCTCCCGTTTCGGTACCTCAACGTTGCAAGTGCGCAAAATAATAAATTAAATAATGGCGGCATCACGACCACGAGTACTGCAGTGTTTACGGGTGCCTAAACTCAACGTTCGTTAAACCAACACTGTCATTTTTTCGACTTCCTGCTAATGCTGAAAGGTAAAATAAATATAGTCTTTACCAAGTTGTAGGGTTCCGTACCCGAAGTATAAGTAATGCTAATGTTACCTACTAACAAATATTGATGTAAATCCATTATTTTTTTTTGTAAATTCCCTTATTTTTTCCTACCAACTTATTTTACGGTCTAAATGTATTCTACATTAAATATAAAAGACCTAATTTTGGTACGGAACCCTAAATGTGCGAAATCGACACGCAATTCGCCTTCGTTTTCTTGTTTGTCTCTTCGGAGGTGGGTGATGGACAAATAATAGGTAGGTAGGTACTATCATTAAAAATGTATGGGAAATTCTGCTATGTATTTAATTTAATATGTATGTAGATGTATATTAGCTTTTAGGGCGCTTTTCCTGTCATGCGTTTTTGCGCCCGCGTGCGGTTCTCAACCGCGAGCATGTCAAAACACGCTCCGGGCCACACGCATCACAAATTTCGTTTGCCGCTGCTAGAGATGGGAGTTATTCTTATTATAGGTATTTTTTCTATGTATTCTAAATTAACATAATATGTTTTATTCCTGAACTCAAACCACACACATTCAATAAAAATATACACACCTCTGTTTTACTTTTTGTAGGTACCAACCCTAGCGCTCCGCTCAACTGTAGGTATAAAGTTCAAAGAGACGGCTGAGTCATTCTACTGTATATTTATCTACTGTGGTCGGACCGAGGACCGAGGCGTTTGTTTTAACCGTGCGTCCTACGACGTAGGCATTTTTTTATCGTGTGATATATTGACTAAAATACTTCAGCAATGCCCTCGTGTTTGTTTAATATAATTTTTGCACAAGATTGGAAATGTAACGTTAACCAGTGTTTGCGTGCAGTTGTAACACAGGCCAGTTGTTGAGTATTCGCTGGGAGAACGTTCCATATCCACAGATTTTACTTAGGTCTACGGCAAGCTCTCTTTTTATAAAATCTCAAACTATCGATACGTATAATGTCCCCCAATATTCATTGCCATTTTACACAACCCCAAAACCTAATTGCTAACTACCTCCCCCTTCAAAGGGACCATCAAACCGCTTACAGTCAGCTATTACTGGAAGGCTTGCATGTAAGCACCCAGTGGGAATGACTCCTATTACATATTAACTAAGTCGGCCTCTATTACTCGACAATGAGATTTTACCACATTTTACACCGTACCCTGTTCTACATTAGACTTAGGTACCTTTGTAGAAAAAACTGGACGGCTTGGTGTAGTCTCAGTAGTCCGGTTACGTTAAAGTCAACCGGACTACTGATACCTTTTTTACAACTGTTATTTCGGTTTTGATAATACATTGCTGGCTTATTGCACTTATACTATACATACTAGCTTCTGCCCGCGGCTTCGCACGCGTTATTTCTACGGAAACGTTCAAAGGTAATTTCTATCCCATGGTAACTGATTTATGGGATAAAAAGTAGCATATGTTTGATTCCAGGCGTAGAGCTACACCGATGCAAAATTTCAGCTCAATCTGTTCAGTAGTTTTGGCGTGAAGACGTAACAAACATCCATCCATCCATCCAAACTTTCGCATTTATAATATTAGTGTGATTTGCTTTTGATCAAGTGACGGCAGATGCTGGATGCGGCAAGTTGAAGACAGGGCGTTATGGCGCACACTAGGGGAGGCCTATGTCCAGCAGTGGACTAATATAGGTTGATGATGACCAACAATGATGAACAACAGCAAATGTCAAATGTGACAGCGAATGTCAAATGTGACAGCGAATGTCAAAAGTAACAGCAAAAGTCAAATGTGACAGCAAATGTCAAAAGTGACGGCAAATTACAGAAATGTTGAAAAAGACAGCGCATGTCAGAAGTGGCAGCGAATGTCAAAATGGACACTAAATTTCCAAAAATATAGAAAATGAAAGGTATGATCGAAAGCTACATTTTTGATGACAGCTGTCAAAATTGAAATGGCCATAGTATAGTATTATAATATCTGTGCGGCCATAAAGGAAACAAATCGTGCTAGACTTTCGGTTTATAGCTCAAATGAAAATATATCGAGACTACTCCGTCCACTCATTTATTTTCTTTGACTTACAAAGAATACTATTATTCAAACACAGGTAATCTGTAAGATCGATAAATATCGAAGCTCTCGTTATTCCAGATATTTTTCGAGCCGATAGATTCGTATCACTATTCAGAAAGGAAGCAGAGTCTATGAAATATTGCATTCTTTCATTCAGAAAAAGAAAATAAATGCGCGGACAGAGCAAAGGTGAGGCTGAAGTATATTTTTAGAGAAGAGTAAGAAAACAGTGACGACCTCAGTGGCGCAGCGGGCGAAGGTCGGAAGACAGAAATCAAAAAATATCACTTTATTTCCGTGTCAGTGTTTAGTTTTTTATTTTTTGACCTTTTCTAAGTGTACATTTATTGTATTTATGGAAATAAAGAGTTTTTGATTTTGATTTTGATTTTGGTCCGCCTGTGACGCAGGAGGTTGCAGGTCGATTCCCGCTTTGGGACTTTGGGAATTGTTTGTAGGATCTGCAAATATTTGTTTCAGGTTTTCTGGGTATTTTCTATGTATGATAAAAAAATTATTGTCTATGTGGTGTATCATCTTGTACCCATAACACATGCTATTTAACTTGGGGCTAGATGATGCTGTGTGGGTTGCCCAGCATTATTTATTTATTTATTTATTTACAGTCAGTGAAAGGTTACGGGTCCACGTCCCGTCTATTTAGCAATTTCTTGAGAGTTTAATTAAATTTATAGAAGTTTCCTTATGTGCGGTTAAGTACTATATAAACAAAATACTTATGAGACTGAAACATTCATTTGATGTAACATGGAATTGCACAGCACAGACATAAATACAGACAAAGAAAATAACAAGCAAAGATTTTCATGAAAATGGCTTTGATACATAGACGATATAGAAACGATAAGTGCGCTTGCTAGTTTAGCTAATGTAGACTAGGTGTCAGTTTAGTTTTACAGACGACTTAAATAAACTGTAAGGACGCGTTCCCACTGTATCGCGACCGTAAATTATCGTTGGAAAACTATCGTCTCTAGCTGTTACCTACCATTATAACGACATGCGACAGTTTGTCATGAGTGTCGTCGCGATTTTTTTATCGTGGAACGACTTATCATGTTGTTCCCATTGGATCGTGACCACATTTTACAGTTCACGACGGTCGCCTTGTCGTTTGCACCACAATCAATTGCCACTAAAAAAACAAGTCGTGGACGACAGATAATCGTGTCGTCCTATATGTGAACACCTCCATTCAAATATTAAAGCCACGATGCTTAAACGACACGACTTTCTGTCGTCACGACTTAGCCTGAACCCTCTGGGTCTGCTTCGCAGTCAGGCGGTGCTGCACACCCCCAGTGAGGGGCCCGATATCGGGCAGCCGCGGTGGGTTCGTGGATGAGTGTAAGCGTCCCCACGTTCCTACCACAACCGGCAGAGGCGGAAGCACCCTGAGGGTTTTAGTGGTGTTAGAGTCCCACATCATCGTACTGTCTCAGGATAAAAAAAAAGAAAAAAAAAGGCGTAGTTATAGATAGAAAGATACAAAATTCTTTTGGATAGAACACTTATGGATACAAACAATACAACAAAACAGCTTCAAATCTAAGTGACAAGTGGCGGTCTTATCGCTCAAGACGTCACGATCTCTACCAGACAACCGTGGATGGATAGGATCATTGGATAGTACAAGGGATCTGTGTGCTCATGAATGTACAGGTTATATAAATAAATACTTTTAATATAATACAGCTATGGTATTACCTATTCACCTTGTAGCAGTCTTTCTTGCCCTTTATAAGCAGTTATGTCAAAAAGTCAGATTTATTTACAATACCTTGTTTTTATTGAGTAAGGTAGTTCTCAAAATAGTTGTCCCTAAACTTAGTAGCAGTTTTCGAAATAGCCCCTAACCGCAGCACTGCGATACTCCGAAACTAACGTAGACAAGAACGGGCAATTTGGCACAGCTCGGGCCAGTTGGGCACAGATTCAACCCACATTTTTGCAATAAACTTACCGTAGGCAATTACAAAATCATTAATAAGAGCCGTGGATGTATAAAATGGCGGAATAATAAAGTTGAAATGTCGGTTTTGACACGAATCGCCCGCCGCCGCTGTGATTTGTTCATAAAAGTAAATTATCCGGCAACCGAATGTTGATTTCGTTTATTTTATTCGATTGCGTGAATATGCGGAGTAATGCACGCGACTGATTTCATTTTTAACCGATTTCGTAAAAAGCAGGAGGTTCTATGTTCGGCTGTACCTATGTATGTATTTTTTCGATTTCTCCATTAATTATGGTAAAAAATTATTCCCGATAGATTAGTATTTGTTTACGAGACAAGTAGGTACTAATCTATGGAAAATAAAATTTTAAATTAACAAACAGTGTCAAATTAAGGTATTTTGTTTTTCAAAACAATCAAATTATATAAATAAACGATATTAATCTGTTATAGAGCAGAGACAAATTACTAATGCTGGACAATTCACACACACAGCATAATCTAGACACAAAATAAGTAAGTAACTAGGTACCTTCTTTTCTTTTTCTTGATAAATTAGTTTTACAAGTGAAGGTAAAAAGAATCAATCAGTTTTAACCTATACAAATTAATTTTGCTGCAAAGCCCGTGGGTTTTGAATTCCAATTCAATTTTATTTTAAAAGCATCCTTATACGGCTGAATAAAAACTCATTAGATGAATAAAGCAAGAATTTTCTTCAATACCTTGAGTATCTAGCTGAGGTATCTATTTTCTCAGATCATTAGCTAAACAAGGTTTTCTTTTTTAGTATTTTCATGACAAAGTAATAAAATTCTCAGTCTTATGAAACTAAGCTTAAAGTTAATAAGCTTAGATACTTTGGTTAGAATAGAATAGAATATATGTACTTTATTGCACAAAAGTTGCACATGGGCGAGCATAATGCAGATAGCATTCGCTATCTGCTAACCTTTGGGTAGTGTGGTAGTGTGTTGGTTATTATTCCAACCTGTATTTTTTTTAAATGTGGTAGGTGTTTTGTGTACTCTACCAAATATAGTAATTTCCAAGTAAGTACTTACTTAGACAATTTTTTTAACAAGTTATAGGCACGTCGAAAATAGCTATTGGTCTAATATTTTTTTCAATTGTGAATATTTCAGAAATCTGACCCTTTAAGACATTATGCTATACGCTATTTTTAGGGTTTCGAGATCGGAGATCGGATTTGAAACCCTTATGGTCCCGCTTTGTCTGTCCTTTCCCCCCTCTTTAATAACTCAGCAACTACCACAGCTATTAACTTGAAATTTAAAATAATAATACGATTCGTGACCTTTTCGTTTCTTTTAAAAGAGACCTACAAAGTCAAGTGGGGTATCACATGAAAGGTATTAGTTTCTACATTTCAAGAGAAGTCTGTAAATAGAACACTTTTTGAAAAATGATTAAAAAGGGGGAGAATAATTTCAAAAGGGAAGGTGGAAAAGGATCTTGTACATTTCAAAACCATTTTTAAAATTTCTGTAAGTTACATACTTTTTTAAATATCTAGAAAACAGTCGAAAAATTTATCACCGAACCATGCAGAGAGATCCATCTGAAATGTAGGTTGTGCCTACTATTTTTAGGGTTTCATTAAATTTCGAAGTCTCTAACGGTACCTACCTTTAGTACATATTTGTTGACAAACGTTCGAAACCCTCGGCGCGCGAGTTACACTCGCATTAGACGAGTGTCTTCTATCCAAATATATTACATTCATCGTGCGCAGCCATTTTGAAAAAAAAAAAACTATGTGTAGCCGGGCCAAAATCTTCAAACTCCTTTATTCGCCAGCGAAAGGTCTCTGCCATTTATTGAGTTCCAAGATGAATAAGGTTTTGCTTTTCTGTGTAAAGCCTGATTACAAAAAGTTTTGAGCTGTAATATCAAGTTACGTTTGCAAAAGTTGCATATCTAAAGCTGAACTGCATTGCCAAACAAAAGCTACACCCATTCATTTAGCTCGGCACTAAAAACGATTAGCGATTCGAGGAAACTGCAGAAGATCAAACAAAACGAACTGGAGATAGAACTTAACTCACTAGGTAATAAAGTTTAATTTAAATGTTTATGGAGTTAGTAAATAAGTCCTGCTTTCTTGGCAGGAATCTTTGCCGAGGTATGAATATACCTCCATGAAGTCATTAACAACGGGATATTTACCATGATTTGAGTTTTGAGCTTTCCAATATTTCGGCACAGTTTCATGCGCCATGATCACGGAATAACTGACGGCACTGCGAGTGAGTTGTTATTGGCAGATATATCTATCTACCCTCATTTTTTGTCTTTTGCTACGAACGTTACTACTACCACCGGCTTCATTATCGAACGCAACTCGATATTCCGTGATCATGGCGCATGAAACTGTGCCGAAATATTGGAAAGCTCAAAACTCAAATCATGGTAAATATCCCGTTGTTAATGACTTTAGTGTTAATAACCATGATGGATTTAAAAGTTTTATACCTCCATGAATTCTGTAAACTACTGGTATGAAGTCTTTGCGAATAATTTTATTTAATTAGGTTAGATAAGATACTGAAAAGTAAGTAAACGTGGTGTGGAATACGGAGCGGGTAGTTTTCAAAGCTGTGTCATTTCATTTCAGTGCTTTTCTCAGCTGTGTGGTGCCGGCTTAAAATTTGCACCACCCCAACTCTTCCCGCGGGTGTCGTAAGAGGCGACTAATGGATATCCACCGGGGGCGGGCAGTAGCGCCCCCTGCAGAACATTTCTACCACCGAACTGCGATCCACAACCCGTATATCCAGCGTGGGCATGATGGGCAACTCCCCGTGTGATAAAAGCCAATAAGGCGCTTATCAGGGGGAGGCCTGCGTCCAGCAGTGGACCAATACAGGCTGTTGAGGAGGTTGAGGTTTTCAATGTCCTAGTAGCAAAACGTCCTTAATTTAAATGTACTTACCTAATACAAATGTAATTTTTAGCAATTCTCAGATAAATTATCTGAGTAGTAATTTGACTATAGCATACGGATAGGGCTTATGCAGTGGAGTGGGTAAAAAGGCGGAATTAGCAGGTTCGTTTCCCGGGAGACATTATAAATGGAAAAGACAATAATTCTATTACCTACAACCATCTTTACTAAGCCCCTTGACGCCCACTGCTGGGTATTACAGGCCTCTTCTTTTACACGCTTGGTCATTGGATCCAGTGGGAACCTCAGAATAGAAACAAAAATAATTACCACTGACAAAAAACAACAGAACTTTTGTCTGTCTTAGTTTGGTCCGGCTAATATCCGAGACGGCTGAACCAATTTTGGCAGAACTATCACTGCTATTATTATTAGCTGATGTTAGAGGATATAAATTTTACAAAATCCATTTATAACGGGCGAAGCCGTAGGCACAACTGTATTAGTGTAAACACAGGGTGTTAGTCAAATTAGAGCACCTTAATGAAAAAGGTCATTCACCACAGATATTAATCTGTGGTGAATGACCTTTTTCATCAAAAAATCGTTTGCGGCTTGGTTTGATCTCTGAATATTAATTCAGAGATCAAACCAAGCCACAAACGATTTTTTTCACTGATTATGAATCTGTGGTAGCAGGTTAATGACCTCGTTCAGTATTTGCAGTAGTAGCGTACATCTTATTAGACTAACACTCTATACATAGAGTGTTAATCTAATAAGTTGTCTCTATACATAGAGTGTTAGTCTAATAAGTTGTACACTATTGGTACACCTAAATAAATAAATAAATAATGCTGGACAATTCACACAGCATTATCTAGCCCCAAGGTAAGCAAAGCTTGTGTTATGGGTACTAGATAACTGATATACATAATAATATACGAGTACATAGATAGATATTTTTTATTATACATAGAAAACGACCAGAACACCCTGAACAAATATCTGCAGATCGTACAAATATTTGTCCCGAGGCGGGAATCGAACCCGCAACCTCCTGCGTCGCAGGCAGACCTTCGCCCACCGCGCCACAGAGGTCGTCAGGCGGGACTTTTCAGTCCCGTACTAGAAAATGTCCGCTGTCACGATGCTGTGTCCGTAACCTTTTCATCATTATCACGTCATCAGTAATTTCTTTGAATAACCTTATTTAAGAAACGTTCTTTGTTTTACACCTATTGGTGGTATGTAGCAAAGATCCTATGACTACGTTCCAATAACTATCTTTGGTATGTAGTGAGTAAAATAACCCAGGTTTTATGTTTCTATAGGTACCTAATACCAATGTTGAACAGAGTTGGAAATGCGGGAATCACCGTGAAACTACAACTAAAATTCCTGCAACAAAGTCGATTTGCTTTCGAGGCTGCTTGAAATTTATAGTAACAAGATTCCAGGTTTACGACAAAATTCCTCAAATAGCCCTCAATATTCTGTTCGATGCTTAGATATACGACTTTTGAAATGGCGAATAAAATGCTGAGTGGTGTTTCTTGGGGTTTTCTCCAAATATTAAAAGTTCTATTGTTTTTATTTGAATAATAATAGTAATAATAATAATATGTTGATATGGATCAGTTGAGCTATCTGTAGACTGTTCGCAACAGTCGGCAGTTAGCTCAATTGTTTCAATTGTAAATACTAGTATAATTTTCTTTGTGAATAAATGACTTTTTTCGTTAAAAAAAAATAATAATAATAATGCTGGACAATTTTTATTAATTCTAAGGAATAGTACCCATATTTTTATTTGCAACTCATAAAAAAACATGCTGCAAATTTAATGTCTTTTCACACGTCCCGGTTGCCGGGTAGCCGGTATTTCAGTATTTTATTTATTGCATTCATACAATCAGATCTTAGTGATTTGATTAGGTGAGTTTAAGTTAAGTTCACATTAGCTATGTAGGTACCCATTTAGGGTGTTGCAATAGAAAACTGGCAGGTTTCGTGCCTTTCTACTAAAGATCAACTATTATGGTACCTTTACTAACTTATAATTTTATTTGCGAGTCGCTAAAAGAATCGTTGAAGAAGTCGTCAAGTTCGTAAAAACGGTGCCGGGTGCAAGACGGTGAGCTATATGCAAATTACACCGTTATTATTTATTTATTTACTGTAACGTTATATTACAGTAAATAAATAAATAATAAATAAATAAATACTACTACACTCTGTGGTGACAGCGGACATTTTCTAGGCGGGACTGAAAAGTCCCGCCTAGAAAATGTCCGCTGTCACGATGCTGTGTCCATAACCTTTTCATCATTATCACGTCGTCAGTAATTTCTTTGTATAACCTTATTTAAGAAACGTTCTTTGTTTTATATTTATCAAGTGTCTAAGTAAGTACATACAAGATTTATGATAAGTCTCAGTCATAACCTTGATATACTTTTGATGAATAAATTCCTTTTTACACGCTTTTTTACACTTCCCCTGTATGTTTGCATGTTTGTTTGTAACCGACTTCTTTGGGCGCGATTTTGACCCACTTTAAACGGCCAGATTTCGTTCAAACTTTGTAGATTTATTGAGGACCGATGACAATACACTAATTTGATAAAATTATTCCATTTTTCAATTAATAAAAATAATCCAAACTAAAAAGTAGAAAATAAATAATAGTTTTAAAAAACTAAAAAACACGCTTTTTATAGAAAACCGAACTAAAAAATAGAAAATAAATTTTAATGAATTTAAATTAAGAAAATAGTGTTAAAAATTTCAATGAATATAAGTTAATAATAGTGTGAATAAAAAAAAATTATTTTATTTTAAAAAAAGCGTGGGGTGCTTTTTAAAATATTATCGAAACGATAATCACTCTACTCATATCTGTCAATAAAATATTTATAACTTGCACACCATGCACCCCACGCTTTTTCAAAATAAAATAATTTTTTTATTTATTTTTATTTACATGCCCCCATACACTTCACCACCGGCTATCCGGCAACCGGAACGTAAGAAACGGCACTTATGGTTGTTTCAGATACCGCACAACACGAAAATGTCATTAAAATATGGGCCTTAACACGTAAAATTTAGATGCATTTTATATTGACGGCATCAGAGAACAAACAGCTCGTGCTCGCTTGAAGCTTGCGATAAGATATTTTGTCACTATAAAATGTATCTAAAGATGTAGGTACGAGTTAACATAATTTTGAAAGCTTAATTTTTTTCTATGTAGTAATAACGGTATTGGATGTCCTTTACTCTCGCAAAATTTTTACTGATAGGTAGACAAGTCTTGTATTTCTAGGTACGTAGGTACAACAACATTTCGTTAAATAGGGTGTATAGTAGAATAAGGTTTATAAATTTAACACAAAATTTTATATTTTAGTAGAAGAAGAGTTAGAATTTATATTTTAGTAAAGCCCGGGACGGCAATCCTCTGTTCCTATCTCCCTGAGATATTTTCGCCTTACCTTTAGTTTATTTGTTTGATATTGAAGTTAGTACGGTACGTATAGTTTCTATATATATTTTAGTTTCTATATGATAAATTTCTCATTATGGTGAAGTTAGATCAAATTTCATAAAGACTAGTTTCTACCGCGGCTTCGCAACGAAGTGATTTAAAACGAACATAAGTTAATTCTATTCCAAGGGAACTGATTTATGGAATCTTGTGTTTATCCAGGAGCCGAATTCTGCTCACTTTGCTATGACAATGGTATCATCCATAGATGAAAGAAACTCCAGATAATGCGTGCGGTGCTATTTGCAGGAAGTGATTGATGGAATGGTTTTGACACTTTTAACTAGTGTATCCCATCTGGCCCGGTGACTTGGCCCGGCGCCGGGCCACATGGGAAAAAAAGTTTTAACTGGCCCGTAAACCATGTGTATCCAACTGTAGTTTGTTTCATCAAAGTTATAACGCCAAAATCTATCATTTTGAGACGATGTTATGGTGAAGCGATTAATTTTGTGGAATTAGGGCCCAGGTCTAGACCTACATCTGTGCAATTTCATCCCGATGGCGTTCGATGCAACACACATTCATCCAAACTTTCCCATTTATAATATTAGAGTGATCCACTAGCGTGAGCAAAACAGCAGACAGAATAGGCCCACCAGATTTCTTATACCAACAGATTATTGAAAAAGTGACAGCTTATGCTAACAATGAAATAGAAGACTCCGAGAATTGTTTCATTTTCCCGTTTTCCGGCGAAAATACGACTGAAACAAGGACAAATAAATAATTGAACCCAATTAAGTGAGCAAAGAGTATTTCCCGGAAAGGGAAGCCGAGAGAGTTTCGCAAAAGGTAGGTTTACAGGAATCTGTACGCTTTAGTGGCCATACATATTTATATTTTGATATTTACAGGAAATAATATAGAGGTATTACCACAGAATGTAAGTAATGTGTAGAGAAATGTTCATGTTCACAGTTTTTCAAAAATGTGTACAGTTATCAAGAAAATGGAAATTTTACACAAAAACGTTATTTGATGCCAATCGATCCTGTTTCTTATACTAATCAAAAACTTCTAACGGTCCAACTGAGGTTGCAGTAAAGTCAGAAACGCCAAAAACTATTCCGTATGTAGCATTGTTTTGAAAAAAATATTTGCAATGGCAGTCGTTGGTTGTCTCTGTTGACATTATTCAAACAAGAAGAAAACACTGAAAATTGACAATTGTTTATTTGTTTAAAAAATATGTTACTTTACATGCTAAACAGTTTTCAGGACATTCTTTCAAGTATGTAAATATACTTGTGTCTGTAAGACCGTAACTTGTCACTAATATTTTAAGCAGTTTTGTTGTATTGTCTCTATCTATAAGTGTGCAATAAAGAATTTTCTATCTATCTATCTGTGTCCGGATGTCCTGCTTCCAAATACATGGATTTAATAAATACACTAAATTAATTATTATTTATATGTATGATTAAGTACACAAACAACAAATAAACTAGAGAGGATTATAAGTAGGTAAAGGTTGTTTAACTGAATGGGAAAACGGTCGAGGAATAATATATAAATAAATAATGTTGGACAATTCACACAGCATTATCTAGCCCCAAGCTAAGCAGAGCTTGTGTTATGGGTACTAGATAACTGATATACTTAATACAATACACTACATAGATAGATATTTTTATTTATATTTTTTATTATACATAGAAAACATCCAGAACGCCCTGGACAAATGTCTGCAGATCGTACAAACATTTGTCCCGAGGCGGGAATCGAACCCGCAACCTCCTGCGTCGCAGGCAGACCTTCGCCCGCTGCGCCACAGTGGTCGTCTAAATATACAACCACTTATTAAGCTCGAATCAGAGAATATGTAATGACTCCTTCGCATCTCGTAACCTTCCCATCATTGTGTAGTAACATCGGAAAATGCTTTTCTTTTTTATCTTACAATTAATTTCTAGCGATGCACGTTATTAAAAACTCTATTATTACTCTACTGAGCACTTGCTGATTGTTGGTTAGTTTTATTTTATATTTATGGATAACTGTTTGGTAAACGTTGTAGAATACCCGCCACACCCGGCTTGCCGTAGTGCGGGATCCGCTGCTATTATATACTTTGCATGACATATATGTGGAAATAAAGGAATCGAGACCATGGGTACCGAGGCTCTTCGAGTTTTTAAAAAAAATTCTAAGCGTCTGGTCGAAGCGAGCTGGTGAGTATCTAGCGCAGCGCATCAGCATTGCCATACAGCGAGGCTATGCAGCCAGGGCTGCCGGCTGCAGCGTCAAGGACGCTTCCGACTGGTATTGATATGTAAGAAATCAAATAATATTGCAAAATATGGTATTGATATGGATCAGTTGAGCTACCTGTAGATTGTTTGCTACAGTCTGCAGTTAGTTCAATTGTTTCTATTTAAATACTAGTTCTAATTTATTTCTATTATTTGATGCTTGTATTTTGTGGTTAAATCTCTTTAATTATTTATTTGATTGTAATTTTCTTTGGAAATAAATCAATTTTGTATTTTGTCAAATAAAAATAAACTTTATTTTATTAAATTACTCATTTTGATAGTACCGCAAGATGCAGTGTCGTTTTTAATCAAAGATTATAGTTTATATTTAAACAGCATAATTATAGTAAACCGTTGGTTGTCGTATTTTAAAATCGAATAAAACCCTAATCTCCGCGTTTAAAAGCTTGTTCCTTATAATCGCGTTAAAAGACATAATTACCATTTCTATTACTGAAAGGGTTATCACGACCGGGTAAAATGAGTCCCGGGCTATTTCTACCCATAATCCTTTACGATGAGCAAAATAATATTGTCGAGTTCTGGGCATTCATGGGGCAACACTGTCAAAACTTTGGTTGAAAGAAATACTTTACTTCCAGAGGGAGTGATTTTGTAAGATAATGAATAAGGTAGGTACCACATAGGTCTGCACAACAAAGAGACCGCATTGGAAAGAGAAAAGTGGAGAAAATTGCATATAAATTAAAGTGCCTAGCTCTTGTCGGTGTAATGACCGACAAGAGCTAGGCATTTTAATTTATAATAAACACACAGGTACTTTGGACCGATAGGTATTTTATATTTTTGTGACATAAGGTTCTTATTCTAGTATCTTCTTCGTCTTTAATCCTATATCCAACTGAGTAATTACCTGAATATTATCTGATCCAACTTGAAAATTAACAACAAACAAGATAAAGATTTTTTGTCACTTCTTTACTATCGATGGCACCAAAATAAAATAAAAACAATCAAAATCAAAAACTCTTTATTTCCATAAAAACAAGAAATGTACACTTAGAAAAGGTGAAAATATAAAACCAAACACTGACACGGAAATAAATTGTGAAATTTGATTGCTGAATCTATTTCCATGTCTATTTTAATTTTATGATTTGACTTTTTCCAACATTGTTTTTATGGAGCACCTCTTTTTTAAATGTTGTTATTTTTGATTTAAAAATACATAAATCTTAGGGTTGGTTTAGAATCTTATTATCAGTAAAATTAACACCTTTTTCGCTTGACATCACGTATGGAAACTCAGTAAACATCTTGTATAAATACTCTAAGAAATATATTGGCCACTTAGCATTTAAAGTGCTAACGTGTAAAGTGGCTTTGACGTGAACGGAATGAATACTAAATGAAAACAAAATAAATGCTTATTTTCTAAGCTACTGGTTTTGCTGCTTCTGTTTAAACTGCATTACTAGATTCTATCCTCGGTTTCACTAACGTGGTATCTGGAGTCCAGATACCACTTTAGCGAAACCGAGGATACTACGAGCCCCAATGCAAAAGAGTTCGTCTACTCATATAATTGCAAAAGTTGTCTGTTTTCAACTTCACTATATTTATATAAAAAAGGACTATGAAAAAAAATAGTATGGGGTGAAGTTCTCCATCCTATTGTTGTTAATCAGACAATTTTAAATAAAAACATATTTTAGCTAAATTATGTATTTATGGCACTTTCATTTGCTTCGTCTAACTCAAAATAGTTCGTCTAGTTTTTAATCGATGTAAAATAGTTCGTCTATGTCTCAATACTGTCTGTTTTAATTGAAAAATAAGTTTAATTTGAATTGAAAATAGGAATCATCCGTCACATGATGCGTCACTGTCATTTTCATCATACATATAAAAACCGTATTTCATAGAATTTTATTATCATTTTCAAACAAAATGGCTCGCGGGAAACCTATCGCTGACGAAGTATGAAAAATAATTATTCATAGCAACAATAATGACAAATCTGCTTACCAAATAGCCAAGGACTTATCCCTACCAAGATCGACAGTTCAGGCCATTATCGAACATTACTCGTAGGAGGAGCCGAGGACCTACATCTGGCCTGTTAAGCTATGTCCAGATTTTGGACATAGCTTAGGTATAGGTGTAGCTCTTAGACCGTTGAAAAGTTTATGTCATCACATCAAGCCCGCGTAAACCTCAGTTATTCTCTGATCATGACGCATGCAACTATGCCGAAAGCGCATACCTTCCTGTCAGGGCATTATGGTGGTCGGTAGAAGTTTGATGATCTCATTAAAATTTTTTATAACTAGCTTCTGCCCGCGGCTTCGCACGCGTATTTTCAGTATAAAAAGTAGCCTATTATCTAAGTAAGGCTTTGCTCTCAGCGTACGCCTCAATCGGTTGAGATTTCACCTCAATCGGTTGAGTAGTTTTGGAGATCCTAGGTCACAAAATTCAAATTTTATAAACTTCGTCATATCTAATATTATAAGCTTTATAATATTAGATATGACTTGATTTGATATGACTAAGTTGATTTGACTAAGTATTCCATCTGATCTAATAATAAAATAAATAAATGTAATGAAGTGAAATACCTAGGTATGTTTAACGTTTCAAACAAAATTCATGGAAAGATAAAGTCAAAGTGTGCGGCCACACTGCGAGCCTAGCGCGGTTGCGACGACGGGCGCGAAATATCAAACATATGAAACGCGCCTTTGTGGCCACAGTGAAGTGACTTAGGCGGAAGCCTAGTGCGACGGGCTTGAGCGAGACAGCGCGCGTAATTATCAAACGTTCCTATCCGCGCGTTCTGGCCACACTACGGGCCTAGTGCGCGAGCGACCCAATGCGCGGTTGGCGGGGATATCAAACCAGTTCGGTCTTGTCGCTCGGCGTTTGCGCGTTTTCTCATGAAATGGCTGTAAATACTGACTACTACTAGCTGATATCTTACTTAGTATGTAGTCAAATGTTGACACGGGCATTCGAGTGTACTCAAAAAATTTTGTAGGGTAGAATCTCAACTCTTCGTATAAGCTACAAAATTCACCAGTTACTCCTCTGTTTTTATTTATTTCATGCACACCATCTCTAGTGTTCAACACCTCCCATCTCAGGATAGGACTATCCAGCAAAAATAGCAAATCTTGATCCATAGTTTGCGACACCTGATATACGTCGAAACGCTACAAGAGCTCGCGCGTCACTGTGGCCACCGCGCGCGACCGCGTGTCGCGCCCGCCTAGGCCCCCGCCACCGCTCATCCAGTGTGGCCGCACACAAAGATTCTCACATCAGCTACAATTTGTTAACTGCCCTATGTTATTAATGTGTGATAATTGAAATCACGAGTGTGAACTGATTTGAATTAGCATCACTTGTTTTTCTGGGCCACGGTCAGGCAGAACCATTATGTTTTAAAAAACGCCGAATATTTTAATAGGTACGTAATGTCTGTATAATTGCTTCTAGAGTCCAAGATATTTTATGTCAACAGAGACTTATGAGTGAAAAGTTAACAAAAACTACACTTGCGAGCTTTAAAATGGAATCGCTTCATCGCACGAGTTGATCAAAACAATTTTTTTACATTTTATGTACAATGAACTATAGATTGTGGTATATCATTTGAAAGGTAATTTTGTTACCTTTCAAGAAGATTTAAAATTAATTAAATTGGCTACCTAAATTTTGGGAATTATTGCAATAGGTCGAAGTTGCATCTATCGGCTTCTATCGGCGCCGGAGCTGGATTAGCTGGATTTCTCCCTCGTATCCGCTGTTTTAGCTCGTCCCACATATGCCAGATTGTGTTCAAGTCAGGAATAAGGGCTGGCCAGTCTAGTGTGGGAATGCCGACATGGAAGACGTCTGTCGGTACAGTCACTGCTGCGGTGTGGCAGCGGACATTATTGTGCATTAAATCAAAATTTATCGTCGCCAATAAATCCTGCGTAAGGGAAAACATAACTTAACTCATAGTTCACTGCAAAGAAATTGTAAAAATTAGTCTTGAACAACCCTTGAAGCGATTCCAGTTTAAAGCTCGCAAGTGTATAACAATAACAGAAAAAAACAGCAAGGTTAGCACATCACTAAAAACAAATTACAAACTTCAACAACGCGCCGCGAAAAATAGACGAGATACGAATGAAATTTTGAGTGAAAGCTTTCAAAACCATAAATTAGTTCGAACTTCTGCGATTTGCTCCGATACTAGTGCCGTAAAATATTTTTCATCAAAATTTTTTTTGGTTTGGTAACATCGAATATTTGGTAACCTTTGTTTACAAAAAATATCTAGTATCCAGATCACAATGTAGCTGTTACAATAATTTATGTTGTATCCATTAGACACTACAAAGTCCCTACTCTACGTTTGTAAATAACCTTCATGTGTGGTCTCAAGTAACTGTTCGGTTTCAACATTTTTAACCAAAACACATATTTTATTACACAATGACGTGTAAAAATAATTGGTCCGGTCCAAAGCAGTCCAAATCAGAATTTCTACGCCTAATGGCAGATCAAAGTGTTTGAACATCTCTGTAATACCTGTGTATCACAAATTAACAAAATATGACCTTATGACTTTTGTTTGAAGGAACTCATTTTACGCAAATCACATCTCAAAATAATTACGCTCGTTTGACCTCAGCCTTATAAATAAAACTACCAAATGGTTCATCTCACGTTTGTGGTTAGTTTACGCATTAGATGGCGAAGTGAAATATACGTGAGGCGATCAAATTTGAGTAAGTATTTGTCTCGTAAGTAAGGGTCTGGAGAATCCACACCTGCCTGGTATTATGGGGCGACAATGCCCATCTGGGCACAAAGGTCGACATTCGCGGTTTCAACTGTGTCTGTCCTGTCTGTGTCCTAATCGGGGGAGGAAACGTGACGGAAGAATGGGGTCGGCAAGTGTGTGGAGTGGTGGGCTCGTCGGCCATGTATAGGAGGAAGAGGGGACGCCAGTTGGGCCGCGGTACGTTTTAAGTGTTCCCGTGGTTCGGCGGAAATGACAAGAGAGGGACACCCGAGAGGTTTTAGTGGGTATTACGTCCTTCTCAGGGTGTCGAGTTCCACATAATTCTGATACTGAGACCTGTCTATTCGTAAACTAATTTACTCGCCGAATTAAAGTAAAGGGTCTGGATGATCATGACCTTACATGAAAGATGATGTTGAAGATGTTGTAGATAGGTACCTAATCCAAGTTGTATGTCACCGCACTATGTATCTATCACTGAGTCCACGGATGGGTAGTTACAGTTAGTTTTATGCCAGTTAAAATGAGTAGGACCACAAGATTCGCTGCTAGTTAAGTTTATTTACAAGGTGAAAGTGGCAAGTCTTTCCTGATAGTGTCTCTTGCTCTAGAGTAGGTCAAGTACTGAAGAAGATATGTAATGAAAATTACAACAATCAAAGTAAGTAAAATGAAGCGTGTGAAAAATGATGCGTACGCGATTCTATGTATGGTGAAGCCGTACAGTATTTATTGGTAATCGCAGAAGAGGTGTTAATAATACCACAGCATATAGTCGTTCGACGAAGGTATTTTGACGTGGTTTTGA
Organism: Eupithecia subfuscata; assembly: GCA_963564075.1. NCBI lineage: Eukaryota > Metazoa > Arthropoda > Insecta > Lepidoptera > Geometridae > Eupithecia > Eupithecia subfuscata. The sequence continues at coordinate 13,478,900 of OY751106.1, forward strand.
CAAGGCAATCGTGCGTGGGGCAACGGACGGGACCGGGTAGGAACGCTCCCGAGTCAATCACCGCCTTAGTAACTCGGGAGTGTCCCGCCCCCCAACCCACCCCTTGGCCCCCGCACGATTGCCCTGTCAATACCACGTCAAAATACCTTCGTCGAACGACTGTATACATTATAGGTTGGCTGTGATAATACACAGAAGGAAGGAGCTGCTCTTCCGTAGGTTATCATATGGTGGTTATGGTAAAACCACCTTTGATTGGAGCAGACACGTTCAGCAATGGACGTATGATTGTTGAGGTATATTGAATTTCCAATTATATCGGTTCATAACCAATCAGATTGGTCGAAACCTTTCGACACTACACCATTTAATTCACTATTAATTAACAAATCAGCCAATACTAATTACTTTGCTGTCGATGATATTAAAACGGAAAGCCAATTCCGAGGTCGTGATTTGCAAAATTCTTTGCCGAGAATTTAGTAAAGCCACGTAAAAGCTATTGAGACAGCTTGAGGGGATGCTTCCCTTCCGGAGTAGGTCAAGGGTCGGCGACCTGATGGGGCCCTCCTACATACAAGGAATAACGATAACGGCCCATTGTGGCCTCATTATCTTTCTACGTGTTATCACTCTCATTTCGTCACTCCACGGCCAATTTCCTTTATCGTCTCTAATACCTAAAGGGCGCACACAATGTTTGTAAACATGCAATCATAGACGCGTATAAAGCAACAACAGTGGATCATAAAGTTGATTGTAGCTTGCACCTTCTTGTATCAAATATTCATGCGCTGAATGCCTCGGGAGGGGCCAATGAAAACACTACAGCCAAAGCGTGTTCATCATCATCATCATCCGCAACCCGACTTCACCCACTGCTGGGTATAGGTCTCCAAACTTTTGTGCCACTCCACACGGTCCTGCGCCAATCTCATCCAGCGTGTTATTCCACAACAAATAAACATTTTAGCAGAAAAACCACGCTCGGAAAAACCGACAGTGTTTTAAATGGATTTAAAAATTGACGTCAAAATTCTACAGCGTTGCTCCTCTTTTAAAATGTATTTAACACGTTCCTATCGTGCATTCTCGTAAAGTAAAGCCTGAAAAATATTGTAAATGAACGGATTTTTAACTAGTACACAACGATTCTTGACGACCTCGGTGGCGCGGTGCGCGAAGGTCCGCCTGCGGCGCGGGAGGTTGCAGGTTCGATTCCCGCCTTGGGATAAATCTTTGTACGATCTACAAATATTTGTTCCGGGTGTTCTGGTCGTTTCTATGTATATTAAAAAACATATATCTATGTAATGTATTGTATTATGTAAATCAGTCATCTAGTACCTAGTAGCTCTGCTTAGCTTGGGGCTAGATAATGCTGTGTGGATTGTCCATCATTATTTATTTATTCTACGGATTGTGTGATAGTTGGATGGTCAAAGTAGACCGTAAACGTTTTATTACGGTTGTTTTATAACACGTCTCTGCACTCTATGGTGGATCCTGGATAAAAAGCTATACTTTATAAATAAAATCTGTATCTGAAATCTGAATTAAACGGTTGTTATTTGACATGTTCCAATAGTGCATACTAGCAAAAAGCCTGAAATCCTTTGTTCATCTTCTATAATATAAAAATGAATCGCAAAATGTGTTGGTAAGCGCATAACTCAACAACGCCTGGACCGATTTCGCTAATTCTTTCTTTGTTGTGTTTTTTATTGTCAGAAGAAGGTTCTTATGAAAGAAAAAATTAAGAAAGTTGGAAACATAAATTTCCACGGGGTGGAAGCCGCGGGGCGCAGCTAGTTGTTAATAAATGGACGAATATTTATCGTACCTACAGGTTGGTTCCATAGTTTCGGCGAAACTTGAAAAGCCGAAGTAAATAAACCGATTGAGTAACTCAATACCGGCCCCGACCCTAATTTATGGAGAAATGAAGTCAGTATTTTGCTCCTTTGTAGGAAAGGTTCGGCGGATTACACTAAACCAATTCATCTGGAACAATTGGCCGGGATAAATTATTGTCTCTGGATAAATATTTGTCTCAAGAACGCTGGTGTTTATTTATTTATTTATCATCCTTGAAAAGAACGACGATAATCAAGATAATTAAGCGATAAATGAATGTTGATTTATGGTTAAATTACGTGGTATAAAATGAAGGGTATGTAACGTTTAGCGTAGAATATAAATTCAGCTCGCGTACTGCAATACTGCCTTCATAATAAGCCTCTCCTCGACCGACATTTTTATTCGGGACTCGTTCGCACTTCGTTTTATTTTTAGACAAAAGATTGCTAAGAATTTTGAGTTTGAACCGGTTTAATCGTTTACTGAGGATTATAATTATATGGTTGAATTTCTAATTTGGATTGTTTTTCAATTACGCGTTGATTGTGTGGAAGGTTTGATTTATTCTTCTTTCTTGATTGGTTTGAATCAGTTGAGCTACCTGTAGATTGTTTTTCTGCAGTTAGCGCAATTGTTTAAATTTTAAATACTAGTTATAATTTGTTTCTATTATTAGAATGTAATTTTCTTTGATAGAAAGTAATTCTTCTTTCTTCGTTTCGAAGATCGACCTAATAACCTAAGTGTCCTAGTAACCTACTTTGTTGAAATGGCTAGGTTTGAAGACTTACGAGTAAGTACAGTCTTTGCTACAAAAAAAAAACAAACCTTTTAATAGTTGTTTCCTGCAAGAAGAGTCAGAACAAATATTAAATTAGTTAGAGTTTTTGTACTGCAAAATAATATTCCATTAAAACTTGCACAGCTTCAATTCTAATTCAGTGTCCACAGGAGAGCAAGGAATTTCCAGCCATTTACGAACTAAAGTCAGAAAACTTCGGACTCAACGTTTACAAAGTCCCTGTTTTAACATTTCCCAGTGAAAACATGTCTCTGAAACTTCCCCGTTGTGGGATCACACAGTGTTTATTGCAAATAGGAGCTCAACGTGAGGCCAAACTTGTCTTGTGGTAGAAATCAAAGGGTTTTCGTTTGTAATTTCGAAAAATTTGGTTCATTTTGTTCTACTTTATCTCTAAAACCACGCGTCCCTTGGGTAGAAGTGTGAAGTCTGGGAAAGGGAGCAATACCAAAAGCTGACAGGACGGTCGCCCAGCAGTGGACTGACACTATGAATGATTTGTAATTGATCTAGCGTCTCGTCATTATGTATGAATGGGGACATTATAGGAAACATTCTAAAGAATGGGTAAAATTCGCTCCAGCTATTGAGCTGACATGTTGCGCGGCTAACAGATCATAGATGGACCAAAAAAGTAACATTCTGGAACGGCCCACTAGGCAAAAGAACAAGAGGTAGACCTATGACAAGATGGGAAGATGAGATTAAAGGAATAGCTGGTCCAAACTGGAGACAAGTAGCTGAAGACAGAGTCAAATGGGCATCACTGGAGGAGGCCTTCACCCATTCTGGGGTTCCGGTAGATTAAGTAAAAATTAAGTACCTAACTATAAATGCTATGATATAATATAAACGATAGAATACATAGGATATAGAATACATAGGAGATAACATAGAATAAACTAAATATAACTAAGTTAAGAAATGTAAATTTACTGGAAATAAAAGGCTGTTTTATTTTAATTTTTTTATTTATTTTTATTGAGCTGACATATTGATGTTCGCTGTCCGTTGATTATCTCTCTTAGCATACTCGTAAATAAACACACTGGAGACTCACCTACAAATTCACATTATTTAGATTCACTTTCCTTGTTTCAATATTTCTATAACATGATGGATTACTGAAGGAAATTCACACAAGATGTGAAAGACTTTGAACTTTCTCAACTTCAGAACTTCGACTTTATCAACTTAAATGAATTGCTTTAGTCGTGAATGATTTCAGGAAATTTCGTCGAAGAACGTGTGTTGAGATTTTTCAGAGAAAGATTTTTGTTTCTTTCTCGATATTATTTCTCCTATACCTATGTATGTTTGCAACAGTCAGCAGTTAGCTCAATTGTTTCAATTGTAAATACTAGTATAATTTTCTTTGTGAATAAAGATATTTCCTATACCTAAATACAATAATTTATTAGTATAAATAATAATGTTGTTTTAAACGTGGCGCGGCGGGCGTAGGTCCACCTATGACGCAGGAGGTTGCGAGCTCGATTCCCGCCTCTGGACAAATATCTGTATGCAGATATTTGTTCCGGGTGTTCTGTGAACATCCTATTCTCTGTAAACTTTAGTAATATCGAATAATATACACAGATATTATTCATTAAGCAGGTTATACATAATACGTAGACGTAAATACATTCCGTATATAAGGAACTCTAGCCTTGTGTAGGTAGGTACCTATCGCATGTATTACTACTATTTGCGTCAGGTCAGGAATAAGTCAACTTTAAGCTGTTAATTTAAGCCGAGTTCAAGTAGCTCGACATCGCGACAGCTAAAGCTGGCAAGTGACCGAGGAAAGCTTATCACAGAATTAGCGGCTAAAATTGCAAGGCTCAAGAACTTTATCTTACTTATATTATACAATGTGTATTTTCGAACCTTGATCAAACGAGATATGCGAATATGTGACATACATATATTAGCGATAAAAATCAGAAATAAAAATTATTCATATGTTTGCTATATCAAACCCCAAGGTAAGCACAGTTTGTGTTACGGGTACTAGATAACTGATATACCCTAATACATTACATACATAGATACATATATTTATTATGCATAATATCGAAAATAAATGCAGAACCTACAAGTATTGGTCTCGAGGCGGGAATCGAACCGTCTTGCGTCGCAAGCGAACCTTCGCCTGCTGGGCCACAGAGGTCACCGAAATCCCGATGTAATTTCGTATAAATACTGTAGTTGGCACTTTAATACTATGTGCCACTTTAAAACAATAGCTTTAGTCCAATACTAATGTTTGCAGCACTAAAAACTATTAGCAAAATATTCATGGAATCGCGTTAATAATATTTGAAGAGAGCCGGAGCTGGCCCTTGTCCAACACCGAACTATATAACTGGATATTATAGCAAAACCGGTAGAGCACAATGTGTCATTAAGTATGAAACATAACAGCTTACAAAATGCAGTTATTTTGCAGCTTTTTATCATTTACAGCTCATGAACAAAATCATTTTGGCAACTTAAGCAAAGCTTTGCCGCAATTAAACAATAAAGATAAGCCACTGTATTCTCTCACTACACTATAGTACCTACATGTATTCTTAAGAAAAGCTAAAAGCTTGCTGAAAAGTCTCAAAGCGTGAGTTAAGTAATACCAGAATATTACTACTAATACCAGGAGATAGTGACTCGCTACGAAACTTTGATTTAGGTTTTTTCGTTCTGCTTGAGTAGGTAGGTTGGTAAAATAGGAAGCTATTAATTATAGACAAGAGCGCCTACGCACTTGTGATATTATTATGGAATAAATAAAAGTTAGTATTACCAGGTAAAATTGTTTCGTTGAACTGCGAGAACTACAAGTGGAGAACAAGAACAGAGACGGAACACACTGGACAGACCAAAAGAGCGATTTCTCTTACCTTATGGAGTAATAAGTCTAGTACCAGGTAAAAAAAAGGAAAACTAGTTCATAGATAATCTAATTGACATCTATTTAATCAGAAGTAAGCGACTCACCTGGCTCATGCTGAGTGAGGCTAGTAATACCACGGAAAATTTAATTAAAACTAGGCCAAAGTGAACCTTATAGGTAAAAGTTAGCAATACCAGGTTTTATCGAATCGATCTTATACCAGAAGTGAGCAACTCATCTGTATCATACTAGCTGGATCAATAGCTAGTACATAAAACCAGGCCTTAATGAACCATACCAAACAAAATTTTACTATTGTACCAAGTAAAAGTAAGTATTACCAGGTTCTATAGAATTTGATTGATACCAGGAGAAAGCAACTCATCTGGTACAAAGGTGGGAGACATATTTCGTTCGATTAAAAGTACCTAAGTAATACTAGGAAAAGTAAACAATAGGTAACAGGAAAAAGTAAAATGAACGAGACAATACCAGAAAAGGTAAGTAATACCAGGTTCTACAGAATCTATTTGATACCAGGAGTAAGCGACTCACCTGGTTCATGCTGGGCCGAGGGCGAAGGTGCGGAGAAGGCGCTGGAACATCCAGCTCTCCGGGACTGCGCGCTCAGTCCCCCCAGCTCCGGGGCTACAAATAAACGTAGCTCTTTAGTAGGTACAGATAAGGTGCATTTTAGTTTGGTTAGGTTAGGATATATAGTTAGGTACTTAAAGACCTAATTTGTGGTACGAGTAAGCAATGGTACTACAACAACTTGTAGGTGGGCATTATGCATGTAGCTTTTCAATGAATTTGGGTTGTATTGTGTGAGTATAACTTGAAATCTGTGCTATGAACGAGTAAGTTACTATATTAGTTTATTATTGAACGTAATTTACAGATCGGCTTGCAAAATTTTGCCTCATGAATGGGGTATAGTATTATATGTAAACAATTTTATTGGCTTGGAACTAGAAATAGAGAATCTGCATCGTGCATTTTGACAAAGCAATTGTTCGGGGGGCAAGGGAGGGACGCTCCCGAGTTGCATACATCACCGTCTTAGTAACTCGGGAGCGTCCTCCCCTCGTTATAAATTTTATATCATATTTAATAATTATGAGATTATTTAATAATTATTAGAATAACATTCTAATAATTATTAAGAAATCTTCTTTTTCTATACTTAATCATAATTAATTTTATCAAAATAATAACACCTAACCAGAAATCAAGGTAATTGTACGAAATGTTACTTTTCTACCCGGTCTCCCCTACCTATAACTAAAATTCTTTCCTGTAATGAATTTCCTACCTTATTAAAATTTAGGTAAGGTCAATAAAATTTTATGTTGTGATACGTCCGAGTATATAAAAAAATCTAAATCAAAAACTCTTTATTTCCATAAATACAATAAATGTACACTTAGAAAATATCAACACTAAACTTTGGCTTACCGAATAATCAAAACAATATCCGATCAACCCTTTTGCGTCGTAATATCATAGAAACATTACTACAGATTCAGACCCAAAACCTTTTCCAAGAAGGTATAAAGTTATATAAAACTGTTTACGTAACTCCAGACAAGTTAGTCAATTTCAAAAGAATCGCCGACCCGAAACGAAAGATCGTCACAAATAGGTACCTACCTACCGTTGTCGTAATACCATTCACACTTTCTCGACGTTGCTACAAATCTTGTAAGTTGAATACTGGTGACAACTTTATGAACACAGTAAGCTCATGAGTGTAAGCAACTTATCTTTTCAGGAAGGATATAAAACCGTTAATAATAGGAGTTGGCGTACAAAACTTCATTTCAGGTCTTAGCACGGTCTTAGTACTCAAATTACAAATAGAAAGACCATCACTCAGTATACTGTATACTGAGTAAGGTAGTGAGTATGCCAAAACTGTGGTAAGACTAACTGGCTGGCAAAACTTAAGATCTCTAGAGCTTAGCTGGTCTTTTATATTGATTGGCAGTCAATGCGTTAAGGGTAAATTCTAAAGCGGAGTTTAATTAAATGACGATTAAAAGATTTTTTTGGAAACGTATTTACAAATAATTGAAACTCTCGACGATCTAACATTAGAACAGCTCGGCTGTACAGAGTTGATACGTAGTAAAGTAAGGGAGACGAGAAAAATTGTACAGGAGGGCAAAAAACGTGTTCATCACTTCAAGAGCATGCCCTAAGAAAAGTACGTGACTGAGGTACATGAAAGTTAGCTCATTATAAGCTGCTGCAGCATAAGCTTCAATAATATTGTACTTTTATTCGTAAAAATTCTAAAATAGACGTTTGCAGCTATTACTTCAGATGTGTTTGTTTTGTGAGGATCAAATAAAACCTCTAAAAATAGAGTTCTAACTACAATAAAAAATCAACAACCCATAAACATTGTTGGAATTAACGAAAAAACGTGATAACGTGAGTCTTTGTCTTTCTATAGTTCGTGACTGAATAAAAATCATTAATTTCTCATAAAAACCGAACAAAAGCTATAGCTTTTGTTTTTGGGAACCAAGCCATTCAAAATTAGATACTCTCTATAAAGTAAATTAATGTAATAACTATGATTTTGTACACTTAATTAAAAAAAAAAGTGAAAAGTCTTAATTTTGGAACACATTAAAGGATTTTTAATTGTTTGTATGTGCTGCTTAAATAAATAATATAATGAGTAGGTACCTAATTTTGAATGGTTTGGTTCCCAAGTAGACGTGACCTACTTTTGTTACCTACGTCTAAGACGTGACAAAATCAAAATCAAAATCTCTTTATTTCCATAAATACAATAAATGTACACTTAGAAAAGGTTAAAATATAAAACTTAACACTGACACGGAAATAAAGTGATATTTTTGATTTCTTTTCTAATTTGAAAACGGCCCATTCGGCACTCGGCACACGGCAAATCCATTTAATTTTTTTTTTAAAGAAATTCATGTATGCATGGCCGCCGCGCCACTTGTAAGTACTGAGTTACTGGCTAACGTTTGTAGATCTGGATAAAACGTAGTACTTCTGTCGTGTGTTAAGTGTGTTAAGTTGTGTGTCGTGCCGACCGAGAGTGCATATGGATAAACCTTGGCCCGTACTCTTTAAAACGAAATCGAAGTTTCTGTTTCGTTTTCATGCAAGCGCTAATCTTATGCAAGTGATATAAGAATTGGTTATGCACGACAACGAAAACGAAACTTCGATTTTCCAGATTTCGATATTCTAGAATTTAAACTATCTACGTACTAAATTTCATCTAAATCAGTTATGTTATTACGGAAATACGTGGTAACAAACATTGAATAACTTTTGCATTTTTAGTATCAGTAGGATAGGATTTTTTTGTGCTATTTGGTAGTCATAATAAAACTCTACTTGATCTGCCGATTACATGCTAACGACCAACCTAAAAATTATATGTAATGTCTGTTATAAAAAGCGGTCCGTAAGTTAATTCTGTAAAAGCTGTATCCTTTACTACATTTCCTATCTTGTCACACATTCATTCGGACGAACACAAAAAGTAAGTTAGAAGTGTTCAAGTACGAAGAGGCACGAAGTACGAAGCTATTAGCTTTCGACTTTCGTGATTAACTCGCGGGGTATCGTTTGCTTTTGTTTCTTTTCTGTTTTATGGTTAGCACGTTTTGGCGGTGTCGGATCGATTTGTTTCTGCATATTCTGCTTTATTGTAGAGTCTACCTGTAGTATAAACAAGGCGAGAAGTCAAGCATTGTCGAGTAGTGTCTATTATTGCAATATGTATCTAACTGGTAAAATAAAAAAAATCTTGATAAAACTATAAGCCGCGCGCGATCGGGATGGTTTGGAACCATTTCGAATTGAAAACGAAACGATTGACCATCCATCATTTCATCCAGCCATAATTCCATCCCATTTTGACGACGCGCGAACTGTACTGCAAAAAAATCAATAATATGTTATGGATCGGTTGAGCTACCTGTAGATTATTTGCAACAGTCAGCTCAGTTGCTTTAATTGTAAATACTAGTGTAATTTTCTTTGTGAATAAAGGCTTCTGCCATATTAAACAAATTATGTTTATATAATACACATAAATAAAGGGGTTACAAGATGAACAATGATGTCACCTGCAGTAGTTTAAAAAGGTGACCTACGAGAAATGTGACTTGAAAAAATTACTTAGACAAGGTTCCGTCCCATTCTAATTGCGCGCGGACTATACCTATCAGGGGGGATAAAGCCAGAAACTAGGTTCAAAATCCAGTACCATACCTACAGCAGTGAGTTCATGACTATGTAAGCTTAAGTAGAAATATTATGTAAACAACAGTGTTTATGAATATATAAAAATACAAATGTACATAAACTTTGCGATTTTTATCCTAACCAGTTTCTACGTGAAGCCGGTATTTTCAATGGCAAATAATATAATTGTAGGATTTCACATAATCATTTATACGACGTATAGTTAAGTGTCGTACATACGTGTCGAACGAGTACATAATCCCAACTGAACTTCCTGTTCAAGCGAGAGTGAATGAGATAGTTGCATGATATAATCATTCAAAGAATGAAAGGTAAGGTAGTGAGGGATCCTACGAATAATATCGATAAATAAATAAATACAATAATGCTGGACACAGCATCATCTAGCCCCAAGCTAAGCTGAGCTTGTCTTACGGGTACTAGATGACTGATATACTTAATATAATTTTGAACATAGGGTCCTTTAAAATACGGTGTGATTGCTGTGTTTTTCAACGATGTGTGTTTGTTTTTGTTGTTTTCGTGTTCAACTTGTGCCGTTTTGTCTTAGTGTAAGTCATGTGTAAGTGTATTGTGTTATGGAAAATAAAATAAAATTGTGTTCCATTTATAAAAAAAATACATTACATAGATAGATATTTTTTATTATACATAGAAATGACCAGAACACCCGGAACAAATATTTGCAGATCGTACAAACATTAGTCTTCAAGGATCTTCGCCCGCCGCGCCACCGAGGATAAATATAATGTTTTATGCCTAGTTGAAGTGCACCCTACATACTCCCCCTATAAAATGGAACCACAAGTTCTATTAACCATAGTCACTAGACGTCCTCGAATCGAAAATTCGTAATTTCCGACCGTGTACCAGAATCGCGATAGCTAAATCCGTGTCAACTCGTCGAAACTGCGTTCTAATTCGGCGACCGACTAACCACCATATTGTCCGTCACACTGGCGTGTAGGTTAGGACACGTAACACTTGTGTTACGGATACGAAATTTTATTCATAACCGTCACACCGTACCCTGCTCTGTCTGAAGGTAAAGAAGAAAATTTCCGCTACATCGGTGACACTACAATAATCCTTATTGAAAAAACAGTTGGAATTTTTTCATATAAACTAATATTATAAAAAGGAAAGATTTGATTGTTTGTTTGTATTGAATAGGCTCCGAAACTACTGGACCGATTTGAAAAATTCTTTCACCGTTAGGCAGCTTACTTTTCAGAAAGTGACATAGGCTATATTTTATCCCGGAATTCTCACGGGAACGGGAACTACGCGGGTGAAACCGGGAGGCGATCGTCTAGTTATTTATATTGTAGGTTTCATAACTTTTGGGCGATATGATCTACCACGGTCGCATTGAGTGACTGTTTTTGAAGAGCACGTGAATCGTTCATCACTAATGGTGTTTCACATACAAGGGATTCCTTAAGGTCCAATTTCAGCGTTGCAATAGTAGACTAATTTACTCTTTTTAAAAGCAGGTCTTAAATTATTAATTACTAGCTTCTGCCCGCGGCTTCGCATGCGTTGTTTATATTAACGTTTAAAGGTGATTTTTATCCCACGGGAACTGATTTGTTGGATAACAAGTAGCCTATGTTTGATTCCAGGGTTAGACTTACCCGTATGCAAAAATTTCAGCCTGATCTGTTCAGTAGTTTTGGCGTGAAGAGGTAACATCCATCCATCCATCCATCAATCCATCCATCCGAACTTTCGCATTTATAATATTAGTGTGATGTGATGTGATTGTCCAATTAGAGGGAAAGAATATTACCATAATTGTTTAGCACCTAGAAAACCGCAAAATTTTAATTTTAAAGTACAACGCTGTGCTGTGACGTCATACATCTCGAAACTAACATTTGACATTAGCAAACGTTCATCATTGTAAAACTATAGACAGACTACATAGCGTATTTTACTCGTATAAGATCCCATCATTAAATTTACTTAGAGTCCCATAAGACTGTCTATCTTCTATAATATAAAAATGAATCGCAAAATGTGTTGGTAAGCGCATAACTCAACAACGCCTGGACCGATTTCGCTAATTCTTTCTTTGTTGTGTTTGTTATTGTCAGGAGAAGGTTCTTATGAAAGAAAAAATTAAGAAAGTTGGAAACATAAATTTCCACGGGGGCGAAGCCGCGGGGCGCAGCTAGTATGTAATAAAATAACATAACAACATGGTAGACAGCGTTTACTGAGGTCAAAATTAAAATTTAAAATATCATTTTTAAATTTGTTTTTAGCGGAAAGGCCTCGAAAAGGCATACAATGCCGCTCGCCGAAGCTAGTGACACTTGATTATCGAGAGCTAATGCGTGTCAAGTTGTCAACCCTACCGTCCAAAGCGCGTTCTAATTCCCGAGCTTTTTCGCTAATAGACCACAGTCGTTAACAGATTGAGTGCTAGCGACGCACATGCTTGTTCTTGGAGAGCGCGTAAAGCGTTAGCCCGGGTACTGCCGTGCGATTACGCTAAAATCTCCCATTCCCATTAAATGGGCCATCCGGGGAGACTGGGTATAAACGAATTCAGTTTCCAATATGGAACTAAAAGAATACATACGAAAATATTTTTTAGAAGGGTTAAAGAAGTTAGAATATCGTTGGGATAAGTGTACCGAGCTGAAAGGAGATTACGTTGAAAAATAAAATAATTGTATTTTAAAATACTTGATACTTTTTACATTGAAAAGTCACGGACTTGGATAAAACTATTTGGTTCTGTAATTTTTTTTCCTAAACTTTAGTTTCGGAGTAGATCACTAAAAACAGATATCTGCCTACGGTTAACGGGCGACGACCGAGCAAGTGACGTCACACGCACCCGCGGCGGTCACTGAGTGAACTTCGTTAGTAATTTAGTCATAGCTTCGTACGTAATGGTCCGATTTGGATAATTTAAAAAGATACGTCATTCTAATGTCATAAAGAATAATGTGGATACTAGTTCTATTGAAATTGCTATAACGTTACGAATCCTCATTCGTACTCACTGCATGAACGCTCGCTGTGTAACAAAAATACAAAATACAAATACAAATGTTTTTTATTTCGTTCACAAAGTACATTAATTCTATAAATTATTTTGAAACCTCCTTTTAAGTATAAATACTTGTACTAGGAGGTTCCGCTCTTCCTAAGTTACATTCGCCATAATTGAACAGAAAGTTTTACACGTTACACAACACTAAAATCATTTACAACGGAATATTTACCATGATTTGAGTTTTGAGTTTTCCAATATTTCGGCACAGTTTCATGCGCCATGATCACGGAATAACTAACGGCACTGCAGGAAATGATTTTAGTGTTAATAACCATGATGGATTTAAAAGTTTTAACGTTACATGACGACCTCTGTGGCGCGGTGGGCGAAGGTCCGCCTGCGACGCAGGAGGTTGCGGGTTCGATTCCCGCCTCGGGACAAATATTTGTACGATCTGCAGATATTTGTTCAGGGTGTTCTGGTTGTTTTCTATGTATAATAAAAAATATCTATCTATGTAGTGTATTGTATTATGTATATCAGTTATCTAGTACCCATAACACAAGCTCTGCTTACCTTGGGGCTAGATAATGCTGTGTGAATTGTCCGGCATTATTTATTTATTATTACATAACGCCTCGTAACGCCGGTCAGTACCCACTTAAAACACTAATGGTGTTCGTACTACCGAAACGTGATTCTAATACGCTATGAATATGGAAACCTAATAATCTAGCAGGCAGTATGAAATACTGCCCGTCAATAACTTTGAAGTTTATCTAATTATCTCATGCCGTTTTTACGCGGATTCACGTAGTCTTTTTAACCATTAACATAATAATAAATGCAGTGCTCTGGATGCACTTGTCAGTCGTGCTCCAGGCAATTGCGATTGCGAGCGTTCCGCAAACACTGCTGGTCAATTAAATCAATTTTATGTAAACGCAAACAAAAACTCCAACATTTCGCCGTGTATAGTTAAGGCCATGATCTACCTATGTACGTTCTTACACAAACGCACGACAGAGTATTTCTGCGAACCGTTCACCCTAACAGAGGTCATAAAAACTATTAAAAATATAAAACGCAAAAACTCAAAGGACGTTAATGACATGACTACACGGACATTTGACTGCCTACCACCATTTATGTATGACATTTTGTGTAAACTTTTCAACCAGTGCCTTCAAGCTGGTGTATTCCCAAACACCCTGAAGTTAGTAAAAGTGCAACCGATCTACAAAGGAAAGGGTGAAATGACGGAATGCAAAAACTTTCGGCCTATATCTCTCATTCCAATAATAGCTAAAATACTCGAAAAACTTATGAGCAACAGATTAATGTCTTTTTTCAATGAATTTAGCTTACTTAACCCGCAACAGTATGCCTATCAGCCGGGAAGATCTACTGTAGATGCGACACGTACATAAAGTGATGAGTAAATTAGACCTAGGACAACACACAGCGGCGATCTTTTGCGACCTATCACGCGCATTTGAACTAGTTGATCACAAGCTCCTCCTCGCCAAACTTGAACACTACGGAGTGAATGGCCCTTTTCTAAGGATGATTACCTGCTTTCTGTCGAACCGAGAACAAATAACATCTGTACATGACATAAAATCGGACACTCTTACTCTAGATAGCATAGCCGTTCCCCAGGGCTCGATTATGGGAAACAACTTATTTCTGATCCTAATTAACGATCTAACGGTAGCCTCCACGCAAGCGGAATATGTCATGTATGCGGACGATGGATGTTTAGTAATATCTGCTGAATCCCATAGCCTTCTTAACGCAAAGGTCAATCATGTGATCGAAAAAGTAGCTGAATGGTTCTCCGCGAATGGGATGGCACTAACATAGAAAAAACAAATATTGTCCACTTCTATTTAGGCGCAGACAAAAACAAAGGCCAACTCGATGTAGTTTGCAATGGACTTAAGGTTCCCATCGTCGAGTCTGTTATGTACCTGGGTTTCACTCTAGATCAAAAACTAACTTGGGAACCCCACATATATATAACCTGTAAAAAGCTATCTTCTGCGTGCTTTGCACTGTCCCGCCTATATGGAAGCCTCGACTTGGACAATACGCAAATGGCGTATCACGGTTATTTTCATTCTGTATTGACGTACGGAGTAGAATTTTTTGGACAAGCGGCGGAACGTATAAGACCGTTCCGTCTTCAGAAACGCGCAATCAGAATCCTGTGCGGTGTAGAATGGGACCATCCCGCTCGGGAACTCTTTAAAGAAACTAAAATACTAACGTTACCAAGCGAGTTTATTCTCCAAGCGGCCAAATTTGTCAGAAGTCACCTTAAGGAGTTCCCGACGTGGGCTGAAGCCCACAACTACCACACTAGACATCGTCATCGATTAACGCTACCCAAAATAAGATTAGCTAAAGCACAACACAAAATTGACTACATAGGCGTGAAAATTTACAATAATCTACCGGATTCTATAACTAGTGCCGCGTCGACTGCAATATTTACGGACAAACTGAAGAGAATCCTAGTGGACAGGGCATACTACAGCTTAGAAGAGTTCTTCGATGACAAATTTGTTGACGCCGATGTCGTAGATCCACACTTATAATTATACTTATAATTATAATAATATTTAAATACTCTTGGTAAGATTACCAAGGACAATTATTTGTACTTAGTTGTTACATGATTCTGTACCTAGCTAAGTTAGTTTGACGTGTAAGAAAATTTTCTTATAAATAAATAACTGAACTGAACTGAACTGAACCATTTCCAAAAAAAGAGGAGGTTCTATCTTCAGCTGTTTGTATGTTTTTTTTTTTTGTATTTGCGTCAATTACTCCGTCAATTGAGGACCGATTTTGATGATTCTTTGGTTTTTGTATAAAAAATGGTCCCATTAAAATTTTATTCCCAGGGGATTAGTAGGTATTACTTTTACGCGACTTAAAAACAGTGTTTTAACAGTGAAGGAATTCCTAGTCTGTTTTTTGTTTTTTCAAAACAATCAAATTATACAGTAGAAACTGGTTTTATACGAGACGACTCATACATTCACAAACCGTGCATATGTATAAAATTCAATAGGTTATGCATGCAACCAAATCAAGGACCATTTCCAGTACTAGATTATCGAGAACTAATCCGTGTCAACCCTATCTTCCAAACTCCGTTCTAATTCTCCAGCTTTTTCTCAAGATAACAAATAGGCCACGGCCGCTTAAACACTAATCGGGTTCCACCGTAACGGGATTCCGTTAAGCTATGAAAATTAAATGCTCAGCGCGCAAATTGGAATTATTCCGGGATGAAAATTAAAATAAATTCAAGGCGGACGGTAATTTAAACCTCAATTTGACGAAACTTTTCCGACTCAACTTTGAGGATTGAATTGTTGCTTAGAAAAATTTTGCTGAAAAATAAAATTTACAGAAGATTAATTTTTTGCAGACGAGATTATTTTGTCGGTTAAATAATATTATTTTGGCTAAGTTAAAAGAGCAGCCCGTCAATTATAATACTCAAGTAGAAACAGGGGTTGTTATGAGGATGTAAAGCGGGTGTCACCGTGATGATGACGTGCCACCATATTTTCTTCTTGTTCTTGCTCTACCTGAGTTATAAACAATAGGAAAAAATAATTAAATCGTTTATTTGTCTTGGTGTGAGTGCGATGTTGCGCGTATCTCCTTTACGCTATGCGCTCCTGGTAGCTCGGTAAATTTACCTACATAATTTGTTTTCTTTCTAATAAACATACGCTTTAAAATAATCTATAGTTTGCTAATGTTGATCGGACTGTACAAAATCTCTTGATCTCTTTGTGGTGCGAAACGGAAACGAATTTTGGGTAGAAACGCCGAAAAAATATTATTTTTTTTGACTTATGACTATGTCTCAAGTCGTGATTTTTTTGTGATAATATGTTCGGTCACTTGCGAGGTGCCTAAATCTTAGTTACAATTGAATATTCGGCGGTAAGCTACTAGAACAATTCTTTGTCACGTCACCTTTTTCACCAGTTTGCATAACTTAACTGTAGTTATAAAAC
This sequence comes from Eupithecia subfuscata, assembly GCA_963564075.1. Taxonomy (NCBI): domain Eukaryota; kingdom Metazoa; phylum Arthropoda; class Insecta; order Lepidoptera; family Geometridae; genus Eupithecia; species Eupithecia subfuscata. Next base: position 13,495,774 of record OY751106.1, read on the forward strand.
TCATAAGAAATCTTTACATCTGTCTGCAGTTTACAGCTTGAAAATCCCGCAAACGGTTACAAAACATTTAATTTTATCAGATTTTATTATCGTAGAAAATTAAATTGAATATCAAATAGCTTTGATATCGCTGATCTCGCGTCTGGCTACCGGGCCTGCTTAGGTCTCTTACACACTAACGAATTAGAAAAAATTTGCAAAAAAGGTAAAACGCAGATCTGTTCGTTCGAAATAAGTGATGAATCTCGTTAGATCCACGATGCATCTTTTAAGATTTGTTTTTCTCATAAGATTCAGATTTGAAGGTGAATCCAATGACTGGATCCATGCTGGATCTATAAAGATTTTTATTTCTTGGTAGATCCATGAATATAATATTAAACCAAATGAATGATAATTATTGTCCACCGTTGTGTTGTTTGTGTGTATTGTGATGTTTATCACCACGTCATAAAGATTTAAGGAGACAAATTGCCGTATAGTCCACACGTTATGTGTGATTTGATTTTACTACTTACGTAAGTAATAAAATTACACATAATTTTATGTTTTTTAAACTAAAACCCAACTCCAAATTACAGAATATTTAAGTACACTGCTTTATAAAATTTACGGTACAAATAATAAAAACACCCTAAGAAATAAATAAGTTATGGGATCACCTCGAGATCATTCTCTCTCTCTCTCTCTCTCTCTCTCTCTCTCTCTACCAAAAAAAGACAAAATAAATTATCAAAATCGGATAGTAGGTAATTGGCGGAAATATCGAGTAGCAAACAAACATAAAAAACAAAAACATCCGAATTGAGAATCTCCCCTTTTTTGAAGTCGATTGGAAATTAAAAAGTAAACGTCAATGTCTAGATTACAAGAATTACATTTATTAACAAGAAACGTGACTTTTTCCGCTTTTGATTCCAGATTGAAAAAAAAATGTGTTTCCACCGTCCGATAGTACCACAAGGCCGAGATTGCTCCGATATTATGAAGACCAACCATAAGATAAGTGACCACTATTTAATATCCTGGATAGGTAAAGAAAGGGGAATCTTGGACGCTTGCCAAGAGCAGTCTCTGAAGATCCGCAAACAAATCTTAGATGTAGTACAGTCAGCGTCATAACGACACTGTAGCATTATTTTACTACTACTTTCTGCCTGCGGCTTCGCACGCGTTGTTTCCGGGATAAATAGTAGCCTATTGATACGTTATTTTAAGTCAACATAGATTTAATTATCGTTTTATGGAAAAAAATTTAGGTTATTTCTATCCCTGTTAGAATAAAAGTAGCTATGTTTTATTACAGGCCTAAAACTACCTGTATGCAAAATTTTAGCCCGATCCCTTCAGTAGTTTTGGCGTGAAGATGGAACAAACATAATTCTAAACATCCAAACTTTCACATTTTTAGTATAAGTGTGATATAGTGTGAAGTGTCATACTACACTACATAGGGCGAGCTTTGATTAGATAGTATTGTGTAAGATTAAAGGCTTAGATAGAGCCCAGTTGTGTGAGATTAAGGACTTGACTAGGTACATAATATGTCACACGCAATAAAGTCAAATTAGATGTCTCTCTTGTGCTGTTGCTCTCAGCTTGTAAGGTAAAAGATTAGGCATTTATTAATTTCAGAACTTCTAATTTATTTCATATATATTTATTGCAATCACTGCGTACATTTTTAGGTCTTAGTATCTAAGTAATGTATAAGAGACTCAATGGTATCCTAGCAGGGCGTGGCAATAGATACTGAGAGTGGAGGTGGACCGGGCTTCTATAAGAATTTCTAGTTAGGTTTTAGCAGGATAATTTAGAGGGCACAATGCAAGGGTTTTTGTGAAAAAATAGGTACAGGATTTCTCGTTCATAGGTGGGGGGCAAAGCATATGTTTTTGGAACGGTGTTGGAGCAAAAATCAAGTTATTATTTATTTAAAAGAAAACTACGCAACTTATGAAGAAATTGGTTGAAATTGAAACTGACTAGAAACAAGGAACCAAATAATTTGTAACAACCTACGAATCAAAGCAAGTCATTTCAATAGAACGCTGGGTTTCATGCGTAATTATGTAATTCGAGTTTTTTACCACGGAGAAACTCAGATTTAGGCCTAGTTTGACAACCAAACCGGTTCGCCCCTCAACCAAATCTGGATTTTATTGTAACAGTTTTTTCATCGCTCTATGCCCAAAAAAGCTTAAGCGAAGCTCAAGATTTTTATTAGGCCAAAGAGCTGCCTACTAGTCTATCCTCGTTTCTTATGTAGTATTTCTTGGTATTTTTTGATACTTTTTTTGACTATTTGCTCTTGCTCAGTGGGATCGTGTCTGTTTTAACCGACTTCTAAAAAGGAGGAGAATTCTTAATAAGATAACATAATATATTTTTTATTAAAGAAAATTACAATTAAATAATAGAAATTAATTAGAACTAGTACTAGGTTCTATGTTCGGCTGTATATATGTTTTTTTTATGTACTACCGTCGATTTTTCCGTTATTTATGGACCGATTTGGATGATTCTTTTGCAGTTATATTGAGGACTAGACGACCGCCTCGCTTTTTCATAGTTCTTGTTCCCGTGGGAATTCCGGGATAATATATAGCCTATGTCACTCCCTGAGAAGTGAGCTTCCTAACGGTGGAAGAATTTTTCAAATCGGTCCAGAAGTTTCGGAGCCTATTCAATACAAACAAACAAACAAACAATCAAATCTTTCCTCTTTAAAATACTATTATAGTATAGATGATTCCGAACTGCTCCTTGTAAAATATTACCAGGGAAGTATTAATCGCGCAAAACTTAAAAAACAGTTTAAAACTAAGGGATTCAAAGTTGGTCTTTGGTTTTTCAGAACAATTAAATTATGTATTTTGTTTCCTTCCCTATCTGTTCTTGCTAAGTGGAATCGTCTCTTTTAAACTAAGAATTATCGTCCTATAATATTTTACAGCAAGATATTAAAAGAACTTTCGATTAGTTTTAATAAACTTTGAATAACAAGATTTGTGCGGCAAGCAAAACTCATTTTGCATAAGTAATAAGGTTCAAAAAGTTGCCTCGTTTGTCTTAATTTCTTTAAAGACGATCCAACTACAAGGAAAGTTGGAATACACCGTTAATAGTGTAAAATACTGTTCGCTTCTTACCAGGCTGTAGAATAAACTTGTAAAGTTTGACTTAGACTTTATTCTTAGCAACAAACTTAGCTTTTACTTCGTACATTTTATCAATGAGAAGTACCTATTACTATGCTCGTGCAGATAGCGGGATGTTTTATATTCATATTCAAAAACTGTGTGTAGGTATATTATTTTGTAACTGTGTTTTACATGGACCGCAACGGTCTAAAATTATCTTATTTATACTGAAACGACTCTAGTTGACTAATATACCTGAAACGTGTGACCATGATCTATAAAATGTTCTAACAAATTTATTAAGAAAAATTGATTCGCTTCAAGGCAAACAATGATCTCTTTATTGGTTAAGTTGCGAAATGAGCCTAATACTATGGCTGGTGTGCTAATAAATAAATAAACTAATAATAGGTTCACAAAGAAACATTTCAAATAGGTACAATAAATAGTCTCTCTAGTTTACAGGCTACATTTGCACCTTTTTATAGATTTCCCTCGATTAAAACACCTTCTTCTTCTTCTTTTATTTTTGGCTCTGCGTCATAGTTTGACACAATTCTGCCAATGTCAGTTTTAGAACGATTAAAACACCATTTGCACCGATATACCCTACTCTTGTCAATCTGACATCACATGAAGACAGTCACATGACAGTCATCTGACATTATGAAATATAGGACTTCTAGTGAAATTCTTGTTCAGACAAAACTTGTTTTGCCTCCATTCCCTGCGACGCACAAAAATTGGGTCTAAGATTTATTTAGTGTATGGTAGCTATTGTGTTGTGTTATAAATTTAAGGTAAATAATTTTCTTTCTTTCTTTCTTTCATTCCATGACTATGAAATGGGTTTGATGATTTTTTCCCTAGCATTGGTCACCATTTTTTTTTTCATAATCACCTCTCACAATAATTTTTTTATAAGTGGATAGAAGTCACTAAAACTAATTAAAAAAAAATCTTATAAAATAATATCCTAGTGTCAGGTTTCCATGACATTTACTGTGCGGGGCGATTTTGAAAAACAATAAAAATGTTTGGGCCACCCTCCATACAAAAATCTTCAACCCCTTTCCATGAACCGGAAACTGGCAGAAAAGTGGCAAACCAGACACATGTTGTCACTAGCAAAGAAGTCAAGTCAAGTCCTGTTAAAACAATATACTTACCTATATACATACTAAAAACAATAAATAAAATAAATAATAGTAATAATAAATAATACTGGACAATTTACACACAGAATTATATAGCCCCAAGCTAAGCAGAGCTTGTGTTATGGGTACTAGTTACCTGATATACCTACTTAATACAATACACTACATAGATATATATTTTTTATTATACATAGAAAACATCCAGAACGCCCTGAACAAATGCCTACAGATCGTACAAACAATTGTCCCGAGGCGGGAATCGAACCCGCAACCCCTTGCGTAGCAGGCAGACCTTCGCCCGCTGCGCCACAGAGGTCGTCATGTTTATCAAATGCCGCAATATTTCTAACGACAGCTGTATCGACTTGTTAAAGTAAATCCGACATTATACTTGGTATTCACAGAAAAACACAATGTTTAAATATTATTACACTAACACTGGAGATCCTGGTACCTCGGAAGCTCGGAAGACACAAGAGGCCCAGATCTAGTATTGACATCTGTACACTTGGCAACAGACCAAACTAGTTCCGTTCCTTTAGCAGCCTAACTTTCAAAGTAAGTCAAACTAATTTATTTAGTAACGAATTACATGGTTGTAGTAACTATTGGAATTCGATGACCTTAAACAGTTGGATAGATTTTATGTCAAGGAATGTAAAGGGTTAAGACAAACGACAATTCAAAGATTTTTGTAACAGTGGTAGACACATTTTCAGACTCGGTTCAGTCATTTTATTTATCAAACAGCTACAAGCTAAATAAACTATTGGAAAAGCTCATTGTTATTAAGTAGGTAGTATAAATCCAATTTAACCGCATGAATGCTACAATGAACATTCTTTTGTTTTGCGGTCAAATTGTTTCAATAACAATAAAATAAAATACTTCGATATTATAACCAGTCAACAGAAGCGAATTAAAATATTTCTTATCAAAGGTACAAAATATTAAATAAAATTGATGAAATCAGAGTCGTTTTGTCCGACAACTCAATAAATAGTCACCCGTGGGACATTTCTTGAGAAAAAATATTTCTTTTGTGTCTTTATTTTGACTTGTGCTTATATTTTCTCTACACATTTTTCAGATCCAAAGACGTTTAAATAGATGAAAAACGTTAAGGAAAGTGTATTTTACGGATAATCTATTTTCTGAAGTCAATAGCTATTAAATGGATGTAAGTAATGTGTTTTTTGTTAATATTTTTTTTTTCTTTAAGTACCTTAAGTTCAGGAATACAATTTATTTTTATTGTAATAAACAAGTCCACAAAGGATTTGAAACCTCTTTAGGTCGATTTCTGATTAGTTGGTAAGGTTTCATCATCGGCACCCTCGGTATATGCGGTACCGAAACCTTACCGAGCGCCTATATTTCTTCGGCGTCGATTCCAGTATTATCATAATCATTTACTTTTTAGGAACGTACGTGTAAAAAAGGTCTTAAGGTCATAAAGCTTATCCTATATATTCTGCCTCGTCAAGGCGCATTCAAAATTAAGTTACCTATAAATACTTACAAATTTGCTTACAAAAATATAGAAATTCGCTTTATTAATTACATTGACAGAGACCAAAATATTAAACGCAAAAAACGTAAGTTTAAAACGTAAATTATTTTGCAGACAAGCTAACCTCGTCGCGTGCACGACATGCACGTTGCATTCGACGCGGTAAGCTTTCGACATCCGAGCATGCTAACGCTACGCTCACTGTCGTACCGAAACCTTCACCTTAGTCAGAAAACGGCCTTACACTACTCAGAAGCAAGTTTTTAAATAAAATAAGCATCAATCCTATTTTATCGTCGGTAAAAATCAATTAGTTGTAATGGGGGCAGACGGCGAGGCCAACGAACATTGACCGAGTGATATCAAAACAGTTAGGAATTATAGAATTCAGACTAGCTTTGTTCGCATTTGCATTTTTATTGTATGTGCTTTATTAAGGTGGTTGGCAACGCGTGAAAAAAAAATCGAGTTTTAACTATTTTCTTGGTTCGATAGCAGTTTAGTTTTGACAGATAGTAAGTTTTGCGTACATTGTAAGCCATTTGCTAGGAACCCAAGCTAAAACAAATTACAAATAAATTGTCGTTTTGGAGTCTAGTCTAGAGTAATGAGATTATGATATTTAATAATAAAATCAGCATGTCGATACACTCCTAAAATACAATTGATTCATAGTTTGCTTTAACAAAGATTCATAGCAAATGGATACACAGTGCTTAGGTGTGGCATTCTGTTATGTGCGCAAAACTCTGTTATCTAAATTACTTGTGGAACTAAGAATATAGTACAACCCGATTTTACGACCTTTAGATAATTTGTAGGCCTGTGGGGGTACCTAATGGTTCTTGTTTGGAGAAATTGAAAAAGCTAAGAGAAGCGATAAGACAATGGTGAAGATACTCGTAGGTAGAATTATTCCGTTGGTTTTGAGGGAAGTAAACACCACCTTCCTGGCACTGGCAATTGCTGGCGACACGACTAACAAATCGAAATTTAAGTTATCTTCATATAGGTATATATATATATATCATATATCAGATCCAGCTGGATGGTTGGCTGTTTGTCACACACACAGCAATTATGGGAACTAGCAGAACTTCAGTTTGTTGATAGAACGTCTATCTTTATAACTTCACAACTTAAGAATATTCATACCGAGAGAAAGATTTTACTTTACTCAAGGCGCGCAAAGCGGTTGTGTTGAGTGTAAAATTACCCTCAAATTATCAGCAGATACGTTTTCGCACAATTGTTTATAAGTTTTAGGGTCAAATATTAATTTCTCGGTAGTAAAATTAGTATGGGACCAACTAGAGATTATTCTCTAAACAACAGCGAAAAATCATCAGAATTTGTGTTATTTTTTACTGACTAGCGATAATAAAGTAAAAAGGTATCGATAAAAAATATCTACGTAGTATTAACGCAAGTATTCGAGGCGTGCAAATAAATCAAACTAATAATGACAGAGGTATTTTATCCGGAAAGCGTATACCCAACTCGGGAGGCTGAGCGCATTACGTCTTTCGTAAATCTATTAGCTTGTTTGGGAAAATGTATTAGATGTTTCTGAAGGGTTAAGAGGTAACTGAAGGGTTGATAAGAAAATGTTAGAGATTTTTCTAACAAGTTCTTATCAAAGTTCATTTGAAGGTATTACTGAGACTTTATTACCCTACGAGGTCCTTCCGAATCCACTTCAAAGCAGTTTTTTTTACCTTTTTGAATTTGAAAGAAAGAAAAAAAAATTGTTTTTACCTTAAAAAACTAAAACTTATAAGGTACTAAATGAGACGTAGGTACTATGTAAAACGTACATTTTCTTAAATGTTTGCGCAGTAGAGCTTGAGTCAAATATGGCCGCCACTCAGCCAGATGAACACTGGTGTTTTCATCCTGCACAACGCTGCCTAGCCAGCGCTGGTTTTCAGTGTAGGCCAATATGACCCCCTTACAAGTTCAAAATGATTGCTGACATTAGATCTCAACTTCTTTATGCCTAATCCATTGTTTCTAGACAAATCTAGGAATTCCTAATACGTATTACGAACCTTTTTGAAAGTCCTTTAGTTAATATTCGGGAATTGCAGTAGGTAGACTAGGAAAACAATATAATGACAAAATAAAGCCGCATTCCCGCCCAACCTGAATTATCCATAAACACCCTGAGTTCAAAGATATTTTAAATTATCTTATCTTACCGAAAACGACTTTGATACATAACAAGAGTAATAAAATAAATTCATTGAAACATCTCTTTGATGGTTATGATTGGATTTTCTTTGGCTGAAGATTACGTAATACGCGTAGATATTTTCCTCATTTACCGCTGTAATCTATCTTTTCGTTAGGGAAAAGATTTTCGGATCTCGTAACATATTTACTACCTTACGGAAGTGGGAAAACTAAGGAAGCTTTCGACTGAATCGTAGTATGATATCGGGCAGGTAATTTGCTTGACAGGAGCATAGATTTTATGTCTGCCTCTACCTATAAGTACACTCAATGATTTAGTTTAGGTAGAGAACCAATGAAAGAAAATATTGCGATAATTTTTTTGATAATGATTTTTGATAAAGTTTATCAGTTATCTAGTTTATCCATAAGCTCTGCTTATGCGGCTAGATCTGTCTGAATTATTTAGCATTATTTATTTATAGATGACAAACAACTGTAAGAACATACTGCAGTTTTTTGTTTTTCGGGATCATGGGGGTCGTGACCAAAATCTTAGTTTAGGTACCTACTTAAAAATTGCAATCCACAGCTTGATCATTATTTTTTCCTATTTACTGCTGTCACTTCGATAAAGATTACCAACTGCAACAAAAAAAATCGCGCCTCGCTCCGATTTTACTGGTGTTTTGTGCTTTTCGTCAGCGCAGAGGCAACGTTACCTGTGACGAAGTGAACTGAACCGAAGTCCGTTATTGTCAGCTTGTATCAATCTAACCACCACAATAAATAGCACAGAAATCTAACAAATAAAATGCGAGATCAATTTGTCAACCCGCGCAGAGAAATTTGAGTAGACAACAACATTTTCTTGCTTTGGTGCGCTCGCCAATAACATTGTTCTTTCTGACTGTGGTCCAGAGCTTGCTTTAGGTCACCTTGCCATATTTGATAAAAAACTACCCAAAATCTAACTAAAACCAAAAATTGTCACGGCTAGCCGGCAACTGTATTGTCTGCCTGTGGTTATGGGCTCATCCCTCGTTTGAAGTCAGTTTGCCAAATACTCAAACAAATTTTCGCGGCACGCTCTGCTCGCCGATGATAACATTCTACTGTTTTATTGAGCTTCTGGCTTGCTCTAGTCCGGGACCTCAGTTTTGAGTTTGCAACTTCAAAAAATCTAATGCCAGTGGGTTGTTCCCACAAAATTCCGCTCGCTGATAGTATTTTGTTTTTCTCTGGTTTGGTCCAGCCAGTGCTCAACACCCGTTTAAGATGAGTTTATCACCACTGTGAAAAATTTACAAAAAACCTAGTTTTTCGCGGCTCGCTCTGCTCACCGATAACGTTTTGTGATTAGCTGTAAAGTCTGCGAACATACCTCTCCCCAAAGGAATTCTTATGAGACATTGGCTACGGCCCTGACCAAGTGTGACCCCCCCAAAGTCATAGGCTCCGACCGCTGGGTCCTACCTACCAACTATAAGAAGCACAACCCAAAGCTAAACAAAACTTAAATGTTTAACTAAATAAAATTCTTCATACGCAACAAATCCAAATAAGACGTTCTAATAAACATGCAATATTAATCCCTGAACATACAAACGCATCTGAGATTTAGTGTAAGCACGTCTCAAGTAGCAATTTTTTTTCAGATTTTCATTGATAAGATAACTGTCAAAAAATCGCTACTATTTTCTAAGTTCCATAAGTAATTTAGATAGCAGATAAGAAGTTTTGCGCACATTCTAAGTCATTTACTATGAATCTTTGCAAAAACACACATTGAATCAATTGTGGTTTTGCAGTCTACTGTTGATCTTAGTAATAAATCTATTAATGTCAATGGCTCCAAAACGAAAGTCGATCTGGTCGGTTGTTTTAGCGTGTATAGTAAAAACCCGATTTTGTCTCCGAGCGTCACCAACCACCACCTTAAGCTGCGTTTCCACCGGAGATGTGCGAGCAAGCTGACCGGTGCGAGGATGTGTAGCGGGCTCTTTTAAGCGAGCAAGGCTAGGCTAGGCCACCGTCTTGTGATATATATATTTATTTATCTTTATTTATTCTTTTGTATGTACAAAAACCTTCGTCCGCGGATCCGTTTCCACCAGCTACGCTGAGCGATGTTAGGTAAATAAGGTGATTCGCGCGGTTTGCCTCAGGATAAAACTACCCCCAACTAGATTTTGGTTTGCTGTCTGTATTTAATAAAATTACCGCTGTAAATGTATAATAAATTGTGACACTATATTTGTGTGCTGTTATAAATGTGATAGTTATAAAGCACATTAATATTACCATAATTTTAAGTATTTCTCTGTAAGTGAATAGTAATTTTTTTGAGAAATATATATCTTCAACCACACTCTATTGGTTGTTAAAAACCCATTCCTCGCTACGATTCTCTGGTGGAACGCAACCTATCTGAATTGCGATTGAGTACTCGGGGCCTAGCGGAGCTTTAGTAGATTCCGGCCTCAAAATCTTGTAACTAATTATTGGAGGTTGTGGACATGACAGCCGCAATAAAGGAACAATCATTAACAGTAATTACGTTGTCTTAGTATGAGACTACTTATTTCGTGTGAATGTTGAAAGAATACGTCAGATTAACATAAACTCAATATAATGGTAGGAAGGGTTTAGTAATTTGGGGTCTCGTTTTAAAAAGCAGAATGCCGAATTTTTCCCCTTCTGCCACTTTGGTAACTAACTGATTCGTAACCAGCTACGTAAAAACAATTTTCTTCACTCTTTTGTAATCAGTTAGGTACTTACTAATAAACACCGACACAGCGTCGAGGTTGAAATCATCAATCTCTTCTTGCAAATAGCACCGCACGCAGTATCTAGAGTTTTTTTCATGTAAGGATTCTACGTGACGATTTTGCAACGATACCACTATCATAGTAAAGTGATTGTAAGTAGAATTGGTTTCCATTATTTGAAAATCGCTGTGCTTCCACAGTGATATGTTTTCCCAGCAATGGAACTGATTATAGAAAAAATTTAACTAAGGAGAATCACCCCTTTGATTTAAGCCTTGCTCAACTTACTTTTTCTAATAACAGACTAGAGTCTGACTTGCGTCAACAGGGAAGACACTTAATACCACATATTGCTCTAGTAGTTCAGTGGTTACTGCTCGAGGGACGCGCTCCGGTCCACCTAGAAGGACCTCTACGTTGTTGTGTGCGTAGCGTCGTAGGCAACCAAAGTGTTAAAATTTTTGTTATTATAGTGCGTAAGCCTCGCACTCTGAATAATTTTAATTTCTAAGAAATCAAATAATATCCCAAAAATTTTCGACTTCGACGGGACTTGAACCCGCGTCCTCCCCTCAGTACGGGAATGTGATAACCAACTACACCACGAAGTCAAGTGACGTGGGAGACGAAAATCTTTGCGACTTTCTACGGACTCAAGCGCCGTTAGCTCCACCTACAGGGGAAACATTGAAGTTTATCCAATCCTGTTCAAAGACTAAAGTTACGTTTAGTTCGTTTGACGAGATGTGTCGCGTTGCTCTAAATCTAACATTTATGTTATTATAGTGCGTAAGCCTCGCACTCTGGATAATTTTAATTTCTTAGAAATCAAATAATATCCCAAAAATTTTCGACTTCGACGGGACTTGAACCCACGTCCTCCCCTCAGTACGGGAATGTGATAACCAACTACACCACGAAGTCAAGTGACGTGGGAGTCGAAAATCTTTGCGACTTTCTACGGACTCAAGCGCCGTTAGGGAGGACGCGGGTTCAAGTCCCGTCGAAGTCGAAAATTTTTGCGATATTATTTGATTTCTTAGAAATGAAAACCAAAGTGTTAATGAACAACCTGTTCGTTTTCCTACAGTATCAGTATAAATGAAAATATATGCTGTAGATTCTTACCTGGAGGATGTGGCGAGTGGGTATGCGCGTGCTCCGCGGGCGGCTGCATGGACGACAGCGCGGAAAGGGGCGTGTACCGTGCATCGTCGCGGGGGCAGCCCTCCTGTTATCACAACCATAGATTAATGAGACGAATTGTAACAATTATTCAAAAGGAAAATTGAGAGCTACCTTGACAAGGAGAGTTTCGATCTTTAAACATTTAGGTAGGTAGTAAGATCAGTGTGGTATTTAATGATGTTGGACTGCCAAAAGCGCTGTCGGACATTTACTTTTAGTTTTCCTATTTAGTTATATAAGCACCTATTGTGAGAGAAAAATAAACGCTTTTATTATTATTATTACTTTACAGGAACAATCCTGGCGTTGTCTAGTGGGACCTTATAGGGACCTGAAAGACCTGATAGGTTACCAGAATTCGACCAATGTAACAAACCAGGGGCCGAATTCTGGTAACCTTTCATCTACCTTACATTATTGTAACGGTAAAGTGATTATTTACTCCAGCAAAATCGTGCATAGATGAAAGAAACTCGCGTGTGCGTGCGGAGAGATTGATAGAATGGTTTCAGCCTTGACACTTTTGACACGTGTCCCTCCGCCTGTAGTTTCTTTCATCAAAGGTAAAATGCCAAAATGTGTCATTTAAAGACGATACCATTGATACGGTGAAAGGATTAATTTAGTGGGGTTAGGACCCTGGGATATGACGAAAATTAAATAATTTACGTCACACACTTACAACAATAGGACGGAACCTTGTCATAGTAAATACTTGGACGAGGTAACGTCCCAAGGTTTACTTAAACCTATTATTCGACGCCATTATAGAGGTTTGTAAGTTTAGATGTTGGAGTTATCTCCAAAACTACTAGTTCGATTCATCTGTTACTGAAGTATCGACGACCTCTGTGCCGCAGCGGGCGAAGATCCGACTGCGACGCAGAAGTTTGCGGGTTCGATTCCCGCCTCGGGACAAATGTTTGTACGATCTGCAGATATTTGTTCAGGGTCTGGATGTTTTCTATGTATAATAAAAAAGTATTTATCTATGTAGTGTTTTGTATTAAGTATATCAGTTATCCTAGTACCCATAACATAAGCTCTGCTTAGCTTGAGGCTAGATAATGCTGCGTGAATTGTCCAGCATTATTTATTTTATTTATTTATCATTTAAGTATCCCTGGTTGCTATAGGATAATTATGTTGTGTGTGGGAGGATACGTGAGCGAAATTACGGGCAAACGCTAGTTGTTTCCTATTTCAATCAATTTCAAACAGTAGGTATGTAGAGTAATTTGGATAGAAACCAATCAACGCGTATAACCTTACACCAGACTTCCCCAGTAATTCAATTATTCATTCACGGGGTTAATACAATGCAATACAATACAAATATTCTTTATTGCACACCAAGAAATTAAAAAAACACAGAACAAAAACAAATACAGATAATGTACAATGGGCGGCCTTATCGCTAAGAGCGATCTCTTCCAGGCAACCTTCGGATGGACAAGAAGTGATCGAAAAAGTATCTACGGTGGCGTGAAAAAAAGAAAAGAAATAATGTTTAGGAAGAAATAAATAATATAAATATCTAAATAAATATACCTAACATAAATATACTAGTAAAGAAATATAGTAGATTTATAAAATTATAAAGAAATATAGTAGATTTATAAAATTACTTTTGATGTTGACAGTTTGATGTTAACCATCTTTCCCGTTAAATAACTTTAACGTAGAGATACTAAACTATAGTCATAAATAGTTGAGAATCCATGAGAACGCCATAAAATCATAAATAGCAAGTTATTTTCCACGTTTTAAAGACTTGAAACCAACATTGATTAGTGAACAATAAAATTGGCTGGCATTTTCTCTTTCTAACAAACCGGTGAAAGTGTGTTGAGTATTATTTGCTTTGGAAACTGCTTTGTGGTTATAAGACAATATTGAAGACTTAAAAGCGAGTACACACTGGACGTTTAGAAGCGCGCGCTTACGAACTTTCTGAACAAAATCTGACGCGTGCTTGAATAGAAGCCCGTATTTTAGTGTGTATTGTATGCATGACACGGATATTGGGGACCAGATGGTTTTGAAAAGCGCGTTACCCAAGCGCGCGCTTCAAAACACCTAATGTGTACAATCTTAGAGTAAGTGGAACTGAACTGATGGCGTAAAAGTTAAAGAGATAAATGTTCAGAAAGAAGAGAACTTACAACAGTAAAAAGCAAGAGCTAGGCATTTAGGAAAGGGTTGTCTATGGAAGAACTTTGTAATCATACGCTAGTATTCAAGGTTTCATGACTGATTAAAATATTTTTCACCACTCTCGCCAAAAGCAGTGAGCAAAATCCGGATTTGCTCAGTTGCTCACAAGTGGAATAGTAGTACATTATGGTACTAGCGTGTAACATTGGTGATTACCGCCGAGACTCCATTGATTGATACATACGTGTATCATACGACGTTTTTCAACACATTAGTTGATAAGAATTAATCAGTTTTTCTATGTGCGCGCATTGCGATCGGCCACAGACTAAAGAGATGAGTTTTTTTTTATTTTCCGCGCATAGGGTTTGTGCCTATTCTGCCACGTACAAAATGGGGAACTTAAAGTTTTCTTTTATTACGGAGAAAACAAAAGTTATATTTGAGTGAAAGTTTTATTTAATAAACACGCATGAGTTAAAATTATCTATTTAAATAAGAAGTTGCATAAAATGAGCAAGCAATAGGAACATTAATTTATTTGTTCTATTAAACACGATCTTTTTTTTGAATAAAAAAAAATTGGTTGTCTGTAAAGTCGGTTTACTGACGATAGTTGAACGTGACAACGTCTTAAGAAAATACTGATGGAATGGTAGCATTTGATACTCGATCAAAACATGTAAATGTACTATAGTATAGCAGCTGTCCACGCAGACGCATCGCTCACTCAAGTAGGAGAGAGACGGATGTCGAGCGCTCTCGCTTGCACTTCAAGCCTTACATGGAACGCCTCAGAGCGAGGTAACGCCGCATGAGGTAACGCCGCATGACGTCATGTTTTTTCGTGCGTGCAGCCGGTACTATCGAATTATAAGACGTTGTCACGTCAAAACTTTTTTAAGAACAAAGCAACTCAACCAATAAAATTTAAAAAAAATCTATAATTGTTATAGCAATGAAAATGTCACAGTTGATTATGGGTGTCATTCTGTGCCTAATTGCGGTGACCATAGAGAAACTTTATGAGCAAGTGTGTTGAAAATAATATTATTCAACTTGTTGAAAGAAGTTTGAAAGAGATTTATAGCATTTCTACCCTCCAAGGTTGGTGATCAAAATGAGTTTGTGACACTCGACCTTTTTTATAAGTTTCAAAAGATTTTCTCGCTAGTCGTAGTAAAAACTTTTATGTTTAACTTGAGGGCAAATATCTTCTAAATCCCTCGCTACCTCAGCAGTCTACTTTAGAGCCACTCGCTACGCTCGTGACTATATTCTAGACTGCCTCGCTAGCTCGGGATTTAATATCGGCACGTTCAACATAAATCGTTTTGCCCACAATTTATCATTATGCGACAATTTATCACAGCACAACAAAATGTTTATTACCTAATCTGAAAGTTTAGACGGATGGATGCGATGGCCTTGCATATACGACGTAGGATTCTTTTAAATTAGAGAAACAACTCTTATGGGGTAGAACCTATACACTAGCGGCTAGTGTATAGCTTGGCTAGTGCCTCGCCAAGCACGATGTTTAATGTTTGTAAACAAACCACGACACAAATAACTAAAATCCACTTGCTAGGCGTCCAGTTTCAGATATGTATTTATAATTGTAAGCAATAAAATAATTATAATGATAAAACTGGACCATCCACACAGCATCATCTAGCCCCTAGATAAGCAGAGCTTGTGTTATGGTCACTAGATGACTAATACACTTAATACAATACATTACATACATTTTTTACTATGCAAAGAAGATACCCAGAACACCCGAAATAAATATTTGCAGATCGTACAAACATTTGTCCCGAGGCGGGAATCGAGCCCGCAACATCCTGCGTCGCAGGTAGACCTTCGCCCGCCACGCCACATCGGTCGTCAACATTTATTGAAGGAAGGATCTCAAATTGACAAGTAATGTAAACTGCTTATAAAAAGACGCGGCAAGAGTGAATTTTAGGTTACCTAAGTACGGGCGGTTTGTTTACAAGCATTCTACTTCGAGTTTGGTTAACGTATAGTCTCAAATACGAAGTGATAAACTTATTCATTACTAGCTGCCGCCCGCGGCTTCGCACGCGTTGTTTCTATGGAAACGTTAAAAGGTGATTTTTATCCCATGGGAACTGATTAATGGAATAAAAAGTAGCCTATGTTTGATTCCAAGATTATAATTATCTGTATACAAAATTTCAGCCCGATCCGTTCAGTAGTTTTGGCGTGAAGAGGTAACAAACATCCATCCATCTATACATCCATCCAAACTTTCGCATTTATAATATTAGTGTGATAGTGTGAAGTGTGATGGTTGCCGCTTATATAAAGCTAGACAATCTGCTTGCATGATTCGTGCTCCAGTTAAATATACGGGTGTTCCGACAAAGTTCTTACAAGCAGAATAAAATATGAGAGTCACTTTGTAAGTTGGTATCTTTACTTCCGTTCCAAGAGGAAAATCTGTATTCTTTGCATAATATTTTATAGGTTGATCTCTTAAAACTTCTCGCCAACTACAGTTCTGTTCCACCTGAACTAGCAAGAGTTTATCTTTCATTTGTTTTTGGAACAACAACTTTTGAACGCGGTGTTTTGCCAAAACACAAACTATGTAGATTTCGAGATCGAATTACTGCTTCTAACGATTGTAAGTCCTTAAATCCAAAGTTAATAAAGTTAATCTATTAGAATCCCTCTCCGAGTTCAGCATTAATAAGGTTTAAACTGTCTGATGTTCTAATCTCCGTCAAGGGTAACACGGTTGCTCCTTTCACGCCTGATGGTTCACACCCGTAACAGTATAAGCTCCACGTCAAAACTCACCATTTGCGTCAATTACAAAGGTTTACTTTTCTTTGACAACTATTATGAGGTAGAAGCGATGGAGGATAAAGTCTCGCGGCGTGTTTACATGGAACTTACTTCATTACCGGGTATTAATGAGAGTCGAAGCGCCAGAGGGTAGTTCACCGTCTTAATTATATAAGGCACGGGAAATACGCCCTTCAACCCGATAACGGTCCTATTTCTCCGCGTAATTGATAATATGTTCTCGGATTTACAAATCACCTGCTTTATTGAATTAGTTAGTTTAATAGTTTAGTTACCTTTTCGCAGTTTGCCGTCGCCGTTGTCTGCGTGTGACTTGTGGAAGAGATGCGGTACTGGTGCATCCCCGATACAGTGCAGTAACCTTCATTGTGGTGATGGTGAGTTGCATACACTCCGGTTATAGTCACATCAGTGTCTTGGTTCACTATCACTTCAACTTTTTTTTTAGAATCAGTCCCAGTCGCTTCGTCACTCTCAGGTTCCTGTTTTGGCTTCTCGTTTTTTGATTCCGACTTGACGCCGGAACCTACCCCGTTTTTTGGCTTCTGAGAAAAAGACTCGTCACTGCCGGAATCAGTGGTTGTTTCTTCTTTATTTGATTTGGGAGAGCGCTTTTCGTAATTGAGCTCTATCATTGCTGAGGCGTTTAGACTTGCCATGCGCTTTTGAACTACCATGTCTTTGAAATCCATGTTTACTTCGTTCCTATTACGTTTTTTCTTGATAACAGTTTTTTTTACTTTGGCTGGAGGTTTATCAGAATCAGATATTCCTGGTGATGATTTGGGTGTCTTTTTCTTTTCCGCCTTGGGTTTCTGTTTTGTTTCGTGTTCACTGTCTTCACTGGACGAAGAACAAGATTTAGGATCCCAATATTTACCTGCGCTTCGGATCCCCGGTACTCCACGCAGTGTTCGCTGCGGAGGATTATCATCAGAGCTTTCTGAAGTTTCTTGTTTCTTTTCCGCCGTATTTTCATATTCAGATTCAGAAGTTGTCTCATGTTTTTCCAAATCTTTGGCCTTAATTTCTTTCTTTTTAGCGGGTGACGCCCGTTTTGATGTACTTGGCATCGGTTGAACAGTCTTCATCAGCCCCAAATCCATATTTGTTTGAAACTCATTAGCAAGCAAGTTTTGCACAACAAGTTTTGCATTTAGAAGTGCCATTCTTTGCTTTTTTGGACCCTTCCAATATTTATGTAGTGGTCGGTGATGTGATCGTTTTTCTTTCTTTTTGTTTCCAAGTATATCGTCTTTTAAATCAACTAGCGAGTCTTTTGACAGTTCTTTTAGTTCTCTAGACTTTGGCTTCTTTGCGCTGTCTGTTATCTTTTTATACCTCTTATTTTTAAGTTTTTTGACTACGGAAGCATCAGATTCGGAAGACTCTTTGCTGTCATCGTTTGACTCGTTATTATCCAATTCGTCAGACGATGAATAATGGAAAGACTTTGTGTTTAAAGAAAATTTGGAGCATTCAAACTCTTCGTCTGATGAGCTACATTTGTTCTTCTTTTTCGCTTTTGTTTGTGATTTTTTGGGAGTTGAATTAGATTTAGGTGCAGGTTGTTCACTAAGATCAGGTGTTGGTTCTTGCTCTGAAAATTTTATGGGACTGAATGGTATGCCCGTTACACTTGATTTTCGAGCCACCATTTTATATGATTTACTAACTATGGCTTTGGGCGCTTCATCTTTTAAATCATTAACATTAAAATCAAAGCTACTTGTTGCTGTACTCACTTCTTCACCTTTCTTTGCTTTGAGTATTTTGACCACTTCTTCGATTGGCCGATGGGGTGAAAACTTTTTCCTCTCTGTTTCAATTTTCTTGTCCATAACAGTTCCTTTGACTCTCGCTACAGGTCTCACACGTCCTATGTTTTGAGTAACGGGATTTCGAATATCTGACAACGTGCTCTTTGGAGAATCAACCTTGTCAGTAAATGTATAAACGTCGATATCAGGACCTTGGCAGACAAGAGTATTTGGAACATTTTTTTCTTCATTTGTTTTAATTTCACATTTCAACGACAATCTTTCCGAGACACTGAGATTTCCTTTTGCATTTTTAAAGCATTTGACATCAATATCTACTGTTCTTGGAGATCTTAAAGACGTAAAAAACTTTGGCGGTCTTTCAGTTTCCTGTTTTGGTGTTTCAAGTTGATTTGTGACTGAAATCTGAGCAGGAACAGTATCTAATGATAATTTCGGTAGTAGTACTTTAGATTCATTATCTTTTTCTACTTTAGTAATTTCTTTTATCTCATCTTTCTTATCAGATGGATCAGTTGGAGTTAGAGATTTATTTTTAGTTTGATCTTTACTCAAATTTTCAATATATATTTTATCTTCCTCGCTTTTCTTTGCCACCATTGGCTTCGACTGCACTGAGTTTTCTTTCTTATCAATAAGACAAGGTTTACTTTTTTTGATTAGAGTTTTAGCTTTGGAAAATTTCGTAATTTTCTTTTTAGGCTCATCTTTATTAATTTTGTACTTTGAATCATCACTTGAATCGCTCAGTGAATCACTAGATTGTGTTTTTTTCACAGGTTTCTTTTTTATTGGTTTTTTGACAGTGGGTTTCTTATTATTATCAGGCAAGTTCTTAACCGAATCTTTTTTTTCTTTGTGATCTTTCTTGTTTTTCTTGGCAGGAGATGATTGCGGAGAGTTAGATTTTGATGTTGAAGCTCTAGTTTCCGAAAAAGTATCGTTACTTTCATCTTCTGTGACTTTCTTGTCATTTTTCGAGACATTCTTCTTGATTTCTTTTACCAATGGTTTACGAATCACCTTTTTGATTTTTTTAGCGACTGTTTTTTTCCTGGCCCGTTTTGGTTTCAGTGGAGTTTTAGTTACTACTCCTTTGTTTGGTGAACTTTTTGAAGTCTGTGACCTCATTGTCTAATTTGATCACTGAATGTTACCGTCATTGGTGGGTTGAAGCCGATGCTCACATCCTGAAACAAACGAAAATATATTAAGAATTTTAAAAAGAAAGTTAAAAGGCTGAGGGACGGCTGCAAACCCTTTGATAATGCAGCTTAAAAGAAGTTTAAAAAACTCTTTTGTTATATAATTTGCCGGCGCAGCTTGCCCCAAGACAGATGGTTAGTTTTTTTACGATTGGCTTCCTTTGAATCGAATAAAAAGGCTTTGTAGCTAACTAGTAGCGATTCCGATGAACCTAGAGCTTTATTCTCACTGGTCTAGGTGGTTTCTCTGCAGGATTTTAAGAAATAAAGATTTAAATGTCTACATTGGCTCAATTTACCACTGAGGCATGTAGACATTTTAAAAATGTAGGTTAAGCACGTACATAAAACTGTAAAAGGATACTAAACAAATAATTCACTTGTATACAAAGCTAGAGCATTGGCGTGCAAAACTAAAGGCGCTTATTGATAGCGAAGCTTTATGATTTCCATGAAATTTATTTATTTTAAAAACATTTCATTACATGGATCCATACCCAATTTTCACGGCTAAAACCGACACAGAACCATCAAAATTCAACACTTTTAAACTTGACCAATAAATTACAAAAAACGGCTAAAAAAGTACAAAAAGCTCAAATCAAACGGCTACCTGGCCACGTGCCTCATTATAACGATACAAAAAGATAAGATAAACGACATGTGTGAACACAAAAAAGACCCTAATGTTCTACATCTTTATTTTTACAACCTTTATAATTTATTTTATGTTTGTTAAACTTGACAAATCAAATATACACCTTTGAAAAATCCTTCTTTTGTTAAAGATTGTATATAGAAAAACCGTTCTAATGAAAAAACCATTTCTATCAGATAGGTACATATATGTAAGTTTGAAAAAACATACCTATGGATCAATA
This sequence comes from Eupithecia subfuscata, assembly GCA_963564075.1. Lineage (NCBI taxonomy): Eukaryota > Metazoa > Arthropoda > Insecta > Lepidoptera > Geometridae > Eupithecia > Eupithecia subfuscata. Next base: position 13,516,589 of record OY751106.1, read on the forward strand.
AACACGAACCAGCTTCCTAAAACCCCTATCATGCATTTGTCAGAAAATGCTAAACAATAAAATTGTAGAGTAAAATAGTGGATCCGTTTAAAAATATTTATGAATAGTTTGATTAAAACCAACGCATTGTGCAGATGTGAAACTGGGTAATGGAATAGCCAAACTATTCCAATAAAACTTTTTAAATGGCTTTTCAAGCATTTAAGTGAGTATCAAACAGTGTTTCAGCGTTTTTATAACCCGCGGAAATAAACTACGAAACTACATCTAGTGAAGTTTTTATTTGTGGATAATCAAAAGTTATAAAGTGCTTCCGTTTTATGCATTAAAGTTCTTTATTTTCAGCGTTGCTATAATAGATAGTAGCTACAGCTCGCGGCTTAGCACGCGTTTTGAGAAACTTAGGTATGTGTGTGTAGTTTATTATTGTAAAGGTTTGCCTTTACAATAATAAACTACACTTTTTTTTTTCAGTATGTGTACTTTTGCCTTTACAATAATAAACTTACAATAATAGTTTATTATTACGGATCTTAACCTGTCAGGGATTCTTACTTAATATAACTTTCATCCCTCGAGGATTAGGGGTAGCGCGCACCCCTTTTTGACTGTTAACACATCAGTAGGTCACAATAAAAGAACTTGGACGTAATGAAATTTGGCAAGGACATTGCTTGTATCCTGGGGAAGGAAATTTGATAGTTTTCGGGCAACATGCGTGAAGTCGCTGGCAGAAGCTAGTATTTCTATTATAGAACAAGCTTCAACTTTCAATCATTTATCGTTATCAGTTATCACTCAATTGATTGTGCATGACGTCAGCACTCCCCTAAGGCCCCAACTAAGAGGAAACTTTCATATAGAAAACGCTAAGACAAATCTCTAAACCGTAAAGTCGAGATTCATCTGTATAACCAGTCCTTGCCTCGGAGTCAGACCCCATCAGGGTAGTAATTGACGTCCAAGTGGCGTAAAAGTGAACCTGAGGATGAATCCCCGTCACTTGAATCCACTTGACGAGATGAGCTTTGACGCGGTGAATTTAGATTCAGTATCGCTTGATGTCTTGCTTTCTGAAAGATTTGGTGCTTGATTGGTGTTTTATTTGGAGTAATGGGTTTAATTGTATGGTCACATAGGGTTTAAGGATTATTATCCCATCTCAGTATGATCTTATCATCCATTAAGAATGGTTTGAGGAACTGGACTTGAGTGATGTCTATGTCATAGAATAGCGTTATCAAGCATAGATCGATGGCTTAGCAAGCTTTATAAAACGGGCCTTAGAGTTTGTATAAAGATAATGTTAAGATACTCAATTAAAAGATCTGTATCTTAAAAGATAAGTTTATAATAAGTTTGTCTCCGCTACATTGGATGCTGTATGTGACTATGCGGTTCCAACTGTGTGTTTCCAGCCTGTGTCCTAATCGGGGGGAGGAAAATTGACGGAAGAATAGGGTCGGCGAGTGTGTGGAGTGGTGGGCTCGCCGGCCATAGGAGGAGGGGACGCCAGTCGGGCCGCGGAGGTTTTAAATGTTCCCGTGGTTCGCCGAAAATGGCAAAAGGGACACCGGAGAGGTTTTTAGTGGGTATTACGTCCTTCTCAGGGCGTCGAGTCTCACATAATTCTGGTCCCCCCAAGACCAGTTTATTTGTAGGTAAATGAATTTCCAAATAAAGCTGTGCATGAGTATGAGGTGATGTGCTGGTGATAAGGTGTGATATGGTTCATGGTTTTGACTAGACTCGCTAAGTTGGTAGGTCGGTCAGGCTTTTGTCTGCCGTCCCATCGGATTAGGAAAGTGCACCTGTATTTGCGCGCAAACTTGTGCACTATAAAACGGCCTGTACACCTGAGACGTGCTAGTCCTCGTTGAGACTGGCTATCGTGACCGAATTTCGGCTAAGAGACACTTTGGGTGCTCACGACAAACGTGCCGAAATAGAGCACCTCGTGGTGGCGGCGGCGCGCAAACAATTATTGTAGAAAGAAGACAGCTTTCTCAAAATATTATTGTAGAGATCTACAGAGATTTTAGATTCCTATTAAAGTTTTTTATCGAGATCTTATAACTTTTAGATCAGTTGTAAGTTCGAGTGGCTTAGTTTCGAGACGCGTATTGATCTGTCCCGGCCGATCATCTCATCGTTTCGCAGATAAAGAGGTCCTAAGCCGTGGACTTCCCTCTTGTACCATGATAGAAAATAGATAACAATTTATTACACTTTTCAACCAACTCCAAAAAAAATGTCTATTTCTGTCTGTATGTATGTTTTTTTATGCAGCCAGCGTCTTGGGGACGCTTCCGATTGGTTTTGATATGGATCAGTTGAGTTGCCTGTTGATTGTTTGCAACAGTCTGCAGTAAGCTCAATCGTTTCAATTGTAAATACTAGTTAGCATTTGTTTATATCATTAAATTGTTATTTTCTTAGTCAATAAAGTTTTTTATGTATGTTCGTCGATATCTCCGTCAATTATAGACCGATTAGGATGATTCTTTCGCTATTGTATGGAAAAGGTTCCCGAGATGGTCCCATAAAAATAGTATTTCCCATAAAAAAATAAGGAATTCGAAGTCACTTTTAGTTTTTTTCAAACTCAAACTCAAATCGTTTATTCGCTTAGAACATAGATAGTAAATATATATACAGTTGGTCGTAAGATACAATGTGTCACCATATTCTGAATAAAAATAAAAATAATTTGATTTATACACAAACAAGCTACAATTAAGAAATAAAATTTAAGCCACATTTAATATCTCATACATAGATAATTAGAAAGTCAAAATTAAATAATATTTTAACAGCTACGTCAAAACATCCTTTTCTATTAAATATTCCATAACCGTAAAAATTTCACCCTATCAGTAATGTTATTTTATAAACAATAGACCTTCATTGGCTGTGTGGTGCCGGTTTAGAATTTACACCACCCTAATTCTTCCCGCGGCTGTCGTAAGAGGCGACTAAGGGATATCAACCGGAAGCGGGCAGCAGAGAACAATTCTACCACCGAACCCTGAAGAACAATTCTACCACCGAACTGCGATCCCCAACCCGCATGCCCAGCGTGGGGATTATGGCCATTACCCCCCATGTGATAAAAGTCAATAAAGCGTTTGCTATTTTACTATAAAAACTTTCGTAGTTTGACGAATTCATTATGAATGTAAGCGTATCTTCCAACACAAAATAGGTTCGTAGTTAACCCGCTTACATTCATAATGAATTAGTCAATAAAGCGCTTATCAGGAGAGGTCTGCGTCCAGCAGTGGACCAATATAGGCTGTTGATGTGAGGTGAGGAGACCTTCGTTTGATCACAATCTCACGTGGATGGTAAGTGGCGATGTGGTCGACAACGTTTCACGGAGGTCTTTATGTCAACTATTCACTCTTCTATATTAATAATTTCGGACCGGTCTACGGTAGACTCGAACGAAATGCACATCAAATTGAAGAGCGTAAAAAATTAATTGATCTGAGTCGACAACTTATAGGCGGAAAATTCGGATTATCGAGTAGTTTCAATATGAAAATGAATAAATTGCTAAAAAAATTGTAACGGCGTTGCAAAGTAAACATGTCAATTAAGTATAAACATGTCTATGGTTCGGTCTTGGTACCGTGGACGGAAGAAATCGCTCCCCAGGGTATATAAATATTCCTTGATCGTAGCTTGGTACATATATAGTGATCTGTGGTTCGGTCTAATTTCTTTGAATGAAAACTCTTTGCTCTTTGATTGAGAATGCACCCGTGCAAAGCCGGGGCGTGTCGCTAGTGTTTTTATAATAGGGTTGGAATTGGTTTGTAATTTAACATCAAGACAAAGGCTCAACAGAAAAGAAAATAAATACAGAGTACAATAAAACTACTAAAGAGACTACTTTAAAAAAATCTCCTTATTTTGTTTCCTGGAATAACACTGGTTTAAAACAAAAATTAAAGAAAATTACCAGTTGATGTTGGCGCTGCAGTTTCGCTCAGGATTGCTTCTTATGTTACGCTACGCATAAGTATAGCAGAGTACATTGTAAAGAAACTCTAACACATGCTTATTCACGAGCGAAACCACTATAATAATTTAAATCTTGTTCACAACTTTTTTAACTTAAATAAAGCTGTGAAGAAACTGCCACACTCAAAAGTCAAAAGAATCTTATCTGCTCGTTCTCTCCCTATAATTAGATTAACAAGACAAAAGGCAACTCGTCGTGTAGAATAATTGTATTTTAAGTGTTTCAGTACAATTAGAAGACAACATTTAATACAAAAAGTTGAGAGCGTGGAGCTTTAAACCTTTTTGTGAGTGTGACACAGTCATTTGTGTGAAAAGTCTTGGATTTCATCTTAATTAAGACGGCTAAGGGTGATTACACCGGAGTTGTGCGAGAAAGACAATTAAGACTTGCAACACATTGGTGGTGGAAAACGTTGTTTCCACAAATTCCCCTCAAGGGAGGAAACTAAATGGCAATGTAAAAAGTACTGAAATTTCCCTTGTATTTGTTTCGGGACTTTAAAGGGAATTTGTGGAATAGACTGTGATAAATGTTTATAATTTTGTTTAGCAAAATTAAAGATCAAGAGTCAACTTAGTTGCAGAGAACTACTTACGGGGAATTTCATGTCATTTTCCATGACGACAATTGACAACATAAACAACACGACAACTTAGGCTATGTTGTCGTGTTGTCTACATTTATTGGTAATTTATGGCGTATAGCTTCCTTTGCTAAGATTTACGAGTAAATATGACAAGCAAAATATACTGCATCTTAAAAATCATGCATTTAAAAATCCCTATGCAAGCGACCCTCACTTTAATTGCCTGTTTTGTATATACATGTGACCTGAATGAAATCTCTATCAGAAGATTTTATTCAAGTAATTAAATAAATAAAACAGGTAATTAAACAAAATTAAAGCCATTGCTCAAAGTATAAGGAAGTTACTCATAATTTCCAGATGTAAAATAACTTAAGATAAACACGAGCGCCTCGATAAATCTCATGAGTGTGGTTCAATGAATGCCATCTGTTTCGGAAGGATAAGGAAAATCGTCGAATAAAACACGTACTGGCTTATTGAGGCAAGTAGCTGAGAAATGAGGGGAGTGGGTTCGATTTCCGCTGGTAAGAGGATAAACGTTTGTGTAACGAGCCTACATAAAATTGGATATGGTCCTCTTAGCAATAGATCGATGGCGATGTCAAAAAGCTTAAGGTGAATATAGTCTAGAGCATTTACTTCTAACAGCACATCGAGCATTCGCTGTTTTTAAATTTACTCCACCAACCACACCACCAGTTATTAACTATGTTGCTTTGACATGTAATATTAGTTGGAGAACTCACTGGCTCCTGAAATGAAACACAGTTTTTAAACTAGTTCAGGAGTGTAAGGACTCATAATGTCTGTTACAATAGCTATTATGTCAATAAATAACATTTTTACTTTACTTTTTACATTTCGAATATGACGCTCGATGTTTTGTTACAACCTGATTTTGAAAACCGAGGGAAAATGTACGCAAGGTATAAAGAAATGTTACAGGTAAAAGCTCACTTGTCGTGAGCATTACGTCGAACACAGCGTCGAGCATTCGCCTGAACGTTATATTAAATGGAAATGCGCAGGGAAACTGAACATTTGTCTGTATTGTAGCATTCGTAAGAACTTTACAATACACTGTAATGTTTAGTCTATCTCAACACCTCGATATAACAATAGTCAACTTGGCATCGCTGTAAGGATTCCAGAACAGCCCAGGTTTCGACAGAGTCAAAGGCTTTTTCATAGTCCACAAAGGCCAGACACAGAGGCTGATTATACTCTTCGGACTTCTGTATAATCTGCCGCACTGTGTGAATGTGGTCTATGGTGCCATATCCTCCGCGGAACCCGGCCTGTTCCGGTGGCTGGAACTCGTCAAGTCTCCTGGCGAGAGGATTCGTGACCACTCGTGAGAACAGCTTATAGATGTGGCTCAGGAGTGTTATGGGTCTGTAATTTTTAAGGAGGGTTTTATCTCCCTTCTTAAAAAATAGCACCACCAAACTCCCGCTCCACGCCTTTGGAGTAATCCACTCCAGGGTACCAGGGTTGTTGCGAATATCAGCATCAGCATCCACATTGATCAATGCTGATTTTCTATGCTGATGTTCTAGTCGCAACATGACCCGAGGGGGCGAGGCTTGAAGCACATTTTGTACAAATCACAAAAGTACACAAGCTCAATTAGGTGTTCATAAATAGGTAATGCCATGAGTGTGAAGACCTATTGCCCCGCCTTAAGTATTTTTGATTTATTCGGTTAGTCAGACCTCACTTATGTTATGTTACATTATGTTGAATTTTGTTTAAAAAGCTCTGTGAAAATTGCAACGTCTACATTTTACGATTCATAAGATACAGCCCGTTGACAGACTGAAAGACAGATAGACAGCGGAAGCTTAGTAATAGAGTCCGGTTGGTATCCCTTGGGGACGGAACTCTAAACGGCATAATTTATCGAGACTCGGCTTGAGAACCATCGTCCTTCCATCATCGAAGTGTACATTAAAGAAGTGAGTAAACCCGGTTTGCGAGTCAGACACACAATTGGCCAAAATCAGCATCAGCAGATGTCAAGATTAAAAATCGACATCAACATCAGCATTCGTTGATGTGTCTAAAAACTGCATCAGCAACAACCCTGGTCTATTCTCACCTTTAAGGTGTGTTTTCAAGGGCAGTGTGAGCGTAAGAGGATTTTTGAAAACTTTCATTGAAAGATATGAAAGCCACTGATTCTGAGATACATCTCTTAAAATAATATAAATTCACTTTCAGCTGAGTGAGAAGTAACAAAACTAACTTTCCGTGGGCAACGGCAAAGGGAGTATGGATTTTCCGATTGTTGCTGCCCACCGAAATCGCGCAATTATAACCTCGAGAAATTAAAATAAAAGACCTGACTCACAGAATTAACAGGAAAATAATTCGTTAACTTGGCGATATAATTAAAAGCACGATCGAGTTTCTGCAAAAATATTCGCAAACATTTTACTTTTTTTGCTTCGTGACTTAGGTTGATATCGGAATTTTTCTTATCAACGGAGTCGGAAACACTTACAAAAAGAACTTGATTTTGGTAAAATGACACGATTTTTCTTCAGGAAAGTACCTTCTATTGAGCGCTCCCCCGAAATCTGACCTTTCTACTTCCGCTAGCCTAGAAACTCTAAACTTGAATAAAAGTTGCCCAAAAATAAATAAAAGCTGTGTAAAAATATCCAGTATTATAATTACACTAAGACAAGCTTGTTTACAATTAAAATTACACTAAGGCAATGCTTACATTGGTTCATAAATGTTTATTATAAGATTCAAACATTTATTTTCGTCAGCAAAATTGTTTACATTTTTTCAGACTACTAACGACTCTGTGTTTACAAATTTTCAGTTGGTGATTAATTATTCTACCTAAATAAGATAATAACTTCACCATTTATTGACCTACTAGGTAGCTTCTGCCCTCAGCTTTGCAAGGGTTTGTTTAGGGTAATAAGTACCCTATATGTTATTCCAAGTCCAGAACTACATCTATGCAATATTTCAACCCGAACTGTTCAGTTGATTTGGCGTGAAGAGGTAATAAACATCCTCACACTATTCTTGAGGAAGTTTTTGCTAAATAAAAACACCATTACTAATTATTTGGTATGAAATGGTGCACGCCTGGAATTCAAAGCACCGCAAAAGTTAAGCTACCCTCCCACCCCTGCCTCTTCTTAATAAGGGCATCAGGAAAGCATCTATATCAGAACGTTTTAACAGAAAAGCGCAAACTGTTGCGTGTTACACAATAATAAAATACCTGAAACGTAAATTTTAACTAGTTACAAGCCTCTAAGAATTATTTAACCGGTCGAAGCTCTTATCGTGCTTGTTTAACATAATTTTATTGAATTGAAGCAATAATAAACCAAAGCGTTTTTAAAAATAAATATCGTGACCATGACAAAAGGCAAACATATGACAGAAGTGGTGTTGTTTTTTCTAGAAAAGTATTAAATGCTAAAGGTGGGCATAGCTACAACGCAGTTGTATGAACTATGTTATTCACAACACTTTGGTTCTCTGTTACAAAGTAAACTGTCTTATAATACTATATCATTAACCAAGGCAATAAAGCAGTGTTTCACATTGAATTCCGAGCGTAAACCAGAATTTTAACATCTCACGAGCGAAGCAAAGGAGTTAGGTACTAGAATCAGTGCGAGAAGGATTTAACGTAACCTTAATATCTAATTAAACTACTATTAAAGGCCACTTAATGGTAACAATTATAATCTTTTTTACTACAAAAACGATATATTATTATATATAATTATAGTATTCATGACGAATTCATTATGAAGCGAGAAAATCACTGACCCTGAAGAAGTCCCTCGGATCTCGGATCGGGATGAAACGTTGGTATTCTTCCAATACAAACACGGTTTGTAGCTAACCCGCTTAGATTCTTTATGAATTACTAGTTTATGCCCACGGCTTCGCACGCGTTGTTTCTATAGAAACGTTTAAAGGTGATTTATATCCTATGGGAACTGATTTATGGGATAAAAGTAACCTATGTTTGATTCCAGGATTAGGTTTACCTGTGAGCAAATTTTCAGGCCGATCCGTTGAGTAGTTTTGGCGTGAAGAGATAACAAACATCCATCTATCTATCCAAACTTTCGCATTTATAATATAAGTATGATAATCTTGTTTAGGTAGAATAATTATCATCCACTCCCCTTCAATATTGGTAAACGGAGTCGTTAGTAGTCTACAAAAATGTAAGTTATTTTGTTGATAAACAGCTATTATTATCAAGGTTGGACATCTTGTGACTCTATAATTATTTAATTAAACCTTAATAGTGCTGTTATTTTTAACTGTACTGTAACAAATTACACTAATTATCAACTTAAGTGTCATGTTTTGTAAGTAATCATCTTTAATCGAGCTTAACGTTTTATAAATCTTTTTTTTTATTTCCTTATTATTTGACAAGATTTTTAAGTCGTTTGTTAACTAGCTTCGTAGTAGATAAATGACTGAATAACTTAAAAACTAGAACAACAATACAATGACTAAGACAGTTATTGTACAGTGTTGTTTTAGAGAAAAATGAGAGAAGAAAATATTCTCGGGTGTTTCGCTAGGGAGGAGCTAACGGACCTTAAGGCAGTTTTATCAACAAAATATGTTGTAGGTTCCCCTTTATAACAACTCTGATCGTTAATATGTAATGGAGTCTACACACCAGAATCGGCGGACCGCCGACAAGTTGACGAATCCGTGTCGGCTGCCCAAAAATTCATACAGTGAAATGTGTGGTTTGTACACAAAAGATACTGGACTAGATAGGCGGATCAAATTTCCAGCATCTTATTTATTCACAAAGAAAATAATACTAGTATTTACAATTGAAACAATTGAGCTAACTGCCGACTGTTGCAAACAGTCTACAGATAGCTCAACTGATCCATATCAACACCAGTCGGAAGCTTTACCGGAATCTTATTTTGTTTATTTACTACCCTTTATAGGTGTAAGAACTATGTGAGAAATGCCTAACCTAATTCACTTTTACGTAAAAGTTACAAATCTTTAAATTACTTACTAGCTGACCTGGCGAACTTCGTACCGCTCCTCTCACCTTTTAAACCTTCCCTGAAGTTACACAAACATTTGAAGACAAAAACGGCCATAAATTAATATGTAAGATATTCTATCTTTCAAGTTGGATCAAACTGCACACAATGTGCAAATTTAATTTAAAATCGATTGAGTAGTTTAGGAGTCCATCGCGGACAACAACGTGACACGTGATTTATATACATTAATATGGCAAAACTCAATTGCATTGCTCTAAAAACACACAACCAAATTAGAAGACCCATCCACCAAATAAGAAGTCCTTTATTTATACCGAGACTCAAAGATGATTTACGAGTCGCGAATAAAGAAATCAAGTGTCAAATTATGACGTGGACTCGCATGAGTCTTTTATCAAGGCTCCATTACGACGCGCCATTCATTTTCCGTTTTGTACAGTCGTGAGGAGATGGGCTTTTGGCTTGCTGTTTAGGTTGAATTATGTTTCATTTTCATGTTCCCGTTTGGCTATAATGCAATTCAATTCGTTTAAAATTACTACAAAGTTACTATAACAACCTTTTTAGAAATAGTTCGTTAAAGTAGGTACCTAGTCTCACTATTATTTTCTTCCCAAAAAAACCTACTTTTACAGGTTTTTTTTTCTATTTTTTGCGCTGAGTTGTTGCTGTGCTCGTGCAAATAACGTTTTACTAAGATCTCTTAATTCTTTCTCAATAATCACCAGCATCAGTCAACTCAAAGCACATTTATTTATCTAGGTACCTGCCAACAGTGCCTTTTTGTTTTACAATTCACGGATATTTATCGCGTTTATCAAAACTTTAGTTTTTCCGGCTTACACACTGTCGTGGTCACAGGATGACAATTTTAATTTATTGATAATATTTTAGTAGGTACTTATCAAAAACACCAACCATTCTAAAAATGCACGCCGAGTGTGTAGGCACCTATGACGTTTTGTGGAGGGGGCGTGCATTCATTACGGATTTAAGCCGGTTAACTACAAACCTTATTTGTGTTGGAAGAACACCAACGTTTCATCCCTTACATCCGTAATGAATTCGTAAAATTACGATAGTTTTTATAGTAAAAGGGGCGTGCATTTTAAGAATGGTTTATCTCTACTAAAACTTTGAAATAATGATCTCTGTAATATCAATGAACTTTAAGTCTCACAATATAATTCTTTCCACCTTTGCGCTCCACTGTACCAGCTTGCCTCATGACAATTTTTTCTCTTTTGTCGGATCGAGGGGCGTAGAATACCAGTCTGTCGGAGAGGACTCTCGATTCACATTCATGTTGTGAAGTAGAATGGGACGTTTGAATATGAGGGTAACATCATGTTTTGAGATTTTTAGAATTCGATTCAGCTTTAGATAGATAGATGGATAAATGGTTTATTTGGATCACAAATGGACAGCACAAAATACAATCAAACGTAACGAAGTAGGTAGAAATAAAAACTAGATTAAAACTTATGAGTAGGTACAAGTAATTGCTATATCCTTATAGCCAAGCTTACATTCTAAAAAGTTATACCCACTAACTTATTCTACTCGTGACATGTAGGTGTGTCAGTGTTGCCGAAGTGAGCCAAAACGGATCAGTGTCATTTTTATGCTGTTTTGCACCGGGACAAAAACCTTCATATTTAGACCTTCATACTTTAGAAGACTTTAGAAACATTGACTAGTGAAGTTAAATTAGAGTTTTTTTTAGTTTATTTATTTTTAACTTAAAAGTACAACACATTTTATTGTTTCTACTAAACTGTACAACAGTTTGTAGGCAGTAAGTAGCTCTCGTGGACACAATAGACATACATTGTAAATGTACCTAACTACTTAAACTACATAATTACTAATCACATATTCTAGCTAGATTGATACTTATATACCTACGTAAGAGAAGTTTCCATACTAGTATTAGAGATGCAAAATAAAGTGCTCTTTCATTTAGAAATTATACTACATCTCTGCCTATTTCTTACCCTTTCATGCCTTAACGGAACCTAACAAAAATTTGCCAGGTTATAAACCAGGATATAAACGATCTGTTTATATATTTGCTGTTAACTATTATGGATACAGCGATATGTAAAGCTTCTTTAAACTTGTCTTCAATGAGTTTTTACTTGTGTTTTACTTGCCTCTCAGGTCTTCCTTAATAATTTCGTACTTTAAGGACAACTAACTTTTATTACTTCTGATAAAAAAAATATAATAACCTGCATGTAAGGAAGCTTAATTTTAAGTTTTTTTGTGAAACAATCTGAAGCTTTTTATTAATTAAATATTTTTATGATATTGTCTTAGTGCTGATGAATTTTGTATGTAATCAAACCATTATTTATGACATTTCCTAGTGAACGAGATTCTATCAAAAAGAAATAATTAAATGGAATGAACTGAAGGTATAAAAGGCTTGTACAAACCTACGAAGTACTCGCTGCCCATAGCGGTAGCGAAATTTGAGTAGGTATTCGGTACCTACATACAAAATGCGCGGCGGTCAAATCTGTCCGTTGTGAATATGGTGAAAAATCATATTGAACGGCAAAACAATGGATCGTATACCGAGAAAGGACACAAGTTATTTTTCACGTGACAACGTCTTATAATTCGATAGAGCCGGCTGCACGCACGAAAAAACATTACTCATTCGGCGTTACCTCGCTCTGAGGCGTTACCTCGCTCTGAGGCGTTACCTCGCTCTGAGGCGTTCCATGTAAGGCTTGAAGTGCAAGCGAGAGCGCTCAACATCCGTCTCTCTAATACTTGAGTGAGCGATGCGTCTGCGTTGTCACGTTCAACTATCGTCAGTAAACCGACTTTACAGACAACCAATTTTTTATTAAGAAAAACTCATGTGTGCGCGCAGATACTAAACAAGAAATTTAAAAGCTACTCGCCAAAAGACTATTTATACTTATAATTGTAAGTAATAAAAACTCGAAATATCAATTCCAGCAAGTAATTAGAAATGGCTTCGAAAATCGACACCGCTATAATGCCCTAAGCTAAAATCAAAAGCGGGTTACACAAACTGATTTATGTATGTACTCGGAATATTATCTCGCCCCAATAAACCGCTCTCAGTAAGGGATGCGAAATTACGTAGAGCCGGATAACCCCCTTGAGCACAGGGTGGGGGAAACGGCTTGTACAGTTCTTTAATACTCATTTTAACACACTGACCCCCATTTGTTACTAATTTATTTATTTAAGTATATCTCTTTTCGTACACTGTACGTATGTACTTTAATGTTAAATTTTTCCTTGTTAACTATACCATAATATTTAATATTCAGTGTTTAAATTTACAGTATAGCAGTTATATAGTAACCATAACACAAGCTTAGTTAGACTTTTTTAAAATCTTTTTAGTAAGTACTGCGACTCACTTCAGCTTTTCAAAGCAGTTAATATAAATACCTACATTGATTAAAGTTTTGCTAAAAGCCTGTTGTAAAGTCTTATGGCCAGATAACGAGTACTTTACTTTACTACTTTGAAGTAGTAAATTAAAGGCTTTTTTAAACAAGCCTTTTCCATATCCACTGTGTCTTAACCCCACGCAAGGCAATTATCCGCTGAAACGCCTGTTACCCAACATTATACGATTAACTTAATAAACAATTAGTTAAGTGGAAGTTTTCATTTACGAATTCACGTATGCCTCATCATGATTCTGAGATTGCACGTTTTATTATTAGTTGAAGGCTGATATACATTGTAGGAAAATAAAGATAAGGAATTAACCTTTTTGAAAATACTTATGTTAGTAATTATGTTATATATTTTTCGTTGTGTATTTTTTTCATCATCATCATGATGATGAAAAAAAATACACAACAAAACATTCGCAGTAGCGGCCCGGCGTCATCGAAAATATAAGCTTATAAATATAAGCTTAGGGCCCAAGCATTAAACTTATGTATGGCTTAGATTTGGTAGAGCTAGGCTCTACCAATGGAAAATAAATAATTCTATATCGATAATAATTACAAAAATCTCGTTACGATCACAGAGAAGGGTATGTTAAGCTGCTATAACAACAGGCAAACATTTTAAGGAATTAAAATAGGTAAATAAATCTGTATTTTCAACGTAGGTTCCATCACGTCGGTTATTTTTTCAGGGCCCTAATAGATATTTAGATAAAGGGCTTTTTATAGCAACGTCAAACATCACACTAATATTATAAATACGAAAGTTTAGATGGATACACTAGCGGCGTTGTCAAAATTTTGTATTTCCATAGGTTACCTACCTATGAAAATACAAAATTTTGACAACGCCGCTAGTGCATCTCTTCTTAACCAGCTCGTGTGACCACCCGTAAATGAAACAAAAGTGTTGGCAGCTCGCTCCGCTCGCAGCATTTTTCGGTATCTTTTTACTTATAACTTTTTTCTAAGAAATCAAATAATATCGCAAAAATTTTCGACTTCGACGAGACTTGAAAATTTTTGCGATATTATTTGATTTCTTAGAAATTACCATGAGTGTGGGGTTACGCACTATAATAACAAAAAACATAACTTATTTGTCATTTGCCGAAAAATAGCAAAAATGCTGCGGCTAGGTCTGCTCGCCGTCGTCGTCATCTTAGCTTCTTTATCTTTGTTTGTTAACCCGACGTCACGAAACTCCAAAATCACCTAATACTATTAACGCGACGCGTGACCCGAGAGCTGGTGAATATCTGGCACAGCGTATCAGCATTGCCATACAGCGTGGCAATGCAGCCAGCGTCTTGGGGACGCTTCCGACTGGTGTTGATATGGATCAGTTGAGCTCTCTGTAGACTGTTTGCAACAGTCGGCAGTTAGCTCAATTGTTTCAATTGTAAATACTAGTATAATTTTCATTGTGAATAAATGTATATCATTATTAACGCGTAACTTTAAATTATTATTTATTAAATTATATTAAAAACTAAAGTTACGCGATCAGTATCCGATACAACACTTACGAGCAGCGAACCAATCGCGAAGCTTAAATAAGTAAACTTCTTGTAAGTTATCTCTTCTACTTCAGTATTTTTTTCTATGTTTATTAATTTATCGTATTATATGAACACAAGTAGTTTAAAATCACTTTTACATGTAAAAATATTGAAATTATAGTTTGGATCTCTATGGTAGCCCTAAATGTAAACATAACATAATTAGTGTTGCCAACAAGTTAAAACCATTTCCCGAAAAGTAAGTAAATATTATTGTAAATAATATTGAACATCAGTAAATATTACCTATTGTAAGTTACATAAATCACGTAAATTGTTTGTGTTCACAATACGTGATTCTCTCAGTTATTTCAATAAAGCCCTGCTAGATCGCTACCAACCACAATCGCTTCCCTAATGGAAAGCTAATTCTCTCTGCGGTCGGAATCTGCAGCCCAGTGTATTGTGATCACATTAATACTATTACACTGGTGCTAGTGTTTTCATTGCAAATATTAACACTTTATTATATTGCTCGTTTAATGTTTTGTACGGTTTCAAGATTAATTGTGGAAATTAGTAACCGTTCTAGCTAAAACAAGGTTTATATGTTATTAATGGTGTTTAATTGTTTGCTACTTGAATGTCCGGTGAATATTTTAGACCTAGAGGACTTTGTTGTATCTAGGTACGAAGGTATTACTTGAAGAAAGCCACGGGTAGCAGCTAGCATGAACAAAATAACCGTAAGTCTCTACCTACTAAACATGTTACCAAAAGGGCGCACAATCTAAAAAAATAATTGTGGAAATTAGTTACCGTTCTAGCTAAAACAAGATTATTAATGGTGTTGTATGCTAATTTAGTAGAGGGGTAAATATGTTAGACCTAGAGGACTTTGTTTTATCTAGGTACGAAGGTATTACTTGAAGAAAGCCACGGGCAGCACCTAGAATTAACTTAATAACCGTAAGTCCCTACCTACTAAACATGTAGTAGTACTATACCGACCGAAAATATCACAATCGGTATAAGTCCATAAGAGCGCACAATCTTTAAAAAAATTAATTGTTGAAATTAGCAACCGCTCCAGCTAAAACAAGGTTTAATAAGGTCGGTGTTGAATTGTATGCTAATTTAATAGAGGGGTAAATATCTTAGACCTACAGGACTTTATTGTATCTATGTACGGCAAAAGGGCTGTGGGATTGTTATCAAGGTTAGGTTTAAACACTTTTTTATAGTCAATGGACTTTCTGATGGTAAGTGAAGATGTAGCCGACGGTTTATCACGAACGTTTAGAAGACACCCATTCACGCTTGTTTTAAAGAGACCCTCAACCTCAACAGCCTGTATTAGTCTTCTACTGGACGCAGGCCTCCCCTGATAAGCGCCTTATTGGCTTTTATCACATGGGGGTAATGCCCATAATCCCCACGCTGGGGCATGCGGGTTGGGGATCGCAGTTCGGTGGTAGAATTGTTCTGCAGGGGCGCTGCTGCCCGCCCCCGGTGGATATCCCTTAGTCGCCTCTTACGACACCCGCGGGAATAGTTGGGGTGGTGCAAATTCTAAGCCGGAACTATACAGCTTGTAGCTGAAGAGGTTTTAGTTATCCGGAAAAAGAGAAGCAGGAAGTGACCTATCGCTAAGTAAAATTTTAAGTACTCGGATTACCAAATCCAAGTGCTATTGATCCAGAATTCATTGAATTGTTTTATATGATTCATCATCATCATCATCAGCCTATATTAGTCCACTGTTGGACATAGGCCTCCCCTAATGAGCGCCATAGCACCCTGTCTTCAGCTTGCCGCATCCAGCATCTGCCTGCAGTCTTTCGCAGATCGTGATCCACCTGGCCGGAGAGCGTCCTACACTACGTTTGCCGAGTCGTGATATCCACTCAAGAACATGTTTACCCCAGCGGTTGTCGGTTCTTCGCGAGATATGGAAATAATTTAATCAATACAAGATTGTAAGAAGTCTTATTGCCGAATGTCTCGATGTTTTGATTTTGATACGAAAATAGTACTTAATTTACTGACTAGCTGCGCCCCGCGGCTTCGCACGCGTTGTTTCTATGGAAACGTTAAAAGGTAATTTCTATCCCACGGGAACTGATTTATGGGATAAAAAGTAGCCTATTTTTGATTCCAGGATTACAATTACCTTAAATTTCAGCCCGATCCGTTCAGTAGTTTTTACGTGAAAGAGTAACAAACATCCATCCATCCATACTTACAAACTTTCGCGTTTATAATATTAGTAGGATAATGTACTGTTCTTAACCCAAGCTCCTCACTAAACTTAAATAATTCACTTAGCACAAATAAGTAATTATTAGGTAAAATCCTCACAAACATCATATAAGTTTGTGTTTGGTATTTGAACAGCGAGTTATGTATTTAGCCAGCTAATATTGTTACAACGTAGATAATAATGTACGAATGGAAGAGCTAGTGGGAAACCGAACAAATACCTACGCTTTTTTCTTACCTACTGATTGAGCAGAGAAGCAAGCGAATTTAATGGCGGTACCCTACCTCGTTATTGTGTGACGAGGATAGGCATAGGATTTCGCGTTCACAGGAGCGGGACAGAGCAAAGCGGCGTAAGCCCAAAAATCAAGTTTTTAGTAGTTATTTGCTCCCCACAAACATTAGAATAGTTAATTGAAAAAAAGGCAACATATAAAATGTTCTTTATACTTAGCTCAATTACTATGCTTAATCTCAAGATCGTATCATCTGTATTTATTGAGAAATTAAGGTTTTAGTAAAAAATTAGAGGTAACTTTGCGATTTTTTTCTATCGAGAAAATTGTATGGAATCGTGTTTTCGAAACATATATGATCGATAGAATAAGTCTTGAACTTTACCATGTATAAATTTCAAAGTTAAATATTCAGTAGTTTGGAAGATATGGAGGTCCGACGGAGTTGAAAATAAGCAATTTGAGGGTAGGTACCCCCTTAAAGCATTTTGTGTAATTCAATACCTAATTAGAACGTGTCTTTTCCTTTTAGGATCTGGTTTTCATTTCACACAGAAGACTTTGTCGCTGAGCGACCACACTGCCTCATTGGTACATAATATACTCACAATCCTTAAATATTATAAACGCGAAAATTTGTAAGTATGGATTGATGGATGGATGGATGTTTGTTACCTCTTTACGCCAAAACTACTGAACGGATCGGGCTGAAATTTTGCATACAGGTAATTCTAAGCCTGGAATCAAACATAGTACTTTTTTTCCCATAAATCAGTTCCCGTGGGATAGAAATTACCTTTAAACGTTTCCATAGAAACAACGCGTGCGAAGATGCGGGGCGCAGCTAGTATTTTATAAATGTAAAAAATATAAATTTAAACTAACTCTACCAAAATAATTTAATGTGAGGTTGGAAATTTTGTGGGCTTCTTTAGACAATGGCTTGGACAATTGAGAATAATAATAATTAATTAATTATTCAGAGGTTATTTGAGTTTCGTTAAGTTTCAAAACACTTACTTTTTTAATTTAGAGGACAGTTATCTATCTAAGGTCCACTTTCACCGTTGCAATTGAACGCGATCAACATTAAAGATAAGCTCAGTTTCGCGCTTTGCACGTTGATCTGGTTCAAGCTTAACTTAGTTTAACAAACAGTGAATCTGGACCAAGTTTAATACATAAAACATCTTTATTCACAATGAAAATTATACTAGCATTTACAATTGAAACAATTAAACTAACTGCTGACTGTTGCAAACAGTCTACAGGTAGCTCAACTGATCCATATCAACACCAGTCGGAAGCGTCCCCAAGACGCTGGCTGCATTGCCACGCTGTACCACCAATTTTAATAATTTTTTTATTAACCCTTTTTGTCCCTTTACTCAACGATATCCCTTACAACTTACGGCATTGCCACAACCATCGCAGCCTTTGGCTGCCTTCAACCAACTTTTATTTCTATTGTAAGTAATTTCGTTGCGTAAGTACGAAATTCGTCTATTAAATTAAAAAAAAAATTAAAAAGATTTTATTTCAGACAATGTAGTCCATAGATTTACGAGATACAACAACATACAAAGACAAGAAAAAATAAAAATAAAACAACAATCAGACACAAGAAATATTAGAGAGATATGACTGTGTGAGCGTCTTAATTTGTAGCAAGGAAACTCTACTCCAATAATAATGCAAGAAAGCTGAAGTACAATCCATTCAATAAGAACAGACCGCTTGTATATAACCAACTTTTATTTTTATTGTAAGTATGTAATACCTATCGTTGCGTAATTACGAAATTCATCTATGACTGTGTGAGCGTCTTAATTTGTAGCAAGGAAACTCTACTTCAATAATAATGCAGGGAAGCTAAAGCACAATCCATTCAAAAGGAACAGACCGCTCGCCAATTAACCAACTAACTCTCGGCGTTGGCTTTGGCCCCGGTTCACCAATTAGTTTTGATTTCATGCTAATAAACCCATCAAATTCGGTTTCATTCTAATAAACTATTGGACAATTTGGTTAGTGTGAACATTAACGGGATGTACGCTCTTTAGATGCCCGGTATGATATATATTTTTCACTTCTCTTGCTCAAAAAGTGTATCATAATAGTGTAGCTTAGCGGGCCTAAAACTCGAGTTAAATACCTAGGGCAAAAAAATATTTTTTCTTTTTAATTTTTGTCTAAAATCATCAGCCCGTACAAAGCATTCGTTCTCTTACATAAAAACTTGACTTCTTGGTGCTCCGTCAATCTTTTTTTTTTTGAAAATAGAACCTCGCAATCGTAGTGAAAAGTAGAGTGTTTTACTCGAGCCAAAACCACCCATTATAACTCGGTCTTGTCATCCTCCCTCGCTACGCTCAGGAGTATAACAACCTCGTATATAATGGGATGGTTTAGTCCCTTGTAAAGCAATCTACTATTTTATTATGCATAGAAAATACCTAGAACACCCGAAACAAATATTTTCAGATCGTTCAAACATTTGTTCCAAGGCTGGAATCGAACCCGCAACCTCCTGCGTCGCAGGCGGACCTTCACCAGCCGCGCCACATCGGTCGTCAATATAATCGTTTAAAGAATTATTGACATAGCGTTTTCATAGCGACACTTACGGACGCGAATCTCTTGTTCGAATGTGACGCTATTTTGACACCAAGTTCCGAGTTCGTGCATCGACTACATCTGCCTCCTCAAGTATTATCTAGGTCAAGGGAAATTGGCTTTAATGCCAATAGTTGCTCTGTTTGTACCAATGCCAACTCTAAACCAATAGTCTTCGAAATTTCCCTGTTCCGAGGTCTTAACAACACGTTTCGCCTATCGTAAATCCCTTTTGTTGACTTTTAAGGCACGTGTTCTTTAAAAAGGTTTTCGAAGAACACATTTCACATTCAGATTACATTTTGAGATACATTTTTGTCAGGAGTTTTTTACCTACATCCATACTAATCACACTAATGTTATAAATGCGAAAGTTTGGATGAATGTATGGATGGATGGATGGATCTTTGTTACCTCTTCACGCTAAAACTACTGAACGGGTCGGGCTGAAATTTTGCATACAGGTAATTCTAATCCTGGAATCAAGCATAGGCAATTTTTATCCCATAAATCAGTTCCAATGGGATATAAATCACATTTAAACGTTAAACATAGAAACAACGCATGCGAAGCCGCGGGCATAAACTTGTATATTATAAGTTCGAAAGTTACTCTGTCTGTCTGTTACTTTTTCACGCCATAACGGCTGAACGGATTTTAATGAAATTTGGCAGGGAGGTTAATGGTATTCCGAGGACAGTCATAAGTTGTAAGGCCAAAAGTGCTTAAAGAGCGTGCCAACTCAAAGGCAGAAGCTAGTTTATAAGTCAAATTTATCGACGAAAATGCTAACTGTCCGATTGTCTTTCAAGGATCACCCATCAACCTCAACAACCTGTATTGGTCCACTACTGGACGCAGGCCTCCCCCTGATAAGCGCCTTATTTACTTTTATCACATAGGGGGTAATGCCCATAATCCCCGGGCTGGGCATGCGGGTTGGGGATACAGATCAGTGGAAGAATTGTTCTGCAGGAGGCGCTGCTGCCCCCGGTGGATATCCCTTAGTCGCCTCTCACGACACCCGCGGGAACAGTTGGGGTGGTGCAAATTCTAAGCCGGCACCACACAGCAAACCCACCACCCTTAACTAGGCTATTATATATCCTAGATAAGGGTGTTCTGTTCTGTGTTGTTATTATGATATAATAACACGTTCTCAGAACACTTCCACCAGAATCGTGTCACAATTTGTTAAGTCACTTTTATCTGTATCGTCATCATTGTTTTACACGGTTTTATACACACCGAGTCATTTCCTCCGAACCCTGTTCGTTTTACAGGGATTTTATCCTTTGCCAGTGTTGCCGAGTCACTTTCATTCCATAAAACAATGTATAAAACTGCAAAGGGCTGTCACAGCGGGGAAAGGATACTTGATTCTGTATGGTTGAGAGGTTCGGACGGGAGCTCGAATTTGATACGAATCAAAGGTTACTTTTTACTCGTTTTCTATAAGCGTTTATTGGCAATGTGCTTGTTTTATTGTGAGTTGTGTGCAATTTCTGCTTGTAGGTAGAATTATTATCAGGTTGTGATGGGTTGTCGTTAATTTCATATTGTTTAGTGATTTATTATGTCTTATTACGCTGGAATATTAACGGCCCTTTCAAAACGTATTGGTGATATTTTAATTTATAAATTATTACATACAAAATTTATCTCCTAAATAGTTCTCTATCGTATTGTTTTCACGACAAATTGTTTTTTTTTTAAACCGACATCAAAAAATGGAGGAGGTTCTCAATTCATACATGTAAGTATGTTTTTTTTATAAAACTTAGATATATGTATATGTTCATTAACACAAAGTTTATCTAGACACTAGGTTATTTTATTATGTGTATTTGTTATTGACAGAAAAAAAGCAACCGAGAAGTAGTGGTAAGAACAAGACAGCAAAACCTATTTTGGACTAAAAAGACTAAAAACTTAAACCGGAAACTCGCAGACATATATAACGCGATGCTAAAACATTAAAGCGGATATAGCTTCGTGGAAGGATATAGCTTCATGAAAGTGTAAGTGAAGCTACGAGTATATTAAGGACTCTAAGTCCTTAAGGTTACACTTTCAGGAAGCTATATTAAGGACTCTTAGTCCTTAAGGTTACACTTTCACGAAGCTATATTAAGGACTCTTAGTCATTAAGGTTACACTTTCACGAAGCTATTTTAAGGACTCTTAGTCCTTAAGGTTACAATTTCACGAAGCTATATTAAGGACTCTTAGTCCTTAAGGTTACACTTTCACGAAGCTATATTAAGGACTTTAAGTCCTTAAGGTTACACTTTCACGTTGCTATATTAAGGACTCTTAGTCCTTAAGGTTACACTTTCACGAAGCTATTCCTAATCGTAAAGGTTCACGATTCACGAAGCTATATCCTGAACCCTAAAGGTTCACGAATCACGAAGCTATTTCCTAAACCCTAAAGGTTCACGATTCACGAAGCTATTTCCTAAACCCTAAAAGTTCACGATTCACGAAGCTTTAACCTAATCCTAAAGGTTCACGATTCACGAAGCTATTTCCTAAACCCTAAAGGTTCACAATTCACGAAGCTATTTCCTAAACCCTAAAGGTTCACGATTCACGAAGCTATTTCCTAAACCCTAAAGGTTCACGATTCACGAAGCTATTTCCTAAACCCTAAAGGTTCACGATTCACGAAGCTATTTCCTAAACCCTAAAGGTTCACGATTCACGAAGCTATTTCATAAACCCTAAAGGTTCACGATTCACGAAGCTATTTCCTAAACCCTAAAGGTTCACGATTAACGAAGCTCTGCCCTAATCCTAAAGGATCGCGATTCAGGAAGCTATATTCAAATCCTAAATGTAAGCATCGAATAGATGTAAGCTTTATCAAACCTTACAGCCCACCTTACTTTCACAACACAAGCATCACTCGTCTGTCACGTATCGCCGCTGACCCAAATTGGTCCGCTCAAGCAAACCTACTCACGCGGTAAAAAGACAAAAAGCCATACTCTACACGGCGAGGCGACATGTGAACTGACAGTGTACAGTGCAGTAAAATTTTCTGTTCAGTTGAAAGCGTCTTATTTTAACGCCACTATTATCACAACTGAACAAAAAATTCTGCTTTTCATGAAAAGAAGGTCTGATAGGGGGTTCTCTTCGGAACTTCAGGATAAAAGAACGGTCATGTTTAGACGTTTTTTTATTCTTATTTTTTTACGGGATTATGGTTCCGGAAAGTCCGGAAAGCAAGTGGGTAGCTCGAAAATAAATTTACCAGATTAGGTATGTGAAACATAATGTACATCTCCCAGCTGATTAAATTTTCTCTACTTAGCACAGCTCGCGTTATTTTTCAGGCCGTAGAGCCCTTGTGCTGTAAATGGAGAAAAACTGACCCATCTGAGATTCGCCGACGACCTTATAATATTTTCTTCCACTCAAGCTGAACTCACACAAATGCTTACTGATCTAGACAGAGAAAGCCAAAAAGCCAGTCTATCTATGAACACACTTAAAACCAAAGTTATGACGAACAGAAAAGAAGAACCAATTAAAATACACAACACCATAATTGAATACGTCCATGAGTACACGTATCTCGGCCAAGTCATCTCACCAACAGACCAAACTACAAAAGAAATCGAAACCAGTATAGGAAATGCGTGGAAGAGATACTGGACGTACAAAGAAATTATGAAGAACCAAGAAATGAGTGTAAGAATACAAAGAAAGCTTTATAACACGTGTGTGCTTCCGGTACTAACTTACGGATGTCAGACATGGGCCCTCACGAAGGCGCACAACAGGAAACTAGAAGTCTGTCAGAGATCAATGGAAAGAAGTATGCTGGGCATAAGGAAACTAAATAAAATAAGCAACACAACCATCAGAAATGTAACAAAAATAAAGAATGTTACATAAACAATAAAGAAATTAAAATGGAGATGGACGGGACACACTCTACGCGGCTCGGATAAATGGAGCAAAATCATTATAAACTGGTATCCGAGAGATAAAAAGAGGAAACGCGGGAGACAATATAGAAGATGGGAGGATGAACTAAGAGAGACTGCAGGACAGACTTGGTCTAGAACTGCACGAGCAAGAGAGGAATGGAAGCAGTTGGAAGAGGCCTTTGCCAAAACCGGGCAAACAGATACGGTTGCCGATGTCTAAATTTAAGGTTACTGTAATTTTAGATTAAGTGTCTGAATAAAGGCTTTATTATTATTATTATTAGAGCCCTTGTGCTACGTTACAAATCTAGTTACGTGGCTCCAAGGCGCTATGCAGACAGAGCATTTTTAGTTCAAGTTGAAGAAACTGTCAACTTTTTAATATTTTTCGCATAAACTTCTGAAACTGTGCCATTTCATAACCAGCTAGTTGACAGTTGCTTGCTGCCGGAATAATTTCTCTGTCTGCATATCGCTTTAGGTACCTTGAATTGGCCTTGGAAAAAGAATGGCATAAACAGATAATTCGGTGGCACTCCACAGCAAGCCCCAGTGTAAACCGAGTGCGTACATAATTGTTTCGACGTTTTGACAATCTGCCAACACAAGAGACTCCCAATGAATTTTACATGCTGATGAATGATGTGCCCATTTTGTTAGAAGGGAAGGAAAGTCCTTTTTGACGGCATGTCACTTGTGCCAAATGGAGGCTTAAGCGTAGGAATTTCATAACGTTACTTTCTTGGAGCACTCACATTTTTGTTTTTAAGGTCGTCAAATCATAAAACTTTTAAATCCATCATGGCTATTAATACTTAAGTCATTTACAATGGGATATTTACCAAAACTCAAATCATGGTAAATATACCGTTGTAAATGACTTTAACGTCAAATCATAGCTTGATTGTCACTGAGGATTTTAAATTATTGAGGGTAAGGTAGGTTCGATATATTTTTGTGATTTATGACGTTAAAGTTTCCAAGTAATAACAAATATCCTATAGGTAGCAGATCTATTATAATAAAATTGAAAAGAAACTTTATTAATTTGTACAACGTTGTAGAAAATCGACCAATAAAAATCTTCCCCACCAGAATTTGCCTCCTAATCGATTTATCTTATGTTTTTATGAAAGTTTACTTTTCGGTTTTATTACTCTGCGAGGCAAGCACACCTAAATAATAATATGTTTTTATTATATATATTTTATATTATTTTTCCAGATAATTAGGTACCTGTAGATTGCTTGCAAGAGTCTGCAGTTAGTTTAATTGTTTCAATTGTAAATACTACTTCTAATTTGTTTTTATTAGTTACTAGCTGTGCCCACGACCAGAATTTTAAATTTTTTCGCGTAACCCTAATTATTTGATGGTTATTCTGCTATCCCAGACAGAGACAGATTCAACAAATCAAAGATCTTTGAAATCGGTCCAGCCGTTCTCGAGTTATAAATGGTGTAACTAATACGACTTTGTTTTATATACTTAGAAGATAGATGATTTTATATAGATAGATAAATAGATTTGATTGTAATTTTCTTGGTTAATAAAGTCTTTATCCCTGTTTTATCAGTTAAACCGATTCAGAGATCCGAAAGCAAATAAGATAACTTCTCGAATAAACTTCCTGTCTTGCGGCTTTTTCTTGTTTGTGAAAAAGTTTTGTTTTAAAGATGTTGCAGTGAAATAATGTTATTTAGTACTTTTCTGACTTACTTGGATTTGTTTAAGTGTAGGAAAGATTTAGGGTTATCTTACTTGTCACTACTTAGATAAGAATTAAGAGCTAAGACTTTTTAAGAGCTGTTTATTTTCCTAGAGAAAAGTGAATAATATGATTACGAAAACTGTGGGTATACCTAAGTTATTTTAGAAGTGAAAGCATTTTATTGAAGGAAAATATTTGCTCCAATAAAAACCGATTATCATAAGTTTCGTTTCGATATGATTTTAGTCA
Organism: Eupithecia subfuscata; assembly: GCA_963564075.1. Classification (NCBI taxonomy): domain Eukaryota; kingdom Metazoa; phylum Arthropoda; class Insecta; order Lepidoptera; family Geometridae; genus Eupithecia; species Eupithecia subfuscata. Next base: position 13,542,228 of record OY751106.1, read on the forward strand.
GCTAGGCAGTTTTCCCCGATAAAAAATGTTTTATAAAGTAAAATTGGAAACATAAAAAAGAGCAAAACTAACTTTATAAATAACCCTTAACCTCCCTAGATAAATTCCAAAAAACAATACAGTCCACCGGTGTCCACCTATAAATAAACCAGCTTATCTAACCGCTGCAAGCTGTCACTAGCGGAAAGGCCCGGCGGAAATGACGTCACAGACGATAAGCGGCCACGGGGACACACGTCACTCGGTCACAGCCCTACGTGACGACGTGACGTATACAATAAGATTGTCCTAAATTCTCACAGCCTGCATGTATAGCGTATTAGGTGATATTAGAAAATTTGCGAGTGGCCTTTTTTAAATGTATCTTTAATAGTTTTGTACTGTATTATTTAGGCAGATACTTGTTTCAAGAGTTTAGTTCCTATTGGTGGCCACCAAGCTCTCCAAACAAGGTTTTTGATTGAATAACAACAAAACAAAACTATTACAGATATAAACTATACAGAAACTTCAAAATATCAAATCCAAAAAAATTCTACTTCGAAGGGACTTCAACCCGCATCCCGTCGAACTCGAAAATTTTTGGGATATTATTAGCTTTCTTAGAAATTACCCCGAGTGTGAGGGCTTACGTACTATAAAAACAAAAACCTTGCAAAAAATCAGCTCCTCCGTTCACTATTACTGTCGAAAACGCACTCTTAGTAACTTTGCTATATATATTTAGCACAATCCGCAGCTACTGGTTTCTTTCAATTTACCAGCGCAGAATGTGTGAATTTTCGATAAACGTATCAAGAACGCCAACTCCTGTTGAATTGATTTGATTTTTATCTGTTTTGGTACATCATAAGAATATAATGAGAGAGAAATCAAATAATATCGCAAAATATTTCGACTTCGACGCGACTTGAACCCGCATCCTTCGTGGTGTAGTTGGTTAGCACATTCCCGTACTGAGAGAAGGATGCGGGTTCAAGTCCCGTCGAAGTCAACAATTTTTGCGATAGTGTTTGATTTCTTAGAAATTACCCCGAGAGTGTGGGGTAACGCACTATAATAACAAAACCTTATAATGAGAGAGAGACTAAATCTCGCAAAAGAACACATAAATAATAAATAAATAAATAACATGAATGAATTCATACATGTGTTATTTTGCTTCCAGTTATGTTATGACGTTAAGGCGAATAGAAGGGGTGATAGTGGCGCCACTACATATTTAATTTAATCATTAAGTTATACAAAGGAATTATCAAAAAATCGGACCGCGCGTAGACGATATCTATCATAAGCTTTTTTTTAAATGTATCTTTACATTATTGTACTGTATTATTTAGGCAGATACTTGTTTCAAGAGTTTAGTTCCTATTGGTGGCCACCAAGGTCTCTAAACAAGGTTTTTGATTGAATAATACAAAACAAAACTATTACAGATACATTTAAAAACAGCTTATGATAGATATCGTCTACGCGCGGTCCGATTTCTTGATAATTCCTTTGTATAACGTAATTATAAAATTAAATATGTAGTGGCGCCACTATCCACCCTACTATTCGCCTTAAGGAAGGTTATGGAATAAAACTTCTCTTTATTTTATTTTATTGTATTAAAATTATCCTGTCTCCTGGAAAAGTGTGCGAGGATTCACGTCACACGGACTTCCGAGAATCAACCAGCAACCTTAAGCCTCTCAGGCGTAGATCTTCCACTGCGCCACTGAGGCGGTCTAGCTTAAGTCAACTGTAGATAGTTTAAATATAATAGTGTTTAGTCTTGGCAAATTCCCATACCGAGATCAGTACAACACGTCAAGGAAGATTGTCCCTTTCCGATACAGCTATCAAACAGAACATTAAACTTGCCAGCTCTCAAAGCACGCCATATGTCTTTGTGTTGGGGCTATAAAGGGCCTTCGAAGTACAATAACTGTGTACTGTATTCTGCATTTCCTTATAGACCCTAAGGCCTACGCTGCACTGTGGGATGCCTCGCTTAGCGCGTCACAGGTGACACGCCAAGAGAAAATAAACATATTAAAATACGGGACTTACAAAGTTAAAATACTACGGCGACGTGTAGCGACGAGGCCTGTTGCTCATTTTTTCCCTAAATAGAGGCTTAGCGTGTACTGATGTAATGTCATTGCAGGCGTAATTTTGATAGCCAAATCTTCATTTCAATAAAAAACATTCTACATTACGCAATGTTTAGCAAGATATTGAGAGATATTGACGACCTCTGTGGCGCAGCGGGCGAAGGTCTGCCTGCGACGCAGGAGGTTGCGGGTTCGATTCCCGCCGCGGGACAAATGTTTGTACGATCTGCAGACATTTGTCCAGGGCGTTCTGGATGTTTTCTATGTATAATAAAAAATATCTATCTATGTAGTGTATTGTATTGAGAATATCAGTTATCTAGTACCCATAACACAAGCTCTGCTTAGCTTGGGGCTAGATAATGCTGTGTGAATTGTCCAGCATTATTTATTTATTTATTATAACATGTAAGTAAAGATGAGTAGGTACAGTGCATTAACCTACTTACTCATTATAATAATAGATAATTTAATATTAAGATAAATTATCTTAAATTATGTCAAGTACATAAGGGAAGAAACTGCTCGCCTGTGACATAGCTACATTGAGGCTACCACAGGAGACAGTGTTCTAATTCTAACTGAATTGTTACACACATTTCTGAAATAAACGTTTTGTATTTTTTTGTATTTTAATAGGGTTTTCTTAGCGACCACCTAGCTGTAGACACCTCCAGCACGGCGACCTTAGCGCGTGCAATGCCAAGCTTCAGCGATACGACCCTGAGATGTGCGTTGTCGCTGCGCAACACACTCACACACGTCGGTCGCAGTCACAGTGTTAAACTACGCATTTAGTTAGGCGTTAAGGCGAATAGTAGGGTGGATAGTGGCGCCACTACATATTTAATTTTATTCTTACGTTATACAAAGGAATTATCAAGAAATCGGACCCCGCGTAGACGATATCTATACTAAGCTTTTTTTAAATGTATCTGTAATAGTTTTGTTTTGTGTTATTCAATCAAAAACCTTGTTTGGAGAGCTTGGTGGCCACCAATAGGAACTAAACTCTTGAAACAAGTATCTGCCTAAATAATACAGTACAAAACTATTAAAGATACATTTAAAAAAAGCTTATGATAGATATCGTCTACGCGCGGTCCGATTTTTTGATAATTCCTTTGTTTCGTCAAACTACGAAAGTTTTTATAGTAAAATTCCTTTGTATAACGTAATTATAAAATTAAATATGTAGTGGCGCCACTATCCACCCTACTATTCGCCTTAAGCTAGGCGTTAAGCTAGCTTGCAGTGTGTCCATAGCCTTAGGCTATAGGACCTTTAGGTTAACGATGGGTTTACGATGTCGTAGATATAGGGTTAGCGCCCAAGGGACGATGAGCTAAGATCTTCCGGTAAGGACATCATTAGACATCTTTAAGGCCCTAAAGTTTAGGGTCTAATTTAAATAGCGAAGTTATTTTATTACTATACTTAATACAATACTACACAAAATGGGTGTACTTAACCGAAACGGGCTGTGACCTTTGGTTCATAAATTGGTTGTAAGATTTAATTGCATTCGACGCTACTGTACAAAACCATTTTTTATTATTATTTATTTAAGGGCTTTATCGATAACATCGCCCGTAAAAAAATAGCAAAAAATTATACAAAAAAAGGTTATGCTTTTTTTTATGACGACCACACGCTGAAACAAAAGACAATCGTTCATAACAAATTGAAATGAATCAATTACATTACCTATCTACAAGTTAATTGTTTCAAGCTACGTTTAGATATCTCGTCAGTTATCTAAAACAACTTAATAAGCTTCTTAGTGAATCAATCGCATCAACTGCCAACACGTAATAAGCAAGGCCATACATGTTTTATAATTACCATTATACAACCAACGAACGACATCATTGGCTGGTGTGGCCGCAAGATTATTATGTACGTTCAAGCATTTTGTTTGAGATTAAAGGCGCCGATACAAAAAGTTGTTGAGTTCTTTCAACGTTTTTATGAACATCTAAGGGTCTATCGGTGGTCTGCTAGGTCAGCCGTGACGCTTTGCCGATAACGAAGAAAAGAGTCAGTAAATTCATAAAACTTTTAAATTTTATGAAGCTTGTTGAAAGCGGTTGCCGCTGTTTTGTGAAATTATATGAAATGGTTGTGTGGCATAAAGTGATAGAAGTTTTCTTTTTCTTTTTATTACTTTATTCTCTTTCTTGTCAACCATAGGTTTGCAGTATGAAAACTCTAACTCTTTCCGGGTTAAGCTCGCCTTTGTACTTACATGTCCAGCATTTGTTAACTTTTATGTACGATTGTTTAAGTATGATACTTGTGTGTGCAATAAAGAATTTTATAATTAAATACCTACTTACCTACCTAATAGCCTGAATCAATTGTATTATTGCAACCGTATTACTATAATTTTTACATATTGTTTATTTACTTATTTCCTGCAACGCCAACGAAAGAAACACCTAATGATGAGATGATTAATCAAGTTTATTCTCTATTGTATTAACGTAAACAATGTGATTTCTTGTTTTGGAATTACTTTAATATATTTGTTTTGGTAAACGTTTTTACCGGTGAGTCGTGCGGCGTTTTAATGGAGCTTGCCGTCGTCGGTTGCGCTCGGACGTAAGTCCTCCTATGCGGCCACCAGCGCTGGACGTTCAAGTGGATAAATTACAAAATTAGGAAGAATAAGTAGGTAGATAAAAAACCATTCTAAAAATGCACGCCGAGTGTAGGACCTATGAAGTTTTGTGGCGGGGCGTGGGTCATTCATTACGGATTTATACGGGTTAACTACGAACCTTATTTGTGTTGGAAGAACACCAACATTTCATCCCTTACATCCGTAATGAATTCGTCAAACTACGATAGTTTTTATAGTAAAAAGGGCGTGCATTTTTAGACTGGTTTATCTCTACCTATCTACTTATAGACCAGCTGTCCGAAGACGCTAGAAATCTCCCATTTCCATTGAATGGGCCATCCAGGGAGAATGGGTCGATTTAGGTTTTCAATATGGTACTAAAAAAATACACACAACTTTCTGTCGGGTCTCCTTAATAGATAGCTACATATTACACAAAAAAACATAAGCAATGATAATTTTTTTTGATTGAAATCATAGATGTAATTTTTACATCAAATTAAACCAATAATGTTTCTTATCATACATCCCCAGAGTAACAAGTGTTATGGATACCAGGTGGCCATTATATGACTTTCTTTATTATACATAATAATCCAATATTATTACAGAATATTATTAATTTACAGATTATAAGTAGAAACATCAGCTCCGGAAATTGCAATAGAAACAACGATAATAAAGTCAGTTATTCAATACGCGAAGCACATCAGCAGCTATCTATTATACGAGCCTTGTATGAGCGCATCGCCGCATACATAAATGATTGAGGATTATTTACATTAACCGGACAGTTATAGCTTAAACTAGGTTTTTATTCAGTCCAAAAGTGTCGGAATTGTTGGCGAGAGGTCAGCCCGTATATGTCCAAGCTAGAGGTCAGATGTCAATCTTCATTATAACTTCGTAACTGAACAAACCAGGCGTTAGATCGTGGAATCTGTGTTATTTATGAAATCATTATCTGGGTCACTTAAGTATTTTGACCTTTATCCTCTGTTTTTTTTTTTATTTATCTAAAGAGTAAAGTATCACAAAATTGGTCAAATAAGAAAATGCAAGTCTTAAATCAGAATATCCATGCTGGTAAATGACTATGTGTATTGTGTTTGTAAGATACAGTATTTGAAGTTACGTACAACCAATTAGCGTAACGACGTTGTGTTTGTTTTCTATAATATCCCTATTAGGAGAAAAAACAAACGTAATATCCATCTAATGTGCATTTTGAATTATTAATTCTATAATATCCCTATTAGGAGAAAAAACAAACGTAATATCCATCTAATGTGCATTTTGAATTATTAATATACTAACTAGGAATAGCCTTTATTCACATAGAAAATCATAGTAGTATTTAAAATTGAAACAATTGAGCTAACTGCAGACTGTTGCAAACAGTCTACAGGTAGCTCAACTGATCCATATCAATACCAGTCGGAAGCGTCCCCAAGACGCTGGCTGCATTGCCACGCTGTATGGCAATGCTGATGCGCTGCGCCAGATACTCACCTGCTCTCGAGTCACGCGTCGCTTCGACTAGACGCTCAGATAATTTTTTTAAAACCCGAAGAGCCACGGTACTCCACGGACTAGGTCCGTGGAGTACCGTGGTCTCGACTCCAAGGGGAGCAAATAATATACTAACAACTACAATAGTTTCGTTTATCTTTGGTTTTAAAACTTTAGCTTCAAATTATTTTGACTTGTGATTGCAACATTTGCAACACAATTGAAAGTCTAGCTCGTGCCGGATACGGTCCGCAGGCGTGTGCATAGGAAGTTCTTGTAGTGCTAAAGTCAACACACGCTATAAAAGGAAACACAGGTGTCACAGATCCGGAAAACATTAATCAGGTTTACCTAAGACCACCCACTCAGATCATTGAATAAACAAGACCCGTCAAGTGCGAGTGTAACTCGCGCGCCGAGGGTTTCGAACGTTTGTCAACAAGTAGTTATGTACTAAAGGTACTGGTTAGAGACTCCGAAATTTAATGAAGAAGAACTAGTAGGTACCAACCTACATTTCAGATGGATCTCTCTGCATGCTTCGGTGATAGGGTGTAGCGGTAAATTTTTCGACTTTTTTCAAAATATTTCGAAAAGTATTAAACCTACAGAAATTTCAAAAACTGTTTTGAAATGTACAAACTGATACCTTTCATATGATACCCCATTTAGAGGGGTAGCCCCCCCTTTTGAAAACTATCCCCCCCTTTTTGAACATTTTTCAAAAATTGTTGTATATACAAACGCTTCATACATTTTGAATGGATCGCTCTGCAAACTTCGGAGATAGGGGGGGGGGAAAGGGTAAAATTTCGACTATTTTCAAAATATTTCAAAAAGTATGAAACTCACAGAAATTTCAAAAACTGTTTTGAAATGTACAAACCGATACCTTTCATATGATACCCCACTCAGTGGGGTAGCCTCCCCTTTTGAAAATTATCCCCCCTCTTTTTGACCATTTTTCAAAAAGGGTTCATGTGACAGACTTCTCTATATTTTTCCTGTAAAATATAGATATATATCTACAAACGCTTCATACATTTTGAATGGATCGCTCTGCAAACTTCGGAGATAGGGGGGGGGGAACGGGTAAAATTTCGACTATTTTCAAAATATTTCAAAAAGTATGAAACCCACAGAAATTTCAAAAACTGTTTTGAAATGTACAAATTAATACCTTTCATATGATACCCCACTCAGTGGGGTAGCCCCCCCCTTTTGAAAATTATCCCCCCTCTTTTTTACCATTTTTCAAAAACTGTTCATTTTACAGACTTCTCTATATTTTTCCTGTAAAATATAGACCTATATCTACAAACACTTCATACATTTTGAATGGATCGCTCTGCAAACTTCGGAGATAGGGGGGGGGGAAAGGGTAAAATTTCGACTATTTTCAAAATATTTCAAAAAGTATGAGACCCACAGAAATTTCCAAAACTGTTTCGAAATGTACAAACCGATACCTTTCATATGATACCCCACTCAGTGGGGTAGCTTCCCCTTTTGAAAATTATCCCCCCTCTTTTTGACCATTTTTCAAAAACTGTTCATTTCACAGACTTCTCTATATTTTTCCTGTAAAATATAGATCTATATCTACAAACGCTTCATACATTTTGAATGGATCGCTCTGCAAACTTCGGAGATAGGGGGGGGGGAGCGGGTAAAATTTCGACTTTTTTCAAAATAATTCAAAAAGTATGAAACTCACAGAAATTTCAAAAACTGTTTTGAAATGTACAAACCGATACCTTTCATATGATACCCCACTCAGTGGGGTAGCCCCCCCTTTTGAAAATTATCCCCCCTCTTTTTGTCAATTTTTCAAAAAGTGTTCATTTTACAGACTTCTCTATATTTTTCCTGTAAAATATAGATCTATATCTACAAACGCTTCATACATTTTGAATGAATCGCTCTGCAAACTTCGGAGATAGGGGGGGGGGAATGGGTATTTTTTCGACTATTTTCAAAATATTTCAAAAAGTATGAAACCTACAGAAATTTCAAAAACTGTTTTGAAATGTACAAATTAATACCTTTCATTTGATACCCCACTTGACTCTGTAGGCCTCTTTTAAAATTTTGACATCTCAATTTGTATGGAAAATGTTCATTTTCATTTTTCTTTTATTTTAATTTTTTTTTCTTAGAATCTGTACAGGCGCACGAAATGTATTATTATTTTAAATTTCAAGTTGATAGCTGCTGTAGTTGCCGAGTTATTAAGGAGGGAAAAAAGGACAGACAAAGCGAGACCATAAGGGTTTCGAAACCGATCTTCGAAACCCTAAAAATTGCATAACCCTTAGAGTTAAAATTACAAAATGACAAGCTCGTGGTGTTGTGAAATTGCATAAAAAGATCCCTAAAGGTTGCGAGACAAAAAATATCCCTCAGGGAGGTAATGATAGACTTCGCGTGGGGGCCGCCCTCTTATTGACCCGAGCTGTGGGGAAATGCGGTGGAGTCGGCGAATTCTTAAAGCAACAAAATGATAAGGTTATCCGGAAACAAAAGATGTTGACCAGAGTTCATTGATTAGTAGACAAAGGGATTGTACAAATAGGGTCTGGTTTTTAGGAATCTGTTATATATTCATTATAGTTTGATTAGGAATGCTAATGTTGTTTCTCGGTTTTACTCTATGTTTTGTTTCGGTCATTGTTTGGTATAATATAGAGTTATCTATCATACTTACTACAGCTGTGTGGTGCCGGCTTAGAATTTGCACTTCCCCAACTCTTCCCGCGGGTGTCGTAAGAAGCGACTGAGGGATATCCACCGGGTGCGGGCAGCAGCGCCCCATGCAGAACAATTCTACCACCGAACTGCGATCCCCAACCCGCATGCCCGGCGTGAGGATTATGGGCATTACCCCCATGAGATAAAAGCCAACAAGGCACTTATACAGGCTGTGGAGGTGGAGGAAGAGGTATCATACCTAACCCGTTCATGGCCCAAGACGCAGACGAGACTCTCGATCATGGTGTGGCGGCGGCGGCGCGCCCCTGGGGGTCGCACCGCCGAGGCTGGGCAGTGAATGCGATACACTAACCCGTTCATGGCCCAAGACGCAGACGAGACTCTCGATCATGGTGTGGCGGCGGCGCGCCCCTGCGGGTCGCACCGCCGAGGCTAGGCAGTGAATGCGATACACTAACCCGTTCATGGCCCAAGACGCAGACGAGACTCTCGATCATGGTGTGGCGGCGGCGCGCCCCTGCGGGTCGCACCGCCGAGGCTAGGCAGTGAATGCGATACACTAACCCGTTCATGGCCCAAGACGCAGACGAGACTCTCGATCATGGTGTGGCGGCGGCGCGCCCCTGCGGCTCGCACCGCCGAGGCTAGGCAGTGAATGCGTTAAACTTATATTTCCTAGATGATGCTGTTTGGAGAATTCACACTGCATTATCCTAGCATTATTCAGTATTTAATGGGCATCGTAAACCGGTGGTGTCGTAAAAGGTGTTACCGTGTTGTATAAAAAATGTATACGTCGGCCAAACAAACAGTCAAATAGTTAATCGAAGTTAGTGGAAGCGCTTTCGAAATATATAAGGTACCTTATCAAGAAATCAAAGATGGTGAACTTTGATAAATTGATTTTAGGTGTTGACATTTAACCGAGCAGTCAGTGTATTTTTCTTTGCAAATAATTATTTTTTTCTGCAGATAAACGGGGTTATTACATAATAATGTTCTTTCGTTTTTTAAGTCCTCTTAAACAAGAAATACTACGTTGCAGAACTTGCTCTTAAATTCTCAAGAGTCGCCTACTCTGATAAACATAAAGTAAACACTTGTATCGTAAATGTTTCCGTTATGTAAGGGGAGCGTGAAGTTTGAACATAGTTGCAGATTGAAGAAGGCCACATATTTTCGACTTTGTGCAACAGCCATGAGCTTTGAAGCTAGGGTTGGCTCGAAATTCAAGTTTTAAGCAAAATTCAGATACTTTTCAGATAAATCCTCACGAGGTAAGGTTTTAAGTAAATAAGTAGTGCTGGACTATTCACACAGCATCATCGTAAGCGTATGCTAAGCGGAGCTTGTGTTATGGGTACCTACTGTTAATAGCTAGATGTTGGGGTGAGTGAATCCTGCAGTCGGACAGCAAAAAATAATCTTTAAATAAGATAGATTTAGGTAGGTTACCTACTTATCGACTGAAATTAAATTGAGATAGAGTGAAGTGGATAAAACAAGAACGGATTACTAACAGTTGGATATACTAAGATATAAAAAGAGTGCTAGAAAGAGAAAAAATTGTTATTAGTCAAAAAAATTGTCCGCGTATTCGATCGAGTATTAAACACAAGTGAAAAAGAAATAAAGCCGGTGAAATGTGTAACTATTTACCTAATTTATATTGATTCCATCGCATGTGTACATAATGTTTTGTTTTCTCTCTAATAAAGCTACGGGCATGAAATGACATCCATTCAATTATTGAAATTCAATCAACAAGTTCCGCTTACCAGTTACTACACTATCTGAATACTTTATCACAGATGAATACTTTATTAAATCAATTTAAAATTCCTACAGCCTTGTGGCGAGTGGCAACCCTAAGACGGTATAATATTTATGAGCAGTTTAAACTGGAACTTTATGCTTTCATGGCATATTTCATACAATGTTGAAATATTTGTTTGATTTCAATGTGGTTTTATAACACTTACGGGAAATTGGAAGGCAGTTTATGAGTCGTTGGGATTAAGACATAACGAGAGTTTGAGGTTATAAAATAGGTTCAGTAGAATACAACCAGAGGGCGTTTCTCATTTTTCTTATTTTCTAAATTATCTAGGGTTTCTCGACTCGAAAATTTTAACCATGTATACAGGCTGACCATAAACACAATCAAACAAAGTGGGGTGTCCAGTTCGAATTTGCATCATATGCACCCCTGGAATGTGGTGCGATTTTATTTGTTCAGACCATGAAGCTATATTTGTGCATGATATTTAACCATTTTAAATGAAAGGTGCTCTCATATTATGTATAAATATGGATAGAATTTTGTATAAGAAATTCTTTTCGATTTATGTAGGTACTCTGCCACCTAAATCAAATAAGAAGCGTATACGACTCCATACATTAAAAAAAAAACCTGCAAAAAGTATTTTTGTGTTTATAAACTTCTGACGTGCAATTCCCGTAACTAATTTGAGCAGGTTAGCAAGTTAAGTAGTAAGAAAAAGTTTCTCTTTCTCTTTGTACATTAAGTTATCTGAGCGATCAAAGCCAGTTGGATTCAAGTTTCTTCCACAGGATAGTTGACTTAATTTGTTAAACAGCTCGACAATTAAGTAGGAATTTTATTAGGAGAAATAAATTATAGCATCCGAAGCTCTGGGTTTTAACAAAAATAATAACTTTTGCGGTACTTAGGTATTCTCTACTAGGTTAAATTATTTTGATGAAAAACACAACGCAAATGTATCTTTTTGCTTAGATACCATCGATCTAGCAACAAATAATAGCCACCTATCAATAGCCTATGACTCCTTAAGCCCTTAGATACCTAGGTCCTGCGCTATTAGAAAAAAATACTTTTTCTTTTTGTCTCTTTAGTCAACTTCAAAAATAGGAGGATCTTCTAGGTTCGGCTGTATGTAAGTACATATGTTTTTATGCTTGCCGATTTCTACGTCAATTGTGGTCCGATTTTAATAATTACCTATCACACTCTATTGTACAGAGAATGATCCCCAGATATCCCCCAAAAATATTATTGCCCAGGAATTACTATTTAAACTAAAAAACAGCGTAAATCTAAAGAAATCCGAAATCGGCTTTTAGTTTTGTAATATAATTAAAATTATATTGGAGCGATGACCATTATGGAGTTGACCTATCTATCTAACTAGCATCTATTTCTTAGATACTCGTCAGTTCTTTAAAACAATAAGTCTGCTATGTAAGCAACACCATGTATCAGTTGTCTGTGAACATTACATTAACAGAATAAAACAACAACAACTAGTATATACAAGTAAGTATATCTATTTCTTAAAAATCTAAGCCGTCACCAGAAGGCAGAGTGCCCAGAATGCTAGCAGCATTGCCACGTTGAATGGCAATGCTAATTTGTTGACCGAAATAAAAGCCAGCATTCCGATCACCTGTGGACTCTATAAGAAGTTTGGTAAGATCTTTATAAATTGCGTGTGCCCCAGGACCCCAAGGAACAAGGGTTTCAACCCCAAACGGCTCAAATAGGTAACCTCGGTCAAGGTTAGCGTATTTTCGCCGTTTAAGGCTCCTCCTCCCCGAACACTAGCGCCGCCACATATTTTATCTTATTATTACGTCGAAGAAAGGAAATTAAAAAATTTACTTTGGGCAATTTGTGATACCTATCATAAGCATTTTTTTAATGCCTCTATAAATTTTTTAGTTTGTATAGTGTAGGCAGAGATGCGAAGTTGCTCTTTTTTGCCACCATGGTGGCCAAAAACAGCAACTTCGCAACTCTGCTTAAAGTATACAAAATAAAAAAATTACAGATGCATTAAAAAAAAGCTTATGATAGGATTCATAAATTGCCCAACGTAATTTTTGGAATTTCCTTTCTTCGACGTAATAATAAGATAAAATATGTGGCGGCGCTAGTGTTCGGGGAGGAGGAGCCTTAAGAGACTCCGCTGATGTTGCTGCAGACCGTCAATGTCGTTGTCTGTCGTATGTTGTTCAGTGATGCATTACACACGGCCTTTCTGATTATGTAAGTGGCCTTCTCAAATTGCAACAGCTGTGAAGGTTGCTGCGACCTTTGCTGTAGAAACGTATTAAGAGTACCTAGTGAGAATGTTTGTGTGAGCTTACGTGTTAAGGTTATCTGTTCTAAACCCGAGTTCACCAACAGATGGTTAAATTTCAAACAGTTGTTTTAACGTTTTTGACACAAGTTTTCATACATTAAACGTCAATGTTAACCGACGAAGCAGCCTAATTGTCCGATTATTTATTGGTGAACACAGACCTTAGGGTGTTTGACAAAGAAAATTCCTAATCTGACGTTAATTTGCTATCGTTCTATGAAATTGATATTATTCAATTCAATTATTATTTATTCTTGCCTTTTAAAATTAGGTAGGTACTACTTATTTTTAAAATGACATCCCTAAATTAATCACACTAATATTATAAATACGAAAGTTTGGATGGATGTATGGATGGCTAGATGGATGGATGGATGGATGTTTGTTACTTCTTCACGCCAAGACTACTGAACGGATCGGGCTGAAATTTTGCATACAGATAATTCTATGCATGGAATAAAACATAGGCTACTTTTTATCCCATAAATCAGTTCCCATGGGATAGAAATAACCTTTAAACGTTTCCATAGAACCAACGCGTGCGAAGCAGCAAGCAGCAGCTAGTTAATTTATAAATATGAAGTATCAAAGTTATAAATCTAACAATAGCGATCCCAAAATGACTGTAGCGCCCTGACAGGGTTTTTATGCATCGTGTACCCACTAAGACTACCTACACCTAAAATGACAATCTAATACTTAATAGAAATAAGTTAGAACTCGTTTTGACAATTGAAACAATTCAGCTAACTGCAGACTGCTGCAAACAATCTACAGGCAGCTTAACTGATCCATATCAATATCAGTAAACGCGTCGAAGCGAAGCGTGACCCAAGAGCTGGTGAATATCAAGCGCAGCGCATCAGCATTGCCATACAGCGCGGTATGTATGTAGATAGTTTAGGTTCCAAAATAGCACATAGGTTAATCTTATTTTCAAAAGTTAACATCTAAGGGGGTTCGTAGAGGGTGGTAAAGTTTCAATGGAAAATTAATATTCCTTGGTTCGATTCACTCAAAACTACATACCTACCTACATAAAATGAAAAAAAATTGGTTGTCTGTAAAGTCGGTTTACTGACGATACTTGAACGTGACAACGCAGACGCATCGCTCACTCAAGTAGGAGAGACGAATGTCGAGCGCTCTCGCTTGCACTTCAAGCCTTACATGGAACGCCTCAGAGCGAGGTAACGCCGCATGACGAGGTAACGCCGCATGACGTCATGTTTTTTTGTGCGTGCAGCCGGCTCTATCGAATTATAAGACGTTGTCACGTCAAAAATAATGAATAATATTTTTTAAATTCGCATGATTTTCATGCAGGGAGCAGCTAGTAATTAATAAATTAGAATAGAAGTTCTCGTGTTTTGGCTTCCGTGTGCCGATGAGACAGTACCTATCTGTTTTTTCTTCTCTGGATTTTACCAGGATACTGTTTTAGCGTGATATATGGGTTTTATTTAATACGCAATTTTTAGCCGTCTAGTTAGAAAGCGGTAGATTTAAGGAGGAACGAAGAACCCTAGTTTATGTAAATATATGTAGGTATATAATATATTTTAAGTGTAATATATATAAATCAAAAGTATTATATTTACATATAACCTTCATGAGCATACAGATTCCTTAGTACTACCCAATGAATTCACGGCTGTCTGGTAGAGATCGCTCTTGAGAGATAAGCGCCATACTTAGATTTTAAGCTGCTTTGTTGCATTGTTTCTATCGATAAGTGTGCAATAAAATTTTCTATCTATCTTTCCACCTCATCTCTCATTTTATAGCTCACTAGCTGCGCCCCGCGGCTTCGCCCCCGTGGAAATTTATGTTTCCAACTTTCTTAATTTTTTCTTTCATAAGAACCTTCTCCTGACAATAACAAACACAACAAAGAAAGAATTAGCGAAATCGGTCCAGGCGTTGTTGAGTTATGCGCTTACCAACACATTTTGCGATTCATTTTTATATTATAGATGTGTTGAATGTGTTAATGTCTAGTCAGTTTCGTAATAAAGCCATTTGATTAGCTACCGTATTAAATTGTTTAATAACCTCATAGCAATTTTATTACAAATTGGCCAACAATTTCAATTAAAGCTGGAATATAACCAACATTTTGTTTCGGAAAGCAACCTTTTTCTCAATAGAACGCCAACAAAATAATTGCATAGAATCAGAATTTCCTTGGATTTTTTCAAGGTAGAGGGGAAAAGAAGCCAGTTAAGGAAAAAGTTGGTTGAAAACCTTTGAATTTTTAATTGTAATGAAGGTCTATGGTTTAAACTTTAACAAGTAAAACTTGCCAAGTGGGTCACAGCTTGTAAAAGTTTTTAAGACCATAAAAGTGTTATGAACAACCAACAAGTAGGTACAAAGGGTGCGGAGGCAGATTTGACCAAGGATCTCAAGAGGCGCAAATGCAGGTCTCGACAGAGCCTACATATTTGCTCCTCTTGGAGTCGAGATCGAGTCCGTGGGGTACCGAGGCTCTTCGGGTCTTAAAAAAATTATCTGAGCGTCTGGTTGAAGCGACGACGCGTGACCCGCGAGCTGGTGAGTATCTGGCGCAGCGCATCAGCATTGCCATACAGCGGGGTAACGCAGCCAGCGTCTTGGGGTCTTTGGTCTTGTAAATACTAGTTCTAATTTATTTCTATTATTTGATTGTAATTTTATTGTGAAGTAAGTACCTATCTAAACTTAACTTTTAAAAAAGTATAGGTACAAAGTACAAATGTTGGTCTTTTATTAATTAGAATTTCAATAGCCACTATAGATGCATGCAGTCGACTTTATGCATCTATAATGCGTAAATTTGTAGAACCTAATACCTACGTGAATGCTGAAAAACAGCGCTGAGCGGCGATCGCTCAGCACATGCTGAGCCAAAGCCTATTTGGGCACAGGGTCATAGGGCAAAGCTGGATTTGACGGTCAAAATTTGTTTTTAATTTAGCTCCTTATTCTTTGTTTGTTTTTTGTATGTCTTATATTATGTGTCGAAATAAATGATTTTCTATTCTATTCTACGTACTGTTATATTTATCACATCACACTAATATTACATTCGAAAATTTGGATGAATAGGTATAATATTTTTGTCCAAATTTTATGTACATATTATGTACATACATTCGTCGTACATAAATATTAAGTTACGGGTTGAATTTTGTAGATATAGATGTAATCTGCACCTGGAATAACACTTAGACTAATTTTTAACTTTTATCTCATAAATCAGTTCCCATGGGATAGAAATAACCTAAAAACATTTGTCTATCTAAAAGTACCTACTACATTTATTTATTTATTTAATTACTCAAACTTGACTTACAGAATACATTCACATACGTATGTACATATGGTACATAATAATATTATAGGATCCTTGTTGATTTTTATCCCGGAAACACCGAGTGAAGACGCGGGCAGTAACTAGTTGACTAATAAAAACAAAAGCTAACAACACTTTCTCTTGTTTATGTGCGTCTAATATTACATCATTGTTAGAGAGAGCATCAACGATGTAGAAACGTGATATGTCTGATATGCGCAACACCGGAAAGAGTGGCACACTCGATATTAAAAATAATAATGGACCACTCACACAGCATCATCTAGCCCCGTCCTATAGCAGAGCTATAGCAGTATATCCTATAGCAGTCATCCCGTGACCACGACAGAGTGTAAACCTGTTGAAACGTCGGGAAAACTAGGTAAATAAACGCGATGAATACCCGTGAATATTTATAATAAGAGCTTGTGTTATAAATAAATAAATAAATTTGCTGGACAATACACACAGCATTATACCCCAAGCTAAGCAGAGCCAGTGTTATGGGTACTAGATAACTGATATACTTAATACAATACACAAATATATGCAGATCGGAAGCGGAAATCGAACCCGAGACGTTGTGTGTCTTACGCGGCCCTTTGCTCACTGAGCCACGTAGGCCTTTATGTCATAATGACTTTACCCTTTGAACAATCAAACCCGTCTATCTCCAAGTTCACGCGTACAATTACATTAAAAGTGGGATCAAACTTACAAAGACTGTCGGAGCTGGTACACTCGAGTAATTGTTGACTTGAGAACCCTCTTAGGAAACGGATATGACGGGAAATTCGCAAACATGTCGGAATAAATAACACAAAGATGATACGAATATTTTTTCCTTATCTGAATTTATGTTGTGCTTCTGATTCTATTGAAGAATGTTTCAATTTGTGTTAAGATACTTCGTGTTTTGAATGATAAGCTTTTGACTTAGGTGTTTTTACAAGATCTACAGTATACCTAAAGTAAAGTATCGAATATTGCATGAAATGCATGTAGGTAGAAGTGTTTTTTATGTCTATTATGAGAGCCAATTTATCCTACCGGTTTTACGGTTTACAAATAATAACAACTTAATAAGCTTACAATAAAATAAATTAAAACTGAAATAGAAACTGATTTTGGATGAAAGCAAATTAAAAAAACGAATGTCATGAAGCAGAAAAATCTTTGTCAGTTAAAAACTCATTTATATCATATTAAAAATTAGCGCCTTATTAGAGCCCTATTGGTTTTTATTATAATATGGGGTTACGTAATCCCCACGCTGGACATACGGGTTGGGGATCGCAGTTCGGAGGTCGAATTGTTCTGCAGGAGACGCTGCTGCCCGCTCTGGTGGATATCCCTTAGTCGCTTCTTACACCCGCGAGAAAAATTGCGATGGTGTAAATTCTAAGCCGGCACCACACTGATATAGTGTTTTACAAGTATGCTGTAAAATAGGATAGCGGCAGCTGGCAAAAATTTAAGGTTAATCCAGCAGTCGGTTATATAATAGCACTGATGATGCTGATTACGTAGTGCATTCGAGAAATAACATCTACAAATTGAAAACTAGATTACAGAAACTATTAACCAGACACAGCAACCATGTTCTCAAAAAGAAATTTACGTAAGTATGCATAAAATCTTTTATTTAGTACCTAGTCTGTCTGTTTCTATGCGTAGAAATATATAATATTTTCTTTTTGTTCCATTTTCATCTGCTATCAGTCTCCTGACTATTAGCAAATTTGATGTAGGTGAGTCGTTTCAAGGAACTGGTCCAGAGATCATTTCCCCATTATTTCGTTTTATCATACGTCAAGGGAATATAAATAATTTAATTCTTCTTCTTCTCTTACGCCTACGCAAATATCACAGTAAAAAGCAATTTGATATTTAAACGTAAAACAAACATTCAACAAGTAGTTAAGATACCCCGTGCCTATCGGTTTCATAATAAACATTCTTTTACAAAATAATCGATGTAACTTGAATAAAGTCATTATCAGATAAATAAATAATCATAATAAAAATTCAATACACGCTTTAGAGAACCAATGAACATAAATAAACTCTCAATGCATGGGAAGGGAATAATGTCTAATGTGAGCGGCCTAAAGATTATCGCACATTTCAACTCTTGAATTAAACTCTTAACCTGTTCAACAACGCCTCGCTTCATCTGCCACACAGTAAAAAAGTGAAGGAAGTAAAAAAATCGGTCACAGCGGCCAACCTCAACGAAATAACTTTCACATAAAGATTAATGAACGGCGCGGCGACGTGAACGACTCGAGTTGAGGCGATGATATTCCGTTTTGAGTGTACGCCAACCTTAATCTCTTATCTGACACATGGTCAGAATCAAAGATGATAAAAATACAAATACGTACAGAACGGACACCTGTCCCGCATCGGGCTGCTCGCTACACGTCACTACACAGACTCCGGCGGCCGATTACAGACGTCGCCGGCCGTTCGCGGCGCATGCGTCAGATTAATGGAAATTGGAAATCATGGTAACCGTGTTTTTACTGTTGTTGTTTGTTTGTTATACAGTATGAATATTGCAGTAAAACTTTATAGAGTACCCAAGATCTTATCCACCTTAGGGTAATTTTTTAAATCTTCAAAAGCAGAGTCTTGAGCTTACATTTTGATTTCCTTCTTCAATTTCTACTACTTACACGCTTGTAAGTAAGCTCTGCTTAGCTTGGGACTAGCTAATGCTGTGTGAATTGTCTCTAGCTTTTTTTTCTTAAGGCGCTACCCCGACCCAAATCAGCGCCACCACCTATTTTACCTTATTATTCCGTTAAACGAAGGAAATTCAAAAAACCGATTGGCCAGTTTGTGCTACCTATCATAAGCTTTTTTTTAATGCCTCTATAAATGTTTTTGTTTGTATAGTGTAGGAAGAGATGCGAAGTTGCTCATTTTTCCCACCATGGTGGGCAAAAAGAGTAACTTCGCATCTCTGCACAAAGTATACAAAATAAATTTTTACAGGGGCATTAAATATCCTAATAAGTAGATGAAAATATACTATGGTCATGTAGACCCCCAGGTGGGAATCCAACGCGAACTATCTCACGTTTCAATATCAACCAGTAGAAAGATTTATAAGGTACAAAATTGTATGAATATTGTATTTTTTGTAATGAATCAATATCTAAAACAAAAGTTCTGTGAAGCTTAGTTTAATCTTGTATCAAAATAAAACAAATTTCGTTCCAAGTGTCCCTTGCATCAGAACAACGCGTGGACTTGTCTATAAATACCACTAAAGACGTCGCCCTTGGCTTGAGTATCAAGTACAAATTAGTTAACTCTTGAATCTCATTCAAAAATTCTTTTAAAAGACACCGGTTTAAGGCTGACAATTGATATTCTGCTGAGAGATCAAGGTTCTCGTTTAAAAGTAAGTCAAATACGTTCCAAAAAACGTTTCATTTATCCAAAGTGTAGTACGAGTAAGTTAAGCCGTCGCCGTGGTGTCGGCGTAAGAATCGACACCTCCAACTGAGCCTGTAGATGTCGTAAGAGTCGACTAAGAAAACCTACCAGCTAAAGGGAAGCAACTTTCTTCTGTGTAATTTTAGCACCTCCACTGCGATCACTTATTGCACCCCTCGCCTCCTCAACCTCAACAGCCTATATTGGTCCACTGCTGGACGCAGGCCTCCTCCTAATAAGCGCTTTATTGGCTTTTATCTAATATGCCCATAATCCCCACGATGGGCATGCGGGTTGGGGATCGCAGTTCGGTAGTAGAATTTTTCTGCTGGGCGCTGCAGCCCGCCCCCGGTGGATATCCCTTAGCCGCCACTTACGACACCCGCTTGAAGAGTTGGGGTGGTGCAAATTCAAAGCTCAAACAACACAGCTTATTGTAGGTGCATAATAGACGACCTCTGTGGCGCAGCGGGCGAAGGTCTGCCTTCGACGCAGGAGGTTGCGGGTTCGATTCCCGCCTCGGGACAAATGTTTGCACGATCTGCAGACATTTGTCCAGGGCGTTCTGGATGTTTTCTATGTATAATAAAAAATATCCATCTATGTAGTGTATTGTATTAAGTATATCAGTTATCTGGTACCCATAACACAAGCTCTGCTTAGCTTGGGGCTAGATAATGCTGTGTGAATTGTCCAGCATTATTTATTTATTTATTTATTTATAAGCTGTGTGGTGCCCACAGCTTATGTACCTACAATAAGCTGTGTTGTGCCGGTACGTGCGATTTCCGCCACAGATTTATTTCAACACAACTAGACATCCCTAAACACATCAGATGACCTAAATGTGCGAATCACAACCTTGGGAATGTATTTGACCATGCGAAACACAAGGATCGTAGTAACTCTCCGAAACTGCCCCATACGGACCTAGTTAATAACGATTATACGTGATTGTCCCAACACTCAGAGCCCTCAGTTATTTCCACTTAGCGACATTAATATCACGAGCCGTTTTGTCATATTTAAAAGCTCTGGCATAATTTAGAGGTTCCCGGAATTGAGGGCAATTTTCCTTCTTCGTATTCCCAATTCCCGCTTAATCGTTTGAAATTCGCTCTCATTGTGAAAACATCATCTGGGAGCGTTCTCACGGAGGTCATTAATATCATCACCACTCTAAATTAGAGTAATTCTCTATTACTGTTCTCTATCCCTCCTTCATAAACATTTAATGATTAAACGAACTTACGTGTACGTGAAGTTCTATCATAATTATACGAAGTGCTTAGTCCGAAGAGGAAGACAAAACCCACCCTCCCTGAATAGCCCAAAAGTTTCGGAAATATTACGAAAATAAAATAGGTAGGTAAAGATTGTTCTGAACTAAATGAAGAACAGCGGAGTGAACCTGGCGCAGGAAAAGTAGGTAGCTAGAAACGAGTAACCAAACTGACAGTAGGAAATTTTTAACGATTTAGGGTTGCCAACTTTTAACTAATAGTGTGGTACTATTGAGCGTATTACATGTGTTCTAATAATATTAATATTCTACTAAACTAGAGGACTAAGCACGAGTATAATTCCTATTTGAACGCAGTAGTAATGTAGCTAAAAGTGGTTTGTTTTTTTAGATAACGTATTTTCCAGAATAGATCGCTTCAATTCTAGCAAGTTAAAATTTAGAAAGGGTACCTAATTGTTGACATAATTTTATTTCAATAACCAGTAAAGCGCTCATTTGATAAAAATTCACAATTCGAATATTAATTAATTCGCCAATTGATAAGTAATAATTTTCAAACTAAATCATTTAAGAAAAAGAGAACATTATATTAGATTATATTGCTCGATACGATACGTTGTGGACGAGCAAAGAATTTTGTCACTCAGTTAATTTTTGAATAAAGAAGGCTGTAGAGCGTGAACATTTAATTTTGTTTACGTTTATTTAAATCATACACATGAACTTAGGAAACTATCTTAAGATGGATTAATACCAAACTACAAAAAACTAGGTAATTATTAGAATTCATCTCATCTCATCTACAGCATGCATCGGTCCATTGCTGGACGCAGGCCAATGGCAAAGGCCAATAAGGTGTTTATCAGGCCTCCCCCTGATAGACACCTTATTGGCCTTTGCCATTTGGCATTATTGGTAACATAGGGGGTAATGCCCATAATACCCAAGCTTGACAAGCTGGTTGGGGATCTTAGCTTGGTGGTAAAATTATTAATAGCATAATTTAATAATTGTTATTTTTTTTTCATAATAGTTCTAATATGGTCTAAGCCTGCCTCTAATACCATCGTACCACAGATGTGTTACATTTTGCGAGGGCATCGGCAGAACAATTGAAGAAATTACCCTGAGTGAGTGAGGGCTTACGCACTTCAACAACAAAAAACTTAGAACAATGAAAATGACAATCAAATAATAGAAAGAAATAACGACTAGTATTAACAGTTGAAACAATTTAGCTAACTCCAGACTGTTGCAAACAATCTATAGGTAGCTCAACTGATCCATATCAATACCAGTCGGAAGCGTCCCCAAGACGCTGGCTGCATTGCCACGCTGTATGGCAATGCGAATAGAATATAATTCAAAAGAAGAACAATTGAATTCGAATAGGTAGGATATCAAATATCTGAGTTCGCTCAGAGCAAAACGTTTTCAAAGCGACATTTTGCCAGATAGTGAATAGCCGGCTTTAAACGAGGTAATCTACTTATGCCTTCTGATCGTCGAAGCGATCTGTCAACAGCGTCAGTGAGTTATTGCGACAGTTATACCGCTGTGACGTCCCAACGCGTGAGAGTAAATTATTATGGTTACCCTGAGCAAAAGTAGCGCCACCGCTTATTTATGTATTAAAATTTTAGGTACCTATTCTATTGGGGCTTGATGATGTTGTGTGAATTGTCCAGCATTATTTATTATTTATTTATATAAAGTCATTTACAACGGGGTATTTGCCATGATGAAACTGTGCCGAAATATTGGTAATATAAATAAATAAATAAATAATGCTGGACAACTCACACAGCATTATCTAGCCCCAAGCTAAGCAGAGCTTGTGTTATGGGTACTAGATAAGTGATATGATAACTGATGTACTTAATACAATACACTATATAGATAGATACTTTTTTGACGTGACAACGTCTTATACCTAAATTGGTTTGCCGGGTGACACTTCAAGAAACTGCGTTACGCGTTACGTTCCGCTCACGTTATGCGCTCACAATGTTTTACCACTCAAAGTCGTTGTCACGTAAAACTTTCGCCCGTATACCGACTTTACAGGCAACCAATTTTTTTATTATACATAGAAAACATCCAGAACGCCCTGGACAAATGTCTGCAGATCGTACAAACATTTGTCCCGAGGCGGGAATCGAACCCCTGCGTCGCAGGCAGACCTTCGCCCGCTGCGCCACAGAGGTCGTCAAAGCTCAAAGCTTTTCAATATTTCGGCACAGTTTCATGCGCCATCGCCACGGAATAACAATTAACAATAACAAGTAAATATTCCGTTGCAAATGATTTTAGTGTTAATAATCATAATGGATTTAAAAGTTTTATCTTTTCAAATAAATTGTGAAAAAGCAAATGAGGAAAAGTGATCTAACATTCCAGTCCATTTAGTCATCATTCATTCATCATTCCTTCATTCAGTCATCATTCATCATTCATCCATCATTCGGTCATTCAGTCATCATTCATCGTTCATCCATTCCAGTCCTTTCAAATGGCACAAAACCTAAACTGAACTAATTTTGTAGTACTTAAATGATGCTGTTTCTTTTTTTATGGATCGCAATATTAAGTAAGGCATACTATTTAGTGCTGTTAAATTAGTAGGTATTAATTAGTTTTTGTGACATCAGAATTAACACTAATGGTGCCAGTTAAAGGAAATGTCACAAAAAATAAACTTTTAAAGTTTTTTGTGAAGCCATAGAATCCGTAGTTATACGAGTAGTTAAGTTTAATTTGAAGAAAATTATTCGATAGTGGCCCTTTTTCACATCTCTCAAAATAACAGAACTCAACTATACCTATGCATAAAAATCTTGAAATACGCACTATCCCCATCTACTGATAATCCCAAGAGATAATCGTTTGCAATTTCGATAAAAAGCTAGTGGCGCTAGTTTATCTCTAGGTATTGCCTTAATCGTTGCATTCCGAAGTTTTCTAAACAATAAAACGTGTTCATACTGACTGATAGATTTAGCGAAGTAACGAGGCGAGTGGACTCGACTCGCTCGACTTGAAGTGACAAACGAGAGAGGTACTCTGGTTTATTACTGGAGTTTGGAAGTCAAGTGCATTTTGCAGCTTTAATCGAGTTCCATGGTTCGACGGTGAGTCAAAGTCCGGAAGAGAACCGTTCTTGTTTATGTTGAGAGAGAATAGGTCACTTTATTATTTTATATTTGCTGAGGAAACGTTGTTTGATATTAAACATTTATTCATAACTAGCTGCCGCCCGCGGCTTCGCACACGTTGTTTCTATGGAAACGTTAAAAGGTGATTTCTATCCCACGGAAACTGATTTATGGGATAAAAAGTAGCCTATGTTTGATTCAGGGATTATAATTATCTGTATACAAAATTTCAGCTCGATCCGTTCAGTAGTTTTGGCGTGAAGAGGTAACAAACAACCATCCATACAACCATCCAAACTTTCGCATTTATAATATTAGTGTGATAACAGTGTTATCGTAAAACGGTTGCTAAGCAGTTTTTTTCTCGCTCTGACTTAAGACAATAGAAGAAAACCAACGACTTTTAGCTATTTCGTGAAGAGGTTTATGAAAAGAATGTTTTAAATTTACTTAGAGGTGTTTTGTATGGTTTTAAGCACATTGATGATGATAATAGCTGAATTTTAAGTTTGTAATTTTACTTCCAAACATTAAAAATAAAAACATGGCAATTTCAAAGTTAAACAAAGAAACATTAAATAAGACATTTTCAGCTGCATTCGTCATTGACAATGACGAAGGTACATAGGTACCTACGTACATATTATATACAATGACTGATTGCATATGTACGTACCCACTTAGGTATAATTATATTAACAACATGTATGTTACTAACTGTCTGTGCACTGTCAGCCCTTCTTTTTCTTATATTTTTTTCTCCATCCCAAGGTAAGCCTGGCCTGGGAGAAATCGCTCTCAGCGACAAGACCGCCTTTTGTACTGTGTTTATTTTTATTAAGATCCTTACATGAGTTTTTATTTATGTTAATTTCAAGTAGGTAGGTAGTTTAGTAGTAGTAGTCAAGTAGGTAGTACTGACAATAATATGTTCATTCATTCATTATCAAACCTATGATAAAACAATACAAAAACGATTCAAAATAAACAGACTCCAAACAAATTGAAAATGGGATGTGTGGAACACGCAATCACAATATCCGGTGGAACGGTTCTATTAGCGGGAAACTAGCTAGAGTTGGATCACAGCGCTGCAAAACTGTAAAAACGAATATCCGAAATTCCAATCTTCGGGCTGTGCTTACATCATAAATCATATCAGAAATTCAAAGTTCAAATATTCCAAATTTTTATTCAGTATAGTGAATGTATTGCACGTGATAAAGCAAAAATTCTTGTGTTGTTCATTCTTTGTTTGTAGATTCAGGATTGTCTATTTGAAGGTAGCTTGCAAAGCTTTGTGGAGTTTGAATTCGAATTGTTGACCGGGCAGAAATAAATTCGGATTTTGAATTTACAGAAATTCTCCGCACTAAAGTAGCAATGTAACATCAAAATAGTCTGAGACACATAGCAGTAAACTATTTGTAAACTTTGTATATCTACAAACACTTGGGTAGATTGATAAATTGAGTACTGAATTTAACAAGGACGATTTATGGTGAATTGTAATATTTGGCGGGACAACGTACCTAGAGAACACTAACGTGAAAAAGATAGATATATCTAGCTAGAATAACCTCAACTTCAACAGCCTATATTGGTCCACTGCTGGATTCAGGCCTCCCCCTAATCTCGGGGGATAATGCCCATAATTCCCACCCTGGGCATGCGGGTTGGGGACCGCAGTTCGGTGGTAGAATTGTTCTGCAGGGGGTGCTGCTGCCCGCTCCCGGTTGATATCCCTTAGCCCCCTCTTACGACACCCGTGGGAAGAATCGGGGTGGTGTACATTCTAAGCTGGCACAACACAGCTGAATAGAAGCTAGAATAAAAATAACTAGAATCACTAGAAAATATATCTCTTTATTGCATAGGTACCTACTGCCTACCATCCATACAAGTCTTATATATGCGAAAATATTTCTCTCTGTCTGTCACGCATAAGCGGCTAAACGGAACTTATTGAAAATTGTCAAGAAGATAGGTGGTATCCCGGGATAGAAAAGACCCAGCCTATGTAAATAATGTACATAGATACCTTTATCCTAGACAAAACGTGCGAAGTCAGGGGTTAGTAAGCTAGTAGAAAAAAGACAAAAAAAATTGGTTGTCTGTAAAGTCGGTTTACTGACGATAGTTGAACGTGACAACGCAGACGCATCGCTCACTCAAGTAGGAGAGAGACGGATGTCGAGCGCTCTCGCTTGCACTTCAAACCTTACATGGAACGCCTCAGAGCGAGGTAACGCCGCATGCGAGGTAACGCCGCATGACGTCATGTTTTTCGTGCGTGCAGCCGGCTCTATCGAATTATAAGACGTTGTCACGTCAAAAACAATATTGAGAGCGCAAAAATTCCCTAGAATTGTGGAAGTACAAAGCAATCTATCACGTATTTTGGAGATAGGTATAGTTGTTCTATCTCACAAAGTCCGTTAACTTACCTAACTACGAAAAACTTTGCGCTTAGTTGTCATGCTGACGGTACTCGCTACCAAAATCTGACGTGAATACAATGAGCACTAGTGACTCGGACCGCGTCTCGGGCGAGACTGATTGCTTCTGAGCTTACGCACACTAAAACAATGTGTACATGCATTCACTATGACATACATAGCCCAACGGACTTCGTGAAATAGAATATCTATATCAAAAGCAAAAGACAATGAAATCCCAACATTAATACAATACAATACTCGTTTGTCAATAAAACTCTAATATAACTATATAAAAGTAACATAACACCATATGAACGATTTTGTAAATATAAACGCTTACCCCCCATGGCAGTGCATCACCATAATCACCATCAGCGTCCGATTCGCAAGGGGTTTCGGATTGCACAACAAACAAATAAAAGCACGAAGGTTTTGAGACATCCCGACAAATCGACTCGGCAAATTGTGGGACAGATTAGAGAACAGCTGGTTCACTTTATATTTAATGGAACTAGTTAAGGCGCTACCCCGACCCAAATCAGCGCCACCACATATTTATATCAATAATAATCAATAAGTAATCATTTATTTCGTTCATTTCAAGAATAACACGTCGAAATCAAAAATATTACAAACAGTTTATCTATTAACTAGATAGATAATAACAATAATTTATTTAATTACTAGCTGCCGCCCGCGGCTTCGCACGCGTTGTTTCTATGGAAACGTTAAAAGGTGATTTCTATCCCACGGAAACTGATTTATGGGATAAAAAGTAGCCTATGTTTGATTCCAGGATTATAATTATCTGTATACAAAATTTCAGCCTGATCCGTTCAGTAGTTTTGGCGTGAAGAGGTAACAAACATCCATCCATCCATCCATCCAAACTTTCGTATTTATAATATTAGTGTGATTATGTTATACGAAAAAATCGATTGGCCAGTTTGTGATTCCTATCATAAGTTTTTTTTAATGCCTCTAAAACTAAACCTAAAACTAAAACATTTTTAGAGAACTCTCAACTAAGAACGTTACGGATCCTCAAGGTCCACCCACCTCTGTCGTAGTCGGACCGGCGGCGGCGCCGCTGGCGTTCGTGTTTCTCGTGCGTATTGTTGTAATAAAGTTAGTTGTAACAAAACACAGGCCATTTGTTGAGTTAGCACTGGGAGAGCGCACATATCTACAGAACTTTTACTTATTGAATAAAATAACTTACCTCCATGTTATTCTGTTTTTGTTTCCCGTTTTTTTGTTTTTTTGATTTTTTTTACCTGTATTCAAATAAATGTTTTTTCTATTCAATTATTATAAAACATAAAAAACCTAACAGAAATAACATCATGTGAAACAGTTTGCAAACACAATAGCATTCATCACCGTCAGCGTCCGATTCGCAAAGGGTTTCGGATTGCTCAACAAATAAAAGGACGAAGGTTAAGCGACACCCCGACAAACTGACTCGACAAATTTTTGGACAGATCGGAATACAGCTGGTTCACTTTTCATTAAAATTTCTTCCTGCGGTTGCATTCCAAACATAACCAAAAAAAACACTAAATTCTTTACTTCAGAACATTATTAGACCCGAGCATGTAAAATACGAATATCATAAAAGTTTTCGTGAGCTCGATAGACTTTAGCTTATACAATAAAACTTTTAAATCCATCATGGTTTTTAACACTAAAGTAATTTTTTTTTAATTCTTTTTTATTTAAAAGACTTTGAGTCATTGCTGACTATGTCAGTCCCGTGATTTAACAAACTAACTACTTACTTAAAACTAAATTATATATAAAATTAACCTAAATAATTTAATTGCCGCATCACTCGAACCAAACTAAAGTCATTTACAACGGGATATTTACCATAATTTGAGCTTTTAGTTTTCCAATATTTCGGCACAGTTGTGTTAACTCAAAACTCAAATCATGGTAAATATCCCGTTGTAAATGACTTTAGTATAACTTACACATACAAAAAATAAACTAAAACTCAACTAAAAATAGACCTTGTCTTATCTCTCAAAACCATTCGAAAACTATATACCTAATCTAGATCATTTATGAAACTATTCAATCGGTGTCAAACTACGAAAAGTAGTTCCTCTCTATCTGGTAAACGTCGGTACTTCAAGGCGCTATATGTTTCGAAGGAAACGAAAACCTTTTTCTTTATTGTTTATTGCTCAAGCACAACACAACCCAAACCAAAGACTAAGTTTGGTATGAATCGGTGGCACTGCAGTCTACCGCGATAGCTTTCAGCTCCCTCGTTATTTGACAAAAGGCTCCCACTCACGTGTCAAAGGCTTCAAACTATTCCGCACTTGCAGAGTACAAAAGAATTCTTGGAAATGAGAAAAAATACGCCGCAAATAGTGTGATTGGGATATAAGTAAATACGGCTCAGCTTAGTCACCTTCGTGAAAACAAATACATGCTAGCAGCATACGAAATAAAACGTCAAGTGCGAGTCGGACTCGCGCACTAAGGGTTCCGTAAGGCCTTGTGTCTTGCCACCTTATAAGTTTTGGTCCATGGCGAGAATCAAAAGTTTTTTTTTTTGTGAATAAACTACAAAACTGTTTTCGGATTTTTTCCTTTACTTGTACTATAAGGCCTTGCTTCGAAGTACCCTATAGGCTTTGGTCCATGGCGAGCATTAAAACTAAGTTTTTTAGTAAATAAATTACGAATTTATATTTTTCGGATTTATCCCCTTACTTGTTCTATAAAACCTTGCTGCTCACCAAATTTCATGATTCTAGGTCTACGGAAAGTGCCCTATAGGTTTTGTGTGCGTGTGATTCCCTTGGAAATTTCAAAATATTCAGACATAAACGGCTGTAACTTTTGAGTGCGTTGACTTTAAATATTATTTATATCGCGGCTCCATTACGGACGTATTTGTACGTAGTATTTGACGTTAATTTCAACTTGATACGTCCACGTTTTCCTGAGAAAATGGGGAAGGTATGGAACCCTAAAAACTACTCCTTCTGCGTGAATGTATTTGTGGTAAGCTGCAATATACTACATGCCTTGGAGAAAAAACTCGCTGTCACAATCTTCTCAGCGAAGTTTCAATACTACTAGCCTAAGTATTCATTTTTTTGCTACCAGTATACTACATAGTACCAAGCTTAATGATTTGGTGCTAATGATAAAACAACAGGTTGTCATTATTTCCAATCCAAGCAATTTAATATGAAACCACCTGTCCCGTCGTTCCAATCGGGAACTAAATTGATTGCCGCTAAAAGTACTAATCGACGAATGGTGAGATTCCAACTGCGGTCAGAACATTTGTCAGTAAATCGCTTCTGGGAGGCGATTCTGGTGATATATCTATTCGACAAATATGCCTAAAATAGTCAAATCACAATGTAGAGTGACTACGAAAACCGTATTCTTTTAACACTTTGACTACCACCGACGCTCGCTGAAGCTTGAAAGAGAACGCGCTAATATCTAATTCGAGAAATATCGAAGATTTGTCATCTCATTCACCAACGAGTGGTCTCGGGCAATCGTTCGTCAGTTCGATAAACGTTGAAGCGATTCAATGTCGGATTAAATCTGAACAATAGATACAGGGACATATTCTTCGACAATAAATAATTTCGTACCTGTCACAATGCTGCCCACTGGACTCTATGGTTCGTATCTATAGTCCAATTCACAATGCAGTTTGGTACAGTTGTCTAGCATAAGGACAAAACCATACTTATTCTTAATATTATAAATTCGACAAATATCAAAGACTTGTCTCCGTAGAATTGTTCCCCAAAGAATGGTCTCGGGCACTGTGTGTGTTGTTTGTCTGCTCGCTTATGTCAAAGCAATTCGTGTTGTATAATTTTTTTTTTAAACTTTATTGCACTGAAGTACTACGTGGGCCAAAACCATATATTTTACAGGGTGGTTGGCATGCCAATATTTGTTTTACAAATATATACACTATATATAACTCTGTGTCTAGTTAAACCTAACATAGGCATTGAGGCACTTCTAATCGAAATGTTTTTACCTAAATAAATAATTCTATTCTATTCTTTTGTATACATATATTTATATATAATTTAAAACTAAGTAACTGACGAAAAATATAACGCGACAAATTCTTCGACGATAGAGAATTGCGTCCCTGACACAATACTGCCACTGGATTCTGTGGTTCGTATCTATAGTCCAATTCCAATTGGCTGTGTAGCCTGGTACAGAGCTGTCCTGCAGTATTGTGACGTCAATTAACATGTTCGACTCTGTGCCCATGCCTACACGTTGTTTATTTATGTGCCCTCTTCAACCGAGCTGTGGATTTTGGTCAGGTACAGTTCAGTTTCAGTGTAGCTAGGTTTCCGTTTCAGTGTTCGATTAGTTAAAGCATTTCTTAGGATCTTCCAACCAATGATTTCATTTTACCTTGTTATTCCTTAGGAACCTATTTTAAAGGTAGATAAAGTTCAGCTTATGAATTAAGCTCTGAAAAATAGATGAAGATGACGTTATTCTGCAACCCGATTTCAACTTAACCTAATACGTAAGCTAACTAGCAGAAGGTCAATTTTTGAGTACTTAGAAAATTGGTATCGCCATGTCCCGGCACTTTTTAGGTGCTTTGGAATATGTCCTGTAAAGTCCGAATAAAATATACAGTCATTGTTCATAAATCAATGACATTTTGCAATCGTTTAAATGAAGTGTCATTAAAACGATTACAAAATGTACCGTCTGGCAGCCCGCAAATGAGCTGTGAACTGGTAATGCTTTCTGCAAACAGTCCATTTATGGCCGGTGGCAGTGAATCTGTTAACTTGTACTTATTTTGAAGTAAGATAATTTGGGGTAATGCGATGACCATCTTTACTTTACCTTATAGCCCTCCAAACTCTAGCGCCATGCCACTTTCTACGGATCTGTAGTTACGTTCCGGTTCGTAAAACAAAATACCGATAACAAAGTTATTTGAGAAAAAAAATTGCACGGATGTTCCGCCATTCCCCAATTCGTACAAAGAGCTCAACAAAGGAAATAATAGAATGATTATTGTAATGTTATTGACAGTAACATTGCATTGCGGTCTCAACGAAATGAATAGAAAATGACTACCTACTCCGAATTGCTTTCAATAGCCAGTGTGAATGTATTAGTTATTGTCTCTTCATGGGGAATGCGCTATGACGGTTATTACACCTACTTTCATGAAGGCTATAATTGTTTAGTTGAAATGAAATTAAAAGATAATAATTGATTGATTGAATCTATAAAATGAGGTATTTATTGAAATATTTAGTGAGCGTTTAAGGTATTTCAACCATAAAGAAAGAAAGAACATCTATTAATTAAATATACGCTGTGTGTTTACTACGACTTTTAAAAAAGGAGGAGGTTATATGCTCGGTCACAGATATTACAATACTATAGGTACTAGTAGCTCGTTGTATGTAGGTATGTATTTTTTTGGATGTATGTCGATTTCTCCGTCAATAAAATAATAATCCGATTTTTCGATGGTTCTTTCGCTAATTGTATAGAAAATAATACTGAAATAGTCTCGTAATTTTTTTATTTCAGAGGTTTTAGTTAAAAACAGTGTAATTTTTTAGTTTTTTAAGGTCAGTTTTTCGTTTTCTTTTAAACAATCAAATGATTAGTAGATTGATTCACTTGGTACCTAATTAAATCCTTCTTCTAATGATAGGATTGTTTTGTGAAGCTAAAATATAATTAAAAGGTGCTAATTTTTTTCTAAACGCTGTAGAACAGCCCACCTAGACAATCTCATAAGCTCCTTCTAAACTTCATCGATAAAAGAAACTAATGAATTCCATCAGAAACCGATAAAAGCTTCTGCCATAAATTCCAGCTCCTATCATAATAATTACTTGAATATCTAGCCAAGAACATCGCACATCACAAGACATTAGTTCCATAACTTATGTTGTCTCGTCGCTAAGCAACTTAACCGTAACTTGCATGCTAATTTAACTACTTGGCAACAGTCTTGGCCATAACTGATTAAGTTGACATTTTGTGTAGCAGTTGCTATCGTTTACACAATCTTGGAAGACTCCGTCAAGTTTATTTGTGGCAATGTAAAGTCTATGAACAGTATTCGTAGTGTAGTATTACTTAGATATACGTGTAGTATTAAACATATTTTACGCACTTTCAGTCGGTTATTTGTACTCTGATTAACTAATTAAAATTCAAACTTCTTGTTAAATAGTTCTTTGAGGTTTGATCATTGAGTTAATTTTTGATTAGAGAGTTAATCTAATCAGTGTTCGAATAACCGGTTGTTAGAGAGTAGAGACGACGCCACAGACGTCGTCTGTGGCTGCGCCACAGACGACGTCTGTGGCGCAGCGGGCGAAGCTCCGCCTGCGACGCAGGAGGTTGCGGGTTCGATTCCCGCCTCGAGACAAATGTTTGTACGATCTGCAGACATTTGTTCAGGGGGTCTGGATGTTTTTCTATGTATAATAAAAAATATCTATCTATGTAGTCTATTGTATTATGTATATCAGTTATCTAGTACCCATAACACAAGCTCTGCTTAGCTTGGGGCTAGATAATGCTGTGTGAATTGTCCAGCATTATTTATTTATTTATTTAGAGAATGAGATCCGCTTAGATCGAAAGGTTTTGTCGTATGTACGACAGAAACTGCTGTTTCTTTATTTTGTTTTCCGTTTCATTTAAAAATACAAAGTGATATATACCCTGTATAATACACTGTGTAAGAATGCAGAGATGGTGGAGATCAAAACGATTCTGTTAACACTTTAATGAATGTCAAACTAATAAAATTCCACACTCCAAAATTCAAAATTCCATAGCTTGCATCAAGAGTGGAGTTTGAGATCCGCTCAGATCGAATGATTTTATCGTACATGTTTGTTTATTTGTTTAATCCAAAAATACAAAATGATACATGTACCCTGTATAATACACTGGAAATAGTAATACACTATATAAGAAAGCAAATATGGTAGAGATCAGGTAGAGATCTTTACATCACAAAATAAACAAACAGATTATGTACGAGTACGACAAAATCATTCGATCTGAGAGGATCCTGTCAACACTTAAGTGACTGTCAAAGTAATAAAATAATAAAATTGCATACTCGTTTATATACTATCATAATTATAAGGTATCAAGAGTGGAGTTTAAGATCCGCTCATATCGAATGATTTTGTCGTACATAATCTGTTTGTATATTTTGTTATTCCTATACATAACCCAAAAATACAAAGTGATTCATAGATACCCTGTATAATACACTATGTAAGTAAGCAGAGATGGTAGAGAACAAAATGACCCTGTTAACACTTTAATGACAGTCAAAGCAATCAAATAAAATAAAATTCCATACTCGTCAATAAGGTCCCACATAAAATTTACACAATAAACGAGTAAGATAGGTTGAAAATAACGGCTCGTGAAATGGCTACGAACTTCCAATAACCTAAGTAATACCATACTCATTATTACAAGAGCATAAGAACTTAAAAGAAAAATCTCTTCTCAATAAAATGATAAGAAGCTTATTTTAACGACTCGTGAATAAAAAGGTTATGGAGCAATTGTATAAAGTTTTTATGATCGTTTTTATCGATGGAATCGTAAGGAATTCAAACGGGGAGTTTAAGAAAAGTACACTGAGGTCCGGTGGTAGAGCCTCTAGGGGTTGTATGCAAAGGATAGTTTTTTTTTGTTTAGATATTAATTGTATGAAATTCGCTCTTTACCGATAAGCTATTGATACTTATTTTATAGTTATTTGTAAAGAATTTTCTATCTTTCTTTTCCCTGTGAAGATTGGTGAATACATCGTGAATGCTCGTGTTTTTGTATAGACCACATAGCTGTATATAACAATTACAATTAGTTTATTTAAACACAAAAATCAATATTATACCTTATACCACAGAATAAGATGTATAATACAATGATTGAATGCTACTGGCATGCTCTATCTACAGAAACAATTCAACTACTTAGACGGATAAACATTCTATAAACACATTACAAAGCAATAAAGCAAATAACATAAACCGAATGAACGAAAGTCATAATAAAAACAACAAGACTGGACAAACAGAGCCGTGAAAAGCTTAAACATTTCCACAAATAAAAGTTATTTGCATACGCAGATACTAAACATCATTTTGTTTTATGAGGTTTTAAGCCTGCGGATAATTGAAGATTTGTTAAATGCTGTCCTTTTGTTCTCGCTAGCTCTTTCTCTCCTCATAATAAAAGAAGCTGCATTAAATAAATATGGAACAGTCATTATTGTTATCATCTGCATAATTCGACGTTTTGCTTTGCATAACGAGTCCAGGCACATGAATAACAATAGACATTCGCACTTCAATGTCCCTTCACCTCACGCAACACCGAACACGATGATTTACTCGAATATATTTACCCTTATCTTCCCCTTATCGAACTCTCCACGAAAAAAGCTCACAATCTACTTCTAAAAAGCGCAAATAACATTCACATTTGCTCAACTCAGAGATGATTAAATTACCTATTTAGATACGCAAATGGGGCTCTTCCAAGCTCATATCATTCGCGATAACCGTCCGCAGTGAAGTCCGTACATAATCCAATCTCGTTTGTAAAGCACACTTGGAGGAGACAAAGGTCGCTGAGGCCGCAGGACCCGCGTGTAGCCTGGCTCGACTTCACTCAACTGACTGCGCGCCAAGGATGCGCGCGCTGCCCTCAGGTACCTACCCTCCTATTAATTATCACCGATACCCCAAACAAAGGACTCCCAGGTCAACAAAACCAGTCAACTGATATTTTCGGGTCTGAAAACTGATCGGCCGAAAGCGAGACTCATCAAACACTCCAAACTGCGTTCATGCCTCGACACTGGCATATGACGCGGCAAAAGAAGAAAAACGCGCAATATGCGGTGAAGGGAGAAAG
The DNA here is from genome assembly GCA_963564075.1 of Eupithecia subfuscata. Classification (NCBI taxonomy): domain Eukaryota; kingdom Metazoa; phylum Arthropoda; class Insecta; order Lepidoptera; family Geometridae; genus Eupithecia; species Eupithecia subfuscata. Next base: position 13,577,894 of record OY751106.1, read on the forward strand.
AGCTATGCATATTAACTGCGGGTTTGAGAGGGACGGGAACAGACATTTTGTAAGCTGATAACCAGAGGCAGCGAACAGAGCGAGGGGAACCATATTCTCGCGCGAGTCTGCATGAACGTAATGAATTAAAATTCAATGGTGTACAGAACTTTGTGCGGTTGTGTGAATCACTCGTTTCTTGCATAAAAGCTTCCCATGTGATCCCGTCATTACTAAATTCAAAATTTTGGGGTCAATTGGGAACCTATTAGATAAGCTTATTCGGTCATTCAAATTGAAATATATCGCATTCCTAAACCTGACTTAGAATGGTTGTAAGTATAAAGAAGATTATACTGTCTAGACATCTCAAATTATTGTTCCAAAATAAGTACTTAAATGGTACCGGTACTTATAGGTTACTTGTCTGGGAAGATCCTAGTGTCATATATGGATAATAATTGTTATGTCAAGTTCTTTATCAATTACATCTCTGATCTCTATCTCATTAAGCTAGAGGTAGTTGAACGAATTATTATCCTTAACGATCAAGGACATATTAAGTTACACGAAACAGAAGACATGCTTAAGATACAACAAAGCAATCGTTCCAAGCAACACAAGAAACGTGGACCACACAGAGTGGGCACACGCGCTAAAATCCAACAAAAAGTTTACGGACAATTTTTACCTATAAACATCCATGGAAATGCAATCCATCATTGGGTCCAAGTGTATCCATAGGCGCACTCACACAAGCACAGCACACACACACAATCCACCGCACCTCCTCACGCGAAGGGAAAATCTTCACACACGACACAGATAAACATGTCAACTGCTCGACATTGTTACCCTAAAGTTCCTTCACGTTTTTCACGACACAATCACCATTTCACACAAATTATAACACAAGCCGGATAACTAAACACAGAAGCACTAGATTATTTCACAATATCACCCGCGTTCAATTCACGAAGACGAGGTTTTCGACGAAAAATACGCGTAAGTATTGTAGTGTCGGCTCAGTTACTGCTGTACTCCCCGCCCTGTTCCAGAGGCGAATGGCGAGCGCCGACGCCATATTGGATCTCACTTGACGGGTGCGCCCAGAGGCATCTATCGGTGAACGCTTGAACAAAGATATGAGGTTGGCCGCTACCTTGCTAACGGCTCACGCTTTAGCTCTACCTAAGCTCTCTTTGACGAGCATTTAACTAAATCTAGGCATTAACAAGCTGTGATTTCTCAAAACGCTTCTATTATAGCAATTTTAATCGTAATTCTACATCGCTATCACTTTTTATGAGGTTAAGAAATGTAGAGTAAAGTAACGTGGTTAGGAGCCTGACAACGTGGTGTTTTATAATTTCCCCAGATGGCGTTTTCAAAGGCTATGCAACTATTTAGCATGATTGAAGCATGCCCTGTGCTATTCCGTAGATTTTATCAAAACATGTAGAGAATGCTCTACTTATTGACGCTTTATCAACAAAAGCTCTATCATTGCAAACCTCATTATACTTTTACGAACTTATCGTTAACTATTACCGTTTTTTAAATTATAATTAGGCTAGTGGACCCGTTAAAATTTAAGTAATTTAAGTAATTATGCGAACATTGTACATATGCGAGATTATAGGTAGAGTATGAATGAATTTTGTAGCCGAGCACTTTGACTTCCGAAATCAGATGAATTTTTTAATTCGTGTAAAATTATTGAGTTCACTTCACGTAGGTATCCCATTGGAATTCAAATCCTAAACATCATCATTATGTACCTAAGTACCTACGAACGATTCCGTATCAGAGGTCTTTCGTCTCAGTAATTGTTATTGTGACACGGAATGATACAGAAAAGACACTGTACTTTTGAGAGCATAATTTATTAGACACTAGACGATCGCCTCGTGGTTTTACCCGCGTAACTCCCGTTCCCGTGGGAATTCAGGGATAAAATATAGCCTATGTCACTCCCTGAAATGTAAGAATTTTTCAAATCGGTCCAGAAGTCTTGAAGCCTATTCAATACAAACAATCAAATCTTTCCTCTTTATAATATTAGTATAGATAGAATACCACTTTGTAAGCCTGAACGAAAAATGAATCATTATGAACGTAATTTTAAACAAAACGTGCGAAGCCGCGGGCAGAAACTAGAACAATAATAAACTCTTTAGTAAAAAAGAAAATTACAATCAAATAAAAGAAACAAATTAGAACTAGTATTAACAAATGAGCTAACTGCAGACTGTTGCAAACAATAATCATAATTTATATGTAATATCGTTATTGTCACATTTCATTCTCCACGTTGATTTAATAGTTATATTATAGTGACCTAATTGTTTCTGAACGGTTGCCCCCGACACTCGATCCAATCAAACTCGTAAATCTCAATTATAACTCAAACAATGACATGTTTACAAATAATTTGTTCCATAGAATTCAAATCGTGCCATAGAATACAACTTTGATTATGTTGAACATTTTCCAAATAACATGACAAAGTAATTTCTTGGGTCCATTGACTGTCAGGAACCAACCTAGGTTATAGTGGGTTAGTTCTACTCAATGCCAAATTTCTTCCCAGAGAATGCCACAATGCCACGGATGATGTCCTCCTAGCCGAAATTACTCCTAACGGACACTAGATATGTCCTCAAGACAGACTATAGTGCATAAGTGTATGCGCAAGCACGTCATGTGCACTCTCATAATCATACGGGACGGCAGACCAACACCACTGGGGCGAGGTCAGGCGTAAGGCCAGCAGCTTAACGTGGTAATGAGGTCCCGGGTTCAAGTCCCGGATCGGGCCAAAAATTGTTATTGTAGATATTCAGCATCAAGCATTACGAGCATTACAAAGAGTATCGTAAATGTTTGCCAGTTGTATAACATCGCGACCTCGATGTTCATCGCGGTGCGACGCCAAGTTTTATGTTCTTGCCGTGATAAAACCATTTTTGATTCCTCGGCAAAACGGTAGTTACTGTTATTCTTTAGTGCTATCTGTAATACATTAAATAAGTTCAAACATAAGTTAAGCATATTCATAACTAGCTCATCATCAAGCTTATCCATAGACGACCTCTGTGGCGCGGTGGGCGAAGGTCCGCCTGCGACGCAGGAGGTTGCGGGTTCGATTCCCGCCTCGGGACAAATATTTGTACGATCTGCAGATATTTGTTCAGGGTGTTCTGGTCGATTTCTATGTATAATAAAAAATATCTATCTACGTACTCTTACTATAATATTATGTACTTATATCAGTTATCTAGTACCCATAACATAAGCTCTGCTCACCTTGGGGCTAGATAATGCTGTGTGAATTGTCCAACATTATTTATTTATATTTATTTATTTATATCCTTAGCTCTGCACTCATGAAAAGCAAAGAGGCTAGATTGACTCATAAAAGAGATTTCTCTAACTTCTGAGTAATAGGAGACGCGACGTTACGGCCAAGAAAGTACTATGTGTAAAACAATAAAGAGGTAAAGACTTAAGTCAAAATAGATAAATATATCTACTGTGCTTAAATTATGCGGTGGACTTATATGGGTTGATACTCACATCAAGCTCATATCCTTAGCTGTGCACTCATGAAGAGCTAAGGGGCTAGTTTGACTCATAAAATAATATTTTCTTACTTCTGAGTATTTTCTTAATTCGGAGACGCGACGGTACAGCCAAGAAAGTACTATGTGTAATATTAAAGTTCATATGAGTGAAGAGCTAACGGGCTAGTTTGACTCATAAAAGAGTATTTTCTAACTTCCGAGTAATAGGAGACACGAAAGCCTGCTAAGAAAGTACAGAACTAAATAAAGAGGAAAGTAGAAAGATGACCTACGTAAGTACTATGTTAATAGTTTAACTTAAAATGTGGCTTGTCACAAGTAAAAGAGTAATTAGAGTTTTGAATTGACAGGCAGGAGAGTTATTTCTTCTGTTCCTCGCGCTCTAGGGCTAGTACATTATTTTAAATTTACCTTTAGCCCGCGTTTTTCCGGGCTACAAAATTTACCGGGATAACATTTACCTTGCCAATTTTTATTAAGATCCATTCAGTATCATCAATTATTTCCGATTTAGTGATATTAATATGGAGCTGTGTGTTGCCGGCTTAGAATTGACACCACCCCAATTCTTCCCACGCGTGTCGGGTGGTCGGCGGGGAGGCAGGTTGGCAAGGAGTCCAAGTTGGCAAAAAACCTAATAAATTCAAACAAAACATAATGTTCATATTCGAGTCACGCTGCGCCGAACGCCTCTAGTAATTAAACGTAACGTCGGAATCCTCCATTTGTTTCAGTCTACATACGCCAGTTAAATACAGTCGGCAAACTGCATTTATACTGGAACCTGCATCCGTGGATGGGGTTTCTAATCCGTTGTTGTAAAATCGGTAATTATCTATCGGGATATGTTGTTCATGCACTAATTAGCGTGGAAGAAATATGGTTTGGAGATAATCAAAAAGAGGTAGAGATCAAATCATGCGATATTAATTTGTTTATTGAGAAAATAACATCGTAAGAGGTTTTTTTTGTTACCCTAAGGCGATGATCTAGAAAGGTACTTAACTTATTTTAGGTAAATATATACAAATATAAGTAATAAACTAATCTAAAATCGTGAGACTTGAGAACTGGTGAGTATCTGGCGCAGCGCATCAGCATTGCCATACAGCGTGGCAATGCAGCCAGCGTCTTGGGGACGCGACGACTGGTATTGATGTGGATCAGTTGAGCTACCTGTAGACTGTTTGCAACAGTCTGCAGTTAGCTCGATTGTTTCAATTGTAAATACTAGTTGTAATTTATTTCTATTAGTTGATTGAAATTTGCTTTTTGAATAAAGATTTTATAAACTAATCTAAAATACATTTTGTTTCTATCACGAGATATGCCTTGTTCTAGAGTCTACTTAGGTATTTGATATTTTGAGATTTGAAGTTTTGCTAGATTTCTGCATCTCATTTTCTGTCAATTGGATAAGTAATTAATATATTTTTGTCATTTTTCAAACTGATCTGCTGTTCTTAGGAAGATTCGCGTGATTCTAATTCAGACTGGCATATACAACACTTTCATGGCCCAAAAGTTCATGTAGATAAATGTACATGTCGCACAAGACGCACATAGATGGACATGCAGGTCCTTGAAGCGGAAGCTGGGCAGTGAAAGCGTTTAACTTGACTAGAACTCCCGACGCAAAAAGAGAGGGGTGTTATAAGTTAAACGTGTCTGTCTGTGTATCTGTCTGTGGTATCGTAGCTCCCAAACGGATGAACCGAATTTCGTTTAGTTTTTTTGTGTCATAGATAATTTTATCCCGAGTGTTCTTAGCCATGTTTCATGAAAATCTGTTCAGTCAATGAACGACATCGGGTTTTTAAAATTTTTAATTTGGTCTTGTTACTACATTTTCTTTGTTTATTAAGCTGTCAAAAGTTTTTTTTAAGTGTTGATTGAACAGTTTTCTCCAGTTCGTTGTGGTGATAATGGCAAAAATAAACTATACTGTTTGGGAAAGCACATTCAGCCGCGGACGTACCTACCTTTGTCTGCTGATGAAAAGCAGGAAAGCAGCTTTCAAATGCTATGTCTAAAAGATCTAACCCTAATTATACCTACTATAAGATGAAAATGTAGAGCACACTCGAGACACAATAATCTGAATTAAATTCACTGTTACCTCTAACGTTATAATGACAAAATTCGTCAGAGCTCTGAATTCGACACGGGACCGCTTTTGAATAGCTTCACCAAATTGAATACACAAAACAACGACGGGAGGTCTCGGGCTGCTGTGGGAGATATTTTGTTTATGAACTCTGTGGCGCGGTGGGTGAAGGTCCGCCTGCGACGCAGGAGGTTGCGGGTTTGATTCCCGCCTCGCGGCAAATGTTTGTACGATGTGAGTTAATCAAGAACACATTATGTAATAATGTGTTCGGCACATTATTACATGGCACATGTCAGATCTTATGAGTAGAGTGATTTCAAATGTATTCAACCCGCAGTGTGCAAATATTAAATCGCAGTGATTCAGATGGCTAAAATAATCAATAATTATAATACAATCGAAGATAAATAGCTAACAATCAGATAATTAAGTAAAATATTCCTATCAGCATTACTTTAATTTATTTCCAAGGTAAATACACGAGTTGATTTCAACAAATCGTGTTTCAACCGTTCCTTGAAGGCACACGTGTTACAGTTCATAAAATTCATTGCTTTGCCGTAAAGCGGAGCCGTAAACTCTAAGCACAAGTCTTTATATTATGCAATCTTTTATTTCAGGAGCTAGGAGTATCTGCTGTATTTTAAACCAACTTCGAAAAAAGGCGGAGGCTCTATGTTCGGCTTTAATATGATGTATTTTATTATTTATCGATTTCGCCGTCAATTACGAACCAATTTTGAAAATTCTGTACTATTGTATAGAAAATGGAGCTGAGCTGGTTCCATAAAAAAATGCTTAGTACTTCTCCCGCAAAACTCAAAAAACAGTGTAAAATTAAGGAATTCGAAAAAGATTTTTTTTTTTACAATAAACAATCAAATTATACCTTGACTAATTTACTGCAAAAATTTCACAAGAACATTAAATAGGTTGCAACTACAACTAACAAAAGGAAATCTCCCGGTGAAGGAACTAGGAAAGCCCTGGAATTAAACCAATTATTTAATTAGTGGGCCTTATTATAGTGGACAGGTTAATATAAATAAAACAACATTAAAAAAATTGAAATTTGAGGTAAATAAATTATTGCAGAAAAGTCTTTTTGAAGACTGTTCTCTAAATGGCCTAAATAAGGGCTTGTTTTCCAGTTTCAACCAGTCATGAAAAATAAGAAGAAATCAATGAGATATTTTTGGAAAAACACATAAAATAAGGCAGGCCTAAGTTTCAACCAGTCGTCGTCCACGAAAAAGAAGAACAAATCAATGAAGTATTTAGAAGAAAAAACATAAAATAAATGGGGGTTTGGTTTCAACCAGTGAGTGGTTGCCCAAAAAAAGAAGAAATCAATGAGATACGTATCTAAAGAAAAAAACATAAGATAATCATGAGTTCCTATACGTTTTGTCGTTTACCTTTCATCAAAACAGCTCAGGATGTAGAAAAATATCGAATAACTTCCCGACTACATCGTCGCGTTCGAAACGGTTGCCGGATTCTCATTTTCCGTCGATTATGAAATTTAAGCAACGTGAAATCCTATTCTCGAGTAAATTTCTTTCCAATATCTATAAACACGGGAGTCAGGTGAAACGATGGTTGTATAACAACCTTTGCCGAATAGACCATAGACAGGGTGCTATATTATACTTCGGTAACTTTTACCTCATACTACATTTGCATTCCTTAAGATCAAACATAGACATTGTGTTGGATTTTTTCTTCGGCCTCATGTTAGATTAAATTTGCTTTCCTCATGTAACGGTGTACGACCTCTTTGGCGCGGCGGGCGAAGGTCTGCATGCGACACAGGACGCGTTGTGGGTTCTATTATCACGACAGTAAAATTATTTTGTTATGTCAATAGTTAAACATTTCTTACAAAATAGCTCTTAAAAAGTAAATTGTCATCGACTTATTGAGACGACTCATTCGTTTATTACAATCAAACTCGTAGTTTCAGTGCTACGTAAACCTTTAACGGAAACATATACATGGGCCATACAAACGGGAACATAGAAACGGGACATATAATTCCTACGGGAACATATAAATGGTATTAAAAATCACGTCGAATAATATTAACTGTCCGAATTTGCTTCAAAAATCAAGCTTAACGTTCCCTGCAAACCTATCAGATTTAACCCCCCTATCTACGTTCCCCATGCTGGCACTAACTACCGACCAAATTCCTTGCGAGCGAGCAATAATTTTAACAAATGAAGTAGCAATTTGACCTGGATGTATTCTGCACAAGTGTCAGCTCGGCCAGGCGGCGGCTCAGCGGAGAGTTTTTTGGTGCCAATGATGATGATAAGTAATATGTATCCTAATCTAACTATGTTTTAAAGATGATGCACGTAGACTAGTCACATCATGTTCATAGTCTTTTTCATTGTACTATTCCACCACTATCCGTGAAAACCTTCAATAAGTTTTCTGGTACTTATTAATTTGTAATTCTGTTAATTTTTAAGGCTTCGGTTTTCCCCTAAATAAATAAAAAATAATTAATACATTTGGTGACAACCTCCATTGGTAACCATTCTCCGTTGGTAGTCGGATAAAAAATAAAAGGCAATCTATATATTCATGGATATGAAATGCTACAACCGTGGCAGTAGAAGTAAATCGTGGGGAGTAAAATAGAAGAGAGAAGGAATAAAATAGAAACCTTGCCCAATACTGGGAAAGTAACAGTTAAATATACAGGCTGCCACGAAACATGTGTGCCAAGCAACTTCAAAAAATTTTAAAAAAAATCGAATTGAAATATCGTAAACAAATGTGGATCCCCTGGGGGTCTCAAATCACCCCATTTCGGCTTAGAACAGAATATTACGTAGCCACCTGTATACGAACACTACCAGTGGATATCCCTAAGGGCTCTAGTCCACACACTTATTTTTCGCAGTGAAAATCTACGGTTAATTCACCGTGTAAGTGAAGGCACGGTTGTCAGTGTTGTATGGATCACTATTAAAGCTTGTTGACACGTCGGTTTTTTAGCCGTAAAAATCTACGGTTAGGTAATCCAGACATCAGATTATTTGCAATACGGACTGAACTTTTTACCCCAGATTTTTCGTATGTTAAGTTTGCACGGCGCCGTCAACAAGCTGCCATAGCGTACCACAGACACAGTTGTCAGTATTCTATGATATGTATCAACATACCATACAACACTGACAACTGTGTCTTCACACGGCGAGTTAACCGTAGATTTTCACGGCAAAAAAAACGAGTGTGAACAAAGGCCCTTAATTGCCTGTTACGATCCCTGCGGTAAGAGATATGACTACTGTAACACTCTAGTATAAAAAACTATTAGCTTATAACATGTAAAACAGCGCTAAGTGCATGTGGATTGGAAAGCCGGAGTTACGCCTGCGGGGCCATCGTAATGCGCGCAATACCAAACGTTCAATACAAGCACTCGGCGATTTTATAGCCAGTAATATTATCTACGTGGAGAAAGTTGAGGTCTTATAATGGTTCAGTTACATGTTTTCATTTCATGGCCAAGGGTTCGGCGAGACTTGAGTGGCTTAGGCTTGTGCAGAATGTCAAATATTTCGTATTGGTAGAGATTCTGTTGGCACCAAAACCTTAATTAACTAGCCTAAAATTGTTGCCAATCAGGCAAATTAGGACCTTGTAACATAACTGATAACGATTCTTCATTAAAATAAAGCCACAGAAATAAATGAATAAATAAATAAATAATGCTGGACAATTCCTACAGCATTATCTAGTCCCAAGCTAAGTAGAGCTTGTGTGGTGGGTAGGTACTATATAGCTGATAGACATTATACAATACACTACATAGATAGATATTTTTTATTAAACATAGAAAACATCCAGAACACCCTGAACAAATATCTGCAGATAGTACAAACTTTTGTCCCGAGGCGGGAATAGAACCCGCAACCTCCTGCGTCGCAGGCGGACCTTCGCCCACTTCGCCACAGAGGTCGTCAGAAATACAGATCTGCAAATATTCGTAATTTCAATTTTAATATTAATAATTTCCGGGTGTTCTGGGTATTTTCTATGTATGATAAAAATATCTATCTACGTAATGTATTTTACTAAGTATATCAGTCATCTAGTACCCATAACACTACAAAAGCTCTGCTTAGCTTGGGGCTACTAGATAATGCTATGTTCAATTTTCACCATTATTTATTGTTTACTCCAGTCTATAGGTAGTCGTGTCGTTTCAGTTGTGGTGTAGGTAAGTCTATTAACAATCCAGATCATTTAAACTGTTGCAAATTAATGGCAATGATTCATTCATCAAATTCTCATCCTTGCTAAACTCCATGACCCAAAAGTGTAGTTTAGTATTCTTGGTTTATAAAAACTAGAAATCAAAGCAACGGCATCACATCACAGAAAGACACGCAGTAAAAAATTACTCCAACTTCAATACGATTATCCTACTTACAAAATCTAAAACTATAATAATATTAAACTTTGCTTTCTGTTTAGTGAAATTCGCTTGAGTTTGGGCGCTGCGCTGGGAGGTGCGACACAGCTTTAGACTTATGCGCTTTACAGTGTTTCACTGTATTTTATCTTTATCATGTTTAAATAAACATTTCAACTATTTTGCCTCCTCTAACTTAAGCCAAAGCACGTCATGCATCATCCGCCTTACCGACGCGTCGGTACGATTTGCATGCCTGATGCAGTGGTATAACGGTAGCCGTCAATGCAGGCATTCACATGCGTTGAGCTCATGCCTTGTTGATTGTTTGCTGACTATTGTTATCCTGTTTACCTTCCATAGACGCGAGATGAAATGAAACAATGATTGAAAAGAAACAATGAGAATGAGACTCAATACCTAAACTTTCAATCTCATGTAGATAAACTATGTGTGAGGTGGTAAACAAAATTGAAATTAGGACTTCGTGTTTGGTCTCATCTAATTAGATCTGTTTAAATAGTCTTGTAGGTACCTAACCTCTTCCTAAAATTTTATTGTAAAATAACAATACCGTAACAAATGAAATTACAATCAAAAAATATAAATACATTTGAACTAGTTTTTACAATTGAAACAATTGAGCTCACTGCAGACTGTTGCAAACAATTTACAGCTAGTGCAATCGGATCCATATCAATAGCAGTCGGAAGCGGCCCCAAGACGCTAACTGCAGTGGCAAGCATAATCAAATAAATAAAATTAAATAGTAATTATACAAAATAACAAATATTGCAGCCCCTACAAGCTGTAGCTAGTGCTCTGCTTTAAAATTGTAAAATAAAATATTAACCAATATTGAAGCCTGAAGTTTTAATAAGCGGGGTCCGATAATGGAGATTAATGTGCCTGCGTGCCTGAGAATTTAAAAATCCTTCTTATTTCTTCTTTGTCGAGCCAGTATAGTATATTATTGCAAAAGTTGATATCAGTTACAAAATAATAGGATTTATTGGCAGTCTTGAGTCGCAATCGCAAAGACAAGGGTAATATAATTTACTGTTTGATCTTCGTACTCAACCTACTTGGATAAAACCGACAATACTCTTAGAAGCATAAGTAACCTTTTGTATGAATGTATTGAAGCTAATGACGGTATTGCGTGTGCGCTGGATGGCTGACATTGAATTCTAGTTTTACGACAGTTCATGGCAGCGTTTGAGAGAACGGGAACTAGTAAATAAATAAATAAATAAATAAATAATATATAATAGTAGTTACTACTTAGTGCTTAAAACCAAATGAGAATACTTTAGTTTAGAAGGTGTGGATGAAAATCATCCACAGTTCGTTTGGAAATGCAAACTACCCACCAAAACCAGGTTAGGTTTGAAACTGAAACTGAGTGTGCACTTTTTAATTTACACCGAATTATTATTCCCAAGCTTTGTTCCACCAAAATTCTTAAGTTTTTTTCTGTATTGTGTTATGATGTACCTACCTACCTTAGTTCTATTTATGTTTTCTATGTGACCTTTGTATTCTGTGTGGCAGTGTCGAATAAATATTTTATCTATCTATTTATCTGGATTTTAGGTGAATAGTGGACACTGGAACGAATTCCGCGAGCATTTGTCTTAGCATATTGGTTTTATGGCAGTAATATGTGTTATGTAACTCTTCCTTTGTTAAAACCAACTTTTTCCGTCGAGTCTTTTGTTTTATTCTGTTGGCAGTTCAGAAAAACCAAAACACTGATTGAGCAATAGTTTAAAATTGAGAAAGGATTATAAGTTTTTTCTACTACTACTATTGATGTTAGATGAAATAGGTATATTATTTAAGAAGGTCTTCTGAAAAAGCTATTTTACCCTCTTTTACCCTCGTATTCACAGATCAGCCTCTACGAGCAGCTGATGCCCATGAGTGTCATACATGGGCCAGGAACTGTTAAATAATACCTATCATAAAATACATGCGGCAAGCTGAAGACAGGGCGCTATGGCGCTGGACGCACGAGCAGTGGACTAATATATAGGCTGATGATGATGATGATGATAAAATACATACGTTTCTGAATACAATGTGATTTCCGATAAAAATGAAAATAAAAAAAATTGGTTGTCTGTAAAGTCGGTTTACTGACGATAGTTGAACGTGACAACGCAGACGCATCGCTCACTCAAGTAGGAGAGAGACGGATGTCGAGCGCTCTCGCTTGCACTTCAAGCCCTACATGGAACGCCTCAGAGCGAGGTAACGCCGCATGACGTCATGTTGAGGTAACGCCGCATGACGTCATGTTTTTTCGTGCGTGCAGCCGGCTCTATCGAATTATAAGACGTTGTCACGTCAATAAAAAGAAGTTTATTCATCAAAACTATAATATATCTAAGTTATAAATGATCTTAAATCTTTTAAGTACTAACTAAAACTCAAAGCAAAACTAAAAAAAAGCAGCACAAAAGAAAAAGCACTCTGCAGCAAAAATATAACTTTCATGCTCAAGCAATCACTCCACAATCCCATCAAGCCGCATTTCAGCCTGCCACCGATCCATCAATCAATATTACGACAGCATTACGCACGCCGTTGAAAACAAGAACTTGACGCGTTCACTCGATTATGTGTATTAAACATTTTTACACTTATTATCATACCATTATACTTCAATAGCTATCGCCCGCGGGTTTGTACGCACTTTTCGTAAGCCGATGTAGAATGTTTGTAAGCAAACCACGACACATATAACGAAAACTCGCTTGACGTCGAGTTTTAGACATGGTGGAAAGAGCTTAAAAGTTAGAATAACCTTATTTTACTTTTGAGCTCTTTTCTAGCCCTGGTCGTGACTTTTGCGAAGTTTATTTTCCAGAAAGATACCACGCTTACCCCGCTTAGCGCGTCCAGCATCTTCAAGTCTTCATCGGACTATCCAAGAGGAGTTGCTTTCTGTGAAATAATGCTGCTGAGATCTCGGGAAGGCCCAGACTTTTTCAAAAAGCTCTGTGGCCGATGAATCTCGATTTGAAAACTTTAAAAAATCATAACTCGACAACTACGAAAAATCGGGGAACATACATGGGGTATTTGCTGATACCATCGGGGGTGAGGCTTTCATTTTTTTATGACGTCACTGTTTGGTTCACACTGTATATACTACGATCCTTCTTGGTGGCGGATCATATAGCTCGTATTTTTTCACAAGGCTAAGACAAACTACAAGTGTGTCAAGCATGCAGCTGTAGGTATATTTTATGACCTAATCGTACTATTTCTATGCTATGATCTAACTATCGATAAGACTGTTGGAGGAAAATTATAATATTTAAAAAAAATCCGGAACAAAAACATGTCCAGGCATAATGGCATTTCAAGCCGCTATAGTTAAAAATTAGAAAACTTGTTAATTTCCATCAAAAATAAACTATCTAAAAGTGAGGTTATCACTTGAAAAATTATACATAATAATAAACTTAACAAAAGCTCATAAAGTTATCGACATAGCTCCTTGAATTAGCAAGTTAAAGTGGCAGTGGTACGGCCATATCTCGCTAAGACCGACAACCGCTGGGGTAAACGGTTCTTTGAGCGGGGACCGCGACTCGGCAAACTTAGTGTAGGACGCCCTCCAGCCAGGTACGATGACTACCTGCGAAAGACTGTAGGCAGATGCTGGATGCGGTAAGCTGAAGACAGGGCGCTCTCTCTGGGCGCTGCGCTCATTAAGGGAGGCCTATGTCCAGCAGTGGCCTATTTAAGCTGATGATGATGATGAATGAGCGCTCTAAATTGGTTGCAGCAGCAGATAGCACCACAGATACCGTGTGAATTTTGTAAATACCTACTTGTATCTCTTATCTGTAAATACCTACTAGCCTATACTCCGACCAAACTCAAGATAAAATATTTGTAAACATCGCCCCCATACTCAACCTAAGAACCACATTCCTGTTAGTAATTTGTGTTAGAATTCGAAGTCAAAAAGAAAATATGTGGATTTTTCTGTTGTAAGTTGTTAAAAACATTGTATTATACCTTGAGAATTACCTGAGTACAGTACCTACTCACTTTTCTTTGTAATTAAAAAATTAACATATTAATTTCTTATTTACTCTAAAATCATCATACTTCAATCTAGGATTTTATTTGCGCAGGCTCCTCTATAATTTTAGCTTCACAAAAAACGCGTTAAAAGCCAAGTTTTTTTAAAATATAAGCACTTACCTTAATGCACAGTAAAACCAGATATAAAATAAACTTTCTAAAAGCAGGATTTAACTATTTACGTAAATAACGTTGTCGTAGTTAGCTCTTGACACCGGCCGGGCCGCATTTCATTCGCTCCTGCACCGTTGGAAAAACCGTTGCTTTCCCTATTTGGAAATGTGCCGTGTTTTTCTTCAGAACTCCTTTTTGCATCCGCGTTTTAGAATTAGAATGCGGATCTCTACTCGGTTCTAGGATTCTAGATATTTTTGCAAACAAAGGATTACAAAAGTATGAAATATTGGTGAAAAGTTTTTACGACACTGATAGGTATCACCGGAGCAAATTCCATAAGTTGAAAACCATTTTGTGTTTCAAAGTTTTCATTCGTCTCATGTCCGTTTTTGAACTCGAATTCGAACCTCTTTCGCTGTGTGAGTGCAATAATATGCGTTATTAAAGTATGTTATTTTGATAACCTTGCTATTGCCGAGAGAACAGAGTTTATATGTTTGTTTATCTATTGAAGCTTCTAAAAATCAGGTTGCCAATAATTATTATGTCCTCCTTACCGAGTACTAACTACTTTCTAAAAAAAAATAAATAAAAATAAGGATAGGTAGGTACTAAAAAATATCAGAGTTTTTTAGGAAAAATGCCAAACCAAGAAGTGGTAATCCTAAACGTATCTGACAAGTGGAAAACATTTATACCTCCAAGATGTTACTAATTAATCGTGGTAGTTTTAGTAACATCTTATAAACCTACCTTAATTACTGCTGTAAGCCAAATATAAATAGGTATTATATACCTGAGCGAAATCTCAGTTCTAATCTAGCAAAATTAAACCTCTTCAAGACGAACGAACAAAAGTTTAAACACTATATCTGATTCAAACCAAAATAAACATCACACTGAATATTGGATATACTTGGGGCTGGATAATGCTGTGTAAATTGCCCAGCATTATTTATTATTTATTATTCAGGACCAACCAATCACCAAGATTCGCGTGTCATGCAAAGAAAAATAACAACCTGGAACCGGCATTGCTGCATTCCTAGCGAGACAGCGAATCACTTCTTCACTTTACTTCAGCTCAGTTCGAAAGTAGACGCACACTCGATCAGACGCTGCGTTTTCCAGCGCACTTCGGTTCCGAATACGGTATTCTTATTCAAACTTTTTTCTTAGTTCAAAATTGTAGTGGCCAGTGTTGTGCTCTATTGGATTGTTTGAACTTTTTGGATTCTGGTTTTTTTTTATTTTGTTTGGTAAGTGGAACCTTTTTACTTTAATGATTTAGTGCCGAAGTCTTTTGTTATAGTTTTTACATAATTGTTTTTGTTACGTGTAGAGAGGTGTTCGATGTTTAACTATTGATTTCATTAAGCATAGACAAACTTTCGAATTAATTTAAATCACATAGAAAACTCATCAAAAGCTGTTTACTACCAGTTTTATATGATGTTGCTACAACCTGTTGGAAATGTAAATATTCTATCGATTCAAGATTTTACATAACGATTACCTACTTACTCCTCTATGCCTAGTAATATCCTTTTATAGGATATTATCTAGGATATTTTAGACATTCATATTTCTAGGAGATAGGATTATCTGTTGACTATTACAAAATGTAAATTTTCTTTAGCTTCGAGGAATATTTTACTTGGGTCATGATTAGCCACTTACTCGTTTATGTCTGTGAGTGATAAAAGGTATGGTAATGAGATACATGTTTATATTTTATCAGGTTGCATATCATAAATCTGGAATATTAGATTATTATTATTGTGTCCCACTGCTGGAATATTGGACACAAAATGTATTATTTTCTATATTATGTTTTATTTTTGAGCGCTTGATATTGTGAGTATCAATGTGTATTGCTTATCATTGCATATATTTGTGGGCTATACTTACATTGGTTGGTATTCATTTATGCTGTGTTTGTTACCGGTGACATTCATCAAACATTCACAATAAATAATTCATTATCAATATGAAAGTGCTGCGAGGTGCCGGTTTATAATTTGCACCACCCCAGCTCTTCCCGCGGGTGTCGTAAGAGGCGACTAAGGGATATCCACCGGGGGCGGGCAGCAGCGCCTCCTGCAGAACAATGCTAACACCGAACTGCGATCCCCAACCAATACCCCGGGATTATGGGCCTGACCCTCCATGAGATAAAGACCAATAAGGCGCTTATCAAGGGTAGGCCTGCGTCCAGCAGTGGACCAATATAGGCTGTTGAGGTTGAGCTTGAGGATGAAAGTGGAAATGAAATTCTTCTACATCATTAAATTTTTTAGTAGTTTCGTATTCACAGTATTTTAATATCGGGAAACCTAAAAAGATAAAAGGATTTCATTTTGGGTTTGAATAAAAAAGTTCAAAAACATGTTTGTTCATACATACATTAACTGCATACAAGCTTATGAAAATGACTTGCCTCTTAAAATACCTACATCCAGGAATCGTAAAAGTTTACAGCCGACATCTCAGACATAAAATTTCAATAATTAGCCATGTGGCTATATAAAAACTATAAGATGCCCATTGTTTCGCCTGTTAAAGAAGACCCATTGTGTTCGAACTCACATATCTCTTATTTTGTTGGTTTCGGATTTCTTCTGAATTTCCTCGTTGATAATCACAAAGCCTAACAAATGCAAAAACTTAAGCTTTTGAATAACTTCACATCAATCAAGCTTAGCGTGATTCGAAGATCCTGAACTAGCACTACCATAACTAAAATAAGTTAACAAAAGTAAATATAACATACGAGGAACAGGCCTAATCGCTAATCCTACTTCCTACTAATATTATAAACGCGAAAGTTTGTAAGTATGGATGGATGGATGTTTGTTACTCTTTCACGTAAAAGCTACTGAACGGATCGGGCTGAAATTTTGCATACAGGTAATTGTAATCCTGGAGTCAAACATAGGCTACTTTTTATCCCATATATCAGTTCCCGTGGGATAGAAATCTCTTTTAAACGTTTCCTTAGAAACGACGCGTGCTAAGCCGCGGGGCGCAGCTAGTAGTTTATAAAGATGGTCATAATGAGAGCGAAGAAAATGATGACAACAACACTGTTCAGGATGATGTCAAACAGATAAATACTGTAGTTATAGATTTTTTTAAGCCTTTTTAAATCATTTTGTCTTTTAGAAGAAGGCAATGGAATAAGCGACCTTATCATTTAAGACCATGGCTTCTAAAATCTATTATAAAATACCGGATATACTAAAAGACGAGGAATAAGACCAAATATTTGAAACCAAATTAAAATAAACCTTTTACATAAATGCTATAATGATTTTAATGACTTCTTCAGCGACAAATTAAAATAATAAAATAAAAATACTTACTAATAAAAATGTGTTATCAATACTTACAACCTATACAATATTTTATAAAAACGTACTTACTTAAGTTTTTAGTGAATATTATTCACTAAAAACATAAGTTACTGAATTATATTTTCCTGCTAAAACCTAACCAGAGATACTTATAGACACCCGGTCCACCTCCACTCTCAGTACCTATTGCCACGCCCTGCTAGGGTACCATTGTGTCTCTTATACATTACTTAGATATTAAGACCTAAAAATGTACACTGTGAATGCAATAAATAAATATGAATATGAATATGACCATGACGACCACAATGATGACGATGATGACATAGAGTCCATCAAATATTTACTATATAACCACATGTAGGCCGCTATGTGAAATCGCCTAGCCAACAGATCGGATTGCGATGCAAATCGTACCGCACGCGAGTGAAAATACCACACTGTTTACATAAATCTGTGGCTGGGGCGGATAGATCTAGTTTGAAATAGTTTCCCGAACACTCTATGAATTTACATGCCTATATCAATTTAGGTGTATGTTATACAAACAAAGGTATGGGATTCTTTAAACAATTCATATTTAGCCTAACCTCCCGCCTTTATGTTTGAATTATTTTACCTATCTGGGTTTGTGTTCGTTTACCTTTCGATGTTTATTTTACTTATTTTGTTTATTTAATAAGTAGTTACAATGTTTATCCTTCTTCTTTTGTTCTTAAATGTGTGACACCTGAAATTCCAAAAGACTCTTCTGTGATTTTTTTTTTAAATTATTATGATTGACTCAATGTAAAGAAAACAAGTACATGTTTATATCAATTGAATACATTCACAAAACAAATAACATAATACCAATACAAAAGCATCTGTTTTGAGATATCTTTCAATTTTGATTTTATTGTTTCACTCAAGACGAACGGAAGACAGGGAGGCATGGCATGGAAACAGCTGGTCTACTCCTCAATCAAAAGCTTTTCAGGGCGGGCATCCAGATCCATCCCACAGCCTATAATGGTCTACTGCTGGACTCAGGCCTCCCCCTGATAAACGCCTTATTAGCATTTATCTTATGGGGGGTAATACCCATAATTCCCACGCTGGGCATGCGGGTTGGGGATCACAGTCTGGCGGTAGAATGTTTGGGCCAGGACGGTCATGACATTCAGTAATGAAGAACACGATGAAGAAGAAGTTTCACAAAAAGGGTCAATGGTAGTGGTGGCAAGTTATATTAATGTTTATTTTAACCTTATATTTTAGAGCGTTTTAACTTTTTAGCTGGACTTAAGTGGGTTACCTTATAACAAGTTTAATAAATAAATAAATCTTACCCAAAAAAATTTACGTCATCAGCCTTTCAGTTCTTCAGTTTAATTACTTAGAAAGTCTCAGCAGAAATCAAAAGCTTGGATGTAATTGCTTTCCAAATATTTGTTCATACTACAGACCTATGTTTATTATTATTGTTCTGAATGATTACGTCAATCCAAACTCTTCAAGCAACATCTAATGATTTCACGCTACGATGATTATTTTATACACGAATTGTTATGAAAGTGACAACATTTATTGACGCTTGAAAATCGCGGTTTTTTTCTGCAAAGTGGTTATTGACCTATAATAGCTGAAATGGTTTAAGTAATCTAATGTTACGGTTGTTACAAGTAACAACGTTCTTTGTGTTATTTTCTTCTTCTGTTTAATATTATCTTTCTGCTCAATTGCATTATCTTCTTCTTTATGGGTGTTCTTCAACTGAGTGGGCTTAAAATTTTATATCAATGCAATGTCAGGTCATTAATTTATGTGCCATATTTCATTACCTAGGTACCTTTTACCGTCTACTGCCCTACAAATGAAGGTTCTCATGACCGTTTGTGGTTAGAAACGGAGAGGCCCTTTGTAAGCAGTACGAAGCATATCTACAACAAGAACAAAATTAAACATTTTAAAAACCCCACGACAGATTTTCGTGATACATTACTAAGAAACACTCGGGATAAAATTATCTAAGTATGACACAAAAAAAACTAAACGAAAATCGGTTCATCCGTTTGGGAGCTACGATACCACAGACAGACACGTTAAACTTATACTTATAACACCCCTCTCCTTTTACTGGGGGTTTAAAAGAAGTTAGTAATGTACTTAGGTATACCTGTAAAGCTAGCACCATTCCGCATTTAAAAAATTCAAGTCCTTTTTTAAAATAATTTGTTTTTCTAGCTGCGGTTTAAAAATCTCCATAAGACTTGACACTAAAAAAATTAATTAACTAAATTATAACCTTTATATAAATTAACTTTAGTTATTAATAAGCTGATGATCGTAACTTCTTCCTCGTGGTGGTTTAAAAGGTTGTCTACGTTATTTAAGAAACCTAAAAATTTCAAGATTCTAGACCTAATCGTTTGAGTTATAAGCTTTGAACTAAATCACTTAATATATCACTATGCTCTACTTGTCCAATTCATATTCCTCATTCATACACCTCTGTGGCGCAGCGGGCGAAGGTCTGCCTGCGACGCAGGAGGTTGCGGGTTCGATTCCCGCCTCGGGACAATTGTTTGTACGATCTGCAGACATTTGTTCAGGGCGTTCTAGATGTTTTCTATGTATAATAAAAAATATCTATCTTATCTTGTACCCATAACACAAGCTCTGCTTAACTTGGGGCTAGATAATGCTGTGTGAATTGTCCAGCATTATTTATTTATTTATATTATTCCTTAACCGGTCTATGTAAACCTGACCATACAAAGCAATTAAAATATTTTCTAAATTACCAACTCAAGTTATTATTAAGTTATGCGAGCCGAGGTCTTTCCTAAATACTTTTACTGTACGAGGAAGGTTAGTTTCAATGTTCTTGTATTTTTTTTTACTTTCAAAGTTTCAATTTATAAATGTTCAATTTTCATGCCTCAGTAATGGTATCCTTCGAATTCATTATTTTGAAAATATTTAGACTATCCAACTAATTATTCTAATTTTTTTTTGCAAGCGATTTATTGGTAAATGTTGATCTACTAGGTAATTGAAAATTAATTGTAACAGAAGAGTAATGATGCAATACAAAAAAGATATTAATTTCATGCTATATAACTTTTTGCGTAGCTTGAAAAACGTTTGATATAAATAACTCTAACAAAAAAAACAACATGAATAACGATATAAAAAGCTGCATATAATAAAACTTCTCATCAAAATCTCATTAAGATGTTCTCCTGCAATTACACATGATTTCCTAAGATAAACTTTTAATAATTGTTTCGTCAATTATTTCTCGGAAACATCCGAGTATGCAGATAAGTGAGTAGATAATAACCGTTTTTAAATTTTCTGGATATGTTAGGTTTGCGGAACGTAATAATAAATTATTTTCTATATGTAAGGGAATACCCCCATGAGATAAAAGCCAACAAGGCGTTTGTCAGGGGGAGGCCTGCGTTCAGCAGTGGACCAATACAGGCCGTTGAGGTGTTGAGGTGAGGTTGGATGTAAGAGAAAATCATTTGTTGATCAAAATAATTTTGTAGAATCGAATATGACCTCCGAGTTAAAAATATGAATTTGAATCAGTCCAATTGGAATTAAAGAAAGTTTGCTTTCATCATACCTCCTTACGATTAATTAATAAAATAAGCAAAATCTGCATTTTTAGGGTTCCGTACCCTAAGGGTGAAAACGGGACCCTATTACAAAGCGTCCGCTGTCTGTCCGTCCGTCCGTCAGCGGACTGTATCTCATGAACCGCAAAAAGAAAAAATCGCGGTCAGTACTTGTATACCCATACAAGTACTGACCGCGATTTTTTTATTATTTGTTGTTGTAGCGTAGTATTACCATGAAAATTTCAACCGTTTTCTTTTTACAGTTCATGAGATACAGTCCGCTGACGGACGGACGGACAGACCGCGTTGGCGTTTTTTTTTTTTTTTTTTTTTTAAACAATTTGTTTTTAGCGTTCCTTTTGCGAAACAGTTATGTACGATGGTACAGAACCCTCCGTGTGTGAGTCGACTCGCACTTGGCTGGTTTTATTGAATTTTGTCGAAAGTGGTATATATTTAACATCTTTTCAATACGGAACAAGTGGTAAAGACTTCAAGATATTCTCTGCACTACAATTTGTTTATTTTACAAATAATTGTACCAGAAACAAATTTCACTTTTTGAAGCAAGAAAGCATAAATACCAACATGAAATACATTCCATTGCCTAGCGTGGCACGATAACATTTAGGAAGAAGCTATTCCACCGTTTCGTTAGTATTTCGGATTTCCCGATGAAAGCGATGCAAGTATGCCAGTTGCAGCCAGTAGGTAGATTTCCAATTAAGTTATGCGGAACATCAGCGTGAGCAAATGCGATTGATCAACAAAATGAGATATCGGACTTGGATGTGGAAACCTAATTAAGAAGATGCAGATGGTTTCATATAAATTAAGCTGAACGTACATCCATCCGAACTAAATGTTGCATAAAATTTATTAATCTTTATTCACAAAGAAAATTACAATCAAATAACAGAAATAAATTAGAACTATGTAGTATTTACAATTAAAACAATGTCGTGTAAAAACGACACAAATATGCTTCGGGGTCCATTGCGTTTTTGCATGTCTGAAATTGAAATAAATTTTATTCCCATGCTTTATTTACCGTAGCCACACCACACCACATTGTAGCTAAAATGTTTTAAGAACTAAACGATATCAAAGGGAGTCATTTATGTTCTATAAGTATCTTATGGTTGTTTAATTTGATTAGCTCTAACGTTTGAGGTTTTATCTTAATAGGTACTTAATTTAGTTACTAAGTTAACTATAGTTGTATAACTTATACTGTTGAATTTTTTATTTCCTTTCCCTTGGCACGTTCGGTACTGGAAATGTTCATCTATGGTTATTTGTTATTATAGTGCGTAACCCCACACTAAGGGCAATTTCTAAGAATTTTGCGATATTATTTGATGTTCGTCTATGTCTGAAAATAATGTTAGTAAATTTTTTATGATCGACCAATCAGCACCGTGTTATGATAATAATTAACTAATTTCTGCCTGCGGCTTTGCACGTGTTGTTTGAATGGAAACGTTTAAAAGTGATTGCTATCCCACGGGAACTGATATATGAAATAAAAAGTAAGTCTATGTTTAATTCCAGGGTTAGAATTACCTGTATGCAAAACTTCAGCCCGATCTATGAAAAGGTAACAAACATCCATCCATCCATCCTTCTAAACATCCAAACTTTTGCATTTAAAATATTAGTGTTGATTACTTACCTCTTCATTACGTACGTGTTTATTACCTATAGCTACCTAATTAGTTCATGATCGGTTGTAAGTATCAATCGATCGCTCGCAATCTTATCGTAATTCAGTCAGTAGTGTCGCTGAGCCTAGACCCACTTGCCGTATTTGGAACTGCATTATGTAATGGGCACTGGTTGCAGCTGATGCTCAGTGCCAACAATGTTTCGATTCTTGACTGAACGTGCTAATGATAATGAATTCCCTAGAGACCAGCCACCATTGGCCCCAATTGCAAAACGAGGTTTGTAACCTCTTTACAGCAGCTTTGTTACTAAGTAACTTTATTCACAAAGAAAATTACAATCAAATAATAAATAATACTCTTGCGCCTTCCCATCTTCCGAGGACATCCGTGAGGGCGGGTGCGGCGGAAGATTTGGCCGAAGATCTCAACAGGCGTAAATATGCAGGTCTCAACATTTGCTCCCCTTGGAGTCGAGACCCTAGGCTAGTACCGAGGCTCTTCAGGTTTTTAAAATCTCTTTAGAGAGCTGGTGAGTATCTGGCACAGCGCATCAGCATTGCCATACAGCGTGGCAAGGCAATGCAGCCAGCGTCTTGGGGACGCTTCCGACTGGTATTGATATGGATCAGTTGAGCTACCTGTAGACTGTTTGCAACATAGACGTTAGACACCCGTGGGGAGAGTGCAAAATCTAAGCCAGCACCACACAGCCTCTCTCATCATGAAAGTGGGTTTTTGAGCATCTCTTTTTAATCAAGTCAAAATCTACGGAATTTAATCATATAAGTACCTACCAAAAATTTACGAGCTCGACGAGACTTAACTTGAAAAGGTTCCTTTAATTTAATATCAAAGTCATGTACCTAAATATTCGCAAAATACAATTTATGACGGCTAATTGTGGCGTCGTCGTATGGGAGACGAGACACCTATGCCTAGGCCTATGGACTGATGTAATAATAATAATAATGCTGGACAAAATCCACCCAACATCATCTAACCGTAAGCTAAGCAGAGCTTCTGATATGGGTACTAGATAATTGATATATAGAATACTAACAATACAAAGATATGATGTGGTACAGAAGACCGACTAAATGTATCGTGGAGGTACAATTTACTATCAAGATCGTTACATTTAGCGTTCATTAACTCTAAGTTGATGGTCGGGGATCGGGTGATGTCATGCCTTTGTAATGTTATAGGTAGAAACGTAGAACGAAGTGTTTATGGTGTACCCACACCTAGTCCAGCCGCAGGCGTTTCGTCAAACTTGAGGGATGTCCTGTCAAATACTTGGTAGATAGCTGGCCGAGCGCTTGATCATAGACATACCTAATGAATTAAATAAAAAAGATGGAAAAATATGGAAATCAAACCAAATTCAGAAATCATTAAGCGCAAGCTCTAGAGGTAATTTTGTAAAAAAAAAAATACGTGCTTCATTATTTCCTTTAAACTTTATTTATACCGAGTTTTGAGTGAATCGAATTAAGGAATAATAATTTTCCATAGAAACTTTACCACCCTTTTTAACCGCTTCAGAGGATAATTTTTAAATATTAGATTAGTAGTGTTATTCGAAAACTTAAACTATCTACATACTAAATTGCATCTAAATCGGTAAAGTAGTTACGGAAATAATAACTAAATAAATAATTTATTCAAAAATTTCTCAAGATAAATGCTTAACATAAGAACAATAATAACTTAAATTCTATAGATTACCTACGTGTGCCTGAACTAGGTAAAACCTGTATCTCAGGCAAAATTGCTTACAATACATAGGTATAAATAATTACATAGATAAAGTAAAACAAAGCGTCAGTGCAGATTTCCAAAATAACTTATGCTAACAACACTAAACTAGACTAGGCTACATTTTAGGGGTATCTACCTATAATAGAGTAAATACGGATGCTAAAAACAAAAATCTTGTATAAAGAAATACTTACCTATTATTATGTTTACTGTATCGGCACTTTTAGGCGCCTCCATAGTCTATCGAGTTTATATACCTACCTATTTTCTGCGATTGTTTTTGCCGGACACTCAGCAGAACCTGTAATGTGCTTACTGGGCTTCTTCAAATGTAGGCAAGTAGCACATTTGTGTTCTTCCGTCATTTTAACACATTCCTTAATTGAGTGACCTTGACCTCTACAGTGGCTGCAGATTTGGGTCGTCTCCCGTCAGAACTTAGCAGCGTGTTCATATTGCTGGCACTTGAAGCACTGTGTGACCAAAGTGAAATCCCTCACAGGACACGAGGACCAATTTACAAAAAGCATCGCCTTTGTCATTAAGGCCCTGCGAATAGCTGCTGGTACTTCGATCACAAAGTTGCAGGTCTCAGTGTCCTGCTTGCCAGATTTATGGCTCAATCGTATTGAGGAAAGGAATTTTTCCAGCGTGAAATCCAGCAGTAGTTCGGCTACATTTTGTTTGTAGAGGCAAGTAAACACATCCTTTTCCTGCATTGATGAAGGCACTCCAGTAACTACGACTCTGGGTTTGCGTTGTTGCTTTACATTAAAATGTAAATAAATCTTCAAATTAACATTGTTACGTTTGTGTTTGTTTAACTTGCCCAACAAACTCACTCGGTAAGTGAATGTTTAACACTTTTACCCACTTCATGCATGTAGCGTAAAATCACGATGACCAATAAAACTTTATGCTTG
Organism: Eupithecia subfuscata; assembly: GCA_963564075.1. Classification (NCBI taxonomy): domain Eukaryota; kingdom Metazoa; phylum Arthropoda; class Insecta; order Lepidoptera; family Geometridae; genus Eupithecia; species Eupithecia subfuscata. The sequence goes on from OY751106.1 coordinate 13,603,553, forward strand.
TTAAGATGAATCAACAAAAGGCTTACGAGAGAGAGTTTGCAGCAATGTTGTGTAGCATACATAACTTCGTTTACTTTTCTTTTTGTTTGTGAATAAAACACCAAACCAACATTATTTTAAGTTATCCAAATAATTTTAGCCGCTCTGCTAAGAGATGCAGCATAAATTATTTAGGTTAGTTTTAGATATCATTTAGTTTTAATTAGATAGTTAGTTCATTGAATTACGGGACTGACATAGTCACCAATGACTCAAAGTCCCCTCAACATATAAGAAATTAAAAAATCATTATTCTGAAGGGTTTTGTTATTATAGTGCGTAAACCCACCCACTGAGGGTAATTTATTTACGATATCAGATAATATCCCAAAAAATTCGACTTCGACGGGACTTGAACCCGCATCCATTTCTCAGTACGGGAATGTGCTTACTAACTAAGCCACGGGGTCAAGTGACGTAGGAGTCGAAAAACTTTGGGACTTCCTTCGGAACTCTAGCGCTGATACAACTACAGGGGAAACATTGAACATCATCAAATCAAAATTATTGGGATATTCATTGCTTTATTACACCATTTTGTTTTTATAAGTATAGATAGTAGGTGCTACCTTTTATTTTCTTTCTCCTTCTCCTGTCACTCTCTTTATATCTCAAGCTCTGCTTAGCTTGGAGCTAGATGATGGTGTGTTAGCCTCCTCCAATTCAATCGTGTTTGCAGTCGAATGTCTAATCCTTTTCTTCAAAATCCTATAAAATGTGTTGCGAAACAGCGTTACACCCACGGAATTAAAGTAAGTAACTCTAACTTCCATTTCCGTGGTTACACCGATACGTCGTTTTTGACGTCTTGATATTAAAACTTTCTTATTATATCTTCATTTGTCATTATTGTTTGATTGAAATTATAAATCATAGAGCTAAATAAATAAGTCCCTGAATAAACATCAGCACAGAAACGTGAGCTTGTTTTAAAACAACGCCTGTGACCTCAATGCTGTGAGCACCTTAAAGTGCAGTAAAGTCGTGTAGTGAGCATTTTGTCACGTCGTGGTCACGACTTATTTATATAGCGCCACTTCTGTGTGAAAAATTGGTTTCAAATATCATATTTCTCCTCGTCAGTCAGGTGTGGAGTATTAGGTATTTTGAGTAAAAAATTGTGTCATCAATCATTATAAAATGATTGATCAAGTTGTCTCAAAAGTGAGGATATAGTTACGTGATCCTTCAATATCGCTCTAAGCGCTGATTAAAAATTAAAAAGCCAAATTCAAAAGACATATTAATATAATTTATTATTACAAATATTACAAAGCGATAAGGTACTTTGTACTTCCTTGATTCTCAGCATTTCCTTCTGTATTGTATTTTGTGTTTGTGAGTTTTCATGTTTGTGTGTTTCCAAGTGTGTCTTGTCTCCTGCGGCGAACAAATGAGTATGAGTATGTGTACGTGTTTTGGTGTGGCAGTATGCTGTTCCGATCGTAGTTTGACAGCTTGACTCCTAAAATACTGCTCCATGGCTCGTTGGCAGACCCCGGCAGACTTCTGACGATCAGTCAGGGACCAAAATAGGTTGCCTGGGAGAAATCGCTCTCAGCGATAAGGCCGCCTTTTGTACTTTGAATTTGTCATTTAGATATAAGACTTTTATTAACTTTATTTACTTGTAAGTACAAATAAAGTGTTCATTCATTCATTCATTCATTCATTCAAAAAGACAAACCAAGCAGAATTAAAAATTTCTAAAGCACTGCCGTAAATGCAGTTACCTACAATAAACTACGTTTTATTAGATTATCTAGAAACAATCGAATCTAGAATGATTTGATTGTTTGTTTGTATTGAATAGGCTCCGAAACTTCTGGACCGATTTCAAAAATTCTTTCACAGTTAGGAAGCTTACTTTTCAGGGAGTGACATAGGCTATATTTTATCCCGGAATTCTCACGGGAACGAACTACACGGGTGAAACCGCGAGGCGATCGTCTAGCTTTGAAATAAATAGGTCCGTTGACTTGCGATACGGACAGCCATTGTCGTGATAATACCACAGCACTACGTCCGTTCGGTCGACGTGCCTGGCTTGACAATAAACTTGTAAGCTGGTGTTAGTACTTCTAAAAGTGGCTCAGTCGTGCTGAATTACTCCAAGCCTGTTAAATGACGACCGTAATCTGGGCTCCAAGAGTATTTAACAGGTTTCGCGCTTCGTCTAGAATCTAAATGATCGCCCTATTCCGCTCTGATCCACTGGGAATTGGGATAATTCATTTATGGATTAGATTGACGACCTCTGTGGCGCAGCGGGCGAAGGTCCGCCTGCGACGCAGGAGGTTGCGGGTTCGATTCCCGCCTCGGGACAAATGTTTGTACGATCTGCAGTTATTTGTTCAGGGGTTCTGGATGTTTTTCTATCTATACTAATATTATAAAGAGGAAAGGTTTGATTTTTTGTTTGTTTGTTTGTTTGTATGAATTGAATAGGCTCCGAAACTACTGGACCGATTTGAAAAATTCTTTCACCGTTAGGAAGCTTACTTTTCAGGGAGTGACATAGGCTATATTTTATCCCGGAATTCCCACGGGAACGGGAACTACGCGGGTGAAACCGCGAGGCGATCGTCTAGTGTATAATAAAAAATATCTATATATGTAGTGTATTGTATTATGTATATCAGTTATCTAGTACCCATAACACAAGCTCTGCTTAGCTTGGGGCTAGATAATGCTGTGTGAATTGTCCAGAATTATTTATTATTATTTATTTATTCCAGTTTTTGTCAGTCAGAACCACAAATGGAGTAGATACAACATCATCCCCGTCTTTGGTACCTCACCTACATAAGACACATTATGTGTACATCATGTGTCTTTATGCCATGTCTTAATCACCATTCTATGTAGGATGATGTTGCAGTTTGCATAAAGTAACTTAGCTTAGCTTGACTGACGCAGTTTCATACTTGGGTGCAGGGGTAATACTGCTAACAAACCGCTTTACTATGAAAATGGTATCCATATTAGCACGGAGAGATTGATAGAATGGTTAAATCCTTGACACTTTTGACACGTGTCGTGTATGTTCATCTGTAGTTTCTTTCATCAAAGGAAAAATGCCAAAATGTGTCATTCTGAGACGATATCTGCGTTAACGAGATTAATGAAAAGCTTCCTTAGTGAGGCGATCTAAGTTAAACTAAAAGTTAGCTTTTAGCTAACCGGTCTGCAATTCGTATTAGTTTTTCACATAGTTCTGCTTGATGCCTACTAAATAACATTATGATCTGGAACAAATGTAGGTATTTTCTATCGCATCGTCTGCTCTAGATAAAGCTTCAAAAAATATTTTAACGGTTTGGTCGAAGTAGTCTGTTATGTAATTCGTCAAACGTTTTTCTATTACGTATTCATAGTTTGCACTGGTTTTCTTACTTCATCCTTAATAACCATCACAAAATTTACATTTATATGAAATGAAGATTTCCTAATCCTACACGTTTTGCAATTACAATTTTTATCTTTGTCGTGACGATTTGAGACTGAATCAAATAAAAAACAAAAAGGTAGCTTTAATAAAAATATACACATAATTTATCAAGCTTTATCTTAAACTTAAAAGATAACTAGGCTAAATTTACAAAGATCTTGCATAAATTTCGTCAAAAACCACACCTAAATTCTCGAGGCACCATTAAATTTGACGATGGGAGCGACGCATACCGTGAAACGACGGAACAATGAGCGATCCACATTACAGCACAGAAGCTAAGGTCAAAAGTTCAAAATCAAGACTAAATGTGAACGAACTAAAGTCACTGACGATGCCGTGCGAATCTGCTGATTATAATAATACTAGCTGCGCCCCGCGGCTTCGCCCCCGTGGAAATTTATGTTTCCAACTTTCTTAATTTTTTCTTTCATAAGAACCTTCTCCTGACAATAACAAACACAACAAAGAAAGAATTAGCGAAATCGGTCCAGGCGTTGTTGAGTTATGCGCTTACCAACACATTTTGCGATTCATTTTTATATTATAGATATAGATAGAGTCGGTTTACTGCAACTCCTTGAACAACGAATAATTGAACGTCAGAGAATATCACAACGTTCACAGTCAGTAATAACGTCGGAAAACAAATTTGTAAATTTATATATTTATTTATTTATTATCTAGCCCCAATGTAAGCAGAGTTTTTGTTATGGGTACTAGATAACTGATAAATACCTAATACATAACAGACACTATGTAACTGAAGAGATATACGTTTTTATTATACATAGAAGACACCCAGAACGACTAGAACAAATATCTGTCCGAGAACACAAATATTGTCCTGAGGCGAGAATCAACCCACAGTTGTCAAGTTGATTCGACTATAAGCTTTTGCCCGCGGCTTCAAACGTGTTTTCCCAAGTTTTTCTTTCCCAGGAAGGATCTGGGCTAGGACTATCCCCTGGCAAAAGATCATCAGGGTCCTTTCAGCCGATAAGACGTTAAAAGGTAACAGACAGACAGGCATCTCGTTTAGGCTGAACTTAGCTAGAATGTGGTGAAATCGGCCCTTATAAAAAACTAATTAAAATAAAAATCATTTATATCAGCACCATTGGTACCATATACACATAAACATATATACATCGCATTAACATATGTACTAAGTTTAAAATTAATAATTCATTTCATAACTCAAAATATACTAAGTATAAGATTCATAAAAGTAGCTGTACATGTTTCTTTAAAATTAAAAGTTACTAATACACACAATTATTTATAATATCAACCTCCTAGGTTAGTTAACAAAATGAATAAAATTGTTGAGTAAGAAAGCGGAAATGGTTGTGTCAGCTTTGTACGTGATACCATTATATACCTAATAACTCTACAAGTTGGGGGAAGGAGATAAGAAAAGTTTCTATTGCTCTACTTTCTTGCAGTTTTTGTTGACTTTGGTAACTTCGGCCGAATGAATCAAACTAGGCAAGTTCCTATTTATAGTGAATGAGGAAAAGAAATCGCAAAACGTTCATCCTTCTGATATTATAGAGCCGAAAGTTTATGATTTTTTTTTCTGTTCAACATTAGGAACAAAGGGCGGTATACATAATTCACCTGGGAAAAAAAAAGAAAAAAAAGTTTCTGTTTCTGTTGTGTTTCTGTTGTCTGTTTTAAAAGCCGAACAGATGAAAAGATTTGGAAAATCAATTTCTGGAAGAAACAAAGGGGACATAGAAAAGGATAAGTTTAAAAATAAACCGAAGTTAATGCATTTCTTTTTTTGGGAAAGTCGAAATGTGTAATCGGACTTAAAGGCTCAGTAGTCCGATGATCTGTATTGATCAGCATCATCGGACTGATGAGACTAAAAAGTCTCATCAGTCCGATCATAGGACTAAATCATCGGACTACTGATACTAGGGGGAAAATACGCGTGCAAAGCCTCGTGCAGAAGCTACAAACAAAAAATTGGTTGTCTGTAAAGTCGGTTTACTGACGATGGTTGAACGTGACAACGTCTTAAGAAAATACTGATGGAATGGTAGCATTTGATACTCGATCAAAACATGTAAATGTACTATAGTATAGCAGCTGTCCACGCAGACGCATCGCTCACTCAAGTAGGAGAGAGACGGATGTCGAGCGCTCTCGCTTGCATTTCAAGCCTTACATGGAACGCCTCAGAGCGAGGTAACGCCGCATGACGTCATGTTTTTTCGTGCGTGCAGCCGGCTCTATCGAATTATAAGACGTTGTCACGTCAAAAAATAAACTGAAGTTAATGCATTTCTTTTTTTGGGAAAGTCGAAATGTGTAATCGGACTAAAAGGCTCAGTAGTCCGATGATCTGTATTGATCAGCATCATCGGACTGATGAAAATACGCGTGCAAAGCCTCGTGCAAAAGCTACAAACAAAAAGTGTATTTTAAACTGTAATTATCAATCCTTTCAATACCAACTGCGAGTTTAAATTAGTTTCAATACGTGTAGATGCGCTAACACATTGTGTAATACCTATTTATTTGCTCACGATCGCGATTGCCCGATACATTAAACGAAAGCCGGTAGTGATTGCTATCTTTTACCGCAGCGAGTGAGCACTGCTTTTTACGAAAATCTTTCTGATATTGTGCCTTTTTTGCAACGTAGCGTTAGCATAAAACTCACACCCGTATTCAAGAACAATACTTATTTAAGGTAGCAGGCAATATTGTGCTTAGTGAGGCATTTCTCACTACGTTCGTCATTCCCAAACAACACTTTATTAAGCGAACGCCATGTGTTGATTACAGATCTGTGATTGGTCCGTTTCTGTTGCTCAGGTGGATGTCATAATAATATGACCTATAAAAACCTGCACAAGTTTAATACAACAATTTTTTCATAGAAACGAAATATAAATAAAAACATTATGTCAAAGCTAAGCAAAACTGACAGAACATATCCAAACATTTTGTGACATACTATTCAAAGGTGACGACACTATGCGTTGGTTAAAATAGCTGTGTATCCAAAGATTAAAATCGATAAATAGGTATCTTAGTCCTAATGAACGCATAGCGTTACAAATCACTCAAGTATTGTTTATGAATTGGATTTATCTGCCCTATGCATTCGTGCACTGAGAGACCTCATAGTTCTGTTCTTGAATACGGGTGTCATAGAAGTCAACAGAAATCCAAAATCGTTTATTCGCCGACTGTGATACGTTTCTGTACTAAAGTCGGCGACCAAAATTATAAGTATTAGTCATTAAGTACTTGAGAACTTTCTTATTTTTAAAGTACCAAAAAAAAAAGAAAGTAAAACCTGAACTTGAACAATCGAAAGTTGGAATAACGTCCACTAATCCACCACGGCTCACACGCTCAATCACTATAAATCAAATGTTTTGACCGCAAAATCACTTGCTAAGCTTGTCATACGTGTCCATTCAACCGTGAAATTATTTTAGTCGAGCAAAAACATGTAATAGCAATTTAAGGCCAAGGTTACAACTGCATAATCAAAACAACTATAGTAGACAGAATAATTACGTTCCTTGCTTACTTCTAAAACCCGGAAATGTAGAGCAAAGTAAGAAATGTTTAGAACTAGTTTGTAGAGCCAGACTCCATAGCAAAATGATCGCGTAAGCTAAAATAACAAAGTTTTGTGCAAACAAAATCATGACTGAAACGAGGCAGGAATTCGATTGTATAATTTTCGTAACATTTTCGAATTCAGACATAAATTATTAAAAGGATGATAGTCGCGAACAGTTTAAACCAAATCTATGAAAACGAATTGAAACTTATGTACATACTTACAATCTTATATACATAGAAATAGAAGCCAGGCTGTCATTGAACAGGTTTACATGTTGGAACCAAAGCAGAAACTTAGTCAAGAAGAATGAAATTCAGTCTTGGATTTAGTAGAATCTTGCGATGTCCCCGTCTTGCGATATACCTACCTCCGAACTATATAGGAAATATACCTACCTACTAATATTCAAATAATACTTCGCTCTGTTCCAATTTTGCCCCAAGACTCTGAACACCAAAGCTGACCATTTGATTTAGATTGTTTATCTGGTTATTTTGCCACATCTGCCTCTATTTATAGGTGTACACAAAACCTCTACTAAATGAACGCTCTCATCTAAAACCACTCTCCTCTACAACAATCTTCAGAACTAAAAAACTCATTAATACAACTCAACGCACGCAACACAAAACTCAGCAATAATATAACGTTCTAGAACTATCTAAGTTAATATCCTTGATACGATAAAAAGAGTAGGGGCACTCTATGTGATTATAAGACGTGTTTGAATAAATTTATCTATTCATAGATTGACTCATGCTTCCTGTGACCCTTTCTGGATCTGTGTATAGCCATTGCATGCATAATCAAATGAGTTATTTATAGTGCCATAGAGAAAATACAGAAACAGGATACATTAACGTCAATATTATGCTAAGTACACAAGGTGGAAAAAAGTAGTGTTAAAAGATATACAGTGTCAAGCTTCCGAAAAGCCTCTCCACACTCGGGCGCGAAGACGGCGGCGTCAAATAGCGGCGCGAAATAAAAATTAAACGTCACGTGCGATTTGGACTCGCGCACGGAGGGTTCCGTTTATTTGTAAGTCCTTGCTTTTTGCCAAATTTTACGATTCTAGGTCAACAGGAAGTACTGTATAGGTTTTGGTCTATGGCGAGAATCAAACACTTTTTTGTGAATAAACCACTTTACGGTTTTCGGATTTTTTCTCGTACTTACTTGTGTTATAAGACCTTGCTTCTTGCAAAATTTCATGATTCTAGGGGAAGTACCTACCCTATCGGTATTGTGTGCATGTCATTTGAAATTACGAAATATTTGGGCATAAACGGCTGTAACATTTGATTGCATTGACTTTGAATTTGTTTTATATCATGGCTCCAAGAGGATACGGACTTGAAAATTGGATGTTAATTTCAATTCGATACCTCCACGCGTTCCTGAGAAAAGAGGGTTGACAGATGGACTGAAAGACAGACGGACAACAAAGAGATCTTAAAATGGTTCCTTTTTTTCTAAAAATGTTCGATAGTTTCCTTTTTTTAGTTTATAGCATTTTATTAGTAGTCTCCACAACGGAATTCTATGAATGAATACCTTCACTAGTGCTTAGTCAACTTTCCAGTCAATATTTATTCAGGTTCAATGCCATCGTTATGAAATCATTATACAAGCAAGGAGCTAAAAAATCTTTTTTGACGACAAACTTCACAAACACGTTGGTTCTTTTAAGGTGCAAAAACTTTAATCCAAACTGAATTCATACTACAGTTACGTACAAACCCTTAAAATTTTTCCGCTTCTCAGCGTCATGCAAAGACGATCCTTGGGAGATGTCTGAACATGCTTTATGAAAAAAAGAAACTTATGTGTCTTGCGTTTGTTGTTTTGCACAATGCGCCGGCGCATTGACAACTTCTGAGTAGAGAAGTATTTTATTTCTTACTTTGGTCAATTTAAGTAGGTACTTTTATGTTTAAAAAAATTATAAATATATTGGTAGATCAGTCTCAATCGCACAAACACTACGGTTACTTACTAAGAAAATTTATCCTTTTATGTAGCTAATCAAATGTATTATCAACAATTATTCTGCAGTTAGCTCAATTGTTTCAATTGTAAATACTAGTTCTATATTGTTTATTTTATTTGATCGTAATGTTCTTTGTTAATAAAGGTATTCCCTTCTATCAACACTTTTGTTATTTCTCAGTTTATCACCTAGTTATTTAGAACAAGCCTTTGTCCACACGGTCGTCAAGTGCCGTCATCTCTATTTACTGTTAGTTGCTTATTACCTCCTAGTAATCCTTCATCATGCAAAAACCTTGACTGTTCACGGTTGGAAGGTCAACGCTGTTGTTCTCAACCGGTTAGGGTATCAAATACTTCGTTTTGAAGGTGTGGTAGAACTAGCTGGTCGGTATGAGTATCAAATGTAATCGGATCTTTTGATTAAAACTAAAACGATCTTTGTGTATCTTTTTGTAAGTACTTTAGTTTTTTCCAGGCTTTGTCTGATCAGGGCGATTCAAGATTACATGCAAATTGTTTTAATGTAAACTTTGAATATTATCCTAAACCATCGTAAGATAATTTATAGTGTTTTCTTTCTCAGTATTAAGGGTACTAATAAATCCAGAAACGCAAACAATTGACACAACAATATAACACACGCTCTTTCTTTCTTTGAGGTTATATGATGATAATGTGTGTTCAGCATTATTAATTATCATATCCAAAAATAGTCCATCATCAAACTGAAATAGCAATTATAGGTATATTACCTTGTAAATTCATATTTGGTGTAGATTTCAACAGTTGAAACGTATATATCGAGTAATTATCCGCCTATTATCATCAACAAATCATTTTGAACTGTTCAAAGTGCTAATTAAAACTAACGGATATAATTCAAATATAATTGCTTCAAATTTTACCATCTACATAATGATGTTACACGGTTTACCGGTCGGTTTTGTAACGAAAACTTAAATGTTTTTGAAGGTAAACAGAATAAACTTAACTCTACAATCTAGCTATTGAAAAGTTACTTATAAAATTATGAAAGTGAGCAAAATTAAAGTGGTAAAAGTAGCAGAAATTAAACACTATTGTCAGTGCCTAAAAATACGAGTAACTAGGCATCACTGAAAGTACCACGCACGATATGAATGCTTATAGATATTTGAGAACCCGCCGTAGAATATTAAGGTTAAGCTTATTAACGTGTTTACTTAATGAAACATAAATACCTGTATAATAAAAGCTGCTTATTATAAAACAAGCGTCATAATTTATATGCAATTATTATGAAATTACTAGCACGAAATGTGGATACGGATTATAAATCACAGAGTATGAGTTATGAGCTCATTGAGCTAGTTAGGTATAGCACGTTGAGATTGAGAATTTGCAAGCGAAGAACACATACTCGATCCAGATGATTATCGACTAAGCACGAAAGAAAAAAAAATCTGACACCACGGCTGATAAAGAAGAGTGGAAGAAAAATACATAATATAAATATACCTAGGGCATCCATAAATTACATGAGATGATTTTGGCGATTTTTCGACTGGACAACCTAAAAAAGGATCACCTAAAATTCGTAGAACTCGTAGTCCAAAGAAACTTACGGGATATTTGCAGAGACTCTCTTCGGGGAGAAGCGGGTCTTGGCAATGATCCACGTGAGATTGAGTGAGATTTAGCTGGACCCCTAAACGCCTCACGTAATTAAAAGAGGCCCCTTAAGACACAATTTTTTTTTTTTTCAAATTTCAAATAGGAATAAGAACAGAAGACTTAGAAGAAATATATAAGGTTTCGACTTATAGAGAAAACCATAGAGAAAAATGGAGATTATCTTAACCTGTAAGTGAAAATCTATACTAATATTATAAACAGGAAAGATTTGATTGTTTGTTTGTATTAAATAGGCTCCGAAAATACTGGACCGATGTAAAAAATTCACCGTTAGGAAGCTTACTTTTCAGTGAGTGACATAGCCTATTATTTTATCCCGGAATTCCCACTGGTTTTAATGTGGTTACGAGGCAGATTATTAAGTAGGTATGCTTCGGTATTGGTTTTCCTACACTTATGAATTATCCAGAGAATACCATCACCAGCGACCTTCTCAATCGGCTTACCGACGATGTTTTGAATAGCAATATATATTAGCAAACGTTGAAGGTGTCATACGCGATAACCTTAACAGGAAGGAGGGTTGTCGTATCATATGGGCGTTGGATGATTGGTATCGGATGCCAAAGCCATAATAATATAACTCGCCGACTGGTATTGATATGGATCAGTTGAGCTACCTGTAGATTGTTTGAAACAATCTGCAGGTAATAATAATAAATAATGCTGGACAATCCACACAGCATCATTTAGCCCCAAGCTAATAAATTGTAAATACTAGTCCAAATTTTTAATTATTTGTTTGTAATTTTCTTTGTTAATAAAAGTATTAAATTTTTTAACTCATTATAATCATGATTTAAAAGAATAAAGTAATTTTCAATGGCATTCCTAAAGACGTGGAGGCGAAGAAAACATGATATTTATTATTTTAGATTACATAATTATTCATGGTGATTTCGAGCTATTAGAAATCCTCATTTGCGTGATGTAGGGGATTTATGAAGTGAGCCAAATTTCCGACGTTGATGATGAAATTTAATAAAACCCTTTGAAGCATTTTTCAAATATTCTCAAGATTCGAAAAGGCTTCATAGTTTTACAACGTAGAAATCACTGATCAAGCATTACTTCTCTGGTGTTTTACCTGTGAAACTAAATCGATAACCCGAAACCCAAACAAGTCTCTGTTTACTCGCATAGAACAATGATGAATGTCCAATAAACTAATATCTATGTATTTTCAATCTTACTTATGCAATCAAAATAAATACAGAATGCTGAACAATCCATACAGCCCCAAGCTAAGCAGAGCTTGTGCAATGGGTACTAGATGATTGATATACTTATTACAATACACTACATAGATAGATATTTAAAATAGACCAAAATTTATATGTGCACATTAAAAGTCTATCACATGATGACGTACATACAGTTTGTCAAAAACTAGAAGCAGAACATTTGATTGCTGATACATAGTTTTAAAGTCATAAATAATCAATTTCTTTAGAAACAACTAAGATATTGTCCGATAAGGAATGTACAGCAATGCTTGTATGAATTTAATAAAGCAGATAATAGTTTAAGATTAGATTTATGTTTCATTTCAACACTACCTTCAGTAGAAGAACTAATAATGTCTACTAATTCTACATCTTAATAATTTATGATCTAAAATAATTCGACATTTAAACGACCAACATATAAGAAAAATGGTACCTACCTACGAACAAGTGGCCAATTATTACAAGGCACAGTTTCGTAATCCAAGAATGTACTCATGATTTACAAGCAGGTTGGTAAGGTTCTGGCATTTCGTTGGTTGCCGAACCGGTTGCGTCGTGTATGAGAAAATGTTGTAGAGGTAAGACAAGGTAGGGCAAAAGCACCCATAGTTAGACACGAAACAAAAGTCAATTCATATCTTATATAAATCATATCAAATATAAACCTGATATTTTCTATTCCAAATGACATATATGAGTGTAGATAATAGGTAATGATAAATAACCGACGAAAACTAATATATTTTAGTTTCAAACACACATACCTACCTACAGTTGCTACCTTTCGAACTATTTGTCACTTTGCAAAATATATCCAATAAATTCAAGCATCACATCAATCAAATAGTTTCCGCAAATGTATAAAGAAAAAGCAAATGATAATAAACCTCAACAGGAAACGCGGAAGCATCACGCTAGTGTTTTCCTCACAGTCAACAACAGTGCGTGACGGAAAGTTTCTACAACCACATTTGGTATAAACATATTGACAGCATGATCATGACAAAGCACTTAGAAAATGCCAAAGGAAATTCAATCTAATTAAACGAAAAAGGAAATCGTTAGGAACTTACAGAGAAACTTGAACTGAAATGCCGAACACTTAGAATGCTGATGAACTTATACTGGTTAGAGCTGATGTAGCAATTTCAAGTTTCTTACTTGCAATAATTATTACTGTTCTCGTATTTTTATCTCTAGCTGTATTGAAAGATCAAAGAGGCTGTTCATGTCGATTGCTAATGCGTGTTTCATGAACGCTACTAAAATCTTTACGATCTAAGTTCGAAGAACTTTATCAGCCTTTGCCAACAACCATTAGAATAGTAAACTTACGCAAACGTCCAACAACAAATACGCGAAATGGCTCCGAGTTGAGTACTCGCAGCCATAACACGACCGTAATTAGAGACCGAAAAACAGAAGCTATTGTTCCGATCATTGTTTCAGTAAAGGAAACGAAACCTTGAACAAATTGAAGCTAAAGCGTTTTTCCGTTGGGCATTCAACTTTGCTACTATAGCCTGTTAACTATCCAGAAACTAGAACGTCTAATAATATTGTAAAGATCGTTGATAATGCTAGTAATTCAATAATAGTAGGATAGATTGTCGGTGTTGCATCAGTTGCTGCTAAACTATAATCTGCAGAAGTCAGTGACATCTCCGACCTTGGCACTATATCGGTAATTGCATCCCACGAGGTATATTTCTTAGCGGTTATGAACACTGATTGAATCGCTGATGAAGCGATAGCGTTTTGCATTATAACAGTACCGGCATTAGGCCTTGGGAGATGAGATATTTTTTAATGTTATTGTTCTCTGGACGTTGTTTTTCTGCTGTAATTATAAAACAATTTTCTAACTGAGAGTTACTTTAACGAGTGGAGTCTTGAAATCGGAATATTTTTCGACTACAATTTAAGAGGCATTATTAAAAGTAAATGACATTTTAATAACTTGAATTAGCCAGAAGCAAGTCACTCACCGATATTTTTGTACTTTTTAATAGGTATAACTTACTTGGGTATATGTGTAACATATTTAACTACCATCCTGTTTAATTTAAAGATAGGTAGTCGTATAATCGTGAAATCTAAACAGTTTACAAGCGAACATTACTCCATAGTTTATGTTTAGAAACAGCTATCCTATCAGCGGTTTACGTTACATCATGTTCGCCTTTCAACAACATTGTTTGAAATACGAGTACCTTACAGAATACCAAGCAATCAAATTATTTCCACAAACACAGTTTTGGACGAAACAAGAAAATCGTGTAAATGAAAATTGTGAAAATGTATGTATTAGGTAAGTATATAAGTTCTGTTATTTCCTGTCTGTGCACTAGGAACCCTTTTTATTTTCTTATATCTTTTTCTGCATCCCAAGGTTGCCTGGGAGAAATCACTCTCAGCGATAAGGCCGCCTTTTGTACTATGTGAATTTGTCATTTAGATATAAGACTTTTATTAACTTTATTTACTTGTAAGTACAAATAAAGTGTTAATTCATTCATTCATTCATTCGTGTATCAGTCTAAAGCTATGTCTAAAACATGAAAAAAAAAAATTATATAACTTTGTAAAGACGTATAACATATTGTAGTTATATCTGACTAGCTGCTGCCCGCGACTTCGCACGTGCTTTTTAAGTATCCTATGTCCATCCCCGGGACACTGTCTACGTCCCTGCCAAGTTTGATTAATATCCTTTCAGTCGGTTAGGCCTGAAAAGGTAACAGACAGACAGACAGAGTTATTTTTGAATTTATCATATTAATGTAGTATGGACAATGAATGAAAACGTACGTCAAAATCAATAAAACGTCACGTGCGAGTCGGACTCGCTAATTTAAGACCTTGTGACTTGCCAAATATCATGATTCTACATAGGTCAACGGGACTTAGATACGTACCTTGTAGGTTTTGGTCCATGGCGAGAATAATAATAAATAATAAAGATATTTATTTACAGAAAGGTTTACAATATTCGTACTAGTCTAATTATTAATATTAATATGCATTTCGACTGGATCACTCATCTAGCACAAATATGCTTAAAATAAACCTATTAGGAGAATCAAAAAATTATATCTTTTGTCAATAAACTACAAAATGGTTTTCGGATTATTTTCTGTACTTCTACTATAAGACCTTGCTTCTTGCCAAATTTTATAATTTTAGGTCTACAGGACTATCCTATAGGTTTTAGTCCACGGCGAAAATGAAAAGTATTTTTTTTTTTTGGGAAAACACTACAAATTTATGGTTATCGGGTTTTTTCCTTTTGCTGCTCGCCAAATTTTATGATTCTAGTTCTACTAAGAAAAGAGGATTAACAGACAATAAGGGTTTCTTTTTTCTTTTGAGGTACGGAACCCTAAAAACGACAATAAATATGTAATCGTTCATCATCTTAGATAAGAAAACTATATAACTAAATAATAAAATCAATGGACACAATAAAACAACAACTGGATATACTGTACAGTATCCATTCCAAATATTTGATTAGCTTGCGACAATCGCCCATTGTGCGGTATGTGTCACGAAAGACAATCCGACTTGCAACACCGAATACCGACATTAGTGTAATGGCATCTGTTCGAACCGGCAATACGGGGAACTAAACATTATCTTTGAGTGCTTTGAAACACTGGGTACACGCCAACCTGTTCCACTGTGCGCTACGGCGCGACGGAAGTATGAATGGATTTATGATCTAAGATCTTTCGATGATCCGACAACTTATAAACTATAGAACCTGAAAAAATAACTATAAGCAAATGCTTGATAGGAACTAGTTTGCCACTAAAATCGCAGTATATAATATGGGGGTCAAATCGATACAAGCAACTGAATAAATATATAATACAAGCAACAAAAAAACTATCTGAGCGTCTCAAAAAACTATCTGAGCGTCTGGTCGAAGCGACGCGTGACCGGAGAGCTGGTGAATATCTGGCACAGCGTATCAGCATTGCCATACAGCGTGGCAATGCAGCCAGCGTCTTGGGGACGCTTCCGACTGGTGTTGATATGGATCAGTTGAGCTATCTGTAGACTGTTTGCAACAGTCAGCAGTTAGCTCAATTGTTTCAATTGTAAATACTAGTATAATTTTCTTTGTGAATAAAGTTATTTCACTTAATGATTAAAGCAATTGAATTGAATTTGAATTAATTTATATAACTTTAAATAACACGGACAAGTCCAATCACACAGAGAGAGAATCAAAAAATTGGTAGGGTACCTAAATCATTTTTCGAAATAAATTATGAAACAACACATAAAATTAAATTGCTATAAATTAAACTAATAAGGCATGTCAGAGTATTTATTAATAATGAGTCAAGTTGATGACCCACCCCAACCCCCATTTCGTTTGGACGTTGATTCCTGAAACACCCTGTTTAAACTGTACTCGAAAATTGATTGAAGCATAATATAAAAATCTCATTAATATTACACAACCTCTAACTGTATCTACAAGCTTTAATCTACACAACAGACTCGACAACCTAAATACTTTAACATTCAATAAGCGTGCCATATACGGTGTACTATACAGCTTTAACTTTGTTGTATAGAGTCCGTACAAGTTGTTTAAAAATGTAGGTACTATTCGAGTGGTCTCCTTTAGCTCGTACCGTATGTATGTCAGTGATGGAATGTGTGGGAGTGGCGCTTGGAGGCCTAGGGCTGCCATGACATCCAAAACTGTTACAAGCAAAACTACTTCTCCTTTATTCCCCAAGCTCTGGTTAGTTTCGGGCTAGATACTGCTGTATGAATTGCCCAGCATTAATTATTTATTTAGAATTAATTATTTTATTTTATTTAATCTTTCTTTTCGGCAAGAGGGTGATGTGCATCTTGTGCTGGTGGTAGTGAAATGTCTTGCATAAAATATTTATATGTTAGAGGCCCTGGCCCTCTTTCAAGCCCTATTTTCAACTGACATTACCCAATTATGCCCACAAGTGAGACAGATAAAGTACCTACTCCGTTATTTTAATAAAATTAATTTCCTAATTGTGAATTTCAAGATTGCTTATTTTCATTCATAATGTTTGTCAGTTTCCTGTATTGCTTTTTCTTCTTTTAAAGTAATTGTAAAAATTGCCAAGCGGATTCTTTGAATAATAATTTGCAGTTTGGTTCTAAGCCTTTATGAAACCTAGTTCCGATCTGAAGGGTATTTTCAAAACTAACTTCTGAGTTAATTCCTAAACATTGTCAATAACGATGTTGCATTTAACAGTAACAGGTTAAAAAGGATTTAAAAATTAAAAGCAGACTAGCGTGCTCACTGATCCTCTGATCAGTTAGGTTTACTAGTTTGAGAAACATTAAAAAAAAACTAACTTCTGAGTAGTAAAAATGACCTAAGCTCTGTGAGGTGGCAGCCCTTCAATGGCCTAAGGCAGCGCAAAGTATTAACTCACGAATGCTACAACACAAGTACCTAAAGAGGACAGCTATTCATGGCCACGTAAATGATTTATCACACCTTTAAGTTTAAACTGAACAAAATTTGTGTCCCATCCTGTTGAGTTTTGATTTATCACACCTTTAAGTTAAAATTGAACAATATTTGTGTCCCATCCTAGTTGAGGTTTGATTTATCACACCTTTAAGTAAAAACTGAACAAAATTTGTGTCCCATCCTAGTTGAGTTTTGATTTACACCTTTAAGTTTAAACTGAACAAAATTTGTGTCTCATCCTAATTGAGTTTTGATTTATCACACCTTTAAGTTTAAACTGAACAATATTGTGTCCCATCCTAGTTGAGTTTTGATTCACACCTTTAAGTTTAAACTGAACAAAATTTGTGTCCCATCCTAGTTGAGTTTTGATTTATCACACCTTTAAGTTTAAACTGAACAAAATTGTGTCCCATCCTAGTTGAGTTTTGATTTATCACACCTTGAAGTTTAAACTGAACAAAATTGTGTCCCATCCTAGTTGAGTTTTGATTTATCACACCTTTAAGTTTAAACTGAACAAAATTGTGTCCCATCCTAGTTGAGTTTTGATTTATCACACCTTTAAGTTTAAACTGAACAAAATTGTGTCCCATCCTAGTTGAGTTTTGATTTATCACACCTTTAAGTTTAAACTGAACAAAATTGTGTCCCATCCTAGTTGAGTTTTGATTTATCACACCTTGAAGTTTAAACTGAACAAAATTGTGTCCCATCCTAGTTGAGTTTTGATTTATCACACCTTTAAGTTAAAACTGAACAAAATTTGTGTCCCATCCTAGTTGAGTTTTGATTCACACCTTTAAGTTTAAACTGAACAAAATTTGTGTCCCATCCTAGTTGAGTTTTGATTTATCACACCTTTAAGTTTAAACTGAACAAAATTGTGTCCCATCCTAGTTGAGTTTTGATTTATCACACCTTGAAGTTTAAACTGAACAAAATTGTGTCCCATCCTAGTTGAGTTTTGATTTATCACACCTTGAAGTTTAAACTGAACAAAATTTGTGTCCCATCCTAATTGAGTTTTGTTGTCGGTTACTTTTATTTAGATTACTCATCATAGCATAAACAAGGTAGGTAATAGATCGCTAAGTAGGTGATCATGGCCATGATTAATAGAATAAGCCAAAGACCTCATGTGCTCTGAATAGAATGAAAAGAAGAAGACTATAAAACAGAGACTCGTCGAGAAACTCATCTTACTAATATTATCCTAGCCCTCCTTCTAAAATTAAAAGTTTTCGTGTCGCTGTGCCATTGTGAAGATGTTTTGCAGAAGACAACGTAAAAACTACTGAATGAATCAAGCTGAAATTTTGCGAACCAAAAGATTTGGACCTGGAATAACATAAAGACTACGTTTTATTCCAAAAAACGAGCGCGAAGCGCGGGCAGAACCTAGTAATAACAATAAACAAAAATCACATTTCATAATCAAAACGATATCGAAATCCAATAAATACCAATTTAAGCGAATCATCCTCAAAAGGTTTATAAATTGTCAATCCGCGACAAATTGAGCAAATTGCCCAGTTAATGGCCTGTGGAATTAATTGATTGATGAGCCCTACTTGTTGATTACGGGAACGGGTAAAATGGATGAATTACAGAAAGTAAATTACATGGGTAGTAAATTACCACAGCAGAAATAACCACAGTATGTGCGGTCAGTGGGCACGACACAGCTGGGTATTATGGAAAAAGAAAATGGTATAAAAGCGTGTGGAAATCCGCGTGTGGAAACTCACATCATTTGTGTAAATTACTGGTATAAATGTAAAAGTAAATATTTATAGGAACGGATGCAAACAAAGTGAAGACTCAAAGTCTGCATATACACTGTAAAAATCACCATGCAATAGAGAAAATTTTACTACCTTAAATAGTTCACGACGAATTGAAAATCAAAGAGATCGCCAAATGATGGGGTACCTTTTGTAGCTATAAACAAAACATAAAAAATTAAAATTCGTGCACAAAACAACGACTAGGTTTGATTTGTTTTGCTTTACAGATAATACTCGAAAATTAACATTTTTGTGCTGCTTTATGAATGCAAAATTCCTAAATTACATTATCAAGTGCCTCACTTTGAGAACCAATTTGGACCCAAGTCAGTTCTGAATATCCAAACAGAAACGTATATTTACAATGTAGCCTTTTGTTCATTAAAATATTTCTTAATCTGTCTGGCTGATGTCATCGAGATGCATGGGATACGTGGGACCAGGCCTACCCATTCTATTCAATGCAGATGAGTCAAATCACATACCCAAGTACCTTCTGTTATGCTTCGTTGGGTCTATGACACGCCCAAGTTCATCACACTAACGTCTTTATTTGTAAACTCATTGCTTAGCAATTCAAATACGCTATCTATATACTCTACTCAATACGCTATCTATATACTCTACTCTACTAATACGCTATCTATATACTCTACTCTACTAGCTTCTGCCCGCGGCTTCGCACGCGTATTTTCGATTTATTAAGTACTAAACGTACGCCAAATTTCATCTTGATCAGTTCAGTGGTTTTGGAGATCCTAGGTAACAAAAATTCAGTTTTCACAAACTTTCGGCTTTATAATATTAGTAGGATATATATCTTTTATATGAAAGATTTATATATAGATTATTATCTCTATATATCTTTTTCATGAAAGCTATTTAAAATGGTCATCAGCACAAATACTTCCACTGCCGAATATGTCGTAAACACACTTGTTTACGACATATTCGGCAGAGGCAGTCTCGCCATAATCACCACGCAGGAGAATTGGTCGCCGTAGAGGTGTTAAGCATACACAACGAAGCTGTTCCTCTTCCTCTAGTAGTTTCCCTTCTTCCTTCAGTCTTACGCTGTGACCGCCGAGGATCATTTTTGAATGGTTTGACAATGCTGGATAATCCATACAGGATTATCTAGCCCCAAAGTAAGTAGAGCTGGTGTTAAGGGTACTAGATGATTGACTGACGAAAATTGGTTGAAGAGTTGAAGTTGAAATTACAAGCTTCTTTAAACTAAACAAAATTACCTAACACTTTCATGGCCAAAGACACAGATGTCCAATCCTATTGAAATTTTGAAAGAATAATTCATAGTTGTAATCTGTGCAACTGGAACATCTTGTATAAATGTGCATTTTTATTGCACACAAGACCAAATCAAAATTTTAAAAAACCCCATTTTAAAAGACTGACTGGCTGAAGAGATTTTCAAGAAACATGGCTAAGAACACTCGGGATAAAATTATATCCATGGCCCAAAAAAACTAAACGAAAATCGGTTCATACGTTTGGGAGCTACGATACCACAGACAGATACACAGACAGACACGTCCAACTTATGACACCCCTTTTTTGCGTCGGGGGTTAAAAAAGAGCCATTGTACAGATTTGTAAAGAAATTTCACTGCCCGTTTACCATAACCAATCCCTATAAGTTAAAACTAAGCTAAAAACAATTCTAGAATATATACAAAGAGAAAGTTTCAGCTCCTTAAATGTTGTAACCAAATCCACCTGTAGGTAAATGAATTCAATAAAACCAAAAACTATTCGAGATTTACATAAAAAGCAGGTCAATTACCCATCTCCATTATTGGATAATAACCAGTTTCTGGCACAATATAGGAAATAATGTAGGCCATTTCCTCTCATCCGCCCACGAGGACACTTACCTCGAATACTTATTGCTTATTCTATGTCACAAGTAGGTGCTACCTACCTACTATATCTTGCTTAGTCCGTAAAGTTCGTTGCTCTAGAGAGGTCGGTTACGGTTACTTGGCTATTTGACAGTTTGCTATCTGCAAAAACTGCGTGGCTATCTCTGATTTCTTTAGTATGTGTGTAGAACAAGTAGTAGTGGTCGTTTACACCTTTTGCAATACTACTATATGCCTGCCTTACAATAATATAGGTAATATAGGTACTTAAAGGTAGAATGTATTCGGGCTCAACTACCTTAGAATTTTCATCTTCTTGTACTTTGCACCTATCCATATAAATTGAAATTGAACTTTAGGACAACCTACTTCCCATTTAAACCACTTCCATTCGTCTCTATGTTAATTGAAAAACATTAATATAACTTTTAACGAAAAAAAACTTTATTAAACCTATTCTCTTTTATAGAATCTCTATAATTTATTTTCTGTGTATAAAATTATTGTTATCTGAAAATAAAAACGTATTGTATTGAATCTAGCTTAACTAATAAACTATTAAAGTACGAATATGGTATATCTACAGTCAAAATGGATAGCTTTCTAATGAACCTGACCCATGTGTCATCAATTCCATTTAAAGCTTCAGAGAAAGCAGTTGCATCATTGGTTATGTCACTGTGCTTTAGCAATTTATTTTCTATTCTAAAACTAATAATTACTTAATTCTTTTATTAGTTGAACTAAGTACTTAAAAGTTAAAGTGATAGGTTGTTCGCCTATTGTATGAAAACTCAACAGCTAGTTTATGAAATAAGTAAATTGTGTTATGAGGCTGTCTTTTCTTCTGGCAAGACTCGTTGAATAAAATTAAATAGAAGTAAATATAAGCGATCAAAAATCTTTAACTCTTTGCTGTCTGGTTTTAAAAGATGTCTGGATTGAATTTCCGGGGAAATTCAAGGAGCCTCGAAAATCAAAAACTCTTTATTTCCATAAATACAATAAATGTACACTTAGAAAAGGTATAGCTTTCCGTCCGGCAGTTTTGTCAAAGCCAGAGTAGGAGCGGAAATGGATTTTTGACAGTTTTCAGTGGAATTTTAGGTCATCCAATTCCTTCAGACTCCACTAGAAACTTTCAACAAAACAACCTACGCTGCCACTCCTGCCTCCGTCCAATTGTCCACCGAAAATTCAGTCTATGCAGAATCACAGAAGATTCCCAAGTATCAAAAGAACAAGCGTAATTCAGGCATTATCTGCAGCTTATTATGCTCCCATGTCATCACTCCAACACCTACCAATACCTTAAGCCGATGGCCGCGCCTACGACACGGTGAAAGTCGTGAAAGCGAAGGACCCGCGATTTGTTACGGACAGCCGATTGTTAGAGGCCTCGTCGTTTTGTTCCACTGCCAAGTGTCGTTTACGTGACTCTCATTGTCGTTAACGTGACTCTCATTGTCGTTAATGTGAATCTCATTGTCTTTAATGTTACATTCAATGTTTTAGGGATTGATAAATGATACCAACCCTATTATTGAACTTCAGAATTTGAAGAATGTTTAACTGCTTATGAACAGTTTTACTGTACTAGGTAGGGTAATTGGAGTATTTTTCTTTCCGTTACAATCAGCATTTTGACCGTGAAAACTTGTGGCTCTTAATAGCCTTCTGCTTCGACTTTTATATAATTTGTATGTACATATGTGCTGCTGGTTTTTATAAATAAGTAAAATAAACAAATAAGCTTATATAAAACTTATACCTGTATTGGTCTACTGCTAGACATATACCTCCCAAGATGAACGCCACAGAGTCCTGTCCTCAGCTTGCCACATCCAGCACCTGCCTACAGTATTTCGCAAATCATCATAACCTGGACAGAGGGCGTCCTACACTACGATTGCCTTCTAGGTTTTATACTATAATATCTAGTCCATTCTAGTATCACATAGTAACCCTGGCAGATGATTTTTTTTTGTTTCACGCGTAATTAATAGACTAGATAGGACAGAAATTATTTTGGAACAATCCATACAATGCTACTCCTATAATATTATTAATGTGAAATTATGTGAAATGTGAAACATTTGTTACCTAGGGTCTCCGAAACTACTGAACAGATCCAGATGAAATTTGGCATACACTTAGAACGTAGCTAAACTTACACAATAGGCTACTTATTATACCGAAAATACGCGTGCGGAGCCGCGGGCAGAAGCTAGTAATATAGTAAATTTGATAGTAACTCTGTCTGTTCTGTACACGACTAAACCGCTAAACGGATCTAAATAAAATTGGGCAGGAAGGTAAATGGTGGTTGCCTGGAAGAGATCGCTCTCAGCGATAAGGCCGCCCTTTATACTTCCTTTTTTTTCTAAGCATTTTATTTGTATTGTTTCCTGTATTTGTGTGGTATAATAGAGTGTTTTCTATCTATCTATCTATGGTATCCCGGAGAAGGACATAGGCACAATTTTTATCCTTGATAAGCGCGAGCAAAGCCGTGGGTGGAAGCTAGTCGAATATTAATATTTTTTTATTTGATGCAAGTCATGATTTCAATATAAGACAGTTTATATTGCGTGAAATGCATGTACCTAGCTAGTGATAAGCCTATAACTAATCATTCACTTAGACCTAAGAATGAATGTACATGCAAGCAAAAATAAATAAATGAAGCAAATGCAAACTTTTCTGAAACGGTCCCTACGTGAAATGAACTAGATTGCACTTTCCGAGGTGCTATTCCACCACCACATCGTACGCGTAACTTTTGATTGTATTTTCTAGTAAAACTGTTACCTAATAACATAATGCACTCACATCGCGTCTGTCGGTTTATGTGCTCGTCTGAGCCAAAAGAGAAACTAAAACAAACAAAAGTTACTCTTACTAAATGCATTTTGGTGATATGCAATGTTGACGCAGCTAAAAGTTCAACCGACAATGAGGTTTTGCCAAAATCTAATGAAATGGACCCCTCACAGAGCGGAGACAGGCGATAAATAGCTATATAACTAAGTAAATAATCTTGGGTCGTAGATGTGGAAACACTATGGGTGTTTCCACATGCCAATACCCGCAGAATATAAAAAAAAAAAAAAATTATATATCATAAAAACAGTAGAATTTCTATTAGTACTAAATTTCTTTCTTCTGAGCCCGTACTCAGGTATGGAACCACATCATAATTTCGTTTGAATCAGCTTCAAAGAAATTTAGTTGGTAAGTTTGAAAAAGGTTTAACAAAACAATTATAGAAAAGAAACAAATTATAACCAGTATTTACAATTGAAACAGCTGAGCTAACTGTAGACTGTTGTAATCAATCTAGTGGTTGCTCAACTGATCCATATCAATACCAGTCGGAAGCGTCTCCAAGACGCTGACTGCATCAGTTTTGGGTGGACAAAAGAAGGTGTCTATTGTAACTACAAACTTACCTACATCATTGAGTTAAGTTAGGTGTTTATTATAGTTATTCTGTGGTAATGTTGATCAATACATTACTCGTCAACTCAGGCTGCATTCCGAGTTACGCTAATATCGATAATGGCGCTCTCTTACGCGTTCCAAATTACTGTGAGCGCGACAACGATGTCCCGTGTGACGTCATAGATGACGTCATTACATGCGCCATTTTGCGATAACACCGACCATCCTACAAACTGAAATCACTGTGAGCGCTCTGTCAAAACTGACGTTTATTCTGTCAAAACTCACATTGTATTACATGTTGTTTTGTTTGTTTTCATCTATTTTCATCAAATTTACTGTTGTTTGCCAGTTTTGCAGAGTTTTTGTTTGTTTAGCGGAGTCATCGGAGTCATTTTCACGTTGTTCTGCGAATAGGTACTGTTTGTTTGTTGTACAGTACAATGACATTTGACAAGTGACTCGTGCGTGGCCGTGAGCGCGTTCACAAAGTGTTCCGAATTGATGATGGCACTCAACTGTCAATATCGTGCTAACTAATTTGGAACGACAAATATCGTTGTAATCGATAACGGCGCTGTTTTTGTAATTCGGAAAGCACCCTCAGTGTGGGCATCAGAACTGGTCACTCGTTGAATATCAATATCAGTCAAGGGTATGGCAGGTGTAGGTATGTAATCATAATCATGCAGACCTTGCACTTATTCTGTCCCGAATTGACGAGAAAGGTCAAATTTACAATATTATTGTAATTAGAGGAGTTATTATTTAAAACATGCGCAAAGTAACATGCCCACTTATGTTTCCTAATAAGGAAAGTTACAGGCCATAAGTATCCAGCAGGTGGTCTTAACGAAAGCTACTATCCTCCGAAGATTATAACAAATTGATCGGCTGACCACAAAGTAGCCTGAAGAGTGCCTCGAAACAGCAGGCCTGCCTCTTCTCTGCAAAAAAGAGTCCGTTTGTCCAGGTTCCTGTTTTCCAAGATGTACGGGGACGGGTGTTGCTCCAACTCGAAAAAAAAACAACTAACAGGCTAAAGGTTTCTTCGTCGCTTCTTTACTTTCGTCGACATACCGAAGCAACAGAAATCAAAAATATCACTTTATTTCCGTGTAGTTTTATAATTTGACCATTTCTAAGTGTACATTTATTGTATTTATGGAAATAAAGAGTTTTTGATTTTTAGTTTTGTTTTGTACTGGTAAAAGATCAACTGAGCTCCTCGGTGTCACGCTTACAGCAACTCTGTTCCGACTCTAAACTTAAGAGCCTGGTTGTAGATACTATTTTAAAAATTCCATTCTTCTTTATGCTGCAAGCCTCAAAAATTACACATGCTTATTTTTGCTTGAATGTACATTCATTCTTAGGTCTAAGTGAATGGTTAGTTATAGCACAGTGTATAGTATTATAATATCTGTGGCACAGTACAAGGTTATAGTGTTGTCACTAGCACCCTGGGATAATGGAATTAAACAATTTCTCAGACTCCAATTTTGTACATCGCTTCTTAAAACTTCATTCTTGTTCCATTACTTACAAGGAGTTTCATATGTAAGTTCATTGTAACAAGGAGGTTCCATTTGCTAACAGTGTCAACTAACCATGTCAAAGAAACATGTAGGCATCGGTTTCCTCAAACTATAATACAAAGGTTGAGTAACTGTCTTGGCAGCCAATCAGACCGACACGCTTGGCAAGGCATGGCAAAAGCCTATCCTATCCAATGACCATCATATAGCTACCTACATGTTGATTTATAGATCTACTTTTTCACCAAACGTTTTTCTGATGAGGGACCGTATTTGCTATGAGTAACAACATTTTTTATATGCTAAATTATTCTCAAAAGCAGGTACAAAAAGCCTAAGACAAAATATTGTGCTTACCTACCAATGAGTCATCGCAAACTTCTGTTTTGTGATTGTCAGCCTGTACAATCCAGCGATTTAAACGGCTCGCAAGTGACTCTGCCAACTTCTGTATGCGCTATTGAATTTCCTCTACTGTGTTAAAAGTATTAGACCAAGTCCCTTCTAATTCTATTGGCACTTCATTGCGTGTTGCGATGGGCCACACTTCCCCATCATAAACACCAGTAACTATTAAGCAACGAACGGACTGCAACATGATTGCTTTGATTGGCTACACTCTACCACGTCCAGCACTTACCACTCATTAGAATGCTCGATGTTACCTGCGGCAGCAACGGGTGGTCACGTAATGAGGATAATTGTGGAAGCTTTGAAAACGGTTTGTAAATTAAATAGATAGATAAGTATATAAACCTATGGAAATTAGAGAGATAATTTAATATTATGATTGTTGGAGGCCTATTGGAGAACTGCTGGGATATTTGGACTTATACTGCCTAACAAGCTACAACCATGGCTGTACTGGTTTGAACTCAAATTTAAATAAAACACCGTCAAGACATTTCATAAGTATCACCCACACACACCGGGGAGAGCGCTGAAAAAGTGTTGAAAACAGTTTGTAAATTAGAGAGATAATAATTTAATATTGGAGGCCTATTAGAGAACTGCTGGGATATTTGGACATTTATATGAGAGCTGGCGAGTATCACAGCGCATCAGCATTGCCATACAGCGTGGCAATGCAGTTGGCTGCATTGCCACGCTTGCCAGTCTTGGCGACTGGTATTGCCAGTCTTGGCGACTGGTATTGATATGGATCAGTTACTAGTATTTACAATTGTTTCAATTGTAAATACTAGTATAATTTTCTTTGTGAATAAAAACTACTGTCCACTTATATTGTCTAACTAACTACAACCCTGGCTCTACTGGCTTGAACACATTAAAAAAACACCGTTATGGCATTTCATTAGTATCACACACCGGGAGATCACTGAAAAAGTGGCCGAGCCCAACATCATAGGCAAAACAAAATCACACAGGCCGCGTTGGCTCGGCCACGTGCTATGGATGGGGGAGGATCGGGCTGCAAAACGGGCTCTCCTTGGAGCGCTGGTTGGCCGACGACCAGTCGGTCGGCCCAGATACAGGTGGAAGGTTGAAGTGGAAAAGGACCTTTGCTCACTTCAAATCTTTGCACCAGACGTGATAGAGGCGACGCAGGATAGAAGCCGGTGGCAATCTATTGTGTCGGAGGCCAAGACCCATTTCGGGGTCGATGCGCTTGGATAGTGAGTGTGAGTAACATTTCTGGGTCCAGGCGAAGAGGAAGACCAAACAAGACGTGATCAAAAACGATTTAGACTGCAATGTTTCTCAAAACCTTGCTTTGGACAAGGCGGAGTGGAAAGTGAAGACGAGATACGCAGGCTTCACCCACCATCAGATGAATAGGCTTATGCGAACGAGGGATGTTGAATATAATAAATTTGAGCGTCTGGTCGAGGCGACGCGTGACCCGAGAGCTGGTGAGTATCTGGCACAGCGTATCAGCATTGCCATACAGCGTGGCAATGCAGCCAGCGTCTTGGGGACGCTTCCGACTGCTATTGATATGGATCAGTTGAGCTACCTGTAGACTGTTTGCAACAGTCTGCAATTGTTTCAATTGTAAATACTAGTATAATTTTCTTTGTGAATAAAGGCTATTGCCCAATAATAAATTGATTGTTTTTTAAAAACATAAGCCCCTAAATTTTACACTGTTTTTAAGTTATAAAAACAGTAGTGACAAAAACTAAACCCTCGGGATAATGTTTTAATGGGACCACCATGATCATTATCTATAGGTACAATATCGAAATAAATTTCAAAATAGTTCCATAATTGACGGAGACGGAGAATCGACGAACATACATTAAAAAACACAGAACAGGCAAACATAGAACCTCCTTTCTTCGAAGTTATTTAATAATGAAGTTATACTATAAGTTTCACTTCTTTAAACTTAATTCTTATCTGTTTTTAACGTTTTAAAAGAGCTTTTTGATAAATATAAACGCTCCAACGTCCTGCCAATTCATTTAAACTACTGTAGCTCCACTGTTCTATAATTATAACATCCGTCTAGCTCTGTCACATGATGCTCAACTTGCTCCTTTTTGCAATAAAACTATGACAAGTTCCTGGGAGCAGGATGGATTTATTTTAGACGCTCGCTCGTTACTGATTATTTTGGTTTTAGTCTGAGTTCGTTGCACTGCTGTTGCATTACCTAATGAGAACTAGATCGTTACAAACAATAACTTAGAAAAAAATACTATTATTTTTGTTTGCCGGCCATCCTGCTGTCATCGAACTTATATAAAAATTTAAATTATTATTTAAAAATTAAAGAACCTTGGTATAGTCGGTGTAATGGTGCAATTTTCTCCACTTTTTCTCTTTCCAATGCGGTCTTTTTTACTTCTTTATACGACATGACAGCGGCTTTCTCCTTGATCTGACTCATATACCTAGCTAATTATATTTTTAGTCTTCCCCTTCCTCGTCTTCCTTCTCCTTTTCCTTCTATGGTGTTAGGTACCTACTTATAAATATGTCATGTCGTATTATCTATTATGTACTTATGTTCTTTTCGTTATGTAAATAATACCTATCTATTATGTTTCTTTTGTAAACTGCATCTCATTGTTGACTTAACTTGCATAGTTTATTTTGTACTATTTAGTTTTTATATTGTACCTTTTTAAAACAACTTTATATACCTATATACCTATCCCTAAGTGTTTTTTTTGTACTTTGTTGTCCCACTAATATTATAAATGCGAAAGTTTGGATGGATGGATGTTTGTTACCTCTTCTCACAAAAACCTACTGAATGGATCGGGCTGAAATTTTGCACACAGGTAATTCTAATCCTGGAATCAAACATAAGCTACTTTTTATCCCAAAAATCAGTTCCCATGGGATATAAATCACCTTTAAACCATAGAACTCGTACGAAGCCGCGGGCATAAACTAGATATAATTAAATGTCTTGCTTTCTTTCTATTAAAAAATAAAGTACTAACAGGCAAAAGAGATAGAACGTCCTGTAGTGAGCGCTCTTCCGCTTACAGTGGGTGATCCCAAGTGAGGTGGTCATTGTGGTCAAACGAAGGACTATTCACGATAAAAAAGTAGGATGATTATCATGGAAATAAGATACATAGTTACTTACTTTATTGATATTGATATTTTTGACAATAAAGACAATATTACAACACCATTTCTTCATCATAAAAACGCTTCTAACAGTGAGATGTTCCGCAACATTATTTTGTCCACAATTTCATCGGAAGTATGATAACAACAGTATCATCCGATCACGTAAAACAAAACAAACGGCCGTGATCTTTGTTTTATCTCAACAAAAACGGTTCACAAAAGATCTCCCACGTTTTTGTTATTTGACGTGTCTTCTGTCTTCCCAATGATAACATCTCATGAATTAATTTGTTATTATTTAATTAAGTTACTTACCTCTTTTATGTATCTTTGGGATTGTAGTACAATTTTTTATGTTTACCGCGTGATACCCTAGTTAGATTTAAAAAAAAATGAATGAAAACAATATTTGTAAGATAAAAAAAATGTTATCTTTGTAAGAAAAATTGTGAAGAAAAATTGTAGGAAATTTGGTCTTGTTTAATTGTTTTTATCGTAAAATGAGTCCGAAATGATATGTCTAAAAACTGCTTTTAGACGCCATTTTTTCCAAAATGGTGGCGCAAGCGGCAAAGCGTATCTTTACGATGGTGGCAAAAAATATTAAAAGAACACATTGAAATCTATAAAATTACCTACTTACCCATTTTCAAAACTCCCGGAAAACTTTCCAGGTAACCTATGTTTTACGAACCTATGACTGGACTAAAAACAATATATCCGGTTGTATATTATCTGAAAGACCAGGTAGTCTGCATTTCATTGTCTACCACGCAACGAATCATTACGATGCTAAAATATAATGTGCCCATAACTTTTAAATAACAATTGCGCTATTAAATCAGAGAAAAGGACTTTCTATCGTAATAGCGTTTATGGGAGAAATCTGAGAGGTGGTCAATGAAATGCTTCATTGAAATGCGGTAAGTGGTGGAAACGTTACAGTGATAGGCCATTTAAAAATCATAGGTGAAACTACTGAATCAAACATGGCACAGCGCATCAGCATTGCCATACAGCGTGGCAATGCAGCCAGCGTTTTGGGGACGCTTCCGACTGGTATTGATATGGATCAGTTGACCTACCTGTAGACTGTTTGCAACAGTCTGTAGTTAGCTCAATTGTTTCAATTGTAAATACTAGTATAATTTTCTTTGTGAATAAAGGCAATATCCCTCGGGAATTAAAAAAAAACTGAATCAAATAATTATCTATTTATGGATCTATTATGGATAATTATCTATTTATCTGTAAAGATAATCAGACGGTGTTTGACGTGACAACGTCTTATAATTCGATAGAGCCGGCTGCACGCACGAAAAAACATGACGTCATGCGGCGTTACCTCGCTCTGAGGCGTTCCATGTAAGGCTTGAAGTGCAAGCGAGAGCGCTCGACATCCGTCTCTCTCCTACTTGAGTGAGCGATGCGTCTGCGTGGACAGCTGCTATACTATAGTACATTTACATGTTTTGATCGAGTATCAAATGCTACCATTCCATCAGTATTTTCTTAAGACGTTGTCACGTTCAACTATCGTCAGTAAACCGACTTTACAGACAACCAATTTTTTTGTTTAACTCTGAAGCTTAGGTTCCTACCTACCTAACGTATGGTACTATAATAGTTATTATGTACGCTTAGTACCAGTCTGCAAAGTTTGTTTAATCTCTCTACCCTTGTAAGAACTGATCATTGAGAGCCATCGACTGAGCCTATTCCCGTTGCTATTTTCCGCGCATACGCCGTCGAGGAGTTTTACCTATTTATTCTCAGGTGTCAGAGGTGTAAGAAAAAGTCTCGAGAGGAAAGCTCGATAGACTTTAACTTCAAAAACGAATGAGATGAATCCGTGAAAATAGCCGCTGTCAAATCTCTCAAATTTTAAATTAAATTCGTATGAAACAAAGATTTTTAAATCATCGTAAGCTAATGCACGACTGGTACTAAGGACTATGCTGCCGTCCGATCACTAGAAGGTCGTTAAGTGATAAAACCAAATTTGTGGGTATAAGCCAAAACGTGGGAAATGCTGTCCCTAGAAATCGGGAATACATACAGAATTCTTTGTTAGACCAAATTATTCATCAACATTTAAGCTGCTATTTTATTCATTATTTTGTTTTAGAAGTTGAAAGTTTATTTTTTAATTTAAGATTTTGTGTTTTAGTTGTGCTTACCTGCTTTAAATTGTGACCATCTAAAATGCAAAAAAACGGTTTGCTGAAATGCAACCGTCTTTAAGAGTTGTAACAAACTGTAACTGCGAGAATATTTTATAACGAGTAACAGTTACATACATATTCAAAGGTAATTCACGGCTAAGTTACTTAGCCGTGTTCTTGAGTAGTTATTGAATTGAAATTTAACTAACCCCAACTCTGAAAATGGCGTTATCGGACTTTAGTTGTTTATATTGTTGTTTTGAGATGCTAAAATTAAAGTGTTTCCTAAACAAAAACATAGTAGCTGGATAAGCAATCTATGCTAACTGTTTTTTAGTGCTGGAAATACTGGTCTGAATTATATTAATTTAAATACAAATAAACAGTCTAGTCTGAATTTTTCTAAAATGAATAAGCTTACTAAAGAAGGAAATAAGGTTCAATTAAAATAAAATAGTAAGATTTAACACTTTAATTAAATCTGCCTTCTTACAGTTTACCTGTAATCAATTTAAAAAGAGAAAAGTACAACTATTCTAAAAAAAATCTATAAGATCACCTACCTTATGAAAAGAGATCTGCGTTATTAATCTTACCACAAAAAATCAACAAAGTTACTTATAGCACAGATATTATAATACTATTATACTTATACCTAATAAACGTAGTTTACTTGACAAGAAATTTTTATACCTTTATTTTTCTTTTTATCAGACTAGCCTTTATTCACAAAGAAAATTATACTAGTATTTACAATTGAAACAATTGAGCTAACTGCAGACTGTTGCAAACAGTCTACAGGTAGCTGAAAGGAGCAACTGATCCATATCAATACCAGACGGAAGCGTCCCGAAGACGCAGGCTGCATTGCCACGCTGTATGGCAATGCTGATGCGCCTTTAATAACCATTATTATAACATGCTTTATTCTAAAAACAGCCTCAACCACATTAGGACAAGTTTAAAACTTGAATTGTTTAATCTAACTTGACTCTATCTACCCTCTTAAAACAAATTTAACGTCATAATTATAATAAGATCAGTCATAATCAACATTACTAGCAACTATCATGCCTTGATATTTAGTTACATTCAGGTATCTCATGCCAGAATTGCATTTTGTGCGGTGCGCTTACATCAGTCTTTTAACGCATTGATACTAGCAAACTTTCTTGCTTTCTCTATAAGTACCTTTTGGTGAACTTTTGAATTCAGGTTTCAAAACATCGGTATTTTTCAAATATCTGTCAGTCAAGAATCGCAGAACTTTAAAATCATCCATAATTATCTACTTCGGTTTTATAGAGCATGTCGTGGTTATTTCTTTGGAAAGAGACTTGTATTATGTCTTTCAGGTACACTCTTGGTGTTGAAGATTGTATACGTCTATCTGACACAAAGTTTTGATAAGTGAAAATATCTTTTGGGGTCATAGTTTTTACATCCACCCTAGCTAGATTAGCAGAAGCGACGCACTCGACGAAGACATGGTTAGTGGAGAGGGTTTTCTACAGCATGGGTGAATTCCTTGAATTACCTGAACTGTAGAGAACCCCCACTACTAATTAAGAGGTTAGGTGCGTAACATTTAATAGTCAACATTTAAAATATAATTGGTAATGTTTCACAAGATGAATCACAATATTAATAAATTATTAATTGTGATATTGTATAATTACGAATCAATTGACGTGTAAAATATGATTTTATTAATACATTCTTGTATTCTCGGTGAAATCCTGAAAATCACAGTTTGCCTTTCTTTTTCATGACCAGCTCAACTTGATGATGAAATTTATCGCAGATCATGAAGCTGTGAGCAGGCTTAAAATACTGGAGAGTTATTGTTTCGGTTGCTATCAAGTCACTGTTAATCAAATATATCAATAAAGAAAACAATAGCCAATTCTTATTTTGGGCACTACAGTTATCCATCCAAATAGTTACATTCTTCACCTCGCGGAATTGAATAATGAAATGAGTCAAGCAAGTCATTGTGTCTTCTTGCGGCTTTCTTTGTTGCTGTGCAAGTCCGATTGCGATCCATAACTGCATCGTTCTAACATCGCTTTGATCCTTGGGTTTTGAAGCCTAAAAATAATTAATTTTAAATACACCATCACTGACACACACATAATTCTAACACCACACAAGGATTATTTCTTGTATCGTAAGGAACTACGAATACTCTGCTATTAGAAAATGCAGACCCAGAAGAAATATTTGCGTCATAACCAAATATTTCTACCGCCGCGGGGATCAAACCCGCCACTTTGCATCTCAGCTTGTTATTCGCTCGTTGAGTCACCGAGGTAGTATAATAATAGGGAATAAGTACCAACTTGTTTAATTAAGTTGTATTATTATTATTTAACAGTGTGATAGAAACAATACCTAAAGTGAATTTTAAAAAATAAATAAAATAAAACTTACTTGCCTTTAAACTCATTTCTGGCGGGAATTCCCACTAATCGTGCGCACGTCCTGCCTCCGCGACGTCCCTTCCCTAGCAACACTGTGCAGGATTACGGGGCGGGGTAAAGCTTCGTAGTTAACCTTTTCCTAGCGTTGCATTGTCACTAAACTGCTTTCTAGTTTTGTTTTTATTCACGTGAATGTAATAATTTCACAGCTAAAACACGGTCACCGTCTTTTAGTACTGTAAATGTTTCAATCTTATATTGGTTTTCCAATGACTAGCTAGCTAAGTATATCTAGCGCTTTTATAGAGTAGGACTTGTTAAAAAACTGTGATTTAGACATCGTAAGTACAAGTGTGACATGCAGTACTAAAATGTATTAAAACACATGTAAAGTCAGCTAACGGTTTATTTTTATTGTCATTACAAGTAACCGTTTTCTAAGTTTGCATAAAACGGAA
The DNA here is from genome assembly GCA_963564075.1 of Eupithecia subfuscata. NCBI lineage: Eukaryota > Metazoa > Arthropoda > Insecta > Lepidoptera > Geometridae > Eupithecia > Eupithecia subfuscata. Next base: position 13,638,286 of record OY751106.1, read on the forward strand.
AAATATAGATTTAAATACTTTGCTAAGCTGGTTTAACCGTATTTTAGTGTTTTAAAGTGAGGTAACCGTATTTTAGTAATGGAAAATCCCAAAAATGATGTAGATAGTGGTGTAGGTGGTCTCTGTATCTCAGCACTGACAAAAGATAGAATTTTTTGAATCAGATTGGACGATAGAGCAAAATCTGCGTTTTAGTGTGGTACACAAAAGTCGAATTTGTCGAAATGTCACTTAACGGCCTTTTAGTGATCGGACGGCAGTATGGCGCTTAAAAACTTTTGCTAAAAATGGAAATTAAAGGAAAACACACTAAGTAGTACCGTCTCTCTGATCCTTGATTTAGGGTTCCGTACTTCAAAAGGAAAAAAGAACCCTTATAGGATCACTTTGCTGTCCGTCTGTCTGTCTGTATGTCCGTCTGTCAATCCCCTTTTCTCAGGAACGCCAGGAGGTATCGAATTTAAATTAACATCAAATACTCAAGTCCGTAATAAAAAAATAAATAAATAATGCTGGACAATTCACACAGCATTATCTAGCCTCAAGCTAAGCAGAGCTTATGTTATGGGTACTAGATAACTGATATACCTACTTAATACAATACACTACATAGATAGATATTTTTTATTATACATAGAAAACATCCAGAACGCCCTGGACAAATGTCTGCAAATCGTACAAACATTTGTCCCGAGGCGGGAATTGAACCCGCAACCTCTTGTGTCGCAGGCAGACTTTCGCCCGCTGCGCCACAGAGGTCGTAATAAATAAAACTTCAGTCCGACTCGCACTTGACGTTTTATTATATCTCTCCGCCCCTCGGCTACAAACCCTGACACTGCCTTCCAGAAAAATGTTGCCAGTGGTCGAAGCTAACTTAACAGGTTCCCTGTCCAATTAATTATATATGATTCATTGGAGCGTTTTTGTACCCGGTCTGTTACGCTCATGAATCATCTAAGCACAATTTTTGATGCTTGTTCCGATATTTTTTTGTATCTGAACGTGGCGGGCTAATTTCGTTTTTTGTATGGGACGTGACAGGACACATCATCAAAATTAAATAGACGAAATAAAATCTGGTGATTTTTGTTTTTTTATGCATGGGGGTCAATTTTGCTGGCAATAAAAGGCATTTTTTTCTACAAAAATCACATAGTTTTATTTACGTAATTATAATCGTTAACACATTTGAAATCACTATATTTGTCCAAACACACATCAGTTTTCATGGTTGTCATTGAAACAGCTCAAGCAGGCGTGGTATATTAGATCCTTTGCCGTACGTTCATGAATCACATGTGATCATTTGTTTTTTATTTTTTTTATTTATTTTTTTACAAAAATCTTCTTAGATAAGTGTTTATGTACAACTTTTGTTTTGACACAAAAGAGAATCTTGAAATAAATAAGTGAGCGTAGAACCTTTCAATGAGACCTTTGTATGGGGACAGGGAACCTGTTAATATAGTCAACTCAAACCTTACCTTGGCATATTCAAACGAGTGTTAGTGCTAAATCTTCTCAAGTCCCATACGTTCCTACTGTCAACAATAGAATTGAACAATGCTTAAAAGCCACAATGATAATAATTTTCCTAGAGAGCCATTGTGTTGTCTGTTTAGTAAACTGTCGACGCAAAATAAACAAACAATTAATTACGCGAATTTAAAACAGAGGTGATTTTCTACTCTGGCTTTTCAATATAAGGTGGGCGGTTGTTATGATACTTAAATAATAATAATGCTGGACAATCCACACAGCATCATCTAGCCCCAAGCTAGCTTTGCGGAAAATTCGACTAAAACAATTCGTCTAAAACAACTCGACTAAAACAATTCGACTTAAACACAATTCGACTAAAAACATTTGAAATGAAATGAAATGAAATACGTTTATTCTGATATAACAGTACACAATATGATAACAGGTAGCTTAGATATTACACAGATAAATTAAAGAAAATCAAAAAACGAGGACAACTAAAACTATCATGCTTTTCTTATAAAAAAAATCTATGTAAGTAATGGAAATATGGTGAGATCGGTGCCAAGTGTACTGCGCTATCAGAACAGGTCCATGCTCAGCTGAATGTTGTGAGTATAATAGTTACCCACAACGCATTTCAACCAGTAACAATTCGAAAAAACAATTCGTTTTAACAAAGAAAAATTTTGTGTCAACATATGGCTCTGGGTGCAATTATGCATATACACACCCTTTCAGTCACAGAGTCGCCACGAACAACAGGCAGTAAGTTAATGTAGACCCCCCACCGCTTCGCGGGGGTGGGAGGCCTACAAGTCGGTGCAACTCAAGGTCGAATTGCTTTAGTCGAATTGTCACTATTTTAGTCGAATTGTATTACACGAATTGTTTGAATTTTCCGTAGACGCCAAACTAAGAAGAGCTGGTGTTATGGGTACTAGATGACTGATATTTATACAGATACATATATATGACCACAAAACGGCTCAGTCGGAAGACCAGCGTTGGTTGTACGCAAATACAACCAACTCATGCTCAGACAGGATCGTTTTGTAACTCTAACAAACTGTCTATGTTCTTTTCTTTTAAACTGTATGTATGTGTTTGAGTTACAAATAATCGTTTCTTTTTTTTATATATTTTGTAATATACATAGCAAATACCCGGAACACCCGGAAGGCATATTTGTAGGTCGTACAAACATTTGTCTTATGGCGGGAATCGAACTCGCAATCTCCTTGCAGGCGGACCTTCGCCCGCCGCGCCACATCGATGATTACAAACTTATCAAATTATAAGTCATTAAAATCAGTTTATTTTAATGCTATTTATTTTTCTGTAGGTAGGGTCTAAATTAAGCATGCGTTGTGTTATTTAAGGGGGCACCACAACAGCGTCAGATATTCAACCCGTGCCTCTGCGACAGTTGAGGCACGGGAGAGCGGAGTGTAATCACAAGATCATGTCCAGACTCATCACTCGGTGTTCAGCCGAGTCAGTTAAGACCAAACGCGATGTGAAAAGTTTGTAAACAAACAAAAAACTTAAGCTCACATGCTTGCGTCCAGTTTCAGATAGGTACAATTGTTAGCAATTTTTATTGAAGGCACGATCTCAAATTGACAAGGAATGTATATATTGCCTATACAAGACAAGACAAAATTAAAATTTTAAAAACCCGCTGACGTTTATTGGCCCAACAGATTTTCATGAAACATGGGTAAGAACACTCGGGATAAAATTATCTATGACACAAAAAAAACTAAACGAAAATCGGTTCATTCCTTTGGGAGCTACGATACCACAGACAGACACTTCAAACTTATAACACTCCTCTTTTTGCGTCGGGGATTAAAAATACACGGCAACAGAGTAAATTTTAGGTTAAGTAAGGGTGGTTACAAACATATCACATTAAATTTGGCTGGAGTATAAAGTGAAAACGTGATGAAATGAAACCTAACCTAAAATGTATTTTGTTCCAGACCTGAAGATGCCTCTGTAAGATGGACGGGCTAGTGTGGCTATCCCTAGGGCTGCAGCTGGCGGCGCTGGTCTCCATCGTGGGGGCGCTGCTGCTGTACCTACTGCGGAAGGTCAGGGTCGCCGAGGTGCTGCCCGTCGAGAGCGCCAAGACTGTGCTCATCACATCTGTGGATACTGCGCTGGGGTTACAGGTAAATTCATAACATAATAGTGAGAGCCACATGAGCAGGACTGTCAGGGCAGACCAAAATGGCGACTTCTCTGATCAGAGGTCCCACCTCTGATCAGAGAAGTCGCCATTTTGGTCAGCCACGACACACTTTAGGTTTCTGAGACTCATGAGTAAGAAAGATACGTTGGTGAGCAGAAATCCACCTACAAGAGGAGAAAGAAAATAATTTTATTTGCCCTTAAATGAAAGGATTTGCCTTTTAATGAGTCGTATTTTCATGGATAAACTAGAGGTTGCTGATGCTTAACATTTGACGAACTTGACGACTTCTTAAACGATTCTTTTAGCGACTCCCAAATTAAAAAATATATATAATATATATTTTTTAAAATAAATTAAATTATAAATTAGTATAGGTACCGAATAGTTCGTCTTTAATAGAAAGGACGATACTTGTTTTCCATTGCAACACCCTAAATCGGTACATACTGTGAACTTAACTTATACTCACCTTATCACTAAGACCTGATTGTTTGAATGCAATAAATAAAATACTGAATACGTCTCTATAATAGAGGATTTAGAATATTTTTTTTATAAAGCATCCCAGAGCACATTAACTAAAGTATTGCGTAACTGTCATTAGTTGTGGGTCGTTGACTGTTTTTGCGTTAACGAAACGAAACCGTTTTCTATAAACGGTCAACCGGTTAAAAAACCGGTTGACGTTTTTAACAGGTTTGTCGAAACGTTAACTGTATTGCACTAGTAGTGTTGACGCGTTAACGTCTAAAACGGTCAACTTGTGGCAAAACCGTTGACGTTTTTAACTGGTTTGTCGAAACGTAAACTGTAGTGCCTTATCATTCCGGCATTTTGCAAATTGTTTTTTACTTTATTTACATTTGAACTACTTAGTATTATTTATTTACAATAAAACACTGTCCTTATTTGCCATAAATATCCTACATTATCACTAACTTTCACTACCTATACATAATAAAATAATTAATATACTTGTGCGCAAAAAAAGCGTTGACCTCAACGTGTCACATAAACAAACTAATTAAACGAATGAAAACAATTTCCCTGTTTTTCTTGGTCAGTCAGAAGGCCGGCGCGCGGCGCACGGAGCGCTTAGCCCCCGGAATGAACAAACATACATTCATCTCTTTCACTCTCCAACAATCTTAAGCTGTCGACTACTGCGGCGTCTCGCTCGCTCGTGTACAACGTGTTTTACTTTTACCTAGCGGTTCGAAGCTCGTTCGTTCATTTTCGGATGGTGTTCGTTCGTAAGGTGTTTTTAAAGTTCAATCTTCCATGTAACTCGTCCGTCAACGAACGAGATAGTATGTCAACGTCATGGTATGTCGTTGAATGAAATAATAAGTTGATTGAATCAACTTGTTTCGCGGAAAAGAGAAGACGGTTGATTCGTTTTGTCCGTCAACGAACGAGAATGTGTCAACGTCATAGTATGACGTTCGTTGAATGAAATAATAAGTTGATTGAATCAACCTGTTTCGCGGAAAAGAGAAAACGGTTGATTCGTTAAATGTAGAAAAGCTGTTTTTATAACAGTTCGTTGATTCAACGCTCACTACTAACTGTCATAGGTATTAAGCGTGTTTATAAATTACATTAGAGAACTCTAGAATTCTAGATAAACCTAATTTAGTATTTAAGACTCTACTTACCATAAAAAATTGGTTGTCTGTAAAGTCGGTTTACTGACGATAGTTGAACGTGACAACGTCAACGAAAATACTGATGGAATGGTAGCATTTGATACTCGATCAAAACATGTAAATGTACTATAGTATAGCAGCTGTCCACGCTGTTACATGGAACGCCTCAGAGCGAGGTAACGCCGCATGACGTCATAGCGAGGTAACGCCGCATGACGTCATGTTTTTCGTGCGTGCAGCCGGCTCTGTCGAATTATAAGACGTTGTCACGTCAAAAAATGTCATCTTCAATAAACGCTATCTATTTGTCAGAGAAACCTAGGAAATAAAACCCCGAATCTCTTGCAACTCAGTCGTCTTCTTGCCACTAACGTCGCGAAATCAAAAAACCAACCAAAATGCCGTAAAAATTGCCTATGGATGATTATGTAATCAGGCTGCTCTACTTTACTCCAAGTAACGCTCATTAACGATTTCTCAATGTGCGAAGGTTACGCAAACTACTGAATTATATGTTTATATTTATTTGCCTACGGTTTTCGGTAACGAGAAAATTAGGCAGAGATCCTAGTCTTGACTTGCCTTGGTAAGTTATTCATAAATTGGTGGGTCATGCCTACAACAATTGAAACGGAATGAACTAGAATCGTAATCCAACAATTATTAAAGAATATTTTGACCCAAAAAATTCATTTTTAACTTCTATTGTTAACCTTTATTAAGAAGGTACTAGCTGCATTCTTACTACCCGTTGACCTATTACCCGTTTTCTCGTAGGAATGAAGCATTTTCCCGCGGTAAGAAGTAGCCTATGTTCATCAGGAATAATATGGCCTTCTAATGGTAAAATAATTTTTCAAATCGGTCTAGAGGTTTCGGAGCCTATTCAATACAAACAAACAATCAAATCTTTCCTCTTTATAACATTACTAGCTGCTGCCCGCCGCTTCGCACGCGTTGTTTCTATGGAAACGCTTAAAGGTGATTTCTATCCCATGGGAACTGATTTATCGGATAAAAAGCCTATGTTTTATTGCAGGCCTAGAATTATCTGTGTGCAAAATTTCAGCCCGATCCGTTCAGTAGTTTTGGCGTGAAGAAGTAACAAACATCCATCCATCCATATATCCATCCAAACTTTCGCATTTATAATATTAGTGTGAAGTGTGATTATTAGGTATATTATTATTATAGTAAAGATAAAGAAAATGTGCAATTCCTATAATTTTAAGTTTATTAACTAGACCAACTGATATGTATATATTATGTACACAGTTTGGAAAATAAATGTTTCATAATCGTATTCCAAAAAATGGCTCAGACGATTGATAACGAGTTTTTGGTCTTGTTATGAACCAATTAAAACGATTTTACGAAAGTTAATATTCATGCTATCGTGTAAGAAAATTTTCTTATAAATAAATAACTGAACTGAACTATCTACCTGCCAGTTTTCCATTGCAACGCCCTAAATGGGTACATACTGTGAACTTAACTCAAACTCACCTAATCACTAAGACCTGATTGTATGAATGCAATAAATAAAATACTGAAATACTTAAACCGAAAAAAAGATTAGAGAAGTGTATTTTCATACCTAACCCTTACATGAAACTGCCAAACTAATTATTACAACTAACTATTTGTTATTGATCTACCTTTATTCCTTCCAGATAGCAACGTACCTAAGCAGCCGCGGATGGCGAGTGATCGCCGGCTGCCGCTCCGGCGGCCTAGGCGCCAGGCTTGCTGGCTCCTGGCTGCAGACTCACGTGGCAGCCACGCCCGAGGATCAACCGCCGCCGAGGCTGGCCACGCTGGAGCTCGACGTGGCCAGAGAAGACCTGTTGGAGGAGGCTGCTAGGGCTACGGCGCAGCATTTACCAGCGGGTGAACATGGTAAGAAAATTGCTTACACAAGAAAATTGGCGGCCTCATCACATCACTAAAAGCAACACATTACAAAATAGGCAATCTTGACACTAGAGGTGACATCATCGAATATCCTGTTGGTTACCGGCAATATTGATGAAAAAGGCCTAGAAACTGGACGTTTCGATGGATGAACCGCAAAAATGTTTACCGTCGTCAGGTTAGCTTAAGGTAAGCTTAGGTAGGCTACAAACATACCAAAGCAGCAAGACAAGGCCTCAGAGCCAGGCTGCCTGACTCCTGGCTGCAGACCCACGTGGGAGCCACGCCCGAGGACCAGCTGCCGTCGAGGCTAGCCAGAGGAGAAGACCTGTTGGAGGGCTACGGCGCAGTTTACCAGCGGGTGAACATGGTAAGGAGTTATTAAAAAGGCATTTAATTGAACACCGAGCAAAGTAATTAATATTCATAAGTAGTAAGTAAAAGTTACTAATAAAACTAAAGTGATATATCGGATAAGATAAGTTAAGTTAAGATAAGTTCTAGAAAAAACATACTTTTAATCGAAACAACTTGAAAAATCTGCTCACATAACGGATTCAAGGCAGAGAAATCTAAATTTGGTTTCTCTGTCTTGAAGTAAGTTCAAAACCTACTCAAATTGCAAATCCAAGAACACTAGGTATCGTATTAGCACACAAAAAGTCTAAAAAAATAATAAAAGTAAAGTGCACTGCCCGGGAATCGAACCCGGGTCGCAAGAATGGGAATCTTGCATGATACCACTACACCAGCAGTGCTTGTTCAATTCGGTTGAATTACGCGTACTGTTTCAAGTTATCACCGTATTTTTTTTTATTAGTTGTTGACTTATTATTTCCGCAAATGGACGAATATTATATTTATCATAAAACTTTGTTCAATTTTCTTCTGTTCATTACTTGGCGGTGACGTTATCTTATCATGCAAACCGCTTCTCTAATACCAAGTGCCGCCATCTGTTGGCAAAGTAAACAAGTAAGTTGGTCGTTGAGCGGTGAACCCACAGAGTACCGAGCTCGTCTTATCAGTTATCACTCCCTCCTTGCAAATACTATTACTGCGATACGATAGATGGCGCTATTGACGTTTAAATTCAGAAGCACTTTAGAAGCCTCAGTATGGGAATGACGACGTCTAATATAGTATTATAATATCTGTGACGACGTGTTGTAAGCATATTTCCGACGGCTATAAGTTTTCTGACTTGGTTAATTTTGCTACGAAAGTGCTACGGGCTACGCCAGCTACAATAGTATCTATGCACAGAACTTAAAGTTCTGTGGGGCTATGCAAATCAACTACTGCTATGTTTTTGTTTATTTTGCTACAAAAGTGCTACGTAGGGCTACGTCGCCTACGATAGTCCTACGCAGAGCCACAAGCTACGATATTATTTCTTATGCTACGACAGAGCTATGGGCTACGTCATCTACGAAACTGTCATCCCATCGAATTATAAGAGTAATAATATTAATGGTGAACAATTCACACATCATTATCTAGCCCCAATCTAAGCAGAGTTTGTATTATGGGTACTAGAAAACTGATACACTTAATACATTATTATGTACTACATAGATAGACATTTTTTTATACATAACACCCAGAACACCCTGAACAAATATCTGCAGATCGTACAAACATTTGTCCCGACACGGGAATCGAACCCGCAACCTCCTGCGTCGCAGGCAGACTTTCGCCCGCTGCGCCACAGAGGTCGTCACGTCAAGAGTGAGGGATTAAAAAGTGCAGCTGTGTTTGCACACATTTTTGCACCACAAAATGTCTTGCTCAAGTCTCCGTGAAGACTGGCCACCGTATCCGAAATTCGGCTAGGAGGTTATTCTGTGTCTTAATCAAGGGGAGGAAAGGTGACGGAAGAATGGGGTCGGCGAGTGTGTGGATCGGTGGGCTCGCCGGCCATGTATGGGAGGAAGAGGGGACGCCAGTCGGTCCGCGGTAGGTTTTAAATGTTCCCGTGATTCGGTGAAAATGGCGAGAGAGGGACACCGGAGAGGTTTTTAGTGGGTATTACGTCGTTCTCAAGACGTCGAGTCCCACATCATCATGTATTTTATCTATTTCAGGTATCTGGGCAGTAATAAACACCGCGGGCAGCAGCGGCCGCGGCGGCGCGTCGTGCTGGGAGAGCGCGTTGAAAGGCAACGTGCTGGGCGCGCTGCGGGTCGCAAGGACATTTTCTCCGTTGCTGGCCGCCGCCGCCGCTGACCATCCGCATGCTGGCAGGCTTTTCTATATCGGTAGGTACATTACTCGTACTGCTAAGGGTTGGAACTCGCTGCCTGCTTCTGTTTTTCCGGCCTATTACAACCTGGGTCTCTAGAGAGAAGAGTCAATAGATGCGAGTGAATATCTATTCACTTCTAGACCTTCGTGATACACCGAGCATGTGACCGACGATGACACTTACCAGCAGGTGAGATTGTGGTCAAACGATGGTCGAAAGAAAGAAATCTTAGAGACTAAGCAAATGATGCTATAATGGTGCATAATTATTGAGTTCCGAGTCGAAATCGGAAGGATGACCTTACTTTTAAATTTGCAGACCTATGTTTGCTTCTTTCGGCCTCCATAGTAAAAAAAAAAATTTTGTTCCTCGTCTAAGTAAAATAAGAATAAAATAAAATAAGTAGGTACCTACTTATTTTGTAAGCCTAAAGAAAAAACTAGAAAAGAAACTAGTCGCTGGTTTTAAAACGAAAGTTTTCAATCAGTGCGTCCTACCCGTCATGAGCTACGGAGCTGAGACGTGGACACTCATGGTAGGGCTGGTCCACCAGTTCAAAGGCGCTCAGCGAGCTATGGTAAGAGCTATGCTCGGACTTCGGAGAACGAATACATCCGACAGAGAAGCAAAGTTATCGAGATAGCCCAGAGAATTAGTAAGCTGAAGTGGCAGTGGGCCGGCCATGTCTTTCGAAGAACCGATATCAACTGGGTTAAACGTGTTCTTGAGCAGAGACCGCGACTCGTAAACATAGTGTAGGACACCCTTCGGCCAGGTGGGATGACGACCTGCGAAAGACTGCCGGCAGATGCTGGATGCGGCAAGCTGAAGACAGGGCGCTATGGCGCTCATTAGGGGAGGCCTATGTCCGGCAGTGGACTAATATAGGTTGATTGGTATTAATTTCTGATTTAAAATTCCAGGACTTTCATCCGACACAGCCTGCGAGAGTCTAGCCCGCCCTGAGGCCGGAGACTTCGGAGAGACCAGCGCGGGCGCCGCCGCCGCCCGTTGGGGCACCTGGGGCGCAGCCCGGGCGCTCCGAGCGGGGCTCAAGGCGAAGAGACTGCATGTGGTGATGCTGCATGCTCCAGACTTGTCTGCAGCTCAGATCTACGCTCCACCGGCGCAGTTGCCGCCGCCTAGTCAGCCGACAAGGTAAAACTTCTGGCTAATTTACTTATATTCTAGAAGCCAAATTCTATGTAAAATGTTTGTAACAAACCACAGCAAAAAAATTATCATGTTTGACGTTGAGTTTCAGAAATTAATTTTTAGCATCATTTACTGAAGGAAAGGTCTCAAATCGAAAAGCAATGTAAGTTGCGTATAATATACATCAACAAAGTGCATTTCAGGTAAGTATGGGCGGCTTGTACGTAGTTTTGCTGTAAGGAGGTAGTTTTAACACACTTGTTCGTTTTCCCTACTCGCTGCGAGCTGGTCCAAAGGCGAAGCGACGACGTCAGCTGACAAAAGACTAGTGACTGTCTATTTTGCGTTACTTATAAGACTGGTTTTCCCTACGCACTCCGAGCGGGGCTCAATGCGAAAAGACTGCATGTGGTGATACTGCATGCACCGACCCAATAAATGACTTAAAATTTGAACTGCACCTGCTGGCTAGAGCTGAACTGAGTTGCGTGTGGCGTCAAACATCCATGTTTCTCGAGATGACACACTTTTCTCCTCGTCTCCTCTGCGTGCCGTCGCCAGCTTGCGAGGCACAGTGAGACACACACATGCACACCGGCGGAGATGTGAATCTCCGCTTTAAACTGCCGCCCAGTTCAATCTCGGCGAGGCACAGCTCACATCTACGCCCAATCACACCAATATTATAAATTCGAAAGTTTGGATGGATGGATGTATAGATGGATGGATGTTTGTTACCTCTTCACGATAAAACTACTGAACGGATCAGGTTCAAATTTTGCATACAGGTAAGTGTAACCCTGGAATCAAACATAGGCTACTTTTTATTCCATAAAGCAGTTCCCGTGGGATAGAAATCACCTTTAAACGTTTCCAAAGAAAAAAATACGTGCGAAGTCGCGGACATAAACTAGTAATAATATAACACCAAAAATTCAATGAGAATACGAACTGGCTTGAGACGTAACCTATGTGTACACAGCATATAATTAGACATGTTAAGTAGACATTTTACCTTATGCTTGTTTACACAGTTTGCCTTCCACCATGTGATATCTAGTATAATAAAACCCATGGAATGCATCTAAATTACACACACAGCCTTAAAATTAATTATTTTATTCCAGCCGTCCCGAAACTCCAAACTCCGATATCAGCGGAACCACGGCCAGCTGCGCCGTCACTATGCCAGGGGAGGCCGCGGAGTACAGCGCTAAGGTCCTCCCCACCAGCGCTCTGAAGGTTCTGGAGGAAGCTCTCATATCCCCCTCCCCTAAAGACTCCTACTACTTGAAGGTGAAGCAGGATTCCTGGTTCACGAGGATGCCTTCGTTGAGGGTTGCGCAGATGTGAGGAGAGAAGAGAGAGTTCATTCTGTGCTATAGAATACCTTTATTACCTCCATTCTAAGGCTTATTCAGGCTAGATAGCTGCTGTGATTGCTATCATCTATACGTCTTTTAGTTACGTAGAACGTTTCATTAAAAAAAAACAACAAATAAGACATTTATTTTCCACTCACAACAGGTTGACTTAGCAATATTTGTGTATTCATAATATTATGGTCTATAATTATTATTATTAACCGGTTTTGTGAGGGGCTGGAGAAAAATGATGATACCAATCAGCAGTTTTTCCTGATTTGGCCGATTTTGTGGCGTGTTTGAAGATTACCTATGGTGGTATGGTACCTATAGCATAGAATGATTCTTCAAGAATATACTTGGAAATAGCAAGCCACACGCAATCTAGGCAAAGCCTCAATCACCATGATATAATTTGGGGTCGTAACTAGTTATATCCGGAATAAGAACAAGAGATAAAAAACTACCAGAAAAAAAACTTTGTTTGCTAACAACATGATGATTGCTAATGAAATGACAATAAACGTTAATGTTTCCTTTGCCTAACCATATAAGCTAATGGAAGATTTGATAAGTTGTAAAAGAAAAAGAGCAAATTCTAATTTACAGTAAATAATTATCTTTAATTTTATTACTATCACATCTTCCATTATTGAACATGAACACACTTAAATTATGGCAAGGAAAGTAATGGAAAGACGAATTTAATGAGGAAGGAAAATTGCTGTCTGCAAAAAAATAGGCTTTTATACCTACTACTACTAGTTTTGCATTATTTTAGGATTGTAAGGACGACCTGCTTCCTTAATATCGAGGGCACTGGGCAGCAGATGTAAAGTGCCAATTTGTACTGAAATCAACTTAAGGAGTCTCAAATGGTGATGGAATTTTCGCCTCTATCACTATCTATTTTAACGAAAAATAAGCAACGCTTTATTTCTCTGGTGGGAACTGTAAATAATTAAAGCTCACGGTGCCAATGTTTTTGAGATATTAATATACAAAAATTAAACTATGTCTTTGGAACGATTATTTTCTTCTTTAAGAGTAGATCCAGTGAAGCCATCTTAAGGTTTCAAGACTTAGCTTATATTTTTGTTTTATAACGTTGCTTGAATGTAGCGATTTAAGAATGTAATCGTGTAAATAATGTTTATGTTTGTTTATTAAACAATAAAATATCAATTATAACTATCGGATTTTTATTTTGTTACACTTTTAGTAAAAATAAACACTAAAATATAACTTACGGGTATGTCTAAAGATAGAAGAAAAAAATACTCAGGATATAACTTCAAGGGCCGGACAAGAAGGCTCTTTAACTTTAAAATTAGTAAAAGCCCACCAAACAGGGTAGCTCTCCACGCACATGGCAATACCCCCCATGGAACCCCCATCTCTCTTCTCAATGTTGCTAGTGCAAGACCAGAACTGGTTTTTGGCCTTGCCAGGCACTTGCCAAACGGCCGCAGTGTTGACTGCGAAGTTGGATTTGTCCGTTTGGTTGTTTATGTAGTAAACGTCACCGTCGTCGTATTTTAGAGATATTGATTCTATGTTGCGGATGCTGAAATTAATAAATAAAAAATTGGTTGTCTGTAAAGTTGGTTTACTGACGATAGTTGAACGTGACAACTCAGAGCGCGGTAACGCCGCATGACGTCATGTTTTTTCGTGCGTGCAGCCGGCTCTATCGAATTATAAGACGTTGTCACGTCAATAAATAATGCTGGACAATTCACACAGCAACAGCTCCAAGCTAAGCAGAGCTAGTGTTGTGGGTACTAGATAGATAGCTGATGTATCAGCTATACTTATAGTAAAACTGTAACAGGTCCAATTCTGTACATAGACTTTTTTTTGGAGAGCACTTTATCATCGATACTGAAGCCTTATCTGTTATTTTTTAAATTTTTTCTGTATGTCTGTTTCTTTACCGCGCATCACACCGAAGCTACTGAATGAATTCAAATAAAACTCAGCATGACTTGAGTTCATACTACGAGGAAGGACGTAGGGTTCCTTTTTATCCCGGCGTTCGGTACTGGGAGAGGGGACGAAAGTAAAGTTTAAAAGCCGCTCATCACGCCAAAACTACTGAATGAATTCAAATGAAACTCAGCATGATTTGAGTTCATACTACGAGGAAGGACATAGGATATCCAATTCTGCACATTGAAGTTTATTTTCACAGTGTTAGGTACTTAATATGAGAGAAACTGTAGTCAAATGCCAGGCAATCGCGAACGAAGTCGCGGGTACAGATTTTACTTATTATACCTAAAGCCTTACAAATAGATTGATATTTTTGAGGAATGCATAGGAATATGAGAGAAGCCGGCCGTGGCTGGCGGCAGTGGCATGAGAATCGACCCTTCCAATTCAGCTCGTGGAGGTTCTAAGAGCCAACTAAGGCAATCTGCTAAACTTGAGGAAGGGTGGGAAGCTTCTGTGTATTCTTAACACCTCCACTGTGATCGCCAATCCACCTATCTAGCGTGGGAATTATGGTAAATTCCCCATTGTTTAGGCAAGGTATGTTGTATGCAGCGGTGGGCGTATGTGTGCTGATAGGGATGAATAAAACTATACGAAAATCTATAGTAAAGTTACTCTCTGTCTTCGTTACCATTCAACGACTAAAAAACGAAACGGCTCTTGATGTAAATTCGCAAGGACATAAATCGTATCCTGGCAGCATAGGCTACTTTTTTATCCAGCAGCGCTTGCGAAGCCCGTCTGTTCTACGCGTATTCTCTCTTGCTTGGGATACTGACGAAAGATTGTTAGATGGACTAGAGCTTTTCTCAAGGTACAATGTTTCACATCACAAAAATTCAAGATTATTATTCTGGCGCAGAGTTTGAAAAATAACTGTCGCAAATTATGCATTGAAGGAAAGAGCATGTCTGCAAGCTGTGTAAATTCTCTCAAAAAATCAACAGCAAAAAAGTTATTTTTAGGCGTAGTAATAATGTGTGTGAGTAATGTTTGCAAACATTGTATCTTCCATTTGGCCGGTGCCTATGTTAGAATGTTAGTCTAAGGCTAGATCTAATCTAAAGGCCTACGCAGACGGGGACGGCATGGCAAGGGATTTTGCTGTGAATCAGCGCACACTGGCCGCTTAGATACCGCGGCATTCCAGCACTTTGCCACGGCGTGCCGTATACTTATCACTACGAGCGCCGGAGTCCGTGGCATGCCGTTGCCTACCGCAGTATGCCACGGCATACCGCCACGGGGGGCGCCTGTGGCGCGTCTTTTAATGCCGTGCGATAAAATCCCTTTCAATGTCACGGCATTTTAAAGCATAGCAATTCATGTCGTTTTTCTGTAACAGTACGGTTGAATGTCCATTAGTAAAAATTAAAATCCCTTGCCATGCCCTCCCGGTCTGCGTAGGCCTTTAATGTAAGACGGGCTACCTACTTATAGAAACTGCCACATATTTACCCATAACCAGCTTCACAAAAAGGCTGCACACTGCCATCATGCTGGTAAACGTCCAGGATAACGCTCCTGTACATCGCGAAGGTTTTGTACAGGCATCTACTGTCCCCAGGCCGACGGACCAGCACCATAACATGTGCTGTTTTATCCCGCGTTAGGAACTCGAAGGGTAGGACCGGCATGGGGTTAACTAAACGCCTGAAACTAAAAAATATCTTTATTAATTATGGGTTAACTAGTTTACGCCCGCGACTTCGCACGCATTTTTTCTATGGATACGTTTAAAGGTGATTTATATCCCACGGGAACTGATTTATGGGATAAAAAGTAGCCTATGTTTGATTCCAGGATTAGAGTTATCTATATACAAAATTTCTGTGGGTTCCGTTTTGTAGTTTGGGCGTGAAGAGGTAACAAACATCCACCCATCCATCCATCCAAACTTTCGCATTTATAATATTAGTGTGATACTTGCGTAAGCTAACACATTTGTGGCCCAAGTCGTAGATGCTAGTCTTCCTAGCCGTGTCGCGGAGGCTGGGCAGTGAATGCGTTAAGCGTGTTCTTGAGTAAAGACCGCAAAGCCTAGAACTGCCGCAAATAGAAATAAAAGTTAAAGTTGAGTTCATATTTTGATAAAGGCTGTATTTAGGCAGCTTCTAATACATGCCTACATAAGTCTATCTATAAGAATGCTTTATGTAGGTATACGTTGTTGGCCTTTTTAATAATAGTGCATTTTACACCAAGGCGAGAAAGTGATCAATTCCTACCGAGAGTGTCGTTTTGGCCTTAAAACACACGAGGTAGGAATCGCACTTTCTGCCGAGTGATAAATAGTGCTTTTTACTACACCTTGGAGGAAAATAAAAAGCAGAATTAATTATTAATTGAAATTTATAATAATATAGAAGAACTACCCAATGATGTTGGTAAAACCTCATTGACCGCGCCAGCCATTGGGTTCTTTTTTCAAAATATTGTTCGGAATCGGAGGAGGCCTAATGGACTTGGAGTAAAAACTTTTTATACTACACCTGCTCGGAAAGTTGCCTATTCCTTTTCCATTTATAGAATAGAAAGTATGTATTTGCAGGCCTATAGGAAACCGGGAGGAAAAACTCTAGGTATGGAATTTCATTTCTCACGTGTTTTAGCGGGAGGAAAAAGTGTATGGAAATCCATTTCTAACGTGTTATTTTTTTTTATTTCCTTAAAGATCGGCCGGTAGCTATGGTTGGTCATTTTCTCGCCTTGGTGTAAAATGCACTATTGTCGTTTGACCGAACGAAAATAACCATAGCTACCGGCCGATCTTTAAGGAAATAAAAAAAAAATAACACGTTAGAAATGGATTTCCATACACTTTTTCCTCCCGCTAAAACACGTGAGAAATGAAATTCCAGAGTTTTTCCTCCCGGTTTCCTATAGGCCTGCAAAGATATACTTTCTATTCTATAAATGGAAAAGGAATAGGCAACTTTCCGAGCAGGTGTAGTATAAATATTTAATATATATCCTACTAGCTTCTGCCCGCGACTTCGCACGCATTGTTTCTATGGAAGCGTTCCAAGGTAATTTCTATCCCATGGGAACTGATTTATGGGATAAAAAGTAGCCTATGTTTGATTCCAGGCTTAGAGCTACACCGATGCAAAATTTTAGCTCAATCTGTGCAGTAGTTTTGGCGTGAAGACGTAACAAACATCCATCCATCTATACATCCATCCATCCAAACTTTCACATTTATAATATTAATTAATAATTAATGTGACTAATATTATAAAGCCCAAAGTTTGTGAAGTGTCAATTTTTTGTGACCTAGGATCTCCAAAACTACTAAACAGAACAAGATGAAATTTGGCGTACATTTAGAACATAGCCGAACTTAGATAATAGGTTACTAATTATACCGAAAATATGCGTGCAAAGCCGCGGGCAGAAGCTACTAAATAATAAGTGAAGAGTGAACTTACTCGAATTTATCAGGCACCAAAGGTTTCCTCAGATCCAACCAGCCAGGTAAGTTCCTCCTAACATCGACAGGGATGTTCAATGCTGTCACCGAAGGTTTGGTCTCTTTTACTAAGTCTGCGATTAGGTTTAGAGTCGCGATGTCCAAAGATAGGCAGGTTAGGAGGTGACCTGAACTGATTTCTTCAGGGGGAAATGTGTTACGGATGCCTGAGAAAATAAAAACAAGTTGTAATTTTTTTTCCGGTTTTTGGTCACGGACCAAGGCCAAAAGTCAAAAATGCAATGTACAAAAGTGCAATGTTGACCAGCGCCTTTCTTGGTGTCCCATGAAATCGGCGGTTTGGGAGAAAAATGGAGGAAAATCATAACAAGATGGTACACCAGAGAAAGCAATAGGGAAAGAGGCCGGCCTCTGAAAAGGTGGACGAGGACATGAGGCTAGTTGCAGGAGTGATGTGGAACAGAGTGCCTCAAGAAAGATTTGGATGGATAAGGTTGGAGGACGCTTATACCGATTGGCAAACAGATCTACAGGAAATAAACAAACAACAAATACTAGGCTAAGATCTAAGTTTTATCTAATTTTAATTTAGTTCTACTTTTAGCAATCTTAATCAAGTTATTTGTGGGGTACCGAGGCTCTTCGGGTTTTGAAAAAATTATATAAGCGTCTTGGGGACGCTTCCTACTTAGTATTGGTATGGATCAGTTGAACTACCTGTAGATAGTTTGCAACAGTCTGCAGTTAGCTCAATTGTATCAATTGTATATACTAGTTGTAATTTATTTCTATTATTTCTAATTTTCTTTGTGAATTCAGTGATCTGAATAAAAGCTATATTATTATTGTGGGGTTTCAGATCTTTGTCTGCTCGGGAAATACATACCTATCTAATACACACGGGCCTAAGCCAAGTCTGTACCTATGTATGTGTGGAATTTGATTTTGGGCACTAGAGATTAATTGATTTTCGTTGGTAAAATGCTTTATTAACACCAAGTTAGGTTCATCTTTAAGGTACTGTTCTACCTCTATCGGTTCATCCCATCGCACCAGTTCTGCTTACCCAAATTGGATAACGGGGTGAAATTAAATTTGGGTACTGCCAAACTGACATCTTCGGTAGATATTATGTACCTACAATGTTTATTTAGATAACGTTTACGCAACGTTAACGGCAACGGATACAATATAACTATGAACGGACTATTACAAGCCAAACTCGATGACCGACCATACTTAACCTAAAATTAACTCTGTCTGTTGCTCAGATTAAATATAGGTAGATTTTTAGCGAGCGTGCCAAAGAGTAAGACAAAGTATACGAGGTGGTGGGGGGAAAGTGTTGCCATGCAATTTTCTTACCCCGATTTTAGGCTCCTTATTTCATGTCTTGGTTGATTGGATTTGCGATTTTCCAGTTCATAAATTTAAAAAATTAAATTATCTTAGCGTCTGGTCGAAGCGAAGCGTGACCCGAGAGCTGGTGAGTATCAGGCACAGCGCATCAGCATTGCCATACAGCGTGGCAATGCAGCCAGCGCGTCTTGGGGACGCTTCCGACTGGTATTGATATTGATCAGTTGAGCTACCTGCAATAGTCTGAAGATAGCTCAATTGTTTCAATTGTAAATACTAGTATAATTTTCTATTTTGTGAATAAAGGCTATTGCTAGGTCATTATAATTATACAAGTAAGTATCACAATGTGAACCCTGTTTGGCGTTAGAAGTGGAAGGCAGACCGAGGTTGTTTTTGGTAGGTAAATATAATTATGAAGGTATTAAGGTGAGTAGTACAGATAGAGAAACAAGTGTTTTTGTTTTAAAATAATCAATATTTATTACAATAATTAACGTTTATAAATTTTACAGTTTAAATCAGTCTTCAACATTTCGTTTCATTACTACTTAATCATAAAATCACAGTTTAATAATAAATGTCTATACAATAACATTTACATAAATTAATAACACTTTCAAAAAAATGGTTACTCACGAACGTAACATCGTATATTTGCTAAAAATTAGTAATGTTGCTATCTAAAAAGTACTTAACTTTCATTGTACTTGCGTATAGGTACTTATACCTAGTTAGTCACAGCATTTTTTTTTAATTAAAAAATACACACGCATTTACACAGAAGCATTTAAAATATCGCAGAATCATTATAAAAATCACAGAATCATTTTAAAATTCGCATACCAATTTCTACAAGAAACTACTTAAGATATTTTTTTTTCTTATTTATATGGGACAGTTAGATTAGATTTGGACAGTTGAATTAGATTAAGTACAAAAATCACAGAATCATTTAAAATATCACAGAAACATTACAAAAAATTTTATTACGAAGATTTTTTAGGTTCCCAATCTTTGCGACCCGTTGCTTTGATCCAATGCAAACGTAATTCTTTATCTTCGGGAAATCTGTAACAAATAAAAACACTAATATTATAAATGCGTAAGTGTGGATGAATGGATGGATGTTTGTTATAGTTGTTCTATCTCACGAAGTCCGATGGGCTATGTGTGTCATAGTGAATGAATGTACACATTGTTTTAGTGTGCGTAAGCTCAGAAGAGAAGCATAAAGTGTCGCCTGAGACGCGGTCCGGGTCACTAGTGCTCATTGTATTCACGTCAGATTTTGGTAGCGAGTACCGTCAGCATGACAACTAAGCGCAAAGTTGTTCGTAGTGAGGTAAGTTAACGGACTTCGTGAGATAGAACAACTTACATAATTATACCTCTTCACGCCAAAACTACTGAACGGATCGGGATGAAATTTTGTATACAGGTAAGTAATTCTAATCCTGGAATCTAACATCTATGTTAGATTCCAGGATTTATATAAAAAGCCTATAGGTTTTTTATCCCACAAATCAGTTGCTATGGGATAGAAATGGCCTTTAAACGTTTCCATAGAAACAACGCGTGCGAAGCCGCGGGCATAAACTATTTTGCTATGCATAGCGAGCTACATTATCTATAAAATAGCTATGTAGGTACCTATTAAAAAATATTTCAATGCGCCATTCGGGGAATTTTATCATCGGGTGCAGGCAACCCTAAATTTTCACAATTACAAGTTAGATGAACTAAAAATAGCATAAAACATAATGTTTGAGCCTTGTGTGTATGTAAATCTATGAAACTGTAAATTTTGAACCTTTTTGTAGTCAAAAGAACTTGTACTTACGAGTGGAATGATATATTCGGCACTTTTTCTTCACTATCACTTCTACATGCAAAAACGCTGCACCGCACCATATTTGTCTCTCTTTTTTATTGTTTTTAGCTGCGGGAATGTCCACATAAACACATTGATCACATTCAAACATAAAAAACAAAAGTTTAGAACTTTTAAAACTTTTTTCACCAGTCTCGTGTCGAGCTCCGTCGATGAAAAAGGAACTTTGTTTAGCACATGGAGGTGCTAAACAATGCAAAAACCGGCACGCTGGATGAGATAGAGAGCTAATCGTCCTATTTCATTTCTTCTTAGGCTTTAGGCATAAGTCGTTCTCTCTTTAGTGTGAATGCGATGGCAATTGCGCGAGTTTGGTTTCTCTTTCTACGGTCTGTTGCCACGTCTTTTTGTACGCAATTTACATTACGTCTTGTCGATTTGAGATCCTAAAATATTGCTAACAATTATATCTGAAACTCGACGCCAAGGAAGTTTTATTTTCGTGGTTTGTTTAAAAATATTCTACATCGAGTTTGTCTAGTGTATAATATAGGTATATGACGTATAATAATTTTGTGCAGCTCAGAAATAGCTATTCAACGATGTTTTATACGGCGACCACTGTTGGAAATACCAACAAAATTGTCTATGACATCAAAATCATTATCTGTGAATTTTATGCTTTGAATGAATCTATGGAAATATGTTAGGTTTCCGTTTCCGCTTAAACTACTTCCGATTTAAACTCGAGACAATGTACATGTGCTGTGCTCTGAAGAATGAAATTTTTACTATAAACTCAGTGTTTTACATTCCAACTAACTAATACCAACCCCAAACAGGCCACCGCAACAACCACTATTGGAGGTCTCATAATAAGGAGCTACTTTTATTACGCAGTGCGAACTGGGGTATAATGGGCTTTTTACACTGGCGGTGCACTGCCTGATGAAAACCGCAACTCGTTGGGTCTACTTGTTCCGGAGCTATTAAAAATTTACTGTATAATAGAAAAGTGGGTGCGCGTTGAAGTTTAATGTGTGCTACGCCGATCCGTCGTAGCACATGCTACGAAGATCTACGTTAAAATATGTTTATCGCTACGCGGAAGGAAATGGAAGCGGTAGGGGAAGGTGAGATACATCAGAGTAAAGAGCAAAATCAGCTACACAATGCTGAAATCTGCAACTCCTCGCGACGTCGATTTCGAGAGAAATTAGGCGCTGTGATTTTTCGCGCAAATTCTAAAT
Source organism: Eupithecia subfuscata (assembly GCA_963564075.1). Taxonomy (NCBI): domain Eukaryota; kingdom Metazoa; phylum Arthropoda; class Insecta; order Lepidoptera; family Geometridae; genus Eupithecia; species Eupithecia subfuscata. The sequence continues at coordinate 13,660,178 of OY751106.1, forward strand.
ACCCTAACGCCACCGCAATAAACTTCATATTCAATATAACTTCTGCTACCTGCCGAGTCCAGCAGATCAGGTACAGTATGCCCCATCCAAATGCCCCCTTTTTCATCCGCCATCATGATCCCGTGCGATTGTATCCCAGCCTCTTTACTGGGCCTCTTTCCAATTTCTTTGTTGTAATAGGTCACCATAGCCATGTAGTTTCTGTACTTTGGCTGAAATAAGATTAGATGTGAAATATGAATTATGTGACCTTTATACACAAAGAAAATCACAATCAAATAATAGAAAAAAATAAGAACTAGTATTTATAATTGAAACAGTTGAGCTTTCTGAAGACTGTTCTGTTGCAAACAATCTACAGGTAGCTCAACTCAACAGCCTGTATTGGTCCACTACTGGACGCAGGCCTCCCCCTGATAAGCGCCTTATTGGCTTTTATCACACGGGGGGTAATCCCCATAATCCCCACGGTGATTGGTGATCCCAGTTCGGTGGTAGAATTGTTCTGCAGGGGCGCTGCTGCTCGCCCCCGGTGAATATCCCTTAGTCGCCTCTTACGACACCCGCGGGAAGAGTTGGGGTGGTGCAAATTCCAAGCCGGCACCACACAGCGACAGGTAGCTCAACTGATCCATATCAATACCAGTCAGAAGCGTTAATAATGTTCGGTGCCTTCATTATGTGAATAAAGTTTATAAAATTCTGTTAATTTTAGATTTATTTGTCAACAATTCAACCGCGTTCGTTACTGTGATATTCTGCATAGTAAAATAAATAAATAGTAGTTCATGTTTAATTTCTTAAAGTAGGTACTTTTCGTTGGTATAGGTACCTACTACTAAAGCAGGTACCTAGAAGGTGGGGGACCTAGGGCGCTTGGACAGGTGGACCTAGGGCGCTTGGACACGGGGTCGTCTCGCGCCCATTGGCGAGTAAAGTCCCCGAGGTGGTCGCGGCGCGTCATGTGTTTCTGGCGTGTCGCGAAGAGGGGGTGCTGCACACCCCAGTGAGGGGCCCGATATCGGGCAGCCGCGGTGGGTTCGTGGAAGAGTGTAAGCGTCCCCACGTTCCTACCACAAGCGGCAGAGGCGGAAGCACCCTGAGGGTTTTAGTGGTGTTAGAGTCCCACATCATCGTACTGTCTCCCCGTGCCAGTACGATATACGTGCGCATTTCCCTCAGGATACTAGAAGGTAACCCAGGACTATTGCAATTGCAACTAAGTAGGAACTGAAACTACTTTTGATATAAAGTGCCGGCATTAGTCGCAAAACTAAAACCGTTCATTTTAGTTTGGTTTGTGGCAACAGAATCGACACCTTCCTATCCAAAAATCCATTTTCTTTTCCTTACCTTGTAAAAAGGTGCTAATGTATGCTGCAGCATAGAGTTCGCGTGGATATACTTGCTAGAAGCGGTGAAGCCCCGCTTATCAGGGATTAGATACGTGAAGTTCAGTCCATCCGTAGAAGAATCAGTGGCCGCCGGAGGTTTGTAGATGTACCACCTGTAATCAACTTAGTGTGGGTTAAAATAAAGGTGAAAATCAGGTAAATGGTCCAGGACAGGTGCCCAGATAAACTCTTTTTCCGATGCAACGTTATCGGAGACACTGTAAAAAATGGTATATTCTATTTAACGCCCCTCACGTTGGCCCCTCCGGAACCAACGGGATAAAACTTGCCCTCAGGGATAATGTAGCTAGGGATTGCAATCCCGAAAAGCGGATCCGGTAAACCGGCGGACCCGGGTGCACTTAAATTCTGCCAGATCCGGTACTAATATACCGGATCCGGTGGCCGTATCCAGTGATACCCATTATTTTAAAAATTATCTCGCTGTTGCATGAGTAGATGAACACAGTTCAATTCAATTCGTTTAATAAACCAGACCTAACATTACAGAGTTCTCCAATGCGGTCTAGGATCGTGTTTAAGACACCTACTTGCTAAGTAGTATAGAATTATTTTAATTTATTACAGTGGGAGTGTATTTGTCTTCCTACCTAACCAGGCCCTAACCAGCCCAATTCCTTGAAGTACCGGAGCAGGACTTTTAGTGATCGACAGCTTATTTCAGCTGGGGTTTATGCCTCAATGAGACTCTTCGATCCCATCCTTTGTCCAACATGCTGGCCCAGCACAGCGTCTCAGCCCAATGTGTACAGCGGTCTTTAAATGCGTAAACCAGCGTAGTGCGTGTAAGACGTGTAGGTACGTCCAGTATATTTTGTGGTGATAAGGGAAAATTATTTTGATTTGATCAATAGATTTGACCGGATCCGGCCGGATCGATGGACATCCGGCTGGATTGAAAATGTCACCGGATTGCAATCCCTCAATGTAGCTATCTATTAGTGAGAGGTTTCAAAATCTGATCAGTTGTTTCGAATGGTACAAACTACATTCAAGATTGCAAACTTTGCCTCTTTGAACTCAATTTAGGTAGTTTCAAAATGTAACATTTTAAGTTCTAATAATCGAAAGACATCTTCTTATTTTATTGGTGTCGATTCTGGTGGCATAAACTTAACTTAGGTATCTAATTTGACAGCACTAAAATGTGTAGCAATCCCTTTTTTACGGTCGATTTCAAAAGGAAAGCGACTTTTTTTGTGCTATAAATCAGTTTCGTTTTTGTTACTACAGAATAGACACCACTAACCCTTAGTGCAGATTATAATAGCTCAGTATTTAATGTTAAATAAAATTTGTAGTGGTTTTACACCAGCAGTGCGTTTATCTATTTATCTGGGTCTGAAGTCGTAGTTTGTATAGTGTAGAAAGAGATGCCCTCTATTTCAACGCAGAAAGACCGCTGTTAGACAAAAAAGCGCTCTGTCGCAGAAGTATAAGCGGAAATCAACTTTATTGCGTTGCGATTAGAACCTAAAATGTATTTTTTCCAGGCCCAGATAGATAGGCCAGAAAACGTCATGTATAAAGCCTTTTAAAATATATAAAGTTAAGTTACTCTACCAATCCACTGGGTTATTGTCATTGTCTCTGCAGTGCATATTTATGTAGCTCCAAATTTGCAATCTCTCCACTGAACTGCCTACTTGAATTAAAAAACAAGAAATACCAACAAAATACAACATTTTTACTAAATAAAATAATTCTAAAAATGCAGATTGAATCAATAACCTTTTATCACTTTATTTTATTTTACATATTTCAGCACATTTTATTGATGCTATAAAATTTAGCAAGTAGAGTATTATTTTCATTTATTGTATACTGTACTGTACACTTGCCTCTACATTAACGTTGAAGGAGGTCACATAAAATCTTTTTTTAAATCAAATTTACCACGAGACCGCTAAAAACGTGCTGCGTTTCCATAACGCTCACTGTCATCATGATCATCATCAGCGTATATTAATCCACTGCTGGACATAGGCCTCCTCTAACGAGCGCCATAGCGCCCTGTCTTCAGCTTGCCGCATCCAGCATCTGCCTGCAGTCTTTCGTCAGATCGTCATCCCACCTGGCCGGAGGGCGTCCTACACTACGTTTAGTACGCTCACTGTACCTACCATCAAATCTACTAGGCCCCTAATTTCACTAAATTAATCTAAGTACACCATGACAATGGGGTATCGTCTCACTATCTAGAGTTTCTTTCATCTATAGACGATTCTGCGACGATCCATTGTCATAGTATAACGAGTGGTTAGCAGAATTCAACCCCAGGTGCGTCCAGTCCAGAGTAATATGTATATAAATATAACTTACTAGTTCATGCTCGCGGTTAAGCACGCATTTTTTCTATGGAAACCATAGAAATCTAAATAACAAGTCACTATTTAGATTTCTATGATGGAAACGTTTAAAGGTTAATTCTATCCCATGGGAACTGATCTATGGGATAAAAATTTGCTAATGATCGCGCGATGCGCACAATGGCGAGTAGAGTAGGCACTCTAAATAAAATGTGTATGTTTAATCTCGTGCGACGAAATCGCATTGTTCGATCGTACGATCGACGCCTATTTAATAAATATAAAATAAATAATAATGCTGGACAATCCACACAGCATCATCTAACCCCAAGCTAAGCAGAGCTTGTGTTATGGGTACTAGATGACTGATATACATAATTATAATACATTACATAGATAGATATTTTTTATTCTACATAGAAACGACCAGAACACCCGGAACAAATATTTGTAGATCGTACAAACATTAGTCCCAAGGCGGGAATTGAACCCGCAACCTCCTGCACCGCAGGCGGACCTTCGCCCGCCGCTCCACCACATTTGGACGCCGTCTTTGAGTATTTGGGGGTTAGACTATTTTAAGTCTACAGGCGATCTTTGAATTTAAAATCACATGATGACAGTGGAGGAAAGGGAGCTCTTTGCACTGCAGTGGGGCCCTATCAGCGGTACTACAAAAACCAAGGTAGACGCTGGTCTAACAAGCGATTAGCTAAACAGTGTCTATACAGTTAGACATAATCTCGTTTGAACTATGTCTTAGCCGTGTCTAACTGTAAACCGTCGTAAAACGCAGTTTTGTGGAAACGCTTTTGTTAAACACGCGCTCAACAGATGTCTAACTTTTGACGTGACAACGTCTTATAATTCGATAGAGCCGGCTGCACGCACGAAAAAACATGACGTCATGCGGCGTTACCACGTCATGCGGCGTTACCTCGTCATGCGTTACCTCGCTCTGAGGCGTTCCATGTAAGGCTTGAAGTGCAAGCGAGAGCGCTCGACATCGGTCTCTCTCCTACTTGAGTGAGCGATGCGTCTGCGTTGTCACGTTCAACTATCGTCAGTAAACCGACTTTACAGACAACCAATTTTTTTGTAGTGCCGCTGTATATATGTTTATAATAATAATAACGATAAGAACACTATCACTGTTTTTTATCTATTTACTTTTATTTATTTTATTTATGAGTATGAAACGGCATTTCTGAAGGATAAAAGGGGTGATCAAAGGTAAAATAAAAAATAATATCACAAACAAGTTTATTACTAATGTAACTTAACTAAAATGTACATAGGTAATTCATAACAACCCTAAAGTTAAGTAACCTACTATTTCGAATAAAATAACCTACGATTACCGGGTAATTTAATTATGATTGCATTGGTGTCTCTTGTACGTCTAAAAGAACATTTAAGGTTGTCGCAGATCAAAGGCGCACTGCTACAGCTAAACTTAAAAATGTGCATCCAAATATAGGTTTCAACTCGTAACATTTAGTTGCATTTCATAATGACGGTTTCAGATGACAGTGACAGACAGCTCGCGGGCCACTCGTTTAAAGATTGTGGGTAGCCATGGCAAAATTGTATCAAACCAGATGCAGAAGCCATCAAACAAGAAGTTGAAGTGGGAAGCCATTTTGTCACTGTAAAATGTATCTAAAGATAACGAGTGTAAGCACATATTTGGATGCACATTTTTGGTTTGCGCGGTAGTTGCGTTGGATTAATGAGCTTTCTTGACAAAAAAGCATATTGACAGCAATAGCGACATGTTATTTCGAAAGCAATACTTACAGAATAGACATACGGTTTTCCCAATGAATAGCTCACTTCTAAAAACAAACGTTCCTTCCTAAAAATTGCGATTTTAACCATTTTTAAACGACTTCAAAAAAAAGGAGGTTCTCTATTCGTCTGTATGTGTTTTTTATGTATGTGTATGTATGTTACTTGATATCTCCGCCAGTGGTTAACCGATTTTACTGATTCTTTCATTATTGTATAGAGAATGATTTCGAAATGGTCCCATAAAAATGTTATTCCCGAGTGATTGATATTTATCCCGTCAAACTTAAAAAACAACATACATACTTTTGAAAAATCACGACTAGCAACGACAATTTTGGTGATATATTCGCCAATTCTTAATAGATTTGATGATTCTTTCGTCATATATTATATTTTAGGTTTGTTCGAACATTTGAATCATAACCGATGTTTTGGACCATAGCTGAAACAGTATGGAGCCCCGCTTATGGTTAGAAATCAACACTTTTGAATCCAGTCGGTACTCAAAGTCCCCTACAGTATATTTACAAAGGACCCGACTCTGTCCCACGTCACGTATAGTCAGTTCACTGGTTACACGTCTGCACGGATTCGATGAGATGCGCGAAGTTGCCCCAGAGTATAGGCCCTGATGTGCAGACCGTGCCTCCGCCGCGGGACTCTTGTGGCAGCTGTAGGATAGAACAAAAACATTGTAAAAGGCCTCCAACCTCCCCGCAACAGCCTATATTGGTCCTCTGCTGGACGCAGGCCTCCCCCTGATAAGCGCCTTTTTGGCTTTCATCTCAGGGGGTAATGCCCATGTAACAGGTTCATTCACATCAAATCTAATTTTAATTTCTAAGCGAGAAGAGCGATGCTCGTAGGTTAACATGGACTCAATACAAATATAAGGAAAGAGAAAGAGTTCAGTCCTCGGAGAGATGCGGAACGCTCGCGCCTAGAACCGCACTCACCCTGAAGAAGTCCCTCGTTAAGGGATGAAACGTTGATGTTCTTCCAACACAATTAAGGTAGTTAACTTGCTTACATTCGTTATGAAAGAGAAAGAGGTTTTAAGTTAAGTTTCTGGTTTAGTCACCTACACAAAGACGATCAAACAGACATCTTGCGTTATTGAACTTTTCACGTCTGACGGGACTGGTCATTATGAAATATGTCAGGGAAACAGATTGTACCTTAGGGAAGGGCATATGCTACTTTTTATCCCCGAACGTGTGAATCCGCGGGCAGACCCTAGTATTTAACTTACCGCCCGATTAATATCTCCCACACGGACTCAATAATCAGCCACAGTGTCCTGACTGTTGTGCATCTTTTGCACGACCACCACCGCCCACTTGGAGTGGTCGTTGTGTGACGTGAAAGACATAAACAACTTACCGCCCGATTGATATCTCCAACGCAGACCCGGTAATCAGCCAGCTTATTGTCCTGACTGTTGTGCATCTTGTGCGCAACCGCCACCACCCACTTGGAGTGGTCGTTGTGTGACGTGAAAGACATAAACAACTTACCGCCCGATTGATATCTCCAACGCAGACCCAGTAATCAGCCACCTTAGTGTCCTGACTATTGTGCATCTTGTGCGCGAGCGCCACCGCCCACTTGGAGTGGTCGTTGTGTGACGTGAAAGACATAAACAACTTACCGCCCGATTGATATCTCCAACGCAGACCCAGTAATCAGCCACCTTAGTGTCCTGGCTGTTGTGCATCTTGTGCGCGACCGCTACCGCCCACTTGGAGTGGTCGTTGTGTGAGGTAAACGACATCTTGGCTATGGGGAACTTTAGCCGCTCTATGTTCCGGACCCTGTAACGAAATGAGGTGGTCAGTGAGTTAATTATTTAACTAGGAAAGGTTTTTGCATGATCATGGGCTAACGCGATATAGATTTAAGTATAAATTTAATTCTATAGTTGACATATTTTGGGACCTGCTAATATTATACAGGCGACAGGTAGTGAAGACGCGTTACTTTGGTCTTAAAAAAATGTGTCACATGGCGGACAGGTTTTGTGATTGGAGTTTTTAATATTAAGCCTTGACAAATGATGTTCCTACGTGTTTGCCATCTTCGGCGAGTACTTTCTAGACATTCCCTAACATCTAGCTAGAAACTGTAATAGACCTTATCTAATTGCAATATGTCACAACTGAGAGTTGTGACTGCACTCAAGAGTCCAGAGTGCAGTCACTAGGTCACAGGTCTATTCGTCCATGACTCCACCAGACAGTAGATCTGACTGTACCTCGGCGACTAAACCGCTGTATAGATCGTCGTTGAATAATGCACTCTTAGGGAAGGATAGGAGCTTTCTAGACATTCCTCAATAATTTGAGAAGAGAGACTATAATATACCTTATTTCCTTGTAATACGTACTGAAAGTTTCGACTGCACTCAGAGTCCAGAGTACCCGGTCCATTGGTCCACGACTCCACCAGGAGATCTGATTGTAACACCTCGGCCACTAAACCGCTGTATAGATCGTCGTTGAACATTGCACTCTTAGCGAAGGATAGGAACTTTCTGCCGACAAGGGTTTCGAAGCTTTCTATGTGGTACCTGGAAAAATTACATTTTAAAACTTTTAAATCTATCATGGTTATTAACACTAAACTCATTTACAAGCTCAAATCTCAAATCATTGTAAATATCCCGTTGTAAATGACTTTCGAATTACATTTTAGTAATATAATCTTTATTCACAAAGAAAATTATACTCAAATAAAAGAAATAAACTAGAACTAGTATTTACAATTGAAACAATTGAGCTAGCTAGAGACTGTTGCAAACAATCTACAGGTAGCTCAACAGATCCATATCAATACCAGTCGGAAGAATTCTCAAAATGCTGGCTGCATTGCCCCGCTGTATGGCAATGCTGATGCGCTGCGCCAGATACTCACCAGCTCTCGGGTCACGCGTCGCTTTAATCAGATGCTCAGATAATTTTTTGCCCGAAGAACCTCTGTACCTAACGGACCTAGGGTCTCGACTCCAAGGGGAGCAAATGTGTAGGCTCTGTCGAGCATATTTGCGCCTCTTGAGATCCTAGGCCAAATCTGCCGCCGCACCCGCCCTCACGAATGTCCTCGGAAGATGTGAAGGCGCAAGTGTATCGACGCATGTAGCGTCCCACAAAATGGGCCTCCCCAACTCCGGCGAGATATCCGACCGGGGGCCCTAGTTTACGATAATCCGTGATCCGATATTTTAGTAAAATTTTAGTTAGGTACGAAATTAGTAAGAAGTTCAATAATATATTAACTGTCTCTAAGTTCTGTTGACTTGTGTTTCGCCAGAACTTGAACTTGTTTCGGAAGCGATGATGGAGCCAACTAAGACTAGTAAGAAATGTATTATTTGTTTCGAATGAAAAAATCTATCACTGTATCACGTGACTGTCATACACAGATAGACCACGACTTAAATTCTTCTATCAATCGCATAGTCCAGATTCTTTAAAAGGAATGATGATTATACCCCGTGCCATTTAGAGACTAGACGTTTCATGTTAAAATTTCTAGGCCAACGATTGTTAAGGCTAAGTGAGACATGTGGTGTAATATTTCACTATTAGCCCTCAAAAGGTATGCGGGTGAGGAAACAAAATGTATGTCTTCGCTACCAATATTTTCTATGCTCCTCCCTTTTGCCACTACCTACCATTCCGCAGGAGGTGAGTTAGCAGTTGTGAAGCTACGAGATATCCCATGTCATCACAGAAAAAACGTCATATTTGAAAAGCTATTTTGATCATGCTAATGAATATTTTTGACCGTTTTCGCACCGATTTGGTTAAAACTGGCAAAAGTCACTGACGTCACGACAGTGATTTAGCTCATAGGTACATTCTTCGAGATGGAAGGGTCAAGGTTTTTACAACGCATTTACTGCCTAGCTTCTTCAGACACATAAGGGCTCGGCGTAGATCTACCAGCACGGATAAGGAGATGTGCGTCATGGACAATGGAAGTGTTAACAGGATATTTACCGTGATATGTTTGACCATTGCAGTGCCCATGATAATTTGAAAAGTTTTGTCTGACACTCACCAAGGCGAGACATCGATAGTTTTATTCCGGACCACGTCCATCAAGTTGGGCAGCTCGTTCTCGAACTCCTGCGGTATGTGCGAGTGCACGATCAGAGGCTCGTTGTACTTCAGCTGCGTCGCGATTTGGTTCAAGGTGGATGTTTGCACTGACACGCAGAGGAAGGACTGGCCATATTTCATGCCGGTTGTTGGGTAGTCGTATGAGGATGTGTTTAGGCTGTTTATTGCTGGAAGATCAAATAAAAAGTAGGTTAGAATAAGAAGTGGGTTTTTATTTCAGTATCCAGTGTTGATAGTTGTGATACATAATTTTTTTTTGTTTTTGTTTACCTATTTGTTCTCTGGGCAAAAGCGTTAAAAATTTGTATTTTTATTCGTGTATCCACTGCAAGGGGCAAAGGTCAAATTAGTTTAATGGCACTAAAAGTATGACTGTCCTTTTAATTTCGGTCGTAGAGAAAAATAAGCTAGGAAATACTACAATTTATAAATCTGAGAGAGGGTAACTCTATCCATCCATATTATTTGTCACCCCTAAACGGTAGAACAATTCTTTTGTTACTGGCTCTAGACACTTCGTACCTTCAAATCTGTTGCCTTTTATTCCAAGTTTACTACGTATTCTGTGAGAGTCTTATAACAAATAAATATATTCTATTCTATATTGAAATTTGGCGAAGATAACTGATAACCGAGGGAAGGACATTGCAACTTTTTATCCAGGAAGCGTGTTCGAGGACACGGCCAAAAGTAACAAGAAATAAGACTGCGTAGAACTTATTTGTATTGAAAAGTGCTTCGAGCAAGCAATTCTCTGACGACCTCTGTGGCGCAGCGGGCGAAGGTCTGCCTGCGACGCAGGAGGTTGCGGGTTCGATTCCCGCCTCGGGACAAATGTTTGTACGATCTGCAGACATTTGTCCAGGGCGTTCTGGATGTTTTCTATGTATAATAAAAAATATCTATATGTGTAGTGTATTGTATTATGTATATCAGTTATCTAGTACCCATAACACAAGCTCTGCTTAGCTTGGGGCTAGATAATGCTGTGTGAATTGTCCAGCATTATTTATTATTTATTTATTTATTATTTATATTTGGCTTTAGTGACATTTTAAATAGCTATTTTAATTTGACATGTTCATTGTGAGATGGGCAGACGATATTGCAACGTGATATGCAAACAGGTTCGCACTGTGGCGAACCTGGATAACCCTGGCGCAGGACCAAGAAGTGGCACAAGAGTTTGGAAGCCGATAACCAGCTAGCCAGAAACAACTTCACCCACTGAAGAAGTCGGGTTGCGGATGATGTGATGATTGTCACTTTTATGATCGAAACGAAACCTATATTTATTAAATTACATATCTTTATTCACAAAGAAAATTAAAATCAATTAATAGAAATAAATTACAACTAGTATTTACAATTGAAACAATTGAGCTAAATGCAGACTGTTGCAAACAATCTACAGGTAGCTCAACTGATCCATGTCAATACTAGTCGTCGCGTCCTCAAGACGTTGGCTGCATTGCCCCGCTGTATGGCAATGCTGATGCGCTGCGCCAGATACTCACCAGCTCTCGGGTCACGCGTCGCTTCGACCAGACTTTTTATTCAATAGCTTTATCTAGTTTATTAGTACAACTTACGATCTGGAAGCGGCGGGAACCTAGGCACAGAATGGACCAGCCAGAAGGAAGTGAACTTATCTCCTAAGATAACTCCTTTCGTGTGTCCATTATCAACTCTGGTCTTCATGAACTTAGAGTGCATTTTACACATCTCTGCTAGATCATAGTCGTCGTAATATTTGTCACCCAGTTTGAACTTCTTGTATTTCTTTATTCCGTTTTGGCTTTGACCTGGAAAAAAATAGTTAAATGTGTAGTAAACGTACCAATCAGTAGGTAGGTACTCTTTTTGTGCACATTTCTGCATCAATAAAGGAGTTTAAAAGTTTGTTCACCAAAATATCACTAGATAGTATAAAACAAAGTCGCTTTCTCTGTCCCCTATGTATGCTTAAATCTTTAAAACTACGAAACGGATTTTGATACGGTTTTTTTTAATAGATACAGTGATTGAAGAGGAAAGTTTATATGTAGGTATAATAAATAATAGTACCTAATAGTAGTATTTTATTGCACCCGTGCGAAGCCGGCGCGGGTCGCTAGTCAAGAATAAAATTAAATCTAAGTGACACGACAGCCATCCATCCATCCATACTAACAATCTAAATTCTATAGAAGTCTGTCCCCTTTGATGACAAAATGGTTGAACGAATAGAAATGAAATTTAGTAAGAAGATCAATTGTTTCCCAGAGAATGACACACATAGGGTACTATTTATCCTGGGATAGATGTTTCTATACAACAGATATAGTTTTACACTCTACGCTCGTAAAACACACTGTGTACATAAAACCCTAACCAAAAGCAAGTGATTAAGCCCTGTTATCTGAAAGTATTGGAACAAACCAAGGAGATCCGGTAATAAGAGATCTTCGAAATTCGAACTAACCTCTGTTCAGAACCGAGAATAAAAATCTAATGCCGCGAAACACGTAACCAAACATTTACTATTAAAGTATGTACTTGCAGAAAGTGTGAAAAGAAGAGTATTATACTCGTGGACAAAGCTGTCTTCGTCTTGGGCGTGATTAGATCCCTTTAGAACTGAGGATTCAAGTAATCCCTCACTTTGCTCGTGAGTTATTCTGGAAACCTGAGTTTCACTCGGGATTCAATAACGCCCGTGAGGTAAGACAGTGCTGTATTCCCTCGTTGCATACTCTACTATTTGATAACAGTTATCTGTCAAAGGAACAGTCTTTTGAAAACAGTTATCTGTCAAATGAAAAATCAAGGGTTAGGCAACAATTTAATTAATTTATCGATTTATCAATTCTAAAGATATTTATCATAATCTCTATCTCAGTGAACGATAACTGGCAGATAAAAGTGATACTGGCAGATTATAGGTCGTACCTCTTTTGCTCTTGGAATACATGTCAGCCACGGATTGCAAGATGTCGGGTTGATTCTCGGCTGCGGGCGGTTGGTCGTTGTATATCAGAGATATTATGTTTTTATCCTGAAAAAAATTATGGCCTTAATGTTTACAATATTTTATATCTCAAAATTGAGATGTTTTGTCCTATCTCTTTCGTCTCCTTTGTTGAATGAATGCAAACCTCTAAACTAAACTGTGGTTGTAGGTTTATTTTTTTAATACTCTTGGAATTTTCTGTTTTCATTCATGGATGAGAAACTAGCTCTGTAACTTGTGGGAATATGCGATTTTTAGAGCTTTACAGTCAAGCAAAGAAATGAAGCCTTTGCAGAGGCGGCGGTCGTGACGTGAGAATCGACCACTCAACTCAGCCTGTTGATGTCGTGAGAGCCGGCAAAGGGAACCAGAAGGGTATCAGCCTCCTTCTGTGTATTGTCAACAATTGCCAAGCGTGGTGAAAAACTTTTGTTCAGGGGAGTATTGTTAAGCAGAAGACGTGATGTGTGCTGAGAGGTAATGAAATAGGATCCATAATACCTGATACAAAGGCGCTAAAGTCCGTCCAACCATAGACCGTGGATCGCTAATAGCTGTGTCCGACATAATCCATCCTCCCCTGAGTTTTGAAGGAGTCAAATACATGTAGGCTACGCCGCGTCGCACTAAAGGATTTAGATGGTTCTTCTCGCGTGGTAGTTTGTACATGTAAAACCTGAAAAAAAAAGGTACAAATAGTCATAAAATTCACGAATTCCATACTAGAATAGAGAAAGTGTACTTGAAAACATACAGTTTCATTACATAATGCCGCTGGTAATATTTTTTTCAATTTAACCGCTTGTTAAAAAAAAATAAGTGAAGATATTTTTACAGTTTATTTCCTATTTGATAATATTTATTTTTAAAAATTAGATTGCTTGCAACAGTCTGCAACTAGCTAAACTGTTTCAATTGTAAAAACTAGTTCTTATTTGTTTCTGTTCCTTGATTGTAATTTACATTGATAATAAAGAAGTTTTAAAAATTACATAGGTACCTACCTATTCTAAGTGTTTGTTGGACAATTGCATTTATTCGCAAAGAAAATTATACTAGTATTTACAATTGAAACAATTGAGCTAACTGCAGACTGTTGCAAACGATCTACAGGTAGCTCAATTGAAACCTTAGGTTTGGTAATCCTAAATAAACAAAGGTTACTGATCCCGATTCATCGTTATAATAATTATATTTGGATAATTTTGTTTTTATTTTTGACGTGACAACGTCTTATAATTCGATAGAGCCGGCTGCACGCACGAAAAAACATGACGTCATGCGGCGTTACCTCGCTATGACGTCATGCGGCGTTACCTCGCTCTGAGGCGTTCCATGTAAGGCTTGAAGTGCAAGCGAGAGCGCTCGACATCCGTCTCTCTCCTACTTGAGTGAGCGATGCGTCTGCGTGGACAGCTGCTATACTATAGTACATTTACATGTTTTGATCGAGTATCAAATGCCATCAGTATTTTCTTAAGACGTTGTCACGTTCAACTATCGTCAGTAAATCGAGTTTACAGACAACTAATTTTTATTGTTTTCTTAAAAATATAACTTCAATGTAAGTACCAAGAGCTAAAATAATACGGATAATTAGAATTTGGTGTCAAACTTAAGCAAATCAAAATGGAACTCTTTATTTTATATGTCTGTTACGCGAAAATCTGTTTTAATATTCATACGAGCAAAGTTTGTAAGCAATTTATTGCATTTGCAATTAATTGTTTAGTTATTCAATAAATTATTTACAAACTGACTACAGTTGTTATACATAGTGTTTACTATGATGATTTGTTTAAATGTTGCGTTATACGATGCGTAATAATAAATGTTTTCTGTACAAGAAGCTGGTGATCGTCTTTTGTTTACTAATGGAATGTCATTAATCATTATACCTACTCATTTGAGCTAAAGCTCGAGATTATCATATTTTACATAGAACCTTAATAAATGGTTGCCAATTTAGTTAGCCAATTAGCCACTAATATTACCTGCCTACAACCATTAATTAATTATAATAATTGATATTAAAAATAATAAGGAAAATAGGTATAGGTATAAAGAGAACAAAGGTATAATAGATAAGGTTCAAATAACATAAAATTAATAATTGTATCAATAATAGGGAAAACAACAGAAAATTGTTTGATGATGAAGGTCAAAGTTTTAACATGGTATTTTCGAAAAGTGGGTCAACAACAATATAAGGATTCATGTATTATTTTTAATGAACTGTTAGACTTGCCATCAATAAAGCTAAGTTGTGGTATTTTTGAGAACTGCAACATGTAAAAGCTACATAATATAATATCAAACATCATCTGGATCTGCGTGTAGCGTTAATTAATTATTGCGAGATAAAACAAATCGTGGTTTTTAATTTTTTGTGCGCTCTACAAGGAATTAAACAAAAAATGTCGCAAATCGTTAACCATTTTCTATGAACCCGTGATAAAAACAACTACGATTTATTTGTATTTTGGGAACTTACATATTCCCAAATGCTCCCACATTTGAGAATATGTTAATTTCTAGCCCAAAATCTCATATCCATATTATACTCGTATTACCAAATGCTCCAAATATACCAGTGAACCGAAGTTATGTTTTTCATAAGTTAATAGAAAATGGTTTACGTTTTGCGGCAAATTGATTTTCCGCTAGTATTATTTCTTAAAGAACGTAGAATATATTAAAAACCACAAAAAAAATGGAGCTCGCGAAACGAACCACCTTAACCCTTCAGACTACAAAAATTACGTATATAAATGTGGGCGTATTTAATTTCGCACGCTTAGAGGTTATAAAGAAAACGGTTAGGTACCTATGTTTATAGGGCGTGGTATTTTCGTAAACTGCATGATCATCACGACAAAACCGTACCTACAAAGACATTTTAACCACACCAATGGTTAAAATGTCTGCGTACCTTTCATAAAAATTCTCGAAAGCGTTTTCGAAGAAGTCATAACTACTGACGGTGTTTATCGAGTTTATTTACCTATGCGTTAATTTTGCCCGACGAAAAAAGGGAAAAGAAAAAGAAACGATAATAGCCTAAAAAAAAAGATATTATTGAAAAACAATAATGATAAATTGAAAAACAGCGCTGCTTGCATGTTAATGCATTACAGCAATATGCTGAATTTACTCCTTTTGCCTTAGTCTATTTGTTTTGTATAGTTTTATGTTGTGTATTTTCTGCATTAAGGCAATAAATGATATTTTATTCTATTCTATTATTAAAAACCGTTAATAAAAATATGTATACCCGTGAATAGTTATTAGAATATATTCTGATAGCGTCACTATAAAAAACTTAAATTAAAATAATAGTATTAAAAAACTCACCAATCAACAGGTTCCCCCCTCTCATTTCTACATTGCGGCGTCAACCCCACACAACCCGTCACAAGTACGAAAAAAATAAACAACATAACGCGTGTAGCACCCTCTGCGCTGCTCAACGAAGTAACCCTAGACGCAGGAAGTCTTAGCCGGTTTATTTATGATTCACTACACTCAAAACAACCGCTTCCAAATCAAACAATACAATATTTATACAACAGGTGTGTGATTTGTTGCCTCCGATGCGTCAATTAGATAAGTCTGTTGTATCTATTGAGGGGTTAATATCATTGTAGAGTAAATTATACAGGCTGTTTTGCGTGCCGTTACGGTCTTATAGTGGCAAAAGTGCGCGAAATTTTCAACAAAAACTGTCATGAATCGACTCCGTACGGCGGCGTTGATTCTCAGCCCTATGTTGAATGTTACTTATAAGGCAGACATTTTTGCATCGTTACTCACTTGCCAACTTAAATATTAAGTTCATACTGGCGCTAGTGTGCATGTTTTCTTTAGAATCAGAACATTATATTATAGGAACAGCGTTAGTTTCAATTTCGTCCACCGGAATCAAATAACTTGCTAGCCCTAGACAAAGGAACCGGTTGAAATTTTACCGCGTCGTTTTTGTTAATGTTTTAGACCGTAATGCGATGAGATAAGAGTTGCATTTATGGATCTTTGTGTATAGCAATGTTTGAATAGAAGGACGCAATCCATGTGCTTGTATGAAATGTTGTTTGTTATGGATCCGTCACATAATTAGACATTCTCAATAAGGGGCATCCATAAATTACGCGAGGTTATTTTGGCGATTTTTCGACCCCCCCCCCCCCCCCCCCCCCCTCCCCCCTTGGTGGAATGTGATATTTTGGTCAACCCTCTCCCCCCGCGCCTAATCTCATGTAAGATTTTACAAACGTGTATTTTTAATGTAGGTAAATAAGTTATCATAATAACTATAATAAGATCATTTGTTCCCCTTGGAGTCGAGACTCTAGGTCTGTGGGGTACCGTGGCTCTCCGGGTTTTTTTAAAAAAATCTGAGCTTTTGGTCGAAGCGACGCGTGACCAGAGAGCTGGTGCGGGCAATACAGCCAGCGTGTTGGGGACGTTTCCGACTGGTATTGATATGGATCAGTTGGGCTACCTGTAGTTCGTTTGCAACAGTCTGCAGTTAGCTCAATTGTGTCAATTGCTTAGAGTAATAATACAGTTAGTTGCCTAGTTCTAAGGTCAATTGTAAATACTAGTTCTAATTTATTTCTATTATTTGATTGTAATTTTCTTTGTGAATGAAGATAAATGAGTAATCTGTGCTTGAACGCTTTGCATGTAAGACTTCTGAGAATGTAGTCTAAAATCACAGTGACAAAATAGAACAATTAAAAACTTGTTCATTTCGTGTTGGTGCAAGATTCAAATTTGTTTGTGGTTTACCGCAAATCGTAAACGATTTCCAATTACAAATTTGAATCACGTGCGCCAACACGAAACGAACGACCTAGTAGGAGCTGATTAAATTGGTGGAAAAAAAACGTGAGATTGAGTGAGATTTAGCTCGACCCTTCCCCCAAGTCTCAAGTAATTAATGGACGCCCCCTTGTTACGTAGGTACCTACTTGCCTACTTATTGTGCACACAATTTCAAATAACGTAAAATCACCTTGAGATAATGGTGTCAATTCTGATGACGCCAAAACTACACTAAACTAAGAAATCATAATTAAATAATATCCCAAAAATTACCAACTTCGACGGGACTTAAACCCGCATCCTTCCCTCAGTACGGGAATGTGCTAACCAACTACACCATGAGGTCAAGTGACGTAGGAGTCGAAAATCTCTGGGGCTTCCTACCGACTATAGCGTCGTTAGCTAAATCTACAGGAACATTGTAGTTGATCCAATCCTGTTCAAAAATTGCCCTGAGTGGCTTAAGGCGAATAGTAGGGTGGATAGTGGCGCCACTACATATTTAATTTTATAATTACGTTATACAAAGGAATTATCAAAAAATCGGAAAGCGCGTAGACGATATCTATCATAAGCTTTTTTTAAATGTATCTTTAATAGTTTTGTACTGTATTATTTAGGCAGATACTTGTTTCAAGAGTTAGTGGCCACCAAGCTCTCCAAACAAGGTTTTTGATTGAATAACACAAAACAAAACTATTAAAGATACATTTAAAAAAAGCTTATGATAGATATCGTCTACGCGTGGTCCGATTTTTTGATAATTCCTTTGTATAACGTAATTATAAAATTAAATATGTAGTGGCGCCACTATCAACCCTACTATTCGCCTTAAGCACTATCCTACTAATATTATAAAGCGAAAAGTTTGTGAAATCTGATTTTTTAACCTAGGATCTCCAAAACTACTGAACAGATCAAGATGAAATTTGGCGTACGTTTAGAGCAAAGCCTAACTAACATAACCGGCTACTTATAATAACACTAAAACACGCGTGCGAAGCCGAGGGCAGAAGCTAGTAATAACATAAACCTTAGACTAAAATAATTTGACAGCACTAAAATGGTGCCATGCTTTTATTTTGATCATAATGAAAGGGACGGCAACATTTTTTTGGCGACCTCTCAATTCACACATGTAATATGTATACATAATGTATAGTGTTTTCATAATAGAGAAGAACTGCATTATATCTAATTTTGTTTCATTCAATATTAGCTCTGAGTGGAGGTCATCAACAAATAAATTTTTGTGTTCACATTAAAGCCAAGCATTTGTTTATATTTTTTTTATGTTGATGATATGTTGTCTTTGTGTTTGACTGGCATTGATTGCTCATGCATGGGTCAGAATTGTGACTTAACGCAGAAATTATTTATATTCTGAGGTATTTGTGTTGTTAAACTATTAAAAACATGTTTTCAAAGATATAATAATATTTATTTCGAACGAAAAATGGCTATAAAAATAAAGATCCTGTATACACCTTAACACACGAATGGAAGACTTTTTGCACATTTTGAATGATAAATAAATGCTATAAATATTATCCTTAACCTAACTTGACTGCTTACGTTTTCCCTACCCTACAATAACATGGCAAAGGGATACATGTCCTCTTAAGAATAAAGTCTACAATCCCTTGATAAATCATAATTAAAACTTATTGTTGAGTAGGCATAGACACAGCCGCCTTAGCATGAGACACGTCACTCTGTCTCCAGTAAGAAACAACAGTTTTCAACTCAGTATAGAAATCCAGACCCTGTTTACCGCAGAAATGATTCGTACCCAAAAACGACCCTCTAGAACCCGAGAAAGAGAACATAGAGAGTGGTACCGGTATGGGTACGTTTACACCAACTTGTCCAACGTCGATTTCGTTCGCAAACTTCCTAGCGGTCGCGCCGTTTGTTGTGAAAACAGCAGTTCCGTTTCCGTAGGGATTTGAGTTTATCATTTGTATGGCTTGGTCTAATGTGTCGACGAATAGACAGATTAGTACAGGTCCGAAGATTTCCTCCTTGTAGCATTCCATTGAGGGAGTGACGTGTGTGATGATGGTAGGTCCGACGAAGTTGCCCTGCTCGAAGCCGGAGACTTTGACTGATCTGCCGTCGAGGGCGATTTTTGCTCCCTCTTTCACTCCTAGGAAATAAATTGGTAGTTAGAGTAGGAGCTAAAAAACATGATTATAATTACAGGGGTTTTTGAGTGCTATCATTACAGACTTCTTTAATGGTCCATAGACCATTAAAAGTCTTTTTTTAATTTGTCTTTTTTAAAAGATTTTTTTAATGGTCCGTTTGAGAAACAAAAAAGTATTGTCAACTATGGTCAACTATCAGAATATAAGACACAGCTGTATCCGTTGTTATTTATCAAAGCGCAGTAAAATTGTATAAAATAATTAGATAGTATAGCGTTATGCAGCCATTATTGACATTATCGAGATTTTATTGTTTACTAGTCTCTCTCTTTGCCAAATTTTATTAAGAACCGTTCAGTCGCTTTGGCTTTAAAAGATTCCATACAGGCATAATTACTTTCGTGTTTATAGTATTAGGATATGGAAGTATAGATTCTTTATGTGCTCTCCCGATTTGTTGGAAAGCGAGCAAGAAACACATACACTTAAGGGGCGTAGGACTAGTTACAAGATCCCGCGGGCAATTTTTTGGTACGGAAACCCTATAAAAAAGTTAGATTTACATTATTCACCAGACATGCGCAAGACTGCAGATGCTGGATGCGGAAAGCTGAAGACAGGGCGCTACAGCACTCATTTGGGGAGGCCTATGTCCAGCAGTGGACTAATATATTCTGATGATTGACCTGATATGACCAACGTTGACCTTGACTTTTTATCCAATCAATAAAACATTATTCACCAGACTCGACCAGCCTGTGTATCCTCCTCTTAGACTTGACAGAGATAACAGGCCCCACGTTAGTGCCGGGGACATGACCAACGTTGACCTTATATGACCAGCGGTGACCTTGACCTTTTATCCAATCAATAGTACATTACTTACCAGACTCGACCAGCCTGTGTATCCTCTCCTTAGCCTTGACAGAGATGACAGGCCCCACGTCAGTGCCGGGAACATGACCAGCGTTGACCTTCAGGTCCTTAGCGCGATTGACTAAGTCAGGGATCCAATCCTTCGCTTCACCTGAGGAAAATTTATGTGTTTACGTAGTAATTAAATTCAATATTGTTATCAAACTGGACTGATTTGAGCAGCTTCATTCGAGTGCACTTTAGAATATCAGTCTGGATTTGCAATATATTGTGTATCTATTTGTCTCTGCTTGGCTTCGAGAATAGCGGAGGATCGTGCTGTCGTGAAGGCGTGTCAAGGAAAACCATTGGGGCGCAGCCAGTCGCCCTAGGTATTCCTGGACTGACGTAGTAGCGGCCGATTTTAGGAGGAGAAGAGGACGAGGAGAACTCGACGCTAATAGCTGGTGAGAGACCATCCAGAACAGAGATAAACTTCAAATCATTTATTGATGCTGAATGATGGATTATTAGAATAGAGTGTGCTCGTTGTTGGCGTCAATCAGTGGTGATTTTGGCCCAGAGGACGTCCGGCGGATGAGATATACATACACCTTTTGTTAATTTATTAAAAATTACCCCGAGTGTGAGGGCTGGGATATTTTTTCATTTATTAAAAATTACCCTGAGTGTGATGGCTAACGCACTATAATAACAAAAACCTTTGTATTGAGCAACGCGACACCACGTTACGTCACGTTAAACGAAATAAATATAACTTTAGTCTTTGAACAGAATTGGATAAAAAAATTATAATAATAATGCTGGTCAATCCACACAACACCATCTAGCCCCAAGCTAAACAGAGCTTGTGTTATGGGTACTAGATGACCGATATACATAATACAATACATTGCATAGATTGTTATTATTTATTATACATAGAAAATACCCAGAACAAATATTTGCAGAACGTACAAATATTTGTCCCAAAGCGGGAATCGTACCCGCAACCTCCTGCGGCGCAGCCAGACCTTCGCTCACCTCGCTACATCGATTAACTTTCAATGTTTTCCCTGTTAGTAGAGTTAACGGCGTTAGAGTCCGAGGGAAGTTTCATAGTTTTTCGACTCCTACGTCACTTGACCTCGTGGTTTAGTTAGTACCGAGACAGCGAGGGAAGGATGCGGGTTCAAGTCCCGTCGAAGTCGAAAATATTTTGGGATATTATTTCATTTCTGAGATATACATACCTACAAATATAGCTGTGCTGAGCGCCATACACCTCTGTCCGGCTGCCCCGAAGGCCGCCCCCGCGAGTTGATTCAGAGTGTGCTCCTTGTTAGCGTCCGCCATTATCACGCCGTGGTTCTTAGCGCCCATGTTGCTTTGGACGCGTTTGCCTAGAACAAAAATAATAGTTTACAATTTTAATGGAAAAAAAACTGGCTGCCAATCGAAATCGTGAGAATATCGCCGAAAAAACGCTGAAATAATTGGTTCCACAAGCACGGTACCGGGTACCAATAACCCAGGCTTTGCTTACTTTAAGGCTAAAATGATGATCGAAACTAATAATATAAAGAGGAGAGATTTGATTGTTTGTTTGTATTGAATAGGCTCCGAAACTACGGGACCGATTTGAAAAATTCTTTCACCGTTAGGAAGCTTACTTTTCAGGGAGTGACAAAGGCTTTACTTTATCCCAGAATTCCCACGGGAACGGGAACTACGCGGGTGAAAGCGCAAGGCGATCGTCTAGTTCATTATAATCGTGAGTGGGTTAACTACGAACCTTGTTTGTGTTAGAAGAACACCCACGTTTAATGATGCAGTGTGAAATCGACCACGATAGGGGGCGGCGGAAGCTCCGTCAGGTAGGGGGCGGAGAGTGTATATTTTAAATGTTAGTAATTCAGTATTATTAAACATGGCAATTGTTAATTCACTGACACTGCGAGAACTGCATCACGTATTATATCTTTTTTCTAATCTCCTCTGTTATAAGATTAAAGAACACGTTCGTCCGGATCTCCCACTCTCACACTCACAGTTAATTCAGGGCACAGCCGTTTTTAAGTTTAGTTTTAATTATATACCCTCTAGAAAACGATTATTGAATGGAGTGGGGTACTTAAGGTGAAGTGAGTCCCAAAACCCACGTTTAAAATCCATTTAAAGACAAAAAAACATTGAATTTATTATAATTTTTTGATAAGCATCAAAAGTTTAGGATTCTAGTTAGTATGTTATGGGAGTCGAAACACAATTGACAAAACTTGACGCGATACAAAAAAATCGCAGTTTCCTCTAAATCTTACTAGTTACTTATCATCATATTTCAATTAAATTTCGTCTACGTGTTTCCTAATAAATACTTTAGACGATTATGGTTTTCGTTTTTCTTTTAAAGAGCATTATTTAAGAGCAAAAAACAAATTTATAAAAAACGACCAGTGAAATTGCGCGCGGGCTGGCCATTCCGCGGCTCTCGCCTTCCTGCGCGACGTTCGCTGGTCCTTGTCTCGCAAAACAACGGTCACGTGGGTTTTCCCAAGCCTACGTCATATCCGCTACGGTGGTTCTCAAACTTTTTAGTTTTGGGAGATTCGAGATCTAGATCTAGGTTATAGGTTTTCCATTAAATTCTTCGAACTTAGTATCCATAATTTGAGCAACGTTACTGAGCTCTGCACATATTATGTAGATAAATCATATTTCCCTTGAAATGAAATTTATCTAATCGCAGGAACATTTTTCAGCCACAAATTCTCTTTTCGGGTACTTAAAGAACCTTATTTTACCGCCTTTTACACTTACAGTTACGGATAGAGTAACCGCCCATTTTATTTTAAAGATTTATACGATCAACAACGCGAGTGATTCAACGGCGTCAATAAAAGTTTGATAGTCACTGGCAAATTAACGTAACCTCCCATTTTTTTGGCAAGTGACGTAGGCTTGGGAAGATCTCGGAGTAGCATACCTTGTATTATTTTAGCATGTTCTCTGCTATAACTACGTGAAAAAAATGTATACTGTACCTGCAGCAGAAGCCCTGCTGTAGATATGCTTGCCGGCCGCATCGCCGCCCACAAAAGACACCGCCTTGATGTCGGGCTGGTCGCAGATGAAGTTGACCACGTCGTGAGTTCCGTGCACTACCTGAATAAATTAATAGAAATATTTATTTATTTAAAACTTAAGGCGAATAGTAGGGGGCGAATTGTACTGTATTATTTAGGCAGATACTTGTTTCAAGAGTTTAGTTCCTATTGGTGGCCACCAAGCTCTCCAAACAAGGTTTTTGATTGAATAACACAAAACAAAACTATTACAGATACATTAAATAAAAGCTTGTGATAGGTATCGTCTACCAGCGGTCCGATTTTTTGATAATTCCTTTGTATAACTTAATGATTGAATTAAATATGTAGTGGCGCCACTATCACCCCTACTATTCGCCTTAAATGCACACACTGTGTGTGAATTCTAATGGCACAAAATGAAAATCAATTAATTTGACAGCACCAACAATGTTGCTGTCCGTTTATCGAGCGAAATAAAATGGGAGGCATAATTTTATCAAGAAATGTTTTTAAATTCGTTACGAACAACGGTCTGTTCTTGTTGAATATTATCGACACTAGAGACAAAATCGGTGCTGATCGATGCCAATTTCGTGCTTGTACTCAGGTACTAAGACCACTGTGTATTTTGAAATAGTAAACTTGTAACTCGCTTAGAACAAGTTGGCGGCCAAGACCTATTTTGGCTCGCTTAGCCAAATAACGGGTTTGTAAAAAATTGATCGACTAGTCTAGTTCCAGAGCCCGATTTTGAGTTGAGCATTGTGCTGTGCAATCAGTAATTTTATTTATTTGCGTTAAAAAACTACTACCCATGATACCTACCTATTGTTTTAGCGCGAAGAACAAACATCCATCCATCCTTGCAAAACTTTCAAAACACTTCTAGCAGATTCTAGATACGGCAAGAGACATTTTGACAGACATTTTGGCGCTCGTTGGGAGAGTTATATGCCCAGCAGTAGACTAAATGCTGCGAGACTCACGTTGACGACGCCGGGAGGCGCGCCAGCCTGTTCCAGTAGATCCATCATCATGAGGGTCGCCCCAGGATCCTGTTCTGAAGGCTTCAGGATGCAGGTGTTGCCAGTCACGAGGGCAGGAGGGAACATCCACAGGGGAATCATCACGGGGAAGTTGAATGCTGCTACACCTGGATGGAGAGAACATTTTCATTGTATGGGTTGGTAACTAAACTACTGAATAGGTAGGCTACAATGAGAAAAGAAAACCCCACTTCAATTTTATTGTCACTAAAATATAGCCTATTTTAGTGACAATAGCCTGTTCCAGTCACTAAAATATAGTAAGATATTTATTTGGTACTTGAAAAGGCACATAATTGGCCTCGGAATGGCTATGTTTCATCATCGACAAAAACAGTATAAATTATTGTACTTACTAATAGAATTGATCATTTGTTTTTAAGTCGTGTAGTGTTAGATTGAAGTATTTAGTGCTTCTTCTCTATTTTGTTAGCATCCTATTTTCACATATTATTGTAGTGCTCTAGCCGCGTCCACGTTTGGAACTGTTTTCTGTTATTATACGACCAACAAACCATATGCTACCAATAAAAATTTAGTTTCAGTTCAGTCAAGCTCTCAGTTTCGGTGGTGGGTTTTATTTTCGAGTCCGATCTATCCTGCTTTTTATACGCAGTTTTATTTTCCGATCCTCCTCGATAAATGTTTCAACTTTCTTTCAAATTTTTTTTCAGAACCAGTCACTTTTTGTATTATTAGCATAGTTTTCTTCTCTTACCTCCTACAACACCCAAAGGCACCTTATAGCTGTGTGTGTCCATGTCTTTAGCGATGTTCTGGATGCTGTCTCCTAACTGTAGGCTTGTGATGCTGCAGCAGTGCTCCACAGATTCTGTACGTTAAGAAGGAAAATTTAAGGTATTGGAGTTCTGAGTTGGAGAGAGATTTTTGTTTCACAATTGATGTTGATAAAGGTCGTGTAGAAAAAAATTGTGATTGACAGCATGACATGCTGTCACTTAGATCATATTTGACACTAGTTTCTGCCCGCGGCTTTGCCCGCGTTGATTCTATGGAAACGTAGTGTGATAATGATCTAAACGGGATACTTATAGAACTAACTTTTACTAATAGGGGGGGTATTGAATATGATCTACTGTTGAATAGGAATAAATTACTCGTTTGGCTTTTTTCTGTCGTTTTTTATCTAACTTAAACAACTCCGTCTCAATGCAGAGTAAAGCCTTCGTTTCTTGGTCGTGTTTTTTAAGACTTCAAAAGAAGAAGTTCTCAATTCGGCTGTATATTTTTTTATGTATGTATGCTAATTGATATCTCCGCCATTTTTGTCCGAGATTGATCATTCTTACGCAATGATCCACGGTGGTCCCATTTTTTTTTTGTCATGGTTACTTCTCGAGAGATTCAATAAAAATTTAATTGATTCCATTCCGCCTAATTAGGTACTATTTACCCCATAAAACTTAAAAATGGAAACGGTCTATGTAACTTCAAATAAATCATGCCAGGGGCGAGCATTAGCCTAATGTTTTGTAAAGTTATAGCGTTTAGATAGATTTAAATTAAAAAACTCACGAATTCCTCTAAGCACATCGCCTTCTGCGTCGGCGATGGTTTTGCCTTGCTCCTCAGTGATTTTGGCCGCGAGTTTGGACTGGTTTTCTCTCAGGAGCCGCGCAAACCTGTAAGCAGTACGTAAAAATAAAAACCGCTTATGTACATTTGTATTAATCAAAACTTTATTCTTATTTCTACGACACTTTAAACCATATATGGTTTGTCTAGTTTCGACAGTTACAGCGTTTTGCCACACATTTGGCATGAAGTTATAAACAAAGATAAATATGATACACATACAACATACTACACATTGAAACAAATATTACCTACAACTAAAAACCAAAGCACCAATACTCAGTTTAGGTACATGTTACCTATGACAGACATAAATCTGAATCAAGGTTCAGAAGGGTTTGTGGTTTTTTTTTATCAAGGCTCGCAATAACTTTTTTATCCAGTTAAAATGTGTTAGTTGTTACTTAGGTACTAAAAGAGATATGCTTTTATTCGAAAGTACCACTGGATTGTAAGGTTTAACCATTCTTATTGCCTTTAGCCCAGAGTTCGGTTAGTCGACAGTATCGTCTCACTTGCCATTTTTGTATAGAATTGGAACAGCGCCTTTACCGTATTGATATGCAACTATGCAAATCTTATACCAAAAATAGAACATTTAGGACTTACGAATAGCCTATCAAATAGATCTTTGGGAAGTCGTGGCGTGGCCTTTGTTAAACCACAGGATACCCAATCCTTTAACACTATTTTGTTGTCGTTTGTCTTTTATTTATTATTTTCGTTATGATATAAGCATAGGTAGTTTTATTTAGTTTCGATTTTACCAAAATATTATTATTTCTGTATTTTAGTAATTTAAGTTCTATTGTTATAAGTTGTGTGCCATAAATAACGCATTAGGTTAAATAATCTGTAATGTTATTATTGTGATTAACCTTTTGAAGGCTACGCCACAAACGCATTCCCGTGTCCATCCAAGGCACAAAGTGAAAGAAAATACCTAAGCGCCGAGGACCGGCAAGTGCTGGTCATGTATAGGTGAATATGGCGTTCAAAAGGTTAATACAAGTGAAATTGAAGTGGCAACACTCTTCATGATAATTGTATTAGTTACCATTATTTTAGAGAACAGAATGTAAATATCATCTTTCTATTCATTCAGATCCGCCTATTTACAACCTCATTGATGGCTGCCACCCAGAAAATAAAAAGGCAAGAGGAGATTCCTGTAGATATTATAGCGTATTTTTAACTGGTGAAGGGATTGAGATCAGATGCAAACTTACTTGAACATAAGCTGCTGCCTGGTCATCACAGTACTCTGGCTCCATGATTTGTATGCTCGTTTAGCTGATTCCAATGCACTGTTTAGTTCCTCTGTCGTTGCTTCTGGCACTCTGAAAACAATATTGCAATATCGTGAGTAGGTACCTTATACCTAACAAAGTTGTATTCAAAACTTAAGACCTTTATGCATAAAGGAAAGAATATAATAGAAAGGGGAACTCGCATTTAAATATACATTTTATACAGAACAATTTTATAGTCTGCTAAGGGGAAAGGGTCTGATTGGAAAAAAGGAAAAACGTAGCATTCAAACATAGTGAACAGGAATAAGAGTCAACAAGGCGCTATCAGGAGAAGCCTATGTCCAGCATTGTAAAAAGACTGTGGATGTGATAAAGTGTAGGGATGATGATGATGATGTCTTCCTAGCCGAATTTCAGCCGAAGCGGCTGCAGTCTCAACGAAAAATAGCCGCAGGCACAGATTACAGAATATTCTGTAATCAGTGGCCGCAGGACATTTTATGTGCTGCGTATATGGTGGACTCTCTATTCCCTCAGGCTCATAATCCGATGGGACGGCAGATCGACTCCACCAGGGAGCGGTTAGGCGGAGGACCAACAGCTTAACATGCATTCCGAGGCACGGATTGACACCGCCAGCTCCCTGACTCCGGGCTGCTCCTGTGATTTTTTTCTTGTAGTGTAGGGATAATAATTACAGAGCTTCCTACTAGTACAAGCTTTTTTTAAAATATTTTATTAAGATTATAAATTACTCATTAGAAGTTACAAATCTTGCTTTTCTAATATTAGACAAGATAAATAAGTTAGGTACTCTCAGCGAATATTTTTGACAATAACAAGATAAAAACCACAATCACTGATATTATCTAGGTGGCAAACAAAGTTTAATGGCGGAAATGTGTTATGAAATTCTGCTCAGATTTGTAATAAATAAAGTATGATAAAAGATAAAAAAAACCACACAATAGGCTTTGTCACTATGCTTGCATTACCCTTAAAATTTGCTAAACATTATCGGTATCTAATCTATACTTCTTTGCTAATTATGGAAGGAGATAAAAAATTGTGTTATTTTATTTGCCAGTCCGATCTGAACTGATTCATATTTTTTCTCTGACAGGTAGCTTCACGCAACTCTCTCTTCAACTGCATAAGGCGGTACCCCGAGGCAAACCAACGCCGCAACCTATTTTATCTTATTATTACGTTGAACAAAAGATTTCATAGAATTTCAATAATAATGTTAGGCAGTTTGTGATCCCTTTTAAATGCTTTTTTTTAATGCCTCTGTAATAGTTTTATTTTGTATAGATAAGGCAGAGATGCGAAAATAGACTTGGTAGCCACCAACGGCAACTTCGTATCTCTCTTTGAGCTTAGAATTTGCACCTTGGATGGTGCAAATTCTAAGCTCTTTCCGCGGGTGTTGTAAGAGGCAAATAAGGCTTCGACCAGACGCTCTGATATTTTTTTTAAAACCCGAAGAGCCTCGGTACCCCACGGACCTAGGGTCTCGATTCCAAGGGGAGCAAATGTCCTTCCTACACATTTGCTCCCCTCGGCCAAATCTGCCACCGCACTCGCCCTCACGGATGTCTTCAGAAGATGGGGAGGCGCGCATTCTATTATTTGATTGCAATTTTCTTTGTGTATAAAGATTGATCTATCCATCTATATTGCTTACCTTAGTTATTTCTTTGTGACTTGTAAATTGGCGTTATCAATAGAGAATTGTATTGTATTATCATTTTGAAGGAGATAAGCCAACATATGACCCAGAAGTAATCTCTTATCAAATTACATCATCCAAATTCTCATGTCATAACTGTATAATTTTAACATTTTGTTTAATATGTACCAGCTTCTGCTCGTAACTTTGTATGGAGGCTCCTTTATTAGTAATGCCTTTAGTTATTCCTAGTTAAAGTACTCATCACCAACCTATATTAGTCCACTGCTGGACATAGGTCTATCCGAATGAGCGCCATAGCGCCCTGCCTTCAGCTTGCAGCATCCAGCATCTGCCTGCAGTCTTTCGCAGGTCGTCATCACACCTGGCCTGAGGGTGTCCCACCGCTTGCCGGAAAGTTCGTCTAAAACAATTCGTCTAAAACAATTCGACTAAAACACAATTCGACTAAAACACAATTCGACTCAAAACATTTCAACTAGTAATGATTCGATAGACGAATTGTTTTAGTCGATTTTTCCGTAGACGGTCCCACTGACGTTTGCCGAGTCGTGGTTTCCATTTAAGAACATGTTGAAGTAACTCCATAGTTACAAATTAACCGACATTTTCACATCCAACAGTAATAATATTAAGTAGGATATCTACATAGTTACCATGTGTAGTGTATTCAATTTGCTTTTGTAAGTAGCATGATATTCTATTTTCGGTTAATGTTTAATTTATGATCCAAGCCTTTGGTGCACCACTTTATTGACATAAAATTTTTCACTACATTTCAAATTAACTATTCTTGGAATTGTACCTAAATTAATAGATTGATAAAGTAGATAAAACTTCTAATTCTTCTTTAGTAAATTATCTGGCACGCCAATTCAGCATTACCAATATTGCCATACAGTGAGGTAATACAGCCAGCGTCTTGGAGACTCTTCCGACTGGTATTGATATGGATCAGTTGAGCTACCTGTAGATTGTTTGCAATAGTCTGCAGTAAGCGCAATTGTTTAAATTGAAAATACTAGTTTGAATTTGTTTCTATCATTTGATTTGAATTTTCATTCAATAAAAGTATTTTTATAAATTATTACTTTAAAAGTGTCACTTTATTTTATTAAACCACTGGTGCCATAAAGGTTAACATCTTTGTTTGCCTTTGCATCACGAATTAATAAGAATTCTAAATATTTATTTCAAAAGCACATACCTTCCAATAACTTCATTTGTAGCTGGGTTAGTGAGTTCAATCCATTTATTTGTTTTTGAGTCAACATATTGGCCGTCAATGTACAGCTTGGTAGCTGGAGCAGAGCTGCTGTAGTTTCTGCGAGCTAATACGAGAGACTGAAATAAAACATGTAAAACTTATGAAGCTGCAGGGCAAACCTGGATGAGGCGAGCATAATGGAGTCTACACAACAAAGATGGCGGGCAGCAGATACATTGACAAGCTCTGTAAGCCATCTACACTATTCATGGACTGTTTTTTTTAATTTGCACAGAACCGCCGGGCTGTATTGCCGACTTTGGTGTGTAGACTCTATAATACTGTAGAACTTGGAAAAAGATTGTATCGAAAAATAACAACTAAGGGGCTAAGGGTTTCTTTGTCACTTCTTTACTTTATTTCGCACTAGCTTCCCTGCCCGCGGCTTCCCATGCATATTTTTGATATAATAAGTAGCCTATTACCTAAGCCAGACTATGTTTTAACATCTACCTCAACCTCAGCAGCCTGTATTGGTCCACTACTGGATGCAGGCCTCCCCTTCATAAGCGCCTTATTGGCTTTTATTACATGGGGGTAATGTCCATAATCCCCACGCTGGGCATGCAGGTTGGGATGTTCTAAATGTATGCCAAATTTCATTTTGATCTGTTCAGTAGTTTTGGAGATCCTAGGTAACAAAAAATTCACATTTCACAAACTTTCGGCTTTATAATATTAGTAGGATAAGGAAGAGACAGGAATTAAAAATATCACTTGATTTTCATGTCTATTTAAATTTTACTATTTTTTCTAAGTGTATGTATTTAAGGAAATAAATGCAATGCAGCCAGCATCTTGGGACGCTTCCGACTGGCCGATATGGATCAGTTGAGTTACCTGTAGATTGATTGCAACAGTCTGCAGTTAGCTCAATTGTTTCAATTGTAAATACTAATTCTAATTTGTCCAAATTTTTTTTCTTGTGTTTTTCAGGAAATAAAGAAAATTTTATTTTTTTTTAATAGAAGGGTGATGTAATGGAGAGGTAGCATTGCTGATGAGCAAAATGATAAAAAAATAAAACAGTTACAGTTATCCCTGTGTTTGGTCCAAAGGTTGCCTGGAAGAGATCGCTTCTAAGCGATAAGGCCGCCCATTGTACTTGTCTCATGTAATGTCTCCTTGTAATGTTATTTTTATGGTGTACAATAAAGCATTTTGTATTGTATTGTATTGTATTGTACCTATTGTTAAGTATGCAATATTCTCTATTTAGCTAATCTTAGCTCACCCACCTTTAAACCTATTTATTGGTTATAAAGTTCATATCCTTTTGACCAGAAGGTACTTAGATATTCTTGTTTTGCAGTTGCCTTACAAAATAACAATTTTATAGTCAAATTAAAACATGAGAAACCAAATCTACTGCGCAACATACAGACAAGATAGGTAATAATATGAATAATGCAAGTTCAAAATTACAAAACTGGTGAATGAAACATGAATCTCACTTGTTTTTGATAAGAATAGGTAGAAAGTACCTACCTTTTAGCAGCAGGATAGGTAAGAATCGGAAAATAAAGAAAACTGATTTACTTGGTCTTTTAATTTTTTTATTTACTTAGAGCAAACTAAAGGTGCTTTCTTGGATAATACCTATAGTTACGTACGTACATAGATAAGTCTTCTGAAAATAAGCAGAAAAGTATGGTAGCACAATCAAAGTTTTACTTACTTCTGATTTCAAAAGTTTCAACATTGCAGAGGCCATGTTCCTTAGAATGTCCTAAAAACTTGAAAAATATTATCAATTGGAGCGGCAGTGACGGCCGGCTCTTGGGTTGAGAAGGGGGCAAAGCCAACTGATTACATTATAAAATGTTCTGACCTTGAATTGATAAATAAATCCATTACAATCGTCACTTTACAATCTCTGTTCTGTTGTTGTTTATTTGGTTTCGGTTGTTGGGTTGGTGCCTGCCTGGCCTGGGGGTGATTTTTGATGTTACGTTTCGTTTCTCCCTATTGCTTTGATCACTATCATTAATTTATTTGGACATTACTTTCGATTATTTACCCCATACCCTAATTACTGGCTATATTTATATTACAATACAATAGCATAGCATGGTTCGTTTGTGGTTAGTTTAGATGGGTGTTTGAAGCAAGGCCCCAAGGGTCAAATCAAATATATATTTGTATAAAAAAAAATATAAGTTTCTGCGAGGAATGAACAAGGGAATGAACGAGGAATGAATTAATGTAAAACACGTGTAAAACCGTTTTCAGTGGGGTGTCACTGTCATCTATCAGTCATTGTCGTTATTTTTACGTCAATGTCATTCGTACATAGACTTTTTTTACATTGATTTGATTTCATTCATTCATCTAATTATCCCAAGTTTCTTCAATAGATGTCGCGACCTGTAAATAAATATACTTCTACAAAAATCAAAATAATTTTAAGTAGGTACCTACCTACATTCATTTACATTGTACAGTAGAAATCAAAATAATATCGCAAAAAAATATTTGATTTCTTAGAAATTATCCTGAGTTTGCGATATTATTTGATACTACTTTACTACTTTGATACTTTGTACTGCACATAGGTAAATAAATGTACTTTAAATTATTTTGTAGATCCGTAGGTTATTTAACTACAGGTCGCGACATCTATTGAGGAAACTTGGGATAATTAAATGAATGAATGAAATATGCAGGTATATAACTATAAATATATAAACATATATATATTATAATGTACCTGCACATAAGGTTTTTTGTTAATAAATAATATAGTGCGTAACCCCACACTCAGGGTAATTTCTAAAAAATCGAATATTTTTTTAAGCAAAAAAAAATGGTAAGTACCTATTTAATTTTATATGTTAGAATAATCAGCCTCCAACACTTGAACGTGACCAACAGACAAGCAAGAAAGAAGGAGCAGCAAGATTTATGGATAAATTATGTGGTGCCGGACAATCCACACAGAATCATCATTCAGCACAGAAAATGATATAGTACCTACCTACCACCTACCTACCTATTCTGAGTCTGTAAGTACCAACCTAAGATAAATAAAAGCATCTCAGACCACAGATTACAACGAGATACGTAGGTAGGTACATCCTCCTGTACTGCACAAAATACATAGGTAGATAAGAGTAAGGTAACGCGCAGCAATGGGCTGCTTTGATGCGTGAACACTTGGTTAAACATCCACATAGTACTTAACTCCTCGTACCTACCTAGCTACCTACTGGTAGGTACTTACCTACTTAGTGTGGTAGGTACCTACCTAAATAGCATTGATGTAGGAATATTACCTATTATGTGTTAAATAGATAGGAAAGTAGGTAGGTAATACCTACCTACCTCTAATTATCTACTAAGCTACCTACGTACCTACCTCTCGATATAGGTAAGTAGTTCTGTGACGTACCTTGTTTAGTAGGTAGAGTCCGCGCAAAACTTAATGAACTCTGTGAACCTAGGCACGGAAGCCAACATGGGCAAGTACAATCAAATAGAAAAGTCATATTTACCAACTAGCGACCAACCCCGGCTAGCGACGTTGGCTACATTAACGCCGTCTCATTCCGCGGGCCGCATGCGTAGGGATAGGATATGTGTCGTGCGATTTGTTTTGCGGACTGCATTATGGTGGCGTTTGGAGTACCTGGAATTACTCAAAATGGAACCATCTTTATGGAATCCAAAACTTTAATCACACAAAAATCGCTCGGCAGTTAGAGATAGGTACATGACGGCGTATTAGTCTTTATCATTTCCTGTGACATACGAAAAATAGAAAAAGAAAAAAGATTCCCTAATGTGATAGTAGGTACCCTATCCATATAAACAAATAGGTAAGTACAAAAAATATACCAAACAAGTACAAAAAACCATTATTGTGCAGTCAACGCGTTACTTCACTGGGAATTACCCACGGAACTAGAAGTTAAATTTCTATTTCCGTGGAATTACCTCTTGGCGGCGGGCGGCGGCGGCGGGGCGGCGTCTCGTAACGCAGATGTAGCCAAGGTACATTTTTATCGCCTTTAAATAACGCGTGACTGGACACTAACGTCAACGCTAACGCAGGTGGAGCCGTAGCATAATGCGTAGTTATTATTATTAGAAATATTAAATTTACAAAAAAAAATTGGAGTTCTTTTATAGGTACACTAAAAACTGCTTTGTTTTCACCCAGATCACATGAGTAGGTACAAACTAAATACCTAACGTTTTTGTAGCATATTTAACTTTTAAGAGAAACATCTGATATTAGGGAATACTCCACAAAGTGGCAAGAACAAAGTATTCAATCAACGAAATAAACACCGAAAAACCATCAAAGAGTTTACTGCGTCATTGTACTCACAAAGCATTCATTCGACAGTATTGCCAACTAGATTATAAATAAATTTGCTACATTTAAATTGTTTTCTTTTCAAACTTGGGTTAATAACGTTAGAAAAAAAATCCAACGTTTTCGGTTTTAAATAATCCGTCATTGAGTGTAAAATGTTTTTATATTATATTCTATAAATAATGTATTGAAAAATTAATTAATGCAGAACAAAATGTGCTAGATAAAATAAAAATACGCCAAAATTCTTGCTGGCAGCCCTGGTTTGACATCCCCTCTCACCCCATTCTTTCCTCTCAACGCCTTATTTACGGCTCTGTGAAGCCAACTTCACAGAGCTCATAAAGTTTTGCGCGGGCTCTATCAGGTACCAACTACCAAGTGTACCTACCTAGGTTCTATACCTATCTACTTACAATGGATGTTTGTTGAATGTTTAGTTCGTGACTTGCCAAAACCATGGTGGAATTCGAAAAGGATAAAAATATGGTAGGTACCTGCCACATTAATAGGGCTGGGGTGATTGATAAGGGGTCAATAACCCATCTAACTATCGGTCATGCACTCGTGCACAGCACAATGCTAGGTACCTACTACCTACAGCTGCTGAGTTGTCTATCTTTGATTCAAAGACTAGTTCCAATTTATAGCCAAGCCAAGCTACCAGCAGCGGTAGCGCGGGCGCATAGGTATCAGCGCAATCTACGCAAAACATTTTCCTAGTTCAACGTCCCTCGTATCGTATCGCTCATTTAGCCATAAACAAAGTTTATCGAACGCAGTGTAGGTATTAAAACAATATGCTCCTTACTTATAAACGCTTAGGTTAGGTACTTACCTACTTTATAATTAATTGTGCCTCCGAGGGCGAGTCTAGTAGAAAAACCACAGAAATCTAAATAACATTGTTATTTAGATTTCTGTGAGAAAAACGAAAAAGCGTATCGTTTCGTTTCATGAGAACTTTATCGAATTTCCTTAGTTTATAAAGCTAAGCTAAGCTATGCTAGAAAAATTCCATAGTTGACGCATTCATTCCACAAGTTTCCATTTTGGGACCCATTCTGTTCATTCACTACAATTCTACATTAACGATAATTATTTAAGAACTAGTTTCTGCCCGCGGCTTCGCACGCGTTCTTTCTATGGAAACGTTCAAAGGTAATGTCTATCCCATGGGAACTGATTTATGGGATAAAAAGTAGCCTATGTTTGATTCCAGGCTAAGAGCTACACCGATGCAAAATTTTAGCTCAATCTGTTCAGTAGTTTTGGTGTGAAGAACAAACATCCATCCATCTATCCATCCGTCCATCCATCCAAACTTTCGCATTAAATGCGCATTAAATGTAGGCAGGTAGGTAGGTACCTATTAGGTGGAAAATCACACTAATATTATGGGCCTGCCACACACTCGACGAGTGGCGTGGGAAGTAGCGAGGAAAGTAGGCAGAGACGTAGTGTGGCAACGTTACTCGTCATGCCACTCGTCATGCTCCTCGTCCTGCCCATCGCTCCCTATTTTGTCGGTTTTTGGACCGCGAGTCAAAGGACCGGCAATACGAGCGCGAGTGACTGTCCACATACTCGCGCGGCCGCAGTTCGTGCCGAGCGCTCACGCGAGACGCACGTCTTTGTTTTCGGTTTATATTAATATATTAGGTACTTCCATCGTTCTATTGCGATGAATAGATGTCATCCACCATCTCCGTTGGCGAGGATGCCGACGACGTCGACGATGTATATTGCTTTGTAGCATAACATTGATTGGGCGAAGGTCTGCCTGCGACGCAGGAGGTTGCGGGTTCGATTCCCGCCTCGGGACAAATGTTTGTACGATCTGCAGACATTTGTCCAGCGCGTTCTGGATGTTTTCTATGTATAATAAAAAAATATCTATATATGTAGTGTATTGTATTATGTATATCAGTTATCTAGTACCCATAACACAAGCTCTGCTTAGCTTGGGGCTAGATAATGCTGTGTGAATTGTCCAGC
This sequence comes from Eupithecia subfuscata, assembly GCA_963564075.1. Lineage (NCBI taxonomy): Eukaryota > Metazoa > Arthropoda > Insecta > Lepidoptera > Geometridae > Eupithecia > Eupithecia subfuscata. The sequence continues at coordinate 13,696,907 of OY751106.1, forward strand.
ATTATTTATTTATTTATTGATATAATTAGCTATACTACAAATACACGCACTCGCTGCCACCACAGTTTCAACGTCCATTGTGTAGCAACGACGAATAGACAAGTGCGGCGCGTAGCGATTAATCGCGCGAGTAGAGCAGTATGTGGACAGACAGGGCAACATCGCGGCAGCAATGCGGCAGCGCGAGGAGCATGACGAGGAGCATAGTGTGGCGGGCGCATTATAAATTTTATAATGGGCCTGCCACATACTCGACGAGTGGCGTGGGAAGTAGCGAGGAAAGTAGGCAGAGACGTAGTGTGGCAACGTTACTCGTCATGCCACTCGTCATGCTCCTCGTCCTGCCCATCGCTCCCTATTTTGTCGGTTTTTGGACCGCGAGTCAAAGGACCGGCAATACGAGCGCGAGTGACTGTCCACATACTCGCGCGGCCGCAGTTCGTGCCGAGCGCTCACGCGAGACGCACGTCTTTGTTTTCGGTTTATATTAATATATTAGGTACTTCCATCGTTCTATTGCGATGAATAGATGTCATCCACCATCTCCGTTGGCGAGGATGCCGACGACGTCGACGATGTATATTGCTTTGTAGCATTACATTGATTGGGCGAAGGTCTGCCTGCGACACAGGAGGTTGCGGGTTCGATTCCCGCCTCGGGACAAATGTTTGTACGATCTGCAGACATTTGTCCAGCGCGTTCTGGATGTTTTCTATGTATAATAAAAAAATATCTATATATGTAGTGTATTGTATTATGTATATCAGTTATCTGGTACCCATAACACAAGCTCTGCTTAGCTTGGGGCTAGATAATGCTGTGTGAATTGTCCAGCATTATTTATTTATTTATTGATATAATTAGCTATACTACAAATATACGCACTCGCTGCCACCACAGTTTCAACGTCCATTGTGTAGCAACGACGAATAGACAAGTGCGGCGCGTAGCGATTAATCGCGCGAGTAGAGCAGTGTGTGGACAGACAGGGCAACATCGCGGCAGCGATGCGGCAGCGCGAGGAGCATGACGAGGAGCATAGTGTGGCGGGCGCATAATATTACTATGATTTTCCACCTAATAGGTAGGTACTTTTATCTCTTTCAAACCGAATTTATCGGATTGGCATAGGGTACCTATTCAAAGGACAACAAAAAATAAAATAGGTCTCGCCGTTGATAAATAAAGCCCTTGCTGTACCTACCTACTTAGGTAATCAACACAATGTATGTAGGTACCTACCTACCTGCCTACATAACAATAGCGCAGAACACGGCATAAACCTATGCTTGCCGCTGGCACAATAACGAAAGTGGCACCTATGTCTTTTCATTAAGTTTCAGTAATGTAGGTACTAAATAGTAGATTATTTAGCAAGGGGATAAAGCAGTGTCCTACGTCGAATTTAGAACTTCAAAATATGATAAATTTTTACCAAAAAGATCACATGTGTACAATGAAATCTTTTAAATTCGAACTAACCTCTGACCAAGGCGAAATTCTTTTATTTCCCTATCTATTTTATTTTTATTTTCTGGCAGAATGTGTGAAAAGTAGAGTATACTCATCGTGGATAAAGCTGTCTTCGTCATGGGCGTGATTAAATCCCTGTCGCACTCGGGATTATAATAATCCCTCGCTTCGCTCGTCAGTTGTTCTAGAGTCTTGAGTTGCGCTCGGGACTCAATGACGCCCTTGACATAAGACACTTTTTTATCTACTATTAAACCTGTGTTAATTTATTTTCGTCTTGCAATCGACTGTAGGTACAGTATCTCCGAAGACATTCATTCACAAAGTCAATACAGAAGGAAAACAAATAGCACTTGAACAAATATCCGTATTAACCCTCACACAGACATTATTCTAGATGTTTTGATGTTCTGTATGCTGCCTGGCTACTGTCTGTAGGAAACGGCGGAAGATCAGAGTGTGTTTGGTTTACCAGCAGCACACGCTTTCATGCTGAGCTGTTTCCTAATTCATCTCATCATTACAATCAGTTTATTACAATTAGTTTTATTTTATTTATTTATTTAATACTTTATTGCACACAATTTTAAAAGTACACAAATGGTGGGCATAATGCCGATGGCATTTTCTACCTGCCGACCACACAAGGTCAACAACGACAAAAAGACGTACTTAAACTTAGACTTAAACTTAGCTATGATAAAAATTGAGTAAGTAAACAACAGAAAAAAACAATCTATTAAAATAGTTAGAAATAATTTAGTTTTGTCATATGTAGGTACAGATCTTAAATGACTACGTATTATCTGTAGGATATGATTGTAGTCACACTATCACACTAATATTATAAATGCGAAAGTTTGGATGGAAGGATGTTTGTTACCTCTTCACGCGAAAACTACTGAACGGATCGGGCTGAAATTTTGCATACAGGTAATTCCCTGAAATCAAACTTAAGCTACTTTTTATTTCATAACTAATGGGATAGAAATTACCTTAAACATCAAACAAAGAAACAACGCGTGCGAAGCCGCGGGCATAAACTAGTTACCTAAAAATAAATTTAATTCTGTTTTAAATTTTAAAATTTGCTACTACCTTGGTTAACTCACTCCAAATCTTTTGAAAGGAAGGAATACCTATACAGGGTATTGGTAAATCACTGACACTGTGTGAAATGCAGGTTCTGTCCATCATCACGAACACAAATGCAGATGACAATCAGCGCTAAAAAAATTCACTCCATAATTTAAGAATCGCCTCGTTTGTGTAAAGTAGGTTAAATACAAATACAAAATAATTTATTTGCCTTAGGTTAGGGGCCGGCCTACTTGATGGTGCCAATTCGGAGGTCACCACCAAAAGTACCTACACTAAACTAATTCGACAGCTTATACATGGTATTACCATCCTTTTTATTTCAAACATTATGATTATGAAAGAGACGGCAATATTTTTAGTGCTGTCAAATTAGCATAGTTTCTATTTGAACCTATCAAAATCGTGGGTAAAGTAAGCTATCAAACATAGAGCGAATCCTATGCTTTCAAAGTATTTTTACCTTAAGTGAGAAAAAAATATCATAGCTTGGATGGAATTTTTTATTTAAAATAAAAAAATATAAAATAAATTAGTATTAAAGGTATTCAAAGGGGTATGAAGTTTATAGCCCTAACATCGGTCATCACATAAATTTGTTTTTTTTTTTTCAAAATCGCTGAATGTTGAAAAAATCCTATAAATTTTCTTTATATGTGAATATCTTAGAAACCTGACGCTTTAGGACCTTTTGTTATTTGGTTTAGTGTCTTCTATCCAAATAATATAAACTTTAAAAAAACTAATAGGCGATCGACCACCCTCCAAACAAAAATCTTCAAAACCCTTTCTTTACATTTCACCTGTAAAAATACTTAACCCTTTAGTTCGCAGGCAAAAATTTCTTGAAATTATTGTTTTTTTCCTATTTATCGGGGTTAGTTATGACCTTAGAATGCCTTTTACCGTAAATAAAAAATTCTAAAGCCTTTAGATTTTGAGAAATCATATGTTTCTCATGAGCAACACTGCCCATTTCTCGGAAAAAAAGGGAGTAAAAACTATGTTGCTTGCTAGCGACACTGCGGCTTGCGTAGAATGTTTGCCTGAGATAAAAATAAAACAAAATATAAGAGAGAACCAGTTTTTTACTACTTAAATAAATAAATAAAAAAATTATTACCTTATTTAAAAAAACACAAATTAGTAAGGCGCATCTCCCAATACATTGCGTTGAGTACAAATTTTTATTGTCCGTGATGAGATCCATCGTATCTTCCGAAAAAACATTTCGAAATAATCAAGAGTCAAAATGGTATTCGCATCGAATTGAGGCAGATACCATTGAATCACCTGGGTATCAACTCAGGTAATTCAATGGTATCTGCGAACTGAAACTTGCCGTTTTTCCACTTAAATGTAAGAGGTTTCTTCACAAATTTCAGAACTCTCTTTGCTACATGTTTAGGTGCAGTAGTAGCCTTTCTTTTAGATCTTGTTCTAGCAACTGGTGTGTTATTTAGCGAAGATAAGACTGATGATACAGAATGTAGCATAGGGAGCTGTTCATGATGGTCGACAGTCGGAAATATTTAGTTTATAAACGGTGACAATGGGATGATATCTTCTTCGTTGAATGGAGCTGGTGTTGGATTGGATGAAGCTGGTGTCGGGTTGAATGGAGCTGGTGGAGAGTTAATTTGCGTAGTTCTACAACAAACAAGCCACTTCATCGCCGGAACTTCCATAAATGTCCAGGTTATTTAGAGAAGAGGGGTAGGAACTGTAGTACGTGGTTCCGAACTGTAGTACGTGGCATCGCTTGAATCATCGTTACGCGTCTGTATTATGACTTTTTCGTCTGATTCGCTGCTACTAACGGATGAAGATGCATTTTTTAGAGGCACAAGTGCCATAATCGTACGTGTCCTTTGCCTTTTTGTCTTAATCTGAAGCAAGCAGACAAACACAACATGCAAACCACACCCAAAGCAAATTAATTAGGCACTTACCTACATATACCCCAGTAAGAACGGACTGCCGTTAAACCTTAGAGGTCGCACATGATCATGTGTGTACTAAACATCGAGATAAAAGGTCAACAGGTAAGTGAGATATAGGTAGGTAAGCAAAAATAACAAACGGTTAGTCAAATGAAAGCTTGCTTTTTTATACCAAGTCCTCCACCTAGGTACTAGGCATGTAAAATAAATTAGTGCCCAGTGTTAGTACAACAAAAACACATACAAAAAGTGATAAATATAAATTATTCTTCGTCAATGTTGTAGAAAGCCATCCCCGAAAATAACATTTATTTTCGTAGTCTAATGCGCAGTGTTGATTCTCAGCAACACTCAAAATCCTACTTACTTTACAGAGCACTTCGCAGCGTTGCGCCTAAGCAACATACATGTTGACAAGCCGATAGTCAGTTATTTTATGCTAATAAGTACATGCTTTTGAGACACATCTTTTGGAAAATTGTTTCAGATAGAAATGCAAATGAAAAATAATCTACTTACAAAGTAAAAATCAATAAAACTAATTAATATTTACCTTTGATCCGTACGATTCAGGTGGCATCGGCGCTAGGTTGCGAAAAAGAACTTTTGAATGGTCAGGGCTGTCAGCTGTAATTTTATTTTAGGTTGCTTTTTGTTTCCACTATGGCATGTTTTGGTCAAAACTAACAAAAGTATAGTGAAAAATCTGTGAGATTTTTTTGTTTATTATGTTGCCCGTTATCAACACTGCGAACTAAAGGGTTAAATATCTTGTCACTTTAAAATAGTTTCCCAAAAATATCATTCTCGAAACATTTTAACAAAAGGTGTCTATGCAAACATAGTTCGAAGGTGACACAGGTGCAACTTAAGCTACTATTTAGTCAGTGCATGCATGCCATCACCAAAATACACACAATGATTCATAATTTAGACCCAACCCAACCCAATGTTGGTACCTACCTTATGAGTACCTATACTATCACAGAAGTCCACAGAATCACACAAGAAAACATAATTTGTTTTGAAAAACTAATATCTAACCGAGTTAGAATATATCCTACTAGCAGGTAAGTAATTATAATTGCGAAAGTTTGATAATTGTGAAATTTTTGTTACCTGGGATATTCAAAACTACTGAACAGATCAAGATGAAATTTGGCGTACGTTTAGAGCTTAGCCTAACTTAGATAATAGGTTACTTATTATACCGAAAATACGCATGCGAAGCTGCGGGTATAAGCTAGTGATTATATATAACATCATTTTGGTTAGAATCCCTTGATTTAACACTGTTTTTAAGTTTTGCCGGACAAATACTAATATCTTGAGAATAAAAAAATAATAAAAATCAAATGCGACCAATCCAGGATCATTCTTTACACAATTACGAAATAATTTTCAAAATCGTTCCATAATCTTCGGAGAAATCGACGAACATAGGTAAATAAAAATCACATACAAACTATTAGGTACAAACAGCCGAACATCCTCCTTAATTCGAAGTCGTTAAAAATAGTCTACTACGATTGTACCTAATACCTTAATGCCCGGGATTTCGCCCGTGATCCTGTAAGACTATTTTTTACAGACTTACAGAATTAATTACTTAATAATAAATATAGAACCTTATTTTTCTGATTGAATTCTTCGTTTTTGGAATGGAGGCCTAACGGACAGAGTCCGCAACACCGAACTGCGCTCTCAGACGCAAATCGCTGACGTAGCTCTGAAAGCCGCAAAGCTGAAGTGGGATTGGGCTGGTCACGTCTGCCGCATGCCAGGAGAGCTATGGACTAAGGTAGCCACCGATTGGCAACCTGAACAGGCGAGAAGGCGACGCGGTAGACCTACACGGAGATGGCGGGACGAATTGAACAAATTCCGGGCCGACTGGACGGAGCTGGCCAGTGATCGTGATGTCTGGAGAGAGTGGGGGGAGGCCTTTGCCCAGCAGTGGGACAAATTCGGTTAATAATAATAATAAACTATATTCAGTTAGTAAAGTTTTTTTCGAAGGTTTACAGATTTCTGTGTCCACTCTTTACTCGGTAGATTTTGATGATTCCTATTAGCCATTGTATGGAGAATGATACCGAGATTCATATCATGTTTCCCGCCAAACTTCAAAAAACAGCGTGACCTATTTCTGAAGTTCTTGGACCTACACAGATTTCTGCGTCCCTTTCTGGACAAGTTTACATAGGTACCTACTTAGTTCGGGAAAAAACTTTGATCGCTACAACTTCGAACACATTCGAGGAAATTTAGTACTCACCTAATTTATTACTTAGCTACTTACTACCTAGTGGGTATTAAGGTCTCGTTTTAAGATGTTTTTCAGAACCATGAAATTTATAAAATAATTTCAATCGAAAGACATCCACATAAACATGACATAGGCACAGTAGATAAATGTACATAGGCCACCGGAAATCACGAAAATGACCAGTTTTTAAAATTATGTCGAGGTAGGTAAGGCACATACAGCTTTCAATAAATTATTTCCACGGAATTTAGAACTTTAATTCCGTGATTATTTCAATGAAGCTTATTATAAATAGTACAATGTAGGTATAGGAAACATCTGATAATGATAACACAGTATGTAGGTTACATACAGCCGGCCCGATACCTACCACCTACCTAAACTGCCAGACAACTGAAGTACTGATAAATAGCAATAGGTAGGTACCCACCTACCTTCTATATTAAACTACGGCTGGGTAATCTTTCGAATGTTTCATCCTTTTTCGGTCAAGTTATGCAGTAGTTTTGTAAATAATCGTTCGTATTTGTTTCTGTTCTTTAAGGTTTATCGTTTCGTGTTGGCGCGAGATTGATATTACTTTTCCGACAGTTTTTATTCATTGCCTTTGAAAAAATTAAAACCACAAAACTTTTGTGGTTTTAATTTTTTCAAAGGCAATGAATAAAAACTGTCGGAAAAGTAATTTGCCGCGAATCGCATAGTACTATTTTCTATGAATCCATCTTATAACCAATTTCGATTTAAATTTTTTTTGGGAGCATTTGGTAAAATGTTGATTTTATTTATTTTACTTGACTATTTTTGCTTATACCAGGTGTCACTGATTTACCAATAACCCTGTATATTCCAAAAGCACATACACATTCAATTCAAGAGAGTGCACAGCGGCAGGAAAGGACATCATAATCATTCATCCGACATCATTCTGTGAATATGACGCTCCCAGGAAGATTCTGCTCTTCCGACGAAGTTCTGTTATTTCTGATATTGGAATTACCAATAACCCTGTATCCTCAACCTCAACAGCCTGTATTAGTCCACTGCTGGACGCAGGCCTCCCCCTGTTATACGCCTTGTTGGGTTTTATCTCATTGGGGTGCCCATAATCCCCACGCTGGGCATGCGGGTAGGGGATCGCAGTTCGGTGGTAGAATTATTCAGGAGGGGGCGCTGCTGCCCGCTCCCGGTGGATATCCCTTAGTCGCCTCTTACGACACTAGCTGTGTCGTGCCGGCTTAGAATTTGCACCACCCCAACCCTGTAGGTATAACTGTAATAAATTACGTAGGTATGTAGGTACACCTAGCTACTTTATTGGATGGATGGACCGATGCCCTGGTGAAGGTTGCGGAAAACTGCTCGATGCGGAAATCGCAGGATCGGCCATTGTGATGATCTTTCGGGGAGGCCTACGTCCAGCAGTGAACTTGGCTAGTGTAGCCACAAGAAAGTGAACTTGTAGCTTGTGTTAGTGGCTGAGATGATGGCTGACCTAGCTTCTGTATCCTGGCCTGGTCAAAGACCTTACCTACTAGGTACCTTACCTACTAATTAGAGCAAACAAGCGTGTGTGCAGTTTGCGTAAACCGCGCGATAACTCTACCTTTGCAAATCTTTACGACCCTTTGTCTCGCCTGCCAGCAATCCGTCCAGCAGTGCCTATTGCGTTGTGACGACGACTGTATTAGCGAACAGAAAACTTAAGGAACAATGGTGGATTAACAATATTTTTGCAAGGTGATTCAAGAATGGTTCGGTCCTCATTTTCCCCTATCTGAAGCTTGCTTTTACATCCGCAGTAGAACGTAGAAAAAAGTTTCGACAAAAATACCAATCTTAACCAAGGATTCTTTTATGATATTTATTATTTTATTGCCTCGGTAGGTACCTAGCTATTGAGTTAAAAAAGGAGGTACCTACCAATTGAAATCATATGAGAGTATCAAAAACAAATTCTACCTGATTGAGTCTCCGTCCGTGGGTCGTACATGATACCTACTTAGAGGTGGTTTTTTAAATAAAAAACAATCTGTAATATCTCCGCCAAAAAATAAAATTGAAAACTTTTGTAATCATCAGTACCTACCTGCATGCAACTGGAGAAAATCTTTATTCCAGGCAGTAAAAGTGTGATTGATTACAATATTAAACTATGCCCCCCAGTATATATGCTTACCTAGCTTAATACTAGTTACATACCTATGTTCATTATTAAGAGGCGAACCTCGTGCATTCGTTAAAAAAATTAAGCCTAGATTTCAGTAATCACGGGATCCGGCTGTGTGGTAAAAAACAAGAATTACATAAAATTCAAGATTTTTTCTTCGGTTCCTTAATTGTGAAAAAAATATACGATAATCAGTCAATTTGGTTACCTGCCTGCCTCTCCCCCATAGGCGCGTTCTTATCGCGCTATAATATCGCAATGCGTGATTGCTATACGTACTTGCCGTCATCGCCATATTTCTATCACGTCGATAATATCGCAGCAGTGTGTAAGATCGTACCTATACAAAATGTACTGAAAACAGATATCACAATAACGCATGCGTTATTATCGCTCGATAAAATCGCGCCTGTGAGGGAGAGACTCTATAGGTCGGTAGGTAAGTAAAGTACTTAACCGTAACTACAGAACTCTGTTCCACACACCATCAGCAATCTAACCGTAACTACAGAACTCTGTTCCGCACACCATCAGCAATCTAACCGTAACTACAGAACTCTGTTCCACACACCATCAGCAATCTAACCGTAACTACAGAACTCTGTTCCGCACACCATCAGCAATCTAACCGTAACTGCAGAATTCTGTTCCGCACACCATCAGCAATCTAACCGTAACTACAGAACTCTGTTCCGCACACACACCATCAGCAATCTAACCGTAACTACAGAATTCTGTTCCGCACACCATCAGCAATCTAACCGTAACTACAGAACTCTGTTCCGCACACACACCATCAGCAATCTAACCGTAACTACAGAATTCTGTTCCGCACACCATCAGCAATCTAACCGTAACTACAGAACTCTGTTCCACACACCATCAGCAATCTAACCGTAACTACAGAACTCTGTTCCGCACACCATCAACAATCAAACCAAAAATTCAATGAACACACAGGAAGTTGTCAGTGATAGTGAATTTTTATCTACGAGGGATTATAACACTAGTAGGTGCATTATCTATTATAGACTTACAATGAGTAGGGGAAGTACGTACAAAATGACATACTTTTTTGTATTACTTTAATAACTTTTTTAATTTTATTACTAGAACCATACAATTTCATAATCACAAACTTTACTTATTTGTGAATAGAATATACATGTAAAATCTACAATAAAAACATTACATATGAAAATAATTAGCCTTGAACAAAGATCAATGAAAAACCATTTTGTCCATATAGCAAGGACAAAATGGCATAGACTTAATGGGTAAAAATTAAATGGCATACATATTTTTCATGGATTCTTCGCTCCAACTTTGCCTATCTGTCGTCCTTGTGAAAGCGCGCGGCATTTTTTCATCTGTGAATTACCTGCAAGTTGTAATATAAAAAGTATTTATTAGTAATTATAATAATGTTCAAGAAGAATTAAAATGTTATTGCTAGATGGACAAAATGGCATACCTTATTATTACCCTATGCCATTTGTCCATAGTATATGTATGCCATTTTGTCCGTACAGGGCTTTAAATACCTAAAAGCCTAAAAATAATTGAAAACTAAAGTTACTCATTAAAATTAAACACAATAACTTGGGCAAAATGTTAAGGAATGCAAAAAATACGTTACCATAACTTTCAAACCGAAACACTTAACAAAAGTTTAAAAACTTTTCGCAGCGATAAAAAACTCACAACGACCGAAAACTTGTTTATGATGACCGAGTGAAAATGGCTGCTCTGAAAACGACAGTATTTTGACAGGTCAATAATAGACAAATAAGGCGCGCTCTGTAATTGCCACTATTGCGAGAAAACCCGCCACATTTGAAATACAGCAGGTATGCCGTTTTACCCGTACCTATATGTCGTTTTGTACGTACTTCCCCTAGGTATTAAATAAAAAACTTGGATACGTACCTACCTAGAGGTAACGTAACCGTTTAAATTTCTTTGTGGGTTTTATTCTCGTTATGTCAACAAGCTTCCATCCCATAGTGATCCATACCATACAACACTGGCGACCGTGCCTGCCTACGCACTGCGAATTTGATTAGTTTAGTCACATTCACTGCCCAGCCTCTACACGGGGGCAGAGACTGGCATGTACGTCATGGACCATGAATGTGTTAACCGTAGATTTTCACTGCGTAAAAAAACGTGTAGAGCCCAAAGCTGTGCACTGAAGCTTGTATCTACTGAAATCTACAAAGTCCTTCAATTTATCCAAGGAAAAGTGAGAACAAATCTAACACCGATAGTATGAGATGAAAGCCAGGTTTAATTTTGAGCAGCTGTCTCCAAAATGGAAATCAATGATTGCAACTTCAAACCTCCTTTGTGAAGACTGCATGTGGAGACAGATATGAACCGAGACGTCATGGTGTGGTTAGGGTTACCAGATCCGAAAATAAGTTTTCCTGGAAAAATCCCTGACTTAGCAATAAATTTCCTGGCATTTCGGCAAGAAAAGAGTCACTCAGATTTTTTTCATTATATACAATAAAATGATCCTTACAAAGGACTGAGTCGATTGGAATAAATTTTTTTTTTACCAACTTGATTCATTTTAAGGCGCTACTCACGCTTGAAAATTTCTATTAATATTTAATATTAAATTCGTCCTCTGAAACTTTGAAAGCAAGAGCAGGGGCTACGTTTCGTGCGAGGTGCGAGTGGAGGAAGTGCGAGAATTGCTGTCGAGTTGTACCGAAGACGCCAAAGAAACATTTATGAAAGATGTGAAAAATTCCTACATGACTTGCCTTGAATACTTAGACAAATGGTTGCAGCCGCTAGATGAATTCAAAGTCTTTGACTGGATGATACTGAAAGGTGCTCATGTTGATTACGAGAAAGTTGTTTCTTCTTTGCAGTTTTTGAATGGATACGGAGTATTTTTAAATGACGTTAAGCTTTTTGATGAAATTACTGCATTAAAATATTTTGTAAGGCAGCAAAGCAATGACTTTTTTGAAATGATGCCCGTTAATTAAACAATGGGAAATTATTTTTAAATCCGTCAGCTGTGAGAGACCGGAAGATTTGAAAAAATTTGCTGTTTTGTGTTTGCAATGAGGATCCGTAACGTTTTTAGTTGAGAATGCAGATTTATAGAGCTAAGAAATCCATAACATACAGTGCAAAAATTATTGTTCTACGACAAAAATTGACGAAGTTATGAGTTATGACCAAAGCGAAGTTCACTGAGTGACCGCCGCGGAAACCACGGCGGTCACTCAGTGAACTTCGCTTTGTGTGACGTCACTTGCTCCATCGAATGGGTTTTTTTTATTCGATGGGTCTCACAAAACTTCTAAATTCCTGACAATTTCCAATTTTCCCTGTTTCCCTGATAGACAGCTGAAATTCCGGACATGTCAGGAAAATTCCTGTCATCTGGTAACCCTAGGTGTGGTGACCTCTCATTTTTCCCTATAATTTGGCAAACCGCCGTGTCGTGCGGATTATGCAAATGCCATACAAAAAGCTCACGTCACGTTACTAACGTCAAATAGACTCACGCCTCAGATATAGTCAAAACCGAGCCCTAAACTAGCTCCTATCACCAACAAATATTAGATAATATCCTTATCGCAGTACACCCAGAGGCAATTATTACTATCTCTGAACAAACATAGCACTAAGTATTTACTTTCTCAGTTGATATGCTGATACGCTTGGATTTTGGTTTGTTTTTATAACTCTTCCTTAAGCTGTATCAGAACCTCAAGAGACTTTAATAGGCGGGTACCTAACCTACTTGTAATCGTACTGCAACGGGCATAAACTAGTAGTTCTACGAACAGTACCTAGACGTCGCGAACACTAACTTTTTTCAACAATTAATTTATTTATTAATGCACTAAAGTAATTTAAAACGGGATATTTTGGTAGGTAGGTTATAAAAATATATAGGTTATAAACCCTTATTATGTAGGTAGGTACCTAAATATTGGTTTACGCTAGTGTGGTGTGCATTGAATTTTTGAACGAAATGTTGCACAAACACATCAACCATTATACCAATTGTCCATACAAAGTACCTAAGTTACGTTCCTCAGCAATGCTCGAAATTCTGTACCTAGGTATCAATAGATGGCGTTGATCCATCAGCGCAAAGTTGTTGTTATTATTTAACCGACGACGACGGTGTATGCGGCCGCGCTATTTCATATAACTCTCGAAGAGTTAGGTACAAAGATGTTCTAATAGGTGGCGCTGTACTGTAAATGCTCTCTTGCATATTACTGCATTTTGCGGAGCTATTCTGCTCGTCATGCCGACAATCCTCATCCGATCTTTACCAAATTTTTATAAGAACAGTTTAAAGTTATTACCTTTCAATTAAAAATACAATCATCAAAATCAGATCTCATAAAGCAGAGATATTCCAAATCCGCCTTTTTGCCATATTGTGGAAGAAGTACGCCTTTAATCAAAAAATCCCGACGACAATAAAATTCTATAAAATCAAAGAATCTGTACACAAAGTTTCGTACCGATCGGTTGTAAAATACGACCTGTAGAGGAGTACGGACATACTGACAAAAACGCTATTTTGGCCAGACCTGAAACGAAGACTTTCATTCACTACGTTCACGACGTCAATTAAGTACGGTAAGACGGGGCGAATAGAGATTTAAGAGTATTTAGGAATGGACGCAATACTGGAGCAAAACATCCTTTTGCAGAGGTCAGATCGACCGACACAGAACAAGTCATGCATGATACTTCCACTGCTACCAGCCAGATTGTCTTGCTCCAGTATTTCGTGCATTTCTATTCACCCTGGAGTCTCCGACAATAAAGCGACTCAAAATTCGCTTTACGCATAAGTACACAAAATAGGTCATCTCATGACAGAATCGGCAAAATACTAACTTCATCACAGTTCAGTCACTGCACTTGTATTCTTCTTCCTACATATATTTACATGCTAGGTATTAGGTATGCTACATGCGTCGACAAACTTGCGCCTTCCCATCTTCCGAGGACATCCGTGAGGGCTGGTACGGCGGCAGATTTGGCCGAAAATCTTAAGAGGCGCAAATATGCAGGTCTCGACAGAGCCTTCACATTTAATAATAATAATAATAAATCATTTATTGCCTATAAATTACTTAACCTAAACTAGAATTAACACAAAAATTAAAAAAAACTAATCATAGGCAAAGGGAGTAGATTCAGCTTTGTGCTGAATGTAAGAAACATGCAGCGCTGATTTTAAATCTACTCCCCTCGGGTAGGTGGTCACCGAGGGGTTAAGGGATAGCGGGCTTAACGTAGGCGAGTTCACACTTTAACATACTAATATCTGGGTTTATTAGTGTGTTGTATGAAAGATGAATGTGTCTGTGTGCTAGTTCTCCTGAGGCACCAGTCTCATGAGAGTCTGGGCAACCGGAGACCTTATGAGCGTCCCCAAGGATTGTCCCCATTTGCTCCCCTTGGAGTCGAGACCCTAGATCCGTGGGGTACCGAGGCCCTTCGGGTTTTTAAAAAACTACCTGAGCGTCTGGTAGAAGCGACGCGTGACCCGAGAGCTGGTGAGTATCTGGCAGTGCATCAGCATTGCCATACAGCGTGGCAATACAGCCAGCGTCCGACTGGTATATGGATCAGTTGAGTTACCTGTACATTGTTTGCAACAGTCTGTCTTGTTAGCTCAAACGTTTCAATTGTAACTACTAGTTCTAATTTATTTCTATTATCTGATTGTTTTCTTTGAGCATAAACATGTTTTAATTTATAAAACATCGCTGTATCTGCTGGACATAAGACATAGGGGAGCCTAATGAGCGCCATAGCGCCCCCTTCAGCTCGCATCCAGCATCTGCCTGCACTTCTCTTCATTGTGACACGATCGCAAGTGTCTCGTCGTCATGTCACTGTAGTAAATAATTTATTCATCATCTAATGGTAATTGATATGGATCACTTGAGCTACCTGTAGATTTGCAAGTCTGCAGTTAGCTCAGTTGTTTCAATTGTAAATAACTATATTTTAATCACTTCCTTACAAACCTCTGATAACAAGGCAGCTTTATAAAGTTAGTTAAGCACTGAATCATCATTATAAATTTATAAGGCATAGTCAGGTTACCCGTATCATTTTTCGGATACTGCTAACCGACTGTTTCAAAGCTCAGCGGTACTTTATTTACAAAGGGTTTACTGTTACTAAATTTGAGCTGATTAAACATATATGATGCTTGTGAACAGGATATTTGCCTACCTACCTACTGACCTAGATATTTTAGCACCTAGTAGGTACCGAAGTTACGTTAAGTTTTGTTCAAATCTCTTGAAGACAGCTACTAATTTACCTACTTGTTCTAGTAACCTTAGAATAAGAAGTCAAAACCTAAGGTATAATTAGAACCGTTTGTTGTGATATGCGTTGGAGTATGGTCGGACGCGGTTGAACCATGTAGGTACTCGTACAAAATGTTGGGAGCATTAGAAAACATGGCTTTATTCGGCTAAATAAAATTAATTTCATGCGGTCTTCACCCTCGTCCGATCATACCTAAGCATATTATTTAAGCCCTAGATAAAAGTGCATTGAAGTTCTAAATTTCCCGCGGTTACGTTTGCACCATTGATTTGCCCCATTAACGGTGCAGGCGTAACTGGTTAGTTATGTTTGCACCATTCAAATTGATACAACTAGTAAACCTAGATAAATTTATTTTTAACTGTTTGAACTAACTCTGTTGAAGAAATTATATCTATTCCAAAACCTAGTACGAGTTTCAGTTTGGTATCTTTTTCCTAACCTTCAACTTTTTATTTAAGGTTGTCAATTGTTTTAATAAGGGAAGAAAGAGGAAATAGAAAATAAAAAACAAAAGATTTTTTAACATATTTTGACTATAATTCAAATAAAAAAATGCAGATGGAAATAAGAAAAACTTACAAGAAAATGTCACAAGCTTGACCTTAATTTTTTTGTCGATAAGAAATAGAACGAACTTAGTCAATGTTTTGGAAGATTAACTTATAATAGCAATTAAATTAAAAAATTAAATACTTAAATTACGAATGACGTAGGTACTAAACCTAAACTAATGTCTGTTATATAATAAATGACTCATGTAAATAAAGTAAACACTAAGTTACAAGTAATCATGTTTGTTTAAATACAAAAGAAATTAAATAAATCAGTTTTAATGGTTTATGTATCATAATGAACTGATAATAAATAATATTCGTGAACTTAATGAAAAAACGCTTAAAACTAAGTATTTTCCTTAATGTTAGGTACAAAATTATTAACTTAGTGGTCATCATGCAACTTGACGAAAAAAACTGAAAGTGTTACGTAGAAAACAAAACTGAATACCATCTCGTTCTTACAAACTAACAATAAATAAACACAAGGCCGGGCATTGGTAAACACGTCATTTTATTGAAAGTACGAAATCTGTATGTAAAGTAGTAATAACAAAGTGAACTATAACAAGAGGCGTGGGGCAGTCTCTCGGTTACAACAATCAAAGGTTACGAAGGTTCTAGCAGAATTTCTCCTAATCACTTACATTGGTCCCTTAATTAAAACTTTAAACCTTTTTTTATATAAATATTATAAAATATCACACTTTAAATTCAAGAAAAAACTATGCTACTAAACTAATCAATTAGATTTTTTGTCAAAGTACAAAAATTAATAACTGTGCCAATTTGAATATTTTATTCAAAGGAGACAATAAATAAACAAACAATCTATCTCGATAAACTAAAAATCAAATATAATCGATTTACATATATCATAAAGTAGAAGGCACATGTTTTTTTGTTGCGCGGGCGAGGTCGGCTGGAAGCGCGCAAAGGGTGCCGCCTTGCCCGCGCGGGGTTTCGCGGCTTACGCTCGCCTATGCTATACCTAACGTAACTTATATTATTTATGTAATATATCCTTCTGTATGTTTAAATTGTACGAGACCTCGGGAGCTCGGCGGGCGTATTCTCAGGTTTCTGGCATTTTTTGCGCACGAATCGTTCCGAGCGCCGCGGCTCTACACTCAGATACACGGTTTGCCGCGAGGACGAAAAAAACAATCACCAAAACCAAAACTGGTTTCGGCTCGCTCGTCCTCCCGCACGGAACAAAAAGTAAAAATCCCTCGCAGACGAGTCGTGGACGAGAGGGGCGCGGTGCTCGGACGGCCGCGTGCAGGCGCTGGCTGGGCCTTGAGCATTGTACGGGCGGCGCGTCCGAGCACCGGTGGTGCGGATCAGAGGCAATGCGAGATGTAAGGAAACATGAGAATAGCAAGTGTTCTGAGAGGGGCCCACCGAGGTCCCGAGATGCAGCGACCGCTGCCGGCCGCAGGGCTAGATGGAGGCAGCGGCCGCCTGTAAGCCCCGTCCCGGCGACGCGGGCCTCGTCCGAATGCGGTGCGTCGCAGCTGCTGGCTACGATACAATTACAGTTAAAGAGACTCCAAATAAATAATAAATTATTATCTTAAATTCTTAAAAATAGATCACGAGCGCCTTCTCGCGGTACGGTACCGAGCGCGGATAGGCAGTTACAAATAAATAAACGTTCTATGAGCTAACTTTACAAGACCACCGCTCGGCGGAGGATCGCATCGGGAAGACTTCCGCGAGCTACACGATAATAAATACGTATCTAATAATATAAGGTGCCATTTACAAACGCGTGCCGACACTACCATAATCACATTATTCACACCGCAAACTTTCGAGACGCCAGTAGACTTCGTTGAGTTTATAAATAACGGGGGCGAAGTAGCGAGGAGCATCGTCGATCTGGAGATCATTCGTTGAGCGAGTGCGGGCGCCGCGGCGCCGGGCGCGGCTGGAAGACGTCGAGTCGGAGGCACTAGGTGAGGGGGATTCTTAACGCTAGCTGTAAGGTGTAGGGTAGGGTAGGACTAGGCGATGACGAGGTCGCCGAATGCGCCGGCCAGTCGGTTGAACACGGGCAGCCGCTCCTCCTCGTCGTCGGGCGAGGACGGGGAATGCGGCGAGTGCGGCGAGGCTGCACGGCGGAACGCGAACGCGGTCTGATCAGGGGGCGAGTGTGGCGAGCGCGGCGAGCGAGAGCCCTCGGATCCGTAGCCCAAAGAGCCGGCGGAAGACAGCGAGGCGACAGAGCCACCAGGAGAAGGCGGCGAGCGGCGACGCGCCTCCTCAGCGTTGTGCACGAAGTGGCAGCGAGGCCCGTACGGACAGAAGCCGACTGAGTGGAAAGTACGGCACAGCTCCGTCTTGTATTTCGGGTGGCGCTGCAGATTGCGCAGCTCGCGCATGCCATGCGCGAACTGGCACTTGTCCCCGTATTTGCAGGCGCCGGCCTCTTCAAAGGGGCGGCAGAGTTCTGTCTTGTAGCGGGAGGTGGCGGGCGCGGGCGGCGCGGGCTCACTGGTCGTGCGCTCCAGGCGCCGGTGGCTGAGCCGGTCTAGAAGGCCGGCCAAGGCTCGCTGTGCTGGGACCGAAGCGGCGCGCGCGAGGGCTGGATGCTGCTCCCAGTTGACTGGCCCGCCGCCGCCAATAGCGCCGTTGGCACCACCCAGACCGGTGGCCATGGCTCCGGTCATCGTCTGCACTGGTCGAGATTGGTTCTGGAATAGAGGAAAAGATCCAAGTTTAGTATAAATAAAAACATGTCCAAATACTCATGGGGGCGCTTAATTACACGCATCTATATTCAGGGCAGTGGGGCACGTTTGATTGTGCCTGGCAGGAGATAATTAACAGAAATGGGCATGAGATATAAAGGGCAATCAATGGAGTTCGTGTTGTTGTTATGTAGAATCACATTTAGATCTGGTGAAGACAGTAAATTATAAACAACCCAACATTTTATGATACAAGTTTTCCTGTCATTTCAAATTCAATGCATTTTTATGCGGGTCCATCTTGAAGATCATAAAATATTGCCTTTCGAAAATAAATAATTCCATGGGTCCCTCTATAGAAATTGGAAACCAACCTAATTCGAAAGGAACTGTCAAGTAAAGTGTGTATTTTTACAATATTTGTGGAATAGTAAAAACGCACACAATCTGGGCCCAAAAGGGTCGGGTACCTGACTGAGCACAAAAAGTGATCCCTGAAGGTTTAGCGTCTACCTGCTCCACCATCTCGTTTAAACTAATGGTCCCTGCGTTTAGGAAGGTTATTACCAATTAAACGAGGCATAAAATGGTGCTTTTACAGTTCGCCTCGGGATTCGTCGAATTTTAATGTTTCTCTTTGGTTCTCGAACATGAATTATTAATATTTGAAACATTCCCAGTTCTCATCAAGTATTCCCCATTCGGGTGTCGCTCGTACCATATGCAAATGTTAAAGTTTTGTTTAGTTTGTTGGTACGTCGAACCTTGCTGGCGCACGTTCGCTCAACATCAGCATAACAATGGCGGCGTTCACGCGAGCGAGAGGCAGTTGACACGGCAGTGCCACAATCGCGGTGATTGTGCAGTATTGTTCAGGCGTGGCGTCCGACTGAGGAATAATTGTCGCCGGGTCATTTGACTACGGTATACCTCTCGAGCGAGCAAGGGGCAACGGTCGCCGTGTGTCGTGTTAGGTAACAGTACTCCTATGATCTATTCATGATCCATTGGAAGCCTGAGCCGTGCGCTTCGTTTGGCCCTAGCTGTGTCGTTAGAATTTCATTGTTCAGTTTGCATACGGGCTCGTCGAATCGGGCTTTGTTTATGGGCTCGTTGTATCGTTATTTCGCAAAGAGAATGCAATATTTCATGATTGTTTTCCAGCAGAGGTTTGGGTACATTTCTTTGTGATGCTAAAAGCTTGAAGGCCAGACATCTCAACGCGGAACACGGTTCTGACAAACAAGCAATATGGTTACCCACAAGTTATCTTGCATGCGGCCTCAAAATACCACGTCATTGTGTATTCAATTCGCCTATGGCTCGACCGGAGATCGTAAACACGCAAACACTTGCGTATGGAAATAAATACAGCGGACAAATGTACGATTAATACGTTCTATCAGATTTATCAGTCAACATAGCTAAGCATTGAATTAGCATAGCACCATGTTGCATTGATGTGTCACTTTAGCGACTGGTCGACCATTTTTGTTCAG
Organism: Eupithecia subfuscata; assembly: GCA_963564075.1. NCBI lineage: Eukaryota > Metazoa > Arthropoda > Insecta > Lepidoptera > Geometridae > Eupithecia > Eupithecia subfuscata. The sequence goes on from OY751106.1 coordinate 13,716,960, forward strand.
ATGTATTATTTACTTGTACGTGCTCACGAGGCTTACTGATACTAAAGTCAAACATTCACTTTACACAAAGTCCAAATGTCGAGGTGTGGATTTAAGAGGCAACGTTTCTTCACGACAAGAACCTCTCAGTGAACAATTGTACAACGCAGCTGCTTTTAGTGCCGCATGAAAAGTAGAATTTATTGGTGTTTATGATGTTGATGTGGGCATTAAGTGGTTTCATAATGTTTGAATGAAGCCGTCTCTGCTTGGCTGTCGACAGAATGTCACAGTTCATGATTGGTTTTGAAGTATTAAAACTGCTGACATTCAGCAAGGCGAAAGTGGTAAACGAATGAGCGTAACGGTGCGATCGCGGGTGAAATGTTGCAGTGAAAATCTAGGGGTTAAGTCAGTGGCAGGCAAGTGTCGACGGAAAATAGCCAATGCGTAATTAGAGAGTTATCAGAGCGGAACATTGGTTAAACGTTGCTTTCCATCGGACGTTGATCGCGCAACCGTTCCAGGGAAAATTGTAATCACTGTCGATTTCAAATGGCCGCGGCCGTCAAGGCCTGAGCCAGACCGCCAGCCATCATAATAATAACACATGCTGGCTATTAGTTGTACGTCAACAGTTTACATTTCCAAAAGGGCAACAAACTTGCCCATTACAGCCCTACGACGCCGATGGCCTGTTTGGATAGATTTTGTGTAAAGGATGGTGTTCCAAAAACTGGAAAGAGCAGAGGTCGCCTCATGTGTTGTTTACAGCGCGGGTTAGCGCGTTGACAACGTGACGAGCACGCCGCCAACCCGAGTGACTGTTTGTACTCCTCATTACAACGGCACCAACTTGCATAATAATAAAATATACAGTCTATTTTAAGATTTAATGGAACCACATGGAGCCGTACTGTCATCACGGAAAAGATAGGACATATTTAATGCAGAGTTATTTTATGAGCTGTGAGTTGGTCGTTCACTTGTGCGAATATGACGCTTTAATGCCTAAGCTGAGTTATAATTATTTTGTTTGCTGTTGAGGAATGATATGGGCATCAGATTGGCACTGAAATATAAGAGTAAACACGAGAAGGTAATTCGAAGGTTATAAAATGTGAGGGCATCGACTCGCGTCGAACCGCATGGCACCTTTGCTGCTTTCCGCTTTTCTGACGTGTAAATAAACAGTAAGTACTTTGATAAAACGCAACGTAAACAGCGAGGAGCTGGCCAAATATAATTGGGAAATGGCTTTTCCTTCGGTTTATTTCAGAGAAACCGAGCAAATTGGAAGAGCATGACCTCTTGCACAAGGTTGTCGAACTTTTTGAGCAACATCGACGGTATTTGCGTTCTTAATCAGAGGAATTACCACCTTTGGATATTGTCGATGTATTTCAAAGATGGATTCTCGCTAAATATCTTGTACCATCGAGCACGTTCCCTCTTGTACAGTCGATAGCACTTAGATGTTGTTAAGTACTATGTAGTTTTACCGCGATCAATCTGCCAGTTAGGTCTTTTTAGGATGACAAGGTACAAGGTGAATCTTAAGAGCTGACCGTACCATCTGAACAGATAAGTTACCAGGCAAATAGGTAGTCAGCAACAACGGTATTTATTTATTTTCCTGTAAAGCTATACTTATGATCTTTTTAATATTTATGATGAGGCTTGTGTGAACTCTTTTCGCTGAGTTGTTTTGCACTCTACATTTTTCAAGTCAAATTACAGTCTAATAGATTTCTGTGTCCAAAACAATTGTCTCTATAATAATGGCAGGATACAAAGCCTTCTCATCTGTGAGATTAACATGGCTGTCATCTCCAGTCATGTTTTCAACCGTTCTTGCCGAGGCAATATAGATAAAACCATTTACTTTATCATGGTAAATAAACTTTACAAATGAGATTCATTAGGAAAGACTGCCCCACACAAGTCACAATTAATTATTATTGAGACGGCGTCATAAACAAGAGAACTGCTTATTTGACCGTTAGCTAATTGGTTGTAATCAAATGCGTTCTATCTTTAAATGAACGTTTATTAAAACACTGGTTGTGTTTTGTTTGACAGACAACAAAGAAAGAAGTTTGTGTATTTGTCAGTTAAATAAGTTTTTATTACCAGTGGCCAGCATTATAAGAATAGGCTCATCTCTCCAAGGAGCAACAGAGGGTCTTGGTGATTGAACCTATCATGTTTTATTGAATGATTGCGCGAATTCGTGGAGTTGTGGTCCCCTCGGACAAGCAACCTCTAGTCGTCCACTTTTCAGTAATTCGCGTCTCTTTGTTTCTTGAACGAGAAATGCCGTAGTCAAAAGTGAGTGGTAAACTCACTTTTGACTACGGCTTTTCTCGTTCTTTATTAAAATACTAGAGGATCGCCTCGCGGTTTCACCCGCGTAGTTCCCGTTCCCTTCGGAATTCTGGGATAAAATATAGCCTATGTCACTCCCTGAAAAGTAAGTTTCCTAACAACTGTGAAATAATTTTTCACATCGGTCCAGTTGTTTCGGAGCCTATTCAATACAAACAATCAAATCTTTCCTATTTATAATATTAGTATAGATTTAACAAAGATCTACAGGGTGCTTTTATGCCGTTTTATTTTATTACGAATCCAAAACACAGTTCAAATCCCTAGTTTACCCAGTATAACAACTTGCAAGCTTGTGAAACATTGCTACAATGTAGTTCTAAAATCCGTAAATATCGGGTTATACTTGAACATAATCAAACATCAACATAGTTTTACAATGTACGTAAGTACTTACCTACTTAAAAGTTGCAAAAATTTGTAACCAATTCACCTTCTCTGTTGTTGAAACGAAAACGGCCCAGATTTTCTTTTAATTTATACAAATATTTAAGGCGCTTTGTTTGTAAGCGCAAGAGACACAATGGCCATAATGTGAATCATGTAGTAGAGTAATTACTGGCTTGTCTTGTACTACATACACGGATGTTTGTGTGACGCATTCAGTATAGGGAAGTCTAAGCTCTATGTTGTACTAATTAAGAGCTAGGATAGCAACAATGTGCTTTATTTGATGCATTCGCTCTCCCGCGTCGCCGTAACCGTTGTCTTGGACGCATGTGTTTTAGATTATCTTAAAATATACAATTATGATTACGATAATAAGGTATCCTCATGTTTTTTCGAGAATTTCTAGCAATTTGTCAAACATTTGAAATGGATAATTGAAAAAAATTGTAGCTAGAAGTTAGACGCAAGTCACTCTACCAACTCTACATCTAATTTAAGATACAGCTGTATTTACTCGTACATTATATTTTAAAGTTAGTTTATTCAGTGCGTTTCTTGTAATATTATAAGGATGGTCAATTGACTGCGACAATGGTTCTCATAGTTAGCGACTGTTAGATGAGTAAGACCGGACGCGTGGCGTACCATCTCGCATGCATTATAATACCCACCATCATAGCGTAGTGATTGCAATGCGAGACCAAGCTATGGTATAAATAAATGCCATCACATGGACACCGACAGGCTTTATTTATATTACAAACGCCTACCAATTGTCTTCGCTTCGCGTTATAATATACGAAAACAATGGAAATATATTCAGAAGCAATGGGTAAATCATTGCCATGCCAAAAGGAAATCACGTAGCGCTGAGCGGGTTTCGAGAATTTTTCGTAATATCTATTCCATTATTTTCCGAGAAAATGGTGGACTTTGTTTGAGTTCGATGACATGCGAAAAGTAAATAGATTCAAAAGGTTACAACGGAGGAGTGATTTAAATAGTTTTAACAATCGTCGGCCATGTTTGTTCATGTGGTAGCGGTCAGGTCAAACGAGGTTCTATTTTAATATTTCAAAGGTTGGTATTAATGTAGCAAAAAGCGATGCGTATTCTGAGGTGAAACAAAACCGCGTGGTGCGCAGTTGTTCACCTCTGTTAGCATTCAGCTCAGGCCTGCGCCCGCGCCGGTAGAGACGCGTTTATTGCGCACACCATAAAGCTCTCGAGGTGGGCCGGGGCCGTAAAGCGAATGTCAACAAAGGCCCTCGTTCGAGCTGTTTACCCCCCGTCCTCAAAGCGGAGGAAGCAGGCACATCCCCCGGCCGGAGCCGCTTTTAGCACCTCCTTATTTATAGAATGCTTTCAGCTTTGATGTTGATTTGCAGTCTTGTAACATTGTTGTTCAGGGTGCATGATCATGCAATAATTTTGAAAGAGCTTCTGAGGATATATGTATCTACCAAAACCATTGCAATTCGAAATGATTGTCAACTTTATTTTTCGTCTATCTATGGAGCAGCGTTACGATATCGTATATGATTCTAACGACGACAGTTGAATAAATCGTTTATCGTTTGCGGAGTATATGCTAGGTAGAGTCGGCCCCTTGTTCGTTACGGTCATCTAAAATGACGTGCAACAAGCTGTTATTGTGCTAAGACATTTTATTATATACAGGGCACTTACGTCAGACAAGTTTTTGAGCAATTCCTTTGTCCGTGCAATTTTTATTGTTGCGTCACAGACAGGGTATTATCCACTTTCCCCGTAAATGGACCCTACTGTGACTCATGCGAAGATAATAAAGTGGGAAAACGTTTTCCATGTGTTAGTGTAATGCCCCATCCGATGCCATTGTGTTATGGTTCGATTACACGCGCATGTCCTATAAACTGCCCTTTGTGCTCTTAGAAAGTTATCAGGCTATTAGAAATTAAGTAGCCACTCAATCGTTGAAGACGTATAAGGATCAACAACACTGTCGGTGAGCATCATTTGAAATGAGTGCTTATTACATTTACGTAATGTTGTTTTAAGTAGGTAAGTAGAGCGAATTAAACAAGCTAATTAACGTTCTAGCGTTTCTATCTCGTGTGTTGTCTATATAAATAAGTATTGATAAACCGAGTATTGATGTATTGTTTGTACTGAGCCAATAAAGTTGGTAATGAATAGTCGAGTGTATAAGATAGTTTTTATCTGTCAAGTCAAAGTAAAACTTACGAGAAGTAGAGTCACTTCTTCATCGGTCAGGTTTTCAGGACTCACCTGTGAAAAAGAAACACAAAATAAGTACTCTGCAGATCTCTTTAACTGTGTACCTACAGTGTGAAATATACAGGCTGCTAAAATGTCGTAAATTTTGACAGCTCTATCAGCCTTTCTTCAATTCAGTAACTATAGTAGATACTTCATTACGTTTCGTCCTACATAACGGTCTACAATATCTACGATAACGTTCGGAACCTTCCACCATTAGTTTTATAACATTATAGCTCAATAAATGGTGTAACTAGCCAGCCTCGACCGGTCTTGGTTGAAAGCGACAACACTTCCTACATGAAAGTAAAACTGTAGTCCGATAGTTGACCGGAAAACTGAGAGACGGAGCGATGTAAGTGAACTGATTACGTTTATCGCCATAATAACAATACTAATAAGCAAAAATAAACTATCTTAAAACGCATAACGAATGAGTAAAAGTAAAGTTAATAAAATACCTTAGCAAACTATTAAAAGTGTGGTGTTTTCTGAAAGGTTATCGCACAACTTTGACGTGAAAACTTCTGTCAAACATTGGCCGAAAAAAAAAATTGCATGGAGGGAATGGCTTGTACTGTACTTACTCTATGGGAGAGAAGGACTTGCAACCTCTTTGGTGCTCATGAACATAGACAAATGAAAACCTGAAAACGTGTGACGTAAATCCGCTAGAATGAGTTAGTATAGTGTTGTTCATGTAGAAATAGCAAGCGGCAATTAGTACATCTTTACGAGTATTTTATGTTATTATTGCACCCGGCCACACTTCATGGTAGGTAATTATTCTGGTGTCAAATAAATCACTTTATGAAATGCGTCTGTATTCTGTATTGATTTGTAAGTGTAGGGGTATTATTATTGTGTCTCTGTGTTTATTTATACGACAAAGAAGTAATGTTAAATGAATCGACATATTTATCGAGATTTATTATGTTGTTTTTGATATTTCTTACACGCATTTTCGTCCCGGTAGGTATAATCTCATCTAACCTTTTTGATAGTTTCGCTTCTTATATTGTTTACGTAAACACAGAACGTTTAAAATCACTATAATATAATATCAAGCATGACCGCACGGAAAACCAATAAAATATTTATATCTAAAGGTAAACAAGAGCTAAGTTAGATTAATTTATTAACACTTCAAAGTGGTTGGGCTAGGTACATCACTTCGACGTTAATCTTTGTTTAAATGTTTTCTGTTATATTCTACACTTATTTTTTAATATTGTATATACATAATATTCGTTTTGTACTTGCAAAACGAACTATACAGAGTAGCGATAAGTGAAAATGTGGTTCGATACTACAAAGTAATTTGCAATGTCCTCCACGGGGTGCGACAGAGCGCGATAATGCCCACATTTTCCGCGACTAGTTAGCTACAACTATAGGCTATTATAGGCTAAGTCATTCCACACAATTAACTACCAAGTTACACTGCACGTGGAAATAGCTGACAACAATACAGATATTACAGCACCGTGTTTAGACGCGCGGTGTCACGACCTATGCTCGTAATGGAGGCTTCGTTTCTATCGCAATCGGGTGATCTCTAATTGAACCCGGCAGTAGGCGAAGGTCTTGCGCAGATCACGAACTCGACTACGCCACCTTTTTGACCAAAAGAGGTACGCCACTTTGGTAATTAGAGCCAGAGCATTTACCTATTCTAATTAACGAACGATCAAGCTGAATTTTCAATTCGTTCGCCGCAATTTTCCAGGTTTAACGACGTGCGAATTATTTAACTTTGCAAACAAAGAGAGAAGGTTAAGTATTTTTACGTCTCAAGGAAGCTAGAACTTCTGATTAAGGCGAATAATAGGGTGGATAGTGGCGCCACTACATATTAAATTTTATAATTACGTTATACAAAGGAATTATCAAAAAATCGGACCGCGCGTAGACGATATCTATCATAACATAAGCTTTTTTTAAATGTATCTTTAATAGTTTTGTACTGTATTATTTAGGCAGATACTTGTTTCAAGAGTGTAGTTCCTATTGGTGGCCACCAAGCTCTCCAAACCAGGTTTTTGATTGAAAAACACAAAAAAAACTATTACAGATACATTTAAAAAAAGCTTATGATAGATATCGTCTACGCGCGGTCCGATTTCTTGGTAATTCCTTTGTATAACGTAATTATAAAATTAAATAATGTAGTGGCGCCACTATCCACCCTACTATTCGCCTTAAGATAAATATTTTATTGTATTGTAAAAGCAAAACATATATATTTTATTCTGATATATAGGTTAAGGTATTCCATACTACACCTCAAGCTAGAACTTTTGCTTAAGATAAATATATTTAATATCGTAGAGTAATAAATATTTTTTCTATCGCACAAAATATAAAATCAAAATTGGTACAAACAAAATAACCCGCAGAATCATGTGATGACAGATCTGGGCACCTTCTCAACTCACCTGGCTAGTACGGAACAAGTCTCTATCCAAAGAAAAATATAGACGTTTTTTTTTCTTTATAAGGTCTTTGTCAAATATGACAGTTTAGCGGGTGAAAAAAACCGTAACAGCAAAAAAATATCGTGCTCAGTGTATTGGACGTACAATAATTCTTCTGCTAGTGCTAACTATGCTGTGTCCACGCATTTATTTTCTTTGACTCAATGCTATCTATACTAATACTATCTATACTATTATAAAGAGGAAAGATTTGATTGTTTGTTTGTATTGAATAGGCTCCGAAACTACCGGACCGATTTGAAAAATTCTTTTGGCATTAGAAGCCCACATTATTCCTGATGAACATAGGCTACTTTTTACCGCGGGAAAATGCTTCATTCCTACGGGAAAACGGGTAATAGGTCAACGGTAGAATGCAGCTAGTATTTCATAAACACGTAATCTGTCAGATCGATAAATATCGAAGCTCTCGTTAGTCCGATATTTTGCGAGTCGCCAGATTCGCATCAGTATACTAGTATAGTATTATAATACTCAGATTTTTTTAAATAGTGATGTGAATCTGTCGTCTCTATGAAATATTTCATTATTTCATTCAATCAAAGGAAATAAATGCGTGGACAGAGAATACATGTCCATAGTAAAGCAGTTACGAAATGAGCAGTGCCTTGGCTTCGCGACCATCGGCAGCCAGCTAGCAATCGGGGCCACTTGTGCTAATGAAACACTTCAATTGAATTGGGGACAATAATTCAGCGTCGTATCGCGACACTATTTACATTTACATTCAAAGAAAATACAGTTTTGAATGCACACGGAAAACTTCAAGTGCATACTCAATTGTCTGTATTATATATTTTTTCTTTATAGAAAGCTGAAAAGCTGAAGTTTATTACAGAATTTATAAAGAGGCCACACGGGTTGTATATTATTATATTATTACACCATGGGCTGTACATTACATATTGCTGTTGAAGACTCTATAGTCTATCTATCACTAGCTGCTGCTCGCAGCTACGGACGCGAAACTCTTTATTTCCATAAATACAATAAATGTACACTTAGAAAAGGTCAAATTATAAAACTAAACACTGACACGGAAATAAAGTGATATTTTTTGATTTCTGTCGCTTCGGTATGTAGACTAAAGTAAAGAAGCGACGAAGAAACCTTTAGCCTGTTAGTTGTTATTTTTCGAGTTGGAGCAAAACCCGTCCCAAGCTTTTTTATCCTCTAGATAATCTGATATTTTATAGTAAGCCTTTTTGCACAGCAAGGTTTTAACAATTTGTTTGAATTTATTTACTGATAATTTTTGCAACTCACTAGGAGTTTTGTTGTAGAAGCGTTATACATTGCCCTTTAAAATATATTTTAATTTTAAGATATTTTAAGTTTTGGCGTGAATAGGTGACAGACAGAGTTACTTTCTAATGTATGATATTAGTATGAATTCTTCTTTTATGAAAGAGACAAGAAAGGCTTGTGTAGACGATTAAAGTGTTAAATTGCAAAAGTATTTTTTTTTTGCATTTAGAACGAAAATTCAAATTAAGTAATTGCATGGAGTTTCAAAACGAATTGAAAACGATTGAACAAAAATTTACGTAATAATAGTACTAATTTATCTTTATTCACTTATCGCCTATTTCATTGATGTGAGATAACCAAAAAACAGGTTTGCTAATTTGCAACCGAAGTTAACAGAATTATGCTGAATTTTTGCATTTATTTATTATGGACGTCATAGATCTACGGATAAATATAATTCTAGTATTTATAATAATAAATTAAAACAAGTATGTAAATCATTGATTAATTTTACAGAGCTCTACAATATCCGCAATATAGGGAGCAGTGTCAGTAAGCAATAAAATATATTGTTTGAGTCGTTTTACATAGCACCAACATAATTTTTTTATTTCGTCATTGTTCTTACTTTAAAGGTACACCATGCAATTGATTCTTCATAATTAGGGATTGCAATCCGGATATTCGGATATCCGAATTATCCGGATATCCGCTAATTTTCATTTCCGGATAATGGGAGCTCCTTTATCCGGATAATACGAATAATACGGATAGGTACCTACAGTAGATTTTTCTAATTCAGGACACAACACTACACCGCATCAGTATTTTAGAAATGTTTTATTTAATGCATACAATACTTTGTGTTGTTAAAAATTATACATGTATTAATTCGTGCGTGTTTCTGAATCTGAAGCTATAAACAAGCAAGACCTACACTAGCGGTAGCGCGTAAACGCATCACTAGCGTTGACACTGGTTGGTCAGTGATTCGCCGACGCCGACACAGACCGATCTCCGCGCACGTAGCACAGCTACCCCACACACACTACTATAACATAGGTAACTGTATGTGTACATTCGTAAGTTTGATCTCGTGACTGTGTTGGTTCTTTGTTAAAATCATTTTAGAGTAGGTACCTATTAAAATAGGAAGTTGATTTACGTTCGTTACGTTACGGAGGAAGGAATTGTATTTATGTTAAAAATAAGTTCGATGGAAAGAAGCAAACTGTTTTCATATAATAGATATTTTAGTTTTCCAACCCATTTGATCGAAACTCTTATTTTTAATTTTATTTATTTATTTAGGGGAAAACCAAAGGCTTAAAAATTAACAGAATTACATATTAGTAAGTACCAGAAAGCTTATTGATGGTTTTCACGGATAGTGGTGGAATAGTACAATGAAAAAGACTATGAACATGATGTGACAAAACATAGTTAGATTAGGACAATACAAAAAATTTAGACTTAATATTTATCATCATCATTGGCACCAAAAAACTCTCCGTTGAGCCGCCGCCTGGCCGAGCTGACACTTGTGCAGAATAAATCCAGGTCAAATTGCTTACTTAATTTGTTAAAATTATTACTCGCTCGCCACAAGAAGGAATTTTGTCGGTAGTTAGTATGACGTAGATAGGGGGGTTAAATCTGATTAATTTTTTGAAGCAAATTGGGACAGTTAATATTATTCGACGTGATTTTAAGTATAAAAGATAAGTCGGCGATCTCACGCCGCTTGGAAAGAGGGAGAATGTGAAATTGCTTACATAAATCGAGGTAATTGGCTGAACTGTATGGAATTATTAAACGGAAACAAAGGTACTTCATAAACTTAATTTGAATGCGGTCGATTCTTTTATCATAAACATCATAACAAGGGTTCCAAATCTGTGATGCATATTCTAAGATGCTTCTAACAAACGTACAGTAAAGAATTTTAAATCTCTATGTTGTTCAGTTTCTATGCGAATTCTATTTTTATTTTATTAGAACTTTAATGTAACGTTTTTTGAATATAAATTAATAAATTCTTATACTTTAAAAACCCATTTTCCTTGATTTAATTTAATTTTTATGTATATTTTTCAATTATCCGTATTATCCGAAATATCCGAATAGTAAGGCTCACTACTATCCGAATTATCCGGATACGAAAATTTTACGGATAATGCAACCCCTATTCATAATTTTAATGAATGCCACTTTAAAGTAGAGAAACAACAGAAGTCAACCAGTTTCTACGGAAAATTCCACAACTTTATTAGTTTTATACTACAATGCATTTATAATAATATAATGTAATATAACGAAATGGAATCGTTCTCACATTTAGAATCTTCTACAGAATATTGATCGTCTGAATAACCTTGATCGGACCACGAAGAGTTCGCCGGCCAAATATTAATTAAATATTTATAACATAACTCGTTGGACCAGTCCAGTCAAGTCGCTCGCGTGATGATTCTCCACTCAACATTTAAGACCAGACTAATGTATTTAAAATTGACTGGGCACGACTTTTACGTACCTGACGTTCGTAGGCGCTTCTTTAATTGAAATGTGTAAAGGTAATATTACTTCTTGGAATTAGTCATAAAACGCTAAACACTTGTAACAAAACCAACAACCAACAACACTCTCTAAAGAACCAGTGAGGGAATTTGTAGAGCGCAGTTAAGAAATTAATTGGACAAAGGATCGTAATTATAGCCCTCGCTCGAAGAACGCGAAAGATCCAGAAGCCAGAGAATCAAGGGCGATTTAGCTTTGAGGCTTTGTACACATTGACTGGTAGTCAATGTTGATGAATCTTTTCATGTTCTAGTGGGTGTATAGCGTGGATGCAGGTCTTGGCCCTTTTCGAGATGATACGAGGTTATTTGTCAGTGAGTTGTACGGATCTACGGTACGGTTGTCGCCGCGTGACGCACGCAAGCAGTGCAACCGGTCGGTGTTGCAATGCAATCATACGTTGTTGTGGATGCGATTGTCACGCAAACACTAATCGATCTAATAATCACTCTGAAGGTTCGATTCACAGCGAAAAATCCGCGACCTTTCTGGAAACTCTTCGGTATTTCAAAGGAGCGTTTACTTTATATGGTGGGCGGGTTATAAATAGTAAGTGGATCCCGGAAGCAGAGCTGTGAAGGTCGAAGAGCGCCGAGACGGCCTTGCCGCTGGCTGTGCCACTTTCTCTGCTGCTTGCAAGAGCCCACGTGTAGTCTTGAAACAATGGCCGTTCCACAAGCTCGCTCACGCCGACGCACTCGGCAGAACAACTGACATAATCACCAGAAATTGCTTAGTTTCCATGCACGAACTATCCAAGGACAAGCATACATTAGTAAAATATCTTCAATCTTCATTATACGGAGCCTTGGTCTCGAACAGCGACAAGCCATTCTCTTTTATCATTACTTGTTTCTTCAAATAGAAACAGACTTTAATTACTTAACAATTTACATGTTATGTTTCTATCTGTTAGGCATAATAAACTAGTGTTTAATAATGATACAACGATTCAATGCAATCATCTAAACCCAAATGGAACCTGATATTGCATCCAACGTTACTGCTGAATTGAAACAAATAACGATGAGCTACGAATCTGAGCCGGTCAAGTAGATTATAAATCCTTGCGTGTGCGTCAATCGTGAGATTCGTGAGGTTACTAAATGATATCCAATCTGTGCCAGCATTGATGTCAGAACGTCAGTTGAACCAAGACGATGAACAGAGTGCTTTGAATGTGCTCATTGTAACCGTGAGGCGGAGAAGAGCAATTTGAATACTAATATCACCAAACGCGGCCACCAAATATAGACTAGGACCATTGTGCAAGCAACCGGTTCCATCTAAGTGTGAAACTGGCGTCATTATCGTGAAAATGGCGATTTACGTAAATATTTGCTGTAGTTGTGACACTTCGTTTGACGAATAAACGCTACATTGTGTTATAATGGGAGAAATCGAAGGACTTTGAATGTAATGCAATGGTGGATTGTGGCAAGCCAGCATTGTGGTGGGCGCCGTGACAAAGGCTGTTGGTGTTCGCTAAGCGAGATTTACACAATGCCGTGAAATAGTATATTAGTTGCATTGCAAGTGGTCGCAAACTCTGGATAGTTGATACACCCACGCTGAATGCGGTGTGTATCTGAGCTTGGCAACAAAGAAATTGGACACTGCTAGCTTTTCTTCATCAATTTCTGGGTGGTAAAAAGCTAAGCCAGCTAAGCCCTATTACTAAGTACTCACTGCTTTGTTGATTTTTGTCATGGGTGGACAATGTGGATATTGATTTTCTCTTACCTGAAAACAAAATAAAACATCATTAATATCTAGTATACACTATTTTAATGTTATTGTGAAGGTGTGATCTTTGAAAAATTAAGGTAGTTTTTGTGTTAACTTCATGACTTCCGTAACGAAGGCAGGTTTGAGTGAGAACATGTCTGTCTCGCCTCGTGAAGTAAGTAGGTGTGTGAGCGGCTAACCTTCGGTGGAACAAGCGAAGGGGCTCATCAACTCAACTTGTTTCATAAATAGCTCCTATTAATTATATTTTATTATATCTAACGCATCAAGAATTATAATGTCGCCGCGCTTCTTATATTGTTTTTTTCAAATATCTTACCACGAACCAGTTCGTTGAGTTTGCTTTCAAGATAATAAACTTCGAAGACAAACGCTGTTGGTAGTCTCTCGTTATTTTTTTATTGTTCCCCGTATCGTTGTCGCCTGTTCTTAAGTCGTTCAATTATTCAATTGCCTTGAGTGTACAATAATTTAGTTTATTGTCGGGGGTGCGTCGAGATGGGAAAGGGAAGCGGGGGAGAGCGGAAGCGGAGAAACGTGCGGGACACATTGTGCGAACTCCGACGAGACATGGCCGCTCCGCTGGACGCCAGTTCCTTCGCTAATTACTTGTCTCCGAGGCAACAGATGTCCCACATCCGTTCTCAGCACGTTTTTTCAACTGCCAATTAATAATTGCGACTCGAACAGAGCTCTTTTATTCTATTTTGGGTCATTATGTCCCCGATAAAATATGAGACGGCCGCTAAGTAACAAAAGTCATTCATCATAGTTTGAAGGTTGTTGACTAAATTATACTTGCAGAGGAAAATAATACGATAATGATCACACGTGTACCGAGGTACTTAAATTACAGGTCTAAGCATTGCGTGAACGTCGGTCTTGGCGGATCATTAATATTGGCCTGATGGAAGTTACTCCTACTGGAGGATGTGGTCGCGGTCGTAAAGTGAACGTTGGGGAGTTGGGAAGCTATCTAACAGAAATAATATAGAACAGACGAAGCCGTGCTGCTATTACGTTTTCACTTTCATTTCATCGCGAGTGTTCCGCGCTCGAAGTGGGTAGGGTCAGTGGCTGCCCTGCTAGTGCATTGACAAGATACCACTGCAAGTTTAGATACTCGAGTTATCTAATTAGAAATAACGTAAAGATTAATAGACTACCGCGTAAACGACAAAACATTAACTCGTTAAGTAAATCAGGGCCCGTACCTGAAAAAACTAAATCGAAGTTTCGTTTTCGTGCGAACGCTAATCATATGCAAGTGATATAAAAGTTGGTTTTGCACGAGAACGAATCAGAAATTTCGATGTTCCTTCTCCGAGTATGCTACCAGAAATGTTGAATACCTATTTGAAATAGGTATAAAACAAAATGATCAGTTATAAAAGATATAGGTAGATATAGTCATTTCGTGGAACATAACAGCATAAAGTATGATAGTGTGGAACTAATCTCACGAGATGCATTATAACAAAAGCAATTAGTGCAAATTCACACATGATATCAAGTGTCTTGCCCGGCAAATGCATAGAGCTCCACTTGCAGCAATTCAAGGATCAAGTGAGGCGGAAGTGAGAGTTAAGACATTTATTTTAAGACGGTCGTCGACAACAAATTGTAAATAAAGCACAGTGACGTTTCCTTGCAAGTTGAACAAACTGTCGCTCGTAAAACAGACTCGAGGAAACGCTATCATTCGACCCTCGACCGGTCACCAGATAGCGATAACTTCTGAACCCTGTACTAGTTTTGGATAAGCTATCTACTTGCGTCACGCTTTTCTTAAAATTACAAGCCTGTAATAACAATCAGCTACGATTATAACCGCCAAACTTGTCCGGTTGTGGAAGCACGTACGTGAAACGTTGATTTCGTTATCGTTTTCCACCGTTGGTCACCGAAGCATGGCTTTCCACGTCATGGAATAAACCACCCCACCTGTCACGGTGATGAGTTTTCCCCGAGCGAGAGGGTCTTTGCTCTTGCGGGTAATTTGCGAGTATTACGAAACGTTTTACTGTAATGTTTACGTTACGTCAAATTGCATCGTCACGACAGACGTTTGTTTTTCGTTGAACTCGAGTCTGGTGCAACAACAGTGTTCTATGATGACATATAAGTATTCATTTTAATAACTTTCAAGGAAGTCGTAAAAACAGCGTTGGGTGTGTTATTCCGTTGTGTTCATGATCTTTATTAAGTTAATAGTGGGGAGTTAACGGCTAGGTTTCTTCCGCGAGTAATTTTAAGTGCTGAGTTATTTTTTCATGTTTGGTCGGCCCTTGAACACGTAGCGTCACGCTGGCGTGACGGGGCGGCGGCGCAGGAGTCACCGATGCATGGAGCACCCATTTAATAAAGCACTGTGTTGTAGAACCATATTAGTAGGGGAGAGTCCCACTTGTTTCTTTGCAACCTGTTTGAACCACAATGCGAGAGCCCATTTGAAAATGAATAAAACATGATAGTTTCAGTGTACCCACAAAAACAACTTCGCGTATTATATTTTCGTACAATTATTATGTGTAGGTGCTTCCGAGAAGATTCATTTACATATTCGCAGTAGATGAATTAATTAATTTAATAACCAAGGTTAGTTATTGTCAGAATTTTAATAATGTTTTGGTATTTGGTTTTATTACCTCATTTACACTTACTGGTGGTAGGTAAGTTGTCATATCATAAGTACTTACTTAAAATAATAGGAACCCACCTGAGTTTGACGATTCGTATTATTTTAGAGGCAGAAAGGTAGGAATATTTTTAGGGTTAAAAAAATCCTGTAATTATGAAAAACCTGTAATGTAATGATTTTCTAAGGGTTAAAAAACTTGTAATTATATTATCCTGTTTTCTAGACAAATAAATAAATTTTAGATAATTAGATAGTTCTTGCTGTCTAAAATACATGTATTAAGTAACTACTTGATATACACCAACTTAAGTAAGTAGGTATATCTGCCTGTATTAGTCTCAAGTACTTACAAAGCTAGACATTCAGTTAGCAACTGCCAATTTGGTTGTATATTTTTTTGCAGAGCCAAGATTAAGTCATGCGTTTGAAGATAGAATTAATAAGCGGCGAACAGAATTGTTTGTTTGCTGTACACGTTTTTTTATTATACTAAATCTTTACAAGTCTTCAGTTAAAGAAAAACCTCTGTGAGCGTCGCTAGTATCTTGGTACAGGACATCCGGCATGGCATTGATTGTCCGTCATAATAATACTAGTTTTATATTATTAGAAGATATTATTGAACAAAATGTGATTGTAGTAAGTAGTAACACATTATGAATGATCCAATAGTAGTTATTAAAATATTATCATAACACTATTCAGTGATAGAAAGAAGGTAACCTAGATACAGACAATCCGCCGACAGCATACGTTGTCTAACTAGGGATTTGCTCTTTACATAAGCGCGACATGTAATGTAACACTAACCGCCGAACACTCAGACCATCAACGCAACTCAGATACATGTACATAAACTACTACACAAGTACATATACTTAAACAAATATTATCACTAAAAAAATCGACTTGACGGGACTTTCAACCTTCCCTTAATACGGGAATGCGCTAACGGTTAGCGCATACCCGTATCAAGTGAGGGCGCACTTTTTTAGCGCCTAACCAATTGCGCCGCGTGGTCAAGTGACGTAGGAGTTGAAAATCTTTAAGACTTCCTTTGGACTCTAGCGCCCCGTTAGCTCCACATCTTAGAAATTACCCGTGTGAGGACGCACTCTAATAACAAAAATCTCAGATCTTAAGTAAGTTACTTATCTTAGGTAACTTACCTACTTCTCAAGTGACAAATTTTTGCCAGATTTTCCTTGACCACTGTCAAAATATCGCGACTTGAGACGTGTTTTAATCTGAGTTGCGTAGGTATTTGGGGGTTAGTTAGTATAGTACACTTGTGACCTGTCCAAGAGTCCTGTAAGGTCTAAAGGAAATAAAGCACTTTCACATTTTGATATAAGGACAGTGTGTCGAGCCAAAACTTTAATTATAAAGTTCTCGAGCCTGATCAAAACAAATTGGTGGGTGTGGAGTCGGCCTTACAGACGAGGTTTTACGAAGCCGAGCAGGAAGTAAGTAAGGCCTTGCTGAGTTCATCGCCTCTTGTGACGAACACGTTGAAAACCACATGACATTTCGCAGAAGAGGCTTCCGCCATCAAGGGAAAATGTGACCTCCGAACTTTGCGTGCTGCAAATGCTGCAATAGACATTCGAGATGCCACGGGCATTATGCAAGCTTGCACAAAAGAACATTACACAACTGTGTGAGACTCGCCGTAAAAACAATGAATGAACGTCTGAACCCTTCCAGATGCAATTATCATCATCATCAACCTATATTAGTCCACGGCTGGAGATAGGCCTCCCGTAATGAGCGCCATGGCGCCCTGTCTTCAGCTTGCCGCATCCAGCATCAGTCTCGGTCGTCATCCCACCTGGCTCGCGGGCGTTCTACACTACGTTTGCCGAGTCGCGGTATCCACTCAAGAACACGTTTACCCCAGCGGTTGTCAGTTCCCCGCGAGATACGACCGGGCCACTGCCATTTCAGATACAATGGATCTCGCAAATCATGCAGTTATTTCGAAGACATTGAAAAAGCATGTCGTATGTCACAAAAACAATGATTATGTCACAGATGACCGCGTAAACTCGATAAGAAGGAAATATGTGGCACACAAAAACAACGCGAAGTCTGAAATGGGCACGATGGGTATGGCATGGACATCGGTTATGTAAGTGTTGGACCGGCAATGACCTACCGGCCGCTCGCGCCACTTTCCTTTCTTTATTGACACACACAATCTTGGCTACTCAACACGTGACAGCAAGAAGTCTATTTGAATATGAAACGGATGACTCAATGGGAAATACCAAAAAAGTTCTGAAATTTATTTGAGTTGGCAATATTAATGAGGAGATTCATTACTATTCCACAGGAAGTTTGAATTCAACCTTGACTTAAAATACCTAGCAGCTTTAATTCTGGTGTCAATTTAACGAACTGTTTTGTCGCTAAGGTGCGGTCAAGTTTTTTGTGACTTGTGCTCAACATCAACTATTCGTACCTACTTGTGTTATACTATACACATTTGGTGGTGTGTTGCAAAGTAAACAGTTTGATGGTAGTGTTTCGCCAATTTTGACGAGCGTGTTTTCGCAACATAACGATCTTGATCCGTGGGTGGTATTGCTATGGCTATGGTTGACTATTCGTCGCAATTTTGTGCGACGTGCATGACAATGCAATTAGTTTTTGATCGCTGCGATTTTTATACTGAAGGTAGGAGGTCAAGTTCATCAGTGTTTTCATTTGTCACAAATACAAAAGAAATTATTCGGGAACGTCCTCGAAGCGAGGTAAACTTTAATATGCAAATGTTCCAATTTCAGAAAAAGTGGGTTTGTTTAAAATAAATTAACATTTAGTCATTGGATGTTAATGGAGCGTAGACAATTCTAATCTAGGCAATGACTAAACGAATAAAGGAACCATGTAAAGGACTGCATTAGTTACCTTACAAAACAATTCAGTACATGTTGGGTCGGTGACGCATCATCCACAAAGCGAGGTCGACCGATAGCACTCTAATTGCGCAGCAACTCGTATTTTTAAAAAGTAAACAACAAATACATAAATATACTCAATAATATATGCAATTTCTGGATTATTAGTTATTACTTATTTTATTACACATCATCCATCTCTAAGTAAGACGTCTCCTTTTAATAAGGGATTTGCTAGTTCCCTGTCCGCACGAAAGAGGCGCTGCTGTACCAAATTAAATTTTATGGAAAAATGAGATGTCATTGTCTCGTTGCTAACATCAAATAGCTTCCCCCCTTAGATCACTGATATTATCCATACTTCCATACTGATGTTATAAATGCGAAAGCAGCACTGTATGTCTGTCCCCTGTTCATGCTTAAACAGCTGAACAAATCTCAGTGAAACTTGAAAAAGCGCCTGTGAAACCGCGGGGACAAGCTCGTATTAAATATAAATAAACACCTGAAACAAATCTCTGCAGATCATTAAACCTTTGTCTCGCAACGGGAATAGAACCCGTAACCTTCTGCGTACGCAACCTCACATGGACCTATCACACTGAAAACAGAGGTTGTCATCCCAATTTTATTCCATAAACCCCAAAATTGAATACTACATAGACGTTGACAACATGTGAATATACATTATATTGAATTCAATATGCACCTTTGTATGTTATTGTGTATGTGCATTGTACTGTACGTGATCCGAATGAAACAAGAAACTTATGTAACTAAGCAATAACTCATTGAACCTAACGCGTATGACGACTTTATACTAGAAGTCGTTTACATTAGATGATAAGAATATATTATTTACTATAGTGACATGACGACGAGACACTTGCGATCGTGTCACAATGAAGAGAAGTACGAAATCAACTCGTCTCTGCAAATGCAGTGTAGGACGCCCTCCGGCCAGAGTTTTCAACCTTTGAAAGTCTGCAGGCAGATGCTGGATGCGAGCTGAAGGGGGCGCTATGGCGCTCATTTGGCTCCCTTATGTCTCATGTCCAGCAGATACAGAGAATACAGAGATGTTTTATAAATTGAAACATGTTTATTCTCAAAGAAAATTACAATCAAATAATATAAATAAATTAGAACTAGTATTTACAATTAAAACAATTGAGCTTACTGCAAACTGTTGCAAACAATCTACAGGTAACCCCCAACTGATCCAGACAATAAGCGTCCCCAAGACGCTGGCTGCATTGCCCCGCTGTATGGCAATGCAGATGCGCTGCACCAGATACTCACCAGCTCTCGAGTCACGCGAGTCAGTTCGCTTCGACTAGACGATCAGGTAATTTTTTAAAAACCCGAAGAGCCTCGGTACCCCGCGGACCTAAGGTCTCGACTCCAAGGGGAGCAAATGTATAGGCTTTGTCGAGACCTGCATATAAGTACATCTCTGTATCTGCTGGATGTAATTGTTACTTAACGTATGTAGCCAACATTGGACTAGTATGGTATGGACTGATGTGCTCGTACTTTAAGAAATATGAAAGTGTTAGTATATCGCATTGACTCCCCAGCCTTACGACACAAGGGAAGAGTTGGGTGGTGCAAATTCTAAGCCGGCACCAAACGGGCAACTACAGTGTGAGAAAAATACAATAAAATTAAACTCATGATAATCACCAAAGCAACTATGTTAAGGAGAAGTCGTGTTGAGTTGAGGATAATGCTTTGGACTAATGCAGTTTTACTTCCTGCATCACAAGTGTAAGAACAAATGATTCAAGATATGTACCTATATCGCCGCATACAGATTAAATCGCGGTAATACGTACCTAACTCCGGTTTGTGCAATGCCCCGCTTATGCAAACTGCAATCGGGTAAATGCGCAAGCGCAACGTAAGTACCTACATATTACTACACCGCGAAGATTACCGATCGCGTTTTCAATCAGGTGATGTCACGGCTAGAGTTCCGCTAGAAAAAGGTTTCTCTACAAAGCCGTGAAATAACGAAACACCAGCGTGACCACTGACCAGGCAGAGATTGGACTTGGAAATCCGTTTAAAAGAAACTGGGTGCGTGTCACTTTGTTGTCTTAACGGTGTTAATATGTCGTAGCTGCTGATCCGAGACAGTTCCTCTCCATTCAGGCGTGTTATTACGAAATAAGAAAGTAAAGGAGCAATTCGCTCAGGGATCGGGTTTCTGAGGAAGTCGATATGGTGCTTGATGCACTCGTTTCGTGTTCCATGCCACTGGTCGGGCCCATTCAGAGCGTTGTTCGTGCGTGATGTAATGGCAGCATTACCTCAGCTTGCACTTTTATTTTCTTACCAACGATGGAAATGAATATTTTGTCATAGCTTCGCTGCACGAATGTACGTGGGTAACCAACCGTCATTAAGTTAAAACGTATGTTTATCAATATTTAATGTAGGTTAGGTAAGCACTTGTAGTTTGAAATAACATTTAGTTTATAATATAACTGACAAGCACTCTTAAAACTTACATAATCATCAAATCTTATTCAATGTCAACACCATCATCAGCGGCGCTTAAAAACCAAATTACTGATGCATTTATTTATGTGGACTAGACCGGTCACGGTAGTGACCCCCTTAGCGCAACCAGAATCAAAATGTTGTTTTGGTATTGCGTAAGGTGTGTTCTTTACGGGCAATTATGTAAAGCGTTGGATCGGCGCGGGCGCAAGTAGGCGAGAGACCGGCGGCCTGCAATCGGTAATGGTAAGTGTTGCGCGGTGTGCTCGATTCCGCAGCCACTCGTGACGCAACTGGCTGAATGTGTGCCAAAAGTGCAAGCGAACCTTCGCTATAAACTCAAACTAAACTCTAATTTATCTGTGCTTTATTTTCTTTAAACCTGACAGGACTCTTGGATACGTCAGAAATTTCAAATACGGAACGAATCCAACTCAAACTCAACTCAAAGTGCTTTATTTCCTTTAGGCCTTACAGGACTCTTGGACATTTCAAACATATGGCAACAAGCCACGCCCTGGCAGATAATCTCATTGAACTTTACTATGTGTGAAACTTCGTTAAAGGAATCCTCGGCCTACTTATCTGTAATTTGCTCGCTGATCTCTAGTAACCTGATAATGAGTTTATAGTGTAATAAAATATACATAAGGCTTATTTGCCTAGCTTGTTAGTAGAAGGCACGCTCGACGGAAAAAGAGGATTATGTCAGCTGGCGCTTGGCATTCCTATTCCGTGGAGGCACTACCACGTTCGATAACTACGATAATTTCTGAGGCAGTAGAAAACATCATAGCAGACGTAAAGACCAACGTTAGTCATAAAATCCAAGTACTTCCCTATCTAGGACTTATCTACGCACACTGGTTATCAAGCCGACAGCTAAATACTTATGCAACGAAGTTAATTGCTCAAGAGAAACCAACGAGAAAGGGAAATTAATAGCTAGGTTATGCGTTGAAATTACCACGTTGTTTTTCACAACAACGCTAATAATGTTTCCATTTTGTTATCAGGAGAGGTGATAAGATAGAGTACAGTCCCCCCTTTGTTAACTGCACTCTAACATAAGACCTTAGATAGAGTTTTATCTAAATATGTACAGCAACTAGTGTAGTAATTGTATTCTGTTTACTCATGCTTGTCGTTTCTTTGTCTGAGTGAAATGGTACGATGACGAAATAAAGCCTGCTAGATAAGCTATCGCTATTTATAGCCTTTGGAAATAGATTTTACTATGCCAGGCACAATGTTTAATGATACTTGAAGCCCTCTAGCCCTTCTGTATGGGACGACTGTATATCGAATAGGGTACTGAAGAACATCTAAGTATAAGGTTGACAGACCGGAGCGGCGCGGCGTATTCTAAAGTGTTACACAGCGAGTGTACCTACGTCCAGTCATTGCGGGAAAAGAAGGTACGAGCAACGAGACAGGGGCCGTACTCTTAAAAACGAAAATCGAAGTTTCTGATTCGTTTTCATGCGACATACGAGTTCGTTTTGCACGACAACGAAAACGAAACTTCGATTTTCCTTTTCCGAGTAGAAAATCAGGGGATTTTAGCACACGGTGCGACGTGTGCTAAAATCTGTCTCGTTGCGTATCAATCGTGTAACGTATCATTTTCGCTGCGAAAGGTACATTACGCCCCTTGACACCGGTTGGGCTAGATAACTTCAAATTTTGTAATGAGTTAGCAGCCAAAGAAGATGATAATTAAATTATGAGATGTATGACACCGGGCGTATTCAAAAGACACCGTTTGCGACCTCAGTGGAAAGGTCAACCATCAGTCAAGGCGAAAATGAACGAACAATTGCCTAATAGCGTATTGTCATCTCTGATGGAGTTAGAGTCAACATTATTTAGGCTTTCGAGGAAGTTTTGATGGTACCTCTGTGGGGCAGAGGGCGAAGCCAGGGAAACCTCTGCGTTCGATTCCTGCCTTAGCACATATTTTTGTACGATCTGCGGATATTTGTTCCGTGTGCTCTGGGTGTTTTCTATGCATTATAAAAAAATATGTATCTATGTATTGTAATAAGTTTGAGCATCAGTTATTAGTATCCATAACAGAAGCTCTGCGTAGGTGCTGTGTGGATTGTCGAGAATTTTTGTATTTCAATATATGTTTAGAAAGAACAGGGTAAGTGAATTGGTTTGGTACAGTCAGCTGAGAAAATATGTATTTATTAATTACTAATTATTCGGTTACTTGAACCAGTTTCTTCTTACGTTGTGTAGTTTTTGTAAATAAGCGAAAACTCGATTTTTTCGCTTACGCCGTTTCAAAAACGTATGCTCTGTCTCGCTCCTATGAACGCAAAATCCTATGCCAAGTATCCTTTTCACAAAATGGCGCGCATTCCGCCCTCCTAATTGAGTGGGAGTGTCTACATATCTGAGCAGTTGACTGTACTTACAGTAACCTCAACCTAACAATGACAGACAAAACGTACGAATTCTGTTTATCTATCACAGCGGCTCTATCGTACATTACGCTCTATTTTTGCGAGATATCGTTACCGTCGTTTGTGTTTGCTAATAATACAGATATTGTATCATTTTATTTGTTTTCTTCGAGTTTTATCAAGCTCGTACGACAAGCGTTGTTATTAGCTATAATTTGAAAAAGAAGTATGTTTTATAGTTGTTTGAAAAAATAACTAAAAACAGATTTTTATTTTTTTAAGTTTTGCTGTACAAATACGAATTCCTCGGAAATAAAAGGAATAAAATTTTATGGAACCATCTGGGGGTCTCTCTAATAGTTTATGCCCGCGGCTGCGCACGCGTTGATTCTATGGAAACGTTTAAAGGAATCTCATGGAAACTGATCTACAGTCTCATGGGGACTGACTAAAAAGTAGGCTTATGTTTGATTCCAGGATTGGAATTACTTGTATGTAAAATTCAGCCCGATCCGTTCAGTAGGTTTGGCGTGAAGAGGTAACAAACATCCATCACAGTGCTTTCAAATCAGTATAATTTAGTTTTGACGACACCATTCATCGTAATTGAAATTATTATTGTTGTTTATTGATTGACTTATTTGTTTTGTAATTTTTAACCGACGAAACACGGAGGAGGTTCCCAAGTGGACGCGTAAGTATATAATTTTTTACTGACCATTCTCAATTTTAATTATTATGTGTTACTAACAAAATGTACATAGGCGAGCTTAACACTGAAAAAGAGTTTCTTCCAGCAAACCTTAGAGTTATAGGAAAGGCGATGAAATAGGTAGAGGAAGTCTACAAATAATGAATCTACCATACATATACTAATAATAAACATACATATATAAAAAATAATAATTTTCAATTTCCACGGAACCTATTTTTCGAAGTCGGTCAAAAATTAATTTAACTAACGATTTTTCATGGTGGAAAAACGTGCAATATTGCCTAGCCGATATTGTAACACGTGAGTTCGCTATCGTTCAGTTACTAACAAAGGTTGCGTACTCATTTCATGCAATCCTGTTTTTACGGCCGGATCGGTCTTGTGGAAATTAAATAAGACGGTGAATTGAGTTGCGATTGTACATTCAGGAATCGCTGTGGCAGTGGCTGAAGAATCTACCCCTTACTCAGTCCGTGAGCTGTGTGGTGCCGGCTTAGAATTTACACCAGGCTTTGTGAACTTGGCACCCGACTTTGGAAAATCGAACTTTTTTTTATTGATTCCTATAGATAATCGTTCACAAAAAAATTCACTACAATCAACTACAAACGATTATCTATACTATACGAATCAATAAAAAAAAGTTCGATTTTCCAAAGTCGGGTGCCAAGTTCACAAAGCCTTTACACCACCCCAATTCTTGTGGTGTCGTAAGAGGCGACTAAGGGATATCCACCGGGGGCGGGCAGCAACGCCCCTTGCAGATCAATTCTACCACCGAACTGCGATCCCCAACCCGCATGTCCAGCGTGGGGATTACCCTCCATGAGATAAAAGTCAATAAGGCGCCTATCAAGGGGAGGCCTGCGTCCAGCAGTGGACCAATATAGGCTGTCGAGGTCGAGGTCGAGGTATAGGACTCAATCCGTGGATGTCGTAAGAACCAGAGATAAATAAATAAATAATGTTGGACAATTCACACAGCATTATCTAGCCCCAAGCTAAGCAGAGCTTGTGTTATGGGTACTAGATAACTGATATACTTAATACAATACACTACATATATAGACATATTTTTTATTATACATAGAAAACATCCAGAACGCCCTGAACAAATGTCTGCAGATCGTACAAACATTTGTCCCGAGGCGGGAATCGAACCCGCAACCTCCTGCGTCGCAGGCAGACCTTCGCCCGCTGTGCCACAGAGGTCGTCAATTTTATTTCTATTCTTTTTTTGGGCTTACAAAATAAAGTAAAATTTTAAACTATAAATTATCCTACTAGTCCTACTAGTTATTATAATCCTACTAAGTAGTATTATAAATGCGAAAGTTTGTGAAATCTGAATTTTTGTTACCTACCTATCTCCAAAACTACTGAACAGATCAAGATGAAATTTGGCATACACTTAGAACGTAGCCTAACTTAAGCAATAGGCTACTTATTATACTGAAAATACGCGTGCAAAACCGCGGGCAGAAGCTATTTATCAAATAAGAAACAAAGTGTTAAGTATGTAAGTATTAATTTTTTTGAGCTAATTTTTTTTTTGTGCTTTCTATAATCTGCCTGTCAAGAGATCGCTTTCAGTGATGAGGCAGCCGATTGTGCCACAGTACTAGATTTAATTAGTATTACTGTCTGCAAGTTATTTTATAATCTATTGATGGAACAATAAAGATATCGTGTATCTAATCTATCTATCGAAACCTATCTTTCTCTGCCCGTTTGAGGAGGGCAGTGTTCGTTCAGCAGTAGGCATACAATTATTATTTTTTTTTGCTTCTGTGCGGACGGAGTGTCTGAGGGAACTCCAGTGAACGGGGCTATCCCTCCATAGACCGAGGCTCATGAACCTACGGGCATACCGCTTTGGCAAGATTGTGAATACTAGCGCGACCCGATCTTGCCCCACTACGGCGGAGGACTGTTCACGAGTGGGCCCAGCAATGGGTGAAGTCGGGTTGCGGATGATGATAGTATGGTAGATCTCGATGGCCGTGGGCGTGGGCAATGCCATTTGGCCGGCAATGAACCCTCGCATTTACTCTGCCACAGCAATTAGCGACGCGTCGCGAATCTAACGAGACTATTTACACAAGCACAGTAGATGGCTTTAAAGTAGGTATTGTGTGTACCAAGACTTGTCTTGTCTTCTCATGAAACAAACTAAGCCTCTACCACACTGCCGCGAACGCGATACATCTACTCATACTTAGGTACATGGTTCTAGGATCCAAGATATTTTGTGTCTTAACAAAGGAGCAATGCAGCCAGCGTCGTCGTCGTGGGGACGCTTCCGGCTGGTATTGATATGGATCAGTTGAGCTACCTGTAGATTGTTTACAACAGTCTACAGTTGCAATTGTTTCAATTGTTAATACTACTTATAATTTATTTCTATTATTTGATTGAAATTTTCATTGTCGAGAAAGGCTAAATTGAAAACTTCACAAAAACTGATAACTTAACAGAAAACAAGGCCTTACCTATAAAAACCAAAACTTTTACAACGCAAAATCGAAAAAGCTCAGCCAAAGTACAAATTCAAGTTTAAAAACGGACGAAAGACGAATTATAGCTCTCAAAAACAATAATTGTTTCTTTTGCGATTTGCTCCATGATAGTGTCATAAAATATTTTCCACCAAAACTTCTTTGATTTTGTAATTTACCTTTGCATAAAAAATCCTATGATTCTAGTACAGAGCATAGAAATTATTTTGATTGGTATCACGTCCTATCACGTCCAAGCACTCTTTGTGGAGTGGAGACCGCGAATAGGCAAACGTAGTGTAGAGCGCCCTCCAGCCTCTACCTGCGAAAGACTGCAGGCAGATGCTGGATGCGGCAAGCTGAAGACAGGCGCTATGGCGCTCATTAGGGGAGGCCTATGTCCAACAATGGGGACTAATATAGGTTGATGACGATGAACGTCCAAAGCGAATTTATTGAGCTCTAGCGAATTTACAAAATCAAAAATAAATTAAACCAGCCGATTTAGTTATTTAGCCTTACTTACTTAGACTAGGAAACTTGTCATTTATAGGTTGGTTAGCTACCGAGATAATATAACAAGTATGTCAAGAAACAAATTACACTAAAACCGGTTTAATGTTAAACGAAACCGACAGTAATGTTATTAGGCGTTTTGATAGCGTAAACTGGTTTCCGGACGTTAAGGCTTACTTAAGATGGTTGTGAGCTTTAAAAATAAAAGAAAAAACTTAAGGATTTATAGAATATTCTAGACGGTCATGCCTTCAGATCGACAGTCGAGATTTGAGTAGATTGTACCTTTGTATGCTAATAATTTGATTTATTTGATAAAACTACTTCAAATTCCTTAATTTTACACATAGGTATACATAGATATATACTAATCCCACGGGAATAACATTTTTGTGGGACCCCCTCAGGATCATATCTATTCTGTGCAATACTTTAATTTTCAAAATCGGTCCATAATCGACGGGGAAATCGACTCCTCACTTCACCTCTAGAGCCTGTATTGGTCCAATGCTGGACGCAGGCTTCCCCCTGAAAAGCGTCTTATTGGCTTTAATCTCATGGGGGGGGGGGGGGGTAGTGCCCATAATCCCCACGCTGGGGATGCGTGTTGGGGATCGCAGTTTGGTGGAAGAATTTTTCTGTAGGGTGCGCTGCTGCCCGCCCCCCGTGGATATCCCTTAGTCGCCTCTTACGACACCCGCGGGAAGAGTTGGGGTGGTGCAAATTCTAAGCCGGCACCACAGCGCTCGACTAATATCCATTAAAAAAAAACATCGGATGTCCTCCTGTTTTTGAAGTCGTTTAAAAAGTCAAGATGTCTCTCAATTTAAATAACCAATAACCACTTAACCAGTACTTAAGTAATAATAATCTTGTAACAACATAAAGCTTTAGTGTGCTGGTGAACTGGTGAAGCAACGGCCATGGCATTTACGTTGAAGACACACTGCGAACCTAGATTGGGTCTTCCGTTCATATTAAGAGGGCGCATTGCGCGCCATCTTGTGAAAAGGATAGGCATAGGATTTCGCGTTCATAGGAGCGGGACGGAGCATACGTTTTTGGAACGGTGTAAGCGCAAAAACTATGTTTTTGCTTATTTACAAGAAAACTGCACAACTTATAAAGAAACCGTATTAAGAAACCAAAAAAAATTGTAATAGTACTAAAATAACCTACGAATCAAGACAATTTTTTTTCGTACACCGCAGGGTTCCTGAGATCTCGACCAAATTATGTGCAAAACAGTATAAGTACATACTTCAAGCAAAGATGCGAAGTTGCTATTTGTGGCCAGGCCACCATGATGGTGGCAAAAAAGGGCAACTTCGCATCTCTGCCTACACTATACAAACTAAAATATTTATAGAGGCATTAAAAAAAGGCTTATGATAGGAATCACAAACTGGCCAAACGATTTTTTTAAATTCCTTCGTTTAACATAATAATTAAATAAAATAGGTGGTGGCGCTGATTTAGGTCGGGGTAGCGCTTTAACACCGCCCTTTATGATGGTTCATAGATTTCTATTAGTGGCGTCGTCTGGGAGAGGCCTATGTCCAGCTGTGAACTAGGACGTGATATGGACAGAAATGACGAAAACGAAGGCAAGTAAGGTTTCGCACTTCACCCGTTATCCCATTACTCATTTACTACACATGAATTGTTATTTAATAGCATTTCAAGAGAATCGAGGTGTATCTCATTTCGGATTCATGACGGCGTGGGCGCATAAACGCACGGCGATTGTCGCAATCTCGGCGTTATGACAGACGCCGAACCTCATCTTTGCATCAAATTATTGTCTGTACTCGGTTCTACAATCCAAGATATTTTATGTCAACAAATAGCTATACGAATGAACTTTCAAAAATTGATTTATGACAGAGGCTGAACCTCAACTTTGCGTCAAATTATTGTCTGTACTCGGTTCTACAATCCAATATATTTTATGTCAACAAATAGGTACCTAAGTATATGAATGAACTTTCAAAAACTGATTTATGACAGACGCATGATAAATGAATTTTATAGAACCTCATCTTTGCATCAAATTATTGTCTGTACTCGGTTCTATAATCACAGATATTTTATGTCAACAAATAGCTATATGAATTAACTTTTCAATAACTGATAACAATAACAGATAAATGTTGTTTCAATTGTCAATACTAGTTCTAATTTATTTATTTTCATTCGTTTCTTTTATTTGATTGTAATTTTCTTTGATATTCAGAAAAATGAGAAAGGGCCTTCTGGTAAGGTACCGTTACCTACCTGGTACCGTTATTAACCAAAAACAAAAACTTCAACATCTTAATATAACATAACATATGTACGTACGCTAGAAACACACGGGCATCGAAAAAGTTTCACAAAGTTAGAAAACTAACGAGACGAATAAAAACTTTAAAAACTACAAATTATTTCCAACTTCTGCGATTCGCTCCGATGATTCCAGTATCGTACAATATTTCATTAACATTTCTTTGGTTTTGTAACCCCTTTGTTTGTAAAAAATATTATGGAATCTAGAACAGCGTACAGTGTATAAGGGTTATAATGGCATCTCTACATTGAGCAATGCCTTTCAAGGCAAGCCCGATAAAAACTACTAATTTATAAATGTGAAACACGTTTGGACATAACTAGTAGAATGCTTCTGCTGAAGCAATAAAGCCTCCACCCCACAGCCGCGATTTTGAAGCGCGTCTCGTGTCGCACAAGTCGATGCGATTTTGTAGCGCGAGGACAACTTCTATCGCGTCGATAAAATCGCAGCAGTGTGTAAGATCGTTTGCATCTTTATTTTCTGCAAACAAATATCGCAACAAGTCGCGCGACTCAAGAAGCGCTTCAAAATCGCGGCTGTGGGGTGGAGGCTTGAAGCCGTTTAGCAAGTAGGCAAATAGTCCAACTTAATATGGGTAGTCTTATTTTCGTCTAGATTAAGACCTAATTTGGTGCTAGCCGTATCCTTTTGCCAGTTATCTAGTACCCATAACACAAGCTGCCTGAGGGGCGAGCCTTGATTGTGACGTCTTCTTTTTCGTATGGGATTTGCGCAGTTCTCTGTCCGCTCGATAGAGGCGCTGTACCAAATTGTATGGAAAAAGGAAACGTCACGATCACCTCTCGTTACGAACGTCAAACTCAACCCTCTGATTAACTTGAGGTAAGATGATGCTGTGTGAATTATTCAGCATTTATTTATTTTACTATAATCTGCCCAAAAGTAGCCCATATAATGTTAAGGTCACGGCACTAATGCTCTACAGTGAACAGGACGACACTTTCGAAAAAAATCCTTTCTGCTAAGAATAATATACAATAAATTTATTTGACAACTGATCTACAAGACACCTTGCGTCACCTTATGACAAATGGTCAAAAACTACATTAAAATATAACACAATTTCTTAGCGAAATTTCAAAATGTCGTTAGTTGGCAACAAATGCGGAAAAGTAGACACGTGCTCTGTGATTTTTAAACATTTTCGTATGGAGGCTGGTCATTGGTCAGGTATGATTTTGTTATAAATACAGTACTTACCTACTTGCGATTTTAATTCAGGTCTAGAACTGGTCCTATGAAAAATTTCCGACTCTTTACGACAAAACCAGTATGGTTTTGTGGAGGTGATAAATAACATACAAAAATCTATAACTCTTTATTTATACATTAAATGGACACTCAGAAAAGGTCAAATTCTTATAAAACTGACATGGATGCTGGAAGTAAAGTGATATTTTCTGTTTCTGTCGCTTCGGTATGTACATAATGGACTAAAAAAAGAAGCTACGAAGAAACCTTTAGCTCGCTAGTTTGTTATTTTTCGAGTACAACAAACATCTCAAACTTTCGCATTTATAAGGTAATGTGTGATTGGTAGCTGGAAGAACTAAGTTATGTTTTCAGTACCACAGTAAGTATTGACCATACGCACGACCGTGCGAGGGAACAAAGGGTTGACTCATGAGTTTGTCGGAGAAAGGACTTGGGCTATAAATAGTACAGTGGCGGTTACTTCGGCCGTTGGACCTGGCCTACGCAGCGACTGCCCTCTTGCCCTGAGCAGAGCAAGGTACAGTCACGTTGACTCGACTCTTGACTTATTGAACGGGCTTTAATTCCTCGCTATTGCTTATAATATTGTGTGTTTGACTGGCTGCGTTACGCTGCCGGGTACAGACCAAGTGAACGAAGGACGAACAACGCGAAAGAACCAGTGTGGACATCATTGCGAAAACAAGTGAGCCCAAACGAAGGCCTTCGTTCACCATCGGCCGTGCATCGAACGTACCGTACCGATCATCGAATCTCACTCGTTTGCATTCGCTCGCTCTCGCTCGCTTGGTCTGTCTGTCTGTACCCACCATAGGATTCTTAGCGTCTGCCCCCTTGCCCTGAGCAGTGCAAGGTACAGTCATGTTGACTCGATTCTCAAAGTCTCGATCTATCGAACGGGCTTTAGTCCCTCGCTATTGCTAATATCTATGTGCCTGTTCTTGTGATCTCGGATCTTGTGGACATCTTTAGGGAAGGCCTATGTCCAGCTGTGGACGTCATGTCGATCGGCTGATATGATGATTAAGTATGTCCCTGATTTGCGTTTTACGAAGACTCTACGCTGCCTCCAGGATCCTTAAAAAGGTTTTACGCGGAATTGTTACGAAATATTTTATCCTAATATTTTTAAGATCCTTTTTTCAAGTTCTTCGCGTAACGGACTCTTCTTTTTACCTTGATTTTTAATATTTTGATAATAACTGTGAGACTATCGACTGTGAGAAATCAAGACTTTTTTTCATTCCGTTTTCCATCGCCATCGCGTATTTTACGTAATTTCAACATTTTCAAGCAACTAGATACAGAAAAGTTACTGGCTGGTAAAGTTTAGAATCCCATATTCACTACAGACCTGAGGAATACGGGCCTCTTACAAGAGTGCTGCCTGTAAAAAGCAAATAAAACATTCAGAATAGCAAACCGGTCAGCTTATCAGAATAAAATTCATATTACAATGACAAATGAAAACACGCCTACATTATTTCCGCTGAGATAGACTGGCCAGACGACCGCCATGGTGCAAGCAGACTCGGTGATAAGTACGCTTACTGCTTCCACGGCGAAATGCAATACTATACATAAGATTTTTCATTGAGGTGGCCCAGGCCCACCAACCAGGAGCCATTTTGGCATTCGAACTTAGATGAAACTACAGATGGGGGGACGCGGCAAGGTTGAAACCATTCTATCTTTCCGTGCAAATACCAACCGCACGCACTATCTAGTTTATTTCATCTAAGGATTCTAAGTGGCGATACCATTATAAAAATTAAGCGATTGGTTGGCAGAATTGGGCTCCTGCTCAGTTTGAACATTGTCTATGCAACAACGATATAAAATTCCATACCACGAAAGCGCGGCGGA
This sequence comes from Eupithecia subfuscata, assembly GCA_963564075.1. Classification (NCBI taxonomy): domain Eukaryota; kingdom Metazoa; phylum Arthropoda; class Insecta; order Lepidoptera; family Geometridae; genus Eupithecia; species Eupithecia subfuscata. The sequence continues at coordinate 13,749,686 of OY751106.1, forward strand.
AAAGCATCTATACTACGAAAAAAATATAGCTACTACACGCATTTATTTTCTTGACTGAATGATAGAACGCTATATTTCAAAACTCTGCTTCTTTTTATGAATAGTGATGCGAATCTATCGGCTTGATAAACTAACGAGAGCTTCGATATTTATTCAGCTGATGGATTACATGAGTATGAAAAATTGTATTCTTTCATTATGTTAAAGAAAATAAATGCGTAGCGGAGTAGAAGTAAATATCCATATGGCAAGGCAGGGTAATGATGATTGAGCCGCACATAATACCTATCCACTTCACCAATGCCTTCATGGCACTGTGTTGATTTATTTTTCTGGTGTCTAGTCCTTACTAGACACTAGGAAATAATACAACACAGTGCCCAAGCTCCCACGATTACATTGTTTGAGCACTCGAAGGTTTCTGCAACGTTGGTGTTGGGAAACTAGAGGTGCCACAGAACCGGCTGTTTGAGAAACCATCGAGTTTAGATTGCGAAAAGTGTGGAAAGCTTGGATTTGGCTTGCGGACATTTTGTGCAGAGATTGTGTTTGTGATAGACATACCTAACATTACACTGCGCTCTGGCAAATAATTCAAGGATAACCTAGGATTCTAGTTTTACAATAATAATCTCAGAATTAAGTAGATATTTCCTAAATCTGTAAATTATCTTCGGTGTGATTCTTAGATCACTTTTTTAAGTATTAAGATCTAATTGTCGCGGACAGCTGAAAGAATTTAGTTATTATGTACAGTTCTAAACCTATGAAGATAAGGTAAGCTTCTTTTTCCCGTCATGGACCAGGAAAAAACTTCAAAGGTAAAAATATCTTGTTATACCTAGGTTAGGTAAGTACCTACTGGAAGATTGTTCGAATTAATCTTCCAAAAATTACATGGAAAATGTTTTTAGTATTGAACGCTAAAGCGATTCTTCAACTTAGACCGCACATGTGAAATGAAAACGGCTAAATATTTTTGACTGCAAAGGCAAACTATGACGCCAGTACGGCTTCGATAAATAAATGTAACCACCTACGTAATAAAATCAATCTGGTAGATGTTTTTTTTATTGCCATGTGGAAGAAATAAGTTTGTAACGAAATGGACAGAGGAGGGTCAGGAGGTATCGGAACGTGATTTAAAAAATCTTTGACTTCACTTACCCAGCAAAGCGAGAAAACAAACGTAAGTATTGTATTTTAATATGATTGTAATAGTTCCTTAGCAACACCGTGAAGTACTTAGGTAATTCTCGGCCTTGAAAGAAAAAACATACTCGCTATGAAATAGGTATGATTATTTTGTAACGTATATAAACAAAAAAAACTGAGCTAGGTAGGTACAATAAGTCTTGCGTGATTGGCGTGCAAACGCAATGCAACGCATGGTTTGCCGAACGCGATTATACGCCCACTGACCGACTAATGATCGGCGAAATAGGTGACCAAATACATGAACTATCGATAAGTTTCGTAATTCTATAGAATGCAGGTTACATCACTAGGCAAGGCGCTTAACTTTGTCGAAACGACGAAGCTAGTGTACAAAGAACGTCGACGAAATTTGTCGATACTTTCAGGAACAAACTTAAAGTAAGAAACAAATAATATCGCAAAAATTTTATTTGTTTCTTAGAAATTACCCAGAGTGCGAGAGCTTACGCACTATAATAACAAAAACCTCAGAAACTTAAACTGTTTATGGGTGATTCTCTGTAAAGACGTCTTAAATCTGTACAAAATTGTCCGACCAAATTATTTTTGATTTTATTAGAAAAAAAATTAACATGGGCTACAAAACTATCAGCTTAATCATAATAAATGAACGGCCGATTGAATTTTTGCTTTTTTGATATTTGTGTATCTTTTGCCTTATAACATGACAGGGGGACTGTTTGCCAGGGGACTGTTTTTTTTTATCAAATTGTGAAAAATCAAGCAAACTATTTCAATGCATTCAACTTTTCAAGTTCTCAATGAATGTTTACATTAATTAGAATAATATTAAGACTTATGGATCCAATTTTATAAATAAATTATAAATAAAAATAGTTGCCAGAGGACTGAGTTTCTCATGGCCCAGACACATATTTCCAGCACAAACGGTGCTTTGGCACTAAATAAAATGGCGATAAAGCGCTAACAGCCCTATGGTTATTAACTCAAGGCTAGTTAGGTCCTTATAAACCTTACAAAAGGTAAAATAACATGCTGGATTTTTTTATTTTTGGCTTTGAACTTCTGGCAGGGGACTGTTCTTAAAATGCCTGGGACAAACTTTGGTTTAATGGATTTAATGAAACAAATTAATTTTCGGTACTTTTTATTGAAGAAGATTGTTAGTTAAATAATTAAGTTTCTAAACATTAGGGACCAAATTATATATTATGGACGAATAACTTAAAATTTAATCTTGAAGTTTTAATTTTGGGAATGGGACAGCCCAGGGGACTGTTATTTCGATGGTTTACGAATTTATAGCAAAAAAACCAAAACTTATTTCATTTTAGTTTTCAATGGTCCAAATAGAAATGTTTTTTTACTTGCGTAATCAATTTGTTTTAGTAACAAAATAACAATTTTTCTAATAAAAAAATGCCTGGGACAGCAAAAAACATCCTTACAGAGAATCACCCTTATGGCACCAAAATAATGTCGAAAATAAGGTTTTTCGCGCCAGCAGCACAAACTAGGAACTTGTTTAGGTTCTTTACCTACAACTTGCAAGGAACAATGCCCAGCAGTCGGTCTTCTTTGTGTACCTAATAGAAAATTTAGAAGAATGGAAAACAATAAATAGTAGGTAAAAGCAACACTAAAATACCCAAAATTATAAGGTACCTTACCTACCTACAAAGATAATAATAATCCGAGAACCTTCAAGGATTCTGGGACAATGACGAGATATAACAAAAGCCAGCTTTATCTGGACCAGGGTAAAAAATATAATGGCGAACGGTTGTATTTGTAAATAGGCAGCAGGTAGAAGGTTGTAGGTGTACCTATACAAGTCAAAGTTGGGGGAGAAAACGAAATATTATAAAAAAATGCACTTGGCTGATGCACCTTTCGAAATTCCCACTGCATAGGTATTATACGTTACGTTTTTTTTGTGGCTCGCTAAACTTTAGGTGTAAGTGTGTCGTTTCATCGGACGGTGAGTTGAATAAATAAGGTAAATGAGGGAATAATGGTTCATTTTATATCATACGCAACCTGTCTAATATTTTATTTGTTTCGCTGATCGTAACAATCGTGATTTAGGTAAAAAAAATAGGTATGCAACCTACGCAAGTGCTTGGTATTGGTACTATGACATTTTATTTCAATAAAAAATATACAACTGATCTACGTAAATCTACCTAGGTAGGTACTTTGTTCAAATCTTACACAATTAGAAGTGTAACAAAATAAAGCATGTTAATTATTGTAAGTACTTACTAGTATTTCACTTAATACCTAGGTAAAAAAATGCTTTTTCAAACTAACCCAGTTATAGCTAGGTGCCTACGAAGACGAAGATTTTCTATAAACCTGTTACCTAGAATAATTATTTTCCACTAATTATAGAAATCCCCCAACCACTCAGCCTTTAGACTGGTCTGCCCTTGAAAGCGACCCAAAGAAAACGAGCAACCCCAAGCAACAAGTGTGTTTACGAACGCAGAATAGACCACAAAAACTGAACGCAGGTAGCCTTCAGGCAAGAGAACTATTATCAACCTTATTACCTTACTACAGGAATTAATTTACAACGTGCTGTCTTAGGCCCACGCCATAGAATAAATAAAGTAGAATTAAATACCCGGTACACGATTATGAGCTCTGAATCTGAAGCAGTAAAGCATTTCCAAGAATAGCTACATCAACCCCTGCAGAGATTCGAAAAGGTTTCGTCCACGTTTTTTTTTTTGTTATTTTACATATTTATCTCCAGTTAACAATTTATAGCGCTCCTCCCTAATTGGAAATGCTAGTGTAAAGTTTTTTATCGTAGTTAGTATATAATAAGTAGGTAGGTAGGTACAGTGGAGGTACCTTTATCCTAATTTGACAGCAACTTTATTATTTAGAGGTTTATCTAGGTAGGTAAGTAGTAATAAATTTATGTGTATATGTTAGTCTGAATTTATGTGTGTAATGTGTACCTTACACACAAATTCATACTGGCTTTATACATTCAAGTTCCAATGATGCAAACTTACAGAGACCTGGTAGTAAGTAACCTATGTTTAGGTAATCTAGCTTTTCATGAAAAAATAACATAAAAAATGTTACTAGGTATTTTAGATAAAACTAAGCAAGCATCCCAATGGTGATCAAGTTTCCCTCTCCTCCCCTTTCCCGGGAAACTTTGGGTTCCAACTTTGGGCCTAGCAGGCTTGTTCACAAAGCCTAGTAAGCATAAAATCTGTGTGATACAAAAACGTAACTAACTAGCGTGGGACCATCCATGGGACTTGACGGGACGTGAAGAAACGGCAGAGGAAAGGATTCTTGATTCATTGGATTGGTCAAGGAATTGGCAATTGGACATGAAAGCGAGGGATCCGAAGAACCTAGGAAGGTCAGGCCAGTTTAGGTGGGGAAAATGATCATAATGACGGTGTGATCTATATTATCTATGTCTACCTACCTACATTTTGAGCTTTTAGTTGGATCGTCCGATATTATTATACCCACTCAAGATTATTAGGTATGCTACAATCGAACTGGCAGAAATAATCGCCTTTTCAAAGTTTGTAATTTTTGTTGATAGATAAGTAGGTGGTTGACAGAAACCGTCAAAATCAGAAATTACAAATTCTTACAGGACGCCACAGGACATCAAAATAAATTTCATGGAGGTTAGTTTTAGCACCTAGCGTAGAATAGACAGAAAATAAAACAGGGTCGAACAACGAGGAATCAACAGGTTATAGGTACATAAAACTGATCACAAAAGAAACTTACCTTCAAGAACAGATCACCAAAGTCGTACAGCGCAGACTGATGCATGATGGCAGTAGACATCATGTAATTACGACACAATCCAGATTTTATGCTTTTAGCAAGAATTATGAGTTGATAAACTGATTCACTGGAGCACGATATTTTTCGGGTCAACGAACTCACATAGATTTTGAGAAGAAATAACAAGTCTGGATCAAAAAACGAGAATTTTAGGGAAACCTTCGTAGAAGTCCTTGTAATTTTTAAATAGATAGATCGTTACTCATTTGTTTTTTTCGATTGATGGCCAATGTCCCAACTAGATGGCCGAGAGCGATGAGTTTTATTTTTTGTGCCCTCTACGTTTGTGCCAAAACAGATTTTTGAACACAGTTTCGCAAACTGCGAAAATGTACAAAACAGTCCTTTGTTTCGAAATGTCTCCCTCACTTTTATTTTCGCGTCTATACGGAAAATCACAATTTTGGTCAAAATTCTGCGCGAACTGTCTCTACGTCAACGTTAACATAAAAACTTTTTTGTTTTTGTGGACTATACTCCAAAAAGTTTTAATTCTGGTTGTATAAATCGCAAGCCAAACAAAATCGTAGTAAAAGTCCGCGCGAACCGCACCACACGTTCATTCCGTATCACGCTTGCTCGCGCACTGAGCTGAGCGAGCGGCCGGCCGACTAGACTGAACGAACGAAACGAGCGAGCGAGCGAAGTTGGTTTTGTTTGGTTGCTTTGCTTGCATGTTGTTCCTTGCTTTGGTTTGGTTTGGTTGCCTGCGGGCGCTGCAAGGCGCTGCCTGCTGGCTGCCTGCTACGCTGGCAGGCATTCAGGCAAAACTGCATTCAGTGTAGGTACCTAGATAGGATAAATAAAAAATGCATAATACGTAGTAAGTAGGTAGGTACCGATCAAACCAACCATCACGGACATTGGACGGACATAATCTTCAGTAGAGTAGGTAGGTAGGTATCCTTCTCAGATTTAGGTACTTACTACCTACGTAGGTACCCAAGCACTTGGTTACTTAGCTTAAGTACCTAAGCTGGGTGGTTAAAGTAGGTAAGTACCTATATTCCTATTTCCCGAAGTACCTAGGTAGATAGGTAGGCATAAACCTATAGACACTGACTGTAAATATTAAGGTAGGTAGGTAAGTATCTATCTACCTACCTACCTAAAATAAAAGAGAGGTCGGACAGGACAGTGAGCAAAAAATAGCGATTTTAGAGCTGGTTTCGCCAATCGAGATGCGATGCGAGCGCGGCAGACCACGGTCCGCCTTCGCGTTTGTATTGTACAGAGGACACGGTCATAGGAACCGCGATTTGCTTTTCGTAGGTAATGTAGGTTAGGTAGGGCCGCCTATCTAGACTAGATCGTATACTTACAGCGATACCTACCGCTACCTACTAAATAGCTAGGCATAGTAGCTAGGTAGGCTTGGTACCTATCCCTAAAATATGGGTATAGGTACTTATAATATATAAATAATAATTATCCTCTCGTACCTAGGTAGGTAGGAGTTGTTCAGGTGTAGGTAGGTAGGGTAGATCTACTTAGGGCAACGCGTTATATATACTCGTAGAATACCAAGAAGAATTCCCCTAGTAGGTAGTCGCAGTAGAGGTGTTAATGACACAGACGGACAACAAAGCGATCCTGTAAGGGTTCCTTTAGGATGGTCTAATAAGCTCTTATGTAATTGTTCGATTACCTATATTAAGAGGCCAGCGGAAGGCGACTTGTCCATACAAACGTAATACCAAAATTATTTCTAATTCAAGCATATTTCGACTATATTATTGTATTATTTGTATTCAAATAGTATTTATCTAGGTTCCTGGATAGTTTTTTTTTCAAAATACTTACCGAAAATTAAATGAAAGCCAATCGCATTTTGCAATTTTTAAGACAAAATTGGCCAGTTTTCTTCCTATTTGTTTCGTAATAAAAACAACAATATCTTATGTGTTATTTGTTTGGGAACATAGGTAATATTGTCTAGTTACAGAATAACAATACTTTGTGAAGAATACAAGAAGTTTTCAGTCATCATTTTTGGTATTACAGAACACAGCGAAATTCATACCAAATTTTAAACGGCAATCATGCTATCGCGCACGCACGGGGCGGGGTGCAGGGCCGGGGGACGGGACACTTCGGTTGTGTGATCGCTCGTGGCTCGGACAGACACACTAATGCAACGTGTATTTACACGGGGCGCCGCCACCGCTCGGGGACTTTCGGAGGTCGTCGTAGGGGTAGGAGAACATAGATAGGTTCTTATAATATGGTAGGAGAAGCTAGGTTAGGTATTATTATTTAGTAAGTATACTATTTTCTAAATCAGTGTGTCTGACAAGTTACGGTGCTGTGCGTGCGTAGGTAGTTGTTTGTTCACTATTCTATAGACCTGTGCCACTGACTTGGATTGAGATTTGCCTTGTTGTTTGGAAACAATAACCTACCTCCTTAGGTACATTACATACCTAGAGGTACCTACCTAGGTACTACGACTTTGGCGTGCTTTGGCTTTGTTTACGGACTTTGATATTTTTCACTTACGGTTTGGTTAATGATATTATGGACTCGGAACGTTGGGATGTAGGTAGGTATCTCACAGTAAGTAGGTAGGTACTTACTTACCTACCTACCTACGTACCTACCTAAATTATTTTATTATTAGCTAGTTGTTTTCTTATTTTAAAGTAAATAGGTACCTACATACCTACCTAATACTTACCTACCTAGGTAGGTAGGTACCTAACATGTTGTTTAGATATATGTGTGATATATGCGAGCCGCGGAAAATTTATACTCAACTCCCAACTATAGTAGGTATAAGTTATAGCGAGCGAAGCGAGCCTCGAAATTTTTGAGATGTTTTCTGAAGTTTGGGCAAAAGTAAGCAAGAGTAGGTCTACTTGCTTACTCTCGCCCGCATCATTTACTTTGTTGTTGATAGGTATCTATAAAAAATAAATGATAGCGATCGTAGCAAGCCCCGAAAATCTTAGAGACTTGCGGTAGTAGATATAAAGCTATGAATATAAATAGGGGCGAGCGGAGCAAGGGCATCAACAAAAAATTCAAAATACAAAAAAGAAAAGGGAAAAAATGTAACGGCGAGCGGAGCGAGCCGCCGAAATTTTTGTTACTTTTTCGGGTAACAACCTAGCAAAATGATGTTAAACACACTGGACCAAATACAGAGAAGGACAAAATACAGAGAAGGACAAAATACTATCGGCGAGCGGAGCGAGCTGCAAAATGCAGTGTTTTGCATATTGGCCGCAAAAATGACATCCCTTCCCCCAACTCCCAACCCAACAATAGGAAGTATAAGTAATGGCGAGCGAAACGAGCCCAGACACCATATAGAATCAACGAAATTTTTTATGATCTGGCTGTGCGTGTGAGTTGTTTGGTATTAGATATTTTGCAGTTGCAAACTAGCCTGAAACGGAGAAGGAGTCCTGAACTAGAGCAAACCAGAAGCTTATCAAAACAGCAGAATGTTATCAGAGGCAAGCAGAGCGTGCTGCGATAATTTTTGTTTTTGGGAAATTTTTTAGAAAATTTGGCAAAGTGACCTAAAGCGGGCCGGGTTTTGAGCTTTGGATCATAGTCAGAAGGAACAAAATGAACAAATGTTATCAGCGACCAGACCAAAACGCGAAAATTTTGTTGTCTACTAATTTTTTGTACTGGTTGACAAAGTGACCTCGCAGATTATTTGTTATATTTTGTGCTTTTTATTGTGGTGGTTGGATTGATACAAACTGACAATAGCGGACCAGCCAGACCAATAAAATTGGGTACGTTGCCTCTGTGCTAATCAAAATACAGAGCACAAATAACAGTAATATCGGCGAGCGGAACGAGCCGCGATTTTTTTATTGCTGCAGTTGGTAACCATAATCAATGTAACGGAAGTAAACAGGAAAAAATTAGACGTTTTTTCATCGTTTTTTACGTGTATTCTTAGGTATACAAAACGTACCTACAAATAAATTATAAATATTCGAAATTAAAAAAAATCGTTATTCACAAGTTGAATCTCTCGGATTCCAGAATTATCCCTTTTCGGTTTAATAAACCCTTTCCGTGGCATCCTGTGTATATTTTATCACACTCATATTTTGAGTTTGGATGTAGGTGGATGTTTTTAAAGTTTGGATATACCTAGATGTTTAGAAGTTTTCGCGTAAAGAAGTACCTAATCAACACATACCAATCCATCAATCCATACTTGTTTTATAAGTATCTTTCACACTACCTAGGTATATTTTTGACTAGCTAGGTAGGTACCATAACAAATTTCGTAGTGTTTAGCCGATATGGTTACCCCACATGGCTTTACCAAAATCGTAAATTGATTTGTTTTTTTGATAAGTAAATAAATGTGTCAAGTCAAAATCAAATGTTTTTTTAAAATAAATGAAAGTGTCAATATCAATGAACAAAAAAGTGTTTACGTTTATATCCTTGCCTTTTATTTTCTTGTCAGAAATTCACTATACCTACTCGTGTATTTAATCCTAAATTTAGGTAGGTATATCCTAGGTATTGCAGAAGCAGAACCGTATGACGAACCTACCTACACTTCATCCAAATTCGGTTAGTTTACAAAAATGTCACACCGAACTTGGCTGGAGTATACGTAGGTGCTTACATACTACCTAAGTACGTATTTCCTGATCGATCAGTTCAGTAAGGTTCTAGGTACCAATGATATTACCTATATTTGGGTTCTACATAGGTAGGTACCTAGGTACCTAAGTATTTCTTGAGAAATACGTAGGTAGGTAGGCCTTGTAGAGAAACTTGAAGAAAAAAACGCGTTATCAAACTAAACATTCACTTAGATTTTTTTAAAATACACTTGCACTTCCCAAAATGTAAGTACCAAGGTACCTATGTAGGTATGAAACGCAAATAGTACTTATGCCTAAAGAAATAGGTAGGCAAATTTAGTACCTAGTCTAGTATCTAACCTACCTGCCGCTTTCGATAGCAGAGGCACGGTAATATTCAGAGGTGTGTATACCTACTCACGCACACGCACAAGCACGGCACTATGGATGGTTGTGTTCACGTATGTAGTACACCTACCGCGTCCCGCGCGCGCCTGCATCAACTAAACAGAGATAGCGATATTCGGGGCGATTTTTGCACGCGCCTCGAATTGAAGTTGCGATCGAGCTCCGCCGGACTCTTAAGAGGCCAGCGGAAGGCGACTTGTCCATACAAACGTAATACCAAAATTATTTCTAATTCAAGCATATTTCGACTATATTATTGTATTATTTGTATTCAAATAGTATTTATCTAGGTTCCTGGATAGTTTTTTTTTCAAAATACTTACCGAAAATTAAATGAAAGCCAATCGCATTTTGCAATTTTTAAGACAAAATTGGCCAGTTTTCTTCCTATTTGTTTCGTAATAAAAACAACAATATCTTCTGTGTTATTTGTTTGGGAACATAGGTAATATTGTCTAGTTACAGAATAACAATACTTTGTGAAGAATACAAGAAGTTTTCAGTCATCATTTTTGGTATTACAGAACACAGCGAAATTCATACCAAATTTTAAACGGCAATCATGCTATCGCGCACGCACGGGGCGGGGTGCAGGGCCGGGGGACGGGACACTTCGGTTGTGTGATCGCTCGTGGCTCGGACAGACACACTAATGCAACGTGTATTTACACGGGGCGCCGCCACCGCTCGGGGACTTTCGGAGGTCGTCGTAGGGGTAGGAGAATATAGATAGGTTCTTATAATATGGTAGGAGAGGCTAGGTTAGGTATTATTATTTAGTAAGTATACTATTTTCTAAATCAGTGTGTCTGACAAGTTACGGTGCTGTGCGTGCGTAGGTATTTGTTTGTTCACTATTCTATAGACCTGTGCCACTGACTTGGATTGAGATTTGCCTTGTTGTTTGGAAACAATAACCTACCTCCTTAGGTACATTACATACCTAGAGGTACCTACCTACTACGACTTTGGCGTGCTTTGGCTTTGTTTACGGACTTTGATATTTTTCACTTACGGTTTGGTTAATGATATTATGGACTCGGAACGTTGGGATGTAGGTAGGTATCTCACAGTAAGTAGGTAGGTACTTACTTACCTACCTACCTACGTACCTACGTAAATTATTTTATTATTAGCTAATTGTTTTCTTATTTTAAAGTAAATACCTAGGTACCTACATACCTACCTAATACTTACCTACCTAGGTAGGTAGGTACCTAACATGTTGTTTAGATATATGTACCTATCATAAGATAGGTAGCTACCTACAATGTATGTGAAGTAAGGAAGTACTAGGTAGGTAGGTATGTCGTTGTCGTCACGAATGCCACGTTTGTCTATATAAGTATGCACTACATAAAATCTTACAACAAGGCGAGTGAAGCAACTCATGCCCGTGCCATTTCAGTTCATCACCTGAGTCATTGACTCGCAAATGTTTTGTTACCTTTTATAAAATTTTACTAAATACGTAATTTATGTCAATTTCTTCTGTCCACTTTTGCGCCGCACTCTTCCGTCGGCGGCGGGGGCCGGCCGCGTGGCTATGCGCTCTGCAGGTCCCAAGTCAGCTGACAGCAGGGGTCGGCCTCGCTGCACAGGTATTCGCGGCGGTCGAGGCGACGACGGTGGCAGCTGGCAGCTCGTCTTCGCTGCTCAACACAACACTCGTCTCAGGCGGCGTTCGAAATTCCTCTTCATCTGAGGACGAGGATGTGGAGCTAGTCGAGACGGGCTGCGGTGGTATACCACACTTTATTGTAAAGAGTGTGTCCAGTCCATAGCCAGTAACGCGCTCTACGCTAGGTGCCTCGGAAGACCAGCGCTGCAGCTGCTCCCCGAGCTGATGCAGCACACGCTGAGTGGCAGCCTTTTGGTATCACGTTGTTTTTTTTGTTTTTAATTCTATTTTATCGTTTTATCATCTCGTGAACCAATAAAATTTATCTTATTTTGTAGGTTTATTGGTGTCTTGGTGATCGTAGTTAAGGTGATAAATAATACACCAGAAGGAACTGCTGCTGCCCTTCCTCTGGAAAGTTCTCTTAGTCAACTCCTTACGGGTTAAGTTGAACTACCTCAGCCCGACATCGAAAAAAGGAGGCGGTTCGATTATGTAAGTTTTTTTATGATAACCTGTCTATGTATCTTTGGATGTCTCCGTCATTTAGGGAACATTTTGGATGATACCTTTGCAGCTGTATAGATGACGATCTCGAGGTGGTTCCATTAAAAAATTATTCCCGAGGGATTAGTTACTTATTCCGGAAAACTTAAAAATACACTTTAAAATTAACGCTCCTAAAGCATTTATTGCACAGGCCACACAAATACCTCGATGCGTTACGCGCCGAAATCCTAGATAGTGCCAATGTTTTATTTATGAAAGTGGACGACAAATACTTACAGGATTCAAAATCGGTTTTAAGTTTTTTCAAAACAATCAAATAATATTTATTTCGCGCATCCTATCACGTCAGAACCCGGCTGGTCATTCGAACAACTTTTTATTAACGTCTTCGTTCGCTGCGAAACCGGTTTGCCGGTTTTAGTGTTGTTATCCCGCTTCGCAGGGCTTCTACGGGGATCGGAACTAGGTACCTAGGTAACACGGGATTTTTGGAATCGACCTTAACCGCATGTGCGCGTAGGTAGAGAAATTATTTGTTGGTAGCTCTCTTTAGGCCGCCATCCTGCAGTCAGGATGGTAGGTTAGATGGCATAGTGTTTTTACTCTATGTTTGATGGTGGATGAGAAAACAAACGTCTGAAAATGTAGCTACATTATCAGACGTTTGTTTTCTCGGGTTAGGGTCCATCTGGTCCGAATCTCAAACTCATCCGCGGACAAGATGTCCACTTCACTTGTGAGTAAGGGTACCCACATCTCGTCATGTTAAAAAGGTAATGAGTTGTACCCTCAACCAAAAGTGAAGGGGACATCTCGTCCGAATCTCGTACTTTTCAAGGGTTCTGTATAATAATATTTTACATACACATCCAGCACAAATGCTGCCATATTTCTAAAGGTAAACTGTAGTACTCGTCGAGATCTACATTTCGGATGAGAGCTGTCGTCCTCAAATCATTAAATCTCGGGAACTGATCATCTCAGATTGTCTGATTGTCTCATCAATACATTTAACAAAAGAAACGTCTGAAAATGTAGCTACATTTTCAGACGTTTGTTTCCTCATCAGTTCACCGGCTACACTGCAAGCGTCTCGTCCCTGCGCCTGCGGCCATACCTAAACGGGACGCCGCCGCCGCCGTCGCCGCCGCCGTCGATTTTGAACTTCTAAACCACGCGCAACGCCTGCATAGCTAAGCGGGTTCCTCGCTGCTATCATCAAAGCAACCCGCTAAGCTAGGAAGTCGAAGCAACCATTCAACCTAGCCGCCTACTACCACCCTGCAGTGCGGATTGCGGCCATGGCTTTAGATAACTATACATAAAAATCTGTGCTTTAGATTTGGCGATGATATGACAAGACCAATTTCTATGATAGCCATGACACCTCCAAAATTTCATGAAAAAGTTTAGGAACTTCTGAATTTACTGAAAAGAGATTGATTACTACGAACTCGCCCACAATGTTTTGTATTTTGAAAGTTTAGTAAATTTAGCAATACATGACTAGTAGGGCCTTAGGATTTTATAAATTCAAGTTCATCAAGCGAATTCTAAGTTTTTTTTAACTACACCTTCGTTTGACCACAATATCACCTGATTTATATGAATAAACGTAGCCATGTTTTATTCCAGGCCTAGAACTACATCTATGCCAAATTTCAGCCCGCTCCTATTCGGTGACTATTCAGTCTTGTCTTGCTTTATTCCTCTATAAAGCAAGACAAAATTAAAATTTTAAAAAACCCGCCGACGTTTATTGGCTGAACAGATTTTCATGAAACATGGCTAAGAACACTCGGGATAAAATTATCTATGACACAAAAAAAACTAAACGAAAATCGGTTCATCCGTTTGGGAGCTACGATACCACAGACAGATACACAGATACACAGACACGTCAAACTTATAATATAACACCGCTCTTTTTGCGTCGGGGGTTAAAAATAAAAACGACCACTGCACAGGATATTAGCGGCGACTTATAAAGTTATAATAAGTTAATTATAACAATGAGTTACAATGAAATGAAGCCCTAATCTACGGTTCAGCGTGACCTGCGCTGTAACTTCCTGCAATTTAATTATTTCACCATTAAAATAAAATAACAATGGCGGTTCACTGATAAGCTAGGATATTTTATTACATACAAGAAACAAACACTTACGGGTATGTTAAATCTCACGGGAAAGGGAAATACTCAGGTACTTTGAAATCTGACCTAAGGTAGGTTAGGTTAGGTATAGGTGCCTATAAAATACCTAACCTATGTAAAGTCCAAAAGTGTAATTTGCTGTTCTTAGGTTCCGTAGGTTCGTATAATTAAATAACTTAATAAATAAAAATAAAATAATTAAGATAATAAAGATTCTTTGCAACGGTCTGCAATTAGATTAATTGATTCAATTAAAATAAATAAATAATGCTGGACAATTCACGCAGCATTATCTAGTTCCAAGCTAAGCAGAGCTTGTGTTATGGGTACTAGATAACTGATATACCTACTTAATACAATACACTACATAGATAGATATTTTTTATTATACATAGAAAACACCCAGAACTTACGTTATCTAATCTGTGCCAGAACGCCCTGGACAAATAATTGTAAATCAAATAATAGAAATAAATTAGAATTAGTGTTCTTATTTATTTCTATTATTTGATAGTAATTTTCTTTGTCAATAAAGAGAGTTTATTTTAAAAACAAATAAAAAAAAATATTAAAAGGTAACAATTCTGCGCAAAACGTTCTCTGATGCCTTCTTGGCCCACAAATTGGCATGGCAGCAATTTGTGGGAGGGCGGTGCTCGCGAATTGCATTTTGTTGAATCCTTTGTTGAAACCACAGATGACAGAATTCTGTCATCTGTGGTTGGAACCTTTTCCGATAAGCGGAGAAGGGTTTGCGCGGAATTTTCGTAGTCTCAGTAGTCTGGTTACGTTAAAGTCAACCGGACTACTGATGTAAGTAAAATTCGGAAGATTGGGTACTTCTACTAGGTTCTCGAAAGTGCCGCGGATGATTAAATGTTCCCGTAGTTCGGCGAAAATGGCGAGAGAGGGACACCGGAGAGGTTTTAGTGGGTATTACGTCCTTTTCAGGGCGTCGAGTCCCACATAATTCTGGTCCCCCCCAGACCAGTTTATTCGTGAATGAATTTCCTCAACGAAACAAAAAAAAAAGGTACTCGAAAGTGGAACGCTTAAATTAGGTCCAATTGCTTTTTTAATAAAATCAGTGTCACTGTAATGAGGGATGGCATAGATATCTATAACACAGGCTTTATAGCCTAGCGTAGATATTTAAGGCTAGCCAATACAATCAACGCAAACATAGATTTAAGTAAGTACCTAACTATTAGTTATATTTAGAAAAATGATTGTTTTTGGAATCGTTTGTCTGTATTTCTATGCAATAAATTTCATTTCATTTCAATTAAATCCACCCACCTCAGTCATAGCCGGTGCCGCCGGCGTTCGTGTTTCGCGTGCGTATTGTTGTCTCGATCGCACTTCGATCTAGACACGTCTTTCCATCTTTATTGTTCATTCGGTAGTATATTGCAACAGATTGGAAAAAGCGTGTCTTTGCATTTAGTTGTAATGTATGTAACACAACACAGGCCATTTGTTGAGTTAGCGCTGGAAGAACACCATCCGGCGAATGGGACCGCGGTCCTTTATCTAGCGGTCCCAAACGACGGAAGCCTCGTCTAAACAGAATTTTACTTACATCTATAGTTTTCCGGCGAATGGGACCGCGGTCCTTTATCTAGCGGTCCCAAACGACGGAAGCCTCGTCTAAACAGAATTTTACTTACATCTATAGTTTTCCGGCGAATGGGACCGCGGTCCTTTATCTAGCGGTCCCAAACGACGGAAGCCTCGTCTAAACAGAATTTTACTTACATCTACAGTTTTCCATGATAAAAACAACCTACAGGAAAATTCGTAGGTGGCGTGTTATTTTGATTCTTATCAGGCACCTAATTAGGTACCTAGCTACTTTCTATATAATCTGGCATGATGTTGAGTTGACTGACTGATAAGACAATGAGTAGAAAGGTTCACTCGGAGGACATCGCTATCTATTATCTACCAAAGTCTGATAATATGCTTGCAACGTAACAGTACAAAAAAGGATTTATCCTACCTTCACCCTGGTTTGTCTGCGTGCCTAGGGGGCAATTGGGATTTCTTATTGCAAGTGCTTCTAATGTATAAGTAGGTCCCTATATCACTTTCTAGGTGATATTATGGTCGAACGAACGGATGTATCTTTTCGAAAAAAAAAACCATCATTTCATTCGTCTGTCGTCCGTTTTCAAACTTAAATTTGAACTTTTTCTTTGCGCTTGTGCAATAATGCGTTGCTAAAGTAGTATTTTATTGCCGTTTCCTTGTTGTTTTCGGTTAGAGTTACAAGTTTTTTGAAATTTCATTCATAAGCGTTAATTGACATAAAGTTTCTTGGATTCTAACCGAGCTGTGTACTTAGGGACCTACCTAACTATTCTGGGTGACTGTAATCTGTACCCGAAAATCCGTACCCGAATTTATTAGCTGTAAACGGCTACCGAATTTATTCGTTATTACTGTAAACGATACCCGAACTTTTTGACATTCCAATTGTTTTCAATTGGTACAGTCAACTAGAAAATATCGTAGAAAATTCTGTCAGCTTTAACAACAGCAAAGAGTGTGAATAATTTTTTGGTTTTACTTTAGCTACTACCCGTGACTTCGCTTGCGTGATCTATAGTCTGCTTATAATAAACGGAACCACAAAAATGCCTCTGTGTCAAAAAAGTAGGTCAGTGTCAAGTGTCGGTCACGTAATGCTTACTAAACTTGGAAATATAATATCTTGCATTAGGTAGGTACTTACCTACTCTTATTGCAAACTTTGTATTGTAGTACTAAGTAGCGAGAGAATAGGCAGTACCTAATATTTACTAAAAGGGCAAACACACTGTGTATACGTGAACAAAATAAAATAGAGATTTATACTCATCACCTCTAAGAAAAAAACAAATTTTACATCGAAACATACAGCAATGGAACTGGCGGCCTTATCGCTAAAAGCAATTTCTTCCAGGCAACCAAAACGCTGGGAGAAAAATAAAGGACGGCGGTGCTTCTTAACATATATCTAAACTATTAATAAGTTCTAATACACATATTACCTACTAAACCAATAAGTACACTTATCATCATCATCATCATCACCAGCCTATATTAGTCCACTGCTGGACATAGGCCTCCCCTAATGAGCGCCATGGCGCCCTGTCTTCAGCTTGCCGCATCCAACATCTGCCTGCAGTCTTTCGCAGTGAAGTGGCAGTGGGCCGTCCATATCTCGTGAAGAACCGACAACCGCTGGGGTAAACGTGTTCTTGAGTGGAGACCGCGACTAGGCAAACGTAGTGTAGGACGCCCTCCAGCCAGGTGGGATGACGATCTGCGAAAGACACTAATACATACAAGAAAATAATTAAACTTAGTAACTATATTGGACATGCTAAATAATATAATGTGACGTGACGTAAAATGGACGATCCACACAGCATCGTCTAGCCCCGAAGTAATCAGAGGGGTGAGTCTATTTGACGTTAGTTCTATTTGACGTCTGTGTGTCTGTCACCTACGTCGTCTGTTACCTTTCGCGGTATCAGGACACTTGCGCGAAAGACACTTGCGCGAAGGACATTTTCGCGAATGGACATTTGCGCGAATGGACATTTGCGCGAATGGACACTTGCGCGAAGAGAGATCCACCTTTCACCCCTAAACGGCTGAACGGATCTGAATGAAATTTGGTAGAATGGTAAATGGTATCCCGGGGACGGACATAGGGGGCTAGCTGCGGGCAGCAGCTAGTCACACTAATATTATTAAAGCGAAAGTTTGGATGGACGGATAGATGGATGGATAAGAAATCAAATAATATCGCAAAAATTTTCGACTTCGACGGGACTTGACTTCGTGGTGTAGTTGGTTATCACATCCCCGTACTGAGGGGAGGACGCGGGTTCAAGTCCCGTCGAAGTCGAAAATTTTTGCGATATTATTTGATTTCTTAGAAATTACCCTTAGTGTGGGGTTACGCACTATAATAACAAAAAACCTTAGAATTAAGCTACGCGACACCTCTCGTCAAACGAACTAAATGTAACTTTAGTCTTTGAACAGGATTGGATAAACTTCAATGTTTCCCCTGTAGGTGGAGCTAACGGCGCTAGAGACCGTAGGAAGTCGCAGAGATTTTCGACTTCCACGTCACTTGACTTCGTGGTGTAGTTGGTTATCACATCCCCGTACTGAGGGGAGGACGCGGGTTCAAGTCCCGTCGTCGAAGTCGAAAATTTTTGCGATATTATTTGATTTCTTAGAAATTACCCTTCGTGTGGGGTTACGCACTATAATAACAAAAAACCTTAGATGGATGGATGTTTGTTACGTCTTCACGCCAAAACTTCTGAAGAGATTGAGCTGAAATATTGCATCGGTGTAGCTCTAAGCCTGGAATCAAATATAGGCTACTTTTTATCAGCTCCCATGGGATGGGATAGAAATTACCTTTGAACGTATTTTATAAATTTCGTCTCATTATACGACGACTCATCATCACATCACACTAATATTATAAATGCGGATGTTTGGATGGATGGATGGATAGATGTTTGTTACCTATTCACGCCAAAACTACTGAACGGATCGGGCTGAAATTTTGCATACAGGTAATTAATCCTGGAATCAAATATAGGATACTTTTGATTCCATAAATCAGTTTCCATGGGATAAAAATCACCTCTAAACGTTTATAGAAACAACGCGTGCTAAGCCGCGGGCATAAACAGATCTGCAGATCAGTGGCGTAGCGTGCCTTGGCGGGGCCCCGTATAAAAATTGATTGAAACGTTACACACGAATACATTTCGTTACTCGCATTTTTCGTACTTACGAATGATAGATGATTTCTAGGTTATGTTTTTGTATTGAAAACTATTTGTTCCGAAACTGGTCATGAGTGACTTGAATGAAAATACCTAAGTATATAAGTGTATTATTTTTGGCTCTAAATTTTAAAATCACACTAAAATATCGTAAACTCAACAACTGATGGTTGAGCAAGCA
Organism: Eupithecia subfuscata; assembly: GCA_963564075.1. Taxonomy (NCBI): domain Eukaryota; kingdom Metazoa; phylum Arthropoda; class Insecta; order Lepidoptera; family Geometridae; genus Eupithecia; species Eupithecia subfuscata. Next base: position 13,768,953 of record OY751106.1, read on the forward strand.
TAAAATTCAAGATATTTATTTCTTGTATTGAAAACAAAAAAAAATTATACTTAATAAAAACCGATAATTTTCCGAGTAGACCAAATGTATGTTATTGAACAAATCATGTGATATAATCGAAAAACAATACACGCGGCATAGACAACTAGTCTTGTGGCTCACAGAATATCCGCGTTAGCCGATGTAGGGTGCTGCCAAGCCAACTTTTGAATGCACGCTTTACGCGTGAAAAAAAGAAATTGCTCTTTTGACTTTTGTCATATCTGAAATGAAAAAAAATTGGGAAGTTTTTATTAATTTTTGCTTACGCACGTCGGGGGCCCCCGTGGCCCGGGGGCCCCGTATAATTGATACGGCAGATACGGCGGTAGCTACGCCCCTGCTGCAGATATTTGTTCAGGGGTTCTGGATGTTTTTCTGTGTATAATAAAAAATATCTATCTATGTAGTTTATTGTATTATGTATATCAGTTATCTAGTACCCATAACACAAGCTTTGCTTACCTTGGGGCTAGATAATGGTGGGTGTATTGTCCAGCATTATTATTATTATTATAAACTAGTATTCTATAAATTTCGTGTCATTATGCGACGACTCATTATAATTTTTATTTTTATATTCAGATAAACTGTGTGTACCTCCTACATCCGATTCACATCTAGACAGCCACAAACGGTTTTTTTATGCGAAAGTGTATTCATTTGCATATTTAATTAAAAAACCATTTCTATACAAAAGAATAACAAGATAGAGCTATTCATTTTTTAAAGGTCTTGGATTGAACAGACAGACATTAGACATGACAATTATATTGAAGTTGAGAACCACAAACATAAAGTTATGCTAGAATCCGAGATATTTAATGTAAACAAACGGATTTTAAACCTAAAGAAATATTAATGCAAAAATATTATACGTCACTCACACACACGTATTATTGTGTCATTAGAGCAAATCGCAGAAGTTTAAAATAATGTTTGCTTTTGCTTTGACAGCTTTTATTCGCAGTTAATGATTGTATCGGGTATTTATCGCGTACCTTTTGTTTTATTTCCCCTACGTTTCTACCGCGTTACAGCGATCGTGGTCACGGAGCTTTTATTCATCATTTCATTCGTCTCTCGTCCGTTTTCGAACTCGAATTGGCACTTTTACACAGCGCGTGCAATTGCGCATTGTTGATTCCAGGATTAGAATTATCTGTACCTACTTATGAAAAATGTCAGCTCGATCCGTTCAGTAGTTTTGCCGTGAAGAGGTAACAAACATCCACCTATTCATCCATCCATCCATCTATCCATCCATCCAAATTTTCGCATTTATATTACTACTTTATTCACAAAAAAAATTATACTAGTACCTATTTACAACTGAAACAATTGAGCTAACTGCTGACTGTTGCAAACAGTCTACAGATAGCTCAACTGATCCATATCATCACCAGTCGGAAGCGTCTCCAAGACGCTGGCTGCATTGCCATTTAGAATATTAGTGTGATAAAAAATATATTGGATTTTAGAACAGAGTATCGTAGAGTATAGGTCGAAAATGTTGCCAAATGTGTCCTTGAGTGAAACAGTCGACAGGTGGAGGTGCCAGCTGCGTCCCACATAATAACTGAAAGGAACTTTCTTATATCCGTTTTATTGTAGGACACTAAAAATATCTAGATGGCGAGGTCATATTCAAAATTAGCTCTTGAGACTTTTTAGTTTATATTACTACTTACTGTGTCCAAAAGTGGGAACCTTTGGGCACAGTAAGTTTCCCTGTTTTCTTAAATAACTCGTGTATCACTCAAACGCAGAATACTAAACAGTAGTGATGTGCCGAGTCGCTGTTTTGGTGAATCGAGTCGGTTTAAACGGTATTCGAATCATGACTCGATTCCGGTATTCGAGCCAAGTACTCGAGTTCTCTTTTTTGGTATTCGAATGTTGACTCGAATTTCTGGACTCGAGTCCAAGACTCGGGTCCTGGACTCGAGTTCAAGACTCGGGTCCTGGACTCGAGTCCACGGCCGTGCACCGCTTAGCATCCGTGTGGTAGTCTTTCATATGATACAATAGGAGATACAACTCGCACCACGCCTCCGGCGCGGCGTCTGTGTGTGGAACTGTGGAGGCCTTAAAAGGAATCGTGCCCGGCGTACTCGAATCATAATAAATTGGTATTCGAGTAGGCGAGTCCTAAGCAGGAATCGAGTCTGACTCGAGTCATCCGTACTCGGCACATCACTACTAAACAGAAAGAAATCCAGAGAATCGCGGTAGCATAAACATCTCAAGAGACTCGCTAGGAAGTTGGATCAAGGGCCAGATTCAAAAGGCGGTACTCCTGGACTCGGCGCGCATCGTCAGGAGGTTCCTCTCCCGATTGGAAAAATTCTTTCACCGTTAGGAAGCTTACTTTTCAGGGAGTGACCTAAAGTGATCCTATAAGGGTTCCTATTTTTCTTTTGAGGTACGGAACACTTAAATTTATTTTATAACGAGATCTTAAATAAATAAAGAGTGTAATTATCTTGCACAATTTTTTATTGCATTGAAATTTACTATCTATCTACATATTGCGTAGCAGAGCGATTGAGTTCGACGATTGAATTCGATTCGATTGGCAAAGGACGGTAAAGAGTGCAGTTGTTGTTATTATTATTAGATACTAGCTTCTGCCTCCTGTTTCACTGCGGGAGTCCGTAACCCTATATTCCCGGATTAAACAGTCTATAATACAAATTAAATAATGTTCTATCTCTACAAAATATGATGAAAACTGGTTTAGAGATTCTCTACACCAATTTTCATCTTATTTTGTACAATAGTTTTGGAGATCTTAGGCAACAATCACGTTCAATTTCAGTGCGAGATGTGAACATATCTCGCACTGAAATTGGTGTTCAAAAACGAGAAAGCCTGTGAAATCTATGTGTCAGCCATAATTTTACATCTCTAGATATATTCGGGATGACTTTAATCGCAATGTGCTAAAAAGGTAATAATTGCACTTTTCGAACACTTAATTGATTGTTATGACTTATGAGTTGATAATACTTGATGAGATTCACATTTTAATTGACTACCACCGGAGGAGCGGTATTTCTGCTTAATTTAATAACGTTGTTTCGGAGCTATGACTGTTGATGTTTACGTTTTGGAGATAACAACAAGTATTACTAGGTACAACTACCTGTTTAAATAGTGGATATAAAAGTACATTAGTTGAACTATTTAGTGAAACCCATGCGGGTCGATAACGCAGCGCAGTGTGCAACTTGACTAAGCGATAACGAGCTCTGAATAGTTATGCAACGAAGTTGTTTTAATAGCAACACCGCGTTTTAATGGTTAGGCTTATGATACTTTCGTAAGATGCCTTTTATTTCGATTTAGATGGCGAGATTTGACGACCTCTGTGGCGCAGCGGGCGAAGGTTTGCCTGCGACGCAGGAGGTTGCGGGTTCGATTCCCGCCTCGGGACAAATGTTTGTACGATCTGCAGACATTTGTCCAGGGCGTTCTGGATGTTTTCTATGCATAATAAAAAATATCTATCTATGTAGTGTATTGTATTAAGTATATCAGTTATCTGGTACCCATCAGCTGCAAGGGTTAGCGGCGAACTGTGAACGCCGCTGCTTCGAGGCTGAACACACAAAGTGGCGATCACAATAGGCCAATCATGGCCGCAGTGATACGAAAGCCACCAAAAGTAAATAAAAAAAAAAATATCTGGTACCCATAACACAAGCTCTGCTTACCTTGGGGCTAGATAATGCTGTGTGAATTGTCCTACATTATTATTATTATTAAGTATAGATTAAAGCTAGAAAAAAGCCAAACTCAATGTAGAATGTTTGCAAATAAACCACCCGCATAAAAGGGCGCCATTTTGTGTACCTAAAGGAAGCCGGACAGAGAATACGTTTTGGAACAGCGTAAGTGCAAAAAACAAGTTTTTGGTTATTTACAAGAAAACTACACAACTTATTCAGAAACTGGTTCAAGAAACAAAAGAATTAGTAATTGAATTACCTACGAATCAAAACATAAGTAAGTAATTTCAATAGACTGCAGGGTTCCTGAGATCTCGACCAAATTATGTGCAAACAGTGCACTTTTATGATTTTTTATCGTAATTTATTTCTCATCCATCATTTCACATTCAGCGAACCAAATAAAAAATGTTGAACTTTATGTAGGTAATTCTAGATTTCTTCCACGGGGATCCCTTGAGTATTGAGGTCCAAGCTTAGCTTGACAACCAAATCCGTTAGGTAGCCACTGTTTGCTGATTGCCTTTAGAATCCCGTCATTCTCTGAATACCCTTAAAATGTCTGAATACTCTTTAAATGGCAATATGGCTTCTGCCGGTATCTATTATATAAAAAAACAGGTAAATAATTTAATATTTTGTAGAGTCTTATGTCTCGAAATAATGACGCAAGTCAGGCGTTATCACTCTATCATTTACTTGCACAAAGAGCAGCAATTTCCTTTCATAATCTTCAAATTTATTGCAATAGGGTTGCCAACAAAGCAATTTGAGAAATTTCGTAATACAATAACTGAAAGATAATGAAGTCTGTTTTGTAATCTATTTCTTGTTTTACTTACGTTAGAGCTTGAAATGGTTCAAGTGAATGGTCCTTCGGTTTCGTTTTCTTATGTGTTGGTTTAATAAAATGTTAATTTTATATATTCAATATGGTAACTTAAGTAATTAATAAAAATAATTGAGTTATAACTGTTATAATTATAAGTTATTATATATTAAACTTCGTCCTCGGGATAATAAGATTACAATGTAGTTACGCCTCTAGTATAAACCAAGATGACTTAGGGCTGGATGGGAGTGATGATTATTTTTTTGCTCAGCTGTGCGATTACGCAAAACCACCCATCTTATATTGACATTTGAAACCCCTTTGAATGGCCTTCGTAATTTGCTATTGTATGGATATGACCATTGAAATGGCTTTCAAGGCCATTCAAATGTCAATTTTAGGATGGGTATTTTTTGCGTAATTGCACAGCAGATCTCATATTTAGTGCGGACTGGCTTATACTAGAGGCGTAACTACATTGTAATCCTATTATCCCTTCGGACGAATTTTTCATATAATTATGATAGAACTTCACGTACAAGTAAGTTCGTTTATTAATATAATATAACTCTTAACCAAAGGAAAGGTCACACCACAACGATGTTGTTGTGTCCACTGTCCGATAGATTCCAAAACGATAATTAATTCAAAGTTTGTTTTAGCAAAGATTCAAATGATAGCAAAATATGGCTTACAATGTACGCAAAACTTCTTATCTGCTATCTAAATTACTCGTAGAACTTAGAAAATAGTAAAAACTCGACTGAAGATATGACCTTCTTCATTTCCCAGGAGGAGGTAATAAAAATGAAAAAATGAAAATGAAAATATATTTATTTAGTAATAACAATCTTACAGAAATTTTCCTGCGGTCTCCACACTAGGCAAAGCCTGTATCGTGGAAACCAGTAATTTGACTTAGCTTAACGAAATTTCGGACTACTTGCTAACAATGAGATGGAAAATAAAATGTAATAAGGAATATAAGAAGAGGAATAAGATCACATCCTCTAAACTAAATCATATAAAATAAACAAAATGCATAAATCTAGTATCTCATGTAGATGTGATTTAAAGAAACATTAATGAAAACACAAAAATAAAACAAGCATGAAATAGTAAAAGCTCCTTTCAACATAGTATTCGAAGTAATTCTTCGGTTGAGTCGTAGGAGAGGGAACAAACGGAGGAAAAAGAACAAACACTTTTTCGTATAATACAGGGCCCTACATCAAGCTCTTTGTAACTATTTCTTCGAGATGACGCGGTGTAGCGGTGACTTATGCCTACTGCCGGGTTCTACCATAGCTCTTAACACAAGGTTATAGAGCTCAAATTAACTTTATTGATCAAGCATTTTATATCAGAGGCCAAGAGCAATGTGACTTTCAATGTACGTATTTGGTTGTTCGGGAAGCTACCATTCGAGTTTCCTGATCAATAAAATAGGTACGACGTACCTGTACTTACATTGGCACAAGTCTGAAGGGGCTAACCTAGCAGGTTTGGTTGTCAAACTAGGCTTAGATCTCAGTACTTACGGGATCACCGTGGTAAAAAAGTTGGTTGTCTGTAAAGTCGGTTTACTGACGATAGTTGAACGTGACAACGTCTTAAGAAAATACTGATGGAATGGTAGCATTTGATACTCGATCAAAACATGTAAATGTACTATAGTATAGCAGCTGTCCACGCAGAAGCATCGCTCACTCAAGTAGGAGAGAGATGGATGTCGAGTGCTCTCGCTTGCACTTCAAGCCTTACATGGAACGCCTCAGAGCGAGGTAACGCCACATGACGTCATGAGCGAGGTAACGCCGCATGACGTCATGTTTTTTCGTGCGTGCAGCCGGCTCTATCGAATTATAAGACGTTGTCACGTCAAAACTCGAATTACATAAAATTCAACTTTTTTCTTTGGTTCCTTGAATGTGAAAACACGATAAGAATAAAAATACGATAAAAAAACATGAAAGTGCACTGTTTTGCACATAATTTAGTCGAGACCTCAGGAACTCAGCGGTCTATTGAAATAGGTAACTTATGTTCTGATCTAGCATTCAAAAAAATTGGTGGAATAATACAGTAGAGCTGCATATCTCGCCTGAGTACAGGCACGTGAATATTTTAGGAGTAAATAGTACTTAACTAGATAAAGAAATTATTTACAGTAAAATTAGATTTCACATTCAACTAACCAAAGAAAAAAGTTGAATTAACTTTTTTCTTTGGTTCCTTGAATGTAAAAACACGATAAGAATAAAAATACGATAAAAAATACATGAAAGTGCACTGTTTTGCACATAATTTAGTCGAGACCTCAGGAACTCAGCGGTCTATTGAAATAGGTAACTTATGTTCTGATCTAGCATTCAAAAAACTTGGTGGAATAATACAGTAGAGCTGCATATCTCGCCTGAGTACAGGCACGTGAATATTTTAGGAGTAAATAGTACTTAACTAGATAAAGAAATTATTTACATTAAAATTAGATTTCATTGAAATAATTGAATTAAATAAACACAAATATTAATAAATTTGTTCTAATCAAAACTTGTGCTCTCAATCTTGAGTAGTACTTCATTGTACCTAGTTGTGAACAAATGTTACTGAATTACAAAAAATGGTAGAGCAACAAAAAAATTAACGGATTGAGGTTGTTGGGCACCGCTACCGCAAAACAAAAAAATGTGCATTCAAATATGGCTTTACGAGTAACTCTCATTTAGATGCATTTCATATTGACAACATGAGATGTCGCGCGATCCACTCGTTTGAAGCTAGTGGCAAGCCATTTTCAACCGACGAAAAACGGAGGAGGTTTTCAAGTCGACACGTTTATTTTTTTTATGTATGACAACGCATAACTTTTTACAGAGTAGTCCGATTTTGATAATTCTTTTTTTATTGGACAGGGTATACCCCGAAGTTGGTCCCATATACATACATTTTAACTAGGTGAATTCCAAGTTGGTTTATAGTTTTTTAAAACACGCCAAGTTATGTCACTCTGTATCTTGTCTAAGTCCATATTTGAATGAACATTTTTGTGTAACAGCGTTTAATGTGCGCAGAGCTTTAACTGTCATTCAAAGGGTGCGGGTATGTATATGATAATATGGATATAGAGATAAGGGCTGATAGGGGAAGATAAGTGTCTTATCTGTTACATAAGGGTCTACCGGTACCGCACATGGTTAGAATAAGGACACGTTGTTTTTATTCTGATGTTTACAAATAGGGTGGCATTTTACAAAGGTTCATTATAATGCTGTGATCTTGAGTGGAGACCACGAGTCGGCAAACGTAGTGTAGGACGTCCTCCGGACATGTGGGATGACGATCTGCGAAAGATTGCGGGCAGATGCTGGATGCGGCAAGCTGAAGACAGGGCGCTATGGCGCTCATTAGGGGAGGCCTATGTCCAGCCGTGGACTAACATTATGGGCTGATAATTATGACCACTCCCTTTAATGCCCAAAGGATTTTATATCTCAACAGATTTTTTTAAAGGCTGCGCCCAAAGATATTCAGTTTCTAGAGGCCTATTTTTCTTCTAGAGATTTCACTTTTTTTATAAATAGTAAACAATAAATGTTCTTAAACTAAAAATATCGTAGATCAAATGTTGACCCCCTCAATGTCCAGAATCACCCCTATCGACTTAGTACACCCTTTTCGTGGCACCCTGTATATTAGCCGTAGGAGCAAAAGGCACACTTGGTTACGTCAATTGACTCAAATGTTGACCCCCTCAATGTCCAGAATCACCCCCTTTCGACTTAGTACACGATTTTCGTGGCACCCTGTTTATTAGCCGTAGGAGCAAAAGGCACACTTGGTTACGTCAATTTACATTTCACTTATTAAAGACTTACTAAAATAAATAATCAAAGCAACACACAACATAGAAATTGATACCTATGCTACACGTACGTACCTACAACTACTTCCATCCCAAGGTTGTCTGGAAGAGACCCATCTTAGCGATAAGGCCACCCATTGTGCAACTCTGTATCTCCCTTTTCCTGTATTTTTATTTTTGTGTTTTCTTGATGTGCAATAAAGTTTATATTGTACTAGCTTCTGCCCGTGGCTTTGCACGCGTTGTTTCTATGGAAACATTTTGAGGTTATTTTTATACGATGGGAACTGATTTATAGGATAAACAGTAGCCTATGTTTGATTCCAGGGTTAGACTTACCTGTATGCAAAATTCAGCCTGATCTGTTTAGTACTTTGGCGTGAAGAGGTAACAAACATCCATCCATCCATCCAAACTTTCGCATTTATAATATTAGTGTGATGTGATGCATTGTCCGCTTGCGGGTAAAATAGGTGCCTATTCTACTATCTTTGTTACAGCCAATAAACCTTATTGTTTCATTGTTAGTTGTAATAATCACAAACTAAACAATAAGGTGTTTTTACGTGTGGAAATATTGACCTAGGTTCTAGCACGTTTCGTCACGTAGTCGAACTAATGTGTTACTTAACGATACTGTTGCAGTTGCGTCCTCAGTGGGCAGCAGATAACACAAAACAACTCACAAACGTACTCAATATACAGGGTGGATTTTTGAGATGGGACAGCAAGGGCAGGTACCAACTGTTATAGTTACAGGAAAACGTTTCTAGGAGACCATGCATAACATTTTAAGATATTCCGAACTGTATTCACAGATTTTGGAAAAAATGTAGAGTCAGGAAGAAAATGGTAAACACAAAAACTTTTTTTGATGCCAATCGATCCCGTCTCTTAAAAGGATCAAAAGTCTCTACTGCACCGACTGAGGTTTGAGACTTGAGTACTAGAAATATCAGAAATCGCGAAAAACTTTTTCCATACATTTCGGTACTAGTATAGGTGTATATTAAAGGTGTATATGTATAGGTACTAGTATAGGTATAATATCTGTGATTTCGGTAAGAGAGTCAAACTTCTTCATTGGCCAAACTTTTTGTTCTGGGTAGATCCGCTATAAAGAAGTTGTTGTTGGTTAGGTAAAAAAAAGTTATTGAATTTAGGTACTCGTGAAAACGGCGGTCATTTTGAGCAATTACAATAACCTCTCAGGTGGCGGACCATAGCGCGCCGCTAAGTCCATTGCGTGGCAGGGTTTCCGCCAGCATGCTGGCCGCCAGCGCGGAAATGGGATGTGATGCATTATTTCGCTGATTTCTTGATTATTATCTAGTAATACCTCGTAACATCTATATACATTTGTATTCTCCCTGAAATGTATGGCCTCTTGCCACCGGGGCGGATAATCTGTATCCTTTAAATGGTATAGGTACAGTCAGCTGCACAGACATGTATACACTTCCAAGATTTAACTTTTATATTATTCGGAACTTTTCAAATAAAAGGACATGCACACGTTTTTCGTACAAAGTAGTCACCGTACTTCGTCAGAATGCGGTACATAAATTATCACAATTACTATACACTTACTATTTAGTCAAATTGAAAACTTAGGAGTGTATACATATTTTTGCAGCCGACTGTACATCCGATCGAATGCTACAAATTCTCCATAAAATGTATGGCCTCTTGCCACCGGGGCGGATAATCTGTATCCTTTAAATGGTATAGGTACGTGTAAAGGATACAGATTCACCAGAAACTTCGAATGAAATAATCTCATTATGTACTATTATACTGGCAACACTCTGCTATTACCTCAAGTAACAAACAGTCTGCGCGCACGCACATTGAAATACGCAAAAAATATTCTTGTTTACATGTTTTATTGCAATTAGCTATCGTAATCGTTTCGTCATAGAACAAGTTAACCTATACCTATTGGATAATAGAGAATCTACAATCATGAATGACTACGGTAGAGTTGTAAAAGAAATCATTTGAGAAAGTTGTCTTGAGTTGTAAAAAGGTACATCATTAGGTATATCTAACTACAAACGACCACTGCTGGACATATGCCTCCCGCGTGCGACGCCACAAATAGCATTTCTGAGCGGCCTCCAAAGAACTAGCTAGAGGTAGTACATAGCTAGAGGCTTAGAAGAAGAAGGCTTAGAATGATAGTAGACACAAACGAGGTGTAAAACAAAAATGCGACAAATATGTCTCTTTTTCCTATTCGTATACGTGCGCTCTTGTGTATGCAAGCACTGAAGTTACCTATATGACGACCTCTGTGGCGCGGTGGGCGAAGGCCTGCCTGCGACGCAGGAGGTCGCGGGTTCGATTCCCGCCTCGGGACAAATATTTGTACGATCTGCAGATATTTGTTCAGGGTGTTCTGGTCGTTTTCTATGTATAATAAAAAATATCTATCTATGTACTCGTATATTATTATGTATATCAGTTATCTAGTACCCTAACACAAGCTCTGCTTACCTTGGGGCTAGATAATGCTGTGTGAATTGTCCAGCATTATTTATTATTATTTATTTATTATTATATGCTTGTCAACTCACATAGGTACATATTATATAGATTCAGTTTTGGCTACAAAATCATGCGAATTGTTCAGTGACACTGGTGGCAATTCAGATATCGCCAAAAATAAATTAAAAACATTTTAAAGGCTAAAGATGATATTCCTCTGTTCTGACATAAGTGACTCTTACCTCTGTGGCTATTTGGGATGTCGTCGTCGACAACGGGGTTAAATGTCTGAAAACACCATCGCTACGCACTATACCTACCTAAATAAAAAATAACCCTCGATATTTTGATTTTCTAAAAACTTTGATAGGATGTAGGCAATTACTAAAAAAATATCTATTTATGTGTCTTGAATAACAAACTTATAATATGCTATTGGGTCCCTAATAGCAATTAAAAATAGCTATAAATTAGGTTCCTGCCTACAAGTTCTCTAGTTTCAGTTTCAATAATCTCTACCTATCATTCCACCTGGCTTTTTCCACCAAGACCAGGTGGTATTGCAGACCAAGTAACCAGTGTAAGCTATAGTTAAGATAATTGACAGACAGCCACAAAACACCATGAGGTATATTGTGATAAGATATTTAATGAGCGTATCCAGTTTTCCCGATTCAGAACGTCTGGCACCTGGCGGCAAATTATGTTAAACCCAAGAAGCTTATATCTTGCTAAACTTCTTGGTTAAACCTATCGCTAAAACTCTGAATAACTTGTGGAGCCTGTATCTCCAGGTAATTTTGCTTTGTTAGTATTTTCTGTTGACGTGTCTTACTGGGTAATAGTTTACTATTTATTTTGTTATGCCTAATTATCACAAAAATTTTATAAATCTAGTTACCTATCTTTTGCTATGGTGGTACTTAAGCTGTAGGGTTTCGTGGTTTCGATCTTTATAGATCACATAGACCAGAACGCCCTGGACAAATGTCTGCAGATCGTACAAACATTTGTCCCGAGGCGGGAATCGAACCCGCAACCTCCTGCGTCGCAGGCAGATCTTCGCCCGCTGCGCCACAGAGGTCGTCATAGTAGGATAGGATAGGATAGGATTTGCTCAAAAAAGGCGAGAACTCTACATGTTACATTCAAACCCGCCGAGAGAAGCAATAAGTATCCGTACATACAGACTTCGATCTAGGTACTGGTTTCTCAAACTTGTTCAGCGACTTTATTTGCGATGACTAAGTGAGGTGTTTCGCATTAAAAAACAATTGGAAGGGCTTGATAGTTCCCTGTAGGTTGCGCGTGAGCTGGTTCTGTGTTTTGATGAGACTTCAATTATATTCCTTCTTTTATTTAGGTCCCACGGTACCGCTGCAAAGATGTAGTGGAACCCAATCGTATGTACCCAATGACGAGACCGTCATTGTATTTGCCCCCAAAGAAGAAGAAAGAATTCGCCCCATATCGGGGCCGTATTTTTGTCTCGTCTGGTTTTTTTAGTTGTTGTCTTTATCAGGGTTGGACAACCACGCTCGATGACACCTACTCCACTATCGGCCCAGCCCTGGTAAAACAGATTTGTCCACCCGAACGAAGCCTTGAGCGGAAGCTAGTATACATACCTATCTATACTAATATTAAAAAGAGGAAAGATTTGATTGTTTGTTTGTATTGAATAGGCTCCGAAACTACTGGACCGATTTGAAAAATTCCTACCGTTAGGAAGCTTACTTTTCAGGGAGTGACATAGGCTATATTTTATCCAGGAATTCCCACGGGAACGGGATCTACGAAGGTGAAACCGCGAGGCGATCGTCTAGTACATACTAAAATATCACAAAGGCGAAAGTAACTTTGTCTCTCTATCTGCATAGATACAAGTAAAAAGGGGGAGATCAGGTACCAGCCTTTCGAAAGTGGAAGGTTCAAAATAAGTGCAATTAGGTGCACCCACCTCAGTCATAGTCGGACTAAACAGCTGAATGGATATCCCCGGGGCGGACGTGGGCTACTTGAAAGCGCGTGCAAAGCCACAGGCAGAAGCTAGTAGTAATACATACAATCAAAGGACTTAGGTATTAATAACCTGGTATGCATACCCTACATTCAAGTCATTCATCACGTTTTCCTCCTGCATGTAAACAAATGATTCATTCCTGACTTATTTTGCAACCTAACATAAGTTGCACAAGAGCTAAATTACAAATTTTAAAACCCCCCGACAGATTTTCATGAAACATGGCTAAGAACACTCGGGATAAAATTATCTATGACACAAAAAAAACTAAACGAAAATCTGTTTATCCGTTTGGGAGTTACAATACCACAGACAGACACACAGATACACAGACAGACGCGTTAAACCTAAAACACCCCTCTCCTTTTGCGTCTTGGGCGAAAAATATTACCTATCAATAGAGTTATTGTTATGTTTTATTTATGACGACCGATGTGGCGCGGCGGGCGAAGGTCCGCTTGCGACGCAGGAGGTTGCGGATTCTATTCCCGCTCTGGGACAAATGTTTGTACGATGTGCGAATATTTGTTCCGGGTGTTCTGGGTATTTTCCATAAAAAATATCTATTGTAATGTATTGTATTATTTATATCCGTTTCGATGCAGGAGGGTTTGATTCCCGCCTTGGGACAAATGTTTGTATGATCTGCTAATACCTATTTGTTCCGGGTGTTCTGGGTATTTTCCATGTATAATAAAAAATATCTATCTATGTAGTGTATTCTATTATGTATTATCAGTCATCTAGAACCCATAACACAAGCTCTGCTTAGCTTGGGGCTAGATGATGCTGTGTGGATTGTCCAGCATTATTTATTTAAAGTGTTTTTTTACTTAAAGGTATGAGGAAAACATTACCTACGCGTAACTTAGAACCTAGAACCAATTAGTATTGAAATTATGCATTAGGTCCTAGATTAATTATTTATGTAAGAGACTAAACTAATTTGAGGTTTTCCTTGAAACACAATGTGATGGGAATAGAGCTAGACAAGTATTCATGATTCTCTGCATAAAATTACGATTATGCTTTAGGTATCAATGTTACATTGTAAAGGTGTTATTTATATTTCTACTACTTAATTTATTAATTATTGTAAAAATAACATCTAGAGTGTTTTTTTTTTCAGTGGGTATTATAATCCTACTAAAAGATGTTATAAAGACGGAAGTTAATGCCGTTTTGAAGATGTTTGGCCGAAGACAGCGACAAAATAAAACTACTGAATGGAAGAGGCTGAAATTTTGCATACAGAAAGATCTGAACCAAGAATAACATACTTACTACTTTTAATTCTAATGAACGCGTGTGAAGCCGTTGGCAGAAGCTAGTAATTTATATTTGTTTTGTTCATAATCCACGAATTCACCTATTTTTTCTTCATTCTGTTCTGTACTTTGATCCTTGCATTCCATTTGAACGTATTTATCTTCATCGTACCTATGTATGCTTTAATATGTCACAATCATTAATAGACAGACATAACATCCTGTACAGCGTAATAGAAATAAAGAATTAATAAAACGTCAGTTGCGAGTCGAACTCCCGCATTAAGGGTTCCGTTTAATTGTAAGACCTTATTTCTTGCCAAATATCATGATTCTAGGTCTACGGGAATACCCTATAGGTTTTGGTCCATAACGAGCATTAAAAGTAATTTTTTTAGTAAATAAATTATGAATTTATGATTTTCGGACTTTTCCCTTTACTTGTGCTCTAAGACGTTGCTGCTCACCAAATTTCATGATTCTATTTCTACCGGAAGTACCCTATAGGTTTTGTGTGCATGTGAGTCCCTTGGAAATTTCAAAATATTCGGACATACGGCTGTAACTTTTGAGTGAGTTGACTTAGAAGATTAATTTATATCACGGCTTCAAGACGTTATACGGACTTGAGTATTTGACGTTAATTTCAACTCGATACGTCCACTCATTCCTGAGAAAAGAGGGTTGACAGACGGACAGACCGACAGACTGACAACAAGTGATCCTTTATGGGTTCCTTTTTTCCTTTTAAGGTACGGAACCCTAAAAAACAAGTGGTACCAACATTAAACAACCAACATTAAATAACATTTTTGTTCCTAATATTCACACTTCATTAGGTACTTACTTTTATAGGACGGTTCTCATTTGTAACATGTGATTTTGACACATGTAAGCAACAAACACGACACATGCGTTGACAACGTGTTCCATTTCAAGAGGCCTATTTCTTGTAGAATACGGGTCAGTGAAAACATTTGTGCCTTAAATTCTAGCCTTTTTTCTAGTGAAAGATGTCTTCTGCAACTTTAGAAGCCAGTTTCTTCATGATCCTACTAATATTATATAGGCGAAAGTTGGTGCTGGTGTGGTGCCGGCTTAGAATTTGCACCACCCCAACTCTTTCCGCGGGTGTCGTAAGAGGCGACAAAGAGATATCCACCGGGAGCGGGCAGCAGCGACCCCTGTAGAACACCACCACCGATCTGCGATCCCCAACCCGCATGCCCTGCGTAGGGATTATGGGCATTACCCCCATGAGATAAAAGCCAATAAGGCGCTTATCAGGGGGAGGCCTGCGTCCAGCAGTGGACTAATAAAGGCTGCTGAGGTTGAACCTATATAGATAAATACTATTTTAATAAAATAATAGCAGACCAGGGTAAAAATATTCTCAAATTACATATCATTTTGGTACTACGTTTGTATGGGATATTCGTCCCCCGCCGTGCCGTTGTGAAGATGTTTGGCCGTAGACAACGCCCGAACTACTGAACAGATCGTGCTGAAATTTGGCACCTACAAATTTCCGGACCTGGTGTAACATATAGGCTGTTTATTCCAAAAAACGCATGCGAAACCGCGGGCAGAAGCTAGTAATTTAAACATTCATATTTCTTAAGTGGTTCAAAAGTTTATTATATTTATATCTCGGCTTTTGTCTGCCCAAAATGTGTTGGAATAAAAAATTATGACACAGCATCATTTAGCCCAGACATAAGCAGATCGTAACTTATCTGAAATAGGATTGATAACCGATAAGATGGTACATTATATCTGGTAATCCTAAGTTAAGCTGAACCGTGCGTGATGGTAGCAAGAGCCATGGCGCGGCGGTCGCGTCGGCGAAAGAATCGATTCCTCCTAATCAACCGTGGTTGCGGTAATAGTTCACAAAGGGAACTACCAGAGAGAGGATTTTCAATGACAGAGGAAGGCCAGTAGCTCCCGTCTCTATATTTTTAACAGCGACTAACTTTTAACTACGATCACCAAGCACGGTAGTTGGTCCAGCGCTTGACCTCTCCCCAGTCGTGTCCATCTGCCGTCCCATCGGATTATGAGAGTGAGGGAATAGAGAGTGCAACTGTGAGCACACACTTGTGCACTATACTATGTCCTGCGCATCTGGCCGCCGTGGTCGAAATTCAGCTAGGAGGGCATTACATGAGCTGATGAGGGATTTTGCATGGTTCCTATTCTTGTCTTTAAGTGGTTGCAAAACCAAATCCATACCCACTAATATTATAAATTCGAAAGTAACTCTCAAGTCTATCTGTCTGTTTTTTAACTTTTCACACTCAAACGGCTGAACGGAGTTCAATGAAATTTGACAGGGAGGTAAATGGTATCCCTGGGATGGACATAGGCTACTTAAAAAGTGCTAGGCCGAGGGCAGTATCTACTAGCTAGTCTATATCTATCCTATATAATCTATACTAATATTATAAAGAGGAAAGATTTGATTGTTTGTTAGTATTGAATAGGCTCCGAAACTACTGGACCGATTTGAAAAATTCTTTCACCGTTAGGAAGCTTACTGTTCAGGGAGTGACATAGGCTATATTTTATCCCGGAATTCCCACGGGAACGGGAACTACGGTGAAACCGCGAGGCGATCGTATCTTATATTTTAGTTCTGGTAATCCTGAGCTGTCTCCACTCCTTGCTACATAATGTACTGATTGAAACGAGTCGCGCCCGCTAATAGTTCCAATAAGCTGATCGAGCTCGAGGAAGTAAGAGAACCGGTTCTGCCGGTTCTCACGGCTTATGGAGCACAGCTAGGTTAATATTTTTGCACTTCTTTACCCAGTGGATTTACACATTTTCAAGGTATAGGCTGTTAAGTTTTTGTCGCACTTACCTCTACAATTTTCATATCCTAGATTATTTTTATAACTATTTCTCTATCTCTATTTCTCGTTCTATTTCAATGAAATAGTTGAATATTTCGTTCAATTTCAACGAAATAGTTGGATATTTCGTTGAAATTGAACGAGAAACAGTTTTTGGGTAGCTAATCAAGGATCGTACGATTGATAAGTCGGGGTAATGTGTGCTATTTACACAATGATGTACATTCGGTAAACACGTTAATATAATCTTTATTGCACTTGCAAAGAGTTAAAAATAAAATTAACATAGTCAAGTTAAAATAGTTCGTTAAAATACCTTTTTGTGAATAGAATAGAACAGAATAATTTTATTGTGAAATTGTGTAACATCAAAGTGTGATTTTTTGTCGCAAGATCATCGATGATATCGTAGTAAGTAATCTTGTTAAATAATTACGACTCTTCTATGTACAAGCGTTTAATTTTTAAAGTAAGAGAGAAAAGTCATCGGCAAAATGTGTTGCAGACTATCTGTAAAACATAAGAAAACGGTCGTACGCGACGTTTTCGCTTTTACGCCTTATCTCCTCCACCCTACGATGTTTTTACAGGACAAGCTTATTCATAGTGTTATGATTTTTGGCAAAGTTCAGTAAAAAAAAAAATTGTAGCAAATACAAACTAAGTTATGCCCCCTTTTCCCTTAAATAATTAAGAATGTAAAAGAAAATAAAACTTTGACTTAAACTAAAATACTACCTATATCTAGAGTAAAAGAAGAAAAGAAACTTACCCTAAAATACATTTATAAATTTTTTGTAGCTTGAGATTTTTGTCAGCTTCAACGCTAGGGTGGCTGAGCCTGTATTGAAGAAACCAGACCAGCTGAGAGGTACTCGACTGTGACACGCCGTCGTGTCGCCAACGATACACACATGCCATTTATTATAATGCCTCCGTACTGACAGTTTACAACTAGGAAGTGTTGTGTGATATCACTGGGGTACGCATGTGGCAACATTGGCTACTAACGTAATTCGCTATTGCTGTGTAGTGCCGCTTTAGAATTTGCACCACCCCAACTCTTCCCGCGGGTGTCGTAAGAGGCGACTATCCACCGGGGGGCGGGCACCAGCGCCCCCTGCAGAACAAATCTACCACCGAACTGCGATCCTTAATTAACCCTATGCTCAGGGATTATGGTATTATGGCTAGGCCAAGCTAGGCCCAGGGTATAGGGGGGCAATACCCCATGAGGTAAAAGCCAATAAGGCGCTTATCAGGGGGAGGCCTGCGTCCAGCAGTGGACCAATATAGGCTGTTGAGGTGAGGTGAGGTAATTTGCTAGTGTTTAATATATAACGAAGATTAGTGAATCTTCGTTATCAGAACCACACCAACCATCAACGTGTCACGAGATTGGTATACTAAGCTATTAGTGGATTCCGGAACGCGGGCGACGGTCAATTTTTGAATCAATTTTTTTTAACTCGCTTGTCACACCCATTTTGAACCATGTATTATTTATTGTAAGTAGATTTTCGGGCGTCTACTCCACTTAACCTTACTATATTAAGAGGAAAAAAATACAGAGCTGTTTGAAACATTGAATCTCTTTAATGATTCGAGTATAATTGTAAAATATGGCTATTAAAGACCTTAATCTGATTCGAGTGTCGTAACCACTACGTCAATGGTTCATGCTTGGTGCACTGCAACAAATCTGTTGCCACGGAAAGTTTCATGATTTAGAAATTAGCTATGGAGATGACGGTGGAGGTTATTAGCTGAAATAAGTAGGTACAATCCAAGATGAGGAGGTAAACTGAGAAAATTATAGGTTTTGTGCTTGATAAGTTTATTTATATGTAGATAAGAATAAGATTTTGAAAACCAGAAGATGCTAGTCGTGAGGATAGAACTTGTCATAAATAATAGCACAATAGATAATATACATTTATCTACTGTGATAATAGTCTGTCTGTCTTTATTCATACGTTTACACCAAAAGTAGATGAAGGTTGATGCGATTCAGTAGCTTTTGACATGGACTGTATAAGACATAAAATTCGTAACGAATACATCCGACAGAGAACCAAAGTTATCGACATAGGTGGGATGACGATCTGCGAAGACTGCAGGCAGATGCTGGATGCGGCAAGCTGAAGACAGGGCGCTATGGCGCTCATTAGGGGAGGCCTATGTCCAGCAGTGGACTAATATAGGCTGATGATGTTGATGTCATGACTTGACATGAGACGAACTTCCGAATACTGAAACAAAATCAAATCAAAATCAAAATCAAAAACTAAGCACTGACACGGAAATAAAGTGATATTTTTTGATTTCTGTCGCTTCGGTATGTAGACTAAAGTAAAGAAGCGACGAAGAAACCTTTAGCCTGTTAGTTGTTATTTTTCATTTTATTTTTTTATTTTTAAACGCCTCTGTTACCTTATGGATGCACGCCTAAGTTTATTCAGCCCGATTAATTTTGAAAATATTTAAATTTAATTTACTTATTTCGTAACAGAAGCGATTTTATGATTCCAGTCTTCCTATAAATAATTTATCATAGCGTAGACATGCAATCTATGCAGAAAATTAATAAATGAACTAAAATAAAATAAACAAGATCCGTCAAGTGCGAGTGTAACTCGCGCGCCGAGGGTTTCGAACGTTTGTCAATAAGTAGGTATGTATGTACCTACTGAAGGTACCGGTTGAGACTTCGCAATTTAATGAATACCTAAAAATAGTAGGTACCAACTCACATTTCAGATGGATCTCTCTGCATGCTTCGGTGATAGGGGGTAACGGTAAATTTTTCGACTTTTTTCAAGATATTTAAAAAAGTATGTAATTTACAGAAATTTTTGAAACTGTTTTGAAATGTACAAGATGAGATGATACCTTTCATTTAATACCCCCACTCGGTGGGTAACCTCCTCTATGGAAAATGATTCCATCCCTTATTGACCATTTTTCAAAAAGTGTTCTCTTTACAGACTTCTCTATATTTTTCCAAAAAATGTTCACCATTGTATAATTTAACACTTTTTGATGCTGTTTTGTTTGTCAATGGTTCTCCGTTGGTAAGTAACGCTCTCTACCATTTTCCCTCTGAGTATTCAAAGTTTCAAACCTCAATAATTTTATAACCATAACCATAGATCGGAATCCAGATAGCCAGCACCAACCAGCCTGCAAACCTAATCGCAGTCCGAAAGGCTCTGATATTACAGCACGCACTAATTTGAATAATGAACAATGTTACCAGCGACCGGTTTGATCACGCGAGCTGCGCAGGCGCCCGCAACGCACGACGCGGGATGCAGAATAATGTAGGGTCCCGACGTTCCATTCCAGGTAAATCAACGCAATCGAGACGAAAAACAAGATACCTACCGTAAAATAATAGGCTGCGGTTTTGTTATAGTGCGTAAGTCCTTACACTCAAAGTAATTTTCTAAGAAATCAAGTAATATCCCAAAAAATTTGACGGACTTAAACCTTCCCTCACAACGAAAATGCGCAAATTTTTGAGATACCTATTTTGATTTCTTAATAATATAATACACTGGATTAAGGCGAATAGTAGGGTGGATAGTGGCGCCACTACATATTTAATTTTATAATTACGTTATACAAAGGAATTATCAAAAAATCGGACCGCGCGTAGACGATATCTATCATTAGCTTTTTTTAAATGTATTTTTAATAGTTACCGTCAAACATTTGTGAAAAGATGTGTGAATGCAAAGGGGTATTTTTGTCTCACGCCTTTACCAGATCTAAACAGTCCAGTCTAGCATCTCTCTCTGGCTTAAGTTTGCAGGGTCGCGGATCGAAGAGACCGTGTATATTTTAGGTAAACTTCCAGTAACCCAAATTGCACCCAATCGTCTCAATAGCCTCAGAGTTATTGCACCAGATCCAGTGTATCGTGTGACACTGGTCTCCGGACCCCCAAAACCTCGTTAAAAACCCAACAATTCATCATCGAAACCTTTTTGCCTTCAAAACACGTTACGTAATTTAAAACAAAAGGGTCCAAGTAAAAAATTGACGCCTGCAGAGTTGGGACGCAGAACAAAGCCTGTATTCGCAAAGTATTATGTTAACTGTGACCGAGTTATGTTTTGAGGTTCCTAAAGTAGGCCTGCCATTTAAACTGCCTCATAAATCGCGAGTGGAACAATGAGTGGCCATTCTGTTTTGTTTTTTGTAAGTTCTAGCTTACATAAGATCGCTTGGCATTTCGATACTGTTTTGAAGCGACCGACTAACTCCATTCGATGGGCTTACGGTCTTTGTTCGTTTTTTGTATGATATTTCATACAAAAAGACAGCAAAAGTGGATTTTTAACAGTTTTCAACGAAAGGCTTGCCCGTCGCACGTGAATTTGATGTCGAAAATCTGTTCTGACTTCCTCTTCCGCTTTGACGAAAATGTGGCTTAAAATCCATTGACCGGCATGTTGTTTTGAAGACAATGTATTTAGCATTCTTGGTTTTTAAACTATCTAAGCAGGTTTTTAAGATAGCTAAGCATATCTGAACTAAATAGACGACCTGGGATGAGTAGCCAAAACAATGTACTTTGCAAATCATCAATCAAATTTTAGTATTGCAAATAATACGGAGGTGTATTAATTCAAATGTCACCAAATCTAAACGAATTTGAAAGCTCTTCTGACCATTTGAAAGTCTGACCTTGTGAAAATAAAGGTATAAATGGTACCGTCCCTTTCATAACGAGCTGAATAAAAAGGATTTCTAGTGCTGTTAATTTAGTTTTGTTTTGGCAAAATCTGAATTGAGACCATTACTTGCTCTGATAGTCTTGGCAGTTTTCTCATCCAACCTGGATGAGCAAAATGCTCGCGATACAACTCAGTGAGCAGAAAAGCGAGTTTACTTTGAGTTCCGTATAAAGATAAAAAACTAGGAAGTCTTGTGAAAAGTAATTGTTCAGAAGTGGGGAGGTAATTAATACTTCCTTGTTACATTTTATAGCTACGAAGTACGTTGTTACATAACATTCTTATCGGTCGTTCGCATAGTCACAAGGGTATTTAGTCGTAAATGGCATTATTCTGTTTTACTTTTATAAGTTACCATGTACCTTTTTTTTTTTTGAAGTGTAAACTTCTTTAGCGGCGCTGAGCACTTTTTTTGTATGGGTAAAAACTTTCAAACTCGCGTCAGGGTCACGTGATGCTGATCGAAAAAGCGTAAGATCGTAAGATGTAAGTTTTCACTTCTGCCGGCACTCCCGGAGTGCTACCTTTTTTTTTTCAGCCGTTACTGTCCCACTGCTGGGCAAAAGCCTCTCTTTTCTCCTTCCACTCCTCGCTATTTAACGCTGTCACAGGCCATACCATGTACCTACTCTTGTATAATCGTTAAGCTTATGCTTATAGACGCTACCCCGACCCAAATCAGTGCCACCACCTATTTTATCTTATTATTCTGTTAAACGAAGGAACTTTCAAAAATCAAGCCAGTTTGTGAATCCATTAAACAATAATCAATTAAGTATGACTATTTCTAAAATAAACACAAGATTTTTGGGAGGGAAGGAAACACCAGGGATTGTACGCAAATTTATGAAGAGCGAAGAAAAAAAATAAACGGACAGACAGTGGTTCCTATCATCATCATCATCATCATCATCAGCCTATATTAGTCCACTGCTGGACATAGGCCTCCCCTAATGAGCGCCATAGCGCCCTGTCTTCAGCTTGCCGCATCCAGCATCTGCCTGCAGTCTTTCGCAGATCGTCATCCCACCTGGCCGGAGGGCGTCCTACACTACGTTTGCCGAGTCGTGGTCTCCACTCAAGAACTCGTTTACCCCAGCGGTTGTCGGTTCTTCGCGAGATATGGCCGGCCCACTGCCACTTCAGCTTGCTAATTCTTTGAGCTATGTCGATAACTTTGGTTCTCTGTCGGATGTGGTTCCTATATAAACACATAAATTATAAAACAACAAATAGGTAGTTAATTGTTAGTTTAGTAATAGCTGTGGTAATAGTATAATAAATAACAAAAGGGCCTAGAATTAATAATAATGTCAGAGATCAAAAAAAAAATCGGCTACCTAACAAATGTCAAAAAAAGCAGTTGTATGAGGGCTTTGTCAAAATAAACGAAAAATCGACAAAATCGGTGCTTATTATATTTATTAATAATCGGAACAATCGTTAATTCCAGCTGTGAAATTTCATAGCTCCAACCTGCAAAGAAAAAAATGGCGTCAAATTTAAATCGTGCACTCTAATTGAATTGAGACACCCTTTAGAATGGTTTCAAGTTTTGGACTTTTGATATGCGTCCCTCCATCTGTAGTTTCCTTCATTAATAATAATAATAAATTCATTTATTTCAGACAACACAAAAAATCAATTTAGGTCCATATTATTATAACATTAAATTAAATTAAAATAAATAGATAAAATTAAATTAAATTGTCGCATTATTAACTACATTTGGAAATAATATGAGCCTTCGTCCAGTGCCTCATAAAGGGGGAGGCTGTATCCAGCCTTCCTGCAATGACCTGCAGGTAGCTGTTGGTGCTGCCGCGCACCCTATGCATCAGCGACGCCGATCTCTTGCGCAGGATTGCAGCGAACCCGTCGACCCGCGCCTCCGCGAACATTCCTGATGCGCTACAGAAGCGCGGCAGCCCCATCAGCCACCGGAAGGCATTATTATATTGGACGCGAAGGGCGTTCCAGGTCTTCTGCGTATGCTTGATCCATAGGCTGCACGTGTAGAAAGACTGGCAGTACGCTCTAAACAGTGTAGTCTTTACCTGCGCACTGCAACGCGCAAACCTACGGGCCAGCATATTAGCTCGAACCGTTAACGCCCTCCGCTCCCTCTCCATGTCTACATCATCTGTAAGTGTCTCGGTAACCCAGTGGCCCAGGTACTTAAACTCCAACACTCGCTTCAGCTGATTGCCGTCGAGTGTAACTGGTGGGACTGTAGCGTAAGTTTTTAAACCCGCCTTGAAGACCATCAGTTCACTCTTGCCCGCGTTGTACCGGAGCCCGTGCGCCCCCGCATAACACTCACAGATGCCTATCAGCCTTCTGAGGGCACTGATCGATGGGCTCAGCAGCACCATATTCCACATTAAACATCGATATAAAAATCGATATAACCCTTTTTATAACCCTTTTCCCTGTAAAATTCCAAAATGTGTCATTCTGATACGATACCTACCATTGTAATGGTGAGGCGATTAATTTAGTGGACTTCATGAGTAGGCAAGGTACCAAAACGTTTAATATGCAGACTCAATGACATTTTAATATGATAAATAAATAAATAAAATAAATAATGCTGGACGTATTGTCCAGCATTATTCACATATTCATTACACAACATCATCTAGCCCCAAGCAAAGCCGAGCTTGTGTTATGGGTACTAGATGACTGATATAAATAATAATATAATACATTACATAGAAATATTTTAATTATACATAGAAACGACTAGAACACCCGGAACAAATTTTTGTAGATCGTACAAACATTTGTCCCAAGGCGGGAATCGAACCCGCAACCTCCTGCGCCGCAGGGCGGACCTTAGCCCGCCGCACCACATCGGTCCTCATATAGATAATTCGATCATATTTCACTTTGCTTGCTTGTTACTGTGTTTTTGATCGAAACTACTTTTAATTTGCATTTTATTACTTACTTGCTTTAGCACATCCGCATTTCATACATGAGGTCCTTACTGTAAAAGACTTAATTAAGTAAAGTGAGCTGCATCGATTGCTACATATTATATGTGATAATAAGGGTATCTTATATTATGATAACTATTTTCTGCCCGCTGCTTCGCACGCGTTGTTTCCATGGACACGTTTAAAGGTTATTTCTATCCCATGAGAACTGTTTGTGGGATATATGATTTGATTCCAAGCTTGGATCTACATCTTTGCAAAATTTCAGCCCGATCGCTTCAGTCACTTTGGCGTGAAAAGGTAACAAACATCCATCCTTACATCCAAACTTCGCATTCATATTAGTTTGATTAGTGTGGTGTTAAGTTAAGTTTGAAGCCAAATTATATTATACTTACAGTAATATTTTAAAACTAAAATCCTTATATGAAAGTAAAAAAAAGATAGCAAGCTATTCTGGAAGCAAACCGCTTTTAAATTATTTCAAAACGAAAGCAAGTGTAATTACAACAAGACAAAATTAAAATTTTAAAAAACCCGCCGACGTTTATTGGCTGAACAGATTTTCATGAAACATGGCTAAGAACACTCGGGATAAAATTATCTATGATACAAAAAAATCTAAACGAAAATCGGTTCATCCGTTTGGGAGCTACGATACCACAGACATATACACAAATACACAGACAGACACGTCAAACTTATAACACCCCTCTTTTTGCGTCCGGGGTTAAAAATTAGGGGTGTACCCATCGATCTCGCTAACTGTACGCACATACACATAATATATTATAGGTATGTTTATGCATAATATTTATCTACCTACGCATAAGCTTATTTTTTTACTTTTATCTTATTGCGCGTATCAGGAAACCGGTTATTTGATTGTAAACAAGTTAAATAGTGAGCCAAAACTATTTATTCCTATAAATAAAACGAGATCTAAAGTTAACAAAATAGTCAATGACAGAATAAATAACAGTGGGTACTAGCCAGTGATAAGACTAACCGATGGATTATCACAACTAATCTACGCAATTCCACTAAGTAATCGCTTTACCGTAACACGGGTATCGTCTGAGAATGACACATTTTGGCATTTTACCTTTGTTGAAGGAAACTACAGATGGAGGGACAAGTGTCAAAGGTGTCAAGGTTGAAATCAACCCATCAATCTCTCCTCAACGCGTGAATCTAGTTTTAATGCTTCAATGGTTCATTTATTGGTAAAAAAAATATAGTTTTACTCGTCAAATGGTTAGCTACATAGAACATCTTAAAATAAACTAAAGTATACATTATTTAATGGCACCATTAACAATTAAAATGATAATTAATTAACTAAATATAATATTTCAATGATTAAATTACATATTCATTTAAATGAAAATAATAAACCAATCGATAAAATTCATTAAAAAATAAATTATGTCATTGGAAATATATAATAATATAAAATAACATTACAATATTATTTCACAAACGATCTTTCAATTTACTGATGAGGTAATTAATTATTTATATAATATATTTAGTATATTTGACTTCCAATCAAAAAGTTTAATTTTTAAATAATATAAATAATTTATTTAATATCTATTATTACACTTATTATTTACGTAATCTCAAATATTATAATATTATTTTTAAGTTTAGTTTCTAATAAAGCCCATAATGAACGCCTATTGAATGGAGCGGGGTAGGTATATCCTAATATCATTTAGTAATGATACTAAGATACTAGATGATATAATCTACCAATTTTAAGACCTGATGTCTTCACGAACAAGTTCGTAATGGTTGGCAGAATCTGAAGTTCACGCAGTGTCAGTGAAATAAGTACCAACAACCCTGTAGACTTATGCGATACTCTAGCCAGAGTCTAGCTATGTAGAGATTTATGAGCATGGTAATGCTAGACGCTCTTAAAATGTACATCACACTTAAACATATATGCGAAAGTTTGGATGGATAGATGTATAGATGGATGGATGTTTGTCACTTCTTCACGCCAAAACTACTGAACGGATCGGGCTGAAAATTTGCAATCAGGTAATTCTAATCCTAGACTCAAACATAGGCTACTTTTTATCCCATAAATCAGTTCCCATGGGATAGAAATCACCTTTAATCGTTTCTATAGAAACAACGTTAGTTATAATAGCAATAGTTAGATATAAACTCTACATTGTCATCTAGTACCCATAACACAAGCTCTGCTTAGCTTGGGGCTAATGCTAATGGCTAATGCTGTGTGAATTGTCCAGTGATTATTTATTTTATTATTTATTGTGGAGTCAAAACAGTCAAGCTATGGAGCTGTACGATACTCTATCGACTGTAATAATACCAGCCAACCGCAACCCACTTACGATTGATAAGCCACATATTTAATTAATGGTGTCGCGATAATAGTTATATTATTAGGGTAGAGTTCATCGATACTGCTAGAAAAATAACAGAGATGAGGTAAATGTTTTTACTTCTTGTCAAAATAAATTAAAACTCTGCTCCAAGAGATTGAGGTGAACATTATTGGCATCTATGATTTATCAGAATTGTACACCCTATTTAAAACTTTTGGTAACAAATATACGTAAAACGTTGTTCGTTAACGCGTTCAAAAGACATTTGATTAATAAATTGAATAGATTTAAATAGTTTGTATTTTTATAAAATTACGTTGTTTATTTTACAGCAGTGTAATTGTGACATACGCCCTGACAATAGAATCGTAACAATTGATATTTGGTACAGCGCCTCATGTGGACATGAATCTTCGTAAATCCCATTCAAAAATGAGACCTCTGTTTCACGACAGTGTCTCGATACTAGGTACATAATAGTCAAACTGAATCTGAGAATAGTGTTTATCTTTAAATAATCACCTTTTTACCTGACTTTTTACCTGACAGCAGAGGCCGGATTGTGTTTTGCTCAAGCTCGAAAAATAACAACTAAAGTCCAGCCGTGCGAGCTAAAGGTTTCTCCGTCGTTTCTTTACTTTGGTCTACATACCGAAGCGACAGAAATCAAAAATATGACTTTATTTCCGTGTCAGTGTTTAGCTTTGTAATTTGACCTTTTCTAAGTGTACATTTACTGTATTTATGGAAATAAAGAGTTTTTGATTTGATTTGATTCATGGAATGTATTTCTTATTATGTATACTATCGGTCATCGGAACCCCTACATCTAAACAATGCGATTTTTTATTGGTAGCAAGATAAATTGAGATGCTTTTAATGTTCTGAGTGATGGAAAAAATATTTACTAACATGTACGCTCTTTTAGATAGTGATGTCGATGTTGAATAACTAAAACATAAAAACAATAAAAATATAGGTATGAAAAACTAGTTTATCAGCGACCGAACCATAATTACGGAAAATAACATAAATTATATTTATATTAAACCTAGTATGTAGTGTTCACAGGAAGTAAGATTACTGAATTCGTTACCGTTTGCTAATGACCTAAGTTTTAATAACTCTATGCAGATAAGGATTCAAGTTTGTTACAGAAAATGTTTAGGGTTCCGTAATCAACAAGGAACCTTTATAGTTAGTTTTACCATAGGTACACATCAGTCAGTCCTCCGCTTAGCTTAGATATAGATACTAGAAAGCTGTACGTACGGCACGCGTGTACATAGATACTATTAATTACGCTGCCTAGATGATAAAAACCTGAGTAAAAATAAATACTTCGCCGCCGTCCCTATACGCAGAGTGGAATAAAATAGGTATAATTTTTCTCGTCTACCCCATGTTGTGGGGTTTCTTTGAACAGGTCATAAAAAAATATTTTAGGTGTGTCCTAAAAGCATTTTTGTAGGGATTCGAGGATTGAGATGTAGTTGTTAGTTGTGTACGACGAGGTAAATACGTTTGTATAAGATAACTACGGAACCCTACACAGCGCGTGGCCGACACGCACTTTGCCAACTTGACCTAATACTCAATTTGTATATTATTTCCATTACATTAAATCATCAAAACAGGTACTACACATGCTCTTCATTTAAATACGAGATGATCATCACCACGATATAAAACTTTGGAAATGATAAAGGAAGAGCTATGGTTAAGGATACATACATCAAAATCAAAAACTCTGTATTTCCATAAATACAATAATGTAAACGTAGGAAAGGTCAAATTATAAAACTTAACACTGGCACGGAAATAAAGTGATATTTTCGATTTCTGTCGCTTCGGTATGTAGATTAAAGTAAATAAGCGACTAAGAAACCTCTAACCTGTTAGTTGTTATTTTTCGAGTTGGAGCAAAACCCGTCCCAAGCTTTTTTATCCTCTAGATAATCTGATATTTTATAGTAAGCCTTTTTGCACAGCAAGGTTTTGACAATTTATTTGAATTAATTTACTGATAATTTTGGCAACTCACTAGGAGTTTTGTTGTAGAAGCGTATACATTGCCCTTTAAAAGATACATTAATTTTGTGTAGCCTAGTTGTGGGCACAGCGATCTTATGTTTGTTTCTGGTATTCAAATTATGTTTATCGCTATTTTTAGGAAACCGATTTATATTTTTATGAGTGTACAATAAGTTTTCATAAATATATTGACATGGTACTGTCATTCTGTTTATTTCTTTGAATTTATCACGCAGGGATTCTCTGGGACCCATATTATAGATTGCACGAACAGCCCTCTTCTGCAGCACAAATACGGTGTTAATATCTGCAGCGTTCCCCCACAGCAGTATACCATAAGACATAATACTATGGAAGTAGCTGAAATAAACAAGTCTAGATGTATCCACGTCTGTAAGATGACGGATTTTTTTGTCTGCATATGCTGCAGAACTAATTCTCTTCGATAGCTTATCTATGTGTGGGCCCCATTGAAGTTTATTATCTTAGGTGATTCCTAAGAATACGATACTTTCTACTATTTCTAAAGTTTCTCCTTTAACGTTTACATCAGCCTTCACTTGTTTAACATTAGGTAGAATAAATCTAATACATTTTGTTTTGGTTTCGTTTAACAAAAGAGTTTCATTTTAAAAATTAATGAAGTATCATCAGCAAACAATACAATCTCGTGATTATTCTTGACAAGATGAGGCAGGTCGTTAATATCAACTAAGAATAGGAAAGGACCGGGGATAGAACCCTGCGGTACACCCATTGTAACTACAGACCCCGAAGACCGTGTCCCATTAATGTCAACTATTTGTATCCTATCACTCAAATAAGATGTAAGAAGATCCAAAGAGGTGTTTCTTATTCCATAGTGATGTAGTTTCCTGATTAATGTTTCATGGTGTACGCAATCGAACGCTTTTGACAAGTCGCAAAAAACGCCTAAAGCGTCTTGCGACTTCTCCCAAGCATCAAAAATATGCGAGTCTAACTCTACACCAGCATCAGTAGTTGACCTGCCGCGAGTAAACCCAAATTGCTTACAATGCAGCAGGTCATTGCCATTGAAAAGCCTAAGCAATTGATGTAGAATAAGTTTTTCAAAAACTTTGCTGAATGTTGGCAGTACTGATATTGGCCTAAAGTTAGTGGGGTCAGACCTACTACCCGATTTAAACAGTGGGATTATATTACTAAATTTCATTAGATCAGGAAATACGCCACAATCAATAGATTCATTAAATATAAAAGCTAGATCTGTTGCAATGGTATCAATAAATGGTTTAATAATTGTAACGGAAATGCCCCAGAGATCTGCAGTTTTCTTTATATTTAAAAGTTTAAAGGCTTTTTAAATATCTTATTCATCAACATGGGTGAAATTAAATTTATTTTTGCATTTAGATACATTTTCTAGAAGCAATGACTCAGCAATTACCTGAGAAGAGTTTAAACACTTTGTAGTTGAGATTGGAATGTAGATACTACCACCACCTTACAAATAGTTGGATACGGCCCAATAACATTATAAATGCGAAAATTTGGATGAGTAAATAAATGTTTTTACTTCTTCATGCCAAAACTGTTGAACGGATGGGGCTGAAATTTTGTATACCACTTAGATGTAGGCCTGGCGAGACCTTAGACCTGGAATAACACTTGGGCTACCCCCATAAATCAGTTCTTATGGGATATAAATATTTAGACCTAAAATAGTTCCATTTAAATTTAATAAGATCTTTGGTGAAAAACGTGAATATATGTTGCCTCGCGGTATGGCAATGCTGATGCGCTGCGCCAGATACTCACCAGCTCTCGGGTCACGCATCGCTTCGACCAGACGCTCAGATAATAAAAAAACCCGAAGAGCCTTAGTACCCCACGTACCTAGGGTCTCGACTCCAAGGGGAGCAAATGTGTGGGCTCTGTCGAGATCTGCATATTTGCGTCTTTTAAGATCCTCGACCGCCGCACTCGCCCTCAAATAAATAGTAATATTACTACTAATAGTACTTCGTCTTTAAATAAAATAATAAATAATAAAAGCAAGACTTTTATTCCTTTAAAACGAGAGTAAATAATTTTTGACTTAGGTAGACTAAAATGAGGCAAACAAAAAATGACCAAGCAATTATTCATGAAATATAGAATCGTTGAATAGCCTCGTAGTACGAGTATTTAGAATTTCACAGTTACCCGATATCGGTCACAGTGGGGTCGTCGCGCCCGTGATAAGGAGGTTATCAGTCGGCCTCGAGTCCCACCGAATATAAATTTATTAATGAAATTATTGTGGTCTGATAAACAGTCACGAAATCCGGCAGATCTTCGTGGGCTCT
This sequence comes from Eupithecia subfuscata, assembly GCA_963564075.1. Classification (NCBI taxonomy): domain Eukaryota; kingdom Metazoa; phylum Arthropoda; class Insecta; order Lepidoptera; family Geometridae; genus Eupithecia; species Eupithecia subfuscata. Next base: position 13,800,479 of record OY751106.1, read on the forward strand.
TAACATCTGCACGGAAAGTTTTAAGTTTTGTCTCTTGGGTGTTCTTGGGTTTCAAAATATAGATGCTACATACTTATTTTACATCGTGGATATCAGAAGTATTGTAATTTAAATAGGTACTATATAGGTATTATATGTACTAATCTATAGGCAGGGTACCTATTTTACGTTTATATCTCTGAGGACTGTAGCGAAGTCATTGCAAATTGTCATAATCCTAGTAAATTGATGTGGTCAATGGTTCAGAGGCCGAATTGCACTAAATCAATTGCTTCGCCATATCTTTTGATGAAAACTACGGGTAACTGGTGATTTTTATTTTTTTACGTAGGGTACGCCTTTAGACAATATTCTAGAATATAAGATTGGTTCTCATGCAAGTGAATGTATTATTCTTTATGAGAAATCAGAAATGATAATAATATATAATAATACATATTGCTATCGTGGTTTTCCTTGCGATGTTTGCGATGTCATCTGCCCATCAACCCCCGTGAAGTTTTGCCTATCAGCACTTTTAAATTTGGAGATATTTGTTATTAACAAATTCACTTAGAAAAAACTATAACTAAATTAATAAAAGTAGGCCTTTCAGCTTTTCAAATATACATAGGTAAATAGTAAACTAGGGTAATACAATTAATACTAATAATATTATAAAGAGGAAGGATTTGATTGTTTGTTTGTATTGAATGGGCGCCGAAACTACTGGACCGATTTGAAAAATTCTTTCACCGCTAGGTTAACTGCAGAAAATGCCTTCACCAAACAATACAATAATATACAAATATTTTTTATAGCACACCAAGAAATCAAAAATCACAGAAAACAAAAAACAAATACATATAATGTACAATGGGCGGCCTTATCGCTAACAGCGATCTCTTCCAGGCAACCTTAGGATGAACAAGAAAGAGCGACTATTTGAAAATCTGACTATTTGAAAGTCTGACCTTGTGAAAATAAAGGGAAAAACTTATACTGTGGCGTGAAATCAGAAATAATGTTTAGGAAGAAATAAATAGACTAAGCTGTAAAAATATCTAAATATATATTATATACTTATAACATAAATATACTATATATATCTATACTCTATACTATACTAATAATATAATAATATTATACTGATAATATAATAATATTATAAAGAGGAAAGATTTGATTGTTTGTTTGTTTGTATTGAATTGGCTCCGATACTACTGGACCGATTTGAAAAATTAATTCTTTCACCGTTAGGAAGCGTACCTTTCAGCGAGTGACATAGGCTATAATTATTTTATACCGGAATTCCCACGGGAATGGGAACTACGGGGGTGAAACTGCGAGGCGATCGTCTAGTTAAAAATAATTGTAGTATATGTATGTATATAGTAAAAATACAAATATTAAACAAGACGGTTTTGTCAAAAAAAACACCACGCTTGTGTTAAAAATACACAAGAAGAAAGAAGCTCGCACAGGAAGGCCAACCTTCCTTTGCTAGTTTCCCTTTAGTCGGGTCTTACGATATCGGGGAGAGTTAGAGGTTCGATTCTTAACTTAATGTTTTAAATTGCGGCAACACTTATCAGATAACGTTCCGAATTTCAGTTAAAGTTTGTTAAACACAAAATAATCGAGTCCATTATCTATGTACGGAAGCCAATCCGGGTCAGACGATGCTCAATAAATGAATGTAGGTAGTTTCATAAAAAAATATGACGTTATCAATAAAATGTTGGGCTAGTTCGAGTTTGATTATCTGCCTCGAAAAGGTTATAAAGTTATCTTTATTTCTCTTTTGACATGGATATTAAATTCTAGGAAAAAGACAAAATCGTATAGTGACGATAACTTTGGTTCTCTGTCGGATGTATTCGTTACGAATCCTATCCTTCAGAGAGACTCCGAGCATAGCTCTTTCCATAGCTCGCTGAGCGACTTTGAACTGGTGAGTGGTGGACCAGCCATACCGTGAGCCCAAAGAATTAGCAAGCTGAAGTGGCAGTGGGCCGGCCATATCTCGCGAAGAACCGACAACCGCTGGGGTAAACGTGTTCTTGAGTGGAGACCGCGACTAGGCAAACGTAGTGTAGGACGCCCTCCAGCCAGGTGGGAAGAATAAAAAAAGAATAAAATACATTTATTTGTGCAATCTGACTTACAACCTTTCTACGGTTTTAAAACAAAATAAAAATAGTTATAAATGTAAGCCCGAAGGCACAAAATGGCTTCTGCCTCAGCATGGGTTGGTTGCTAGCAAGCTAGCAACCAACGCTGGTCTTCCGTCAGAGCCATTTTGCTGGCGTTACGGATAATCTTTTCACGAACAAAAACTAAATACAACGTTAAAAAAAAGTTTTTTGAAAACCAACAAATAAAAGTAGAAATAAAATTGGTTAACTTATTACGAAGAACGAAAAAATAAACTGTACAAATAAATATAAAAATGTAAGTACTCTACCTATTAATTTAAAAACTAACATACATATTTATACTAAGCTATATCATAGAATAGCAATTAGAGCAAAACACACTTCATAAACAAACCAGCTATATAACACTCATATCATGTCTCTGACCTTCCTGGTCTCTTTGATGATCGAACAGGAATTTCTTTAACATTTTTCTAAAACCATGTATATTTTGCAGGTTTCTTATAGGTGGCGGGATATTGTTCCAGCACTTGGAAGCTGCATAGCGGAAGCTGCCTCTGAAGCAGGCAGAGCTGTGCCGCTGTGTCTCGAGCTGCTTCGAGCACTGGCGAGAGCCACAAGATCTGGAGCTAGATAACCATGACAACTTCTCGTAGAGATAAGATGGCGACTTATACTTTATAACCCCAAACATAAGACATGCAAGGTGCAGTTTACGACGGTGCTTCAATTTTAAGATCAAATGTTTATTCAAAAACGGCGTGACGTGACCTCTAAATGGAACATCGAAGCAGAAGCGGGCGCAGGCATTTTGGACTCGCTGAACTAGTCTTTGCGCTCTTGCAAGTAATCTGATTATCTCTGATCTGATCTGGAAGACGATCTGCGAAAGACTGCAGGCAGTTGCTGGATGCGGCAAGCTGAAGACAGGGTGCTATGGCGCTCATTAGGGGAGGCCTATGTCCAGCAGTAGACTAATATAGGTTGATGATAATGATAATGATGATGATATAGTGACGCTGTACTTGGACCCGTATTATAAAGCTTTGCTTGCGGAATGTTACTCAAGCATAGAGCGATGACTAAGCAAACTTTTATATTATTACGGGTCCTCAGTAGAAAACTCAGTGTTTCAAATAAAAACAAACTTCAAGATTTCCTAAAAATCCAATCCGTTATCAGAAGGCACAGTGCCCAGAATGCTGACCGCATTGCTACGTTGAATGGCAATGCTGATTCGTTGACCGAAATATAAGCCAGCATTCTGATCACCTGTGAGCTCTATGAGAAGTTTTGTAAGATACAATGCGTATGGACCTGGACTCCAAGGACCTAGGTTTTCCTTCCATACCAAACGGCTCAAATAGGTAGCCTCGGTTATGATTTATTGTCATTTAATTCGGTTGAAAACGTAAAGAAAAGTAATCATAGATCATAGTATGCATTTGACACAACAAATTATAAACATCGATTCCTTTAGCTCCCTCGACGTGTTCGGCTACTTTGTCTATTATTTATTTATTTACTCAAACATGACTTACAGAATACATACCAAAACGTCAAACATTTTAATAAAATCTAGAGTAGGTAGTTAAAATTGTATAAAATAATACATAATGGAAATGTCACAATTTAAAAAACAAAAAATATAGTATCTAATAGTCAAAATAATAGCAATGTCAAAATAATAACAATAGTCAAAATAATAGTACTAATAACAAGGTCAAAGAGTAGAACTGAAAAATGATAGCGTCAAATAGTGTAATTTGGCGATGCTGTCAAAGAAAACATCGGCGTCAGTTGAGGAGAGTCTAGAAAAGATCGCTTTCAGCCAGCCGATTTTAGACGGTTTTATTGAAAGACTTCCTTCGCCAAAATGGCTTCAAAAGAGAGGTCTGTCTGAAAACAACATGAGGAATGGAACTGCACTATAAATACAAGCAGGGCAACGACACAACTTCAGCCGGGCACCATCAATTGACCTCAGTTCGGATTGGAGACGGCAATGTACCTACCTACATCACAAGGCACAATCACAAGGCACTCTGTTCGTATTCCGCGCGTAACAGGGGTGTCAAATGATAGAGAAAAAAATACTTTTGGTTGCGGTCTAGTTGCTGTCATCTTGTTAACACCACAATAAAGGATTTTTGATCGCAGAAATATACAAATTCAGGAAAAGGACAGAGACGGCAGAACAGGAAAGTACTTATAATAGGATTTGATGATGTTGCTCTCAGGCTGCGCGTAAGTCCATCTGTAAATAAATACCCAGAAAAAGAGTCAGTCATTTTATTGCTGTCCAAAAAATTTAACCGATAGTAGAGCAATAGCGACAATTCTAAATGATGTCAAAGACCTCATTCTGTTCATATAATTTTGTTATATTACTATTTTCGTAATTATTTCGTATTTATTTGTTGAACTAGTACAGAAATATATGATTACCTTTCACATACCTAATATATTCTACGACACAGGTTAAATTACAATTGAAAATAATATTAAAATATGATTTACTTAGGACAATTTAATGTAAAACATACATCTGTGTAACGCAGTGTCATGATGACTCCTTCCAAATGTTTTGTGAAGAGTAAGATCCTGATTTCAAGTCTCTGTGGCCGTCTATTGTTTATGATGACACAGAGTCACGACTCTTCGGTGTTTGGTCGCCCCTATCGCCATGAAATCTAAGAGAATACACTCGTCTCTCACGTGATATATGACCTTGGAATATGCCATCATGGAGTAACGTGATCATTTCGTATCGGCTGCAATCATACTGTTTTATTGGAGCATTCATAGATTAAAGCATCTTGAAGCAGGAATCAGCTCTGGTGGCAACTAATAAGATTGAATTTTGTGTGTTTCGTTAAGTAGAAGGGGGCTACCCTGTGTTTGACATAAATCCGATTGAAATTACGTTTCAGTCGGAAAAAGAAGAGCAATAGAGAATATTTAGGCACTTCAAATACTTTGTCACGTCTACGTGGTTTAACTGAAATGTAAATTACCGTAGTTGTAGATACCAACTAGGTAATAACTTGTTACTAGTAAACAAAGCAAGTCCAAAATAGTAAATACGTTATTAGAACCGCGATGCCCACTAATAACAACATGGCAAATGATTTTTATCGATGGAATGTCGTCGTCTCGAAACGTTTTTTTACACGTTGTTTTGTTTTGGAAACTTATTATATCAAATACTTACCTTCGCTTCAATGAAGCGATGTATAGTCTCCTCTCGTCAAACTTTTTAAAACCGGTAGCCATTGTAAACGGGTTCTCAAGAGACCTGTCTCAAAATTTGAGACGAGTATGGCTAGGGCAAGATAACACTGGAATGTTTTCACACATCTAAATTGTGGGGGGACGAAATTTGGATGAGACAAAAGCTTGATGGTTGTCAAAGGATAGCCAGCGTCTGCTAATACCGTGAGACTTTTGGGATCATAGATTATTCGGAAAAAGCTTCTGCCTGCAGCTTCGTACGCGTTAATTCGTGCGAAAATTTACGCGCTAGCACTAAACCTCATGAAAAATATAGCCCCATCCGTTCAGTAGTTTTGCCGTGAAGAAGTAGGTAATAAACATTTAAACTTATAGACAAAATTAAAAATTTTAAAAACCCGCCGACGTTTATTGGCTAAATAGATTTCCATGAAACATGGCTAAGAACAGTCGGGAGAAAATTATCTATGACACAAAAAAACTGAACGACAATCGGTTCATCCGTTTGGGAGCTACGATACCACAGAGATACACAGATACACAGACAGACACGTCAAACTTATAACACCCCTCTCTTTTTGCGTCGGGGGCTAGGGCTTTGGTTGTAAGAACATCAGAAGATTCGAAATCATTTTTTTACCCAATACTAGGCAAGCAAGCCACCTAGAGTCAAAAATAAATATCTAGTATTTCTTCTTCGTAAACTGGTTTAGATAATCCTACATAAATCTTACTCAGTGTTCTTATATAGGTATAATTTATCATAATTTATAACAGCAGAGTTTTCCGTAATAGTTTAATTATTGCTTATTTTCCTTGATCGTTTCAAAGGCGATACAGAGTTGTTATTTACACTCTTGTTTTTACTTCATATAATGAAGGGCCATTAATTACTTTTGTTTAGCTTCATAGTAGGATGTAAGTAATGGAATAAATACTAATACCTACTTACTGCATTGCATAGGTACTATTATTATAAATGCGAAAGTTGGGATGGATGAATTTATAGATGGATGTAGTTATGTTTTTACACAAATTCTATTACGAACATTATTTAGTACTTTTTGTTTACTTGGAATGACATAGCCGCTTAGGCATATCGCATATAAAAAATAGTATTACAATATGTACATATGTATAATATATACAAATATATACAACAAGGCAGAAAATATGTGTGATATGATATTACATAATATATTTTTTATCACACATCTACACAACAACGCAAAAAATTAAATAAAAGTTATAAACTAAGGTTGACAGCAAGGTATCTACCTACTAATGAAGGTAGCAGGTCGCTACTACATCACATCACATCACACTAATATTATAAATGCGAAAGTTTGGATGGATATATAGATGGATGGATGGGTGGATGTTTGAACTCACTAGTTTGTGCCCGCGGCATCGCACGTGATAGATTCATGGCCTTTACCTACCTATAAAATGATCTTATTTCGATAGAATCATGGAATACCTACCTTACAATGCAACCTCACAATTTGGAATTGGAAATAATGAAATCAGAAGTCAGAAGTCAATAACTTTATTCCTTTAGGCTCACAAGATAAACACATAGACAAGTCTATCCATCAATTACTATCAAATAAGAAATAAAGTGTTATTGAAATTCTCTTCACTTCAATCTTTTGTCCACCAGTGGAAGAAGTGAAAAAGAAACCACCAGCACATTTATATACTTAACCACATAAGTGTCTAATACTTACAATGTTCGTTATTAAAGCAAAAGCATTAGATCATATGAATAGAAACATTATAAAAGAATAGATAACCTTATAATTTAATCTTGACCTTCAATAATTTCAATGCTAAAACAAACTAGGACACAATATCTAGAAAAAGGTTCTACAATGTAAAATATCTTACCATAATGAGAGATGCTTTCAGCTTACAGGGCCATCAAAGAGTGTCAGAGCCAGCCCACCACATTTTTAAATATCTTTAGTTCAACGAACCGTTGGCTGTCGTTATACCTTGAGCCATTCCGTCAAACATCGGCAAAAATGGTTTGTTATAACATTTCACAACTAAATACATTGAAATATCTTCTAATATGCTATAATATCCATGACAAATGTTCTTAAATATAAATTAACATTTAAGATACCTAGTATATTCAATATAATGCAATATGAAATAGTTTGATTATAAAATGAAACTGATTTGTCCTAGAATTTGAATTTTAGCGGGGAAAACAAGTAGGAAATCAGGCCTGTTACATTTTAGTTTTGAATATCTTTTGAAACCTTATTGTTTACCACTATATATACTTGTTATATTATATGTTAATTATTAAATAAATTACAATATCTTACACTGCCATTCTGACAAATGCTTCGTTCTCGAAGCATGTAATTTTTACGTTTTATTACACATTTTCTAATTTCAAGTTAATTGATGAATGTTAATAATAATGCTATTATTTTATGAGAAGACAACCTGTTGAACAATTTACAAGTAGTTCACAAGACCAGCTATGTTAGTACCTACACATTTTGTAAATGTTTCTTATTTTAATTCTTATTAAACTACTTATATCTAAAGGAAACAGAACCATCAAGCACATTATTATGTAGGTACCTTCATTGATTTTATTTTTCAAAGTTATTTATTAGTATTTTTCATTTATTTTATAGTCCAACATCTGGACACGCATCAATATTATCTGTATAGTTATATTAAAAGTTAGTCGTAGAAAGTGAAGTCACAAGTCTGTTTTCCTCTGACCGAGGGACCTCGACATGTATACTCGCTATACCCGCTGCTAATATCCAAAGTATACATCAAGTCCGTGGGCCGCCAGCGGAAGGACCTAATTCATTAAGCATTTTATGTTTTCCTCTTACCGTATACCTCGGCCACATACTCGCTATACCCGCTATCAATATCCAAAGTATACGCTAAGTGTACGGTCGACTAGCGGGAGGAACTATTTTTATTTCGAATCCAGTAATTTTGTCCTCGTATTCCTCTGATCGATAGACCAAGTCAACGATCGCCAGCGGAATAAATTTCGTATTTTTGTTTTCGTTTTATTAAAATTTACTGAGTTTTATTTTCTTTTTATTCTCAATTCTTATTATCACTTTCAACATAGGTACCTACTTAAAACCAACTTTTTTGTCATAAGGACACATAAATGTTTAATAATTAAGACTAACTAATACTAATAACTTAGTCTAAGATAATGGTACCTATATAAGTACATCATCCGTAACAGATCGAGCATCTATCTGTGGATCTAGGCGAGTATCACCAAGTACGTCATTTATTCTACCCAGTAGGTATGTTTATTAGCCTCAACTTCCATGTATAAAAAGTAATCGGAGTGGGGTAAATCCTGGATAATTATTTCGTATGGTTGTATTTATTGGCTACTGAACCTTACACAAATCGCTCGGCCAAGCTGACTACACAAAAATAAAACTGTTTCGATCAAATTAAAATAGCTCACTAATTTATTGCATTGGCCTTCAAATTATATTTATGTTGTGCAAATATGTATATTTTGACAGTGCCCCCATAATTGAGCATAGTACAAAATATATTAGCAATTCATTTAATTATTCTAAATGCTTTCTAAAGCACTTTTATAACCAACCCTATAATATGTCTAATTGTGCTTAGAAGTAACAAATTGTGTATTTATGTACCATTTATTTTTTATTGATTCCGTATTAAAATTTATTCCAATATTTTATTTTTGTTTGAGTTTATTTGACAATGCCTATGTACCTGCTTTATTTGCATGTGAATTTAAATTATTTTAATTCTGACATTATTTCATTATTATTTTCTCTGTATTTTGTAATCTTGTACATTATTATTTAGTATAGTTTGACAATGCCCTCACACAGCAGCATACTTTGACATACCTTTTAGTTAATTATTTACATTTTTGGCACTAATTATTTTTATTAAATTCTAGTTAAGTCTATCTGTTTTTTGTTTTACCTTTGTACCTTATGGGGTTTCCTATACCGAAGTTTGTGTGCTATTGTTATAATAAAAATATACTCTGTAACTACGATATATCAATACAAATTACTATAGAACACAAAATAGCGGAGCTAACAGACGTTGTCCTGAGAAATCATCAAAATAGTCGAGCCATCTAAGACTGGTAGCTTGGTGCTCTGGAATTATTGATCAATAATACATAAAAGTAAATAAGATCTCAATGACATCAAATTTATGCACAACAATGCAATCTATCCATACACTGCAAATAAATGAAATATCAAGTGAATCATACAAGCTTTGCTTACTTTGGGGCTAGATGATGTGTGAATTGGCCAGTCTAATGAAATGTATGTGCATTATTTTAATTTACTTTACTTTACTTTACTTTACTTTACTTTACTTTACTTTACTTTACTTTACTTTACTTTACTTTACTTTACTTTACTTTACTTTACTTTACTTTACTTTACTTTACTTTACTTTACTTTACTTTACTTTACTTTACTTTACTTTACTTTACTTTACTTTACTTTACTTTACTTTACTTTACTTTACTTTACTTTACTTTACTTTACTTTACTTTACTTTACTTTACTTTACTTTACTTTACTTTACTTTACTTTACTTTACTTTACTTTACTTTACTTTACTTTACTTTACTTTACTTTACTTTACTTTACTTTACTTTACTTTACTTTACTTTACTTTACTTTACTTTACTTTACTTTACTTTACTTTACTTTACTTTAGATTCCTGTAGATTGTTTGCAACAGTGTGCACTTAGCTCAATTGTTTTAATTGTAAATAGATACTAGTTCTAATTTATTTCTATAATTTACTTCGTTAACACATTGAATAACCATTTTGTGTATAGGTAAGCACATGTTGGCTCACATCAGCCCATACAAAAATTTACGAGGCGAAGTCAAATCTATTGTGTGTTCGTGTGACTCTCATTATCTACTTAAAAATAAATCAGGTTATTAGTATTTCTACAAACTGAACTTTAGCAAAAAGTTAGGTAGGTACTTTATACGAGTATTATATGGGAATAATCTGCGTTTTTTTTCCGCTTACTCGCAGCTGTTTTCTGCAGATTTCTCTTAAGAATTTGGTAAATTCAATTACAGAGACACAAATAACAATAAGTATTAAAAATTTTGGTTGGGCTAATCGTACAGAAGTAAAAAAGCTTCGAAAATTATTAACTGCCGGTAGTTAGAAATAATGTCAACAACTCGAAGTCCCGAACAATAGGCTGGTTAGCAAGAAACATGGATCAAACGTTACTAGAGGTGGCAAATTTTGTTTCATGTTTCTTTATTGTTGTGTAGGTTTTTACGAATTTGAGAATAGAACATGAAACCAACTTATCGAACAGATTTCTTTTTAGGATACAATAAAAGTTTTTTGCTATAAAGAAATTCCGTTAGTATCGTCCAACGTTAGGATTCCACGTGGTCGTACCAAGTTTACGAACCCTTAAGAAACTTTGTTACTGCCACGCTGCTCCTTTGTCCAAATTTCGTTGATGAGCATCTCAATGTGGTCGCACCAAATAGCAGCGCCGTCGTCGTGGGATCGGACATTGGTAGCATCACGTCACCATCTTGTCGCAGATTGGAAGACACAGCGTCAGTCGTCGCACAGTCAGAAATCGCCTTGAGCAGACCTTCGTACTCGAAGGTCTGCTGCGGGATCCAGTCTGGAACTTGTACAAGAATGTATTAGAATTTTGAAACAGTTCCAGGCTATCCCACTTCTGATGATAGATTCATGGCCTTTACCTACCTATAAAATGATCTTATTTCGATAGAATCATGGAATACCTACCTTACAATGCAACCTCACAATTTGGAATTGGAAATAATGAAATCAGAAGTCAGAAGTCAATAACTTTATTCCTTTAGGCTCACAAGATAAACACATAGACAAGTCTATCCATCAATTACTATCAAATAAGAAATAAAGTGTTATTGAAATTCTCTTCACTTCAATCTTTTGTCCACCAGTGGAAGAAGTGAAAAAGAAACCACCAGCACATTTATATACTTAACCACATAAGTGTCTAATACTTACAATGTTCGTTATTAAAGCAAAAGCATTAGATCATATGAATAGAAACATTATAAAAGAATAGATAACCTTATAATTTAATCTTGACCTTCAATAATTTCAATGCTAAAACAAACTAGGACACAATATCTAGAAAAAGGTTCTACAATGTAAAATATCTTACCATAATGAGAGATGCTTTCAGCTTACAGGGCCATCAAAGAGTGTCAGAGCCAGCCCACCACATTTTTAAATATCTTTAGTTCAACGAACCGTTGGCTGTCGTTATACCTTGAGCCATTCCGTCAAACATCGGCAAAAATGGTTTGTTATAACATTTCACAACTAAATACATTGAAATATCTTCTAATATGCTATAATATCCATGACAAATGTTCTTAAATATAAATTAACATTTAAGATACCTAGTATATTCAATATAATGCAATATGAAATAGTTTGATTATAAAATGAAACTGATTTGTCCTAGAATTTGAATTTTAGCGGGGAAAACAAGTAGGAAATCAGGCCTGTTACATTTTAGTTTTGAATATCTTTTGAAACCTTATTGTTTACCACTATATATACTTGTTATATTATATGTTAATTATTAAATAAATTACAATATCTTACACACGCGTTATTTCTATAAACGTTTAAAGGTGATTTATATCCTATGGGAACTGATTTATGGGATAAAAAGTAGCCTATGTTTGATTCCAGGATTAGAATTACCTGTATGCAATTTCAGCCCGATCCGTCCAGTAGTTTTGGCGTGAAGAGGTAACAAACATCCATTCATCCATTCATCTAAAGTGTGTTGTGATTAGTAGCTATCTGCTACCTTCATTAAAGTAATAAATAATGCTGGACAATTCACACAGCATTATCTAGCCCCAAGCTGAGCAGAGCTTCATTAGTAGGTAGACCTTGCTGTCAATCTTAGTTTACTTGTAGATGTGTGATAGAAATATGTGCAAAAATATAATGTAATATCATATCACACAATTTTTTTGCTGTGTTGTGTAGATTACTTATGTACATATTGTGTGCCCAGCAGGGTATAAAGTGATATTAAATAAGCTAGATTATAAATACTATGTACATCTACAGAATAATAAATAAATATGTATGTATGTGTAATATACCGGACAATCCACACAGCATCATCTAGCCCCAAGTTAAGCAGATCTTACGTTATGGGTTAGAATGCAATAAATGACTATTTGTATTGAGTAGGTACATTCGATATAATTTGTTACTGCATACAATGTCTACGCTTCGTGACTGAAACGCTTCTATTGATAGAAATTGAGACTGTCGGGTTGTTAAGACATTGATCTTTCAATGAGAACGAATTGAGAACAATCAACAGAGCCCAAAAGTACATATCAAATATCTACTCTGAGATCACTATGGTAGGGCCGTCAGTTTGGAAATTAAACATGTTTGCAGTATGACTAACGTGACCATACGTCCCGCTTTGGGCGGGACAGTCCCGCTTTCAGGCTGACCGTCCCGCTGTCCCCAGCGAAGGCATAAAAGTCCCACTTTCACAAACTGACCAAACGATAATTTAACTAACAATTATTTTGTACGTCACAACGCGTGGCATAGCGCGGCGATTGGTGAGGTGGGAGAGGCACAGTAACACAATAACTTCTTATTCAAATACTTACTTCTATTTGAATGGATAAATTTAACGAAAAAGTCCACATGGTACAGGGTGTCATGGATTTATTGATCACGCGAGAATACATATTTGTAAGGATCGGGACACAAAGCTTTCGCTTATTTCTAGCTTTACGACAGACCAAAAAATAATTAACTGGAATGCGTGACGCACCTTTCGAAAGAGTCTTTTCTCAAATGAACGAATTATGGACGAGTGAAAAAACACAATTATGCGTCTCAGTCATCGATCAAGTATGCGGCCTCCCCCGTAGATACCCAGAACCTTACAAGAATGACACTCAAAAGTGTCCACGTTTTGTTTTGACGCAGACAGTTTGCGCAGAGCCTGTCAAGTTTTTTGCATGCGGAACAAGAGATTAGTGGAGTCGAATTTATTTTATTTTATTTTGTAAGTAGGTAGGAAGGTACCTAAAAATAATTTATACACTGTAAGTATATTTATAAAGATTATAAAATCAACAGAATTCAGGTAAAGATAACGAATCATTTATTGATACAACTATAAATTAGCGACGCAACAGTCAACAAACACAAGGGTCATTTCGGACATACAATAATATGAAATAAGTTAACAAAAGCTAGTGAAATAAACCTAAAATACAATGTGCTAAAATGGACCTCCATTTTTCCCAACTCACAGGATCTCGAGGGTAACTAAAAATTAAATACTAAGTTGATTATATCTAATACTTTTGGTAGTCTTTCTTTTATTAGAGAGTCCACGCAAATAAAATTTGAGGACAGGTTAGCTAGTTATTTTATAAACCTCAACAAGTTATTTTAAATGTCTTTTCATGAAAAAAAAATTATCACTTACAACTTACCACAAATAAATAAAAAAAAAATTAGAAACAATAGCCGCTCCATTCATCAACTTAGAACAAAATAAATATTTTTACATCGGCAAACCCAACAATATTTAATGCTGATTTCTCAAGTATATAAGGCTCAATTGGCTCATATCACAATACACAGGTAAAAATTACATTTAAACTTACTGAAAATAAGAAATTCCATCCTTTTTCTGTTGCTTGGTCGGTCGATTATTGCATTTTTTATACGAGGACTTGACCATGCTTTCGGTCCGAGAGCTAAAATAACACTAGTTGAAAAGGTATCCCAAATTGGCAAATGGGATACCTTTTGATACTGACGTTTTCAGGGCGCGCATTGTGCATCTAAGGGGGGCCGGCCGGAAATTTTTGATCGATGGTCTCAGTATTGAAATTTGAAAGTCATTTTGATTAGGTACAAAGATGGATCAGAGTTTGGAAAAAAGATTTGTTCAGCCGACAAATATAAAATACTGCCTAGGTAGAAGTAATGAGACGTGTACTTTACCCTTTTTAATTAAAAAAAGACTTGTTAACAACAAAATGTTTTTTTTACAAAGGACGTCCCGCTTTGACCAAAAAAAATATGGTCACGTTAAGTATGACTAAAAAATATGTAGGTATCTAGTAAAAAAAACCTACTCTTTGACACAATTAAACTACAAGGAAGGTACCCAGACTCAAAGACAGAATCGTTTATTGACAAAGTTTCATTACAGTAGGTACGACAGTTTTTATTTAACTTGCAATGTATGTAACTATGTTTTGTAAGTGTGGAATCTTGCAACTCAATCCTAAAGCAAATATCTTCAACCGATTGAGCTGCAATTTTGTTTACACGTTTTCTTTGGAAGACAATGCATTAAAATCTTGTTTGTTTTTAAAGGTTTTTTAAAATATTAAAACTTATTTTCTTTAAACGCTTAGATATGAAACCTAATTTATACTTAATTAAATTAGATAAGATTTTAATCATCATGATTATCATCACTACTCTGTATTAGTCCCGGTGGGCATAGGCCTCCCTTATTGAGCTCCATGGCGTCCTGTCTGCTTGCCGCATCCAGCATCTGTCTGCAGTCTTTCGCAGGTTGTCATCCCACCTGGCTGGAGGGTGTCCTACACTACGTTTGCCGATTCGCGGTTTCCATTCAACACGTTTACCCAGCGGTTGTCAGTTCTTCGCGATATGGCGGGCCCACTGCCACTTCGTCTTGCTTATTTTTTAATCGATTTAAAATATTAGAACAAATATAAATTAGGGCTGCTCATCGAGTGTCCCTCCCCTCCTCCCATTTTAGTCCAAGCTTTTCTGTCTTGCGCTTTGTTTAGTCAGTCTATGCGGTGCATACCCGCCCCAAATCAGCGCCACCACCTATTTTATCTTATTACTATGTTAAACGAAGGAATTTTCAAAAATCGATTTTGCTCACCATCGTGGCCAAAAAGAGCAACTTCGCATCTCTGCCTCAACCTCAACAGCCTGTGTTGGTCCACTGCTGGACGCAGGCCTCCCCCTGATAAGCGCCTTATTGGCTTTTATCTCATGGGGGGTAATGCCCATAATCCCCACGCTGGGCATGCGGTTTGGGGATCGCAGTTCGTTGGTACAATTATTCTGCAGGGGGCGCTGCTTATACTATACAAAGTAAATCTTTTAAAGAGGCATTAAAAATAAGCTTATGATACCTATCATAAGCTTATTTTTAACCCAATCACAAACTGCAAAATCGATTTTTGGATATTCCTTCGTTTAACATAATAATAAGATAATATAAAGAGGAAATAAAGGAAAAAAAGGAGGAAGAGTTTGTTTGTTTGTATTGAATAGGCTCCGAAACTACTGGACCGATTTGAAAAAAATATTTTACCATTAGAAGCCCACATTATTCCTGATGAACGTAGGCTACTTTTACCGCGGGAAAATGCTTCATTCCTACGGGAAAACGGGTAATAGGACAACGGGTAGTAAGAATGCAGATGGGTACTAGATAACTGATATGCTTAATACAATACACTACATAGATAGATATTTTTTATTATACATAGAAAACATCCAGAACGCTCTGGACAAATGTCTGCAGATCGTACAAACATTTGTCCCGAGGCGGGAATCGAACCCGCAACCTCCTGTGTCGCAGGCAGACCTTCGCCCGCTGCGCCACAGAGGTCGTCTTAATAAAGTCGTCTTAAATTAATCTATGTATTAACATTCCTATTGCCCATGAAGCACCTGTCCGTCCTTTACATTCCCTCCGACAGCCGCAGCGCGCCGCCGCCCATTCGTGTCGCATCGCAGAAGCTGGGCAGTAAATGCGGTAAAGGTTAGTGAATGTTAAATTTATTTATGTGACTAGATAGACTAGCCTTATTAATCTACTTGCAAACTCGAAATAGGAAATAGAGCTGAAGTAACATTATGAGATCCAGTTTTCAAATTAGTGTTGCTAGTGTCACAACCACTTTTCAAGTTAATATACAACCTACCTAACCTATTCCAGTCAAATGGTGCCTATTCCAGTTTCTAAACCAACTGGACAAGTTGCAAAACACTACTACTTTACTAAATAATAGCAAAAGTGATATTGAAAACGTAAAACACTAATTAGTTTAAATACATAGCGCGTTGAGGTCTTTTGTAGGTCCTAAAAAACGGGACTGAGATTTTTATTGCATCGATCGCATGGACGCATGTACTGTTTAGTATGTACCTATATTAAGCTTTACAACACTAATCAATCTGTTACTGGACACTGAGATAACATTTTGAACGCCACAGTCAGTTATACATGACCAGCACTTGTGGTTCCTCAGCGCATAGGTATTTTTGTTCACATTAGAAAGAAAGAAAGAAAATCCATTTATTTGGCCCAAACATACAAATATTTATTAATATTTATTAAGTAAACTTAAATTAATTTACATAGCATGGGTTTGGAACCCTCTTTTAAGTATAGAAATACCTGTGTTAGAGGGTTCCGCTCTTCCGTAATATACAGTTATATTGGAAAGTGCGGTTTTGAAAGATTGAAATTAAAATTAAACAGAGAATAATGCTTTACAATAGTTTGCTAGCATGTGATTGTATGGTGTGTGCCTGTGAGTGTGTGTGTCAGTGGATGTGTGTGTTAGTGTTCTGTGCACGTCTGTAAGTGTATTTGTTTGTGTTGTGTGCATGTGTATGTTGTGTGCAAGTGTGAGTATCTAGCGTGTTGAGTTTGTTTATATATTACGAAACATTTTCCAAAAGCTTTTCAGTTTCCTCGTAGTTTAAAGTTAAAAGCCAGTTATTTAGGGATTTTTTGCAATCATAATTATTCATAGTGTAGATTTTTAAGGTTTTGTTTATTGCGTTGTAGAGGAAGGCAGATTGCTTGACATACTGTCGCGACGCAAACTGGGACCGAGTAGAAATTTTAGGAGCTACTTGTTCACTTCTTCGCTTATTAAGCTTTTTGGGGTCATACTCAAGTGATCTATGTAGCCTCAAAACGGCGCTTACGATGTAGAGTTTCCTGACTGATAGTAGACCGGCATCGCGGTAGAGCACATTCGTAGAGTATCGGAAAGGCTTGAAATACATGACTTTTAATAGAGACCTCTGTGTTCTTTCAAGTTCTAAGAACTTTGTTTTAGTAGCTCCTCCCCATACACACACACAAATAATAAAAGTTATAAAAATTACATAAGGGGCCAAACAAGGTCCCTGTCTCAGCATTATGCCGCTACAAGCCACAGCGAGTAGTGGCGCTGTGGCATTGTGCCTTGGCGTAAAGGACACGGAAATGCGTTTGTGGCGTGGCGCTCAAAAGGTTAATATTACTGAGTATATCTCTTTGAAATCCATCATGGTCATTTACAACGAGATATTTACCATGATTTGAGTTTTGAGCTTTCCAATATTTCGGCACAGTTTCATGCGCCATGATCTCGGATCAACTGAAGGTACTGCGGGTGAGTTTTTATTGGGGGTCATACCGAACTACCCTCATGTTTGTCTTTGGCTACGAACGGTTACCACTCAAATCATGCTAAATATCCCATTGTAAATGACGTAAGTATTACTATACCTATTCCATGAAATTATTTTCTTTTTGGTAGTTCGACTGGCAACCAAATAGTCATGTTTGCAAAAGCTTTACCGATTAGATTTTTTATGACAATTGATTTTGTTTATGAAGAAGTTGTAATCGATTTTGTTATTGTTGCTTAACAATTTGTAATATTTTACAGACTTTACTCAGGCGTCTCAATGACTTTATTTTTGGAATCAGAATTTTCAATTGAATAAAGTAGTATTATTTTTGTATTTTCTAATGAATAAGGTAGTATTATTTTGCTACTTGTGTCTGCCCGCGGTGTCAACACGCATTTTTCCGTGATAAATAGTAAGACACTATACTATTTTCAATACTTTTTCATATATAATATCTAGATATATAATATCTATAATCTTCGTTACTATGTCGGCTCGATAAAAATCTAAACTTTCGTAATGCCCCATATTTCTCTAGTCGACAGATTCACATCTCTATCTGTCAAAAGTAACTGTGTCCATGCAATACTTCATTCTGTCACAGTTTTCATCCACTCATCTGTCATCAAATTAGGGAACTTCATAGTCGAGCATATACCAAACAGAAAATAAATTCGTGGAAGGGGTATAGTACTTATGACACAATGTTACTGAAGCACTATTTACCGGCGAGCCGAAGTATCTCTTGGCCTCCGGTAAGAGAAACACCTATTTAAATGTGAATAACAAACAAAAATAAAAAGAATTATTTTAAGAATTTTACCGAGTTTAAAGTATGGCACTATTAAAGTGCCAAGTAGTAGCGTCGTCGGCGTGGGATGAACGGCAAGAATATAAAAGTCAATAATAAATATTTATTATTATAAATAATAATTATTATGAATAATTTAATTATTATTATTATGAATTATTATTATTATATATGGTTATTTTTATTATTATGAATAATAATTATTAATTATGTAAATAAATACGAATGCTGGACAGTACACACTGCATTATTTAGCCCCGAGTTAAACAGAGCCTGTGTTATGGGCACTATAACTGATTTAAAACATTTATACTAGGTACATAGATAGATATTTTTTATGTTGCATAGAGAGCACCCAGAACATCCTGAATAAATATTTGCAGATCTCACAAAAATTTGTCCCGAGGCGGGAATCGAACCCGCAACCACCTGCGTCGCAGGCCTGTTTAGAAAAATATGAAAATGAGAAAAATACGTAGGTAGGTAACTTCTTCTCCAAAAAAGCTTCCTAAACATTATGCAAAACGTGACCACGCTTTTACCCAGCGGAAACAACCATAGACAAGTAGAGGTAGATAGTCTCCAAAAAAGCTTCATAAACATTATGCAAAACGTGGAGAACCTAAAGACCACGCTTTTACCCAGCGGAAACAACCATAGACAAGTAGAGGTAGATAGTGCTACAGCTGAAGCTCTGCTCCTTTCACTAGCAAGCGGAAGCTCGCTTATGTCACCGCTTTGTAGGCCACCGGCTGACCGTAATCGCCGGCACACTTACCACGGACCACGAAAACTCGTTGCGTCAACTACACAACACATTGCGTAACTATCGTAACGTTGTTTTTATGTGATAGCGTGTGGCGCTTACATGCACGCTGTTTGTGTGACCTTGAAACTTTCTTTGACTATAATCATCGATGTGAGAAAAATTCAAGAGATTGGGCACTGGCTTCTCGAAAGTGGAACGCTCAAATTGAGTCCAATTAGGTCCACCCACCTCAGTCACAGTCGGACCGGCGGCGGCGGGCCGGCGTACGTGTTTCGCGTGTACTGTAGTCTCGATCGCACTTCGGTCTAGATACGTCCCTCCATCATTGTTGTTCAATAAGTAGGTGTATTGCAATCACGGATTGCAATAGATTGGAAAAGTGTGTCTTTGTGTTTAATTGTAGGTAACACAACACAGGCCATTTGTTGAGATAGCGCTCTGGGAGAACGTACCGTATCTATAGAATTTTACTTAAATCAATGACTATAATGTAAACTTTATTACCTTTGGGCTTTGCTAGCTGCTGGAAGTATACTTACCTCCTCCTAAATTGAAGGGTTGCGTTCTGCCCTCATTTAGGGAACGGTGTTGTGGATGCCTTTTTCTGAAAGGTAGTCTGATTATTTATCAACTTTCACCGGATAACTATGTATTAAATAGATATGAAAACTTCTGTCAATAATTTTAGCCCGATTATCCTTTCAGGCGGGTAATTCTCTATGGCCAATCCAAACGCGTTACACACATACGACAAGAAAACGACGTGAAATTGGACCAAACCGTATTCCCCATGCCGTATTGTCATTCCTAACCGTGAACCACGGTACAATTAGGGCACGATTTCAGAACGTGGATTAGTGATAGCAGTAATTCGCATCAGCTCATGAGATCCTCTATTTACTGTCGACGACATCAACGGTCTGAAGATTGAAGATCGAAGGTAGGGTACCCCTAGGTGCCCTAGTTCCAGAGCATAGTAATGGTTGGCATAGCAACCGAAGCAATCATCTAACAAAGGAACATTCCAGTAGTTACGAGGACAAACTGCTTGAGATAGGTTTACCTAGAACCATTTTAAGAACCAATCCCATCACAGATTAACATAATATAGAATAGATAATAATAATATTAACAAATAACTGCTCATAAACCAGCGTTTTGCGAGTGAAAATTTAGTATTCATATAACTTTATAACTACTTTCTAAATAAAATTACTGATTGCCAGTTTCGACACTCGAAGCTGGGTTTTCCCGCGACTTGATATTGTTTCATGGGTTTTGGATTGTTTAATTGATTGATCGTGAGGACTATAGGTAGGTACCTACTCGTTTATGTGCGGTAGACATGCAATGATGGTGCGCGGGTACAAGGTCATATCATACGCACGAATGGTTTATACTTGAAGAGGCAACTGAAGTAGGAAAACCTCCTTAGATGTGCGAAGGCTTAGAAACTTTTTGTTGAGCTTCGTAGAGCAACCTTTTTACGACTTCTGCAGAGGCGCGTCAGTTAGTCGCGTCGCGTTTTTATTAACTTTTCTCGGATATAATCGACTGAGACCGATATGTTAAAGGACCAGGATCCAATTCTATGATATATTTGCATGTATTGAAGGCATTTGTCCTGGGTAATGGGATCCCACGCACGGTAGTTAAGCAAGGTAATGGACATTTTCGAACAATGAGTTCGGCACGATCGTTTATATTGATGTAGAGCACGAACGTTTCATCCTTCAGGATATCATCGAGAAAGAGTGCGGCTCCACTTCCCTATGTGCACTCCAATGGTTCCAGGCTAACCCCATTAAGAATCTTAACCTCAGAACTTATTAGTAAGGTATCATATTTTCTGATAAGCGCCCCACACGCGTTTGGTAATTTTCTGTGTGTTACTCGTATAATGTCGGCTATTCTGTCCGCTCCTTAGGCAAGCAAATGGACAGTGACTCGGCAGTATAGACGCTTCGTTGATTTTGTTAGTCATTGAAAATCAAGCCTCAACAATGGTAGTTAATGGAACAACTATAATTTACTCTATAGACTATTTCTTAAGGTGGGCCGCATTGAAGTCAAGGATTTTGCATATTTGAATTGTGTGCTTTATGAGTTAGCAGGCTTTAGGAGCCTTTCGATTTATTGCGCTTATTCTGCCGAGCTAATAAACGAGTATTTGTGAAATGATTGACTGTGACTTGTCTACTTTAATAGCCTCTAGCACAGCACAACAGTTCTAAATACAGAATCAATTCGTAGAGCCAGAAACATTTTTGAGATGGAAAAAACGTAGGCAGGTCTGATGACACAATAAGCCAAAGGCCTCTACAGAAACCATTTAGAAATGACATGGCACCTAGGATCTCCGACATCCTCTTGGGTACATACGCCTGGAGCAGCCTGAACTCCCAATTTCCACAAGGTGTTTACGTCTCCATATTCACACGAGAATGTAAATTAAAAATCAACAATACAGTGATAATGATGTCCTCCTAGCCGAATTTTCGGCATCAACTCTATAGCAACGTAACGAGCTTTGAAAATTCAATACGCAATGAACCATTTGAATGTAGGTCCTGATTAAACAGCAGTATTTGTCATGTTACAAATTTGTCAAGGCCCTTCGAACAACACAAACCAATCTGATTGTATCTATCTAGGTACAGATATTGTAATGTAATCACTGCCATAAAAACATTGGCTGTAGGTCCAAAATTATGATTAGTTTCCGTAGGTCCGACAAAAAGCAGTATTCTGGAAATAGCTGGTCGGTGGAGCGAGGCGACTCAAATTGGGCAGTGCGTGTCCTCGCTTCACTCCAATGCGCAGGAGTTGGTCAACTCATCGTGGTCTGCGTACGTAAGATTAGGCGATTGTTTTTGGTGTTGGTGTTGTTAGTTTTTGGAAGCTTCAGTGGACGATATTAGGTTTTAGTTGGACGGGTTCGGAAAAGGTTACACAATTTTTTTTTTACAGGAAATGCATTGAGGCGTCTTCTTAATATCGAAAAATAGTTCGATCAGATTGAAAGTTGGCGCTTTTAGATTAAAATTAAAATCGCATAGACCCTGCATTGGTTGACATGACATTCTACCACAACTTTATTTTGTCGCGAAAGATCCCATCCTTGACATCTAGGGTTTTTTCTTCTTACGAAAACGCTTTATAGAACCTTAATAGAGAACCTAAATAAAGATAACATATTGGGTGGAAAAGTTATATGAAATAGCGAGCTCTTAATGAAATCATATTGTGTAGATACAAAAAGCAGCACAAAAAATACACCTCTGCCCATCTCATTTACAAACATTATATGTAAATAGGCAATCATGTGCCGCATTTGCGATCTAACTAGTTTTAAAGTTTTATCTGATTCGCTTGAGGCGGTAGACACTGAACTGGTTGAAGCGGGAAGAAAAATTATGTAAGTTGTTGCCATTTGTAATAAATATGAATTACTTACTCGAATGAATGGCATTTCGAATGCAGGTTAATTGCACGTAAATTTGGTCTTCTTTTAATCGTCATTTTACTACTGGACAATACATATACATAGACCTCTGATAAATTTATATTACCCAAAAATTTACTACTCAGGCAGGTCTCGGGATATCTTTTTAATTTTTTTTTTCTCAATGTGTGGTTTAACACCATAAACAATATTTACGAATATAGACTCCTCTAAATGTGCTCCATTTTGCTTTGTTGCGGCTAGTTCCATAGACAAATTATTCTTGCACCAATCGAAGGGCGTCCTGCACTACGCTAACCAAGCCGTGGTGACGTTTCATTTTTGTATGGGATTTGCGAAGTTCTCTGTCCGCACGATAGAGGTGCTGTACCAAAACCTATGGAAAAAGGAAACGTCGAGACGTCACGATCAGATATCGATACTATTGTTCAATGGACTCGAGGCTCAGAACTGGATTGACCCAACTAGTTCTAGTGCTACTTCCTCGACCATATTGCAAAAGCTCAAAAAGCGAAATCACCGTTGACAATCGCAAAATTGCCCTACAATTTGTTACACCATTTATACCATACAATACAAAATACCAGCACGAAGGAAAGTAAAAATGGCATTTTAAATATATAACTGGTCTTACGCTATCCTCATTAAACTCGTATAAAATATCGTTATACCGGCTCTGCATCTTCATTATCTGAGGAAGGCAATAGAACGGATTCCTATTGTGTGTAAGAGTACTGTAAGTAAGGCAGGGTGAATGTGTGCGTGTATTAGATAATAGTAACAGTGAAAGTGTGAGTGTGTGCGGCGCGGGCGGTGACGTAAGCGCTGCGCTCGCGCCGGTTTCTGTGAGCACTCTCACTAGTTGCGATCCCGAGGTTTCAAGCCTTTTGGAATTAGGTTTACTTGATCTGGATGTTTTTGTAAAAATATTAAAAATAAAAAATGCATTATAGCTGGGATGTTCCAATAGAATTATGTAACTGGAATTGTGAAAAATAGGTCTTTCGGCTTGCTGAGTGGGCTACTTAGTACCAACCCAATGCTTGGGTACTTGTATATACGTATTGAGGTAGTATTAATG
This sequence comes from Eupithecia subfuscata, assembly GCA_963564075.1. Lineage (NCBI taxonomy): Eukaryota > Metazoa > Arthropoda > Insecta > Lepidoptera > Geometridae > Eupithecia > Eupithecia subfuscata. The sequence continues at coordinate 13,824,525 of OY751106.1, forward strand.
TTCACTTGTGTTTTTTGTACGTGTTACTAAGTAGTCTTTTTATTTTATTTTATTGGTAGTGTTGTGTTCAATAAATAATTTTCTTTCTTTCTTTTCTTTCATGTTTCAATATTTCGCAAGTTTCGCATGGTCGTGTATTCGTCTGTCATACGATGAGAAACACCCTTTACATTTCGAGATACAATTACGTTTTCTATGTAGAGTTCGGCTTTGTCATCAAAGATCGATAATAATGTAATCGATGAAAAAACGTAGAGTACCTACACAACGTGTGAACGATAAACTGGATCGATTTGGCAATATTTTTGCGTAATTATCCGTTCTAAATATTATTTAAAAACTCAAGGAAACCGAATTTGTTTTTTCTTTCTGATTTTTGGAGCGTCTGTCGGCCGTCGGGCTTACTTTAACATACGGTTATTATAATAACTACAATATCATCATCATAATTATATTAACTTTATGCTCAAATCTACTGACAGATTCAGAGCCGTTTTACATTATTAATATTCGGCATATCCGCCTGATGATGGCCTTGGTTCACTAATATTATTCTGTACTTAGTGTTCCGTATCGTGATCGGCTAGACGCGTGCTTAGCTGCTTAAATAGGTGTTTAGGAATATTTTGAAGTAGCTACATCTTGCTGTGTGGTGCCGGCTTAGAATTTGCACCACCCCAATTCTTCCAGCGGGTGTCGTAAGAGGCGACTAAGCGATATGTACCGGGGGCGGGCAGCAGCGCCCCCTGCAGAACATTTCTACCACCGAACTGCGATCCCCAACCCGCATGGCCGGTGTGGGGATTATGGACATTACCCCCATGAGATAAAAGCCAACAAGGCGCTTATCAGGGTGAGGCCTGCGTCCAGCAGTGGACCAATATAGGCTGTTGAGGTTGAGGTGCATCTTGCTCTTAATCATTATGGTAAAATGCCTGAACATGTAAGCATGTGGGTAATTAGGCAGCGGCCTGTGTTCAGAACTGAAGAAATAATGGTTGGTTGGTTGTTTCGAAAAAAATAAAAATTGACTTAGTATCTCTTAGTTTTAAACAGTTCTTTAATTTTTGCAGAATAAATACCAATCTCTCGGGAATAACATTTTATGGAACCATCTCCGAATTATTTAATACTTACTTACAAATGCAAAAGAATCATTTAAATCGGTCTATAATAGACAGAGAAATCTACGAACATTATATTAAAAAAACATCTATACAGCCAAACCTAGAACCTTCTTTTCTCAAAATCTGTTAGAAAGGAGAACCACTATTCAGATTTTTATTTAAAATCAACAAAAAAATTTATGGGTTACGGAAAAGTAAGTATTTAGACAAATTACCTAGATGGGTTACAGAAAAGTACCTAAGTATTTAGACAAAGCCTAATGCTTCTACCCATCTATCGCTGAGTCAGACAGACCTTGGTATAATCCTAAAAAAGATCCACTTAAGGTCTCAAGAAATAATTGCAAACTGTTTTTGTTGATATTAAGTAAGTATTCATTAAGACATTTACATAACACGTCAATGTTTCGTTTCTCAGACCTAGTTATTTAAAATTACACGCGTTTTTTCTAATCCTCAAACTTTAGTCACGAACGTGGGCAAAAAGTTCCTATAGCTTTGGGTAGCCTTGGCGTTTTGTTAGTCATATAATTGGTATGGGGTCCATGTGGCTATCTAGTTAAAGATATTGAATTTATTTATCAGTATTGCCATATTTGCCATACAGCGAGGCAATTTTAGCCGTGTGATGCCGGCTTAGAATTTGCACCACCCCAACTCTTCCCTTCCCGCGGGTGTCGTAAGAGGCGACTAAGGGATATCCACTGGGGGGAGGGGGCAGCAGCGCCCCCTGCAGAACATTTCTACCACCGAACTACGATCCCCAACCCGCATGCCCAGCATGGGGTGTATGCCCCATGATGGGCATGCGGGTTGGGGTATTTTTGTAGTTGTTTCTAGTTGATTAAGTTGTTTTTAGTTGTTCCTATGCTTAACGAAGAAGAACGCGAAAGAATTAGCAAGCTGAAGTGGCAGTGGGCCGCCCATATCTCGCGAAGAACCAACAACCGCTGGGGTAAATGAGTTCTTGAGTGGAGACCACGACTCGGCAAACGTAGTGTAGGACGCCCTCCGGCCAGGTGGTATGACGATCTGCGAAAGACTGCAGGCAGATGCTGGATGCGGCAAGCTGAAGACAGGGCGCTATGGCGATCATTAGGGGAGGCCTATGTCCTTCCTTTTTGACGTTTTTACTATTATCTAGGTTCTACAAGTAATTTAGACAGCAGATAAAAAGTTTTGCCCACATTGTACCTAAGCTATTTGCTATGATCCCACGCTAAAACCAACTATGAATCAATCCTCGTTTTGGAGTCTATTGACATCATCTGATTTTTTATTAAAATCAACCAAGTCAATAGACGCTCAAACCAAAATAGATTCAAAGTTTCTTATTACAAAGATTCATAGCAAATGGCTTACAATGTGCTCAAAACTTCTTATCTGATATCTAAATAACTTGTAGAACCTAGAAAATAATAAAAACCGATATTATTTTCAAGCTTCACTATAGAGGTCACACGAAATAAGGAGTGGGCTTCTAATCTGCATCGAATGGATCTCATTCCATCTATTAAATCAAACAAAAAAACAGAAACTACTTAACACTTACCTACCACGGTAAAAAATAATCGGTTTACCCGCATTACAACGCTTTGCATCACGAATACAGAATGATCATAATCTGCTTTGAATCAGCAACTAACTATCAACTTTGTAATTTAACATTAACATATTATATCTAACTAGCGACCCGCCCCGGCTTCGCACGGGTGCAATAAAATACTACTATTACTATTATTAAACATATAAACCTTCCTCTTCAATCACTCTATCTATTAAAAAAAAACCGCATCATAATCCGTTGCGTAGTTTTAAAGATTTAAGCATACATAGGGACAGAGAAAGCGACTTTGTAGTGATAGTGATGTTAAATTTCAAAGTTTATACGTCATGACAACTTTATAGTTTAACATTAACACTTTACTTTATGTCTTAATGAAAAAGTCTCATCACCAAATTGTGACATCTGTGGTACTATTGATGATGTTCATCATATACTATTGATGATGTTCATCATATTATAATGGAATGTGTACGAAACGCAAACGAACGACTTCGTATTTTTGGAGAGGCTAAGTTATATGATGTTGGCAAAGGAAACAGTATGTTATCCAATCCATTGTCTGAAGAAGCCCGCACAATTTACAACCTTGTTTTAAATCATTTCTGTAGAGATTAGCTTTTAGTGTTCACTTGTAAAATATTGTAAATATGTATAAATTAGGCGATGTGGTCGCTCAGCGACAAAGCCTTTTGTGTGGAGTTTAATAAAAAAAAACATACTATAAGTCAATGTAAAATTGTAAAGTACGCGCGACAACTTTATAATTTAACAATTATGTTAATGTTAAATTATTAAGTTGTATTGTTGTAATAGACACGGAACTGTTTGTTAGTCTGGTTGGACTGGACACTGTTCATTTAAAAAAGACACAAAAAAATGTCTTCGTGATTTTCGATATGAAAAGAAAATAACAGCCTGAAGGCCTATTTAATTCTCCAAAACACGCAACCGAATGTTTCGGTGCTTTTTTTTTGTGCAAATTGGTAGGTAGGTACTCTTATTCGGTGTATCAGAGTACAGTACACCAAGTGGCCGAAACAAAACACGAAATTTCGTGCTGAAAAATAGGCTCCCACAGTTTATTGTCAGCCGAATCATATTTAGACTCAAATCTAAATTTTAAATAATTTGGCGTGTTTTAAAAAACGATAAACCGACTTAAAATCCTTCTAGTGGCGACATCTAGTTATTATTCGAGTTTAATTTAGTTTGATGACTCATCAAGGTATACCCTTTCCAATAAAAAAAGAATTATCGAAATCGGACTACTCTGTAAAAAGTTATGCGTGGTCAATCATTACAATCAGTGAGTGAACAATCAATCATCCCCTGTTTTCCTACCCTTAGATTTGATTTTTTTTTTAATTTAAATGGGACCACCTTCGGGGTTATTTAAACATATTTACAATATTTTACAAATGAAAACTAAAAGCTAATCTCTACAGAAATGATTGAAAACAAGGTTGAAAATTGTGCTTCTGGGCTTCTTCCCTTTCCAATAAAAGAAGAATTATCGAAATCTGACTACTCTGTAAAAAGTTATGCGTGGTCATACATAAAATATATATACGCGTCGACTTGAAAACCTCCTTCGTTTTACGTTTGTTGAAAATACAAATCGAAATACATCATCATTACCTTATTTCGTTTAATCTTCAAATAAGCTCGCAAGTTTCCAATAGCTAATTTCCAAATCAAAATTAAGGAAAGCCCTTGTGCGACAAAGTGATTTAAATACACGCTACTTATATAAAAATATCCAAGTCACTATTTCCCCATATTTGGGAAACCCCGCAAGTCATATACTATAAAGAACTTACCAAAAAACCTGCTATATCTGTGATATCATCAATATTCACTCAGCGACACAAAAACAAAGTGCTACTACGCACTTACCGAATAATTGGCAACGATTGTACGATTCGTAAATTGGCCGGTGAAAGTGAACTAATTTACTTAGCACGTTCCCATTTCGAGTCGGAAATTTCGAAATTCAAATTTGAAATTGGAAGAGCAAAACACAGGCAAATGGGATACTGAAATGTCCTGATTTCGAAACAACTCCTTTGGTCTTTTTTATTCGGGAAATTTCCACAGTGGGTAATACGACGCTTATAATGTATGATTTCTGGACGAGATGTAATATTTATCAGTTCTCGAAGACAATAAACGAATCGAGGAATCGATGCTATGAATATGAAGTGAATTTAGATCAGTTGTTTTGTTTCGACTTTGTAAACCGAATGCGATGTATTCGGATCGAAACGACAGTCCATTTTTCGCAAGCCGATATCTTTTGTCCTGGCTTTTAAATATTCGACGATAGACTCTAAAATTCTGAAACTATTTGCGGTTAGAAGTTATTTTCTGCTATCTAGTTCAGTAGCTCGATATTTTACCTAGTGCCACAAATTTTTAGCTCTCGCTCCGCTCGCCAAAACTTCACAATTAATGAAAAATTGGGCAAGAGCAAATTTAGAATTGCTCCCGAATTTCAGATACTATACATATATCATTAAGCCACGATTTTATAAGTTGTAAGTACCCAACCCTGTAAAAAACCTTTATCGCATGTTAATACGATAAATTCGATATGAAAAATTATTCCTACATTTATTTTATATCGACTATCCCTAGAATTTTACGATATCAGAGATATTTCTAGATGAGTATAAATACCAAATAATTGATGTCAAAAGCCATCGTCATAAACGTGTTCTTTCTTTTGAATGATAAATGTAATATATCACTTTCCTTATTTCAGAGTAGATGCATCAACCTTCATCGATTCATGTATTTTTCATTCGAATTTTCAATTTGAGCAGTCGCCTGATTCCTTCACATCAATATACCAACATCATGATTGGTGGCGGGTCAACGTACGATAACCACATTGGACATTTATCACGGCCCTATCTGGTAACAAGTTAAGACAATGTAATCGGCTACTACCTAATTACAAAACAAACAAACTTCTTATCTGTACGTTGACCTGAAGGGAAATTGGGTTTTAAGGCTCATGGATTTATTTCACGAACTTGGGCTTTTTTTAAATCCTTTATTCACAAAGAAAATTACAATCAAATAATGGAAATAAATTAGAACTAGTATTTACAATTGAAACGATTGAGCTAACTGCAGACTGTTGCAAACAATCTAAACATTGCTCAACTGATCCATTTAAATACCAGTCGGTGCGTTCCCAAGACGCTGGCTGCATAGACTAAAATCCTAAAATCCCTAAAATCCCTTGAAATCCCTCAAACGAAAACCCCTAATGAAGATTTTGGGAGAAAAAAGATAAATCTCTATAAAATCAAGAAAACCCTTCTATAATTATTAGATGAAAATTATGGTAGCAAATTATTTTATTTTATTTTGTAAGTCAGATCAAAATAATCTGGAAAAAATGACGTTTAAAATTACCTTAAAGGCATTATGTTTATTTTTTCCGATACGTTTCATTACGAATACAGGTTTCTACAATTTCATTCCGTCGTAAACCGAAGGAAAATTGATTTACGCATTCGTTTCCTCGAGAACGTTGATTCTTTAAGGCAGTTTTATGGTCTCCAAGGCTAAACAGGCCACGAGAAATGCCAAACACCGGCTTTATGGAGTCAGGCGATAAAGAACTCGCATAACGCCGACCACGAACGAATATAGTTGGAAACATTTACGTATGAAACCGGGTTGGGGGCAACATTGTTGTAGATCGAGTTTGATTCGTAAGAAATGAGGCAGATAGGCTGATTCGAATTTCTTTAATCACTTTAAGAGTTGAAGTAGCTTAGACGATTTGACGACCGATGTGGCGCGGCGGGCGAAGGTCCGCCTGCGACGCAGGAGGTTGCGGGTTGGATTCCCGCCTCGGGACAAATGTTTGTACGATCTGCAGATAGTTCAGGATGTTCTGGATATTTACTATGTATAATAAAAAAATATCTATCTACTATGTAGTGTATTGTATTAGGTATATCACTTATCTAGCACCCAGAACACAAGATCTGCTTAGCTTGGGACTAGATGATGTGTGAATTGTCCAGTATTATTTATTTATTTTATCAATTTAACAGCATTCCATCTGAATGCGCTCGGAAACCCCTCACCCCTTTCCACCGTCCAAAACGTTCTCAGCCACACTGGTTATTTGCGAATTGTTATAAAAAGCTGCGCATGAGCCCCTATGCGGGTCGTGTGGCGGCGCGTGTCCCACATTTAAAGAATTTTATCACAATACTCGATTTATCGCTCTTGGAATAAAGTGAACTAGGTATTTTATTTTACAGGGTAAAAAATTGACACTTAGCTTTTAGAAGCTAAGTGAGACAATTTTTTCCCCTTTCACAATTTTAATTACAATCAAAGTAATAGAAAGAAATTAGAACAATTGAAGTCATTTACAACGGGATATTTACCATGATTTGAGTTTTGAGCTTTCCAATAATTCGGCACAGTTTCATGCAAACTAAAAAAAATAATTTAATATTATTTCAAATTAGAACTAGTATTTACAATGAAAATAATTGAGTTAACTACAGATTGTTACAAACAAATCAACAGAGTTGAAGAGAAAAGGTTTTTGATGAACACCATTCAACAGAAGAGGGAGAATTTATTGGACACCCATCTTATACGACATGAAAACTTTATAAATTGTGTGGTCATTGCTAGGTATCAGCGTCATCGATTGGCTATGAGGACTTTTAAAACAGCTTTTACGTCGTATAGTCACAGATTATCTGTGACTAGACGATCGCCTCGCGGTTTCACCCGCGTAGTTCCGTTCAAAATATAACCTACCTATGCCACTCCCTGAAAGTAAGCTTCCTAACGGTGAAAGAATTTTTCAAATCGTTCCAATAGTTTCGGAGCCTATTCAATACAAACAAACAAACAATCAAATCTTTCCATGCTAAAGCTTATAATCGTCATAGCCGAATTTCGACCACGGCGGCCAGTCTCATCAGAGACTATCCAGATGCGCAGGACATATAGTGCACAAGTGTGTGCGAAAACACAGGTGCACTCTCATATCCGATGGGACGACAGGGTGACAGCGGGGAGAGGGCAGGACCAACGTGCTTTCCGAGGCACGGGGGTGTAACACCGCCAACTTCCTGACTCCGGGCTGCTACTGTCAATGTTCCCTGCTAGAAAAACCCCAATAACAACTATTGCCCCGACCCGGGATTCGCACCCAGGACCTTATAATCAGCGGTTGAACAAGCTGACCTAGACCAATGAGTCATCGTTACTCACAATCCATACATCTATATTCGAAAGTATCTCTGTCCGTTTGTTACCTTTTCTTTCACCCCAAAACATAAAATAATAAATTAAATTAATAATGCTGGACAATTCACACAGCATTATCTAGCCCCTGGCTAAGGTTGTGTTATGGGTACTAGATAACTGATATACTTAATACAATACACTACATAGGTACATTTTATTTATTATACATAGAAAACATCCAGAACACCCTGAACAAATATCTGCAGATCGTACAAACATTGTCAAAAAGGGCAGGGAGATTATGGTAGGAAGGGTAGGACATAGGCTTCTTTTTATTCGAGAAAAACGTGTACAAGGCCGCAGGTAGAATCTAGTTATACAATATATATAAAAGTTTTCTATACGCATCGTGTGCCGCAAATTTCGTGCTTCGTTTCGGCCAATTGATGTACCCTTATACAAATTAGAATACCTCTTTGCACAATAAATCGAAACAAAACCATCGATTCCCTATTTTGGTAGGTAAATTAAAATACGCCTTCTGCTCCAGAATATCCTTCGCAAATACCCATGGTACTCTAATATTAAATAGCTGTATTTTTTATTTAATGTTTATATCATGTTTGTTTTTGTTGATTGAGTTGCAAATAAAATATTCTCATCAAATAATTTCTAGGAATGGATACTAGATCTATTCCTAGTTCGTCCTCCATCCATCCATCCGTTCCTAGTATCCCAAATAGTATCTAGTCAGAAATTATTTTACTATACACCCCGTTTATAATATCTGAACGTCTGGTCGAAGCGACGCGTGACCCGAGAGCTGGTGAGTATCTGGCGCAGCGCATCACCATTGCCATACAGCGGGGCAATGCAGCCAGCGTCTTGGGGACGCGACGACTGGTATTGATATGGATCAGTTGAGCTACCTGTAGACTATTTGCAACAGTCTGCAGTTAGCTCAATTGTTTCAATTGTAAATACTAGTATAATTTTCTTTGTGCATAAAGGCTATTCTGAAGGGGTAAGTGTGAATATCAAGACTCGCTCGAATAAAATAACATTTGCATAATTAGGTAGGTAAATGCCATCTCTTCTTATAGTCCCCGGTTGGTATTTCAAAACCGGTTCAGCCGAGTAGCATGGCAATAATATTATTGAGTTTGATTTAAAGGAAAAAAATACGTCGCGTCATTAAGGAGCTTTTAAAGTTCAAGAAAATTCTTTGAATGGATTGGATATCGTTTTATGCTTACGGTATTTTTAATTTTATACTTAAGTATTTGTTTTTTACTCAAGGTAAGTACTTAAAGGAGACTTAGATAATTATTTACCTAGATGATTATGTACCTTCCTTCTTAGACAAATGTAGAGTCGAGATTCTGCCTCGTGCAAGATTGTGATGATGAGATGTGATGTGATGTCTCAATCACATCACACTTCGCCACTAATGATATTAGTGGCGAAGTGTGATTGATGATACATAACATACTCATACGTTTTAGTAGACTGTGCTGATAATAATATTATATTTGGGAATGTTTGAGTAGATGTCTGGTTGTCCTCTTCACGCCAAAACCACTGAACGAAGCGAGCTGAAATTTTGTATAGATGTAGTTCATCAGGTTCATCAGGTCTAGCCTGAAATAGCCCTTAGGTTACTTTTTAATCAAAAATAAGGCATGCGAGGCCGTGGACAGATTCTGATACTAGATCTTAAATCAAATGTTTGATTTAAATCCATCATGGTTATTAACACTAAAGAAAGCCTTTATGCACAAAGAAATTTTACTAGTATTTACAATTGAAACAATTGAGCTAACTGCAGACTGTTGCATTGTACAGGTAGCACAACTGATCTATATCAATACCAGTCGGAAGCGTCCCCAAAACGCTGGTTGCATTGTCCCGCTGTATCGCAATAATTTATTTTAAAATGCAGATTGTTGCAAACAGTCTACAGGTAGCTCAACTGATCCATATCAATACCAGTCGGAAGCGTCCCCAAGACGCTGGCTGCATTGCCACGCTGTATGGCAAGGCTGATGCGCTGTGCCAGATACTCTCCAGTTCTCGGATCACGCGTCGCTTCGACCAGACGCTCTAATATTTTTTTAAAAACACGCAGAGCCTCGGTACCCCACGGACCTAGGGTCTCGACTCCAAGGGGAGCAAATGTGTAGGCTCTGTCGAGACCTGCATATTTGTGCCTCTTGAGATCTTCGGCCAAATCTGCCGCCGCACCCGCCCTCACGGATGTCCTCGGAAGATGGGAAGGCGCAAGTGTGTCGACGCATGTAGCGTCCCACACAATGGGCCATTTGTCCCGAGGCTGGAATTGAACCCGCAACCTCCTGCGTCGCAGGCGATCCTTCGCTCGCTGCGCCACAGAGGTCGCCGGTATTAGAAGCAACCAAGAATAAGTAGGTAGTTACCTTACTTATTTAGATCATGGTTTTTTAATATTCTAGATTGTTTTGTGTCTCATGCCATTATGTCCATGTTATCATCCGTGACGTCACCAAACGGCTCTGTCGGAAGACCGGCGTTGGTTGTAACGTGTTTACAACAGAGCTCATGCTAAGACAGAGACCGTTTTGTGACTCTAATCGACAGAAGCTTTATTTTCTGTGTCTGTTTGTAGTGTCTGTCTGGTGTATCTGTGTATCTGTCTGTGGAATCGTAGCTCCCAAACGGATGAACCGATTTTCGTTCAGATTTTTTGTGTCATTTTATCCCGAGTGTTCTTAGCCATGTTTCATTAAAATCTGTCGAGGGGGTTTTTTAAATTTTTATTTTGTTCTTTTTGTTGATTGAGTTATATATAAAAACAATTCTCTTTCATTCTCATTTAAAGCAACCACTGAACCCGCACAAGTGGAGTTGATGGTTGATAAGTGAATATGTTAACCTTTGCCCCAAGTCCCCAACCCCGTCCGTTACACGTTCCACCCCTGTTGATCCCTGTAATGAATAACTGTCGATTTGCTCTTCAAGCGTGCACAGGAACCTTTCAACAGGAGGGTGGTTATTATTCTTTTAGTCCGCGAGTTTGCAGACGAAAGTTTTTTGATCACCTTTACACAAAACCTTAAACAAAGTCTGCTAAGAGGTAGAATGGTTTTCTTACTTGAATTATATTAATTTGATTGTTTTGAAAAAACTAACAAAACCAACAAAACCGATAAAACCGACCCCGAATCCCTTAGTTTCAAATTGTTTTTTTTATCCAAGGCATTTGTATTTACTAATAAATCGCTCGGAAATACAATTTTATGGAACCACTGTGGGATCATCCTCAATACAACTTGCAAAAGAATCATCCAAAACGGTCTATAAATGACGGAGAACTCGACATACATACATACATACAGTACAACAAGTAAAAAACATACATACAGCCGAACAAAGAACCTTCTCCTTCTTCTGAAGTCGGTTAAAACCAGGTAAAACAACCAAAAGAATCCCACTATTATTATAAAGCCGAAAGTTTGTGAAATCTGAATTTTTGTCACCTAGGATCCTCAAAACTACTGAACAGATCAAGATGAAATTTGGCGTACGCTTAGACCAAAGTTTGACTCAGATCTAATAGGCTACTAATTATACCGATGATACGCGTGCGAAGCTGTGGGCAGAAGCTAGTAATATTATAAAGCCGAACGTTTGTGAAATCTGAATTTTTGTTACCTACCTAAGATCTCCAAGACTACTAAACAGATCAAGATGAAATTTGGCGTACGTATAGAGCAGAGCCTAACTTAATTAAACTGAATTTTATTCCAAAAATACGCGTGCAAAGCCGCTGGCAGAAGCGAGTCTTCAATCATGTATTGTTTATGTATAAGGTACATCCCTCCTTTTTAGTGGAAAGAAGTCAGTTTTTTAGAGGACAACGTGAGTAGATTTTTGCCATCATCATCATCATCATCGTGATCAGCCTATATTAGTCCACTGCTGGACATAGGCCTCCGCTAATGAGCGCCACAGCGCCCTGTTTTCAGCTTGCCCCATCCAGCATCTGCCTGCAGTCTTTCGCAGATCGTCATCATCAGATTTTTGACAGCATTCGAAGAAATATCGCTTCCGCTTTGCTGTCCACCGAAAGCACAGCCAAAGACTTGTTTTTCTACCAAAGTTGCTGACGCTGAAACAAGCATACACCTTAGCACACGGGTCTACAGTTTCGCTGCGCTCAGCTCGAGAAGCGAACTGCATTACAATCGCTCGCTGCATCAAATAACGCCGCGTCATATTCCGCGTGTGAAACACGATTCGACTCGCTCACGTAAACGTTTGCCGTGATTGTGACGCAAATCAAACGATACAGTTACGGATTGAAGGAAAGTTGCGAAAAGTTAGGACAAGCTAGTTTTAGTAAATTTCGAAAACCCTCGAGGATAATTTTACTTTGAAGTCACTGTAAAAATCACTCATCATCAGCCTATATTAGTCCACTGCTGGACATAGGCCGCCCCTAATTAGCGCAATAGCGCCCTGTCTTCAGCTTGCCGCATCAGCATCTGCCTGCAGTCTTTCGCAGATCGTCATCCCACCTGGCCGGAGGGCGTCCTACACTACGTTTGCCGAGTCGTGGTCTCCACTCAAGAACACGTTTACCCCAGCAAAAATCACTGTAGCCGTTCAAATGTTCTGTATCGTCATACAGAACATTTAACGGCTACAGTGATTTTTTTAAGTTAAGTGTAACCAAGCTAAGGACTTATTTATTCGTGAACTCGCGATTTGTAAACTGGATACAATGACATTTTATTACTTACATTTTATTAGTGTGTAATTAGTTTGTACCTGTTATCTATAATATAAAAATGAATCGCAAAATGTGTTGGTAAGCGCATAACTCAACAACGCCTGGACCGATTTCGCTAATTCTTTCTTTGTTGTGTTTGTTATTGTCAGGAGAAGGTTCTTATGAAAGAAAAAATTAAGAAAGTTGGAAACATAAATTTCCACGGGGGCGAAGCCGCGGGGCGCAGCTAGTATTTACATAAAAACAATAATTTCTGAATTTTTTTGATTCGAATGACCAAAAATAAAACAGTAATTAAGTTACCTTATAAATTTGCTCCCCTTGGAGTCGAGACCCTAGGTCCGTGGGGCACCGACCGAGGCTCTTCAGGTTTTAAAAAAAGTATTTGAGTTCCGAACCCGAGAGCTGGTGAGTATCTGGCGCAGCGCATCAGCATTGCCTTACAGCGGAACAATGCAGCCAGCGTCTTGGGGACGCGACGACTGGTATTGATATGGATCAGTTGAGCTACCTGTATAACACAGTCTGCAGTTGGCTCAATTGTACCTAATATTTGATTGTAATTTTGTTAATAAAGGCACAGAAAAGTTACCTTACTACCAATCTGATAAACAGTGGGCCCACTCAATTTAATTTGGCAATTAGCGAACAAAATCCTCTCAAATCCCACGTTATATTCCCATATCAATCTCTTTTTGATTTCTCCATTAGGAACAGATTGCTAAATCAAAAATCATCCACAAAAGTCACCTCTATAACTAACACGTTAAGCTTCATTTCCCTTTGAGATAATACAGGGTGTTATAAAAAATACATTGGTGTTTGGAACACCCGCATCTTTTCCCCATGTCCATCAGATTAAATTCCCACTGTAGGGTGAAGAGCATACCCTTGGCTGCAACGAGCAAAACCATATGATTTTATAGTGCTCTTGTGTGGGAATCTATGGGCCAGTTAAATTGTAATTGTTAGAATCTTCTTATATATAAAAATCAATGGCTGTTCGTTTGTCTCGCTAAATCTCGATAACGGCTGGACCGATTTCGTTAATTTTGGTCTTGAAATGTTTGTGGAAGTTCAGGGAAGGTTTACAAGGCGAGATCGGTACGAAGTTCACCAGGTCAGCTAGTACATAATAATAATAAATTGTTAACTGTTTGTAAAATAAACACCAGTGCCACAAAATCCTTAAGGAAGTATTATTACTTAGTTTAGTATATTTTAGTTTAGTTTTAGTATATTTTAGTACCTATATCCGGAAGGGGTAATTCTGGTAGGTCCATCTATGGTAGATGGACTCTGGTAGGTCCATCTATGGTAGATGGATTCTGGTAGGTCCATCTATAGTAGATGGATTCTGGTAGGTCCCTTAGATTTACGAGAGGGATGATAGGAAAAACTTTTGTAAGAACTTATAAACTTTATTATTTAAAAAACGAGGTAGATAAATCCTTTTTACCATTGAAAACGTCCACCATAAAGCGTACCAAAGTGCTTAACCACTGTGTTATATAAAACCCTTAAATTAATGACGATAAGGATCTTTTTATAAAACTAAGCCAACCGTACTATAACCAAAATTATCATGGTTCTGCTTTAGTCAAAATAAACTTGCAATAATGAATACTTGCTTGAATACTAGAGGGCTAGCAACTTATCTGTTCCTTTCTTTCTTCGATGACTTCAGTGAATCGGCTGGCGAAAGTCCGCCTACGAGGTTGCGGGTTCAATTCTCGCCTTGGGAGAAATGTTGAACGATCAGCAAATATTTTGTTCCGGGTGTTTCCTATATAAAATAAAAAAATATCTATGGAATGTAACATTCTATACTAGGTAGTACCCATAACACAAGCTCTGCTTAGCTTGAGGTTAGATTGGTGGTGGATTGTCCAGCATTATTTATTTGTTAATGTATGTACGATCTGCAAATAGTTGTCCCGGGTGTTCTAGGTATTTCTATGTTTAATAAAAAATGTCTATCTGTGTAATGTATTGTATAAAGTATATCAGTTATCTAGTACCCATAACACAAGCTCTGCTTAGCTTGGGGCTAGATGATGCTGCGTGGATTGTCCAGAATTATTTATTAATATTAATTCAGATGGCTCAAAATAAAACTGATGTGGGAATGCCGTTTACTTAACTATAGTTATACCTACTCCACGAATCTAATAAAAACCTGAAACTAGCTGTAATTGAACAGAAAACTTTGTGGTACTGTTACCTACGAAATATTAAGTAAGACACTAAAAATGTGCTATGTCCATAAACCGAGACATAACAAATCAAAAATTTAAGTTAAACTTTGTTTTTCATTAATTACTTACGTTAATCCTAAAATTATTCATTGTTATCAAAATTCCATCAACTATTATAGTACTTAATTAAGAAGTTATCTCCAGTTTCTTTACTTAAAATCACTTAAAAATAAATCTACTTAGTTAAATAATAAACCAAGTAACAAAGCTCTTTGTTCGTTTAATTTACCGACCACCAAACTACGCATTGGATTTACGAGTACGTATTTAACAGTTATGTATTTTCTGCCGGAACGTGTTTGGAATAATTTAAAAGTAATTAACAAAGAAAGTTACAGCTAAATTATAAAAACAAATTAGAACTAGTATTCACAGAAACAGTTGAACCAACTGCAGGCAGACTGCTGCAAACAATCTACAGGTCAGCTTAACTGATCGATTTCAATAACGTAAGTATAACGAAATATGCTTGGTTAGATATATCATCCCAGTGCTGGGCAAAGTCTTCAAATATTTCCAGCAATCCTTGTTCTACCGATCTTTATCCCTTAAAAGCTCTTCTTAACTATACCACCAATACCTCAACCTCAACAGCCTGTATTGGTCCACTACTGGACGCAGGCCTCCCCCTGATAAGCACCTTATTGGCTTTTATCACTTGGGGGGTAATGCCCATAATCCCCGATGGTAGAATTGTTCTGCAGGGGGCGCTGCTGCCCGCACCCGGTGGATTTCCCTTAATTGCCTCATACGACACCCGCGGGAAGAGTTGAGGTGGTGCAAATTCTAAGCCGGCACCACACAGCGAGCTACTACCAAAAAGTAATAAGTATTTTAATAACACTTTAATGGCCCAAGACGCAGATGATCTCTCCCAGCCCCAGGTGGCGAGGCTGGGCAGTGAATGCGATATACTAAAAACTAGCTTCTGCCCGCGGCTTCTCCCCCGATTTTCGATGTGTGAGGCTTAGACTACATGTGAACAGAACTACATATGTGCAAAATTTGAGTCAGATCCGTTCAGTAGATTTGCCGTGAAGAATAAACAAACAATTTTTTAGAGAGTATCTAGCGCAGCGCATCAACATTGTCATACAGCGGGGTAATGCAGCCAGCGTCTTGGGGACGCTTCCGACTGGTATTGATATGGATCAGTTGAGCTGCCTGTAGACTGTTTGCAACAGTCTGCAGTTAGCTCAATTGTTTCAATTGTACTTTTCTAATTTGTTTGTATTTTTTGATTGCAATTTTCTTTGATTATAAATATTTTGAAAACATCTAAACATCCAAACTTTCGAAATTATAATATATACTATTTTATGCCCGCGGCTTCGCACTCGTTTCTAAGATCAATTCTATCACATAGGAATTGATTTTATGGATAAAATCTCTGTTTTATTCGAGGCCTAGAACTACCTATATGCAAATTTTCAGCCCGATCCGTTCAGTAGTTTCGACGTGAAGAGGTAACAAACATCCATCCCCATACATTTAAACATCCAAATATTTATAATATTAGTCAGATGTTCTTACCTAAGTGTAATTCTTCGTTCTAACATACCCAGGAATTGTATTAAAAAGTCTAATGTCGGTAAACAAATTAATATGATAAAATATGCTTTTATCTATGAAATCAATATGGTAATTATTGTCTAGTGCCAACGGTCGTCATCGCATTACAGTAGGCGGCATGTTATCTGACACTTCTTCTAGGTCGCTAGGAAATATAGGGCGCTAGGAAATATCAACCAATTTTCGTGAGATACATCAGTTTATACCAAAGCCACGTTGACACGAGCATAGTCAGCTCGGCTCGGACAAGGCTCGGACCGAGTGGGGAGTAGCTTCATACAAGTATACTGTTGATTTTAGTTTCGTAGCTGTTGATTTTAACATAGTTCACTGGGATCATTTTCTTAGCCAAAATTGGAATTAATTAGACCTAATTTAAGCGTTTCACTTTCGAGAAGCTAGTAAGTACCCTATCTTCCAAATTTTACTTACATCGATGGTTACTAGACACCAATTTGTTTCCTACTCGTATACTAGCTAGCTCGGAAAAGTAAAACGCGCTCCGAATCTACTTCAATCGGACGCCGCCGTCGTTGCAGTGCGCTCGAATTACCTCGGGGTTGCCACAATTGTTGCGTCCGAGTCCACGAGCAGATTTTGATCAGCTTTATATTAGTACAACATAATAGTAGGTACACAAATAGTTATTTGTTCAATAAGTGGGCAAAACGATTTTTTGTTGCACGTGCCGATATTAAATCCTGAGCTAGCGAGGCAGTCTAGAATAGAGTCACGAGCGTAGCGAGTGGCTCTAAAGTATACTGCTGAGGTAGCGAGGGATTTAAAAGGCACGAAATAAAAAATATTTGCCCACGAGTTAAATATACAACTTTTCACCACGGCTAGCGAGAAAATATTTTGTAATTTATAAAAGAGGTCGAATATCAGAAACTAATTTTGGTTTTGGTTACCTCGGAGGGTAAAAATGGTACAAATCTTTTTCAAACCATGAACCATGAGCATTCTTTTTTTGTATGATGGTTGCGCTGTTATGACTTCAAATTACTGTTTCAACAAGTTGAATAATTTTATTTATTCCACATGTGAGCAAAACTGGATTTTGCTCACTGTTTTTGAGTAGCAAAGTCACCGTTTTTGAGCGATAGTGGTGAAAAGATTGTTGTTGGTGACCACCAAACTCATATACGCGTTTTCTGCAGTGGGTACGGGGTTTCTTTTACAAACTATTTAGCTAGGAGTAAGGTAGTTTTGCGATTGTAAGCTTGCTATGAATGAACCCATGCAAAAGCAAACGAAACGATAACAAAACTGCTGAGTATTTTCGTCAAATTATAAATACATTTTCATAGCCAACGGTCGCGAACTGTAATAATAACTAATAACGTTGCCCTAAACGAGGGGAGTCGCGGGCACGAAGCACCCGCATCGTTATAGCAGTGCGCCAATTTAGCCGCGTCTCCCCTACGGTATTTAAAACGATAGGGTGTCGAGCGAAAGCACATTAACGTTCAAAATTAAACAGAGTTAATGTTTTGTGTACACGCGTTAAATGGAGCTTTTGTTCTCAAGTGCTTTAACAAAGCTTGATTATTAAAATGAATAGATTAACTAATTAAATAATCTAGGTTCGTGGTGTACCGAGGCTCTTCGGGTTTTAAAAAAAATTATCTGAGCGACTGGTCGAAGCGACGTGTGATTTTATTTCTATTATTTGATTCACAAAGAAAATTACAATCAAATAATAGAAATAAATTGTATTTACAATTGAAACAATTGAGCTAACTGCAGACTCTTGCAAACAATCAACAGGTAGCTCAACTGATCCATATCAATACCAGTCGGAAGCATCCCCAAGACAATGGCTGCATTGCCCTGCTGTAAGGCAATGCTGATGCGCTGCGCCAGATACTCACCAGCTCTCGGGACATGCGTCGCATTATATGATTGTAACTTTCTTTGTGAATCACATCACATCACATCACACTAATATTATAAATGCGAAAGTTTGGATGGATAGATGGATGGATGTTTGTTACCTCTTCACGCCAAAACTACTGAACGGATCGGGCTGAAATTTTGCATACAGATAATTCTAGGCCTGGAATCAAACATAGGACTTTTTATCTCATAAATCAGTTCCAATGGGATAGAAATAACCTCAAAACGTTTCCATAGAAACAACGTGTGCGAAGCCGCGGGCAGAAGCTAGTAAAGTTATACTTTCTTCATGAAAGTCATTGCCAAAGAGCCAAATCCGTTCTGTTATTCACGGCAAAACTCACAAATTTCAAAAGCTTTTTTTCAGAATCATGAACGCTGAAATTTTAATAACAAACAATAAAATCTCAAGCATGAGCTATCTCTAAAAATACACGTTCTCCTATTCACCTTATTATTCACAAAATATTTTTCTATTTTTGTAAATGTTTATTTACATGATCTCCAAATACCACGCAAAAGAACTTAATGTACTTTTTATAGCCGCCGCAAATAAACCATTCAACGTACCTAGTAGGTACACTCGTAGATACCTACATTAAGTAAAAACATACTTTTCCTAGGTACTTAAGGTAAAATATCATTTTGACTATCTATCTACATACTAGAAAACATGAATCTTGCTAGGGTTTTCTAACGGTAGGTATGTGTATTTTATACATTTATTCACAAAGAAAATTATACTAGTATTTACAATTGAAACAATTGAGCTAACTGCCGACTGTTGCAAACAGTCTACAGATAGCTCAACTGATCCATATCAACACCAGTCGGAAGCGTCGTATGTATGTGTGTATAGTTTGAGCTTTTCATATGTAAAGTGCAAAAAATAATGTATTGTAATAAAAGAATATGGTGCCAAAATAGCGATACGCCGGGCACATAGCCAGTCCATCAGAGTGGCTAGTGTAGTACCCATGGTACTAAAACGAAAAAGTTTCGTTTGTGAAAATTGTACTGCTGAAATGCAACGAATCACTGAAAATCACTGGCACAAATAGTCGCTAAGCCACGAAAGAAGGAAGAAGAAGAATTCGTATGACGCTACAAGAAGCTTTGTATGAAACTAAGATTTAGTTTTAGTAGCCAACGTTCCATATGCAACTATTGGATCACTGTCATCTATAAGATTTAGTTTTAGTAGCCAACGTTCCATATGCAACTATTGGATCGCTGTCATCTATAAGGCTGTCATAAAAGTACTATGAAAAGAGTTCCTTTCTATCCGCTAAGGGCGCTGTAACTTGCAAGACGCTAAATATGCGCTAAATCTATAGAAGTAAACGAAAACTTTATCTTCGTCATAGAAGTCAAACAGAGGTATTTTCAAGTAAACAGAAACAGTGAAAAATCTCCGCTACGCTATGCTCTAAACCCGCCCATAAGCAAATCTGCGGTGTGGTGTAAATGGAGCTATTTTTAGCTAATTTGCGTGCATCTAAAAGGCGAGTCACGTACAAAAACAAAAGAGAGGCGACCACCGCCATGCTTTCTCGGAATACCCGCGGAGGGAGTTTGGTTTTAACTTTATGGTGAACTTTGTAGACGTTTTTACAAAGTTATAAAGGAGAATCGAAAATAACAGGGCAAAGATTCTAAGTTCGTATTTTGTTTCTGGAGGTGGAGACGGAGGGTCCAGTCGGCTAATCAATTTCGGAACATACGAAATAATAACTACCGATCTCCCCTTTTACCAAATAGCTATCTATAGATATTGCTTATGGTAAAAAACTAAGAATTATATCAATTTATTTCATCATTATATTAGTTTGTATACCTACACCCGAAACCGTACAAAAAGTATACACTTGAAAAATACAAGTAAAATACAAGTCTACTTTCGTATATTAACACTGATTTTAACCCAACTTTGAGCGAAAACAAATACCTACCTAATATACGGAGAGAGAAAACTCTAAACTAAAGCCCATTCCGACATAGTTTAGTTAGTTATTCAGAAGTTAAAATACTCATAAATTTATTTTGAAAAGATACACTCAATGGTTTTTCTATAATAATAACAACCCTTGTGCCAAAAGTGTTTCTATTTTATTACACGGCCGTTTTACGAATGAATCATTGTGCATTCTCTATATTCCCTCACTCTTATATTTCGATGGGACGATATAATATACTAATATTATAAAAGGCGAAAGTAATGCTGTCTGTCTGTCGTTTAGGCGTGAAAAATATACCTGATTGTGCTAGATGTTGCTACATTTCCACGAAATAAGTAAAATATAGTGATACCTTATTCTAAAACCATCATTGTTAACCTATATTTAAACAAATAAATACTTTTTTATTCACAAGGGCCGCCGATCCGATATCTCGCCACGCCAGCCTTAACGACATCATCCGGCGGCGGGCCTTTGTCACCGCTAACGTACCAGCTATTCTCGAACCGAATGTTTGCGTGACGATGGTAAGAGGCCCGACGGTGTGACAGTAGTCCCATGGGAGTTGGGGAGGCCCTTTGTGTGGGACGCTACATGCGTCGATACACTTGCGCCTTCCCATCTTCCGAAGACATCCGTGAGGGCGGGTGCGGTGGCAGATTTGGCCGAGGATCTCAAGAGGCGCAAATATGCAGGTCTCGACAGAGCCTACACATTTGTTCCCCTTGGAGTCGAAACCCTAGGTCCGTGGGGTACCGAAACTATTTGTTTTTTTTTAAATATCTGAGCGTCTGGTCGAAGCGACGTGTGACCGAGCTGGTGAGTATCTGGCGCAGCGCATCAGCATTGCCATACAGTTGTCAGTTGAGCTACCTGTAGATTGCTTGCAACAGTCTGCAGTAAGCTCAATTATTTGAATTGTAAATACTAGATCTAATTTATTTCGATTATTTGATTATAATTTTCTTTGTGAATAAAGTACTTTTGCATTTTCAGTATTATTATTATTTTGAAGCCTCCATACCACACAAGTCGTGAAATCTAAAACATATCGTAAACTTATATTGAAAGAGTCCTTGAGGGAAGTATTTACTTACATTTAGAGGCGAACCGTCCGTCTGTTTGTGTAGGCAGGCGATATGATAACTTCATCGGGCTTTGATAGACGGTGGACACGTTAGTGTGGATAGGGCGTTTTTAATTTATTTTTCTGTTAGAGGTAGGTACTTAAATCAAGTATTTACTACTTACTGGCGAGGCGCAGTGACCCGAAGTGGATCTTGGCCTCCGACACCAGAGATCTCCAGCTGTCCCGGTCCCATGCCGTTTCGTGGCGGTACTTTAATCAAGTGATGTCCTGAATTTTGATCTCCTTTCGTATACCAAAAAACAAAGGTATTTGCGGATGCCAAAACATAACTTTTGGTACACATATTATACTTCACATGTGTGTGCGCCAACACTCTCTATTGAACATATGAATTAGGAATCTGTATTGGATGAGAAATAGAGTTTATTCCTTCACTTCCATAACGCGATGAAATGTTAGACCGACACGACCTCGGAGAGGTCAGACGAAGGTCCAACAGCTTAACGTGCTTGTCGAGGCACAGCTGAATAGCACCGTCCACTTCCTGACTCTGGGCTGCTACTGTGATTTAGTCTTGGTAGAAAAACCCCAATACCAATATGTCAAATAGAGTTACTGCAAGTTATGACTGCTCATTGTTTAATATACGCCAAAAAATATCAATAGTACTAATATATAATACATCTTAAATACAATTCTAATTATTAAAGTTATAATATTTGGTCTGACCCGTTATATGAATCCTGGACTTGATTACCTTAAATCAAGTAAAACATTGTTGAAGCGGGGGTTTCACCAACTGCTAATCGTCTATAGCAACTAGCGGTTTTTTAATAACTTACCAAAGTAACAAAAGTTATCAGGTTCCTTTTCCAAAGCAAGCTTTTTTCAATAATTGCCACGGACTTGAAAAGGGGCAGAAAACTTTTTTATTTGCTGTTTAGTGATTGGTCAAAATTTACCATTTATTGTTATAAATGGTATTTTTAATACTAAAAATTTTGCTGCAGTCTACTACTTTAAACTATTTTATTACTATTAAACCTATAAATACACTACATGTGTTGTGTATTCGAATTATTAGCCATATCCATACTAACTACCCTTCCTGACTCATTTCACACCACAGTCGATATCATTGTATGCCAACGGGATAGGGGTACAAAGCACTTCCAATTTAAATACCAGCGTATCGCCCTTACTGCCATCGCAATAAGGGTCAATTCACTTTATCTCGGGTAGATATCAGTGAGGAGAGGTCGAGGCTATCTGATAAGGATGAACCGTCGAAGCTTATTCGTTGATAAAG
Organism: Eupithecia subfuscata; assembly: GCA_963564075.1. NCBI lineage: Eukaryota > Metazoa > Arthropoda > Insecta > Lepidoptera > Geometridae > Eupithecia > Eupithecia subfuscata. The sequence goes on from OY751106.1 coordinate 13,847,314, forward strand.
CTTAAGGATGAATTTGTACTTATTCCAGAGTAAATATTGAATAATAAATAGCGATAATGTCGTAAGATAAGTAAGTATATACATATCATATTATGTCCTCCTAGTCGAATTCATTCGAAAGACACAAATGTGTTAGAAATAAAAGAAATAGAAGATATTAAATACTAATAAAAAATAAGAAAATATTCTATCGAATACACATTATAATAACAAAGAATTTTTTTACCCCCTCAAAATTAGATAGTAATCATTGTTATTTAACTCCTATTGTTAACCTTAATTAAGTATAAAGAAAATGTGCAGTTCCTATAATTCTAAGTTAATTAACTAATATTAATAATAATTCTATTATTGTATGTCCGAAAGGACAAACTGTTGGACAATTACTAGTTCTTAAGACCAACTATGTACCTACACAGTTAATACAATAAATGTTTCTTATTCTTATTCTTAAAGAGCCTCGGTACCCCACGGACCTAGGGTCTTGACTCCAAGGCGAGAAAATGTGTAGGCTCTGTCGAGACCTGCATATTTGCGCCTCTTGAGATCCTCCGCCAAATCTGCCGCATATTTTATCCTACTAATATTTTAGAGCTGTAAGTTTGTGAAATCTGAACTTTTGTTACTTAGGATCTTCAAAACTACTGAACAGATCAAGATGAAATTTGGCGTACGTTTAGAGCATAGCCTAACTTAGATAATAGGCTACTTATTATACCGAAAATACGCGTGCGAAGCCGCGGGCAAAAGCTAGTAAGGTATATGCACAAAACATTCTACCACACCACATTTGGATGTTTGTTACCTCTCAGTCTCCACGCTAAATCTACTGAACGGATCGTGCTGAAACTTTGTATAGATGTAGTTCTATACCGGGATTAACAATATGATTTGAAATATCATCATCATCATCAGCCTATATTAGTCCACTGCTGGACATAGGCCTCCCCTAATGAGCGCCATAGCGCCCTGTCTTCAGCTTGCCGCATCCAGCATCTGCCTGCAGTCTTTCGCAGATCGTCATACCACCTGGCCGGAGGGCGTCCTACACTACGTTTGCCGAGTCGTGGTCTCCACTCAAGAACACGATTACCCCAGCGGTTGTTGATTTGAAATATATAATGATTTAATAATTTATATTATAGTTTTTATCCCGGAGAAAGCCTGCGAAGACGCGGGGAGAAGCTGTTTACAAAATGTACAAACTGAAAAGTTTGTACAAATTACAAAGATTTGTCGATTTGTTTCTTCAGAAATGTAAAATGAATACCGCAAAAGTATTGTATAGCAGCGTAAACTGTTGTTAATCGCTACTTGGAAAAACACTGTTTTGCCTTTGCGTAATTTTTATTAGGTAAGAGATTGAGATTATGCAAGCAATTCAACGTGCAATAATTATACTATACCTACGTACGGTTACGGTTACGGTTAAATAACTGATAAAATATGCACGTATGTATAACGTCATTTAGAAGTTCTTACCTATAAAAAATTTAAAAACCCCCGACAGATTTTCCTGAAACATGGCTAAGAATGCCCCTTTACAGCAGCAAATATTTTAATTCGATTAAGTAGGTACTATCTGACATTGTTTTTATTGATTCGTTAGTTATTTTATTCATAAGTTAGCTTATTTTGACAATGCCCTTTTACAGCAGCTTTATTTACATGTAAATTTAATTTAAATTATTTTATTTCTGACATTGTTACCATTATTATTTTCTCCGTTTATTATTATTACAATATTGTACATTATTTTTAGTATAGTTTGACAATGCCCTTATACAGCAGCATACCTTGAAATACCCTTGATAATTTTTTATTTATTTCATTTTATTTAATTTTCAGTCATGTCTGTCTGTTTTTTCTTTTTTACCTTTGTACCTACCTTATGGTGTTTCCTATAACGAAAAACCTATAGATGTAATTATTAATATAGAATGTAACGACATTAAGTGTAACACAAGTGTACCTACGATGGAATAAATAAATACAAATACAAGAACGCTAGGGATAAAATTATCTATGACACAAAAAAAACTAAACGAAAATCGGTTCATCCGTTTGGGAGCTATGATACCACAGACAGATACACAGATACACAGACAGACACGTTAAACTTATAACACCCTTCTCTTTTTGCGTCGGGGGTTAAAAAGAAGTAATGAAGTGTTTTCTAAAAAAGAAAAACGCCTTTTTAACCCCCGACGCAAAAAGAGAGGGGTGCTATAAGTTTGACGTGTCTGTGGTATCGTAGCTCCCAAACGGATGAACCGATTTTCGTTTTTTTTTTTTTGTGCCATAGATAATTTTATCCCGAGTGTTCTTTCGCAATGACGTCTCATGTCGAACTATGCACGGTCTATGCAGAACTCTATCTATGCAATTTTAATTTCGCTCACCCATGGCAAAACGGCATCTTTTCAATCTGGTTAAGCTATTCTTAATCAACTACAAAAAAGCGTCATTTATCCCGTTACTTCATATATTTCATTAACACATAGAATGCCCATGTCATACATAGCCTTCTAATTCCTAACCCTGCTCATAGTGGTGCGCGCCGCCGCCGCCGCTGCCGTAGCTCCAAGTCACACGGCTGAGGCTGGGCAGTGAATGCGTTAAGCAGTGTTTTATCCTTGAATTCAAAGATAATTAATTATCCTAAAAAAAGTTTTTCTTAAATCTAGGCTAGATTGATAATGTTATATTGATATGGCGGATATTAATAAATAAAATTAATTCGATGACAATGCGATGGGTTATTTTATAAATTTTGTCTATTCTACGGTAAAATAGACAAAAATGATAAATATGGGTCAGGGGTAAAATTTCTACCCCTGTGCCTGCCCACTAGTGGGTACCCAATTGAACCCAATCTTTATTTAATACCAACATCAATGATACCTTCTCAACTAGCACAATAAAAGCTTTTGCCAAGCCAAAGCGCAGATGACATCATGTCCTAAGAAGAAGCCGGATTTATACCACCATTGTGCACGCGTTAGTTAGGTACTAAAGCAAAATATGCACACCCACCACAATAGTTTCATAATACGATAGACAGTACTATCGCCTTCACTTTTACTTTCATTATATCACAGAGCTTATGGGTAACTTCAATCTTCCTTGAAAAAAAGAAGCCCCTCAACCTGAGCCGGAAGAAAGCGACGGCAATTCCATCCCCTTCTTCCACTCGATGGAGACCAGCTGGGTGATGGTACGAGGAGAACCACCCCAGCATTGTACGGGTCTCCAACGGAGGGGAAGTCCTAAATACTCCGGGACATGCCTCGCCCTTGGGGACTACCAGAAGGATCCGTCCAAGACGGATGATCACCGACAGGGTAGCGGTCGACTCCGACCGGGAACCCGCAACCCTGTCAAGTGCCAGTGCGCCGTCGAACGAATCATCTGGTGACGAGTGATTTGACGACGCTCTGGCACTAAGGTGAGAGAGGGAGCATCGATGGGTTTTTAGTTGGTATGTCACTAACTACTAACACTTTTGTTAGTAGCTCAGTGGAGAGCCCAACATCCCCTAGCCCTCCTCAGGCTAGACGCAATGCGCAAACAGCATTTTCCAATCGAAAAAAATGGTAGGTACTCTTTGTACGAACGAACGTTCCGTTGCTATTGCCGATGCCGGACCTCTGCAACCAATAAGATTAAGAATTTATATTAGATTTATTCTGATGCAAAGGTTTTTCCTTGAGTGAAATGGCGAGCTGGCTTACCAAACAGGTACCAATTTACATTAATGGAAATTAAGGGCCATTCTGCAATAGCGCTCTGTCCTTGTTCAATCATAACATAACGAACGGAAAATTATATTAATATTTTGTGCAACATCTATTAGGTATTCTAGGTATTTAATAAAACACATATTTGACACGACTTAATTAGATAATAATGAGAATAGCCCTTTGTACATTTTTGAAACGAATGAAACACCTCAATCTTTTTTCTTCAAAGTATGGTATATTTTGGTTAGAGTAGGTAAGAAGTCCTTCAAAAACTCTGGAGAGGGGGTTGTGTATGCTTTAAATGGACAAACGTGCACATTTATGGGTACAAACAAGCATACCTACCTACAACCCTAAACGCTTAGACATAGGGACTGTCTCCGTGAATGAAATGATAGACAATGTGTAGGTAAATTATTGAAGTTAGAGGAATTAATTCCAGTATTTACTCAAGTATTTTCCGCCTTCGATCGATCACATTTTTGTCTTTCTACCCTAGACAAAAATCTCTATGATAGGCCTACGCTTTAAAAGTTTAATGGAAAAGTCTGATCTAAGACCTATTAAGACCTATCTAAGACCTATTGAATACCTACTTTCTGTCAAAAATCCGCTACCCCTCCCGCTTACGCTGACCACTATAAACGGGTTATTCCAGTTTTCCCCCTTGACAAATCCCCCTTAAGGAGGAAAACTGGAATTACGCACCCAGGTTTCAAGACTCGCTGGTCGCTTCAACGGTAACGCAATCTCGGTCTCAATTTGAGATTAGAGTGTAACATTATTTTCATTTTTGTTGACATTGCGGTCGGCAATCTGTTGTTTACTTCATGATCTAGCATCAGCAACGTTGGACACATTTATAATGAAAGATTGTCAGCGCTGGTTCCCAGTTTTCGGAAAAACACATTCGATTTATCAACATTCTACGAGTATATTAATTTTATGTATGTATTTTTGTAACTTAACTCTATTTCATGTTGTTTTAATTTAGTATTTTTTTTATAATTTTGGGTTTTTGTACTTTACATAGCGTAGGTCCGTTCGTGACGTCATTACGACCGAAACCTATATCCCGTTGAACTAGTATCATAAAATTTGGTAAGAAGCAAGGTCTTTAAACACAAGGGAAACATCCAAAAACGGTAAATATGTAGATTATTCTCAAAAAAAAAATTGCCATGAACCAAAACCTATAGGGTACCGACTGCCTGTTAACCTAGAATCATGATATTTGGCAAGACACAAGGTCTTACAATTATACGGAACCCTTAGTGCGCGAGTCCGACTCGCACTTGACGTTTTATTTATTTTTACTGAGATTACCTAAGTAAAAATATAAATTAACACTAAAATATCAATGCATCTAGGGTTTTGTAACCCAAAGATTGTCATTGATCTGCGAGATTCACAAAATTTTAATGGAAACTTAATAACCGGTATTTTTGTAGCCCCTAGAACCGAATATTCCCGATTCTTTCAAAACCGGGAAAAACCGGTTCCGATGCCCTAATCTCATCAGAGTCCAGCCATGTGCGCAGGATATGGGTATAGGATATGGGATATAGGTAGTAATTGAACGAATTATTCTTCAGAATCACATTTACACAGAAACCGGATTTGAATTGAGTAACAAAACACAAACTCAAGCTAATCCAGTTTTTGTGTAATTGCAGTCTTGATCCGCTTTGGGTCCTCTAACGAGATTCCACTGAGCTTTATTGTGATACCTCAAATACCTACTTCGCTTAATAAGCTCTTAAAATTCCCTTTCTAAAGCCGAAATTTAAGACACCATTAAAGTGTCGCAAATAAGTAAAAGTGTAGTTTTTTGTTTCTTCGAATTGTTTATGAGTGCATTTTTCACTTTCAGCGAGAAAGGTTCAAACTGGCTTTTAAAATGTGGGAGCTTAATGTGACACAAAAAGTTGGTACGGTATTTACGTCCAGAGTATAAACTGCCTGGAAGAGATCGCTTCTAAGCGATAACGCCGCTCATTGTACTTATACATCATCACTCATCAGGCTTTATTAGTCCACTGCTGGGCATAGGCCTCCGCCTGAATGAGCGCTTCTTCTTTGTCTTGAAGGGAGCGCTTCTATCTGCATCCTCGGTGTAGGTATGCCCCTTACAATTTAAACAATTGAGCCAACTGCAGACTGTTGCAAATAAGGTGACTTGCTGTCGATTCGGACAAAATAAATTGGGACGCAATGTCCCAATTGACACTTTTGATTTTAATATTTTAATTACTGTCGATTCGGACACTATTAAAAATAGCTGCATTGTACAGTCAATGAAAAAACTGATTTTTAGCAAGATGACGAAATAGATGCATAACAAGGTCACGCTCTCTCTATCTCCTTATTTTATATCTCTATTTCGCTTTATTTTGCACCCAGGTAACAAAACAATTCGTCTTGCGAGTAAGTGAAGGTCAGTGCGTTCGATCAAATGTCAGTGCAAACAAGGAACAGTGTAATTTGTCGCGAACCAATTACAAATATAACTTGAAACGTTCATCCTAAAATCGAAGAAGAAAATACTGTATTGAAGAAGAAATAGTTCACTAGATATGAAAAAGGTATCTTTCAATACCATTACCGACATCATAATCCCCCCAATATTTCCAAGTTTTGTGATAGCTGACTACAGTCACTACACGACTAGGATCCTGGTTTTCGCGGGAAAATATTGCAAGGAAATATTAAAAAAACCTAATCTAACAGTCATGTGCGATGGAACTTTAAATTTTGTTTAAGACTGTTTCAGCAACTTTACACTCTGCATGTGGATTTGGGGAGTAATTCCAATATAATTCCAGTTTTATACGCACTACTGCCAGCAAAAACTACAAATATTTACGTGTTTAACCTCATTAAAAGCAAAATTCCAGAGTTTGATCCGCAGACCTTTGTGCTGGACTTGGAGGAAAGTGCCATTAAGGCTCATAAACGAGTATTCCCCAAAGCAAATATTAAAGGTTGCTATTTCTATTTTACGCAGAGTCTATGGCGAAAAGCCCATTATCTAGATATAAAAAACATCTAAATTAAAATTGGAAAATAAACACAGTAGTAGTTAGTAAATGATTAGTGGTAATTTTAAGTCCATGATTGAACGAATGATTATTTGTGATTTTAATACATGTGCTTAGGATAATTAGGTAATTTTTTTAATAATAATAAATAATGCCAAATCAGTAAATGTTGTCGGGATATTTTTCTCAGTTTCCTATAAATGGTCTGTGATTTTTAAACATTTCTAAAATAATGACTTTTTAATAAGAAGAGATAGAAAAATGTTTTAAGATATAAGAAAATCTTTATATGAAACATTTTTATTGTTTTTTATTTCATTGATTTTAAAGTGTTTAATAGGTTAACTATGTGCCAAATGCTGTGTAAAATATTGTGATTATTGTGGGTTAAGTATTTTTTTATTTTGTTTGATAGTTCTATTATTTTTGTCAGTAGATTTGCTGATGTTGAAAACTGACAAATAATGAGTAGGTAGTAATTTTAGGTCTATTTGAACTGATTATCTGTGATTTTTATACATACTCTTATACTGTCTTAGAATAATTAAAAACCTCTGAGATATTTTTAAGTGATCGTAAATAGATACCTAAGTATACAAGATGTTGATTTGTGCCAAATATTCGCTATGAGAAGTAATTTTTTTTAACAATAATGTACCACATGCTGGCAAAGCAATTTGATTAGCTTTATCACATTATATTATATTTTGCTTAACATTTTTTTACTTGACTGTACTCAACAGCTTCAATAATTAAATGGTGTCCGAATCGACAGAGAAAAATATAGTTAAAATCAAAAGTGTCAATTGGGACACTGTGTCCTAATAAATTTTGTCCGAGTCGTCAGCAACTCAATAAGGTAAGGTATAGGTTTTTCTTGAGAAAAAGATACCTACCTAAGTGCTAAAACTTATAAATAATAATTTAGAAACCTTAGAATAAACATAGGTCAGTGTTTTCAAGTTTCTTATGTAACTAATAATAATAATTCAAGAAATAAAAGGCTTTTTATTTTATTTTATTTATTTTATTTATTTATTGTAGGTTTTTCCTATATTACCTACTCCTACATTAACAGTTACCTTACCAGTTACTTTATCCAACTAGCATAGGCCAATGTAAAACAGGATCTTTGTCTAAGACTGTCGTAATTCGCGTGTCCAAGCAGTGTAACTCAAATAATTTGTAAGCCTGCGCAAGAGTCGTTCGGCTGTGCTGTAACGTGATCTACAACGCCGACAGCGGAATAATTTAGTCGACTGAGTTGTCGGACATTACTGACATTAGGTTATAGAGAACAAGAACTTTATAGAAGTTTAAACAAGAACTTTATGCAGTGAGTCGACCATGTTTTCTGAGGCGGGAGTTCCCGACTTCTTTGCTATACCTAGCAAGGACGAGCATAGCAGCCTTCTGGAATCGCCTGGGTCGCTCCAACAACACCATCTTGAGGGCGGTGTCTGACTATCTGGCCAATCCCATTTACAGACACTAGATTTCTGTCCACATAATAAATAAATAAATAAACAAATAAATAATGCTGGACTATTCACACAGCATTATCTAGCCCCAAGGTAAGCAGAGCTTGTGTTATGGGTATTAAATAACTGATAAACTTAATAATATACGAGTACACAGATAGATATTTATTTATTATACATAGAAAACGACCAGAACACCCTGAACAAATATCTGCAGATCGTACAAATATTTGTCCCGAGGCGGGAATCGAACCCGCAACCTCCTGCGTCGCTGTTTTAATCTTTTACTTTATTATATTGTGTGCACAGTATTTTTTAATTTTTGTGTGATAATAAGGTTTGTTCCGCCCAGACAACCAAACTTGACAACTGGTTGTCTACGCGGAAGAAATTTTCCGCGGGGACAACCAGTTACATGGGCGGAATTTTATTTCCAAATTTTCCGTCGAGACAACTAGTTACCAAGCAGTTGTGTAGACGGAAATAAAATTCCGCCCATGTAACTGGTTGTCCCCGCGGAAAATTTCTTCCGCGTAGACAACCAGTTGTCAAGTTTGGTTGTCTGGGCGGAACAAACCGATAATAAGGGTCCTGCTCCAATAAACTAATTTTATTTATTTTATTACTAACTTCAGCCCGCGTCTTCGCACGCGTTTTTTCGGTATAATAAATCTAAGTTAGGCTATGCTCCTAAACGTACGCCAAATAACATCTTGATCTGTTCAGTAGTTTTGGAGATCCTAGGTAACAAAAATTCAGATTTCACAAACTATCGGTTTTATAATATCAGTAGGATACAATCTAAGGATTTCAAAGAAATTTTGGGTAGCCTTGAAATCTAACAGAAGGTAAAATCCTGATAGCTGTAGCGTTTCCACAACTTGATTGATCTTTTATACGGCTGTCGGTCTGCAGTCCCACAGGATTATAAGCGCGAAGGAATAGAACATGCACCTGTTTGCGCCGCACACACTTGTGCACTATATTTCCTGCGGACATGGCTAGTGTCTGTTGCGTGCGACTGGCCGCCGCCGCGCAATGCGAGGATGAAAATTCGTAAAGTGGTTGATTTTGTATTATTTAGTAACTCCACCACGCCAAATTAGAGACCGTATTACAAAAAAATAGTCGAAAGACGGTTAAAAATACCGGAATAATTCGCGGTTCTTAGAGTTCTTACCATAGAGAAATTAGTTGGCATCTTAAGAGTCCGGCGGACCCCGATCGCAACTTCAATTCGAGGCGCGTGCAAAAATCGCCCCGAATATCGCTATCTCTGTTTAGTTGATGCAGGCGCGCGCGGGACGCGGTAGGTGTACTACATACGTGAACACAACCATCCATAGTGCCGTGCTTGTGCGTGTGCGTGAGTAGGTATACACCCACAGAAATCTGAATAACAAGGCACTAGAAATCGTAAGCGCGCGTGACCTTGTCGCCGCTCAGGTGACTCTCACGCCACCAGTGCGTTCGTTGCTGTTCAGTTGCTCTCGAAACGTGCGTGTGTAAAAATGGTGTGTTGCAGCATTTCCCATTGCGGAAATTCTTCCACAAGTTGTAATTATATTAATAAAGGAATAACTTTTCATCGGTAAGTATTGTTTTTTCTAAATAATGCCGTTTTTCCTTAAAATTATAGAATCTTTAAAAGTAATACGAACGTCACAGTCGACCGTTCTTATTATCACGTTTAACTATACATTGCCTCTTATTTTTGTCAACATCGGGCAGGTACCTCATTACAAAAAGCAATGTACTGCACAGTGAACGATAACGTTGCGCGCTCGATTTCCTATCGTGGTACGGCCGCAAAACTCGGTCGCGAGCTAGTGTTGTGACACGGTAATATTATCCTTAATATTACCTTGGTTGTGATTTGTAAAACAACTTTGCATAATTTAACATATGTAGTATTTTAGGAATACGATGTTATATTAAAATTGTTTATTTATGATTTATTATCATAATAACTAACTATCTATAAAGCTCGATTACCACTGACTGACTGACTGACATAATTGTTCTCCTTGATGGTGGAGGGGGAGGTATGTTTTTTTTGCAGAATCATGTAGGGGGTGTCCGGGAGACCTAGGAAAAATTCCGACTTTTTGAGATTTGCCCCCCGGAACCACCGCCCCCCAGGGGGGCGCCAAGCAGAGTCACACTGATGAAAAATTTTTAGGGGGTTGTATAGAGGGGGTCATATGATTTCGATTCCAAAAAAATTTTACCCCCCCGTTCCTCCCAAGACCCCCCTTTTTGAGAGTGCTACCGGATGCCTTACATTGCAAACGCTGGCTGAACCCTACGAGATAGATCAGAATAATGTACTACAGTATTTTACAACTTAAAAAGGTCTACAAAAAAAGTCTACGATAGTATATCTCTATCTCTTAGGGATAACCCACAATAACCATTTTTTATCCTTTACTTTTTACGAGAAATAATGGCTTATTTACGAGGCGATTTTAAGCAGTACAGCATTAATCCTTATCCAATTAAGTAACTTAGATACATTGTGCATTTAATATAGATTAATATTGCCCTTTACAGCATGTAATTTGAATGAATATTTTCGAAGATATTACAGATTTAAAATGACAGGGACATAGCGATTGCGGTATCGGCCGGAGTACCAATTCTGCAGTAGGTATATTTAGTATAAGCATTGCACCCGTGCGAGGCCGGGGCGGGTCGCTAGTTAATAATAAATGAATATTGAAGTACAAACTATATTTTTATTTTATTAGTACAATGCCCTAGTCATAGAATAACAGTACGATAGGTACGTGACCTGATATTTCGTGCCCAGCACTAGGGTAGATTACATTAAAATGACGTCATAACGACAACAAATGCAAACTTGTCACTAATGTGTGAGTAAGCGAACGTATGCAACTACGCATAAGGCTTAATTTGGTTTGCACTGCATTTTTGGATGGGCGTAGCCGTAATTCCGTAGTTATTGTCTGTGCATGTAGTGGTAAGGTAGTAGAGGGGGCGAGCCGGCGACACGCATTCCCGATAGATCGGATGGTACTCAGCATTTCTAGTGCCTTGTTATTAAGATTTCTGTGTATACACCTCTGCTATCGAAAGCGGCAGGTAGGTTAGATACTAGACTAGGTACTAAATTTGCCTACCTATTTCTTTAGGCATACTATTTGCGTTTCATACCTACATAGGTACCTTGGTACTTACATTTTGGGAAGTGCAAGTGTATTTTAAAAAAATCTAAGTGAATGTTTAGTTTGATAACGCGTTTTTTTCTTCAAGTTTCTCTACAAGGCCTACCTACGTAGGTATTTCTCAAGAAATACTTAGGTACCTAGGTACCTACCTATGTAGAACCCAAATATAGGTAATATCATTGGTACCTAGAACCTAACTAAACTGATCGATCAGGAAATACGTACTTAGGTAGTATGTAAGCACCTACGTATACTCCAGCCAAATTCGGTGTGACATTTTTGTAAACCAACCGAATTTGGATGGAGTGTAGGTAGGTTCGTCATACGGTTCTGCTTCTGCAATACCTAGGATATACCTAAATTTAGGATTAAATACACGAGTAGGTACCTATAGTGAATTTCTGACAAGAAAATAAAAGGCAAGGATATAAACGTAAACACTTTTTTGTTCATTGATATTGACACTTTCATTTATTTTAAAAAAACATTAAGATTTTGACTTGACACATTTATTTACTTATCAAAAAAAAAATCAATTTACGATTTTGGTAAAGCCTTGTGGGGTAACCATATCGGCTAAACACTACGAAATTTGTTATGGTACCTACCTAGCTAGTCAAAAATATACCTAGGTAGTGTGAAAGATACTTATAAAACAAGTATGGATTGATGGATTGGTATGTGTTGACTAGGTACTTCTTTACGCGAAAACTTCTAAACATCTATATCCAAACTTTAAAAACATCTACCTACATCCAAACTCAAAATATGAGTGTGATAAAATATACACAGGATGCCACGGAAAGGGTTTATTAAACCGAAAAGGGATAATTCTGGAATCCGAGAGATTCAACTTGTGAATAACGATTTTTTCAATTTCGAATATTTATAATTTATTTGTAGGTACGTTTTGTATACCTAAGAATACACGTAAAAAACGATGAAAAAACGTCTAATTTTTTCCTCTTTACTTCCGTTACATTGATTATGGTTGCCAACTGCAGCAATAAAAAAAATCGCGGCTCGCTCCGCTCGCCGATATTACTATTGTTTATGCTCTGTATTTTGATTAGCACAGAGGCAACGTTCCCAATTTTATTGGTCTGGCTGGTCCGCTATTGTCAGTTTGTATCAATCCAACCACCACAATAAAAAGCACAAAATATAACAAATAATCTGCGAGGTCACTTTGTCAACCAGTACAAAAAATTAGTAGACAACAAAATTTTCGCGTTTTGGTCTGGTCGCTGATAACATTTGTTCCTTTCCTTCTGACTATGATCCAAAGCTCAAAACCCGGCCCGCTTTAGGTCACTTTGCCAAATTTTCTAAAAAGTTGCCCAAAATCTAACAAAAACCAAAAATTATCGCAGCACGCTCTGCTTGCCTCTGATAACATTCTGCTGTTTTGATAAGCTTCTGGCTTGCTCTAGTTCAGGACTCCTTCTCCGTTTCAGGCTAGTTTGCAACTGCAAAATATCTAATACCAAACAACTCACACGCACAGCCAGATCATAAAAAATTTCGTTGATTCTATATGGTGTCTGGTCTGTTGTTCGCATATTTGGTTGTTATTCGTGAAACTTTAAAATTGTTCTTCACACTAATATTATAAATGCGAAAGTTTGTATGGATAGATGGATGGATGGATGTTTGTTACGTCTTCACACCAAAACTACTGAACAGATTGAGCTAAAATTTTGCATTGGTGTAGCTCTAAGCCTGGAATCAAACATAGGCTACTATTTATCCCATAAATCAGTTCCCATGGGATAGAAATTACCTTTGAACGTTTCCATAGAAAGAAGCGTGCGAAGCCGCGGGCAGAAGCTAGTAGCTCATAATTTAGCTTCATGCTTCTAGCATAAGGGTCTTGCATGGACGCTGCCTCACCAATTTCAAAAAAGGCTGCAGCTCATTCAAAGCTCGCTCCACTCGCTGTTATTTATTTTCTGAACCAGTTTGTGACAACCCGAAAAAATAAAAATAAAATTCGGCTCGCTCCGCTCGCCGCTACATCTTTTTCGATGTCTTTTTTTGTATTTCTAATTTTTTGTTAATCTCCTTTGCTCCGCTCGCCCCGATTTATATTCATAGCTTTATATCTACCACCGCAAACTTTTTAAAATTTTCGGGGCAGGTTTCGCTCACTTTATTTTGTCATAGGCTCTAGCTTACTTTTCCCCAAACATCAGAAAAAATCTCCAACATTTTTGAGGCTCGTTTCGCTCGCCATTACTTATACTTCCTATTGTTGGGTTGGGAGTTGGGGGAAGGGATGTCATGTTTGCGGCCAATATGCAAAACACTGCATTTTGCGGCTCGCTCCGCTCGCCGATAGTATTTTGTCCTTCTCTGTATTTGGTCCAGTGTGTTTAACATGATTTTGCTCGGGTAGTTACCCGAAAAAGTAACAAAAATTTCGGCGGCTCGCTCCGCTCGCCGCTACATTTTTTTCCATGTCTTTTTTGTATTTTCAATTTTTTGTTGATGCCCTTGCTCCGCTCGCCCCTATTTATATTCATAGCTTTATATCTACTACCGCAAGTCTCTAAGATTTTCGGGGCTTGCTACAATCGCTATCATTTATTTTCTATAGATACCTATCAACAACAAAATAAATGATGCGGGCGAGAGTAAGCAAGTAGACCTACTCTTGCTTACTTTTGCCCAAACTTCAGAAAACATCTCAAAAATTTCGAAGCTCGCTATAACTAATACCAACTATTGTTGGGAGTTGAGTATAAATTTTCCGCGGCTCGCTCCGCTCGCCAATAAAGTTAAGTGGTTTTCAGTGGGGTCACAGGTGGGGTCTGCAACCGCCTACAAGTACATTTGGTGCTACGGCCCGCACCAAGTGTGACACTGTGACCCCCCCAAAGTCTTGGGCTGCGACCGCGCCTGGATACCTACCTAGTACCTCCTTACTTCACATACATTGTAGGTACCTATCTTATGATAGGTACATATAATCTAAACAACATGTTAGGTACCTACCTACCTAGGTAGGTAAGTATTAGGTAGTTATGTAGGTATTTACTTTAAAATAAGAAAACAACTTTTTTTTATCTAAACTATTTTATCTAACCTATTTTGTCCCACTGCTGGGCAAAGGTCTCCCCCAAACTCTTCCAGAACTTTAAAATAAGAAAACAACTAGCTAATAATATTAGGTAGGTAGGTAGTAAGTAAGTACCTACCTACCTACTTACTGTGAGATACCTACCTACATCCCAACGTTCCGAGTCCATAATATCATTAACCAAACCGTAAGTGAAAAATATCAAAGTCCGTAAACAAAGCCAAAGCACGCCAAAGTCGTAGTAGGTAGGTACCTCTAGGTATGTAATGTACCTAAGGAGGTAGGTTATTGTTTCCAAACAACAAGGCAAATCTCAATCCAAGTCAGTGGCACAGGTCTATAGAATAGTGAACAAACAAATACCTACGCACGCACAGCACCGTAACTTGTCAGACACACTGATTTAGAAAATAGTATACATACTTACTAAATAATAATACCTAGCCTCTCCTACCGCTACCATACTAAAAGAACCTATCTATATTCTCCTACCCCTACGACGACCTCCGAAAGTCCCCGAGCGGTGGCGGCGGCGCCCCGTGTAAATACACGTTGCATTAGTGTGTCTGTCCGAGCGATCACGATCACACAACCGAAGTGTCCCGTCCCCCGGCCCTGCACCCCGCCCCGTGCGTGCGCGATAGCAATATTGCCGTTTAAAATTTGGTATGAATTTCGCTGTGTTCTGTAATACCAAAAATGATGACTGAAAACTTTTTGTATTCTTCACAAAGTATTGTTATTCTGTAACTAGACAATATTAGCTATGTTCCCAAACAAATAACATATAAGATATTGTTGTTTTTAATACGAAACAAACAGGAAGAAAACTGGCCAATTTTGTCTTAAAAATTGCAAAATGCGATTGGCTTTCATTTAATTTTCGGTAAGTATTTTGAAAAAAAAACTATCCAGGAACCTAGATAAATACTATTTGAATACAAATAATACAATAATATAGTGGAAATATGCTTGAATTAGAAATAATTTTGGTATTACGTTTGTATGGACAAGTCGCCTTCCGCTGGCCTCTTAAAGCCGGGTACTAACCGGTGTTACGGGCGTAATGTAACGTTACACGGCGAGGCTCGCCTCGCCGGGCGAGCGTTCGTGCAGTTAGTGTCAGTACGGGGAAGGTACACGCAACGAGCAACGAGAAAAAAACGCACAATACACTGATTCCAAATGAGCGAGCTATCTCATTTCACTTGGCAACAACACGGCGCGGTCTCATGAAGCAAAGAGCTTTTCTAACGATTTAACTTCTTAAATCTTTGGCAACGAGAGACGTTTTTGACGTTTCATGCTTGCTGTGTGGTGCCGGCTTAGAATTTGCACCACCCCAACTCTTCCCGCGGGTGTCGTAAGAGGCGACTAAGGGATATCCACCGGGGGCGGGCAGCAGCGCCCCCTACAGAACAATTCTACCACCGAACTGCAATCCCCAACTCGCATGCCTCGCGTGGGGATTATGGACATTAACCCCCCCCCCCATGTGATAAAAGTCGACAAAGCGCTTATCAGGGGGAGGTCTGCGTCCAGCAGTGCACCAATAGGTACAGGCTGTTGAGGTTGAGGGTGCTGGCTGCGAATTGTACATTACGCCCCTTTACACTGGTCAGTACCCATCTTTATATTTCTAAGGTTCTTACGTTATTTACATTACAAAATGTTTACTAAACCACTTGAGCATTAGGTAGGCATCAGTAAGCGACCGGTGGCTCTACCAAGGTCAGCTGTTGCCCCACTATCCATCGCTTCCTAGTTGGCAATCGCAATGGCCACGCTGCGCTTGGGAAATGCCTCTCACTTGAATTAGGCTTCTGTTACAACACTCTGCAATGGATTGATGGGTCAACGATCATCCGATAGTTATGCTTGAGTTTTACTTGTTGCTGTTGCGTGGTTCTGTTGTATTGTACTAAGTTTATTAGTTACTAGTTTATGCCCGCGGCTTCGCACGCCTTGTTTCTATGGAAACTATTAAAGGTAATTTCTATCCCATGGGAACTGACTTATGGGATAAAAAGTAGCCTATGTTTGATTCCAGAATTAGAATTACCTGTATGAAAAATTTCAGCCCGATCCGTTCAGTAGTTTTGGCGTGAAGAGGTAACAAACATCCATCCAAACTTTCGCATTTATAATATTAGTGTGATCTAGTACCCATAACACAAGCTCTGCTTAGCTTGGGGCTAGATGATGCTGTGTGGATTGTCCAGCATTATTTATTTATTAACCTGGATGAGAGTGGAGACGCGGGACCGTGTGGAGTGGTACAAAAGTCTGGAGGCCTATACCCCCCAGCAGTGGGTCAAGACGGGTTGCGGATATTGATGATGATGATTTATTTATTTATTCGTTCTAATAATGGTTGTTGGTGGCGCTCGAAAAAAAATCGACTTTTTACTATTTTCTTGGTTCTACAAGTAATTCAAGTCATTATTTACAAATAAAATTACAATCATTATAATAGAAATAAATTACAACTAGAATTTCTCATTGAAACAACTGAGCTAACTGCAGTCTGTTGCAAACAATCTACATGTAGCTCAGCTGATCCGACAAGTAGGTACACAAGTGATAACTTTTGCGATATTTATTTTTTTCAAATTCCAGTTTACCCACTCAACGATTTTTCGCGTTCCAGTTTTCCCCCCTGAGAGAGAAGGAAACCAAAGAGAAGCAGTAAAAACTACAGTACTCAACAGTAAACTAAATTTTTGTATCTTGACAACTAGTTAATTTTATATTAACCTTTTTTTTTGTATGTGCTATGTATGTATTGGTTACAAACTAACGCATTTTTAATTACTTTACTTACACCATATATTACAAAAAACAAGAGGAATATGTATTTTACGGTTGGTATTGGTAGATAAATTTGTGTTTGTAATAAAGCTTAAAACTAAATCCTTGTAATTATTAAAAGGATTTCGTTTTAAGCTTGTCCGTTAATTTATCCCCTAACAAATTAGCGTTTGTCTTAGTATGTATCTCGCATTTGTAGTAGTTTTCATTGTTTCATGATGTCATGAATAACCACAAAATATGCGGTTCATTGAATACGTTACCAGTAAATAAATTTACATAAACACAGCAGTAAAATACTAGATAACTGTAGATATTTACGGAATATACATATCGCGGGACATAATGGCCAGTATGGAGTGTCATGTTGTCCGGTTCTTGATAAGCTGCTTATACAGGGTCGCAGTCAGGGCGGGAAAGAAGGGTACAAGTATTAAAATTAAAATAAATTGGTTTATTAATTTATTATAACACAGAGATATGGACGATAAGATAAGATAGGAGTAGAAAACGTCACCATGTTTCAGAAAGTCAATATAAAAAACGTATTTGTGGTTTTTATATAGTTCAAGCCACTTTTCCCTTTCCTGTTTTAATCATTCGATGGATTAAAATTAATGTGTTTGTGAAACATGATCACAAAGAAAGTTAAGAGTTAGGTACAAAATACTAGTTGTTTAAGTAAAGTTTTATTTCATGACTAAGATAATAAAACAACCTAAATATAATTTTAAACAATTCATGAAAATTCATCATTTTAAGTTCTTTAATTTATCATATTTTTGTGTTGCTAAAATTCTAGCTAGACTAGAGCCTGAAAAGAAATAAAAAAAGAAGCTTATTATTGTGTATTAACAAAAACAACCAAAAGTACAAAAAATAATACATTCTTGATAGGTAATAATAATCGTAGTGATTTTCACTCAACGTCATCTATCTAGTCTAAAAGTAGACAAGAGTAATGGGTAGGGTAACTAAGGTAACTTTAACAGATCCACAAAAGGTATCTACTAATTGTACAAAACTTTTTACCACGCGGAAATCGAAGTCATCATCAGAGTCAAAAGGCAGATTTTCACCCACTGTGCCCAAAAAGTCGTCATTTAGCCGTTTCAACATTAAATTAATTAAAAAAGAACTTAGTCGTACCTTATGTCGCCAAGCCAAATGATGCAGGGCTAACTATTTTGTTACTGTGAAGCATAATTAACCAAATATAATATAATCAGTAAAAATTGCCTTGCAATTAAAAATCTTGAATCTATTATTTAATTGTGATGCCCCACCGGCCCACCCTGAATACGTCTCCCTAGGAACGTAATATGGAACTCTCTTCATCAAATAATATTGTTTGTAAACATGCAATGAAATCAAATATGCAATTTATTGGAATAAAGAGCGATTGCACTTTAATACTTACTGGCTCCAACTTACTTACATATTTATAAAAGTGTTTTTTTATTTATGTCACAACTTGTTGTAGCTTAATATTATTACTAGCTTCTGCCCGCGGCTTCACTCAGTCGGTAAGCCCTACCAATAACGTATTTTCCGATAAAAACTGGACACTAGGTAATTTTATATAAAAAACTATGGACCCTATTAAAAAAAACAGCCGATTTATAATAAAATCAGCAATGAGTATGTGGCACAGCGCTTCAGCATTGCAATGCAGCCAGCGTCTCGGGGACGCTTCCGATCGGTATTGATATGGATCAGTTGAGCTACCTCTAGCTTGTTTGCAATAGTCTGCAGTAAGCCCAATTGTTTCAATTGTAAATACTTGTTCTAACATGTTTTTGTTCTCTAATTGTAAAGTTCTTCACACTAATATTATAAATGCGAAAGTTTGGATGGATGTATAGATGGATGGATGTTTGTTACCTATTCACGCCAAAACTACTGAACGGATCGGGCTGAATTTTTGCATACTTACAGGTAACTCTTATCCTGGAATCAAACATAGGCTACTTTTTATCCCTTAAATCAGTTCCCATAGGATAGAAATCACCTTTAAACGTTTATAGAAACAACGCGTGCGAGGCCGTATTTTAGTGATTGTCAATAATACGTCTGTAGACTGTTTGCAACAGTCGGCAGGTAGCTCAATTGTTTCAATTGTAAATACTAGTATAATTTTCTTTGTGAATAAATGTCTTGTTAATAATACGTTACGTTAATATAAGATTTGAGATCCTTTCTTATTTAAATATTATTGACGAAAATAAGTACCTATTATCATCTCTGGACTCGGAATCCAGAGAATCATATTATACCATGTCAATGTCTGTCATCTAGTACCTACGCATAGCAAAAGCTCTGCTTAGGTTGGGGCTAGGTGATGCTGTGTGGATTGTTCAGCATTTACATATTTATTATTTCTATTTGTGCCGAGTCGCTGTTTTGGTGAATCGAGTCGACTCGAGTCGGTTTAAACGGTATTCGAATCCTGACTCGATTCCGGTACTCGAGCCAAGTACTCGAGTTCTATTTTTTGGTATTCGAATGTTGACTCGAATTTCTAGACTCGAGTCCAAGTCCAAGACTCGGGTCCTGGACTCGAGTCCACGGCCGTGCACCGCTTAGCATCCGCGTGGTAGTCTTTCATATGATACAAAAAGAGATACAACTCGCACGGCTCCGCCTCCACCACACCTCCGGGGCGTCTGTGTGTGGAACTGTGGAGGCCTTAAAAGTTGCAGGTTCAAACTTGTATCAAAAGGCGTTACTTCATTGCTTAGGTAAAAAGAGATCGAGTCAACCTAACTCGAATACAAGACTCGAGTCAGTTAGACTCGCATAATACTCGTATGACTCGAGGACCGGAATCGAGTCCATCGTACTCGAATCATAATAAATTGGTATTCGAGTAGGCGAGTCTTAAGCAGGAATCGAGTCTGACTCGAGTCAAGCCGTACCCGGCACATCACCTATTTGTTTTATCATTTTTTTTTTACAAAGTATATGGGGAATTTGTAGCTTACTTTGAGCAAGACCACGACGTTTTACGCAAAATGGAGTAGGTACTTACTCCATTTAGCGTGAAAAAGAGGCATGCAATATAACTCGACATCATTAAGGTATTGACAGGTGTTTTGAACCGGTAAAGTAGTTTTACCAAAGATGGCAAGCGATTGATATGTCCACGTAAAAAATAATTCGCATTCATAGTGCGTTAGTAAACACGATCCGTGCCTACGCAACAGGACTGTACAGGGTGTGTGTATAAAATAGAATTAGCAAATCACGTGCTGATTACGGCAGGAAAACAATTGTTTACGAGAGAGTGCAGTTATTGAATAGCTTGCTGAATGTGAAAATAAAACTCTATGGAAGCTCACTCGATTTTGCCATCATTACCTGTCCTTGTTTATTGGGTAGGCAGTGACATATGTTAGAGGAGTGCAGCAATGGTTTTTACCATTCAATTACGCGCCAAGACAGACGCGCGAATTTTAAACAATAATAAAAAAAATCGTTTATTTTTTATTATTATATATAAGCACCTATTATAGGTGCTTATATAACTAAATAGGAAAACTAAAGTACCTATTACCTTATGACCTGTTTTGTGAGAGAACTGGTGCCTGTGATAGGTTTTAGAAAAACCTGAGGTAGGTACAATGCCGGGAGCCGGCCGCCTGCCAGCGCGGGGGATAGGCATGTTCAACATAAAATTAAAAAAATACATTTACTGCCTAGCTTATAGGTACATAGGGTACCTACTATAGCGTAATATAAGCTTAAGCATAATTTTTAAGAACTTTTGTATCTCATTATAAGTGAACATTTTTGTTTTTATGAGAAACTAGCTTCTGCCCCCGGGTTCGCACGCGTTTTTTCTATGAAAAAGTTCAAAGGTAGTAGGTAGGAGTAGGCTATGTTTGATTGTCCAGGCTTGGAGCTACACCGATGCAAAATTTCAGCTCAATCTGTTCAGTATAGTTTTGGCGTGAAGACGTAACAAACATCCATCCATCCATCCATTAAAACTTTCGCATTTATAAATATTAGTGTGATAAACATCTTTAAACCGAAATCAAAATGTTACAAACTGTAATGTTAGGTAACTTGTAATCGGCCAGGAAATTCGTTTACGAATAAACTGGTCTGGGGGGACCAGAATTATAGGTTTAAAGAACTTTATTTTTCTCATAAAAACATTACAGTTCACTTAAAATGAGATAAATTTAAACAGTAAATGTGTACTAAAACTAAATTTAAGTAGGTAAATAACTCCTGGGCGTTGAGGTTTAACTTAAATTACTAATCATAACTAATTATATTATCTAATAGTGTTACATTATATTTATGAAGTTATATTATTCTATTGAGTAGACATGTGCTTTCAACATGTTTTTGTACTTATTAATGCTATCACATTCTTTTATGGTATTTGGTAAATTATTAAATATACGTGCCCCTTCTGAAATAATCGTCTTTTTTCCGTAGTTCGTACGTGTATTTGGTAATTTTAGTTTTATTTTGTTTCTAAAACTATATTTATTTTCTTTTAATTGTAGGCTTAGATTTGATTGTATGGACTTTGAAGTAATATTTTTTATTAGAAGGCATGTTTTAAAAATATATAGTTGCTTTAAATTTAGTATTTTAGTATTTTTATATAATTCTTTAGTGGGCGTATAATATGAATAGTGATATAAAACCTTAATGATCTTGTTTTGGACTCTTTGAAGGGGTTTTATATGTGTTTCAGCCGCCGATCCCCATATTTCAACAAGGTACTCTAAGTGGGATTTCGCTAAAGAATTGTATATTGTATTTCTGACCTTAGCAGGAATGCATTTTGCGACTTTGCGCAATGCTCCTAGCAATGACGTAAGTTTTGTTTTGACTTCTTCAATATGTGACTTCCACGACAATTTATCGTCGACCCATAGTCCTAAGTATTTTTCTAGACGCGATTGTTTAATTAGGTCATTGTTTATCGATAGTGGCGTGAAGTCCGGTATCGGCTTGTTTTTTGCATAAAAAATCATGAACGAGGTTTTTGACGTATTAATTGTTAACAAATTGTACTTGAACCATTCATTGAGGGCGTTAAGGTCTTTTTGAGCATCATCAATAATGTTATGGATATCTTTGTCAAAATTAGGGCATGCAGAATCGGAAGAATACACAAAACCGATTTTTGTTCGATTTTTGATTTTTAAAATCGGTTTTTTCGGTTTTTTCGATTTTTTCGATTTTTATTGTTTCTATACAAATAAAAATGTATAATTATTTTTGTAGTCACTTAATAAAACATGAAATCTAACCCCGCGCTTGCTGAAAATACGATCTCAAAAAGCAAAGTGAATCTAAGCTTTCATCGCTAAGCGAACTACGTATATGCTTTGAAAGATATCCCGCCGCAGAAAAAGCAAGTTCAGCTTCGACGGAGGTCGGAGGTATATTTAATAGATATTTGTATACTTCATTGAGGTAGTGGCCTTTTCACCGCTATTTTCAAAAATAATCATTTCCACTCTTACCAAATCTGTAATGTTTTCTAAGGTGGTGGGTTTCTCAACATTTCTTAGAGTATTTATATATTCTCTGTTTAGTTCTTCTGCCGGATTTAAAGTAACTTCTTCTTCGATGCTGACCACACTATCTTCCATTGGAAGAGCATCTTGACGTAAGTCATCTTGGTAGTCGTTATTATGCCTGCTAGTATGTTCTTTAATTAGGCGTCTATATATTGCAACAATCTGGTCCATTAAAACGTCATTATCGGGTCATGAAAATATTTCTGAAAGTTCTGAATCCCTGGCTAAGCCGTGTAGATATTCTGCTAATGATGAATTAGTTGTGCGTCTTGCACTGATCCTACTAATCAACGCTGTTAACAGTCTCTGTGCAATAGTATTTGTTTTTTCTTATAATTTTCGAACCATAAATTTTAAATCTGCATCGGTGAGAAGGTTGGCGTCACGTCTGCATATTGCTTCTACTGTAAGTTTTACTATTTCCAAACCCGAATGCAAATAACGTAATTGTTCAAATTCATTTTCGGAAATACTTATCTATAGTCTATAGAGCTTTATGAATAGGGTTGTCACCTTTTTTTCGAGCAAATAGAGTATATTTACCTAGTACGGGGGTTAAAAAAAAGTACGCCATGTAAAAATAGAGTACCTACTCATTTATTTTGATGTTTTTTAGAATTTAGAGTGGCTGTTGGCCAAAACGGCAAGCAAACAAACCTAAAAGCTATTACGGCGAGCGGAGCGAGCCTCGAATATTTTTCAGACTTTAGTGGAAACTGGCCAAAATGAAAAGAGAAAAAAAACAGTCTTTCGTGGCTGATGAGAAAAATTTAAAGAAAATAATGACGAGGAGAAGAGTGACCAACGCATAATTTTCAGCTTCTGTTGCCCAAAATAGCAAGCAAACTAACACCATGCGCAGAGGCCATTTCGGAGACATTTTTGGCCGCAGTCAACAAAAGAAATTACTTTTCCGATAGTTATATTCCTTGTAGAAGGAAAAACGTATTAAAAAACGAAATATAAAAACATCGTAACATGAAACAAACCACAATTAGGCATGAATAGACTTCTTCAATGTCTCTTTCTTTCAGGAACAAACTCATATGAATGAGCCGTTGCGATAGGCGTTTTTCATAACAAAAATGGTAAAGATCGGAAAAATCGAAAAACATCGATTTTGACTTTGAAAATCGGTTTTAAAAAATCCAGCAATATTTACCGATTTCCGATTTTTTCGATTTCCGGTTTTCCGATTTTGCATGCCCTAGTCAAAATAAAAGAGGCAGGTGTCGTCTGCATAAAGAGTTAGTTGGCCTGTTAATCCTATTGAGTTTATATTATTTATGTAGATTAGAAACATTAGTGGTCCAATTATAGATCCTTGTGGAATACCATAAGTAACATTTCTTACACAGCTGGTAAAGTTATCAATTTTTACCACTTGCCTCCGATTTGATAGGTAAGATTTGAATATGTCTAGGGCTCTGTCTCTGACTCCTATGTTGTTTAGTTTTTGGAGAAGCTTTTGATGACTAACAGTATCAAAAGCTTTCCTTAAATCTACAAAAATCCCTAGCGCATAGTTTTTCTGGTCAATGTGGGTTTTAATTTTGGTTACCAAATCTATAGCCGCTGATAGAGTGCTAGATTTAGGACGAAAACCGTACTGTTCATCTATGAAAAAATTCTTTGCAATTAGAAAATCGTTAAGTCGGTTATACAAAATTTTTTCGTATATCTTCGAAATAATGGGTAGTACCGAAACTGGCCGATAGTTGTTGGGATCTCTTTTACAACCTGATTTATATATTGGGCTAACCTTAGCAATTTTGAGATTGTCTGGGAAAACACCACGAGCTAAACTTTCATTTATACAGAGGGTAAGACGTTCCAAAATGAAAGGTTTTATGTTTTTTATTGTTTTAGTTGTGATGCCATCCAAACCTGTACTGGTATTGCTATCTAGTTGGTCGATGATTTTGGATATCTCTTCACTGTCAAAGGGAGCTAACACATTTAGTATTGTATCGTGCTTGTGTGTAGTTGTGTGCATCAGGATATTACCAATATTTAGATGATACATACTGGGTATATTGTTGGCTAAGTCAGCGCCTATTGACGAAAAGAAATCATTGAAAACATTACAAACGTCGTGCCCCGCTGTGATCAGTCCATTAGTCGTATTAAGTTTAGGTAACATCGTTTTTGCTTTTATTCTATTGACTCCTAAGCTATTTATGATCTCCCACATTTTTTTGGGGTTATTTGTGTTGTTATTAAATAAAGAGTAGTAATATGATTTTTTAGCGTCGTTTATTAGTATTTTAACGTTCTTTCTTTCTTTGTTATATTCTTCTAAAATTGTGTCGTTATTAGGATTAGATTTTTTCAGTTGCCATAGCGTATTTCTTAACTTTATTGATTCTATAATATTTTTGTTGATCCAGTCATCGTGTGGTGGGTTTTGAATTTTCGTCTTTTCTATTGTATTGTTTTGTATATGTTGTAATAGGAATATTTCTAGTTTTTCATATGTGTTGTTTTCGTTTAGGTACTCAGCGTTTGTTATGCTATTGAGTAGTTTCTCATAATCTAATGCTTTATATTGTATTTTTTCTTTTTGTATTGGTGCTAAGTTACCGATCTCTATGTATATGTGCTTATGGTCGGATAGTGAGGATTCAATCAGAGAAAAGCTTATTGAATTTTTAAATAAATTTGAACAGACGTGGTCAATAATAGTGTTCGTAGTGTTTGTTTGTCGTGTACAAAATTTTCTATCAACATTGTTTATTAACTTATAACCATTTTCTTGTATTTCGTTCTTGTATTCCTTAACTTTACTTTCTTTACTTAATAAATCTATATTAAAATCGCCGAAAATTATTGTTCTTTTATTTTTCTCTAGTTGTCGCGAATATAATGCTAAGAATTTTTGAAAATTACTATCTGGTGGTTTATAGATGGCTCCAATATTAAGCGATAGATTATCTATTTTCACCCATAGATAGTGGTTTCCATCTTCAAACAGGTCTTCTGTAATTTCATACTTGATGCTGCAGTGGACATAGATGGAAACGCCGCCTCCTCTCTTTTTTTCTTCTTTCCCTGATGTATTTATTCTTGTTTCGTTGTATGGTCTATAGTTGCATATATGTGTATAGTTTGGTATTTGATATCTGTTAGCCTCAGATTCTGATTTTATCCAGGTTTCTGTGAAAATCAGTATGTGCGTAGTTTTTGATATGGACTTCAGAATGCATTTTATTTCGTCAAACTTGCCACTAGAGCAAATACTGCGTAAGTTTGCGTAAAAAAACCGAAGTGAAGAGGACTGTAGTGGTATATCCGCGTAGCTGCCTGGTAAATGATAATTTATTCTATTTGTATGTCCTGCGATTTGTAAAGAGCTCGTTAGTAGTTTTTTGGTCTCATAGTTATAATTTTTGGTGTTCCTCTAATATATTTTATAGTCAAACCTGTCTCTCCATTCTCAGTGCGTTTTTTTAATTCCTCTTTTTTGGATTGCCAGTGGTCTTTTTGTGCTGGCGTTTGGTCGGCGTACATCTTTATATGTTTCGGCAGACTGGCTCTATTTCGCAATAAGATTTTAGGAGAATCTGTATCATTGAAACATATCTTCACAGGTCTATTTTTATTTGGTATGTATTTCCCCAAACGCAATGCTCTCACGGGCTTAGGACAACCGGCATGTATAGAAGTGATGACCTTCATAGCTTCCTCAATATCATTTGTACGTCTTTGCTTCGAGTTACTTTCATTTTTTTCCAAAATACCCTCAAATATTACATTTTTCTGACGTTCACAACGCTCTCGTAATTCTTGGATCAGATCTTCGTTTGTGTTCGTGACGGCCTGTGGTCCAAGAGACAATATTTCGGCGTTTTTCAATTTCGAAATTTCCGTTTCTATGTCTTTAATCTTTTGTTGAGTTTCTATACTTTGTGATTTTATATCTTTAATTTCTGTATTGACGTATTCAAATTGTTTTGAGAATTTTTCTGTTACCGATTTTATTGTTTTAATTTCGCTTTTTATATCAGTAATGTCGTCTCGAATAATTGTCAGATTTTCAGTCTGGGTTCGACCGAAGTCTTGTAAAAAACCCATTATTTCGTTGCGAAAATTTGCAAAATCTTTTCTATAATCTTCTTGCTCGGGTTCCTTACGTTTTCGGGTGTTTGTATTTATGAACTCATTAACACCGAGCGTTGATATGTTAGGAACGGAGCCGCTTGCGCTTTCGCTAGCGCTTATTGATTTGGACCGCGGTGATCTCTGTACGTTCATTTTTGTAGGCTATGACTCACCGTCAGTGCTGTAGTGGCGATACGTGTGAGAATGATGACTAAATAGCTACGCTTCTCTTTTACTCGAAGTGGCGAAGCGGGGGGTGGGCGTACCTTGTTCTTGTTGCACTGCTTCGCTTGGAGTCGGAATGACTTAATTCACAAAGTTTCTTACGTTCAACTTTTTGCTTTAAACGTATGTAATTTAGGTTCACTTTCTAAAAACGGTCTATTTATATTTTCGCATAAAGTTTAGCACACGTCTGCTCTGTACAAGGCCCAGCGAGCCAATTATTAATTATGTGGGACTGGACGCCCTGAGAAGGACGTAATACCCACTAAAACCTCTCCGGTATCCCTCTCTCGTCTTTTAGCCGAACCACGGGAACATTTAAAACCTACCGCGGCCCGACTGGCGTCCCCTCTTCCTCCTGGGGGGACCAGAATGACGTGGGAATAGACGCAATGTGAAGGACATACTACCCACTAAAACCTCTCCGGTATCCCTATCTCGTCTTTTCGCCGAACCACGGGAACACTTTAAACCTACCGCGGCCCGACTGGCGTCCCCTCTTCCTTTTATACATGGCCGACGATCTCACCACTCCACAAACTCGCCGACCCCATTCTTCCGTCACATTTCCTCAGATTAGAAGACTCCCTACTTATTTTTGCTAGACTTTTTTTAGAAAAACTTAGCGCTCTACTCTATAAGTGTTTTCAAAATCAGAAAAGCAAATCACACTGTTTCCTCTAAGTGCGAAAGTTTGCTTTGATCGATGTTTGTTAATTCTTCACGCCAGAACAACGGCACGGATTGGGCTGAAATTTTGCATAGATCTGAGGCCCAGCTTCACAGACTGGAGGATTCCACAAGGGTAAGAACTGGACATTATAAATTAAAACTTACTGCTCTATACGGATCCATAAACTGTATTATTCGATAAGGTCACTGTTTTATAAGCTACAAACAAATGAATAAGCTGTAGATGCTATTAGTACATATAATCGTGTTCATACAGACACTCAGGCCAGGGTCCGTTACATTTATTAGATACTAATAGGGCTGGTCCACCAGTTCAAAGTCACTCAGCGAGCTATGGAAAGAGCTATGCTCGGAGTCTCTCTGAAGGATAGAATTCGTAACGAATACATCCGACAGAGAACCAAAGTTATCGACATAGCACAAAGAATTAGCAAGCTGAAGTGGCAGTGGGCCGGCCATATCTCGCTTAGAACCGACAACTGCTGGGGTAAACGTGTTCTTGAGTGGAGACCACGATTCGGCAAACGTAGTGTAGGACTCCCTCCGGCCAGGTGGGATGACGATCTGCGAAAGACTGCAAGCAGATGCTGGATGCGGCAAGCTGAAGACAGGGCGCTATGGCGCTCATTAGGGGAGGCCTATGTCCAGCAGTGGACTAATATAGGCTGATGATGATGATGATGAATAGGTTAATAGGTAGGTACTGACTTAGGTCTAGATCTGGAACAACATTTATGCAGGCAATTTTTTATCGCGGAATAACGCGGCGCAGGCGCGTGAAGAAGTTTGTATAAAATAACGCACAACCTGTATCCTAATCATAAACCCGGTATAAAAAGAACAAAGCATTTTATATAGTTTTACGTATTCAAGGTCTTCAATGTTAAATTGATACCGCATCGCTTCACACCATTCCGCCACAATTATTTCACACAATAGTGATTAGCACTCTGATTACTGCCTGACGGGTTGATCATTGGTTTGGATTGATGGATGCTGGCCTTAATTACTTTATTACGTTTTGTTTACCCACTTTTTACTTTAAAACTAATACTGAAGTGTCAAAAATAGTAGATACGGACGAATATAGAAACTCCTCCTTTTTTGAAGTCTCAAAAAGTTCAAAATTTTTATAACTAGGTACATTACATACTACATCATCATCATCAGCCTATGTTAGTCCACTGCTGGAGATACGCCTCCCCTAATGAGCGCCATAGCGCCCTGTCTTCAGCTTGCCGCTTCACTACACTACGTTTGCCGAGTCGTGGTCTCCACTCAAGAACACGTTTAACCCAGCGGTTATCGGTTCTTCGCCAGATATGGAAGCCCACTTCAGCTTCCTAATTTTTAGAGCTAAGTATGTCGATAACTTGGTTCTCTGTCGGATGTAGGTATTCGTTACGAATCCTATCCTTCAGAGAAACTCCAAGCATAGCTTTGGCCATAGCTCGCTGAGCGACTTTGAACTGAAAGTACTACATACTTTACTCAGATTAGTCAGTAACCGTATCAAGATTGGTGCAAAAAACAGAGATACAATCATAATAAATTTATAATGCGCATCCTTGGACCGTTCTGTACCTCCATTTATTTGCATAATACTTTACACTTCCTGCTTTTTTTAAATTTGAATGAACGCATAGGTAGATACCTACCTATTAATATTGGATTAAAGTTCATCCTTCATGTTGAGAATCCGGGTCAAGCTCTATAGTAAGTGAGATAAAAACAATATTAACTATACATTGTATGGATCAGTTGAGCTACCTGTAGACTGTTTGCAACAGTCTGCAGTTTGGTCATCAGTAATCTTAATGTTAGTTCACGGTGACGCCATGACGGTTGTCTTTTTGCACAAACTCTAGTGAAGAATTAGACAAGACTTACGAGTATATTATACACACCGACATGGTAGGTAATTATCTACACATACATTATGTACACATCCTACTATTAGCATCAATAGATTTTGTAGAGTCAGTAGTAAATATTTTCCATATAATAGAGTCTGATAATTCAATTCAATTCTTGGTTAATGGCTCTGTGTCTGGTCGACACAATTCTGCCAGAGTCTGATAAACGTGAAGCCATCATGGAGCGATCGGATGTCACTGTAACGGAGCGGGCTAGACCTCGGCTAGACAGAGCGACACTCGGCATAAAGTTGAAGAGAATTGGGTTTAGAAGTTGAAGAAGGATTTTTATTTTTAGGAACGAGTTCAAGAACGTATTGAAAAAGCAGAACTTACCTACTCGTATGGCACAGCAAAAACAGGGTAAAATGCAATGTTCTACGGCAAACAGATTATCATTAAAGTAATATATTATTTGAGAGTGGTGTTTGAACTGATTTACTAATAGGTACTACCTACATGGATCAGTCACCTATAAACCTCATAAATCGGTCATGAGATGCGCCATAGACCATATAACTCGAAGGATTTACAACGTATAAAATGGCACGGACATGAGTTGCTTCACTCGCCTTGTTGTAAGATTTTATGTAGTGCATACTTACATAGACAAATGTGGCATTCGCGACGACCCTTCCAAGTTCCAACTCAGCTCGTGAATGTCGTAAGACGACTAAAGGAACCTACCAGAGGAAGGTCAGCTGGTTCCTACTGTAATCACCAATCCGCCTGCCGTGCGTGGTGATTCCTCAACAGCCTATATTGGTCCCCTGCTGGACGCAGGCCTCCTCCTGATAAGCGCCTTATTTGGGTATCTAATGGGAGGTTATGCCCACACTGGGCATGCGGGTTGGGGATCGCAGTTCGGTGGTGGAATTGTTCTGCAGGGGGCGCTGCTGCCCGAACCACGATGGATATCCCTTAGTCGCCTTTTACGACACCCGCGGGAAGAGATGGGGTGGTGCAAATTCTAAGCCGGCACCAAACAGCACACAAAGCGTGGTGATTAGGTATGGCAAACCCCACTTCTTTGGGGAGCAAGTTCAGCAGTGGACATATGATTGCTGAGGAGGGAGGACATATATATATGATAGATATCGTCTACGCGCGGTTCGATTTTTTGATAATTCCTTTGTATAACGTAATTACAAAATTAAATATGTAGTGGCGCCACTATCCACCCTACTATTCGCCTTAATTAAAGAATCAGAAACTTCGATTTCGTTTTTAATAGTACGGGCCCTGCTCACAAAGCGGTAGGTAGGTGTAGTACCCACAGTGTGCGTGTGCCTCAATGTAGTTCAACCCTAACCAGTTCCACGTCCTCAACGCCCGCCAGTCTGCCCCACCCAGAGCGCAAAAAAACGCATACAACACTAATGCGAGCCTGCGGCTTCGCTCGCAAGGTATAAGTACCTTGCTTGCTTTTATTTATTTAGAAAGAATACATGTGTTTATGCCGGCTGTGTGGTGTCGGCTCAGAATTTGCACCACCCCAACTCTTCCCGCGGGTGTCGTAAGAGGTCCACCGGGGGCGGGCAGCAGCGCCGCCTGCAGAACAATTCTACCACCGAACTGCGATCCCCAACCCGCGTGCCCAGCGTGGGGATTATGGGCATTACCCCCACGAGATAAAAGCCAAAAAGGAACTTATCAGGGGGAAGCCTGCGTCCAGCAGTGGACCAATACAGGCTGTTGAGCTTGAGCTTGAGATTAAATGTTGCACCATTAAACCACAGTAGGTTTGTGTTGGTTGGTGCTCTCACTCGTCTAAGGCTGCCTCTCCACTAGAGATGTGCTACGTTACTATGTTTCCAACCAACCAATAGGATCGCTCCATTATCGCGTAATTTTCGTAGCTGACAACAATGACGCGTTAAAGGAGCGATCCTATAGGTTGGTTAGAATTATTAAATAGAACAATGCATTTGGATAACTTC
This sequence comes from Eupithecia subfuscata, assembly GCA_963564075.1. Lineage (NCBI taxonomy): Eukaryota > Metazoa > Arthropoda > Insecta > Lepidoptera > Geometridae > Eupithecia > Eupithecia subfuscata. The sequence continues at coordinate 13,879,090 of OY751106.1, forward strand.
TTATCGGGTGAACTATGGCATCTCGACGCACACTATCCCGACAAAAAACAAAAAGTGAATGCAATCCCGACGCACGGAATCGCGACGAACACACATACAGGAACGTTATCGCAACGCACGGAATTCCGACAAATGTTAATGGTTCTCTAGGAATCAAATATTTTATGTATTATATTTCCGATGCAAATGACAGATGTCAAAAATGACGGCAGATGTCAAAAATGACAGATATTGTCAAATATTGCGGAATCATCTACGAGACAAAAGATAGAAACTCGATTTCCACAATATAATACTACAATAATAACATGTTCTACGACAGCTTGTAGGTAGGTACTTGAATGAATGTACTTAAATGTGGTAAGTAATAAAAATGTGTTAGGCGATCGGTTAAAAAACCAAGGGAAGTTTGCCGTAGCGTCGATTCTCGCAGACAACACATTTTCAACCGACTCCAAACAAAGTCAAATAAGGACCGATTTTATGATTCTTTTTGTATGGAGAATGATTCCGAGATGGGAAAGAAATATTAATCCCGAGGGATTCGTTTTTGTTGCGTAAAACTGATAAAATAGTGTCGGGTTTGGTTGGCAAACTAGGCACATATCTCAGTAGGTACTTACGGGATCCCCGTGGTCAAAAGCTAGAATTACATAAATATCATCATTTTTTCTTCGGTTCCTTAATGGAAAACACGATTGCGAAACAAATTACGATAAAAAATCATGAAAGTGCACCTGTTTTGCATCTAATTTGGTCGAGTCGAGATCTCAGGAACCCGCAGAGTTAGTAGTTCTATAGTATAGAATAGAATCTATACAAAAGATTTTGTTTTGATTCGTAGGTTATTATTATTACTAATTCTTTGGTTCCTTCATACGGTTTCTTCATAAGTCTCGTTTTCTTGTAAATAAGTAAAATCATCATGGTTGCGCTTACGCCGTTCCAAAAACTATTATGCTCTGTCCCGCTCCTATGAACGCGAAATCCTATGCCTATCCTTTTCACAAAAGGCGCGCAATGCGCCCTCTTAAGGAATTTGAAGTTGTTTGTTGGTTTTTTGGTCCTCACATAACCCGGCTGTGGGGTACTTACCTTTTACAAAAATACGAGGAATTTTTAATAATTTGTCTCGTAGTAGTATTTTACTATTGGTAAATAAACTTCATTATAGATATTAGCATACCTAGCTGTTTACGGATTCTCTTAGCGTTCCCTGGATGTCTAGTCCATTAGTATTCAAAATAAGGACCTTTCATTTACTTATACTTTCGGTACTTACTAGGTTTCAAACTACGTTTACATGTAAAATAAATTAAGAAAAATTCACTTAAAAGCTGAAGCTTTTTATATTGTTTGAAACATAATTGTGTCTGGCTGAAGCCAGACACACTATGTCTCAAACTTATTAACACCCTCTTTTAATTCGGGCAAAGTGATGGGATGGGATGCTGGGATTTATGGGACACATAAATAATACTGGACAATCGACACAGCATCATCTAGCCCCAAGCTAATCAGAGCTTGTGTTACTAGATGACTGATGTACTGTTAACACAATACATTATGTACTTACATAGATAGATATTTTTTATTATACATAGAAATACCCAGAACACCCGGAAAAATATTTGCAGATCGTACAAATATTTGTCCCAAGGCGGGAATCGAACCCGCAACCTCCTCCAACCTGCAACAAGAAAATCTCCCAACAAAGAATCATTCAAAATAAAAGAAACATAGATAAAAACTGAAGTGTTTAACTTTGACATGCACACAAGGGTATAAATAATATAATACTATCTATGTAAGTGAGTCCAGTTACCAAAGTTATCAACATAGCACAAGCTGAAGTGGCAGTGGACCGGCCATATCTCGCGAAGAACCGACAACCGCTGCGGTAAACGTGTTCTTGAGTGAAGACCGTGACTCGGCAAATGGAGTGTAGGACGCCCTCCGGCCAGGTGGGATGACGATCTGCGAAAGCCTACAGGAAGATGCTGAATGCGGCAAGCTGAAGACAGAGCGCTATGGCGCTCATTAGGGGAGGCCTATGTCCAGCTGTGGACTAACATAGGCTTATGATGATGATGAAGGGAGTCCAGTTACTCCAGGGCTAACTTAAGTTTATACTTGCCACGCTATTAACTATGTGAAAAATGGTTGAGCGCAAAATTAGTTTGCCAACTTTCCCCGTAATGAAAAATGGCACGTTTCGGAGGAACGACCTCGCTGGTTACAAAGTGGTAAACTTTGCCCAACATTATTTAGTAAAAGAGAAAAACAAATGCCCAGCTTACAGAGTAGGTGCTACAAAGCTTTTGCAAAAGCTTTCTTTACTTTATTTTTGTTTGGTTAACTTTGTAACAAGCTCTGGCAACCACTTAAAAGGCCCTATTCCTCTAACTAAATTAATCGCTTCGCCATAACAATTTATCGTATCGTCATTCAGTCATTAGTTTATTACTCATTATTAGTCATTCTAAGGCGCAACGCATACAGAAGGCGGCGAGGCGAGGGTAAGGCGCAGACACGCCGCTCCTCGCCCCCCGCCACGTCGCCCGCAGATGGGATACCGGTAAGGCGGCGTGGCGGGGGGCGAGGAGCGGCGTGTCTGCGCCTTACCCTCGCCTCGCCGCCTTCTGTGTGCGTTGCGCCTTAGGAAAGACACTTTTTGGCATTTTATCTTTTACTGCGCCCCGTGGCTTCGCCAGCGGGGAAATTTGTGTTTCCAACATTCTTAATTTTTCCTTTCATAAGAACCTTTTCCTGACTATAACAATCACAAAACTAAAAGAACTATCGAAATTGGTCCAGCCGTTCACACGTGATGCCGTAACCAAGGGAAATAGGGATTCATTTTTATATATTTACTAGCTGCGCCCCGCGGCTTCGCCCCCGTGGAAATTTATGTTTCCAACTTTCTTAATTTTTTCTTTCATAAGAACCTTCTCCTGACAATAACAAACACAACAAAGAAAGAATTAGCGAAATCGGTCCAGCCGTTCACGCGTGATGCCGTGACAACGCGAAACGGGTTTCATTTTTATATATAAGATACAGGTGATAGAAAGTACAGATGAAAGAACGCGTGTCAAAAGTGTCAAGGTTGAGACTATTCTACCAATCTCAATTTCATCTAAATCGGTAAAGTAGTTACGGAGAGACGTGGTAACAAACATTGACACAAACTTTCGTATTTATAATATTACTAGGAAGTAGGATAGTCTCTCATAAATAACTAGTGTAAAACATAAACATAAAAAGTCATACATAAAAAGTTTAAGAACATATTGAGGCAAATAACAAAAATAGGCCCCCGGGATAAAGTAAGATAATAAGGTCCACGAACTATAGGTAGGTACATAAAATATTAAATAATATAAATAAATTTAAACTAGTATTTGCAATTGAAACAATTGAGCTAACTGCAGACTGTCTACAGGTAGCTCACATGATCCATATCAATACTAGTCGGAAGCGTCCCCAAGACGCTGGCTGCATTGCCCCCCTCTATGGCAATGCCGATGCGCTGCGCCAGATACTAATCAGCTTTTGGGTCACGCGTTGCTTCGACCAGACGCTCAGATATTTTTTTAAAAACCCGAAGAGCCTCGGTACCCCACGGACCTAGAGTCTGAACTCCAAGGGGAGCAAATGTGTAGGCTCTGTCATATAAAAAAAACCCAGTGTCCCCCAGTGGACATATCTCGGTGGGGGATACCGAGAATAATTCTGTTTTAATGTGGCTTGGTTGTAGTTAAGCTTTTAATTTGATTAAGGAATTCAAAGCTGCACCAGACAGGCATGGGAGACATTACATTAACAAAACTAACGTTGTGGATACACACTAAATAACCTAGCGTGGCAAGAACGTGCTTAGCAAGCAAAACTTCTTAGAATAGAACTCATCGCAGCCAAGGAAACTTAGCGACACATTGCCAGTTTTAAACTGAGATGGATCAAACTCGCACTGGCTAACGAGCAATAGTTTAAAAATCATTGATGGTAGAGCAATATTCAACCGCAGTGCATCATGTTTTGCATTTTAATACAAGCAGCCATAAAACTTTTAATGCTGTTGGAAGCTTCATAATAATAGTTTATTCTCCTGATAAATTCAGTAAGAACACCACCTAAAGTACTTATAGAGTTCGTAGTCGAGTCTACAGTAATGGCATATCACCGTCATTCGATAATGTTTCTAAATTACTTACTATATGGCAGAACTTTGTGCAATAAGTAATATAATTTTGTGTAATTGATATAATTAAACTTTTGATTTAATTTATATCTATTTATTTCTATTAAAATTGATTTCATTTAATTTTATGTTACTTATTTAATTTGTTTGAATTTAATTTTATATGATACTAGCTGCGCCCCGCGGCTTCGCTCGCGTGGAAATTTATGTTTCCCACTTTCCTAATTTTTTCTTTGCCATAAATCTCACGGAGCCCGAGACATTTCCAACGAATGCAAAACCGTGGAAATCGGTTCTTGCGTTCTGGAGTTATAGCGTCAGGAAGGAAAACCCGACTTATTTTTATATAGTAGAAGATAATTTTATTTTATCGAATTTATATGAAATTATATGTAGGTAGACTAAGAATACTAACATTTAATATAAGAGATCTTTCTGCTACTAACAAAGGATGAATCACAGTTCTCTGAAATATGGCAGAACTTTGTGCAATAAGTAATATAATTTTGTGTAATTGATATAATTAAACTTTTGATTTAATTTATATCTATTTATTTCTATTAAAATTGATTTCATTTAATTTTATGTTACTTATTTAATTTGTTTGAATTTAATTTTATATGATACTAGCTGCGCCCCGCGGCTTCGCTCGCGTGGAAATTTATGTTTCCCACTTTCCTAATTTTTTCTTTGCCATAAATCTCACGGAGCCCGAGACATTTCCAACGAATGCAAAACCGTGGAAATCGGTTCTTGCGTTCTGGAGTTATAGCGTCAGGAAGGAAAACCCGACTTATTTTTATATAGTAGAAGATAATTTTATTTTATCGAATTTATATGAAATTATATGTAGGTAGACTAAGAATACTAACATTTAATATAAGAGATCTTTCTGCTACTAACAAAGGATGAATCACAGTTCTCTGAAACAAAAGAATTTTAATTTAATTTTAAACGAGAAATAGTTTTTCTACACGATTTATGGGGTAGAGTGGTATTCTAATCTCTTGAAGGCTACTTTAATATTGGCTTTACACTTGCAGTCTATCTATCTGGGTCCGGAGTCTCGCTCAGTTTCTATAGTATAGAAAGAGATGCCGTCTATTTCAATTCAACGCAGAAAGACCGCTGTTAGACAAAATATAGCGCTCTGTCGGAGAAGTACAAGCCGACATCAACTTTTGGTTCATATAGAATTAATACTTACCTTTTTTATATTTTAAGTTTTTTTTGTTATCATTATTTTAGTTTTTTTTTATGTGTGAGCCAATAAATATATTTTCTTTCTTTCTAACTTTATTGCGTTGCTTTTAGAATCAGAAATGTATTTTTTTCAGGCCCATATAGATAGATAGGCCAGAAAACATAATGTGTAACGGCCTTAAATCCTGGAAGAGGTTAATTTGTTACCTAATTGTTAATTGAAATTAATTTTCTTTCTTTCTTTCTAAATTCCCTATGAGTCAAGATGTAGAGCTCCGTCTCCTATTGAAAATAAACTTGGATAAGGTTTTTCCGTGAAACTTATTTTCCATAATTTGAGCAACGCTAATGACCTCTGCACATAGATTTATCCAATCACAGGAACATTTTTCAGCCACAGATTCTTTTTTCGGGAATGAAAATAACCCTTTTTTTACCGCCTTTCACACTTACAATCTTACATTTACGGATAGAGCAAACGCGCATTTTATTTTAAAGATTTATCCGATCAACAGCGCGAGTGACGGTGACGTGATAATAAAAGTTTGGTAGTCACCGGCAAATGAACGTAACTTCCATTTTTTGGGGCAATAAAGTGGCAACTAAACAGTGACGTAGGCTTGGGAAGATCTCGGAACGTTACACCTAGTTTTTTTAGATCATGCATGACTCCTTGTCGGCAATAATTCAAAGGTGTTGATAATAGGTAGAGTAGACAAAAAAGATTTGACGGTGGTCTTATTAACCTTCACATTGCTAGATCATAAATATTAATGAGGAAGTGGTGTTTAGATATGAGACTGAAATAATAATTACGAGCTTTGTAGAAGAATGATTACAAAATGATTAGGATTAGGTTGTATTGATTGAAAAACTGAATTGATACGAGTCAAGCTCATTTTGCAAGGGATCGGAAGTCTTTCTACTGTTAACCGACGTCGTTCTATTTTTAACCGAAAAAAAGACCTAGGTATTTATGCTTTTAGGGTGTCGAGATCGGTTTCGCAACCCATATGATATGGTCTCGCTTTGTCTGTCCTTTTTCCCCTCTATAATCTCTCGGCAACTAATGCAGCTATCACTTGAAATTTAAATTACTAATACATTTCGTGCGCCTGTACAGATTAAAAGAAAAAAAGAGAAAAATTAACAGGAAAATTTTCCATACAAATTGTGATGTCGAAATTTTAAAAGATAGCTGTAAAAGATATACCTATCCAGTTTGAAAATATTTTGCGTTGGTTTTGGGTAACAGATCACGCCTTCTTTTTCATTGTTGTCTAGTTTGACCAATACAAAGTCCGCGGACAGTCAACATCTGCTCAACATAATTTTTGTAAAGGTTCTTTTTAATGACTTTTTTCCATTGCAAAGTTTCTCATCTGGTCAACCCATCAGTCAGTTTTGTGCAGTTGCAGTTACAGTGTCGAGATTGAGAATATAATTGGACCTAGTACAATGAGTTCCTTTCGCAATTTATCGCAACATGAACGCTCCGAAATTCTTATTCTGAGAGATTTAGGAAGAAACATCTCGCAAATATCGGAAGAATTAAAAATGTCGGTAAGTAAGGAATTTTATTAAGTACTAGCTGACCCGGCGAACTCTGTTCCGCCTTAAAGGCAATAAATAAGCAGATTTTCGAATTTATTAAGTTAATTTTTTATTAGCAAGAAAATAAATGATGTAGGTCCAATAATCATTTATTATTGTTTCTGCACTTTAGTACATAGGTTGCTCTTCACTTAAGTACCTTGTTTTATGTCAAGTCACACTTGAATGCTTTCGAACGGAATAAATAGTATCCTATACGATTTATATCTATGCTATGTCCGTCTCCTGGCTCTAAGCTACCTCCTCACCAATTTTCAGCCATATCGGTAAAGCCGTTCTTGAGTTATAAATAGTGTAACTAACACGACTTTCTTTTATATACATATACAGGGTGGAATTTTGTAATGCTACCTGGAGGGAAAGTACTCTTAATACTGTAGATAGAAAATTTTACTCAAAGAAAACATTCCTTTAATTTTGAAAAGAAAGAAAACTGCATTCAGAGATTTTCGAAAATTCGCTTGCCACACCCGGGAATCGAACCGACTAAAATCTGTAAAAATTACACCCTGTATTTTTATTGCATAGATCGTTAGGGTCAATTATAAGGATGAAATCTCTCTAACAAACTTAATAAATAAAATGAAAGGAAAACCATGAAATCTTAAATTATTTTAATTTTTTACAATAAAAAGTCAACTAACTACTAATTAGTTGCTCAAAATGGGCTCAATTTTCTTGGATACACAAATTTATTCATCTAATGAATTCATTTCTAGTAATTTAATAACGTGTTGTGGTGAATATTATAAATCGTATTCTGAACTTCAATGCATAAGATTTCATGTAAATCAGATTTTTTACATATCCCCACAAAAAAAATCTAAAGAGGTGAGATCTGGTGATCTCGCAGGCCATCTGATTGTGCCGTTGGTACCAATCCAGTTATTAAAATGGTTTAATGTAGGCAGTTGTGATTCTGCTGTTATGGGCTGGAGCACCATCTTGCTGTATAATTATTTAGTTTCGCTCTGCCTCGGGGAAACCATTTAACTCATTTCTTAAGAGATCCAGTATTTTAAGATAGATGAGTCTGCATTAGGTAAAAACACGTGCAAATTTCAATCGTCTTATCTAAATATTAATTCGTCATTTTAATGGATAAATGACGTCAATGATAATTATTAATTACTGACACAAGTAAACAGATGGATCTTTATGTTAAAGTGCTTAACTTGAACCATTCAATTTATAATTTAAGATTTCATGGTTTTCCTTTCATTTAATTTATTATGTTTGTTATAGAGATTTCATCCTTATTATTGACCTTAACGATCTATGCAATAAAAGTACAGGGTGTAATTTTTACAGATTTCAGTCGGTTCGATTCCCGGGTGTGGCAAGCAAATTTTCAAAAATGTTTGAATGCAGTTTTCTTTCTTTTCAAAAATAAAGGAATGTTTTCTTTTAGTACAATTTTCTATCTACAGTATTAAGAGTACTTTCCCTCCAGGTGGCATTACAAAATTCCACCCTGTATAGATATCGAGTTTATTTTTTGTTCATTTAAAAATATAAATATTACTTACGCACAAAGAAAATTACAATCAAATCATAGAAATAAATTAGAACTAGTATTTACAATTAATCCATACCAATACCAGTCGGCGCGTCCCCATGACGCTGGCTGCATTGCCCCGCTGTATGGCAATGCTGATGCGCTGCGCCTGAGACTCACCAGCTCGGGTCACGCGTCGTCGCTTCAACCAGACGCTCAGATATTTTTTTTTTATTTTACTTACTTGAGTAATATTTATATTTTAGTGAGATTAAATTTATGTCCAGCTAAGTCAATACAGTAGAACTCCAATTATCCGAACTCCGACCATATGAATCGCCGATTATCCGAATCACAAAAAATTGTCCAAAAAAAGTCTAAGTGCGCTATTATTCTGCGTCAGCCCGAGTGTGACCACTTGCAACTGCTCACCGTCAAGCGAATGCGTGACCTGGCTGCCCGAAAACGGTTGAAGACCGCAAAACAGCTTACATTGACGGAGATGTTTAAAAAACAATGATTTTTATTTCTAAACTTGTAAGTACATAAGTACATTTTATTTATATTTAAAACATGTGAAAATTTCATGTTTCTTTCATTTAATTCAATAAAAAAATAGTGCAATATCAAAACGTAGCTTTTATTCTCTCCAATGGCAATTTTTTTTTTAAAAATCCGATTATCCGAATATTTGATTATCCGAATGGGTCCCGGTCCCCATTAATTCGGATAATTGGAGTTCTACTGTACATAAGTGAACTCGCTCATATCAGTACAAAAGTATTTAATAACATTTCTATTTTCTTTACAGAGACAAACAGTTCGACTGTGGGTAAAACGTTTTGCTGAGGAAGGCAACACCACGGACAGGCCACGAGCATCGCGAACCCCCATAATATCGGGCGATTCCTTGGATAGAGTGGTGGCCACATACGAGGAACATCCTTTTACACCAACAAGAGCGTTTGCTCAAGAATTTGACTGTTCGACTTCAACTGTGCGTTATGCTTTACGAAGAAAAGGCCTATACAATAGAAAGCCGGCAGTCAGAATATATTTAAACGACGCTCAAAAAGCGGCTCGCGTCCGTTTCGCTAGAGATTTTAGGGACTACGATTTTTCACACGCTATATTTTCCGACGAAAAAAGCTTTAGATCAAGCCAACATGGGCGTCGGCACTTATGGCGTTTGAATAATACAAGATACGAACCGCAGAATGTTCTCCGCAATACCGAGTCCGAAAGGATTGCGGTCAACATCTGGGCCTGGATGAGCAAAAGTGGCCCCGGGGAGCTGGTATACTTGCCCGAGGGGGCTAAAGGTGCTCACTACTTGGAGTTGTTGCGGGACACAATGTTGCCTACAGTGAGAGTGGTGTATCCACAGAAGGAACTCCCAGAGTTTATATTCGTAGACGATAACTGTCCGATACACCGCTCTCGCTTAGTTCAGCATTGGCTCCAGCAACAACCTGAGATAAGAACAGTCCGGTGGCCTGCAAGTTCTCCAGACCTGAATCCTATCGAGAACGTATGGGCCCTAATGGTTCAGAGATGGGATTCAAAGGTTGAGAGAACAAAAGAAGCCCTAGTCGCACATGTTGACCAGATGTGGGACTCATTGCGCGGTTCGGATCTTTGCGAGAGACTTGTAAATTCTATGCGAAGCCGATGCGATGCCGTCATAAGCGCAAATGGTGCTATGACCAAATTTTAATTGTTGACATTAAATATTTTGTCATAAAATTATACATAAGTATATTAAATCATCAGTAGGTAGTTAGTTATGTAGATTAGATTTATGATAGTTTAGTGTAAATAAGATTACTTCTATATTTATTATTTAACTTAATATTTTTAAAGTATGTATATCTAACAATGTAACGGTGTAGGTATAAATCCAGTCGATAAACATTTGTAATTAGATTAAGTAACTGTTATTTAATGTGTGATTTAATATAGAATTTAAATTTAATTTAATAATTCAAATATAATAATTTTAAATACTAGGTTTCAATTGTAAATACTGTTTTTAATTTATTTCTATTATTAGAATGTAATTTTCTTCTAATAGAATAAACATAATTACTTACCTATCTTTATTATCTTTTATTTTCATAATCCTACTAATATTATAAAGCCGAAAGTTAGTGAAATCTGAATTTTTGTTACCTAGGATCTTCAAAACTACTGAACAGATCAAAATGAAATTTGGCGTACGTTTAGAGCATAGCCTAACTTAGGTATAGGCTACTTATTATATCGAAAATACGTGTGCGAGGCTGCGGGTAGAAGCTAGTTACTATAAAAACTCCCATGAGGTGTCTACAGATAATAGAGAATGCGCCAGCAGCAAAAGGTTCGTTATCTGTAACCACCCTACCCAAAGTGAGGAGGATAAGTCCTAAATTGTTGTTAGTACTGTTTATTACAGCTATTAACCTTCTACTAGTTTTATGTCCATTGTAGTACACTATACAATACATACTACCTGCACCTAACAGTTCCGACTCATATTTCTTAACAAAAAATTCGAGTCAAACAATCAACTCACAAGGCGGCTAAGCGGTATACCACGGTAATATTATCCAACAGTATTTGGACTCGGCCGTATCTTTGAAATAAATGCCTACAGCCGCGCGGTAGGTAAACATGCGATAGGGCTGCCCGCCTCCACCATTTTAATTACATTTGCCTACTTTGTGTTTCCATTTAGTTTTGTGATTGTAAATATAGGAAGGTACTTTTTTTATATAAACAAATAAAATACTTTGTGAATTGAATGGGAAGTGTTCAATAAAAATGCGTGTTGTTTTTTGATTGGTAGATTTAATTAAAAAACCTGTTTATGTTTGAATAACAAATCGGTCTTATAAATTTGCGACCGAAAAATATTTGCGCCTCGACTGAGACGTACCTACAAAATGCTTTATTATTAAATTTTAGGAGATTTTTTTGGAGAAAAAGGAATATCTTTTACTTGGTTATAGATACCTGCAGCTACTTTATTAAATATGTACCTGAACTTATTTTTAGAGAAAAAATCGCGCGGTTATTATTAAAAAAACATCACACCATCCGTTCGTCACTGCGGCACAGCCGCGACTGTCTGCATGCTGAGCGCATGCCGAGATCGAGGCGCGTAGGTATAGCTCGCGTTTCGCCCGTTTGTATGAAGTCGGATTACTTATAGGATAATATTACTTTGGGTATACGCTTCGAAACATGAAGGTCAGCAGAAAGGGCTAAATGTTCATATAAACAAGTCGTCTAATATGTTTCATTTGAATTTTTGGGTTATGTGTCAATAGTCATATATCACAATCTCAGTTCATCTAGAGATACATGAACATGACATGACAGAAGGAACACAACGAAGTAAATTATAATGGGATGGTAAGTCACTAATTAATAGATAGATACATAATACTTTTATTCATCACCTTAAGAAAAGCAATTTTACATAGATATAATTATAGAGAACAGCAATGGAACTAGCGGCCTTATCGCTTAAAGCGATTTCTTCCAGGCAACCTAAACGATGGGAGAAAAATAAAGGATGGCGGTGCTTCTTAACGTAAATCTAAACTATTCATACTAATACACATAATACCTACTAAACTAAAACACTAATACCTACATACAACAAAATAATTACCTATATTTAGTAACTATAAATAAATAATGCTGGACAATGCATACAGCATCACCCAGCCCCAAGCTAAGCAGAGCTTGTTTTATGGGTACTAGATGGATGACTGATATAATATCAATTTAATTTTTAACATTAAATTTTATTTATGCCCAAAGAAATATGTACATAGGTATGTTCGCCGAATTCTCCGTCATTTATGTACCGATTCCGATTCTTTTGCAGTTGTATAGAGGATGAATGACTCCGAGGTGGTCTCATAAAACTATTCCCGAGAATATTTATTTCTGAGGGGTTAGTATTTACCCCGGTAAACTAAAAAAAACTGTTTAAAACCTAGGGATTCGAACAATCAAATTATAGTCTTCATGATTTCATTCAACGGGGTATGTTTATCCATTTTAATAATTTTCTCTTGTCTCGTAGGCAAAAGCCAGTTCTTCTCAAAGGACCTTGATATATGTACGTGTCGATATAAAAAGAGATTGAACATAGAAAAATAACTTTTGCAGCTCTCAAAGTGTTAACTTTTTTATCAAAGGCAGTATATCCGGCGGAGGATGAATTTTCCATACAAACGTAGTACCAAAATGATTTGTAATTTGAGAATATTTTCACCATGTTCTGCTATTATTTGTATTAAAATAGTATTTATCTAGGTTCCTGACACAATTTTTTTTAAAATACCTTTCTGAAATGAAATTAAACCGAATCGCATTTTACATCAAAGAATGAATGTTTTTTAGTATTTTTCTAGATAAGTATTTTGAAAAAAGCTTGTGGCAGGAACCTAAATAAATACTATTCTAATACAAATAATAGCAAACCAAAGTGAAAATATTCTCAAATTGTAAATCATTTTGGTACTACGTTTGTATGAGAAATTCATTCTCCGCCGGACCCTTAAGACATGACAATTGTTTTGATTCTTGCAGCTGACATTGCTTATATTTTCCGACTATTGTTTCTAGCTATAAATAGATTATGTACCTACCTAAAATAATCTATACTAATATTATAAGGAGGAAAGATTTGATTGTTTGTTTGTTTATATTGAATAGGCTCCGAAACTACTGCACTGATTTGAAAAATTCTTTCACCGTTAGGAGGCTTACTTTTCAGGGAGTGACATAGGCTATATTTTATCCCGAAATTCCCACGGGAACGGGAACTACGCGGGTGAAACCGCGAGGCGATCGTCTAGTCTTTAAATAAATGGCTGCGCCCTTACCGGGTAAATGTCACCTCTAAGCTAATTACCACCTAAGCCAAACCTCAACCTCAACCTCAACAGCCTGTATTGGTCCACTGCTGGACGCAGGCCTCCCCCTGATAAGCGCGTTATTGGCTTTTAGCTCATGGGGAGGTAATGCCCATAATCCCCACGCTGGGCATGCGGGTTGGGGATCGCAGTTCGGTGGTATAATTGTTCTTCAGGGGCGCTGCTGCCCGCCCCCGGTGGATATCCCTTAATCGCCTCTTACGACACCCGCGGGCAGAATTTGCACCACCCCAACGGTGGTGCAAATTCTAAGCCGGCACCACTCAGCGAGCTACTACCAAAAAGTAATAAGTATTTTATTAACACTTTCATGGCCCAAGACGCAGATGATCTCTCCCAGCCCCGGGTGGCGAGGCTGGGCAGTAAATGCGATATTTATGGGGATCGCAGTTTGGTCGTAGAATTGTTCTGCAGAAGGCGCTGCCAAAACTATGTACTAATGTAGGTATAATTGTGTATGCAAAAAATAAATCTGAAACCTGACAACGCGTAGGTATGTACTATTATCCTCCCTCGGTCGACAATTTGCAACAAATAGTCCTATCGATCAAGATACTGCAAAATACATGACGTAAATCCCCGCCCCTTGGCAAATACGTACCGCAGACTTGCTAAACGAATTTTAGGAATCTTTATTGCAAACCAGCTTGGTTAAGTGCCGCGCCATCATCAGACCCCTAACCGGTTCCGCTTGTTCAGGAAACCCACGCAACTCCTGCCTCTTACCAGCCCAATCTTGCACGATAAATCAAGAATTCACTTCACACATTGCTGGGTAAGTTCGCCAAAGGAAACTGCAAGACAACTCTGGCTATCATGAGGCGTCAGTGTATGAGGAAGATGCAATATCTTTGAAGGATCGCCAATGCGTCTCGAAACACCATATTAGCAGCAACTTAGTAAGTTAAAGTATTTGCACCGACGCGACGGTATTTTTCCTTGAAACGCCCTGCCTTATATTTCACCAGAAAAGTTAACGGTTGCAGGTCTTAGCTTGTCTATAAATTATTGGAGTAATCGTGTCTTATTCACTGCGATAAATATGCTGGGCGATAAACTGAAGGTACTGGGAAATTCAGCTTCTTGCAGAAAGTTGCAGCTAGTAGAACTAACTAGCTCAGGGTTATCCTAAGAAGAATTGAACATTTTACCGTGACAAACTCTAACAGCGGTACTACAAAAACCAACGTAAACACTGGTCTAACAAGCGTTTAGCTAAACAGTGTCTAAACAGTTAGCCATGGGTTTAACAAGAGTTTAACTCTCATTTAAACTATGTCTAAGCCGTGTCAAACTGTAAACCGTCGTAAAACGCAGTTTTGTGGTAACGCTTTTGTTAAACACGCGCTCAACTGTAACAGATGTCTTACTTTTTTGTAGTACAGCGGTGTTTTTTTTTATGTCAAGCGTAAATTCTAAAAAGAAACGTAATTTTACAGGTACCGGTACCATTTTACAGGACTTGGAGTAAAAACTTTTGGTCGTTTGACCGAACGAAAATAACCATAGCTACCTGCCGATCTTTTAGGAAATTAAAAAAAAAATAACACGTTAGAAATGGATTTCCATACACTTTTTCCTCCCGCTAAAACACGTGAGAAATGAAATTCCATAGAGTTTTTCCTCCCGGTTTCCTATAGGCCTGCAAAGACATACTTTCTATTCTATAAATGGAAAAGAAATAGGCAACTTTCCGAGCAGGTGTAGTATAAAAGTATTTTTTCGTAATAACACCAGAAGAAATAAATTATTTCTCTCTCAGTAGCGACATCTCAACCCGGAACCTTAGGACAAGGTATAAATGAGAATTATATTTCGAATTATTCGGACATCTTGTTCATACAGGGAAATGACGTAGGCCATACTCACTTCCGCTAGGAAGTACGATGCCGGTGACTTCCTGACATGCGCTTGCGCGTCCAGGGACGTTCCGGTTTAAACAACATTCGTTATTTATTGACTCTTTGTTTCGCAGCCTCTTTGGGAGAGGAAGTGATACTTTACCTACATCTAGGATATAGACAATACACTACCCTAACATGTTGTAGAAAGTTTGGAAACAAAGCACAACACAATTATCTAATTGCGTCGAGTTTCAGATAGAAGAAATATTTATTGAAGGAAGGATCTCAAATCGACAAATAATGTAAATTGCATATAAAAAGACGCGGCAACGTGAATTTTAGGTTAAGATTAGGCGGTTTGTTTACAAAATATTCTACGGTGATTGTAGGCATGTATGGCGTTTCTTTCTTATACCTACCGGGAATTCAGTTTTCTCTTTACTTATATTGTTTTCCTTTGTGTGGTGTACCTCATATAAGTATTTGATACGGCACAAAAGACTAACTAGGAAGGAGTTATCTTTGGCGACGACGTCATAACCTCAATCAACGCAAGTAAGTTCGAAGCAGACGTAAGGTACATAAAAAGTCTGGGTGGTAGTGGCACCATGATTTATTTACGTCGATCACACATCTGGTACCCATAACACAAGCTCTGCAATTTCAGCCTAGATGCTGTGTGAAAATGCAGCATAAATAAGCAAAATGGCACCACTACAGTGCGATGAACTCTGTGTTTATTCAACAAAAATGTTGACGTCTTGTCCTCATACATTATGTTTACTCCCAAGTGTGTACGTGACATTGAAACTGCTATTATATAGGTATTAATTGAATGAATGAAGTGCACCGCAATGGATTTATGAAGTGACGTCAATATTCACAAAGAAAGATGATGTTTATTGAATCTAATGAGTCAGCTGTTTTGGGAACTCTACATCATCGCATTTGCTTTTACCTACTTTTAGAAATTATTCATTCATGTTACTCATTGGTTATAGAAGGAGAATGCCCGGAAACTTTGAATGTCTGTATGGTTTGACGAAAAAGCTTAGGTACATATTTCCATGTTATGAGCGGTTTATAGGCTTAAACGGATAAAAATAATAAGACATGAACAATACATTCCGTATAAACAGCCTATTTTGTCAAATCTCTCAAAATCAAAACCATTCGAAATTTATAATCGAGATCGTATGAATCTTATTCACGGACAAACTTCGAAATGTAGTTTCTCTATATTTAGTAGAGACGCTGCAACTTGGTGTCTTGCTGTTGTTGTTATCTTACTTGAAAACTTTTTTCGCTGTCGTAAACTAATGCACAACCCAAGGTCTATTTCGAATTTTTTAACTGTCGTATTATAAATTATAAAGCAACGTATTTTTCTTGCTTGAAGGATAATCTTTTAACAAGAGCTGTAGAGCCGGGGTTTGCCTACGACAGCACAAGACTGAAGATTGCGAAAGGATATTAGAGAGCCAAGGTTAAGAAAAAAGGAGAAGAGATTAAGAAGAGGATAAGATAGATGAGAGAGGGTATGAATGGGATGACTTACGGCGAACTGCTGTGTGGCTTAGAATTTGCACCACCCCCAACTCTTCCCGCAAGTGTCGTAAGAGGCGACTAAGGGATATCCACCGGGGGCGGGCAGCAGCGCCTCCTGCAGAACAATCCTACCAGCGAACTGCAATCCCCAACCCGCGTGCCCAGATGCGGCATCTCATGAGACTGGATCATGAGAGAGATCAGATAGAAAAGCTAATCAGACGCTTATCAGAGGGAGGCCTGCGTCCAGCAGTGGACCAATACAGGTTGTTGAGATGAGATGAAACTTAGGCGAAATAATAAAATAATATAAATTACATACGTGAAACTTCACGTGCTGAATGCGGGCAGTTCAAGACCAGTCAATGTGGCGATCTTTGAAGGAGGCATGTCCAGCAGTGAGAGAGAGAGAGAAATATAAAGAGAGAGAATTATTTTACCCAAAAAACACTTATACCAAATACATACAGCACAAATACAGCAGTGGACGTTGTTATGATGTGAATAACATGAGCAAGAACTTTATGCATGTCATCATTATCACCTCAAGTGATGATGATGATGACATACATAAAGTTCTTGCTCTTGTGCCTAGTAGGCAGTACATGTGTTTGAATTTAATACCCTCATGAGGCTACTAAAACAACATTCCCCACACCGAAGTCCACATGGCGAAACCGAATCTGTTGTTTAGAAGTACATACCTCACACCAGGCCATTTTATTATACAAGTATAATTTACATACGAGTAAGTACATAATGAATCAATGACTTATAAATTTACATGTGTTTAAAGGTTGATCGTTTCGTGTTGGCGCGAGATTCAAATTGTTTCGTGGTTTTAAGTTTTTTCTGCTACAGAAATAAAACTGACGAAGAAATAATTTGCCGCAAATCGTTAACTTTTTTCTAGAAACGCATGATCCTACTAAACCTTCGATTCAATTGTATTTTGGGAGCTAAATAAGGTCAATTTTATTATCAAATTGGCCAAAATTTACACTTTATTTGTGTTTATTTCATCCACTAGTGGAAAAAGTGAAAAAGAAGAGTTTAGTTTATTTAATTCAAAAACAATTTACATCGTGTATAAATATAAATTGCATATTTAAATTATATGCATTCAATTATTATTCTTATTCATCTATGTCGCAAACATAAAATTACTTTCGTTTGATAAACTCGTCAACAACTGTGTAAAAACACCCCTTCAGCAAAAGTTCAGCAAAGCAAAGAAGACCTACGAATAAATAAATTTATCTATGAGTTTTAGGATTTCGTTGTAAGAACCCACTTACCGTTCGAATAACAAAAATGCGAGTTGCATTCTCAACAAAGCCTATTCATGAATAGAATATCACATTCACACATGCATGATACTCTGCTAACAATAGGGCTATAATCTGGGACTGACAAAATGTAGGCAACATGCAAAACAGGCATTCGGTGAACTATGCCTATTGGGCAATTCAATATTTCATCATCATCATGTAAATGGTTGTTGTCTTCTACTTCGCTCTATTTACTGCTAAAATGTTTTTAAACGCAATAGAGTTTAAAACATAAAATTGCATCCCTGAACTTCAGGGACGGGTTACCTTTTACAGTAAAAGATTTGTCATAGAAAGAGGTGGTGTGATTTGATTATGCCTATTGACAATGGTATTAAATTATTTTATTTTGCTCATTGACATTTAAATTGAATTATTTTGGTTGTGATTTTGTTGACTACTCCATTGTATTAGGTCATACCTATAAGGATAGATATATTGTTTAGAATGAAACAAATACAAATTTATAATAAATATAATACATATATAATAAATGCTTATTGACAATGGTATTGAATTATTTTATTTTGCTCATTGACATTTAAATTGAATTATTTTACTTGTGATTTATTATGTCGACTACTCTATTGTATAAGGTCATGCCTGTAAGAATAGATGTTACTTTTTGAATCATAAAAATACAAATTTATTACGAGCCAGGCTAGCACAACGGTCAGATAAGAACCCATATGCCACATCCTTATTCCAAGGACAGTCTGTCGACGACGAATCGCGAACGAAATGTCAATTCGTACGCTACACTGAATACCTTATACGATCTTTTAAAAAACTAGTTACCTAGTTACACAGTAAACACGTTGCCAAAGCAACATACCCAGGTATAAACAATGCCTGTTACCAATTAATTGGAAAGGATGAGGCATCAATGCGATTTTGTGTCTTTAGCTAGGGAAATAATTTACTGTCATCTTTCTTATCCCGCCCGCCTTGGGCCCAAGTTGGGACAAATGTTTGTACGATCTGCAAATATTTGTTTCGGGTGTTCTATTCCAATTTATTTTTGTGGTGACATCTTTTATTTCAATTTATTTTGATTCATGGGATTATTTTATTTTATATTATTTTTTAATTGTAAATATTCTGACACAGATGTATTTGTTTGCGAATAAAATAACATAACATAACATTCTGGGTATTTTTATGTATAGTATAAAATATGTATCTTTAAAATTTATTGTAGGTACCTATTATGTTTATCATCTAGTAGGTACCCAGAATTCAAGCTCTGCTTAGCTTGGGGCCAGATGATGCTGTGTGGATTGTCCAGTGTTATTTATTTATTACCAAGGGAAATGTTACGGGTGCAAAATAAATCCTACTGACACATTTGCTGCGATTATTTTGCTCATTCCAAAAAGTTGTCATCATTTCCAAACAGATTAGACACATCACACATTCTGAATTAAATTCATTAAAGTGTTCTGATTCTGACTCTCAATCCAACGATTGACGGATGACGCTAATGTAAACACAGTTACTATGTTTACTACAATTTTAATAGCACCTACTAAAACATCGGGAGAAAGATTAAACAGATCTGAAAGCGAATCGTTGGCAACAACAGCGTGTGCATTCGCCAAAAATAAAATCCTTGACCTTACTGAAGTTTATCTTAAAAATAAAAGTAGTCATGAACTTCAAAAGAGTGCGGTAGTACATCGCTAACGCATGTAGGAAACCCGTCTGGCCTGTTGGCCTTCGGTGGTTCACGAACAAGGTTCCTTTGTCAACACCAACAGAGGAGCGAGACCGACGCATTCTGTACCGAGCTGAATGTTTCGAAAATAGCGTCTTTTCGCGCCCACAATTCATCGATTCTGGTCGCGAGAAGACGTTGGACCAAAAACCATCGTCTATGGTCAGAATGATAGAGCCTAGAGGCTCTAACTTTTGAGTCTATTATTTTCAAAATTAGGTCATTAGATCAAAGATGATAAAATAATAATGATATCATGTGATAAAAGCCAATAAGGCGCTTATCAGGGGGAGGCCTGCGTCCAGTAGTGGACCAATACAGGCTGTTGTGGTTGAGGTTGAAATCAAAGATTCCCTAGATTTCTACGCACTCGTTTTTTTTAGTTTTGTTGTATAATCTCTTAATTTTTTATGGAAGCACCTCGGGATCATTGTCAATACAATAGCGAAAGAATTGTCAAAATCGGTTCATTAATTGGACCTACTTGCTCTGCATTCAGATGCATTCGCAACTATCTAAGTACTTACATTTAGTTTCTGACGTAAAATTTCGGTGCATGTTTGTTGTATTTATATTAGTTTAAGAAAAGGCAAATGAAACGAAAAATGACGGAGAAATCGACGAACATATATAAAACATACATACAGCCGAATGGAAACTCCTCCTTCTTTTGAAGTCTATGATAAACTTGGTTCGTTACTGTATCCATATAATTGTCTTTGTTCGATTGACTCATACAATAGATCGATAGGTTCAAGACCGTGGCACACTGCTGAATAATGAATGAATCACGTTAATTAGGTAGCAACTGTTTATTCTTCGAAATGGGAAAACGTTTGACATTTCAATTCATTTTGTGCGACGCTACTGACCTATGGGTTAGGTCAGGATAATTTATGCAGACTTTACGTAAGGTTACGGCTTGAAATACAATATATTGTTTTGGATTTTTTTATTAGTAAAGCTATTTAGATACTTCTAAATCCTCTTTGTAATAAAAAAAGTGAAGCCAAAGGTTTCGAGTCTTGTTTGAGTTTTTTCTCACTCTCATATGTGTTTTGATCACGAACAAGACACTTTTGCCTTTGGACATCAAAACATGCAAGTATAAAAAGAACTCCGCATATAGAAACGCCACAACGTACCTAAAACAAAGACTTTTGTTATAAAAATAAACCAGTTTTTCAGTTTAGAATCTTTGTCGTAAAGACGACATTCATAATCACCAATTTACAAGACAGTTCTTGAAACAAGCTTCTTTGTTTCTCGCCGTAATTTGGCACGTTTCAGCTATTTATGCAGATCAGATAAAACCGTAGATTTGGAGTGTGCCTAAAATTCAGACCTTGTTTCATACGCTGGTGTCTTTTAAATGTAGGTACTTCTCGGTAGACAGACATGAGAACTAAGAAGGTTAATACATGCGGTTCTCATCGCAAGATTTGCCTTGAATTTACATATTTACTAGTACTTATAGTGACCGAAGTTCTTCGACAGTAAGAATCTGGTTGCAGCAAAACAAACAGCTTAACATAGATACGACTACTTTAAACCAGAATAAAAAAGCGACAAAACTGATTAAGCAAATGGAAGTCGCGCTTTTCAAGCGTGCAGCGAGTCAAAGACGCCGCGGTGGTACGACCAGTTTTTAGATCCTCGTTTTGAATAAAACGCCTCGGGCTACCCACTAGGTATTTTAAGAGATGAGATTTAACTCATCCACTTTGAGAAATTGCCTGTGGTTTAGTTTATTTTTGCGACTGGACTCAATTATAAATTCGTTGAATAATTCGTTGCGTTGACTGCAGGTTGTAGTCAACTATTTTGGGAATTGGGAATTAAAATAATTTGTGGCAATATTTAAAACCTGGCAACACAATTATTTGTCAAAAAAGGAAGTAGAAGCTAGGCATTTGCATCTACTTAATAGCAAGTAATTAAATTATTGAACATTATAGAAAAACTCGACTCGGTTCACTTTTTTCACCAGATGGAAGAACGTACACCATAACATGTAGCTGAAAACCATATGGAGATTAGACGAGTGTTTTGTTTTGATACCTCATCTATCATAATAGCTTTAGCCGTTTTGATGCCAACCGCATAGAAAGACTCGAAAAACATAACCCACGCCTCGCGGGTAATAATTAGATAGGTAAGCCAACAGCGTATTGCCACCTACGAGTATATCATACAAATGCTAATCTATATATGTTTGGTTCTATCTGTGCTTTTGCCCAGAAGGGAAAATAATTAATAAATTTTGGCTAATGTCTAGAACTCTAGAGGATGGGGAAATACCCGAGATGAGAGCGAGAGGTTTCTGGATCGATCGACTTTTGTCTGGACTCCTTGAACAACCTTTTGTTCCGGGAGTGTTCAAGCAGAGACGCAATATAACATTCATTATGCACGTATAGCTTGGGGATATCTGGCTATGTATCCAATATTTTGCATTTCAAGATTTCATACGACGCTGAGTCTACCGTTTATATGTTCTTTATCATTTCCTTACAGCTGAGCATCTTGAGTCCATGCAAAATCTTTGTCTTTGGTTATATGGTTTTTTCTCTGCCACGGTCTTTTGCGTGGTAGATGGAGACAGTAATGGGTATATCCAGCTGTTCCGATCCAAGGCCCAAACAACTTCCAGCTTCTTCTCGGTTTATTGCAATTTATTTTCCTTGATTTTTCTGCTTTGGGTTTTGTGTCTTCAGGATATTAACATAATTGCTTTCTTACATTCTGAACTACCTAGGTACTGAAATAACTTTCAACGTAGTCTTAGCCGAGGTCGTATCCAACATAGCAGTCGTTATGTCCAAACATGACCAAGGAACGTTACCGCACTTTGAAATGTAGGAACTAAAACAAGATTGTGTTCTCTTCCTCTACCGGTGCCGGTTGCAACGAGGTCGACTAATCTTCCTGCATAATAAGTGTATTAGATACCTATTTCCTTTTAGCCATGACGTCACATTTCACCATTCGGTCCGAAACGACCGAGCGTTGATCTTTAGCTCGTCTTGTCTGCTCGACCCAGATTGCTACGATTATGGATTTTTGGCGCCTTATTATACCAACTTACCTAACGAAAACAATTTTGTGATAAAACTGTCTTTGATTATCTAACTAAGACATCGTTAAAAAGTTACTTTTTTTACAGGAAAAGTTTGTTCATTATATCTGTAATGAAGGGAAGGGCTTTTTGAAAATAATCCTTCTCAACAATTCAAATTCCGCTTTTTCATCTCGAGGCATCAAGCCTGTCTGTTTTCTGTGGTGCCTCCTACAATAAACGTAGTGATGAGAATGTAAATAAGTCAATAAAAAACGTAAACGAATATTTAGTTTTCGGGGTTTCGTACCCGAAGGGTGCAAACTAAACCCTATTACTAAGCCTCTGCTGTCTGTCCGTTTGTCAGAGGGCTATCTCATGAAACTTAAGAGCTAGACAGTTGAAACAGTCACAGAATGTGTATTTATCTTACCGCCATAACAACAAATACTAATAATCAAATAAATATTAAAATTATAAGGGACTCCCATACAAAATACACGTTTTTTTGATAGTTTTGCTCTAAGTTTGTCGAGGCTGTATCTCTTGAACCATGATAGGTAGACACAAGAAACTTTCTATTAGTAGGTAAGTAACATTTCAACTTTAATATCAACAAATACTAAAAATAAAATAAAGTGGAAAATTTCAGGGAGTCTCCAAGCAGTTGGTGTTTTTAGAGTTTCGTTGGATAAATAGGTTTGAACGATGGGACGAAACCCTCCGTGTGCGAGTATGCTCGCACTTGACCGGATTATTGTTATTATAGTGCGTAAGCCCCCACACTCAGGGTATTTTTTGATTTATTCGAATATTTAGCACCTATGTCAACGCATTTTAATTTAGAAGACATTTAAATTGGTTCTGATGACTGTAATTTTTTTTATGAAATCTGCATTCCGATTCGAAAATAAAATTACTTACAAGGAAAGTTGAACAGACGCCCAAAAGGTCAGGCGATACTCTTTTCAGGGTCACTTCTGCCTGGACAGTGACCTGCGGTCTGACCATAAAACCACTGCTTGTATGAGGTCTGCTATATTTGTAGGGCTTTGCTTGTGGTCTACCCGGATTTAGTTTTAATCATTCCCTGGTTGAATATTCTTAAACAAATTCGAAGCATCGTAGAGTCCTAACAAACACCTAAAAAAAGAGTTTGCCATGAAACAAATAAATAGATTGAATACGTAAAATGTTTCAAATTTAATAAATTTACATAGTTAATGATTATATCGGGTATTTATCGCGTACCTTTTGTTTTATTTCCCCTAGGTTTCTACCGCTAGTCGCCCCGTGACCACGATCGCTGTAACGCGAAGGTACGCGATAAATTTAACTATGTTATCAAATCGCGAAAATTTACATAGTTACTTAATGTTATTGTATGACATTTTACTCTTTTCTTGCCGAGACAAAACTTTATCTAGGGTGTTCAATGTTCATTCAAAGAAGACAGGGTTTCTTTCTTTCTTCGACTTATTTGTCATCCAACAGAGAAACCACATTGGTATTAACATCTTTGACTGCACATTCAAATGTGACCGGACTCTGGGCTGTAAAGCCGATGCATTCTCTTGCATTTTAATTCTCCTTTTACGGCTTTGTATAAATGTAAAAAGTTGAAACACGTATTCCGATATTCCGTAACCTGAACGAACAATAGGCACAGTACAAGTCTTTAGGGAAGTGCGTGAGGGGACTACAACTTGCCTCGGGACGTGCCTCTGACTTGTTTTACGAGACACTTATCGATATATTCATTAACTGTAGGTATGCGTTTATTGATATGTCGCCGCTGGATCGTAGAATAGGCCCGTTTATAGAATGGCTAAGTGGATTACAAAACGGCGCGGCGCAAAAGATTATCATAGATTTTATTATTTTTTAAATCAATTATTTAGCTTAATACATCACCGAAAATATAAATATAACACCCACAAAATTTACAGTTAATAAGGTAAAAAAAAACATAAAACTGTCTCAGTTTCTGGTGATAAAAACGCTGCCATATTGGCCCTTGTTCTGTGACGTCACACTTCAAATTTTCGACGAAATTAAATTTCATAATCAAAACATGAAAAATACAAAAAAAAATAAACAGATATATTTTTATATCAATACGTAAAAAAATAATTAGCTTTTTTGAAGTCACATGTTCGGTTAAATATCTGTGCCGATTTTTGACGATCAGTGTTTGACTTATATGGCACTTAGCCATCTCGTCGAATGAAATTAAAATGGGTTATCCAACAACATAGCGTTCGTTTTGTAACCGCCTAGCCATTCTACAAGCGGGCTGATTCTACGATCTGGCCGCGACATATCCCTATAAGGCAATTTATTTACGATGCTAGTTTAATTTAATGTGAAGAGCTGGAAAAACAAGACGCAGGTTGCGTTATTAATTGGTAATCATGATGATATGAAAGTTTTAGTTTAGTTACAAGTGGAAAGTATAATTTCAGACGATGGATGCAAGTTTATAACAAATTTAAATGTGTAAAGTACCTATCATGTCTCAGACCGTTTAATATACTTACAGTAAACAGTTACTGATTGTAGAAACCTAATTAAGGATTTCGTTGAAATATTTTCTAAAAGTTAATTAACAATATATCCGAATGCAAAAAGAATTTGTGCCGTTGGCATTCTTTTTCTATCCGCTTCCTCGAAACGACGACGATCTTCGAAAATACCCGTTTGTTTTTTGTTTCTATCGAGTAGCTATAGCTAGCAAGGGTATTTCGTTTTGTCGAAGACTATACGAGTACCTATAGTATCGATAGATACAGTACTTAGTACGTCACTCTTGTGGTTTGCTGATGGCATAGGTAGTATACAGTGCAAGTGTCTTTCTTTCTGTGTGTGGCAAGTGTAGTTCTTGCACCTCTTTAAAAGAACAGAGAATATATAAAACATATTGATGTAGGGAAGATCTTAATGACACACTAAAGAACCAAATTACTAGCAGTGACATTAAAACTTAAGTTAAATATTACAACATTAGATAAAATAAATAAATAATGGTGGACAATTCACACAGCATTATCTAGCCCCAAGGTAAGCAGAGCTTGTGTTATGGGTACTAGATAACTGATATACTTAATACAATACACTAAATAGATAGATATTTTTTATTATACATAGAAAACATTCAGAACGCCCTGGAAAAATGTCTGCAGATCGTACAAACATTTGTCCCGAGGCGGGAATCGAACCCGCAACCTCCTGCGTCGCAGGCAGACCTTCGTCCGCTGCGCCACAGGGGTCGTCGGAAAATACGGCATGGCATTACTGGACAAAGACTATTTCAAATGTCGACATAGGTCAATATTTTAGGCTGTTTTTACCTTCAAATAATCGCGGTCAGAAGACCATTGCAACATAGGTTATTTAACATTTTTGGTGTGTATACAAAAATACTGTCACTCTGCATTTTCCAAGGATAAGCATAGAATGTAAATGTCTTAACCTGAACGTAGTTTCAACATCTTCATCATCATTGGTGTATGGTTTGCTAGTCTATTGCTGTACATAGGTTCATCATCATCATCATCATCATCAGCCTATATTAGTCCACTGCTGGACATAGGCCTCCCCTAATGAGCGCCATAGCGCCCTGTCTTCACATACATAAATAGATATGTATGTGATATGCTGGACATAGGTTGCCCCTGATCAATTCACTATGACAGTTGACAAGAGTATCGTCACAGAATGACACATTTTGGCATTCTATCTTATAAGAAAGAAAGAGATGGAAGGGCGCGCGTCAAAAGTGTCAAGGTTGAAACCACTCTATCAATCTCTCACGCTCTATCTGCACGCACTTTATAGAGTTCATTTCTAAGGATCCTATGTGACGATATCATAGTCATAGTATAGCGATTGTTTAACAGAATTGCGCCCAAGCGAGATTGCTGCATCAAGCTTCTGCCAGAAGTCTACAAAAGCTCTAAAACTTCCTAAGAACACAGAAAAGAACAACTTTAACAAGAATAAATCAGATATTAATATTATTATAGGTTAATAAGAAACTCCCAATTAAAGCAGATTGTATAAAAAATGCCATACGAGTAAAACTAAGCATAAAAGAGCAACAGGCAAAAACGGAATAACTTCAGAATCTTGTAAAAGCAAAAGTCAAAATGTGGAAACTAATTACAAAGCAATAACATAAACACGTATGCCATTAAGTTGAACACTTTTGAAATGGCAGCACTAAACAATAGCAAACACGTTTGTGGTAATAAAAACATCGGTTGAGAAATATGCAATTCGTGGAGAATTCTCTTTGTTTTAAGTTTTTGAGCCGCTTCACGGGGAGATAAAAGTGCCAAACAATTCACGGTTTCTTCAAACTTTCGCGAGTCGAGTATTTAACGTGTAGCGTTTTACTGACGTTCAGACTTCGGTAAAACACAAAACAAGTTCCTATAGAGTTATATCGTGAATAAAATATTCATTATAACTTTATGTATATCAGTTATCATGGGTAGGTAACCATAACACAAGCTCTGCTTATCTTGGGGGCTAGATAACGCAGTGTGAATCGTCCAGCATTAGGTATATATTTATTTTTATTTATTATACCTATGTACCCTAACTAGTAGTATATTTTTCAGAATATGTATAAACGTTTTATTTCGTTAGTTTAATTAGGTAAACACGTAGCACGTAGCCAGCCATCTATGAAAGGCTTCCGAGAAATTGTTTAAGACGCAGAAATTATTTAAGCTTGTTGGGCTGCGGAATTGAATATTTTTATCTTACTAAAGATTATCATCGTATTTTGCTGACCAGAGGAGCAAAATACCTTAGCTAGCCGACGCTAGGAGTTAAGCAAAAAGCAAGCTTGACTCCCAGATGACAATAAGAAATTTAATAACAACTTTACAGTTCTATAGATTCCATTATGAAAGTAAGCGGGTTAACTATGAACCTTCAGGGTGACTCTTCAGATTCTTTTAAATGTTACCTCAAACCGCATTGAGCGCAGTGTTAGGTTTCAAACGCGTCAAAATGTTTACGAATTATTCTACCAACTCCAACTCAATAAGAACCTACCTAACATTCCTTCATGCTCCAACCTTGTTTATTATTAGTTAGGTACTTCCACTTCTAAGTCAGAGTCTAAAGCCCAATCTACATGTGTCAACAATTGAGGTTAGGAGAACGATTTTTTCCATCATGAGGCAAATTGGAATAAAAACTTTTGAACGTCAAGTGGTATTTATTATGAACCCAAGAGATGTTTATGACCCTCAGGCTGCAAACCGTCCTCTTAAGTGCGAGGTTCAATATAAAATTCTTCTAAGCTGCTCTTAGATGAAGCGTAAAAATAATTTCGCTGTCACCATAATGAAACTGGTTTTTGTAACACCCGTCAACCCCACTCTAAAACAAAACTCTAGGGATGCGGGTGGAATAAATATTTAATATCGATAGAATATCGCGTATCTTTCTTTTTATGGCTCTACCTGTTCAAAGAACTGTTGCATTTTGTTTTACGATATGAAGTGCTTGAAATAGAAAAAGGACGAAGAAAGCTGTTTGTTGTGGACAATAAATAAAACAGTCTCATATGAATGCGAGTAAAGCATTCAACATGGAAAGGACCTAGGCAGTTAAATAGAGTCTTTTTTGACATATTTTAGAGCTATTATCTTATTCACTCGTTTGTTTTGCACAACGTTTGCCAATTAGCACAATTTATTATGTAAATACAATACATAAATAGGTGGTTTGCGTTATCAAGCTACTCGTTTTGATATCGACAAATTACCATACAGTCACAGGTTACCAAGTCCTTTGCATTGTAATTTGGTAGATACCTACCTAATGATTTGAAAGTTAAGTAAGGTCGGATACAATGTTACTTTTTCAAGTTCGTAGGGAATATTTTTGAATTATTTATCCTTTATTTAGGTCATGGAAAAACTACTCAGGTCTGCTCTTACACAGAGTAGGTAAACTAAACCCAATTCTTTGCACTACTATCTATCGTAGTAAAGTAAAAGCCTCTGAAACCAGAATTCCGGCAGTGTTCTTCTAAAAATATAATCAGACGGCTACATTTTAGAGCACTACCCTAAGACTTTCGATAGGTCCATAATGGAAGATTGTTAGATAATGGACCTTTTGTCATTTCACACATCGATAAGCACGAAAAGGGCACTTAAATAGTCTGTTTCGTCGATAAAATCTGTCCATCACGCCACATCTCTAGCTCGCTCCCGGAGACAAGTGCAGGGTTGGGTTAGGTCAGGTGCCACACTTCGTTGCACACGTGTAGCTCACATATACCACGAACAATGAGACCTGTGTTTGAAGGGACGGGTTTTTTGTTGTGGGTGCAGGTTTGAATAGTAGTAACGAGAAACATGCGTCGCCGTTTTTGTAGTTATGATTTTTTATGGAATAGCTATTTTTTAAATATGGAATCTTGTCCGAATTTCCATTTGTTAAAACTTGGGCTCTTAACAAAACTAAGAGGAAATCAAGGAAGGACATTATACTGGTCACCCAGGCATGTCAATAGGTAAACTATTATCCTACTAATATTATAAAGCTGAAAATTTGTGAAATTTGAATTTTTGCTACCTAGGATCTCCAAAGCAACAGATCAAGATGAAATGTCGTAAGTTAAGAGCAAAGCCTTAAAACCCAAACTTAGATAATATGCTACTTATTATACCGAAATACGCGTGCGAAGCCGCGGGCAGAACCTACCTACTACAGAGTGTGTAATTTGAATCCCACGAAAGGTGTTTTACTAATCTGGACTAGGAAGCCGTATAAATAAGCAGAGATTTTAAAAGTTCGCCATCTGCAAATCTAGGGGATGCATGCTTCAATATAATTGTTTTCTCTTTGTGGGTAATCCCATACTGCTATGCGTGATGAGGTGGAATCAATATTACTCATTAATCAAATGCTTTCTACAACTAACTTTGTTTTTTGTTATTTTTTCAATCTTTGTGTTGTCTGAATCAAATAAATGAATTCAATTCAATTTAATACCTAATTATACGGATGATTTTATATCCTGGAGGAGTTTGATGTTACAAAACGGGGCGAAATATTGAGGAAGTTACTATCATTTCCTCGAAGCAGAGTAATCTCAGAAAGTACCTATTCAGCGTAAGCGTATAAATCTTCCACCAAATTCTATGAAACCATCTTAGTTGATGAAATCCCCATCACAATTTCATAAAGTTTATGGTTCTTTAATTCAGGGTTTTGGAGAAATAATTCAACATGATGAATAGATACATACAATAAGACATTGTAAGTATCTCAGTCGTTAAGACTTCTGTGATCTACGGAGACACTACAAAACTATTTTCGGGATAAGTCCAACTTTTTGTACCTAAACGCGGATGTCAACACCGACCAATGTGCATTACGCAACTTTAGTCAATTACCCGTCGATCAATTATCATCAGCCCGTCGGTCCTGAAACCGTAGGCGTGAACGCGACACGAAAACCGGGGAGGTAAAAAAAACACCAACCGAACTAGGCCCATGTGGTGTGGTATAATAAAACGGACATGTACCAGAGAGATGGGTCTCGCGAAAGTGGTAGAAGCCACATGTATAGCGACGGAGGGCGACACAGCGTGGGAACTCCACACATATGGACTGCAGCTTTATCATACGCGGATAATAAATAACAACGTTTAGTTGAACTTTGAGTTAATACAATTTACGTAATGACGGCTTGCTCATTTAGATTGAGTTATAAAGTCGTCAGTATAAACGCTAACGATATTAGATTCGTAGGCTCTCGCCTTGAATGGCCACATTAGGTTTAATGATACAAAAATTATAGGTTTAACTAGAAATAAAATGGGTTCTCGGTATAATGATTTATAAACTGGCACTTCTAGTGCTCGATCATGTCCGATTTGTTATTGGTCTTTATTGAGTGATTGGACTATTGAAGGGATATTACGAAATGAATCCATGTTTATTCATTCAAAGTCGATGATTAGCGCTTTTTGCCTTGACGGTTGCAATACAATGTTGGGTAATCTAATTATAGAAACTTGTGAAAACACAGAAACAAAGAAAAAAATTATATGTTAGACACACAACACACAAGCAAACTTTTGTACATAAATAAAAAACTTTTAGTAGGTAGAAGACACGTAGACAGACAAAAACACAGGTCAAGGTGAAGAAAAAGAAAATCAACTGAAAATAAATCAGTCAGGAAAGAAGTAGAAGACCCATTTAATTTTGGATGACGAGGATACGTAACCGTCAATTACCTGAGTTGTATGACAGTTTGGATGTTAGATGAACAGATTAACTGACATTTTGGCTCGTACCTGGCCGAAGCTCCCTGCCAACATGTCATTGAACAAAGTCAAGGCCGGGGCTGGCCGAGATTTATGTTGATTGATCATCCACTGGCCGAAATCCAGAAACAAAACGAGATTTTACAACTTACGTTTTCCCCAATGAGCAATGGTATTTGTGGAAATATTTTGTAGGGAAAGCTTGGCACAACGCCTAAAAGTAAATTCGATCAGAACCATTGACAAAGTGCTTTGTTCGACCTTCCTGAAAAGTGCTTTTACTCACAGGCGATTACAGTTGACAACGAAGAGTGCACAAGCGAATGTCTGATAACTATTTCATAAAGAGTGGATGTTCATATCCTGGGTATTGAATGTTGAGTAGTTGGTAACCAAACTGAATCAAATAACTGCACCGAACCTAACATACCTACCTAATTTATTAAATATTTTATTTTTAATGTGTTACGTAAATGTGTGTATGCAAATAAATAGTATGTCTATGTCTACGTCTATGTCTTGTTTTGAAAAACCTAAAACCATAGGTACTTCAAATTTTTTGATTTGAAACAGTTTTTTTTTAGTTTTGCGGACAAAAAGAATCATCAAAATCGGTCCTAAAATCGGGCGAACATCCACAAAAAACATACATTCAGCCAAACACAGCACCTCATCCTTTCTTCAAAGTCGTTTTACAAGGGACAATTAAACATGTAGAAAAGGTAACATGAAAGCTAATGAAATCTAAAAGTAAAAGAAACTAAAAAGTTGAATTAAAAGGTCATTCTCGTTCATTTCATTGTACGAATGCACTAATACTTTCGATCTCGTGAAGCTGTTCACGTGCGTGGTTCAACGTCCCAAACCTATGCCAATGCCAGGAAGGCTGCCAATAACGTCCAGTTTAATTGCTCGCTACAGTCAGAGGGAAAGATTCTTAGCTAAACTATACAATACTTGACTACTTTTGAACTAATGTAACTTAAGGGGGTACCCTACCTCGTTATTGTGTGAAGAGGATAGGCATAGGATTTCGCGTTCACAGGAGCGGGACAGAGCAAAGCGGCGTAAGCCCAAAAATTAAGTTTTTAGTAGTTATTTGCTCCCCACAAACATTAGAATAGTTAATTGAAAAAAAGGCAACATATAAAATGTTCTTTATACTTAGCTCAATCACTATGCTTAATCTCAAGATCGTATCATCTGTATTTATTGAGAAATTAGGGTTTTAGTAAAAAATTAGAGGTAACTTTGCGATTTTTTTCTATCGAGAAAATTTTATGGAATCGTGTTTTCGAAACATATGATCGATAGAATGAGTCCTGAACTTTACCATATATAAATTTCAAAGTTAAATATTCAGTAGTTTGGAAGATATGGAGGTCCGACGGAGTTGAAAATAAGCAATTTGAGGGTAGGTACCCCCTTAAGTCTTTGAACAGGACTGGATAAATTTCTATGTTTCCCTGTAGGTGGAGCTAGCGGCGCTAGAGTCCGTAGAAAGTCCCAAAGATTTCGACTCCTACGTCACTTGACCTCGTGGTGTAGTTGGTTAGCACATTCCCATACTGAGGGAAGGATGCGGGTTCAAGTCCTGTCGAAGTCAAAAATGTTTGCAATATGATTTCTTAGAAAATACCCTGAGTGAGGCTTACGCACTATAATAAATAACAAAAACCTTAATACAATACTTATTCAAATACCGAGTAAGATTCAGTTCATTAATTTATCGCATCGATTTTTCAGAACTACATTTATTTATTAAAAACATACGCAAGCACAATTTGTAGGTACCCATTTGGGGTAGGTATTGTTTTGTCAAGATGTTAGGTTCAATCGGTTTTTTTTACTTGCCTGTACAATTGCACCACGGTTAAGTAATGTATGTTAATCCTATAATTAAAAAAAATGTATGCTTCTTGCATTACCTTGTGCAAGAAGCTGGAGAAACACTTCGCAAAATGTATTGTAACAGCTGGACTTTAGCGTATAAAATAAATAAATGGAGGGAAATATAGGAGACCTTCACGCAGCAAAGGGATTAAGTGTTCTTGATGCTAAGATCAGATGGAAAAACAAATTGGGTAATCGGTAGAGCAATCCAAATCATCTATATGATGGCTAATGAATAGCAAAATTATGCAAATCACAACCAACGAACCATAAACGGTCATAATTTGTTACGGATCCACAATTATAAAATTAATTCAAATCAAAATATGCAATGACCTTATTGATGACAATTGTGAAATACACCCAAACATGGCAACACGAATGACTTCGTTAATCATTGATGAAACCGATGACGCCAGAGCTTATGCAAACAATCGTAAGTTCATAATAACTTTAATTCGAGAAAGTTAACGAACAATTTACTCGGTAATTAATCCCGGATTAACATAAAAACTTTTGTTTGCAATTCCGGCCTGAGCTGATGAAAATTAACAGGGGGAACTAAGATGAATTGTAGATTTAAGTTGTAGAACTTTATTCACAAAGAAAATTATACTAGTATTTACAATTAAAACAATTGAGCTAACTGCTGACTGTTGCAAACAGTCTACAGATAGCTTAACTGATCCATATCAACACCAGTCGGAAGCGTCCCCAAGACGCTGGCTGCATTGCCACGCTGTATGGCAATGCTGATACGCTGTGCCAGATATTCACCAGCTCTCGGGTCACGCGTCGCTTCAACCAGACGCTCAGATAGTTTTTTTAAAACCCGAAGAGCCATTTAAGTTGTTGGTTTGAGCTACGAAAATAAGCGTCCCTAAAGTTTTAGCAGAAGGATGATTTGCAAACGATGCGGAAGAGTGTGGAGTTTGGCTAGATGCCCGCGCCCAGCAGATATATCGTGGCATTGGGCCAGCCAGGGTCAGGAGCGGCCGATGCTCCCCACACAATCACGCAGCAATCAACAACTCATGGTACATGATTGGCATTCAAGTAACAAGAACTGGTATCCAGCCGCTAAACATCCCCACAAAGATACCACACGACCCGCTCACACACGTTTTATTAAATATCAAAAATTATCTCCAGCCAAAGTGTCTCAGGATGAGATAAGAACCGAGTTATCTTAGACCCTCAGAATTAGGACGAAACAATATTTAGAAAGCGCACAAAAAATCTTGTAACAAAAACCTTTCGTGCCTTTTACAGCACAGCAGGTAGTAAAGTAACTTAAGGTTTCTTTCTGTTAAATTGCTCTGTAAGTGGATGAAAGAACAATATTCTTGTAGTAATAAATAGTGTTTTTATGGCTAGCTAGTGCACTGTTGGCCGACAGATTGCCAACATTAGCGACCAAACACGTGTTTGAAAATGTTTATTTAGGCAATCCTCGTAAAACGCGCTGACAGGATGTGCTTTGAACCCTCAAGGTTGGTAAGGTTATTTAAATAACTCGTTGTTATTGTAGGTATATTTTAAATGTCTTATTTTGGCACAGTAACCAGGTACATACCAGTTGTTATATAAAACTTAACTAGACCGCAGAATATTCTAAGAAACTCTACGATAACGAGCCATTATGAGACGATGTGGAGACATCTTAATTCACGGAAATATGACCTACTTCAGTCGCGCCATTCTCTCAAGACCCATAAAATCTTATATGATGAGGTTCTTAACAATCAAGTCATCCACAAAGCAATTACTGTTCCAAGCCTTACACTTCCTACAGGGATTACTAAATTAGTTGAAATCGCACCAAACAGAGTGCATTTGTCATGTGCGATTATTTACACGCACGAATCCCCGTCGAGCTGGTTGGCCGTGTTCCAGCTGAACTAAAATAGCAGCTCTGCCGATGTCATTGTACTAGACTAGAGGAAACAGCCCTACAGGGTATTACTGGGTTGTAGCGAGGATCTGTATTTAGGGGGGGTCTGAACATTTCTATGTATAAATTTTGCAAATGTACCTTTCATTGAAATATTAAAATTGTTGGGTACAACTTGAACAGTGTTTTCAGGAAATTGATACCTAGCTTGAA
Organism: Eupithecia subfuscata; assembly: GCA_963564075.1. NCBI lineage: Eukaryota > Metazoa > Arthropoda > Insecta > Lepidoptera > Geometridae > Eupithecia > Eupithecia subfuscata. The sequence goes on from OY751106.1 coordinate 13,914,347, forward strand.
ACTTACGAATTCATCTTCCGTTATCCGAGATTCTGGTCCAGCTTTTCAAAGGAAAACTAATGTGTAGGTAGGTATGTAGGTAGGTACTTCAACAATAAATCGTGAACGCCTATTACGCGGCTAGTATATTAAATCTCTCGCATAACTTGCATGCACACGTTTATACTGTATTCCAGGAATCAGTTTTGTCGTCCGATGGGTAACATCACGTACTAGTTATTGATAGAATCTTTCGTGTTGTCTCGATATGCCGGAATATTATTACAGGTACGTTTAAGGACATTTGTAAGGGGCAATAAAATTCGTCTTCTACGAACAGTGAACCCTAGGACAGACATATTTAATTAATTCATGAATATAAAGCTGTACGCCAGCTTAAATGTGAGGCTCATATAAAAGCAAATAGCAAACTATAAAGCTGCAAAACCAGAAACATAAATTAGCGGACTATCAGTGATTTAGGTCCACATTATGCGATAATAGTCGAACAAAACAACGTCGTTGAAAAGCTTCACGAGGTAGGTTACCGGGGCATTTAGACAAAAAATAAATTATACGCCAGGAACTCAGAATCCCACACTTTTGTATATCTCGCTTACGAAATTGAAGTAGAAAAGATGAGCGTGGCGCAAAAAACTCGACGGTTCAGTTCAACCCTTTTATTTGGCTGTTCCCTTTTTACTTTTATTTTTTAAATCGCATTCACAAACCAATTTGGAAAGGAAACGTGAGTCTGCCCAAGGTCAGCAGAATTAGTATGCTCGTGGAGTGTTTGCTGTCCGACCGACCGCCGGCCTGCAAAAACATGCTAACGTTTTTCTAAGCTTGATTCGACTGTGCTTCGTGATTCGTTGCGTGATGTTGTGCCGTTGAATCTTTATATTTAACGAGTAAGGTCTCACTCAATAATAAAAAAATCTAAAACAGACTTTGGTTCGTCAATGAGTTTGTTTGAGTATGCGCAACAAAACTCTACCAAAAAATAGAGTCTTGAGTAGAGTTACAATTCATGCGAGGCGCTTGTTCACAACACAAGAATACTTAAAAACATAATTTATCAACGCCATTTTTTTGCTCACATCGTAAATAATCCGAAATTACAATCGATCGATCAATGATAAAAAAACGGGTTGCATTTTACAGGAATCGTGAGTCACAAGCCAGCTATTATATGACGATTGAACATTCTCGATCACACTCGAACACGTTCTGAAAACCCGTTTTGGGATGAGTATTTGAGTATTTCGAGCACTTGCCTACTCGTACCCAACTCGAGAAAAAGGCAAAAATTCTGCAAATTCATGCCGAAGCCGAATTGTCCCCTACTGATTTTAAACTCTTTCTTTATGGTAATGACACTGGCCCCGAGGTTCGTTATTATAATTTGGTGGGTTATGGTTTGATATCTTCTCATAAAAAGAAACGAAGAACCTTTTTAACAGCCAGTACGAGAGGAAATGGGATTGTGCCCGCTAACGAGCTAAAGGTTGACGAGCGTGTGATGTTATTGTTATTGTGGAGCGTCGTTCGTGATATGTCGCGAATACGCCGGTTCAGGGGTCTAACCTCAAAAGCTCAGCCGGAGGCCTGTCGGCGAGGGCAGGGGAGCGCCGCTCGATGTTGTCGCGCATGCGCCCGCCGACGCCACCCTACACCGGCCACAAGACGCAGCACAAAGCGCGAGTGGTCGACATGTGCCGACTATCTATGACTCACTAAATCCCAGTGCCCAGTCCTTAACGCGAGTATGTGATAAACCCGTAACTGCAAATTGTAGTGATTCCTTTTGTGGTAATTTAGAACTAGTAAACATGTACAAGACCGTGCGACATGGCGAGAACAGCCTCCAATACACAATTCTACCGCAGACGGAAGAGGTGCTGAACAACAGCGGGATGAAAGGCAAGGGAAGGGACTACAGCCCCTCGAACCATGTGCGGAGGTCCTCGGAAACACTCGGATTCAAATACTACTGTATCACCATTGTCACAATGTTAGTAGTGATAACAATGAGTGTTACGTTGGTTATTCTGCTGGGACAAAAGCTTTTCGAGCCTTGGTTCCAATCAGATCGACATGATATTATGTCATCATCAGCCATGAAGTACCGAGAGCTGACTGCTGCGGAAACGACGCCAGCGTCCAAACTCGAGACGACCTCGACTCCTTCCACCACCACTTATGCAACCACGACAGTGACGATTCCTACTGTCTCGACAACGGTGGAACGCTCAACTACTCCGCCATGGATAATGCCCGCTTTAAGATCCTGGAAGAGTTCGTCTACAATTCAAACGATTCCCACGGAGGGAAGTGATTTGCCCCCTGAGAAACCTAGAAGAAAAGAACTGAAAGCGACGGACAACATGTCCATCAAACCTTGGGAGAAGGACACCATTATCCGACCTACCGCAACTCCCGAATCGATAACGCTGAGCAATGTAATCAAATACTACACTCGGGCGTCCAAACCTTCGGAAATACCCGTCGTAGCGAGTACAAAGGAGTTCGATGACGTGTTGATTACTACAAAGAATACGCCCGTGACTGAGACAACAGAGAATTCTAAGATGAGCGATTTGAAAGATGCATTGTTATCTGTCGACGACGATGACGATTTTAAGGAATCTCTGGAGGTAGACGAAGTGTTTTCACTGCCGCCACTGAAGCCAGAAGGTCCTTACAACGACGGGGACGAAGTGACGATGTCGAAGCCAGCAGTTACGTGGTACGGCTCCCGATGGCCTTTCGTTGACACCTCATCATACTTCCAATGGAGTGTGAGTATTGCGCTGCTCTATGCAACACACATACATAATATTTGCAATCTATATTTACCTACAAAACGCAACGCACCATCACGATAACTTCGGTAACAACTAGTTATCTGAATTGTGAAATCGGATATGGAAGAAGTTATTTATGAAACGTATTGCGATTCCAGTCTTTATGTAACGTGATTACTAGGTACTGTTGCCTATTCCGCTGACATTACGGAACACGGAATGCGGTAATATTATAACTTATATGCAACTAGGTAACTGAAAGTGATAGTGGAATACTACCTGTTTCCATGCTTGCACCGCGATTGTGCCGATTTGACTTTCATTCTGTAGGTACTCGCTAGCATTAAGTAAGGTTTACGGGAAAGGAAATCATTCTTAGTACTTAGTTACCCAGTAGGTTCTAGCACGTCTAAACGATAATTTTGTATGCAAAATGCTGGCTATTTTACAACCCATTAACTCGAAGGATTTAGGTTTCTTAGATCTCCTTAACTACGTATGTAAGTACCAACAATAATAGACACAGTGCAAACTTGTATTAAATCGTATTGTTAGCTAATACCCATCACAGTTCGTAAAATAAATATGGGAACACCGGATATACTTATTTAGATTGTGGAAGCATGAATTCTGAGGCCTAAGATTTATAGCTACAAAAATCTTTTTTAAATAAAGGTACCAAACTCATGCGTCTCTTGCTAATGATGACAAAGGTTACATTGGCTACTTACTACACTACATGATAATATCACCCATATCTTTGGTCTGTCTCCAAATGGTTTTTTAAGCAGATGTTTTAGTTACTGTACCTGTTTTTAAGCGACACATAGTAGGTCCCCTCGATACAAGGCTTCTGCTCTTCTCTTCTGACACAAGGCCATCTCGGTTCTGTGTTGGGGCTGTCTCTCGCCAGCTAATAGGTACAGTGGCGGTCAGAAGTGGTGACCTAGATTACAAAGACATTGTCTTGCAGCCATTCGTGGTTCTTACGACCTTTTTAAAATTGATTATTATTTGAGTCCTAGGTTCGAAAAACCCACAAAGTCATTTATACTTTATACTCGTGATTACCATAATTTTAAGGCTTAATATATTACCTATCTTTTTCATTAGGAAATAAAACAGCAAAATAAATAACCATTTATTTAACACCATTACAAATTATATACTAAAACAAAATGTCATAAGTATTCTATGATATACCGTGTAGCATACAGTAATAAATAATGTTGATCTGAAATTTGGAATTAGATGAAACTTACTATTTAAATATATAAATCGTAGTAACCTTCAAGCGTAGGATCTTTAAGGTATGTCTCCTATTATGACCGCAACTGTACCTAGTGTCGAGTTCGTGGAATCGGCTTCCACTTGGTCGATACGGTATCACAGGGCGACCGACTTGTCAACCCCTGATATTTTACTCTGACAAAACAAAGCTTTTAATCACGTTTATTTTGTTCCAGGGTTACTCCCGCGGTGACAACCTACTGCTGCCCCTGCTTGTCGGTGCATTATCCTCAATCGCCCTGGTCGCCATGGTGGCGTTGGCTGCCAAACGTCGCAGGCGCACTCAGTCCGCGTCTACTGCCAGTGGGGTAAGACAAGGCATTTTATGAACCTACGAAATAAGGTTACAATAATAGCTCGTCGAAAGAAAAATATGATTTAATAATCAATTTTCGAAGCGACAGTAGGTAGAGGGAAAGTTTGGGTATTTCAGGATGAAAAAGAAAATGACCAACCTTATGTTAAGTGGTAAAATCTCAACACTTGAGAATACCTGCGCTCTAAGATGGACAGACAGTCCCGCGCCTATATAACTGAGGCAGCTTCACAGACCTACATAGGTTTACATTTTAAATGGCAACAAATTAATCATATTCTTCAAACCGAAACAAATGAATGCTGCGGCAGAAAAAGGCATGGTGAAAATACTTTTCACAAGGAGCTCTACTAATCTCTTGCGTCGATCAAAATATAAACTTTTCACTTATTCAGCGTAAACAGCGTCAATGCGCCTAAGATAATATCGAGAGCAAACATAGCGAGTGTCTATGCGTTCTAGGTCAACCAACACCTTCGAGATTGAAGCGTATCCTCTCACTAGGTGACTCATAAAGATACAATAGGTCTGTCAACATAACTCATACTGATCTCTGATATGAGACCTCGTATAAGAAATCAGAGTTAGTGTGCCATTTGTGGAAGGCATTTGCGTGTTGTTTGTATTTTGATCTTTATCTGACACGCTCTAGGATTTAGAATTCAAGGATACCTAATGCTTTGTGGGAATCTGCTATCACGAGACAGCTCTATGAAAATATTGTTGTTTTATACTTCGTTAGAAAATAAAGTAGAGTAAGTAGAGGTGTAGGAGAGATTTTCGTAAAATGGTTCGTCCCGGATGTTATTACGAGTATGAGCACACTAGGGGTATTCTGAAATTAACAGTTGCTTAGCATTGCATTCGTAGAGCATTACCCTAGCTTGCGTGACCTCAGTGATGGTGCTTAATTTCAGGGCAATTATCTTCAAATTTCCATAAAAAATTGTACTTGCCTCTTTTTGAGCGATTTTCATAGTTCAGTTTGTTGCTGGGCATTTTCTTGTCTAACTGTATAGGTACTTTACTTACCCACGAGAACTTCAGTTTTGCCGCTTTTTAGTGTTTTTTCAACTAAGTTCATAAATCTCTTTGTTTTCAGCACACCACGGAGCTCGCAGCCGACGACAATACAAACCTACTGACTGCCGAAAATGAGGACGCCGAGGAGTAATCGCTTTGCTTCGGGAGCAAATGTACAATTTAGGTGCATATCGTAGAACACATAGCTTGAATTATACTTTAATGGACTTCTTTGGTATAAACTAGTCATTTTTAGATTAAGATTGAGAGTTTCGTATGGCTTACACATTATTAAAACTGGTATGAATGTGAGCGAGTTTACTGCTAACCTTGTTTGTGTTGGAAGAACACCGTTTCATCCCATAACGAGGGCCATCTTCAGGTTTAATGCAGAAAGAACATTGAAAAGCATTATCGCCGGTAGGTTTGCCGAAAAAGCGTGAACTTTCTGAGGGAAGACTAAAGTTGAAGCATATGAATTAGTGAAAGAAAAATCGGGTAAGCTATAGGAAACTCTGTACCGATTGATATCTTCAAGTCATGCTGAGTTTGTGAATCGCTTGGTCGGGCGAGATGTGTGAATCAGGACCAATACAATATCATTGCTTTTGTAGTCTTAGCGCAAATCTGGGGGCCTATTCAGAGAAGGAAAATCAAAGTTTCGTTCTGGTTATCGTGCAAAACCAACTCTTATGTCGCTTGCATAAGATTAGCGTTTGCACGAAAGCTAATCAGAAACTTCCCTTTCGTTTTTAAGACTACGGGCCCTGAAGATGGATGGCGATTACGCTGTATGTAGCGCCTCCAATGTACATTAAAAGAACCACAAATTTTGAAACAAACATTATGTATGAAGTTTTTGGTTATTTTTATCAATCTTTCGTCTGATTTCGTAACAATAGTACTAGGTATGTAAGTACTTTTACTACAATAGAGATTGTAAAACATCTTCAAATTAGACAGAGATTATTTCACAGTATACTAAGCATGTACGCATTATAGCGATTGCCCTTGTTACCTAGATTGTATGCTAGGGATTCCAGTCACTGTTAATGATTAAGCTGCAATAGCATCTCGTTTTAATAACAATATTTCGGAACGAACACTGAAAACCAATCATATTTCCAATTTTCAGTGCCTATTGTTTGTATATTAATGAATGTTCGATCGTCGGCTGACAAAGCCGAAGCTTGGAGGTGAATTCAGAGATACGATATAAATGTAGGGATATATTTATAACACGTTAGATTAGGAACGTTCAAATGCCAAATGCTAAGATATTTTTGTTACAAAATTAATCTACACGGTATTTTATTGTAACACCATTGTAATGGGAAATTTTTAGGTACCCACCATGAGCTTGCTAGTGACTGTATTTTTGGATGCGTAGAACGGTATGCGTTTTTTTGCTTTTTCGCAAATTCAACGACCAGATTACTCAATGCTTTATCCTCTTGGGTGTAGAAGTTTTTACAAAATCAAATAAAGTAGTTCAGTGAAAACGCGTACAGTTATTACTATACACTAACCACACTCGTATGTAGACTTGGTAAACAAACCACGAAATAAATTACTAAAACTCACTTGCTTGGCGTCGACTTTCAGATTATTGTAAGCAATATTTATTGAAGAGTCTCAAATCGACAAGTACCAAATGGAAATTGCGTATTAAACGACGCTATAACATGAATTTAAGGGGGTACCTACCCTCAAATTGCTTATTTTCAACTCCGTCGGACCTCCATATCTTCCAAACTACTGAATATTTAACTTTGAAATTTATATATGGTAAAGTTCAGGACTTATTCTATCGATCATATGTTTCGAAAACACGATGCCATAAAATTTTCTCGATAGAAAAAAATCGCAAAGTTACCTCTAATTTTTTACTAAAACCCCAATTTCTCAATAAATACAGATGATACGATCTTGAGATTAAGCATAGTAATTGAACTAAGTATAAAGAACATTTTATATGTTGCCTTTTTTAAAATTAACTATTCTAATGTTTGTGGGGAGCAAATAACTACTAAAAACTAGATTTTTGGGCTTACGCCGCTTTGCTCTGTCCCGCTCCTGTGAACGCGAAATCCTATGCCTATCCTCTTCACACAATAACGAGGTAGGGTACCGCCTTAAGGTAAAGTATAGGCGGTGTGTTTACAAACATTTTAAATCGAGCTTGGTTAGTGTATAGACTAAAAATTTAAAAGAAAGTAAAATTAATATTCAAATTGTTCAAAATATATCATATCTCTGAAATAAATAGCAAAGTGTATAGCCTCGACAGTATTATTAAAACCTGTGGTATTATTATATGTGTACCTAAGCGTGCATATATCATATGTGTACCTAAGCGTGCATATATTATATGTGTACCTAAGCGTGCATATATTTGTGTAGTCGATTAGTGTAAGATTAAATATCATCCCGAAACGTTATAGCTATGTTCTCGGCTATTTGTGTAAGTTTAATGCTTTCAATTAACTTTTTTTGATATTTAATGTACCTATCTATTTTAAAACATAGTTATAAGACTGATGGTAGGATTGGGTTGTTAGGATTAGTGGCATATCTTTTATTCGTGTTTTTGTAACGGTACTATAATATTGCTTTCTATTATGAAAATTCTATTCATATACCGAAGTCGAGTATGTATTCTGCAAAAATAAATATATATTTTACGTAGATATTAAATCTTCTTATTAGTTAGGAGACGTCAATAATTACTTATCTATATGTTTGTGTGTAAATATAAGCATATTTCGATATTTGGTGTTAGCGTATACTATACATACATATATCTTTGAGTGCGGAGTCATTTGGGGATTGTTAAAAATTAATATATCTTAGTATCTTTGTATTTCCCCTGTAGAAGGAATTGAGTTAAGGTGTATATGCGACTAAACTCTGGCTTTTAATTGCAAGATAAATTATATAAAATTTCTTCAGCCAATCAGAAATCACTGGAAATATGTACCTATTTGTATTATATTCATAATTTTTTTGGCTGGTAGTATTAAATTATCTAGGATACATATATTGTCCTCAATGAAAAACCAGAGTACAGAACCTTTCGCCCTCGTGTTTAGTGTTTAAACAATTTTAACATATATACATTTTAGTACTAATATATTCATGCAAGTACAGCACAGTATCAATAGTATGTTTAGCTTTGTGTTAGAATAGTCTGGAAGCCGTGTGATTGAAGCTAGTACACATTCATGTACATAAATATTGAAATAAATTATGTTTTCCCACCCATTTTCTCTATTTATTTCAAACCAGCCAAAATCCTAATATCAAATTTTTATTTCTTACTAGCTTCTGACCGCGGGTTCGCACGCGCTTTTCCGGGATAAAAAGCCTATGCCTAGCCTATGTTCGTCCCGGGATACGATCTACCTCCCTGTCAAAATTTCCTTGAGATTCGTTCAGCCATTTAGGCGAGAAAAGGTAAGAGACAGACAGAGTTATAATTGAATCACACTAATATCATAAATGCGAAAGTTTGGATAACTGGATGTATGGATGTTTGTTACCTCTTCACGCTAAAACTACTGAACGGATCGGGCTGAAATTTTGCATACAAGTAATATTAATGCTGGAACTTTTTATCCCATAAATCTGTTCTCATGGGATAGAAATCACCTTTAAACATTTCCATAGAAACAACGCGTGCGAAGCCGCGGGCATAAACTAGTATAGAATAATTAAGTTAGTAGTTAGAAGTAGTAGTAATGCTTACCAAATAAGGACATAGAGGAGTCAGATATCCAATCATCAAGAATATAGACCTAAATATAATAGAGTTGATTATTCTGTGACTATTTCAAGCTATGGAAGTATGGCGTGAATAAAAGTCATACATATCAAAGCAATAGAATTGACATTTATATTCTTTAAAATACCTAATATCATACATATAACAAAAATTTACAATTTAACTAATTATGAGAGCTAAACTCAAATGTACAATTTATGGTATTCTGCAACATAAATGCAATGTGACTTATTGCAGATTCTACAAGTATGTTAATTACTAAAATGATTTAATTGTTAGTAGATGAATGCCTTTAAATAAATAGAAATACACCGTCTTATTTCATCTATACTCCAAACAAATAACGGATGATCAAGTTGTTTAAAATGTGCCCAAACATTAAGTAAAATTCTTGATATGGGGATGGGTAGAGTAAAAATGTATCAAAATTACAAATATTTTTGCTTATTTAATGAATCTCACTTTTAGTTTGACTTTAAACCCTAAAACTGGCATCATTGTACATTCTGTTAACAGCTGGAATCAAGAATCATAAAGAATAAACACAAATTATACTAATATGTAATAATGTCATAATAATATACTCCATGTCATATACATAAATGTATCTGTCCGTGATATTATTGGTGTTATCTGTATTATTATGTACAAAGCAAAATAAAATAACACTTTTTACAATGATACCTTTAGAAGGATTTGTATAAACTAAAATATTATAGTAATACGTACGCTAAAAATAATATGTTACATTCAAACTTATACCATTCACTCAGATTGTATAGAGATTTCAGGCACTGTACACTATGAAGTTAAAGATAACAATAACAAATGTATAATTATCTAGTTTTTATCATCACTGTGAAAGAAGATAGGGTTTCAGACTTATCATAATATAACGGTCTATTCGGATTGGCATTCGCTACCCAGAGTGGGTAGGCAGTAATCCTACTGTCACTAAAATACTCGACGGAATACTGCAGACCGCGCGAAACCAAGCGCGAAATACAAGCGAAACTTACCGCTACCGCTTTGGGTAGCGAAAACCGCGTCCGATGTTCAGATAACATCCCTAATCCTCAAGTAGGTAAAAAACCGGTACTGCAATTGCTCCAACAAGGCTCAAGCATCGATGTTCCTACATCCAAATTCCTATCACTTCAGATTGATTCTTTTCGGTAAGGTTGATTTTACACGCTGGAAAACTACTTAGTCAGAGACGTCCCGAAAAGAACGGATCCTGTCAAACGTATCACGACATTATATGTGTATTAGCTCCAACACGTATGTGGCCAGCGCTAGCGTAAGTAGGCCTTGTTGGCGTATTTATTAACAGATCTCTGAAATTTATTTAGATTACCACTCTATTTCCATCGCTACTTAAATTTGAGCAAAACCTTCTCAATTTTTAATGGATTTTTATGGCCAGCCAATTTTAATGTCCACCAACGCCAATTTTCAGCTTGCGATTTCAAATGATCAGCACTGCCAGTGGCAGTCTGCCACTGAGAGAGAATTACCAAGACTTAATCTAAGTCGCGATAACCAACGCCCAAACTATCGTAGAACGCTCTTCAAAACTACCAAACAACGCTTCAATAATACTTTATTCATTCTCATTTCCGTCATTTGCACATCTCAACCCGACTTAACAAATTAACTAACCTAACAAAATAATTTACAAAAACTGTATACCTTAATTCTAGTATGCACAATCACTGGGGTGGAGGTTGGTTTGGTCTCAGGATTCTGGCCAAGACGTGTCGGCCCGAGACGAGCTTGAGTTGCTGCCCGTCCATCAATACGCTGCGGACGCCGCTAGGTGTCGGTATCGCTCCCACTGGGCCCTGTAATAACAAATTCGTTGTTGATAAACTAGACATTATTTGTCTTAGCATAAAATCAACAAAACTTCGGTGACTCGTCCTGACGAACGCTACTTGTTAATCAGATAAATATAAATAAATAATGCTGGACAATTCACACAGCATTATCTAGCCCCAAGCTAAGCAGAGCTTGTGATATGGGTACTAGATAACTGATATATTTAATACAATAGACTACATAGATAAATATTTTTTATTATACATAGAAAAACATCCAGAACCCCTGAACAAATATCTGCAAATCGTACAAACATTTGTCCCGAGGCGGGAATCGAACCCGCAACCTCCTGCGTCGCAGGCGGACCTTCGCCCGCTGTGCCACAGAGGTCGTAAAACTATATGTATGTAGAGTTAATTATTATTTATTCATGAGCAAAGATGTCTGTAAGTTTACTGTCAGTCTTTTAAGTGCTGAAAACATGAACATTTTCAATTTTATTCAAATAACTTAACAGGACAAACCACTTAAGTCTACATATTTAACTCAACTTAACTTAAAATAAAAATAAGAGCTTCTAGGTAAAATACAGATTTGAAGAAGTAATTTCAAGAATCATACTATTGAGTCGTGTTCGTGACGAGTTAGCTAAGCTTATTTATTTATTTAAAGGAAAACCAACAGCACATGCATGCTTATTAAATAAATAAATATTTTTAGTATATGTAGTTAGAAATACATTATTATACTGATACCGATATGTTTCTGACGCGTCACGAAACCACACGACACAATAGTGTGTTTCTACCTTAACTTCACCCGAATTCAGAAGGAATTCAAATTATCTAACGTGTCTTTGAAGTAACAGTTAACTCAAGGTAAAGGTGTGTTATACTAATAGTGCCAAAAAGCCGTTCAATGAGAAACCAAAAAAGCAAAAAACCGGGTGTATCGATCGAGGCAGGTAAGATCAAATATGTTTAAATTTCAGGAATTAATATTGTAGGTATTTTTCCATGCCGGTTGTTCAGTGTACATTAAGTTGCAAGTAAATTTTGTCATACAGACCCATATTTTGTTCTTCTCAAGATAGCCAGCCACACAAGTTCAAGGAAATTAGCGCGTACAATATCCTTTGCATGCGTTAACTATTATATTATTATATACTATTGTTTATATTTATTACCGTATTATGTTTAAGGCTTAACCTCAACCAATTCTAAAACATGCATTCAACACCCAAGTGTTAAAAAGATTTACTTTTTAGCATGCCATAGAATCATTGTATCACCTGCTGTATTTTAAATCCCTGCGCGAGTTTTACTTGATGGATTGGATTGACCTATAAAACGATGACAAAAAAGCACAATCAAAACTAAATGAATCACATGACAAAATAAATGAATCACGTAACAAATAAGTTAATGGTAGTGTCAAACGCAATAACTAAAAGTTCTAGCATAAAAATCATTCAAAATGACGTACTCTGTAAATTTATCCCTGTTAATTTTATTTTATTAAAGTAAACCTTTTAGTGTGTATTCTAACCTGACAGACGGAATCCACAGTACAGAGGGGTGAGTCTATTTAACGTAAGTACCGTGAAGTGATCGTGACGTTTCCTTTTTGTATAGAATTTTGTAGTTCCCTATCCGTACGAAAGAGGCGCTGTACCAAATTGTATGGAAAAAAAAATTGGTTGTCTGTAAAATCGGTTTACTGACGATAGTTGAACGTGACAACGCAGACGCATCGCTCACTCAAGTAGGAGAGAGACGGATGTTGAGCGCTCTCGCTTGCACTTCAAGCCTTACATGGAACGCCTCAGAGCGAGGTAACGCCGAATGAGTCATGTTTTTTCGTGCGTGCAGACGGCTCTATCGAATTATAAGACGTTGTCACGTCAAAAGGAGACGTCAGAGTCTGGAGAGAGTATTCTACCGGAACTGTAGAGTACAATCCCCGTGCCTAAAGCAAATAAAATATAAATAATAAATAAAATAAAATTAGCCTGTAGAAAGTACAGAATATTCACGAAGAATAAAGAAAGGTCCCTAGGTCGATAGCAGATAAGATTTATTAGGTAGTGAAATAATATAATAAGTGACATAATATAATTCGAAAATAAGTGAATATTAATGAAACGAAGACTATCACTACATAGTATAAAACAAAGTCGCTTTCTCTGTCCTTATGTATGCTTAAATCGTTAAAACTACGCAACGGATTTTGATGCGGTTTTTTTTAATAGGTAGAGTGATCGAAGAGGAAGGTTTATATGTGTAATCTCAATCAATAAATCAGTTATCTAGTACCCATAACACAAGCTCTGCTTAGCTTGGGGCTAGATAATGCTGTGTGAATTGTCCAGCATTATTTATTTATTTATTTATAAAAATAGTAATATTTTATTGCACCCGTGCGAAGCCGGGGCGGGTCGCTAGTGTAATATAATTTAATTTGACTTGTAAATTTATATTTATCAATAAAATCTTGTATCTTGTCACGATCACGTATCGTTACTAACGTCAAATATACTCACACCTCAGGTACGATGCGTACAATATCGTGTTTATCGAGATTTCGAATCCCGTCGTTGTAGTTGTAATTTTACGGGATTGGATTAACTTTTAGAGAAATAATAATTAGGTAACTAAGAAATCAAATAATATCGCAAAAAATTTCGACTTCGACGGGACTTGAACCCGCATCCTTCCCTCAGTACGGGAGTGATAACCAACTACACCACGAAGTCAAGTGACGTAGGAGTCGAAAATCTTTGCGACTTTCTACGGACTCAAGCGCCGTTAGCTCCACCTACAGGGGAAACATTGAAGTTTATCCAATCCTGTTCAAAGACTAAAGTTACGTTTACTTCGTTTGACGAGAGGTGTTGCGTTGCTCAAAAATTTTTGCGATATTATTTGATTTCTTAGAAATTAGAAATTACCCAGAGTGCGAGGCTTACGCACTATAATAACAAAAACCTTAAATTAGGTACCTGTTGTAATTTGAGCACGGGCGCAGTCGTTGTAGGGGTCGTGACGGTTTGGGCCGCTGAAATCATAAAAACAGTCATAAATTAATCGAAATGTGTAAAATAAAGTTGTGGGAGTCGATAAATGGAGACTCAGGACTTCTGGCGTCGTCGTAAGGGGCAGACCTCTGTCCAGCAGTCGACGTTTGTGAGTTGAAATTATTTATGTATTATGTAACTAGCTGACTCGGCGAACTTCGTACCGCTCTCACCTGAGGAAGGTTTAAATTCCCTGAATAAGCTATCCTATCTTTCAAGTTGGATCAAACCGCACACGGTGTGCAAATTTAATTTAAAATCGGTTAAGTAGTTTAGGAGTCCATCGCGGACAAACAACGTGACACGTGATTTATATATATTAAGATAAGTGGCGTTTACGATCCACGCGGAGGGGATCAATGAAAACGGTTGTAAATAAACATCACGTCATCTCGCTGGTTCCTGATTGGTCGATTCCACCTCTCGAGTTCGTGAAAAGGCATTGACAAGGCTGAAAAGTGTTTGAGAACTTAGAGAATAAAATAATTTTGCAACAGTCAGATTACTCACACATATTGCTTATAACTATCGTTTGAGCGGTACTAGCGCCACCTGTAGAAGTCACTCGTACCGCGGTTCCGTCGCTCTGTGAACAAAACACAATAAATAAATATTGTCATTTTTACCCAGGATCATTTCGCTTGGTAAGCTCAGCTTGTGTTAAGTACACAAAAACAAACAATTTATCCAAAATACAACATAATTTTACATTGAAAGCCCCGGCTATCAGATATGTATATCAAACTAGCTTCTGCCCGCGGCTTCGCACGCGTTGATTTTCCCGCTTTTCTGTTGAAATTTTTCTTGAATTTTCTTTGCTATAAACCTCACGGAGCCCGAGACCTTTCCAACGAATGCAAAACCGTGGAAATCAGTTCGTGCGTTCTGGAGTTATAGCGTCAGGAAGGAAAACCCGACTTATTTTTATATAGTAGAGAAGATATCAAAATGCTTTATTTCCTTTAGACCTTACAGGACTCTTGGACACGCCTCAAAATTCAAATAACATAAGTAAAACTAGGAAATAAAGTGATCACTCTCACTTTTTGTTCACTTCATTCTTTTTAAGGTAAATAAAGAAGTGAACAAGAAACCTTTACCTTATTAGGGTGTTCGTTTTCGAGCTGGAGCAAAACTACATAGGTACCTACTATAAGTAGTATTCAACTTAGAACTCAGACTCTGTAAGAATACCACCATGACATTAGAACGCACAGTCGCACCGATTACCTTCAAGCATAGATAAGAAAGCTCTTGACGAATTTACCTCTCAAATAAAATAACTTTATCATAATCTGGTCATTCGTTTGGAAGCAGCGATTCGACAAATAAACATAGTTTCTAGGTAACTTTAAATGACTTTTCTTTTTGCATCAGCAGCGCGGCGTTAAAAACCTCTCTCAACTTTTAGCAATAGCTAACAGCTCTTCTATTGTCATAAGAATAAGAAGAAAAACTGCTTAACTGCTCAAAGTTGACAACTTTTTTATAAGTAAGAGGGGGGTGGGGCAAATACAGCGTTATTTTTTGTGCTGCACGCAAGACCTGTTAGTGCCAAACCATGAATGGTCATTTCTGTTGTAAGTACGCATTTTACGTAACTATATACTATACAATTACGCTTTGCAGTTGGCATCAGGCTTAGAGCAATAGCGCACTAGCGGCTAGGCCGCAGCGGCCAGGTCGCGGCGGCCATCGAGATAGATACCTTAGTATGAAATCGCTACAGAGCACGCGCACCTGGCAGCGCGCGGCCAGCGGCCACACCGAGCCGCAGCGGGCAGCGAGATCCAAGCGACGCATTTGCGGCCCATGTTCAGTCGCTGGCCGCGTTGCAAATCGCAACGTCTGCGGTCAGGCCGCGCGTCTCAGCCGCGCTGCCAGGTCGCTAGTGCGCTATTGCCCATAGTCCCTATCTCGAATCTTTGTTCAAATAGCTTCATCGTCATCATCAATTGCCTTTACATCCACGAAGGATGGTTTACGTAGTGTTCATATTTGTTATTTCATAATCATTTATAGAATAACATTTAAGTAGAAGTGTTAGGCCTAAAGAAATAAAGTTATTGACTTCTGCTCGTTTTTCGGCAATTACGTAGATGACTATTTAATGAATCTGTCAGATATATAATAGTCATATTCATTAAATCTGAGCTTTTTGAAGATGGAAACCATTATTTATGGATACATACATAAACTATCGCTAAACATTGGGGCAATCTATAAACCCGGAGACAGCAACATGCAGAATTTTTTGGAAAATTTTTCCTCTATGTTAGAGAAAAGGAAAAGAGCACTTGTTTTTGGTGATTTTAACATAGATCTTTTAAGTAAAGAAAATAAAGTAAAAGAATATATGAACGAGATTAAAATTAATGGTTATGAAATAATAAATAATTTAGACAAAATGTATAGTACGCGTCAAACAAGCTCCACAAACACCCTAATAGATCACGTTTATACTAATATAAACAATCATTCTTTTAGCTTATCTATAATCGAATCATCTTTGTCAGACCATAAACATATTTATCTTGAAGTCAGCAATTTAGCACCAAATGAAAATAGGAAAATAAAATATCAAGCACTCGATTATGAAAATATGTACAATAGTGTATTTAAAGCTACTACTAATACTAACAAAAACGACGACTATGATAATTTTGAAAGATTTATATTAGAACATGTACAAAAAAATAAGATAGAAAAGACCAAATTCCAAAACCCACCACAAAATGATTGGATCAATAAAAACATCATAGACTCAATTAATCTCCGAAATACTCTATGGCAACTAACGAAAACTAACCCAAACGATGAAAAAACCCAGCAAAACTACATAAATGAACGAAAAAAAGTAAAAGATCTAATAAAAACAGAAAAGAAAAACTATTATTACAGTATGTTTTACAATAATTCAAAAGATCCAAAAAAAATATGGGAGATTATTAACAATCTATGCCTAAACAAGATAAAAGATACAACAATACTACCAAAACTAAAAACAGCAAAGGGTTTGATCACCGACGGTCACGAGATTTGCAACCATTTTAATATCTTTTTTACGTCAATTGGCGCCGATCTTGCGAATGACATCCCTGGTGAGTACCATACAGAACATGGAAACATCCTTATGTACGAACGGGCATATACACACGAAATTACTTTAACAGAATTTGCTCCCTGTAGTGTTAATGAAGTATCTAAAATAATCGACCAGCTAGACAGCAACACCAGTACTGGCTTGGATGGATTAAGTACTAAAGCGATAAAATGCCTTAAGGATTTAATAGTTGACAAACTTACCGATTGCATCAATCTATGTTTAACAAACGGGGTCTTTCCTAACTCGCTCAAAATTGCCAAAGTTAATCCCATATATAAATCAGGAAGCAGATCCGACCCAAGCAACTACAGGCCGGTGTCAGTTTTACCTGTAATCTCGAAGATTTTCGAAAGAATCCTGTATAACAGATTAAACACCTATCTAACACAGAAAAACTTTCTTATAGATCAACAATACGGTTTCCGATCTAAGTCGAGCACGTTGACAGCAGCAATGGACCTAATCACAAAAATCAAAACCAATATGGACCAGAAAAATATAGCTCTAGGCATATTTATTGATTTGAAGAAAGCTTTTGATACGGTTTGTCATAAAAAGCTTCTTCAAAAGCTTCAAAATATAGGTATCCAAGACACAGCTCTGAAAATGTTTACATCTTACTTGGCCAACAGACGACAAGTCGTCAAAATTGATACTTTCTCCAGCTCAGTTGAAAATGTGACTTATGGCATTCCCCAGGGATCCATTATGGGACCTTTGATGTTTTTGATCTACATTAACAACATAAACAAGATAGGACTAACCGGCCATCTTACACTATATGCCGATGATACCTGCCTCTTTTACTTTGACAAAGATATACATGAGCTCATTACTGACGCTCAAAGGGACCTAAATGTTCTAAATGAATGGTTCAAATATAATTTGCTAACAGTAAATACATCTAAGACTTCTTTTATGCTATTCTGTGCGAAAAATAAACATATACCAAATTTTCCGGATCTTTTTTGATCTACATTAACAACATAAACAAGATAGGACTAACCGGCCATCTTACACTATATGCCGATGATACCTGCCTCTTTTACTTTGACAAAGATATACATGAGCTCATTACTGACGCTCAAAGGGACCTAAATGTTCTAAATGAATGGTTCAAATATAATTTGCTAACAGTAAATACATCTAAGACTTCTTTTATGCTATTCTGTGCGAAAAATAAACATATACCAAATTTTCCGGATCTAACTATAAATAACGATCGAATTATACAGTCTCATCTAGAAAAGTATCTCGGATTATGGATTGACGACAAACTGTCTTGGACACCTCATATTGAACACGTTAAAAAGAAATTAGCATCTTTACTAGGGGCATTGCGGAAAGTTACCAACTGTATCCCAAATATGGCACGTAATATTTTATATAATTCATTAGTTAAATCTCATCTTGAATACTTAATTGAGATATGGGGCGCTGCTGCCGCTACAAATTTAAAACCGTTACAAAGGACCCAAAATAAAATACTAAAAGTTCTCTTCCACCTTCACTATCTAACACCGACAAAGGAACTATACCAAAAAACTAAACACTTCGATATTAACCAACTGTACATTTATAATACTTGCTTATTAATAAAAAATATAACTTCACAGTCAATACAATCAAATATAGTACTAAAACCAAAGGAAAACAAATATCATCTTAGAAATAAAATTAAACTACATATTCCTAACACTCGAACCATTTATGGAAAAAAATCTATTCTTGCAGAAGGAGCACAATTATTCAACAATCTACCGCACAGTGTAAAAAAATGTGACAGCATAAATATATTTAAAATTAAGCTAAAAGAATATGTACACTCATTACAGATATAGTTTCCATTTTTCTTTTCATTAGGTAGCAAGGTATTTTTTTTTGTTATCTACTATAGATCTCAGAAGTTCCACACATTTAATTTAATAAGTTTAAATATGTTTATCTCATTGTAAATGAACTGTATAGTTTGTATGAGAAATAAAGTTCTTTAAACCTAAATCTATCGTTCCTGTATAGGCCTTACAAATTGTAAGCCCTTTTATCGTAGGCCTACCTTACAAGTTGTAAGGCCTATAAGGGAACGACAGATTCAATAAATAACTTCTACTATACTATACAAACTCGTAGTCAATCCACTAACCTGTAGTATAATATTATGCAGCGGTTTCGCCGAGGTGAGCAGCAGCGGTCGATTCAGCCTCGCAGCCGGCGATATGACTCGAACCTGCGGCCGCGGCCGGACGCCCGACACTATTCTACCGCCGCCCACTATGCCTTCTATTGGGACTACGTGACCCTGCAACAAATTAACAAATTTAATTAAGAATATATGATCTAGTTTATGCCCGTGGCTTCGCACGCGTTGTTCCTATGTTCAACGTTTAAAGGTGATTTCTATCCCATGGGAACTGATTTATCGGATAAAAAGTAGCGAATGTTTGATTCCAGGATAAGAATTACCTGTATACAAAATTTCAGCCCGATCCGTTTATTAGTTTTGGCGTGAAGAGGTAACAAACAAACAAACATCCATCCATCCATCCATCCAAACTTTCGCATTTATAATATTGGTGTGATGTGATAATCGAGTGGCGACCGCGATGCAATGCAAAACAGAACAGAGTATGGGAAAACCTCCTACTCGATAGACCAACAACATTGTAGTGGTCTCAGGGAGTCGATGAATGGACCGCTATTCGTGGTATCGTTTAGGGGAGGCCTATGTTCAGCGGTGGACGTTGCGGCTGATGCTGATTTTAAATAATATCTTACCCAGCACCAAAAATAATAAAAAAAAACTGCAGAATTCATGACTAGAGGACTCGTCTCGGTTGGGTTGCGGCCAAGGCATAGCGAAGCCTTTCTCTGTGCCCACACTAAGCATCGATATATGCTTAAGTAACGTTTTTCTATGGCATATACGTCACTTAAGCATAGATCGATGACTGAGCAAGCTTTCATAATACGAGCCTTAGAGCTAGAATTAAGGCATGGTAATAATTAATTGAATAAAATTATAAAATTTGGAATCTATCTTCCCAATCTCATTAACTCAATACGCGGTATATCAGGCTGGACCAGCAGCCTTATTGTCTAAGCGGTATCGTATACCCAAAAATCGCAGAAACAAATAAAAGCATTAAAATAAAGAGCAAATATAACTTACTTGAGCATTCGTGAGCAGTTTCGCCATAATCGCCTGATTCCCAGCCTTATCTCCTTGACTCTGGCTTCTAACAACTTGAGGCATCTTCACTTGCCCCGCCAACTGCACTCCGCCAGCCAACTGCAGCGTCTGTCCACTCGGCAACTGTATCGTCTGTCCACTCGGTAACTGCACTGTCTGACTCCCAGCCAACTGCACCGTTTGATTGTTCAATTGTACATTTCCCATCGCGCTAGGTATAACGTTCTGTCCCATTTGTACTGCTTGCATACTCCCGCCTGCTATTTGGAACGTTTGACCAGCCAACTGCACGTTTTGAGGTAAAACATTCGGGCTTGCGACTTGTACGCTTTGTCCACTCGGCAGTTTGACCGTGTGTCCGGTCAGTTGGACGCTTTGACCTGCTAGCTGAACGGTTTGGTTGCCGAATTGCACGGTTTGTCCAAGCTGGACTGAAGATACGGGTATGACCGTTTGGTTCGCTTGGAGGGGTTTTAGGGTAGAGGTAGTTTGTACGCGGTTTTGCGTTTTGGAGGCTTTGAGGGCTTGCATGACTTGCGGGGTGGCTAACGGTACGGTTTGACCGCTGGGGAGGCGAACGCTGTGCGTCGTGTGTTGGACTTGTAACGTAGGTTGGAGTTGTAGAGAGGACAGTTGAAGGGCGTGGCTCGGGCTGAGCTGGACCGCTTGGCCTCCAGGGAAGTGGACCGTTTGGTTGGCGGATATTTGGAGCGTCCTGCCGCCGGCCAGTTGGACCGTGCGAGTGGGCGCTGATGGGGACACAACGGTTTGAACACAGCTGACTACGACGGTACCGGTTGGACTCTGTAATGGAATAGAAAGTTAGCATAGCAAGTTTTAACAAATTTATATTCGATTTTAAAGAACACCGACCCATAACATAAGCTTTGCTTAGCTTGGGGCTAGATGATGCTGTGTGGATTGTCCAGCATTATTTATTTATTTACCGAGTCGAGAATCAGATTAATTGTTAACAATATCTATTGAAGAAAAGATTTCAAATCGACAAGGACTGTAAATTGTCAAAAGGTGTAAATAAAAAATTAAAAACAATAAAGTTAATTTTAATGTTAGTTTAAGTATGGAGGGCCTTTTTAACTTTATGTCGGTGTTTTAAAAAATCTAATATTTATACATTATTATCATAACAGTATCTTGTAATACCTGAGCTAGAGTAGTGATCGCTGGTGTGCCAGGAGTTGGTACTCGCTTTTTGCTTGTAGGTGATTCTGAAAGCAGTTTGAGGACTTCATTTATATTACCTGGCAACCCTTTAAAATGACACACTTCCTCGCGAGTCAAGAAATAATAAAATACAGAGTATTTCACATAACTTTATTGTTATGTGAAATACTCAGAGTATTTCACATTCATCTAGCTATTCATACCGTGTAACAACGCTCGCGGTGATATCAATGATTTCCCTGTGGACGGATTGGCAGGACTTAACACTCTGACAACGCCTCTTCTTGCAGCACAAACCTGTAATAAAGACCATATTTACATAATAATAACTAAATTATAAGCATACTGGCTTCTGCCCGCGTTATAATATTTTTTTATAAATAAATAATGTTGGACAATTCACACAGCATTATCTAGCCCCAAGCTAAGCAGAGCTTGTGTTATGGGTACTAGATAACTGATATACTTAATACAATACACTACATAGATAGATATTTTTTATTATACATAGAAAACATCCAGAACGCCCTGGACAAATGTCTGCAGATCGTACAAACATTTGTCCCGAGGCGGGAATCGAACCCGCAACCTCTTGCGTCGCAGGCAGACCTTCGCCCGCTGCGCCACAGAGGTCGTCAAATTATATAATGCTAACAAAATTTTTGACATAGGTATTATAAAATTGTTACTTTTTGGGATTTTTCTAGCAAGAAATATTCCCAGTAGAAGTCCGGAGTCAGGAAGTTGACGCTTTTGAAACCCCCATGCCTGGGAAAGGACATGTCGCCAAACCCATACAGACGTTTACATCCCTTATTTCATCGCCTTCACAAATACTTTTTGAGATTTAAAGTAGCCTATTATCCTTTCCCATGACACTATCTATCTCCTAACCAAAAATTGAGATGTTTTCAGCTCTTTAGGCGTAAAAAGGTAAGAGACAGACAGTTACATTAGCATTTATAATATTAGAATGAACTTATGGAGTTCGAAGAAGTAACGTAACCTAAAACGTCACACTTATCGCGGAGATAAAGCCCTATCTGGCCCTTAGAGTAGCAGACAACTTTATTCCTCAGTTATGGGTTTTATTCGAGTTTTTGTAAATCAATCACTTTGGATCAGGTGATGCCGTGAGGATGGTAATTTAGGGGATTGAATATACCTGAGTAGTGGGTGTAACAATCGATGCAGTGACAGACGTCTGCAAAGTGGGAGGCCTTATCAACAACGAACGAGTGCCAGGCGCCATCTATGGGAGAAGTAATGATTAGTTTGTGGAAGCTAATCAAATAAATCTGAAATCATGTACGTTTTTTCTTTAGGCTTACAGCCAAAAGAAATATGCATAGACAAGTCACATTTTAAAATAAATTATTGCGATACAGCGGGACAATGCAGCCCGCGTTCTGGGGACGCTTCCGACTGGTATTGATATGGATCAGTTGTGCTACCTGTACAATGCAACAGTCTGCAGTTAGCTCAACTGTTTCCATTGTAAATACTAGTTCTAATTTATTTCCAATAATAGATTGTTATTTTCTTTGTCAACAAATTATTATTAATTAAATGGTAAATTTTTTAGACCATAGTCATCTAACTAAAGCATCTCGAAGTATACACACGAATCTGGTATGTTCACTTCTAGATATTATTTCAAACAATGCACAATACATAATAATTATAAAAACATACCTTTTGTGGTTGGATAATAGTCGAATTGGCCATTGGGTGTATCACAGTTGGAGGTGCAGAAATGGTTTGACCCAACGCGTTCGCTTTCATCACCTAAAAAACAAAACAAACAGTATAAAATCTGTATTTTCCAGCAATAAAAATACTCATAAAACGAAGTTTACTTACGTTAGTTACAGCGTCACTTTTTATTGATGTTCTGTGCTTGATAAGCGGTGACTTATGCGGTGCTACGATGGTTGGTAGACTCGAAGATCTTGACAGAACGTTTGCTTGAGTCAGCATAGGTATCGAGATTTGGGGCGAAATCGTCTTGATCGATGACGAAACCACCGGTTTTGAAAGAATGGCCGGTTTTTGATGGTCCAAGTGTTTTATTATTAGCGGTGGTTGTTTCTGGTGTAGTTTCGGTGGTAACTTTCCTAGTGCAATAGATTTGCTTTGTGGGGCCGGTGATTGCGGTGGGGGCATAGAGGTTTGCGGCGGGGGCGCCGCGGGGGGCGGCATCAGAGTCTGAGAAAGGACAGTCTGAGGTGGCACCATTTTCGGGGATTGCGGAGATTGCTTAGGCGAGGAAACTTGCACGGGTGACTGCGGTGCCAAAAACACGACATGAGGCTTCATATCCATTTGATTAGATTGTTTTAAATCTTTCCCTGTTATCGAGATGGAATCTTTAGTGAGATACACTTGCGGTAACTGCTTTTCACCGATATGTGGTTTAGGGGATGGTGATTTAATTGGATTGCCCGGGATGGGGGGTTGTTTCGCCGACGCAGCGGGTTTAGTCGCTGATTGAATTTGCCTTATAGGGCTCGCTTTGGGCGATTGGTGTTGTAACGGTGATCCAGGTCCCGGGGAATGCACCTGTTTAGGAGACGGCGGCATTTGTTTAGGCGATGGAGGCGGTTGCATCGGTGATGTCGGCATTTGTATGATTGGTTGTTTCGGCGAATGCGCGACTTTCGGCGACTGAGTGGGGAGCCTAACCGTCTTTGGCGGAGGTTGCCCTTGCATCGCGGCCTGCAAAGCTTGAGATGTCGATGCTTTAGATAGCAACGCTGCTTGTTTAGCCATACTCCTCGCTGCGGCTAGGTTGGCTTTGTTCTGTGAGGTCGCGCTAGCTTGTTTCACAGCCTCGGCGAGTATCTTAGCTTGCTTTACAGATTGGCTCATGAGGGCCGCTTTGTTTTGCTGCTTAGCTAGATTCAATTGTTTTGTAGTGTAGGTTCGTTTTGAAGGTGGGGTGTAGGAGAGTTTCTTGGCTTTCGTGGGTTGTTTCTGTCCGAAGGTGGCTTGCATGAGGAGCTGTGCGGAGGAGAGTTGCGGTGAAGAGGTGGGAAGGCTGGTGTCGTCGACGTCGACGTCGCTGTCGGAAGCTTCGATTACTTCTTCTGTGCTGGGGGTGTCCACTTCCATCTGAATGAGAGGTAAACGTATATTTAAAACTATGTATAATGTACTAGCTGACCTGGCGAACTTCGTATCGCTCATCTTATAAACCTTTCCTCTAAAATGATCCGCCATTTATTGAATTCATTATAGTTTTGGAAACTTATAGTTTCGGAGTAAGTCACTAAAAACTGATATCTGCCTACGGTTAACTGGCGGCGACTTTTTTTTGTTTGTTTCAAACAAAAATATGTATGTTCAATAAGATACCTATTTAACTAATTCTTAATGATAATATATATATATATTATTTGATTTTATTTAAATAATATTAATTTATATGTGGGAATGAATGTGCGTTTTTCTAACGTTTGTGTGTTTGAGTGAATGAGTGTGGGTGTGTGTGTTTGAAGTCTTACCAAAATATATGTGTTTTATTCCTCAGAAGGTAATTTAATGTTGTTGCATTTAATAGCAACAGGTTGCCATAGGTTTAAAAAGCAAAAGCAGACTAGCACACTCTCTGGTCAAATGATCAGATGAGTTAACTAGTTTGCGACATATTAAGAACTGGCGGCGACTGAAAGAGTGACGTCATACGCATCCGCTCAATTTGATTTTACCAGCAGTAACGGCGTAATGTTTATTACTTAATATCTTCGTACGTAATGGTCCGATTTGGATAATTCAAAAGTATATATCATTCTTATGTCATAAAGAATAACGTGGATACTAGTTCTATTGATATCGTTATAACTTTACTGATCCTCATTGTCGTTGTCATTGTTTTAGATTTATTGTTAAAATTAGCTTGTGTACTTCTACTTCTACTCGGGTCAGTCTGAAAACCAGCGCTGTTTTGTACCCCGGTGCAAAACGGCATAAAGCTGAGACTGATCCGTTTTGGCTCACTTCGGTAGCACTGACACACCTACATGTCACGAGTAGGATAAGTTAGTGGGTATAACTTTTTAGTATGTAAGCTTAGCTATAAGAATATATAAACTATGACTTGTACCTACTCATAAGTTTTAAACTAGTTTTTTATAAACCTACCTACTTGTTTATGTTTTATTGTATTTTGTGCTGTCCATTGGTGATCCAAATAAAACATTTATCTATCTATCTATCTATCTACTTACAGGCTGCGGCGCATTGACATCTTTTATCGTCTTAACCAATGGCGGGGGTGACGTCACATCCACAGTTTTAACCTTCGGCACCAACACTCTGTTGATGGTAGGCTTGGTCAGCGGAGCGCGGGGGAGCGGTGCGGGCGGGGACGCGGGGGGTGAAGTGGGAGGGACGGGTGTCGTGGGCTTGCGGGTGCGCCCTGCGGTTGTCTTTATCCAGTCTTCTTCGGTTCTGTAAAAATAGGTAACTTTAGATAACGGTGTCATTTCAGATGTCACAAAAACTAAACTAATTTCACAGCACAAAATTTCACTTTATATTTATTTTAGAAGGCCTGTTTATAAAGCTTACAATATCGATAAGATTTGTGGCTCAAGTGTGTTGCCGCCAAACAAACTTGTCCGGTGACAGGCAGTGAGAGCAGGAAATTTGAGCATATAATCCATAGGCCGCCGATAACGCAGCAGGTGAAAGAGATAGTTGCAGCCTCGTATAGCCCTGTCTCGCTCTTTCAGTGTTTGGAAACTCACAGTGAATTATCGACGCGACTGTACAGAAGGTAACCGCCCACTAATTTGGCTAAGGACAACTTTGACGATTATCATTCTTCAATAATGACCAATCGAATTGATTACTTTCATGGCTCAAGACGCAGATGTCCTCGTGCGGCTCAGTAGAGGCTGGGCAGTGAACGCGTTAAAGGCATGCATCATGGCTCTCAAAAGGCTATATAGTTGAGATTTTTTGTGAAAGTCGCGGAAAGCCGCTGGCTCCCGGAAGCGCAGAACAAAATATATTTCGTATATCCATGATCAAACAAACAAAATATCGAACACCATCAGCGTCGTCTGTCAAAATCATTACCCATGCCATCTGCGCCCCGTGCGTGCTCCGTATGTCCCTTGCATTTGGACCGCAATAAAACTCGCCTAGGGGCCGGCGGGGTGAGGAAGCTCCGTCAGGTGGGAGGCGAAGACTGTCCATTCTATACGTTAGTATTATTATAATTCTCTGCCAATACCGAGAGTTACTCACCTATTCCTATGTAGATACGTCCACACCGTCGTCCGATGGTCAAACTTGACTACAGGATCTCGCTTGGCTGTGTGGAATCTGTCTAGCACTGCCGATACCGCTCCGAGCAATGCTTGCTCGCTACACTGAGCTATGTATTGTGACATCCTGTGAACAAATTGTTTGGATTAGATACTAAGCTCTATTACACAAGTACGCTGCAGGGAATATTGTATAATGCAATCACAGTTGTTAATCTGCCGATTCTATATTATAAAAATTGACATTTGTTGAGGCGTACCAAACTATCACGACAACCATAATATACATAATATTAGTTCCGTAGACGGCCACGGCGCTCACGCAAACGCTCAGCTCCAAAATGGCGAAAACCAAATGGCCTCAATCTGTCGTCGATAATATGACCTCTAGCATAATTGTGTAAGGGAGCTCAGTGGGACTAGAAGACTTGAGCTTTTTGATAGGAGGTATAATAATCAGACCTTTCTTCTGATTTGTTCAAGTGTTAACCTTTCACATAGAAGTAAGTGCGACGTATCTAATTGAGACAGATGGCGGCACATTGAAAGTGCAGCAATTTATCCGGACCTCATGACAATAGGGTAGTGTCCTAGGTAAAATAATTATATTTAGTCCGTTAGTTAGATTATCAGAAGATATTGGACGCATATTTTTTCTTTTGTCAATCAAACAAAAAATTAGAAAATAAAGCGCGTCATTTTTGGGAGTGGGGGAGCTAGTGACGTCACACTTTGCTCAAAAGTGTCGCAAGGTGTGACGTCTCGCGGAATTTTAACTAGCTATATCTTCATCATTTTTTGTTTAATCGACGAAAGAAAAAATACGTGCCCAATATCTTCTGATAATCTAACTGGCCCTGTAATCGCGCCTGCACGACGCATTCGGCCCTATTTTAACATTTCACGCGCTGTTTAATTTAATGATTCCTCAGCAGTACACTTATCGATTCGAGCGGTAGAGGTCACGTTTGACAGAGCTCACAATTATACCAGTGCGGCGAGCTAAGCGAGACGCAAACGCTCGCGCTGTTTGTATTGACATGCTGTCCTAGTGCGTCGAGCAAAGCGAGCCGCACGCCTTCATACAGCGTGCGTCGCTGTGTGTTGCTCTCTACCACGCATAAGACGTTTCACGTACTCCACTGCGGCTGAGTTCCTTACACAGCATACCCGATTTATAAAATTTTGAAAGCTGGTCCTCGCTCTACCAATAGCGACTCACTTCAAGAGCGTCAGAACGTCGTGCCTCGAGCCCTCTCCGTTGGGCAGCCGCGCCAGTGCGTCGCGCACCAGCGACGTGAAGGTAGCGTGCCGCGGTCGGTCCGGCAGCAGTAGGGACGTGCCGGCGCAGCCTGACGACACCCAGGCGCGGGCGCAAGGGCCCACCACTGAACGATATCTGTAACAAGAGTAAAAGTTATAATAACGCTCAACCGATTTCTAGCTTCTGATCGCAGAGACTCTCTTCTTTTCCGGTACCCGACTCTTATGAGGCTGGTGATATTGGAGATGGACAACCTTACGCATACTGCAAACAAACTCATACTAGGTACCTCACATACTCTACATACATACAAATTATTGAATGTTTGTTCATTTTGTCATGTTATTTTACTGTATTGTTTTGATTAATTACTTTTTACTTAATTACTTACTTTTAAATATTGTTGTGCATCTAACTTATAATCTGGGAATAATTCTGGCAAGAGCGGTGTCCTCTAATACAAGCAAATTTTGCTTAAAGGGGGACTCCAAACCCTGTTTGTATAATTTTATAAGTTATCGAAATAAACATTTTATTATTTTATTTTATATTATTTTTTTATTTTTTCTGCCCACTCTAGATGGGGACAGCTGAACACGTAATTTTTTCCCCTATCTGTGACCATCTCCGTATTGACACCTTTCTTAGCTTTGTCCTCCTTCACATTTTATTCACCCATATTTTGGTCGGGTTGCCACTGTAAGTGTAAAATCCCTATCTTTGATGATGGTTTGGTGATGGTGTCGATTCTGTTGTTTTAGGATTCCTAACTTAAATTTTAAGCTGAAGTGGCAGTGGGCCGGCCATATATCGCGAAGAACCGACAACCGCTGGGGTAAACGTGTTCTTGAGTGGAGACCACGACTCGGCAAACGTAGTGTAGGACGCCCTCCGGCCAGGTGGGATGACGATCTGCGAAAGACTGCAGGCAGATGATGGATGCGGCAAGCTGAAGACAGGGCGCTATGGCGCTCATTAGGGGAGGCCTATGTCCAGCAGTGGACTAATATAGGCTGATGATGGTGATGATGATGAACTTAAATTTTACAATAACTAAATTTTCTAAGTTACCTATTTCTAAGTAGGCATATACAGATCCTAGAAATAATAATAAAAATAATATTTTTATCTATAGGTTTTTGGAGTAAAAGGTATTAGCATTTTGCCAATAAATTTTAAACATGACCAAATTAGATGCCTGCTAAAATTAGGTAGACGTTTCTAATCATAGGAAACATATAATGCAAAAAATAGGGATATTGCTATTTTAACTAAGTTGAAGTTAGTGTTGAGTTAACCAAGTTGAGTCTTGCGAACACTAACTCTAACTTACCCATGCTGAGCATAAGTGAATGGCTTGGAAGCGGAGGTAAATCTCCGCCGTTCTTGAGCACGGAAATCTGCTATGTCTGCACTAGTCGGTGGACGAACCGTCCAAGATGTAGGGTATCTAGAAATAAAATAAGTAGTTTTGTTATTGTTCACATCGAATTTTCGCTACAATTTAGACTAACTTGAATTGCGCCTCTTACGGACAGATTGAGAAGTAAAATTAACATGGTAGATATAGAAAATATTTATAGCTACATTTGCACGTGTTTGTTGTCTGACTATTTCAGTCTCAGTTTTAGAATTTATCAAGTTTGTAGTATCAATAAATGAATTGAGGATAAATGTAAATGTTCCTTAACGCATACACTGCCCAGCCTCGGCGGTGCAACCCGCAGGGGCGCGCCGCCACCACACGAGGGTCGATAGGGTCGTCTGCGTCTTGGGCCATGAAAGTGATAAAGCACTATTAGCAGCCTAATGTTACATTTAAGTTAGAATATAGGTACATACTTAGGAGGCGGTGTGGTTTTAGTAAGTCGCGGCGACATTGCTCTCAGCCATCTGTCACAGAGCCGATCCAGTATCGAGTCGCAATCTCTCCCCGCGCCAATCCATTGATATGTCTGTAAAATATACAAATAGTGGTAGCAGTGGAGTTACGGGCTGGTAAGAAAAACCCAAAAGGACCTAGATGAGGCCCAAATTCTCATTAGATGGAAGAATTTATTGTCTCATCAATCTAATGCCCCATAAGCCCCGTTTACACGATAACCATTTACTAATTACAAAAGTCAAATTAAAAGGTACCTGAGTTTTCTGCATGTACTGTAGATAGGGTACGAAATCGTCAGGATGGGTCCCTTTTTCGCCAGAAAGAAACTCCAAAGCCGAATCTAGCTCTGCACACCAATCGTCTGACACTAAAATTAGAAAATAAAAATACTACTGAAACCTCTTGAACTAGTACAGGGAATGGCCTTAGGACCATAGACATATTGATCGGGGTTACAAGTTCGGATCGATTCGATAGGTTTCAAAATCTAATCTAAATCATCTCGACGCCAGTGCCGTAGACCTGCGCAAATGTTTTTATAAATAGCGAAAATTTCGAGAGCTTTTCTATCGAATCGATTATCGGTACTTCCAACCAAAAGGCCTCGTTTAAATTCGACCAAGCATTATCACAATCTTAGTTGGGACACTTATAATAACACCAAGTGTTGAGCGGTGCAATCGGGGACTTCAAGACAGCCCCCACACCTCGCATGCAAATGTTATTTGGTCGCCAGATGCGCGTCTCTCGCGTACCAGAGACAAGACGAAGAAGAGAAATAGCGACGTGCGTTGTTAAGATAAGATTTTTGGTCACACAGCACCGTAAAAAAATATAAGTTTCGATTTTTTTTTATATGTCTCGAAAGATCCTAACGAGATGGTACTTGCCATGCAGCATCGTTCGATCAAGCATACGACATATCTTTGCCCCCCTAGCACAGCGATTCTTTGTCTAGGATATAATAGAGAAAACATTACAAATTTTACTTTTTTGAAAGAATAAAATTTTTAAAAAGAAAAAAAAAAGAAAGAAATGTTTTAATTTTTTGAAAGAATGAAAAATTTTACGATTTCAATGACTATTCAATGTAATTTACGTCATTTCTATCTTTACTACCCTCGGCAACAATCGCTGTGCATGACGTATAGTTTGGACACTTACAAGAATACCAAGTGTTGAGCGGAGCAATCGGCGACTTCAAGACCGCTTCACACCTCGCATGCAACTGCTGCCTAGTCGCCCGATGCGCGTCTCTCGCGGGAAACAGCGCGCGGACCAGAGACAAGAAGCTGGCGTGCGTTGTCTCAGTTAGAGACTCGTCGACTTCCACTGAATGGTCTATTCCATCTTGGATCATTGATGCTGACGCGTCTACTGGGATAACGTCGCCGGCTTCGTCGGCTAGTTGGATGGGTAGGGCCATCATGTCTATAACAGATATCAATGCGGTCAGCAAACTAATGGAACAGCTATTCTGTGTAATCATTATCATAATCTCAGCTAGAAGACGTCCACGGCTGGACATAGATATCCAAAGGCCTCTGAGTGACAAGTATGAATCAAGTGCAGTACTAGTCCTTTCACTGAATGTTCAATAGCGGATGCTACGTCTAGGGCTAGGGGTCTTAGGGCTTATGTTAAAACCATAGGCGAAACCTTATAATAGTGAAAGCACGATGCAACCTGATTCCTCAAAGGAGGACAAGGACGCAATGCAACAGAGAAAGACATTGGATTTACCACTTGTCCTATGATATACAATACATTCGTAATACAGCTCTAGTTTTGATAACCTAGCTACTAACATTCATTAGAAATAAACAGAAATTAGTGAGTCCCTGAGTGTGAAGGCTTACAAACTATAATAGCAAAAACCTTAAACTGAAATATTTACCTATTCCATCCAAGTCTTCCAATTTGATAGGTATATGAACTTTTCCAGAATTCTGACCGACATCTGGTTCTGCACCAGGTTCTTCTTTTATCACCACCTCAGAAGGTAGACTATAGTTATCCCTGGAAAGAGAAATAGTGTGATTTAGTGTGATTTAGTGAGATAACACCTTTATCCTATCCACCATGCAAAGCTCAGTCTTATAGTAAACTAGTTTCTTCTCCTGTCTTTACACCCATTTGTTCGAGATAAAAGTAGGTATGTTTTTCTAGCCTAGAACTCCATGTATTACATGCAAAATTTTTGACTAATCCGTTATGTAGTCTTGGCGTGAAGTGAAGAGATAACAAACATCGTATTATTTAACTACAAAGTTAGTTAAATACGAAAGTGGATGTATAGATGCTTATGTCCGCGGCTTCACACGCGTTTTTCCGGGATATAAAGTCACACTAATATTATAAATGCAAAAGTTTGCGTTATTAAAGTATCGTTCACGCTGAAACTACACATGTAATATCAGTGTTATGGCATTTATAATATAAGTGTTATGGTATACTGTGTTGGAGTGAAGGTAAAGTGAGATAAAAATACAAACATTGAAGTGCCGAGGTAGTTTTCACTCTCCGCATCATCAATCACTTCTTGCTTGATTTGCACCTGCTCCAATGATGTTGATGCCTTTGGACTGGTCCCAGGGTCCACAAATGAAGAACTTTCAGAGTCTGATTCATTCTCACATTTGATACTAGCTTTACCATCAGCATCATTCTCCTCTTTAATCTTCTTGATAGTCTTGCCTTCACTAACTTTTCCTCTGGAATCTCTTTTAAGACCTCGTTTTAGTTTTTGTACAGGAGATTCGGACTTGAGTACACCAAACATGATTTTTTTGCCTCCATACACTCTCTGCTCTATTTCTTCCAATGTTATGCCGTTTACATTGAGCTCTGGGTGAACCTGCAATCAATGAAACCATTTTAAGACTGTCTGCCAATGAAGTGGGTTGACCTAAGTAGGATTATCCTAAGTTAGAAAGTGTGTGGAGTGCTTAAGCCTCTTTTTGTGTACTTTTGTATTTTAATCAATTCTCTTCTACATTATGCAGATATGCATAAAACAATCAGATGGCACAATTAAGCTACTCAAAAAAACGATATATTAGAACAACCAAAAACACAATATACCTCTCTTTGTATTCTCCGAAGTTTATGAAAAGCTACCATTTCTTTCTCATCTAATAAGGGTTCTGGATAAGTTTGGGTGGAGCCTGAAAGAGTCCCCAAGACAGATTGTTCTTCATCCTGAAAGTACAAAACATATTGTTTAATTTATAGTCTTTAGAAATTAATGTGACAGTAGAATGTAATAGTTATTATGTTGTTTTAATTGTGTGAGCAGCAAATAAATGCAATATTTTCTAAAATATATACATGTCTGTCTTCACACAGTGTATATTATACACTTGTGCAGCCTTAAGAGTTTATTTTCTCTGTAATATTATTACAGAGAAAATAAACTCTTATGGCTGCACTAGTTGTCCAGGTCAACTCATCAGTGGGCGCGGCCTAAGTGCATGCTATCTCACCTGACATAATAGACATACCCGCGCTAGAATGAAATGCACAACGATTTATTCGTAAAACAGCCACATAAAAAATGTGAATAGACTTTTAGCACAAGGGTTACCATAGAAAAACTATTGAGAGTATCTTATCAAAATAAATGTATTACAACTTTTTAATAACGTCGGTACAGACTTAATTTTATTGTTTTCGTTCTCCATGTATTATTTATTTTTGCCCAAAGTTGGGCTCAATTCAGTGTTGAAATACAAAAGTTTAAAAGCTTGTATTTTTCAAATGTATACTTTTTTATAGTTTTGGCTGCATACAAACATAGATATTGACGAGATAAATTGATATTATCCTTAGTTTTGGATGGTCAACATCAAACAGCATAGTAGTTACCCTTCCACGTTTGTATGGAAAGATGAGCGACTCATTAAGCCTTAATAATGAGTGTCTTTTACTTACTGGTTCAAAAGGGGAGGGTGAAACAGGTTTCCTTTCACTGAATGTCTCATCTGGCCCTTCTGGGAAGTTGTCATCCTCAGAAGAATCACCTCCTACTTCACTTCTGACAGCATTCAGCTCATCAAAATATCTCTGTTTAGCTCTTTGGTATGTAGATCTTTGTCCTGGTGTGAGAGTGAGGATGGGCCTAGAGGGCAATCTGGGAAGGTAAGGAGCGGGCCCTGGTGGGCCACCTTTTACTGCTGCCAATAACCTTTCACGGGACACCAACATTGCAGGTAATAATTTGGCATAATGATCTCTCATCTGAAAAAGAACATTCATTTTTGAAATAGTGAAAACTAGACCATGTCTAGAGAGAAACACAAAGAGATTTTTCCACCATACCCTTTGCCTTTGCTGCTTTTTCCTCGCTTTTACTAATAGCTTTCTCATTTTCACCAAATCAGGTCTAAAGTTACCCAGTTTCAGCTCATTGTAAAAATTACTTAGTGGTGAAGTAAATTTCATAGGTTCATAGTCAAAAAGCATTTTGAGGGTGGTCTCCTTCTCTTCTTCATCATTCTCTGCGAATGTTGGTAAGAAAGTCTTGAGGTGCTCTTTCTCTGTATCTTCAAGAGATTCAAATGTATTCATGGAAAAGACTTCCTTGAAAAGTGAGTAGTCTTCACATAGGCTTTGAGGTAGGTCGAAGGTGTGTCCCAGGATGCGGACTGTCTCCAAAGCATCTTCATCCCCGTCGGTGCTTCCGCTGCTAGTACTATCGGAAGAACTGCTAGTGCTCTCACCACTGAAGCTCCGATCGCTATCCATCTTGTCAGCCATTGGGGACTGACTGGAATTCATACTTTTAGGTTGCCGTGATGCAATGCCTACTTTTACCAAGGGCTCCGACGGAGAATTTCTGTTAACTGCATTGATATTTCACAGTGTTTTGTTCGTGTTGTTTACGAAAAACCTGACCAATGTTTTAGGAAATTGAACAATAAAGCCATGAAGTTTTTTTAAACAGCCGTCAAGTCTTGTCTAAAATAAAATAGAACGCACACGCCAAACCTCGGCGTTTCACACATACTATGCGCCAGAACGGAACATTACGATGAGAAAATAACTTGACAATCAAGAACGGCGACATTTTCCCTGCAAAATAGAATTTTAAAACGAAACTCGTGTTGTCTATTATTCTTTATCGTCTACATTGTTTATGGTAGGTGAAGTGAACGAATGACAAAACACTATAGACAAGAAGTGGTAGTGATGGGCAAAAACTTAAAATCAGGGGTCTTCAACATTTCGTTTGGTGAAATGCGGATAAGAATCGAACTTAAGTTCTTTCTTCTGGCTTCAACGTCGAGTGAGACTTCACTCGAGTCATGTGTCTTCGCTTTGAAAGACCTGGTCTCTCATAAGCTGTTCGTTAGCCGACAGGCTGCGATGGTGTTCTTGAGTGAGAGCGTCATAAAAAACTTAAAAATGATAAGATAATGATAGAGTCTGACATCCGAAAGATGATACTGAAAAAGCGCGGCAAATTTTAAACAATGTATGAGTATGGCAGCCCCAAATTACAGGGCAAGAATGGGATTATTCGATTTGATTCTCTATTCTTATACATACTCATTTCTTCCTTGAGGTAAATAACTACACTAACTTCCATAAAAGAAACCTAGTAGGGTAGACCAATAATAAGGAGGGTCTTCAAGAATAACGTAAGTGAAAATAACTGCATATTTGCTTTATAATAACATCAATATATAAAATATGACAACATCAACAGAAATTGTCGTTATTCTGGTGTTTGTAGTAAGTAATTTAGTCTTAATTTATCATTATACAACTTGAAAATAAAGAAAACTATTGAAAGTACGAACGCAATAACTGTTCTGCATGATTACAAAAATTAAAGAAAAACTAGAGCCGAAAGATGTTGTACTATTTGAATCAGAAAACTTTTACAGAGCCACAACCCCAATGGGTATTGTGGGCGTTGATTAAGTTAATGTGTTTTGTAGTGAGTTATCGAAGTAAGTTCCTATCTATTTTCATGTCCCTTTGGCGGCTAATGATTCCAATTCGATACAACAAAAAAACTAGAATGTTTGCATCAGTCTACGGCTAATGGTGCGAATTTGAACCATCGTACTACAGGTCATTTTAAACCTTTTCAAAAGAATGTAGAGTTGATTATCGTATGGCATTTTCCTAAATGGTAACTGAACTGTAAAAAAGCCCACCATTCAATAGTCAAGTGCTAGTTATCTATGGCAAAATCAGATGTGAAGTTAAACTTTGCTTGCGTGGTACAAAAAATAGTGAATTTTTCTTTGATTTTTTGGTTGATTTTTATTTGAAACTAGTATGAAAAGAATGGTGGAAAATAAGGTTCTTGAAATTCGATATTTGTAACTCATAAAACAGTATACATTTGTCACCTATCGAGTAGGTAATATATTTCTCATCAGTACTACATTTACAAAATACAAATCGGTTCAGAACTTAAGTTTTTATGATAAGTTTATCAAGTGGTCTCCCCGGAGTGGCACCGGGAGCTAAAAAAACGCGTTTACAAAACGCGCGCGCCCGCGCGCATTGTCAACTTCAAGGGTTAAAATACTATTATGAATGAGAATTGCGATACCGTTCAGTTCGTTGCCGTAATAATTTCGTACCATGTTAATTTTTCTTAAACGATTTATGAACTTTTTAACTAGTTCCTGATATTATTGCTATACGAATGTTTAACTTTATTAGTTAAGTACTATAAAAACTTTGTACATTCTATTGCATAGTGTTAATAACAACCATTACGCAGGTAAAATAATTATATTACTCAGGGTTTTTTGTAGAGTGTCATTTATTGACGTGTTCGTTATTTTTAGGCTCCTCTAGAGGGTCGTGACGTGACACGATTATTTATTATGGTTTCCGCTGAAAACCAAGGCTGGGTACAGGCCAGTACATCAGTGTGTACCCGTACCCAGCAAAATGCTGAGCGAAAACCATATTTGCCTTGAGCTTGCAATTACTTATTCTAGCTCAACTTATTGTGTTGTGTAGTAGTTCGTAAGGTAAATAAAATATTTCATTTCATTTCATATTGACGCTGACACGGAATCAGAACGAACAACTGTTCTTTCTAATTCCGTGAACGCTGAGTTAATACGGGGTGATAGATTCGACAAGGAAGGTTATGGAAAAATCGGATTTTATTAGGTTTTGTACCTGGGTGTCAGGATCTTGCTGTACTTAGTGAGGGAAAAGCTTTGTTATAAAATTATTCAGAGTAAGTAAGTTGCAAAGCGTGACATGACCTCATTTTCTTCGATTTATTTTTTATCCATTTTTGATCATGACGTACGAAGTTATGACCAAATTACTAGCGAAGTTCACTGAGTGCCGCCGCCGCGAGTGCGTGTGACGTCACTCGCTCGATCGCCGCCCGTTAACCATAGGCAGATCAGAGATATCAGTTTTTAGTGATTTACTCCGAAACTATAAGTTTAGGAAAATAATGATCAAAACCTAATCGCTCCCGTGGCAAGAGGCCGTAATACGGCCTGTCAAATAAAACCATAGCGTGGCAAGCGACCATATTGTGGCGCATTTCCCTCAGGATAAAAAAAAGGTTTTCGCATCGCACTTAGGGCACAAGGACTGTTATGTTAACGCAGCGTGTTGTGTGCATCAAGCAAGAAGTCTTGGAAACTTACATTTAGATGGGCGTTCCCCCGTTTGTGGTCAGTATGCTAAACGCTGCAAAAAATCTAACGAAACCACAAATCTTTCGTGGCTCGCTGCGCTGGCTAAATATAAGAAAGAATCCGAAAATCTTTATTTGTAACAAAAACACAGCGATTTGAACTTAAGTAGGTAGGTAGGCATTAAGTTTCTAATTTCAAAGAAATCGAATTATATCGCAAAAATTTTCGACTTCGACGGGACTTGAACCCGCGTCCTCCCCTCAGTACGGGAATGTGATAACCAACTACACCACGAAGTCAAGTGACGTGGGAGTCGAAAATCTTTGCGGCCTTCTACGGACTCAAGCGCCGTTAGCTCCATAGGCATTAAGTTTACTAAATAATATCTATCTTTCTGTACATGGTCCAGTCCTCAACCCCTGTTTATGGTCACTTTGCCCAAAACCGTGAAAAATTACAAAAAATCCCAATTTTTCTCGGTTCTATCTAGAGATGGGCGTTGTCGTTGAATTTCCACAACGATGCGCATCGTTTTTGTCAGAATGGCATCCGTTGTGAACAACGATGTTGCCGCCAACGATGTCGGCCAGGTTGCTAACACAACACTGACACTAGGGTGTCGATGTTGCCGCCAACGATGTCGGCCAGGTTGCTAACACAACACTGACACTAGGGTGTCGATGTTGCCGCCAACGATGTCGGCCGGGTTGCTAACACAACACTGCCTATTAGACTTATTAAACCTATCTAAAGCAAACCAAACAATTAAATTAGTAGGTACGTACCTACCTACCTATCTATTAGACCTATTAAACCTATCTAAAGCAAACCAAACAATTAAATTAGTAGGTACCTACCTACCTACCTATTAGACTTATTAAACCTATCTAAAGCAAACCAAACAATTAAATTAGTAGGTACGTACCTACCTACCTACCTATTAGACCTATTAAACCTATCTAAAGCAAACCAAACAATTAAATTAGTAGGCACCTACCTACCTACCTATTAAGCCTATCTAAAGCAAACCAAACAATTAAATTAGTAGGTACCTACCTACCTACCTATTAAGACCTATTAAACCTATCTAAAGCAAACCAAACAATTAAATTAGTAGGTAAGTACCTACCTACCTACCTATTAGACCTATTAAACCTATCTAAAGCAAACCAAACAATTAAATTAGTAGGTACCTACCTACCTACCTATTAGGTCCCTAGCCTACTCGAGGGAATACTTTTTTGTATTTGCATTGGCCGTTTTTTGGCGTCTCGACATTATTAGGTACCTAGGTTCACACAAACACTTTTACAATACTTTTTAAAATCCGCGGTGCGCACATCATCGTAATTTGCGTAATGAAAAAATCCAAACAAACGACAAGAATAACGAGCACATGAAACTTACTGGAAGTGACATGAGCGTTATTTAGACGGGTAGGTCCTAAATTACGGAATTTTAACAAATAAAAATAATTCAATATCTAACTTGGTTCCTAGTAGTAGGTTAAATCTAAAATACCATAATACTTATATTATAACGAGACATTTGATAAAAAAATTAGATATCGTATTTTTTTAAATAATAAAAACATTGGTACATGGTTGATGCCATATCTAGTTAGATATAATAAAACGTTCAGTTCTATGTTCTAGCATCCTCTCCTCTCGCTTACACACACGCAGGCATGCGGGCGGTGAGGTATGGATGGATGTTCGTTGCTTAGGTTTGGCAATCGGCATTACTCGGCTGACATCGTTGTTCGCCATCCGATGCCGCGCCACTAACCTCCCCGCTCTTCCGATGTCGGTGTGACGTTCGTTTGTTGTCGGTGGCGATCGGCATTACTCGGTTCGGCATCTCGTTGTCGCAGGCATCCGTTGTTCACCTATTCGCCATCCGATGGGAACAACGTACACTGACATCGTTGGTCAACAACGATGTTAGTAAAAACGACCACCTCTAGTTCTATCCACTCACCGATGACAAACAATCGTTTTCCCATGGTTCTGAATTTGACCCATTATAAGATCACCTTCGCAAAAAAATACTAACACCAAAAACTAGCAAAACACATTGATTTTCTGCGGCTCGCTCCGCTCACCAATAACGTGTAGCAGTTTTAATATGGTCTTATAAAAAAATACTTGAAGAAGTAATTTTTAAAAAAGATCTACATAAAGGAGACTAAGGAGCTTCGTCTCGGTTCACTATTTCTTACTCAGATTTCAAACTTTTTAGGTATTTATCCCCGGAGGCTGATTTCCATCGTCCAAGCCTTTATCATATTCACTTGTTACCGAATTCAGCGTAGAACGAAACGTTTTCAGTCCAATAAAAAACCATCAACAAGCATCGGCAGTTGTGGTTGTGTTGTGCTGTGCGTGCTTTTGTGTCAGTGAAAAAAATTGACGTAAAATATTCGGTGTAGTAAATATGGCTGACGAACTGAATGTTGACAGTCTAATTCACAGACTTTTAGAAGGTATTTATGCATTTTTATTGCTTATCGACACTTATTTTAATCCTATTACGCATAAACTTTATCCTCAATATATTGGATCTTCGCTCAGTAAGCTCTTGTTGCGTAATTATCACTTACTAGTAGGTATAGAAACGTCAAACTCATAAATAAATCGATTATCCTCAATTCTTATCTAATTTTTCTTTGGATGTTAGATATATTAGAAGGGCAGCTGCAGATATCCACTTTGATCGTAGAGATACACCATTTGCCTTACGCTAGAAGGCATCGCAAGACTAGATTTTCCAATAGGATGACAGAAATCATAGCATGGAGCACCTTCAATAGGCCTATTTATTATGCTTTAGTCGCATTATTTATGTATACTTTACTTAATTTAAACATGTTTATTTTACTTTATTATGCTGCTTATTGACGGGTTACTACAGTATACAGACTGCAACAGGAAACAGCAAGGAGAAAAGGGAAATTCAAAGACATCTTTTCAGGAGAATGTATGGTTCAACCCAAAATTCTTGCCAAAGTACAAGCTAGATGTTTTTTCTTTATTCTTTAGTGTTCTGCTAAGTTAATAGGCTCCTATCCAATCATAAAATACTGGTCTTATTTGTTTTGGGTTCTCATTTGCCTTTCAAACCGCTTCAAAAGTAAATATCCGACCCACTTGAATGACTGGCACCAAATGATAAAGTGACCTTAATCCTGGACAAGGTCCATTTTCATTCTGCATATCAAAACATTGAATTTATCAAAGAAATACTGTTTGTGCTTCGTAATGTAGGTACTTATACTCTAAATCACCTGTGTCAGTGAGAAGTTTTCCAATTACTGAGCATGTTTCATCAAATTGAAAAAGTGATGTGTTGGAATGGAACCCATTGGAATGTGGAATGATTTAAGACAAATGAAATAGCATGCAATAATATATATAAAAATGTTAAATTTGTATCTAAATAGTGTCATCAGCCATCAAAACCTGCTGCATCGTAACATTCTGCTTACA
This sequence comes from Eupithecia subfuscata, assembly GCA_963564075.1. Lineage (NCBI taxonomy): Eukaryota > Metazoa > Arthropoda > Insecta > Lepidoptera > Geometridae > Eupithecia > Eupithecia subfuscata. The sequence continues at coordinate 13,955,471 of OY751106.1, forward strand.
TTTAGTTTAAATTATAGTATTTATAGCAAATAGTATGAGCTTGTAAGTATCAGTGTCTAGTGAATAAAAATGTACCTGTGATGTCTCATTCTTTCCTATGACTTGATGTTGTTACTAAGATCACTGTTTCTTCTCCTAGTTCGAGGATGCAGGCCAGGGAAAACAGTACAGATGTCAGAGTCAGAGGTCCGCGGCCTCTGCACCAAGTCCCGGGAAATCTTCCTGCAGCAACCTATACTGCTGGAATTAGAGGCACCACTCAAAATTTGTGGTAACTATTATCATTTTCACACTTTCATTGCCTACAACGCACATCTAGTTCTCCAGGTCCTTGTGGCTGCGGCCCCGCCTATGCGGGTGATATTTTTGATGTGCCAAAGTTTTTTTTAATTTCCATAATAATAAGCTGCTCAAAGTTTACATTTTTCTAGCATATAATGTAGGAAGATCTATCTAATAATAGGTATGTCTGTCTACTATCTTTGTACTTAAGACAGATCACATTCATCATGAAGTAGGTATTACCAAGATAAGCATGAGCCAATCCCGCTTGCAATGGTTATTCTATCATATCAATAATTCAAAATATTAATAACCATTGTGTTGGTAGAATACCCTTGGCACAGTATAATAAAACACAGTATTACAAGCATCACTTGACAAATTAGCTTTGCACCAGTGAACATTTTTATGCACTGTTTAACTCCCTGACTGATTAGGTTTGATCAGCCATACTGATGTTTAAAAATGGATTTTACTGTACAGTTTGTAAGCAGAATAAGCTGTGGCAAATCTGCTTACATTAAAATTGGAAAGACGGAAATCTGGAATTTCTGCCTAATGTTAATAGTTTGTAACCACAATGTAGTACCTACTGCTATTTCAAAATGTGTAAATATAATCTACTCGTAACACATGTTTTGTATACAGTGAATTTCGTGGACTAGTTCATAGTTCTTTTCATAGTTCACACACATTTTAAACTCATAAAATCATTAACATGATAAATAGTTTGTGGTATCAGCCACATTTTCAGCTTAACTTTAAAAGACTGAGTGGACTACCTGTCCTATATCTATGTATTATTCAGGTTCAGATTATCTCAGAGTTACAGGCAATGAATTAGCTCAATCAGTGGCAACAGCCTCGGTGCTTGAGCTTGATGATTGTGCTCACATACTAGCATCATCATCAGGGCTTTGAACCACTGCTAGGTATAGGCCTCAATGTTTATGTGATTCGCCTCAGTCCGGCTGTCCTGTCCAGTCCTATTCTATTTTCTTTCTAATTCACAAATCAGGAGGGCAATTTGGCAATATATCTACTCAATAAATATAGCAAGAACTGTCAAAATATCGAATGATTGATTCGTAGCAAACATGCATGCAATCCATATTTGAGGGGTGTATTATCAAAAACCACTATAATAGCTTTCTCAAAATTTTCACAGATTAGAAATAACTGTTAAATCTTGACCAATGAATCGTAATTCATAGTTTTTGGTCTTGCCGATTAGTCCTGGGCATGGCGCCACTAATCTTAGCTTTACCAACAGAAATCATAGAGAAAATACTGAATTATAAGCAAATTAAAATTCGTTTTAGACGATTTTGAAACTAATCTTACATAATGGCGGGTTTTGAAAATGAACAGTCATATTTTGGCGGGTTTTGCAACCAACCAAAACCAACAATAAGATGGTGGATGGATGGCGTTATACGACATAATTTTTAAAATAGGGGTCGGAGGTAGGATATTATTTTATTACTAGGTGTATTGTATTTGATTACTATGTTTTCAATAATAATAATAATAAATAATAATATTTTTAATTGTTGTGTCATTGACACGTGAAGGAAGAAAAATAGGTAGGTACCTACTGTTAACATAGCAAAGATATTTTACCTAAAATGTATTATTTACCTGCGTACATACATAAAATAAAAAGATATGAAGTATTATTATAGTTTTTATTCAAAATGTATTAAACACGAGTTTCTCTTAGGTATAAAATGGTATCTACGTACATAACTGGCTGAAAACTTAACTAGGTACATCTTGCATAAAACTTTTCTTGCTAACTTTCCAGGAGATTTTTGTTCCATTTTCACTCACCATTTCTTGCGCTCCACTTCACGTTTCCATGATGACGGAACGCGTGGCCTCTTCCTCAAATGCTTCAGATCTGATTTTTGCACAAAATGGGCTAATTCTTCCATGTTTTTGCATTAAATTTATTAAAAATCCGAACACTTGTTGTACACAGAAAGTCACAACCGCCATACTATTTTCTCGATGAGGCGACGCAAATCCGGTGCTGTGATTGGTCGATTGTGTTATAGAGGATTTTGAAACTGACCTACGCTATTATAGTGGCTTTTGATCCTTACATCGTTCTTTACCAGCGGATTTCTCTGTGTTTTAATGGGTTTTAATAGAAAAGCAGCCAACCATTTCAAAGCAATTTTTAAGAACTTTTGATTGATGGTACTAACACGATATTGGTCAAAAAGCATTATAGCGGGTTATGATACTGCACCCCTCATTTATCAAGCGCTTTTTTCGATAGGTTGCTCGATAAGTCCATGAGAATGCAGTTCTTGACGGGAGTCGATATAATATTATCGAAGGTTTGATATTTTATCCTCACCTCCTCACCTGAACAGCCTGTATCGGTCCACTGCTGGATGCAGGCCTCCCCCAGATAAATAAAATAAAAAAAAAATAATGCTGGACAAGTCACACAGCATTATCTAGCCCCAAGCTAAGCAGAGCTTGTGTTATGGGTACTAGATAACTGATATACTTAATACAATACACTACATAGATAGATATTTTTTATTATACATAGAAAACATCCAGAACGCCCTGGACAAATGTCTGCTGATCGTACAAACATTTTTCCCGAGGCGGGAATCGAACCCGCAACCTCCTGCGTCGCAGGCAGACCTTCGCCCGCTGCGCCACAGAGGTCGTATGCGGGTTGGGGATCGCAGTTAGGTGGTAGAATTGTTCTGCAGGGGCGCTTCTGCCCGCGCCCGATAGATATCCCTTAGCCGCCTCTTACGACACCCGCGGGAAGAGTTAGGGTGGTGCAAATTCTAAGCCGGCACCACACAGCGAATTTATTACCTGATATTTTATCCTGTGACACTATATATCACTCGATAAAATATCGAGTGATACGCAGAATTGGCCTCCAGGTAACAATACAAGTAAAGCTAAAATGCTAAATTTATAGTACAGTTCTAGATTCAAATCAATTAGTATGTCTGTAATGTAATGTATGTCCATGGTCTTGCATCTCTTCTTACGTACTAGCAAATTGAGTAAAACACAATATTATTCAGATGATTTGCCTTGAAAGCAAGTGTTTTAATCTCAAACAAGAACATTATGATTTTAGTGTCTATAAATTTATTTACGTCTTTGTTTATATTCTGAGATATAGATTTTATAGAGATTCTAAGACAAGCACTCTTTATTTTAAACCTGAAGTCCATCTGCTTTGAAGACTGGCTATAAACCTTGGTTTTTGTTAGTTTTTTAGTAACTCTGGTTTTACTTAAAACTTGCTAGCCTAAACAGAGTTATTTTGACTTTTCATATTGAGAAGAATGGGGCAAATGGGGAATTTAACGGTCGTATTTCGCAAATTGCTATTTTACTTAATAAATTAAGCATCTGCACTGCGATCACCAATCCGTCTGCCAAGCGGGGTGATTAGTGCACAACAAAAATGAGGGGCATTTGGGGGAAGCATGTACAGCAGTGCATATATATTATTATGGGCTGATGAAGAAGATAGTAGTCCTAAATTTGGCACCACAACTTACTAACGAATTAGATGCAATTAAATGCAGCGCATCAAACACAGCTGTAGACCATAACTCACTAATGACAGTCGGCAACAACTGCCAAAACTGCCCTGACTTCAGAACTCTCGTGTAGTTACTAAAGTAATTTATTATGATAAGAATTGCGTGGGTCAGTGAGCGAATAACCGGCTTGAACATGAGGTTGTGAATTCGATTCCTGTTACGGATGAAAATGTTTTTTGTGTGATGTGATGAAATGCCGATGAAAAGCTGATATTTGTTCTAACTCTGTTATTTGTTTATCGGTTTTAGGTTAATAACTTAAGGTATTGTAGATTTTCAGTGCTTTAAGAATTAATCAATTGTTCAATTTGTGTTGTTCGGGCGTTGCGTGAAATATCCAGCATTATAATGTCAATTATGAATTTAAGCGGGTTAACTACGAAATTAGTTTGTTTTGGAAGAACATTAACGTTTCATCCCTTAAGGCGAATATATACCCCGATAGTAGCGCCACTACATATTTTATTTTATCATTACGTTATACAAAGGAATGATCAAAAAATCGGACCGCACGTAGACGATATCTATCATAATTAAGCTTTTTTAAATGTATCTGTAATAGTTTTGTTTTGTGTTATTCAATCAAAAACCTTGTTTGGTTGGAGAGCTTGGTGGCCACCAATAGGAACTAAACTCTTGAAACCAGTATCTGCCTAAATAATACAGTACAAAACTATTACAGATACATTTAAAAAAAGCTTAAGATAGATATCGTCTACGCGCGGTCCGATTTTTTGATAATTCCTTTGTATAACGTAATTATAAAATAAAATATGTAGTGGCGCTAGTATCGGGGTATATATACGCCTTAACGAGGGACTTCACGCGCAAAAAGCGACTAAAGGATTCTACCACAGGAAGAGCAGCAGCTTCCCTCATGGCATTACGCCCTAATGATAAAATATATAAAAATGAAACCCGTTTTCCTTGATCACGGCATCACGCGTGAACGGCTGGACCGATTTCGCTAATTCTTTCTTTGTTGTGTTTGTTATTGTCAGGAGAAGGTTCTTATGAAAGAAAAAATTAAGAAAGTTGGAAATATAAATTTCCACGGGGGCGAAGCCGCGGGGCGCAGCTAGTGATAAAATAAAACCCAATAAGGCGCTTATATCAGGGGAGGCCTACGTCCAGCAGAGGACTAGTACCTAAAGGCTGTCGATGAGATTCTGTGTGAATAATTCCAGTATTCATTATGAATGTAAGCGGGTTAACTACGAACCTCTTTTGTGTTAGAAGAACACTAACGTGTTATCCTCTAACGAGGGGCGTCCACAGGCTCACCCTAGTGAACCCTTAATTCGAATTCTTAGATCTTAGATCCAGCAGAGGACTAGTACCTAAAGGCTGTCGATGAGATTCTGTGTGAATAATTCCATGATTCATTATGAATGTAAGCGGGTTAACTACGAACCTCGTTGGTGTTAGAAGAACACCAACGTTGTATGGGGGCTTCATCAGGCTCACCCTGGTGATGGGGTTAAGTAAGGTTAATATTTTATTAGTGTGATATATTCCAGGTGACATCCACGGCCAGTACACAGATCTGCTGCGTTTATTCGAATACGGCGGCTTCCCACCCGAGGCGAACTATCTATTCCTGGGAGACTACGTCGACCGCGGCAAGCAGTCCTTGGAAACGATATGCCTCCTGCTTGCCTACAAGATAAAGTACCCAGAGAATTTCTTCCTCCTCAGGGGTAATCATGAGTGTGCAAGCATAAACCGCATTTATGGTAAGTCTTTAAGCTCCTTTCCTCAACAGCTTATATTGGTCCGCTGCTGGACGCAGATCCCCAACCCGCATGCCCAGTGTGGGGATTATGGGTATCACCCCCATGAGATAAAAGTCAATAAAGCGTTTATCAGGGGGAGGCCTGCTTCCAGCAGTGGACCAATATAGTCTGTTGAGGCGAGGTGAGACAAGTTTTTCTGCTTTAAGACGCTGTTAGTAGAAGCTAGCTTCAAAACAAACGACAATTTACCTCAAATACATGAACGTAAACTAATAATCTTGATTGAGTTCACCTTGTTAGTTCTCTGTTCTTGAGTCTAAGATATATTATGTCAACAAAGTCATGAATGAGAACTTGACAACAACTAGGTAACAGCTCAGTAATCACTAAAAACAAAATCTTCAATAACACATAATTGCACACGCAGCGATAAAGGTTTAAACTATAGTTCCGAGGACATGAGATTAATTAACTTTTTGCTCCGATGATACCTGTGTCGTAAAATATTTTCCACCAATATTTATTTGGTTTCGTAACCCCTTTGTTTACAAAAAAATTCTAGGATTCTAGAACCGAGTTTAGTGCCTCATCATATCACGTATGTTTTCTTATTCAACAATAGGTGTCTTTTACAATAGTTCCCTTACTCAGTTAAAACAATTCAGTCTGAAGTCTCGAAGCAAATACGTAATGCTAAAGCGGCATAGAATGACCGTGAGAAACCTTGTTAACCTAATTTATAAATCAATGATTCAAGTAATCCCTGTGATTCATTGAGTTAAATTCTACCAATGGTCTTACTAAGGGTACCTACACACTATGCGGTTAGCTGGAACGCGGTCAGCCATCCGACAAGGTGGAGGATATCGTGGAGTATGTGAAGATGAAGACTTACACCTTGGTGAGGGTCGAGCGGTTGGAGTCGCGTCATAATGATCTTAAATCATTTGTGGGGCGTATTACAACTGAGAATATTTTGACCTTCACTAAGGAAGAATTCTGGCCGAAGAATATCCGGCGTTTCGCGGACGATTACCGGTCGCAGAACACTACGTGCTAGCGTAGTGCCGGCGACATGTGAGACGCAATATGTGCGCTTATAAATAGGTTTATTTTATGTACGTTAAACTAAGGTATATTTTATATTGGCCGTAGTTTTTAAGTATTTTACATCTTGTACTAGACCAATGTTGCCTGAAATAAATGATTTATTGTTATTATTTGCATGCGGTTGCGATTACGGTTAACACTACGAACTATTACGCTGGGCCGCAGCGCTCCAAGCAACCGGAGCGGTTGGTCGGAAGCCGTATCGCAGTGCGTATAAAAACTATTTTCTCGTACATATTTTTGACCGCGTTCCGACTAACCGCAAAGTGTGTAAGGTACCTAGCGACATAATAGCTACTGTTACCAAATGTTTTCTTTCTTATTATATTATGTTAGGAGTTGTTGATATTTGTACATAAAACAAACAATTGCATAGTTTTAGGATTGATTCAGCTCAGACCGACGTTAATTGACGAATATCCTATGATTAACATCGCTTGTTGACATATTTTACTCACAATTATATTCTTCACAATGCAATGCACCAGGAAAATTAGCTTATAAACTGATAAATAGATAGATAGAAAACACTTTATTATACCACACAAATACAGCAAACAATACAGAGAAAAGCTTAGAAAAAAAAGAAAGTATAAAGGGCGGCCTTATCGCTGAAAGCGATCTCTTCCAGGCAACCTTGGGATGGACTGGAAATTAAGGAACAAAAAAGACGGTGGCACTGAATAAATATATAGATATGTACCTATTTAAAGAAAACGAAACAAATACTTACACTAAATACCTACAAAGATTAATAATAAACTTACATAAACATAAAATAAGGTTGTCTGACTCTTTACAAGGATATATAATGCTGATGAAGCAGTTTTTTGACAGTAGGAAGTGATTTTGCACGTCTGATGTCCAGAGGGAGATCATTCCATAGACGGGTAGCTTGTACAGTGAAAGATTTGTCATAGAAAGAGGTGGTGTGAGCAGGGACTTTTAAGATGAGGGTTTCAGAGGAACGCAAAGAGAGCGAGTGAGAGTTTGAGAGGAATTCGAAGCGCTCCTTGAGATAGGAAGGGCTCGGAGGATAGAACAAGATACTGTACAAGAGAGATAGTATGTGAGTATTCCTGCGAAGTCGGATGGGCAACCACTTGAGTTTAGCGCGATATTCGGAAACGTGGTCATATTTGCGTAGGCCAAATATGAACCTGATGCTGAAATTTCACTGAGTCACATAGTTCACATAGTTCATAGTTCAAACTGAGTCACATATCACATCACACTATCACATTGTTATCGCCTCTCGCCAAAACTACCTAACAGATCGAGCTGTAAATTTGCATAGCTGCATTTCTAGACCTGGAATAACATCATCATCAACCTATGTAAGTCTGCTGCTGGACAGAGGGCTCCCCTAATGAGCGCCATAGCGCCTTGTCTTCAGCTTACCGCATCCAGCATATCTGCCTGCAGTCTTACTACTGGAATAATATATAGGCTACTTTCTATCTCGGCAAAACTCATGTGAAACCGCCAGGACAAGCTAGTAATTAATTCCTAATTCAGGAAATTTAGTCTAGATGGTTTTCGTAATTAAATAGAAAAGGTTCGTCCGAAAGCGGTAATATGTATCGGTTCTTTTACCTATTCCCTCGTACAAATCGATATCTACAGACTCAGTGACCTAGAAACACGTCAATAAAAACCATGAAGAATGTATAGTTGGCTTCATAAAGTCACATTATTTATCAGTGAACTGTGTTGGAAGTTCATTAGCCGATAGCAATCATGTACCCAATTAATAATGTAGGTACCTAAGTTTCTACATTTCTGATAACCAGAATGGCATCTACAATAGTTGAGCATATTTGGTTCAGAATTTAAATTATGCACAACACAAGTATTCCCTCTACATATTTAAGAGGGCACATTGTACGCCATTTTGGGAAACGGATAGGCACAGGATTTCGCGTTCAAAGGAGCGGGACAGAGCATACGGTTTTGGAAAGGCGTAAGCGCAAAAATCAATGTATTGTTTTTTCACAAGAAAACTACGCAACTAATTATGAAACTGGCTTACCAAATAAAATTAGTAAAAACCTTGGAATCAAAACATAAGTAATATAGACCGCAGGGTTCCTGAGCTCTCGACCATATTATTTGTGAAACAGTGCACTTTCATGATATTTTTCATATAAGTAATTTTTTTTCTCCATCGTGTTTTTTCATTAGAGGAAAGAAAGAAAAAAATTGAATTTTATTTAAATCGAGATTTTACCACGGGGAATCCCGTGAGCACTGAGATCTAGGCGTGTCTAGGCCTAGTTTGACAACCAAACTGGCTATGTTCGCCTTTTAAGCCAAGTGCCTTTAGATGACAGACGACCTAAATTTTGTAGAATTAATTTAGTTATGTAGAGGGTATTATGATTTTCTTATTCATGTTTCGGAAGTTATCAAATAAAAGTTCTCGATATTATATTTCAACTATGTTTTAATGACTATGTTATAAAATGTCGTACGAACAACGCCACTGATCAACAACTATTTAAGTCGATTCCGAAAATAAACTTTATAATAATTAGTTACAGTCGCCTATCGAACATAAGCTCTGTACTTACGTTTGGAGTTTTGCCAATAATACCTACCTCCAATAAAGTATTGCACATAAGTTTTCATGGTATTCTATTCCAGTAATCTTATTAAAGGTAACATGGGTTTATTAGCGCTCATGACCTTATAAACTGAAGGCAGACTTTGTCAAGGCTGTCAATTAAAGTTTGTTTGAATTCTGACTAATCCGTATACTATTAATGGTACTGCGAACTCTTAGTAGTCTTAGGTTATTATGATGACAAATCTAATGAATTAAAAGGACTTCAACTACGGTAGAGGCAATCTCAGAGTCTTCAAATCCAGAGTAAATAAGTTCATTCTGGGAAAGCGTGCTCTAAAAGGCCACAGCGTCACTTTCTTAAGTGAGATGGTAGTCAAACGCTTATATAAAAAAACTTCCTCAATCGTACATACCTACGTCAGATAGTAAATTTAATAGTTTCGACGACTACATGAAGTAAACGTATCTACAAATTGATACTTTACTGCTTTCTTTCTTACAAGGTTCCACAAAGTGTATGTAGGTAAGGTACTAAGCCAAAAGAATGGTCAACTTTAGTTTCAATCTATGACAAAAATAATTCCCTTGTGTCTATTCCACCGTAATTGACTTTGGCCATTGTAATCATTAGTCGGTATTATTTTAGTTTTAGCCAATACCTACAGTTTCACCGCTTCCGTTTTGATTTATATCATCAAGATAATATAGATAATCTTTCGATTTTATGATAAACATGTACATAAAATAATAGAAATAAATTTTTACAAGTATTTATAATTGAAACAATTAAGCTAACTGCAGACTGCTGCAAACAATCTACAGGTGAACTGATCTATATCAATACCAGTCGTAAGCGTTCGCAAGACGCTGGCTACGATTGATTGTAAATTTCTTTGTCAATAATAAAATAATGTACATAATATTGTGGTACTTATTGATAATTGAGCTTTAAACCTAGACGGTGGACGATATTTTCAAACTGGCCTTACAGTGAACGCTATTTTCACCTGTCCGCGCCGCCGCACTCGCTGAATTTTTTTTTAATGAAATCCGTATACCTAATGGATTTTACGGAAATGCAGATCTTTCGGCGCGGATAGGTGTGCGATGTTGCGTATTATTTCATGTAAAGATTTATAAAATTTGATGACTGCGGCGAGTACGGCGCGGAAAGATGCGCGTTCACCATTATTCCCCTAATTGAATAATTATTATCTATTATAATAAATAAATTATTTAGCTAAGCTAGCTGACTTCCCCCTATATATCCCGATATGCAGACTAGCAACTTAAGTTGAAGAAACTGACAACTTTTTAATATTTTTCGTAAACGTTGTTCGGAAACTTCTTCTGTGCCAACGTGTAAACGGAAAGTTACCTGTTGCCGCAATAGCTGCTGTGTCTGCATAGCGTAGCGTCTAAAAGTTATCAATTTCATAATTATTACTTGTTTAAAGTATTCTAATTAATGATTTATTTGGGAATAAAATAGAATAACCATCTATCTACAGGTTTCTACGATGAATGCAAGCGCCGATACAACATAAAGCTCTGGAAGACATTCACCGACTGCTTCAACTGCTTGCCCATCGCAGCCATCATTGACGAGAAGATATTCTGCTGTCATGGCGGACTCTCGCCCGATCTGCAAGGCATGGAGCAGATAAGACGGATAATGAGGCCCACTGACGTGCCTGATACAGGTATTTTATCACTTTATTGGCATTTCATCTATTTACCACTTGGATAAACGTATGTTTCCCCTGTAGGTGGAGCTAACGGCGCTAGAGTCCGTAGAAAGTCGCAAAGATTTTCGATTCCTCCGTCACTTGACCTCGTGGTGTAGTTGGTTAGCACATTCCCGTACTGAGGGAAGGATGCGGGTTCAAGTTCCGTCGAAGTCGAAAATTTTTGCGATATTTTTTGATTTCTAAGAAATTACCCAGAGTGTGAGGGCTTACGCACTATAATAACAAAAACCTTTTGAACACTTGGTATTTCATTTATTTAACACTTTATTGGTATTTCGTCTATTTCACTTTATTGGTATTTCATCAATTGAACACTTTATTGGTATTTCATCTATTTAACATTTTATTGGTATTTCATCTATTTAACACGTAATTGCACAAAATGTATTAATTTATTTTAAACACCTTATGCAGTGCAGAATACAGGTGATACGCCTGCATTTACAAAAGGATACAATTGGTTGGTATAAACTTATGATATAATCCATTGCGGAATATAGGCCTCCTCTCATAAGCGCCATTGGCCGCAGAGTCACGGCGTACGAATTGACCCCTCTGACTCATCCCGTGGACATCGTAAGAGTCGATAACCGAAAGCCGATAACCTACCAGGGAAAGGCGGCAGCTTCATTTGTATTATGAATCACCCTCGTTCTTACCCTACCGTCTATCAAGCTAGTGGATAAACCAGTAATACGGTATATGCGACGACTTCAAAAAAGCAAATTATTTTTTTACGTATTCTCTTTTGATATAGAAATATGTATATCTGTACTTGTATTTTTTTTTTAATACAAAAATAATTTTAAATTTTAGATATTCATCATTTATTTGTATCTAATTTTATTTTGATTCAAAAATCAACGAAGAAACAGAAGCGCTTCGAGTTGAAAATGTGAAGTGTGACGTCACAGAACAACGACCAATTGGCAGCGTTTTTATCACCCGAAACTGAGTGCAGTTTTACTTTTTGTTTTTTACCATAATAATTTAAAATTTTGTGGTAGTAAAAAATAAAAAATCTATGCATGCATATACCCTATATTAGCGCCCTAAATCTAAACTACGCTTCCTATACCAAAAGTAATTATTATTTTCATCAATACATTCTATCACTTTGTATCTATCATGTGTCTATCCCACGCCTGGTGTAGGTAAAGCCTCTCCCAATAGGGTATCTGAACTAAAACCGATATCTCATTTCCAGGACTCCTATGCGACCTCCTATGGTCCGATCCGGACAAAGACGTGCAGGGTTGGGGCGAGAACGACCGCGGCGTCTCATTCACCTTCGGACCTGATGTCGTCAGCAAATTCCTCAATCGACACGACTTGGACTTGATTTGTCGAGCTCATCAGGTAAGTCGAATATCACATCATACTTAATCTCTCTACTTTTGTAAGGCCTGCACGGCTATTTAGACTCCGCTACCGAGTCATCGACTCGGAATCTGACACAAATTCGCCCGAAATTCAAATCTTTTAGCGGTTTTTCATATTTTCTGCATTCTACAAGGAATTAAACTACCAGATAAATAGTTTTCCATAAATAATAAAACATTTGTTATGAACCCACGTTTTAACAAACTTCGATTAAGTGCTACTTTTGGAATTATTACTAATATAAGAGCTTTATTACTAAAAATCAACATAATTATTACCAAAAGCTACATTATATCATACTTTATTGTAACATGGGTTCATGGAAATTGGTCTACAATAAGTGGAAAACAACTTTTCTGGTAGTTTAATTCCTCGCAGAACGCATTTCGCACGAATCTGTGTCAGATTCCGAGTCGATGTCTCGGTAGCGGAGAGTTTGAATAGCCCTGCAGGACCGCGATCACAATGTTGTAGGTGTAGTTACGAATGACGTCATTCGGATTGCCGATCAGTGGACGCACTTGTCAGTGGATTGTCCGATGGCGGCCTGTGAACGCGCACACTAACGTTTCAACTGCTAATGCTTGAGCCGTAATGCCACTAGGCTGTGCCCACAACTAGGCTACACAAAATTAATGTACCTTTTAAAGGGCAATGAATACGCTTCTACAACAAAACTCTTAGTGAGTTGCAAAAATTATCAGTAAGTAAATAAATACAAACAAATTGTCAAAACCTTTCTGTGCAAAAAGGCTTACTATAAAATATCAGATTATCTAGCTAAAGGATAAAAAAAGCTTTGGACGGGTTTTGCTCCAACTCGAAAAATAACAACTAACAGGCTAAAGGTTTCTTCATCGCTTCTTTTCTTTAGTCATACCGAAGCGACAGAAATCAAAAATATCACTTTATTTCCGTGTCAGTGTTTAGTTTTATAATTTAACCTTTTCTAAGTGTACATTTATTGTATTTATGGAAATAAAGAATATTTGATTTGATTTAAATAGGCCCAGGTCATTTTCCGCGCATGCGTCTGCGAGTGGGAGGAGTTTCGCCTATTTATTCTCAGGTATCAGGGGTATTAAAAACAAGCTTTTACCCGTGGCTACGCGTTTCTCCGGGATAAAAAGTAACTGAACGCAGTAATTGGCGTAAAAAAGTAGCAAACATATTTTTGTTCGATCCAAACTGTATTTATCATATGAGTGTGATGCAACCTTTTGGTTGTTTATTACTTAAGAAAAGTGACGGAGTCGAAAATCTTTGGGACTTCCTATGGTCTCTAGCGACGTTATTTATTTATTACCTCTTCACATCAAAACTACAGATGTTATGATTTTACATAAATGTAGATAAAACCTCTGGAATAGGATTGAAATAGTAATAGAGCCTACTTCCGGATAAACGAGCTCGAAGGCGAGGGCAGGAGCTACAAGTTTACATTTTATTCTTTCTTATAGGTGGTAGAAGACGGCTATGAATTCTTTGCCAAGCGACAGCTGGTGACGCTATTCTCTGCGCCAAACTACTGCGGTGAATTTGACAACGCAGGCGGCATGATGTCTGTCGACGAGACGCTCATGTGCTCGTTTCAGGTAAGTTCATTTCAACTTCTTTACGGGAGTCTACACACCAAAGCCTACGCCGACTCAACCCTGGACTTTGTTTGCATCTCTTTTATAGCTATCAAAACACTGTTGATGGCCATAGAATATTCAGACGCCACCAAAATGTGATCACATGTCGCCGACGTGATTCGCGGCACCGGCTGTAGTGTGTAGACTCCATTAGGCTGACCGCGCATTAGCTACTATCGCCAAAAGTGACCGTGTAGTTGTAAATACAAAAGTCAAAAGTGCTTTGTTTCCTTTAGACCTTACATGACTCTTGGACGGAGTCACAGTCAGATATTTTAAATTACACAACTAAAACTTGGAAATAAAGTGGTCACTTTGATGTATATACATTTGCTATCGTTCTGTCGCGTAAGCTACAGAGTGGTCTCTTGCCGCTTAAGCGTCTATTTCCTGAGCTACCGACTGGAATCATAAGCGACTGTGTTGCGGAAACTCCCTTAACTTTTTTTTGCTTAAGCGATAGAAGCAAATGTGCGATCAGCCGTAAACGCGTATTGACACCTCGGATTCGCGAGGCCATCAGCCGAGAATTTGCATGTAGATGTTGCTCGATAAGTCAGTACGCGACTATTGTATTCCTCTTACTGTTTAACGCTGCTTAAATGGATGTTTATTTTTGTTACTGATCAATCCTCAAATTATTATACTAATAAATGCGCTTCTTTGTTAGATTGGACCGGCACTCAAAATTTTATGGCAGACGAAAGTCAAAACATATTGAGTCATTCATTATGAATGTAAGCGGGTTAACTACGAACACTGTGTTGGAAGAACACCAACGTTTCATCCCATGAGTGTCTTCTTCTGGATGAGAGCGGTCCTAGACGCGCGAGTTCCGTTTCCCTGCCTGCATTGGTTAACCCGCTTATATTTGTAATGAATTCGTCTTAAGATGGTTTTTATAGTTAAATAGCAAATCTTGAGTCATGTAAAATTATTGTAATTTGAGATCCACTCAAATCTGAGCAAGCAGCGTTAATAAGTAAGATGGTATTTTCGGAATATAATTTTCCTGTAGTATTTAGATTATCCCAGTGTTGCTCGTATCTGCTAGATTGGCCAATTTGTTGTCCCCATATATCGTAGATTAAAGTTATGTTGGATTAATTTTGAGTAATGCGCGTATTAGTTTCCTTACGTTTCGTTTAGACCGTAGTTTCGTACCTTCTCCTAATCTGTAAAAGTAAACCTATAGTTAGTTCAGTAGTCCATTTCTAAGATAAAAATAACAAGTTCTGTTCTGTGCAGATACTGAAACCGTCTGAGAAGAAAACGAAACGCTAACATAACCGGTGTAACCTCCCCGCCTGTATCCTTTTACTAAACTAACAAGATGTGTTCTGTGCAGATATTGAAGCCATCTGAGAAAAAGGCGAAATATCAGTACAACGGTATCAACAGCGGGCGGCCTGCCACGCCGCAGCGGGCGCCGCCCAAGAAGAAATAACTGGACCGCCCCAAACAGTGTTCTGCACAGTGAGAGGATGCTACAAATCATGATATATCTTGTATTATAATTATTATGTTATGTTAGTGTGGTCATCGGACATAGCCGAATAATATGTCGTCCTTGTGTAATGTTAAAAAAATTATTTATCGATTTGCTTGTGCCTTCTTATTTTTAATTTTTATTGTTAATGTGAGTGATATTAATTTATGAATTAGTTCTACAGACTAGCGGTTGGGAAGGACATTATCTATTCGGCGATGCCTGTTGCTGTCTGCTTGTGCGATCCCCGTCCCGGCAGCTTACGGTGTTACGTTGTATTCTTTGTGCCCCTGTAATGTTATCTTGCGTAACTTACATTAATTATTATTACATGTTGTAGGACTTTGAATTTTATTGTTGAGTTTCAAGAGTTTGAAGTGGCAAAGCTATCTTAAAGATGCGGGCATTGACACGAGAGCGTCATTCATATTAAGTTGTAGCGGATAGAAAGCACCTTCGCTATATTTTCTGTAACTAATGTGCCTATAAATATAAATTATTGGATAGGTCTTGTAGACAAGTGACGATGTTTAGTTGATTTTAAAATTACAGTTTGAACTGGAATGGATTGAGTGAATTTGTTTTTATTTTGTCTGGAATTATTTGTTTGAGTAGTTTTATAGATCCTCCTGTGGAGCTGGCCTAAGTGCATGATTTGACCTTCACCCTGTCATAGAATAAGTGTTATTATTTATGTTCTAGGACTTCATTGCTATCTCTGCTAGGGCGCGACAAGATACACCCAGTGAAATTAGTTTAATAGTGCTCTCAGTATTACCCTTACGAAATAAGTAGACATTTCCCAAATTGAAGATTGGCGCGATCTCCTTACTGAGGCTTATCCGAGTGATTCCTGAAAGTCTCGTTATTTTATTAATTGGTGTGGTAGAAGCAGTGTAGTCCTCGCAACAATAGTGCAATTGCTATAATATATGATAATAAAATTATATGCAGGTTTTGCATTGTACAATTTTATTTTTTAGAGTTAACAAATGTCAGGTATATTCAAATAATAATACTATTTCTGATAAGAAGTTTATTTTGTTTCATATATAGGTTTGCATTTACGACTATGATTGTATTTCAAACATTTTTAACTATTTTAGAAGTATTGCTAATGAACTAATTTATTCATACAATTCTTCTCACTTTGCTTTATATGAATGTATTTCTTTTTGTAAATGGTTCTGTATAAATTAGCTGGTAACTAGCTTGTATTGTTTTATTGTAATATAATGAAACAAGTGTATAAGATTATGGTGCGGTCATTAAAACATTCTGTCTAATTCATGGCAGATGGCACATTTATCATGTAATGTTACATTCAAATGAACAATGATCAGTTGCCAGCTAATTAGCCTCTATTAGAGTTTTACATTATTTACTATTAACACTTTAATCTTAATACACTTGAATTTTTCTCTATTTTCATCTACTTACACTTAGTGAATAATAAGTTACTGGAGAAGTTTCATTTGAAATTATCAATTATAAAATTTTGTTGTACTTTTTCTCTGGTGTGTACAATTTACTGAAATATAAATTTATTCAAATAAAACACTTGATTGTTTATTTCAATTTATTTCCATGTCCTTGTCCTTCCAGGTTGTTTCATTAAAATTCATTTTATCAGATTTTATGATTTTTACTATGCTGTCATGGTTTTCAAGTTTATCCTTTATTTTTGTGATAAAGTCTTCATTTTTCTTTTGATACTTTTGTATGTCCATTTGTAATACTTTCAGGTAACCCCTTTTTGCTGCTAATGTTTTTTTCAGTCTATTTACTCTGACTTCATACTCTTTGGCAAGTGATTCGAGCAAGGTTTTTTGTTTTCTCAAATTAGCTATATCACTGGCACGCAGCTGAGCCCTCACATCACCAAGTTGAGGTCTCCTGTAAAAAAACAATATAAATTCACTATGCACCTAAGTTCATTGAATTTAGAGCCATTCTATAAAATTGTCTAGTTCAAAGGAATCGACAATCCATACTCGTATTATTAAAGCGAAACTAATTCCATCTGTCTGTTATATGTTTTCATGAAATTTGGCAGGTGTAGACCGAACTCAAGGAAAGACATAAGCTACTTTTCCTGGAAAAGGGAAGCGGTGGGCAGAAGCCAATAAAATATTATGTTATATTTATTAGATGGACAATGTATTGATTAAATAGCTAACGTACCATAGGACTTGATCCTCATTTACATGTCCAAATTTTTCTTTCTGCTTCTCTAGTAATTGAAACTTCTCCGGCATGTCCTCATATTCCCACATCGCTGTAAGTTCTTCGATCATCTCATTGAAAATTCCTTGTTTCAAACAATTGAACATGGGAACCCATTTGACTCTCCTCAACTTTCCTTGGGGGACAGTTTCAAGAAAATCTTCATTTCTAAAGAGAGATTTTCATTGTTAGATATATTGTAGAACTACATGACCTGCTAGTTCCTTTTCAGCATATGCCCACAGCTGAACATGCCTCACCCAAAAGGGGGGTTTGCCATAACCATACTTTGCAAGCGGATTGGTGATCGCAGTAGGAGTAAAAAAATTGGTTGTCTGTAAAGTCGGTTTACTGACGATAGTTGAAAGTGACAACGCAGACGCATCGCTCACTCAAGTAGGAGAGAGACGGATGTCGAGCGCTCTCGCTTGCACTTCAAGCCTTACATGGAACGCCTCAGAGCGAGGTAACGCCGCATGACGAGGTAACGCCGCATGACGTCATGTTTTTTCGTGCGTGCAGCCGGCTCTATCCAATTATAAGACGTTGTCACTCAAAAATACACAGAAGAAGCTCGACAACTGCGATTGCAGCTGGTAGGTTCCCATAGTAGGCTCTTACGCCATCCACGGGAAGAAGGAAGCTGCTGTCCCGTCTACGCTATCCACGGTCTGACTTCGAGAGGCCAATTCTTACGCTGCAACCCACTCCGCTTTTTAGTGGATATGATTTACTTGAATGAACTAGCAAACAGGGAATTCGGGATGAAATAAATAACTCGAAGGACGAAACTTACCTGACTAAATTTACGATATTGCCAAACTCTTTCAGAATAACAAGATTATCAAACGTTGCCTCTGCATTGCTCATGTCTACGTCTATTATATCTTCCACTTTCAAAGACATTTTACTACATAAAAGAGTAAAAATCTGCCTTTTTAAAATCTAACGAACGGTCACAAATTTGAATCGAAAATCAAAACAAACAAACAAAATGGTGGTTTGAGTTGAGCATGACATTGACAGATGCCTACGGAGTACTAACGTCAGAGGATTAGAGGACATTTCCGTCGGTTCGTCATCATAGACAATATTCAAACCGGATGTGATTCTTAGAAAATAGTACAACTACTAGCTGATAGATGGCGTAACTTAGTTTTACTTCTACAGCTAGTCGTCAATAGATGGCTCTTATTCGCAATACCCTTCCATAAATTTTTTTACTTTTATCCAAGATCAAAGTACAGGTTGCGACCGTTAGATGGCTGGCAATAATCATCTTATTCAAAACATGTTCAGACTATCCTGAGGTACATTTTTTTTCAGTGTGAAGAGTCCAATGGGGTAATAAATTACTCTGCATTTCCTCCGTGGGTAATAATAGTAAATTACTGAATTTACGAAGAGTCAAAGTTAACCGATTTAATTTTTTAATGCTAACTAAACCAATGTTAAAAAAATATGGACAGTAAGCTTTGGCTTCGCATTAAATTGAATGAATGAACTATTTGAGGTAGTGACCAATGGATAGATACCTAAAAAATTTATAGTCACAGCATAGGAAACTTTGACGCTACGACGAAAATGCAGAGATTTTATGATTTTCAGTAAAAGCCTATAGCTAATGTATTACCTGTGTGTCTGTCTGTATGTTCTCTCGTGTTTATGTCACTTATGCGATGCTCATTTGTTTACTGATAGCTTTATAGAGTAGGTAATGGAGCTAAGAAAGAGAAGTGTTTTTGTGCGAACGCAGTTAACAGCTTTGTATATTAGGTCTTTCCGCCTCGTACTACTCGGAGTCACATTAAAAATTGGGCTTTTAAGATGCTGTCTTATAATTATTTGCTGTATTCACAGTTGTCCTACAGTTAGCAGTTTGCAGTACGAATATAATTTAGAACGTATGGTACCTATAAGGTTTTGAGAAAACTTCCTTGATTGAGTACGGCCCTTTGTGCTCTCTCAAGTTGTATCAGATAGGTTTTAGCTACCTCGCCCCATGCATGATGGAGCGCAAAAGCTTAGAAGAGATTCGCAGAGCGCGTAATAAATTGTGAGTATTATTTGACGAATACTTAATATTTATGAAAAATCGCTATTAATTAGGTATCTAATTCTTGATGTCGGTAACTTAATAAGGGGCTCGGAGGTCATCATTGCGTCAATCGTTTCACCAAGATACTTAATATTAACACAACTTTCAAGGGAAACGCAGTCAGTGCAGTTTAGTCGACGAGTTTTGACGACCTCGGTGGCGCGGCGGGCTTGGGACAAATGTTTGTACGACTTACAAATATTTGTTCCGGGTGTTCTGGTCGTTTCTATGTATAATAAAAAAATCTATCTATGTAATGTATTATTTCGTCGGCTTATTGCAAGAAGTCATTAGTCGCAAGAAGTCACTAACTGCGTTAGATATACCATTGAGTTCGTCTCGATGAGCTCTACATTTTGGTAAAACTCACAAATTTGTAGCTCTTCAAACTTAGAAGTTATGGCTTGGTTATAAAGTCAATAACTGCATTTTTGGTATATCTGGTTTCATAAAATTCATTAACTTACATTAATAAATTTTAACAAAAGAAAAAAAACACAATTGCCATTTTTATTTTCATACGTAACTAATTTATGTCACTTAACAACATTTTGAAAATGCTTTTACGTTCACAAACGTTTGAATAAGTTTTGCTTTAATTCATTATTTACACCTAACCAGTTTTGTCGTATCGTATTTTTTGGAAAAAAAAATACTAACGGTTTTAAATGACTTCTATCAAAACGAGTAACGTCTACACTGAGTTTTTTATTTTTTATAGAATTAATTTTTTACACTTAATTACTTTTTTCGAAACATAATTAATGTAAAAATAACAGGTAAATGCCTTACAAAATGACTTTTGCACACATACATTTACGTGTTGCTATGCTACCTATGAGACCGCGTGCCGTGTGACCGGAGTCGCGGAAGCGGGGCAGAGGCGTATTTTGTTCGGGGCCGCTCGCGCCTCTGCCGCGCCGCGTAGTAGTTCGTTCTTTCCGGCCCTTGTGGGGGCACAGAGCGGGGCATCGAGGCTTGGCCTCTTTACCCCGGCATCAACTCGAGGGGTGACGACTCCTCGGTCCTTGGGTTTCGCTAAAAAATGCTTTTATTTAGCTTGTTCATCATTTTATTTTTTTATTAACAATTATTTGCATGTTTTTTCTTATTTTAAATTTTTTTTACCCAAAGTTATTTTTTTTTAAATTAACCCACGGTCTATCCGGGGGGTTCCGCGGGGGTGAGGTCCCAGGGAAGGGGCCTCCACGGGCGGTCATCATCTGGGGGCCGGGGTTGGTGAGGCGCTATTTGGGTTGGTGGCCGTTGTCGGCGCGGTCGTACATCCGACGACTGTACTGTACGACAAACTCGTCTATGGATTGGATCTGCGGGTCGCGGGCGATGACATCGTTCCTGACGTCTTGGCTCGCGCCAGTGCAGATCATCAGAGCCACGTTTTGCAGCCCCTGGAGCCGGTCCCTATTCGTCTGGGAGACTAGTGAGTACCAGGCCGGCGCTGCATATGTGAGTCGGGATCGGACTTAGCCTTTGTAGACCCACACTTTGGTCCTCAGAGGCAGGCGAGATCCCAGGACCGGTCGGAGAACGGTCGGGCGACGCGCGCTTGTTGTAGTGCGCTGTCAACCTTCGGCTGCATCCTCAACGACCTGTCGATCCCGAAGCCGAGGTACCGGATGTGCGGGCTCCATGCCACGTTCTGGCCCCGAAGTGTCAGCTGCGGTGGGTGGCCGATGCGGCGGGAAACAAACAGCGCAGCCGTCTTTCACACATTGACGGCCATGCGCCATTTGTCCAGCCAGGGCGGCAGGATGTTCAGCAGCCGCTGCATCCTGCGAGCTGCGATGGTGGGGCTGGTGGAAGACGCAAAAAAGGCGCTGTCGTCCGCGAACGGCGCTAGCGACACATCCCTCTCCCCGGGGCGTAGGTGGCCCTCCAGGGTGGGGATGTCGTCGGTATAGAACGCGTATAACGCTGGCGACAGGCTGCTACCCTGCGGTACACCAGCAGAGATGGATCGAGTGGAGGATGTGGCACCTTCAACTGCGACGAAGAACCGCCGGTTGTCGAGGAAGGATGCCACAATCCTGATGAGAGCTGGTGGAGTTGGGGTTTGCAGGAGCTTGTACAAAACGCCGGGGTGCCCAATACGGTCGAAGGCCTTTTTTACGTCCAGAAAGACCCGGACGGTGCAGTGCCTGGCGTTGTGCTCGACTGCAAGGTGGTGTAGCACCCTGGTGAGCTGCAGCGTAGTAGAGTGGCCACTCCTGAAGCCGAATTGCTTCGGGCGCGGCTCGATAGTTGGAGCCAGGCGACCCAGGAGCAGGCGTTTCAGGAGCTTGCCCACTATTAGTAGTAGAGTAATGGGGCGGTAGTTGGCCGGGAGGCGGTGATCCTTGCCGGGCTTGGGTAGCACGATGACCCGTCCGGTCTTCCAGGATTCCGGGAAGTGGCCCGTCAAAAGCGCCGGACCCCATCTCGGTCCAGCAGCGGGTAAGTTGTTGCCGGCTGCCGCGTGAGCGCCCTATTCAGCGCGTACTGGTTACTGTCCTGTTCGGAGGCCCGGTCGATGATTCGGTCCCAGATCTCACGCCAAACCTGTACTGCGGCCGAGAGCTCGGAAGATATCGGGTTGGGTCGCGTCTTCAGTCGCGGGCAGCGGGAGCGCGCCCACTCGCGCTGGAGTTCGCGTTTCCTCTCTATTACCCTCTTAAGGTGTTGGGGGAGGTCGTTGCGCTGGCCTTGGCGCCTGGTGATGGCTATGGAAGCGGCCGCCTTAGCCTCGATGATGCGCGCCATCAGCGCTGAGGCCTCGGATTCCACTTCTGCTGGCGTCTGGAGAGGTCCGACGTCCACGGACTCGAGTGCCTTGGCGTACGAGTCCTCACGCCCTGGGACCGGGTCCGCGGCCAGGTCGAGCGTTATGAGGAGGGTAGATAGGATAAGAAGGTTTTCAGGTAAAGCTCAAAGTCTGTTACTAAATATTTTCTAATCTAAATAATAGTTTACTTAATCGTTTCCAACCTATTTATGTGTTTATAACTCTTTGCTGGCTAGCAGAATTATTTTCTAAAAGCTTAGAACGTGTTTTTGACTGATTCATGTGCCATTATTACTAATTTTAGTTATTTTGTTAAGTGTTTTCGACATACAAGGTAATTTGTTTAGCTTTTAGTGATAAAATGTGTTATTTTATGATTATTTTGTCTTTTAATACTCGAAAGAGGCCACTAATAACTTCGTTAAAGAAATACTTAACTCCAGTTTAGTCAAAACTTTTTATCGCAAGAAGTCATTATCTTTGCATTTTTAGCTTTTAAAAAAAATGCAGTGGTTGAATTTGCACTGATTTCAGTTAATTATAAAATAATTACATATCTCTATATATTGGCGTTTAAATTATATTGATAAATGTCGTAGTTTTGATGATATAGGCTCTTAAAGTTATAAAAACTTTAAACTGCATTTGCCAAACTTTTGGATTTGTCGGTTAATGACTTCTTGCAATAAGCCGACGATTTATGTATATCAGTCATCTAGTACCCATAACACAAGCTCGGCTTAGCTTGGGGCTGGATGCTGTGTGGATTGTCCAGCATTATTTATTTATTATTTATTTATTTAGTGTAGTCGTTCGTAAGCAATTCGCACTATTAGCTCTGAGTTGGTGAGAAGGAATGGTGAAATCTGTTTTCGTGGATGTTTTTAGATAGAACGCTATACTTATATTTCGTTTTAAGCGCATTAAGGGTGAGTATACTTTGGTAGAGCAATTTAGCTATATCTAAGGTTAAAACCTTCCTGAGCCTTTTTGTATACCTTTTCCCAGCTTGCCTCTTGGAACAAGAGCACCATGTCGTCTGCAAATGCGATTAGTTTTTCAGAATCTAATTCAGTTTGACAGATGCCATCAATATAGGTCAAGAATGACGTTGGACCTAAAATGCTTCCTTGCGGGATTCCGTAAGTAACCAGCGTGTCTCTAGATACAAAATTTTCTAGCATATCATTGCAACCAAGAAAGATACCTCCATGTAGAAACATTACGAAGGTACCTACTACAACTCCTTATATTTTGTGCTTGCAAGTTTGCAATTCACACTAATTTCACACTCTACACTCACTTATTTCACACTAATTATAAATGCAAACGTATGGATGTTTGTTACCACGCCAAAACTACAGAACGGATCGGTCTGAAAATTTGCATTTATGTAGTTCTAGAACTGGAATAACATATCGTAGGCTACTTTTTTAACAGACTCAAAAATAGGAGCGGGTTATCAACTCGGCTGTCAGAAGTTACTTTTAGCTGTAACTAAGCCGCTGGTAGAAGCTCGTCTCGTATACTATAAATCTCTGTTGTTACTCTTCCGCGACAGGTCTACAATAACTAATTCCGTTCCGATAGGTATTGTTATTATACTCACAAATAAGAGAAACCTAAGTAGGTTAAAATAAAACATTCTCACCAAGGTTTTCGATGTTTTTATTAGATTTTTTTTTCTCAATTTTCTTTGTAAATAAAAAATAGTCAGGTAATAAAAACAAAACGTTCAACAATTTCAATATTCGCGGCAGTGACTATGTTTTTGCAGTCTTTGAGATCTTGTGGAAAATAAATTTAATATCTGAACTTTACTTGCGTATCTCGTCTGAAGTTTATTTTTGTTTATAACATAGTCATTGGTTAACAGGAAAGATAAGTTAAGTTTAAATACGCTTTGGTAGAACTTAGAATAAAGCCAACTCCGTCAATCGCTCCTTAGTAAGCAGCAGCTGAAATAAAAAAGCGTTTATTACTAAAATTACACATTTTGTTATTTTAATATTATTGTTTTCAATTTCTACAGTATAGTGTTTTGGTCCTAAGATATCTCAGGATTCAGTAGTACCATTCGTATCTAAGTAAAAAAGTATCTATATTTACTGTTTTAGCATTATGTCGGTAAAAAAATACCACTTCGACGCAGCGATTTGATTATACGAGACGATGCGATGACGTTGCACATTGTATCTAATTTCGTCTGTTTTAATGTTATTGCCATCCAAACTAAAGTGTATCAATTTGTAAAATGTTATCTGTCTACGTCGTAGCTCGTGTAGACCTTTGCTACGTCGTAGGTCTGCTACGCCGTCATAGCTCACGTAGACCTTCTACGTCGTAGCTCAGCTACGTAGTACTTCTACGAAATTCGGTCAAAGCTCTGTTTCTTTCATTGTTTTAATTAACGTGTTTTGGCTTTTCAGTGTGACGTTTATATCTAGCTGAAAAAATATACATTTCGTTTGTCCTATACAATAATATGTGTTGCTGAATAGAATCAAAATTATAATGGTAATCGATCAACTACTTACCTGGGAAGAATGAACGATGTACCTACGTGTACCTACGATTACAATTGATGAAAAAATGAAGGGCAGCAAGACGTTGCTGTGAAAGTGGTTCAAAAATCATATTTTAATGTGCTCTTAAATAAATATGTTTAAGTTATTCATCTCATGTGTTGTTAATTTGTGCATTGTTTTCATCGTATAAATAAATGGGAAGGGAAATTACAACAGGACGGATATACATTCAGTGATTGGTACATTTGTTTCAGTAATTCTTAAATATAAGTTAGTTGAAGTAAACGAATAATGTAGAATAAGTATAGTACACGTGTTCGATAAATTGATGGACAAAACACTAGATAAATGAACATGAAGAGACCAAAATGAAAATAACTGGAAATCATTCATGACAGACAATGCAGATGAAAAAAAAAATCATGTAACAAACACAACATGACTACGAGGAATGAAAAATACATCAATTTATAACAACATAATTGATGCACCTGAAGAAAAATATGAAAGAAGAAATTAAGTCGATGATAGAGATATTATGGATGTTGCAGGTAATAGTAAGAAAGGGTTCAAGTTGACGTCTACAAATGCAGGAAGTCACCAACAGATTCTACTTTACAAGAACGCCACGGTACCTGCTCCACCTCATTACTATAGGCTACGTAAGTACGGTAAAGTCCTGCTTATATCATCCACGCTGAGGTCATCCAGCATTAAATCTGTTGTAACCAGAGACACCATTATATATCAAATATAAATCAGATTAGTTTGAATGAAAGGCCAATTTGTACAGCTTCAGGCATCGTATATACAGCGGCGTCGCACTAACCTAAGGGCCTGATCGGGTGCTTGTCCCAGAGGTAGGATCGTTTGACTGGTGACAGGTAGGAGTCTCTGATGTAAGAGGGGCTGCGGTCCCAGCGTGCGAGGGGCTTCAGCTCCGGCCAGTCGTACCAGAAGGGGTCCCGCGTGATCGCGGAGATCGGCAGCGAAGGGCTGGGGTTGAAAATGTCCGCCCAGGGTCGGCGCCTGCTGGCGCTGTACAGTGGCGCACCTACCGACCACAATTGTTTAGTACAGGGACAACAGAATCTCATTCTGTACTTCGTCATCGCCTACGAATCATGCAAGCATTCGGCCATGCAAATGAAACTGATCGGTTATAAAATATATTACGATATTATTTATATCAACGTACGATAGGCGTACGATCACCCCACTATACAGTTTTATTTATAATTTTGGTGATGAAATTACAGCTCATGCTACAAATACATGTATATATTGAAAAACATTTGGTAGGATGCTCAAATTCAGTTCATGTTTGTTAATAGCGATTTGGTACATTGAAATGATCGGTCGCTTGAATTGTACCCGTGACTTTGATGGTACTTGATACATGCTCTCGTGCTGTGTCGTATATGAAGAAGAACACATAACACTCAGTCGTCGTTACACTACGAAAGGAACATTAGAATGCCCGTGAACAAGAAGTCTTGTTGTCTCGTTCACTAAATGATAGAAAAAGTTACTAACTACATACTTTCACTGATGAAATTTTGTAAAAGGATATAAATAGAAAGATTTGCAAAACTCAAAGATGTCAACTGTTTATCGGGGTACAAATGAGGCCGTGACGAAGATACAGGATGTGAGGGTCTGTTCCCTTACCGTCGGAGTCGTATGCGACCTCGCAGTCGCGAGGAGGGCTAATCCGGGGCTTCACGGGCGTGGGGGATCGGCCCCTCAGGGAGCGGTCGAAACCAGCCCATTTCTCCGCATCAGCGAAAAACGGATCCTTTTTGAACACGTCCGACGCCCATCCTTCATCCAAGTCTTATGATCAATACCAACAATAACAAAGAAAAGAATCCGACGACCGAATTCAACTGGATACCCTCAACATTTGTAGAGTGTTGTGTTCTTGCGACGGTGATTTATATGCAGTGAACTAGTGAACGCTCTGTATGTTGCTTGCATATATTTACAATGCAGCTCATGCACATTTCAATCACCAAATATACCAACGTCGGTGCCAGCACTGACACACATTCACTTGAATAATTTACACAACATTGATTGGAGAAAGGTGCTAATCTACAAAATCAAAACACGAATTGGTCTTTTAAATTTTAATACAAAATACTTATTTTTATTGTTAGATTTGTACTGATCCACAAAATTATAGGGTAGGTATATGAATACAGTTTGTATCTACAAAGTTACATCATTCTTGTTCAGATAATTCGATTTTAACTTAACAAAGTCAACAATAACGGCAAGGAAGGGCTTAATTTTATAGTGATAGTAGAGCTATTGCCAAAATGATAGTAAATTATTAGTTAAGTACAATAACAAAAACTAAAAAATATATGACAAAATTCAATTATCAATACAAATAAGATTAAATTTAGAGCTCTTACAGGCAAACCATAACTAAGCCTTTCCAGTTATTCACCTAAGTAAATATTAGATGGTAGGTAATCGGATACTGCTCTACATTGGACTGTGTCGAGACACACAAATCGGATTCAAACGAGTGTTGAATCTAACAGGTGAATGTTGTCCCGTGTGCTGTCAATAATCCTGCATCCAGGTTATAGGAGAGTCGGTGATCGTAGAACGTTGAATGAACTTTACAGTCGATCACTCGCGCTCAGCCTATGGCGTGGATACAGGGCCACGACGTCCCCTCTGCGCGCTCGTACGAACAATCAGTCTATCCGAGACACTAAAGAAGACTATAGTGCTTGCAGGTGTAGGAGACACAAAGCGAACGCCGTGTACTTAACCTATCTAGTCTAGTAGAAAGTTAGTATTTACCTGTTCCCCAGTGGGGCTTGTTGTCGGGCTCGTATTCGACGCCTTTAAGGCTCCTGGGGGCGCTCAGGGAGCGGAACCTGGAGGGTTCGAAAGCGGGGGCGGAGATGCTGAGGTCGGTGATGGGGTAGGCACGGTCCTTTAGGTACAGTCCGTAGCGGGATGGGTACAGCCTGTCGATGGCGGACAGACGGTCAAGATGTTCTTGCCATGCCTTGTGCGCGTCGAAGGGGTCGACACCTCGTCTGGAGCGCCTCGGTACGTGGTAAACTAGAGGAATTAACACGCGTTAGGATTTGTGTTTTTTGATTGGGTTTAAAATCGGAAAACAGTTTTCAAGTAGGTTTTTATTTATATAAGTTTTTTTCAAATTTAAATTTTTTACGCATTTCACACAGGATTGGTTCATAAATCCCATAGTTTATTAAACTCGGTTTTTAAATTGATCCTTTTAGTAGGATTTTGAATATTATGACTTGAGAATAGAAGTTACAATAGAGAGAAAAACATCATAAAATCCAAAAATGATATGGTTATTCGTTAGTAGTTGGAAGCATATTAGTAAATTTTAATAAGCAAGGCAAAAGATGAGAATAGTCAATGATTAAGGGTTGTCTATGGTAAAATACATGAAAACCTGAATTGTTCATAGAACTCACCTCTTCAAAACATTCCTGGGGAAGCTTGGAATGTCAATAGCGACAGTTAAATAAATAACAATATAATTTAGGTATAACTAAACGGGGTCTAAATAAAACATTGACCTGATAAATGCTAGAAGATCGAAGAATGAGAGACATCGACGTAACATTCATGGAATTATGTACAAGTGTAAATGATATTATGTTCAAGAGGTGATTTCTCTGCCGAGCGGATATGAAGCCCTTTTACCATGCGTATGTACCCGACTGCGCAAGAAGGAGGGTTATGTTTTTTAGTAAAATTGATACTTGCACAAGCATTACTAAACATCTACGCTGCACAATAGTAAGATCACATAAACATTTTGGTCAACTTAAAATGGACAGACACTGGACGAAGACGGATAATTATTGTCAGATTTAATAGTGCATATGGTAAATAATCGAAAGTGTAATTACGACGCGCTTGATCGACAACAAAACGTACGAATGATTCACAGCCTGTGATCGTGTAACACCATGTTAATGTTAAATCGATTTAACAAATTCAATCTCCTAGCAGACAGGCTCTTTAATAAACGTTTTAGTTCATTTATTGATATAAAATTCTTCAATACAAATGTATAGAAAACATAATAGGTAACCCTCGAATCATAACTTTCGTTTTTTCTTTTCGAATATCAAGATGTTATACAATTAGATAGTGAATTTTCCCAGTTATGAGTCTAGAAATGTAGTAAATATACATAGCAAAGATGTGAATGTAAATTTACACTGCAGGGCGGCTTTTTCTCTCAGCTGAAACAATTGAAATCGTCTTGTGATTTTGGGGTTGATTCTATTTTGTCTACCAGTGGTTCCTGAAACTTGGATATCTTGCAAACAAGCGAAATATTGCGTCTCATTCTTTGTACAGATGTTGTTAATCAGTGACACTATATACAGTTTGTCTGTAGAATAAGAAAGAAGTTTTCCTCTTCTCTTTTCGACTCTATCGGTCAAAGGTTACAGTGTTGATTGCCAAACTATAGCGATGTAGCTTGCCAATCAATAACAGCCGTGCTCTTCCAATCTGTCAGCAGATTGGTCTATTTTGGTTAAATTAATTGTTGCTTAGAGACGGGTTGCCGATTGGCGAACTGGATTAGTGTAGCGTGTGTGTGTGATCTAGACAACTGCACGATGCGGAATCAACAAAACAATTAGCCTTTACATTACTGACAGATTCTCCAAGAGTCTTAGATAGTATAATTGTTTGTGCCAGACCTTTTCACAAGAGATTTCGAGATTTTACGTCTTTCATGACGCAAAAAATCACCGAAATAGGAAAGGCTTTGGTTGTATCCCGCAGGTGCAGTCTTGACTTCTTTGTGCACTTACTTGGCCGGTACCGGTCGAGGGAGCTAGGGTAGTTATGCGCGTAGATGGGACGAGGGGAGTATCCGTAGGTCTCGCGGTGCACCGGCAGGTAGCGGTAGCCGGGGACAGAGATCCTCTCAGCCGCGCCGATCGGGTCGTCGTAGATGGATTTGCTGTAAGGGTATGTGGACAGAAGCTCGGGGAACA
Organism: Eupithecia subfuscata; assembly: GCA_963564075.1. NCBI lineage: Eukaryota > Metazoa > Arthropoda > Insecta > Lepidoptera > Geometridae > Eupithecia > Eupithecia subfuscata. The sequence goes on from OY751106.1 coordinate 13,985,688, forward strand.
CGCTGCGGCGGGAAGGCCTGTATCTCTCCTCGGCTCTGATGTCTTCCGATCCTGTTGTATAAATGTTTATTATAGCGGATCCAATGTTGGCCGAGTCATCGCTAATGCTCTTTTTGATAACACATTTGACTGCCTACACAGGCCTAGTACCTTGACACCATTCAACGCTATCAACTCTGGGCTCAGTCTTATGTGACCAGCTGGGGTTTCAACTTGTCAGACTGTATGAACTTTCTATATAGCCGGTGACGATAGATATCTGTCATCGTTATTTCGACAAGTGGCCGTGTACAGCGACTCTCTTACTCGGAGATTTTAGTCTAGAATCGCCGAGTAAATGAGTAGGTGTTGGGTTTTAGTTTTACCTTTTAGAGAACGGACGAAGGATTGCCAGAATCTGGCTTTCTTCGACGCCGTCTCGTTTCTGCCGATCATCTCTAAGTGATTTTTAAACATGTTGGCGGCTTATGTCGTGCTCGTGGTCTGAAACAAGCATCACTGTTATTGATTGTGTTGCCGAGGTAACCTTGGGGCTGAAGATGAGAATGAGCTGAGCATCCAGGTGACATAATGTAGTACAATAGCGTGCCCGTTCCTCGTAAATAGAGCAATGACGTGAGGAGTGAGCAGATCTGCAAATAGCCGGCGACGGCGGCCGCCGAGTTGGAGCGTCGCCAGCGCAGCGTTCGGGAAACTTGAAAACTGTTTTCACAAATCTATGTTCATTGCTCAGCTATTTTCGAGTTTTCGTCGACCTTGTTGCGAGCTCCGTGGATAAGTCAGCGGCCTGCCGCAACTCTTAATTACGTAAGCGCAGTGACTGTTTTAAATTCTGTGCCCGGGAGTGCGAAGACGAACTAATGGGGGTGCATGGCCTCGGAGTATTTACGGTGCCGTTTCTCTACTCGTTAACAGAAAATGAAAACCAATAGAATTAATCTACCGAAATCAATCGAACGAAATAAAAGGATTCCCGACTGTGTCTGAATAAAATAAATAAAGAAAAAGCTATGAATTCAGCATCATTTAACATAGGTAATGATGTATCATAAATTTCCAGTTAATTTTCAAACATAGAACTGAACAAAAACAATTGAGCTAACCTCGTTTGCCAAATAACGGCTCATAAACGAGTGCGTCGTGCGACTCAATTTCTAATCTCAATCATAACTCAATCAAAGTTGACGGCAAATCATAACTTCCTAAACAAATGTGACTAGTCAAACCAACTTTACGATACGAAGTTTCAACGTGTGTCAGATATTCTAAATTCACTAACAGCAGTGCAGATGAAATAGATAGCAGATGATAAGAAACTCTCAGTGATGTTCGGAATGAGATCGAACGCGCTTTAGCAAGTCTGGCTGAAGTCATTAGCGTGGCATGCCAAGGTAGACTACTCTAACACTTGGGAAGCGATACAGTCGATCCGCTCTTATCTACCGAGAGACAATTTCTGATAAAGCTCACGTTTCAAATTGGTTTCAGAGTAGATTTTGTAATTTAATTTCCAGAATTTCAGAGATGCTTTTGAAATTGTATGAATTTCTATTGTTTGCTTAGCGCTTCCACAGTCTATTAATTTGTTGGTAGGGTAGGGTGGTCTATCTTTTCGTTTTGATTGTGAAGTTTAATGTTTTTCAGTTCGTTTGATTATAATTTTATATTAAACAACAAAGAAATCTACCAGTACTGTTCCAATGCTTAGAAATTATTTTATTATTGATCGGATTAGCGTTAAATCCAATTATGTCTAAACTTAGACTTCTAGAACTTATTAAAAATCTCATAGCAGACTAAAGGTCGTAGCCATTTGGAGCACCTACCTATGCCAAGGTGTTGTTCAATCAATCACAAAGATTGATCTCTAATCACAATTGATTATTGACATCAACTTTTATTAATTAGACAATTAATACAACAACATTTGTTTACAAATAAGGCCAAGATTCGAGGCCAATGTCAATTATGTTTGGGATGTGAGAATAATAAAGGAGAGATCTGTCAAAATGGATAGAACGCTTGATTCTTACGGTGGATTTAGGCCAAGGGAAAAGCAAAAATAATTTTTCGTTGCTTTCCTTTCTTTATAAAATGACCTAAAAATGCTTGTTCTATTTTTTTCGTTTTGTCTACAGTTTAAACAAAATAGGAACTCGAATTCTAACTCCTAGGTACATAAAAGATTCGAAGGTTAGGCCACCCGTGGGAACCTATGAGCTAGAAAAAACGTCTGGTTGTGAAACTGTTACAAAAATACTTGTGTCGATTTGGCGGATTGCAAATTTGGCGCGAGAGGGCGCGGCCCGAAATAGGACGCTCGGATCAGATTCACAGCATTCCGGGATCTCGCATTGTCGCGCCCACCTGTAGTCGACCTCTTTGCTCGCTCGATACACCATTACATACCTAACACCTATGAACATAGATACTTAAGTTCTAGGGCGAATAAATTTAGCCATGGAACAATAGTTTTCCAAAAAAAATCTTCTTTTCTGTCAGACAATAAAAGAGTTTGTAAGATAGTTGAGTAAGAGGTTATTTAAAATAATTTAAAAGAAAATAGAAAAAGTTTCCCAAACTTTTGTTATATAATAAACGTACCTACAGAACAAACATCGTGGTTTTGTTTAATATTCAATCAGTAGAATATTAGTGCAATTTGTAATGTTTTTATATTAAGGAACGAATTATCAGATGGTTTTATAAAACTACATGAAAAAATAATGTTTTTCTCTTTAATCATCATATAATGCTTATTAAATAACAGCTTATTTGTTCACTACTTGTAGAATACAATAAGCTTTCTGCATTTAGCAGTTAGCAATTTAAGGTAAAGGTGTTTTAATAGAAAAAACCTGAAATATATATCAAGTTCTTTGTATTATAAAGTTTGACTTACGTGTTCCTGTAGGTACTACCGTTATGATCACCGCTTATCTAAACAATACCTCACACGAGAAGCAACGAGCGAGAGAGCGATACAATTGCGCAACGAGAGAGCGAGACGGCTACACTTTTCCGGGACACTAGGGTTGTACCAACTTGACTCTTAAGACCCCCGCCAAAAACACGACCTACTTTTAAAACGCACGGAACTTGAAAATGACAAATTAGCACTGGTAAGTATCTTACCGATTTAATAATGGTCGTATATATTAGGTGTGGTTTCGCTGACGAGCCGACGTCGAGTGTCGGTCCAGGGCGGGCGCGCACTGACGGCGGGCCGCCCGGCCGCGCGAGCCGCCCGCCTTCCCTTCCCCGCCCGCCTAGCCTACCGATAAACATTCACATTTTAAAAACGTTTCATGAGTCGAGTTTCAGATTGAATTAAAGCTTAGCTTTTCCCTTTACCTGAGACTGCCTCCTACAGTTTGAATTAACACCTCAAAATATCATAAATTGATGAAAGTCACAGCAGTAAATGGCCTTATTTTTATACATCTTAGCAATTCACAAGATGGTGACTACCTACCTGAAAATTCGAAAGTGACTCAAGTGCAAATTCTCTTCTCATGAATCATAATTATTTGCGTTTAATTGATATTGCCTACCATTATATTACTCAAATAATATTACCGAACTTCAAGCTCTAACAACAATGCCTGCCTTTCTAATAAAGATAAACCTATACTTTTTTGATGATTTATTGAACGATATGATAAATTGCACGAAAATCACTAACTTTTACGAAAATTCTGAAAATTTATTTATCCGGGCTTATTTTCAACGCGTTATAAAATCATCGCAGAAACATGAAACGTGAAACATTGTAAATTGTAGCAATTTCAACAAGAATTAGTACCGTAATCGTAAAATCTTTGCCATCTATCACGACTAACAGGATGTTTAGATCTAAGATGATTTACTGCACTGTTTGGAATTATGGAACCGTTGGCTGAGCCTCGGTGCTGTAAGTATTCTGTGTAATTTTGGCTGTAAATGTGATAGTGATAGATAATCTATCTACTCTGTCCGTGAGCACCTTCTACTAGGTATATAAGGGCATCTGTCTATTGCGCCATTCTATTCGGTTCTGTGCCACCCTAAAAGACTCCTTTCCGGCTATCCTAACGATGTCGTTTGACCATCATGTACAACAAAAGACCAACTAACATAGCTAACAGTTACAACGAAACCTCGCATAATACAAGATATCTGAAAAGAAACGAAATCATGATTACATAAAAATTTTAAAAATCATAGAACTTATAGGAAGACTCGGTTAATAAATTATAATAGTTCTCCTATAAAAAAAATACTAAAAGCTGGCGAACCCTGTTAGTTTTTCGTATACTGAAGGCATGGATTTGTGAGGTCAGTGTGGTCACAGATATTATAATACTATACGTGTGGTTAATTGTATCAATAAACAAAAGACAATCGCGCCATCTTTTAAAAATTTAGGTACCAGCCTTTTCCACTTCGATGTTGACTTTCTGGTGTAGTCTCAGTAGTCCGGTTACATTTAATTGAACCGAACTGAGTCGCTCGATGTATCAGTAGCCCGGTTGCTTAATTGAACCGGACTACTGATACCTTTTTGCTTTAGTAAATAAAATAGTTTATTCAAAATAACTTAGAGACCTTATATTATAATGATTTCAAATAACACCTGTGCCTGAACTAATGCGGCATATCTTATTTATTTAATCAAGGCAACCGCAACATAAAATGGAATTTAATGCAAAAATGTACTTACCTGCTGTCTACAGCGTGCTCCGAAATGGATAAAATAAGCCGGAACGATAGTCGTCGAAACCTGGAAAATCGCAGAACAAAAGTTGTTTGCCGGGGGTGCAGCATCACCTACTTAGTTACCCTACTACGGAGCATCTTGTAGAAAAAGTGTTCAAAACAAGCGTGCACAATAGATTGCTCGAGTTATCTATTTAAGTGTAGAGAAAATTCAAATCATGACTTAACAAAATCTTCAGACTTAATTTTAATCAGAAAATTTGATTAATGTTGTTGTGACATTTGTTCGGATATTCTCATATGTACTTCTGTGTTTCAATTTCAATGTATTTAATTTGTAGCTTTCAGCTTTTTAAGTTGATTTATATTTGTTTTCAACGAATATAGAGACAACGAGGCCAGCAGGCGTCGCCATCATTGAAACCTAACCTTGGCATAAATTATTTAATTTTGCGCATTTCTTTATGAAATACGTTATAATAAATACGGGTATTCATTAGATTGGACTGCCTCGTGGGTTTAGCGGTCAGCTTGTTCAACCGCTGATTATGAGGTCCTGGGTTCAAATCCCGGGTCGGGCCAATAGTTGTTATTGGGGTTTTTTTGGCATGAAAAATTCACAGTAGCAACCCGGAGTCAGGAAGTTGGCGGTGTAACACCCCCGTGCCTCGGAAAGCACGTTGGTCCTGCGCTTGAGTTCTCCCCGGTCGTATCGGTCTGCCGTCCCATCGGATTATGAGAGTGAGGGAATAGAGAGTGCACCTGTGTTTGCGCACACACTTGTGCACTATGAATGTCCTGCGCATTTGATCTGGCTAGTCTCCGATAAGACTGGCCGCCGTGGTCGAAATTCGGCTTGGAGGATATCATCATCACGGGTATTTATGGGACGACACCGTACAACACAAAGGCCATGATTGGATGCTGAGGGCTCGAGACCGCCTAGAGTGGAGGCCATTGGAGAAGGCCTTGGACTCCCAGAAATGGATCCATGACAGACCGCGATTATGGTGATGAAATACGGGTCTGTCTTATAATGAGAATGTTTTAACTTCAACTGTCAAAACCTAACGTAGAGGTATCTACGTTAGGTATAACAAGAAGGCGTGATCTATGGTAGCTAATACAGATACAGCAGATAGTTTATTGACCAAATTATTACATTTTTTCATACATAGTTTCTAGAATTCACTATGGGTGAAAAAAAAGCAAATAAAAATCGAAATCCTGAAGAACCAAATTAAAAATATTAAAAACCCCCCGACAGATTTTCATTAAACATGGCTAAAAACACTCGGGATAAAATTATATAAAACAAAAAAACTAAACGAAAATCAGTTCATCCGTTTGGGAGCTACGATACCACAGACATATATACACAGACACGTTTAACTTATAACAACCCTCTCTTTTTGCGTCGGGGGAAAAATAAGAAACAGCAAAACAAAATTCAAAATAATGTAGGTAAGTACTTAAGTGACTAATTTGGTTGTAATGTTGTTCCTGTTTACGCAGACAAGGTAGATAGAGATGTTGATACGGACTTCTTGTTCTACATATTTATAAAACACTAACGGCTCGTCCCGGCTTCGCACGAGTGGACATTTATTTTTTAAAATATTTCAATATATCCTATGTTACTCAGGGATAATGTAGCATTCTAATGGTGAAAGAATTTTTGAAATCGGTACAGTAGTTTTTGAGTTTATTCGTTACAACAAATCTTTCCTCTTTATAATATTAGTGTAGATAGTCACAACTTTTACCACTCCATTTGGCGTGAGATAGGGCCAAGTAGAAGTCACGTCTTTTCCCTGTCCTTATAAGGATAGGAGTATTATGACTTGTGAATGCAGTATATAACTTCTGAGCCATATCTACTTATAATCAGTTGCCCATTAGCCAGTGACGTCTGCACTTCAATGGACGTATTTCCAATCGCTGGCGTTTTGCGATTATGTTTACATATCGAGCATAGTACATGCAAAGTAGTATCGCTAATGTTGGTTAAGTATTAATTTATTTTTCTAAAAGAAAATGTACCTGCGCTATTGTTAAGTTACTAGACACTGTATAAATATAAACCAACGAATCTGATAACCCACATTTTAAAGAATCTGATGATTATAGACCTTTGAACAGAATTTGATTCTACGTAATATATGTATATATATAAATATATATACATACGCTTACAAATTGCATTCACTCCAGTTAAGGAAGCTTACCTACATTATTATTTTATAATTTTTAGTTTATTATATTATACATAATATGTCAGTCATTTTATAAAATGAATAACTCATTTTATAAAATGACTGATATATTATGTATATCCTTCATTTTTATCGTTCATTAGTATCGAACATGTTCGTAGCACTATGGCCTACGAGCAATTTGCTACAAAGTGCTACGAAGGTTAAAGAATACAGTTAATTTCTAATACAGTTAGTACCAAAAGTTGGGTAAATTTTTTGTAGGTATATCTGGCTATACTGGCATTATTTTTTTAATGTATTTCGTAGTACTTGCTACGAAAAGTTACAATGCGAGTGTACGATAGAAATCGAACGCTCATAAAAGTGAAAAACCTATGTTCAGCGAAAGGTTACCAAAAATTTTAAAGTTTCAGTTGTAGTATATTTTTGAACAACCGGTATGAATATGGTTCTGGGCAGCTCTTTCTTCTGTGGTCGTTTAAAAACTGTATTTCATGAAACAGGGTCTTCCCCATTGCAAAATATTTCGCTTTCAGCGAGAAGGCTGCATATTTTATTATTTCACTACATTATTTTTAATATATTAGGTTTTATAAATAAATAAATAAATAATGCTGGACAATTCACACAGCATTATCTAGCCCCAAGGTAAGCAGAGCTTGTGTTATGGGTACTAGATAACTGATATACATAATACAATACAATATTGTGTTGACAATAAAGATTTATTCGTTAATTACTTTTTCTCGTGTCCTGTGATGAAACAGGTGATGAATGAGCTCCAACATACGCGTGTAACACTAGTGTTACACGCATATGTTCGCAACTGAAGCTCTGTATCGATGCACTGTGCCACCTCTTTAGTAGGTATTTGTAATGTCTGGCCGTGGCGTCACCGGCTTCAGTTGCCCACGTGTTTCACCCTGAAAAATCACGTTTTATATAATTTTGGCGCGCATTCAAGACGCTTGAAATAGCTAGACTATAAACAGATGAAGATAACACTTGGAAGCGACTTCCGATGCTGTTCTTTTCCTTTGTTACTAGCGTAGGATTTTATGCAAAAAGTTGGCAAAATGTTAATTTTTAGAAAAATTTACATTTGCCATTTGCATTTGATGTTATGTTATATTTTCAAGTCTTGTCCACCATTTCAGTAAAATAAAATGTGTTACTGTGAACATAATATAATTTCTGTTTAAAGAATTGCTGTTTAGGTGACGAAAACGTTTTACAGTCTTATATGTAGGTATGTAAGGTATCCTCCACAAAGCTAATATTCACTACAAGCATTTTCCGAAGATTTTTTCTAATACGATTTTTACAAGTTTGATTATGTGTTATTTTGTTTGAATAGTGGTATATGAGATCTTATTAGGTACATATACCTAATAAGATCTCTTATACTACTTATGATTGGGACTAGTCAAACCCCAGAGCCAAAAGAGATATCAGTGATCGATGTTGAAATCCATCTCATTACTCTTCGTGGTTCGTAGTTCAGTTCATTAAGCAGATCATTATTTACACGCTTCAACGACTATAAAACTCGGAGTATTTTTTAGTTATTTATTATTCTGGTTGAGAATATGGCTAGTGTTTGCATTAATGAAGTAATAAGGTTAAAAATAGCCCGAGTTGCATTGTCAGCGCGCGAAGTTTGGGACAAGGCAGCGTACCTACCATAAACTTAGGTACGCATGAATCAGACAAAAAAAAATCAGCTCATTTGCTCATTTTGGAATAACATTCAAAGTTACTTTAAAAATGGTCTACACACCAAAATCGCCAGCTCGGGGACATCATAATACTGTCGGCTGCACAATACTCATTATACTAAAATGTCGTATCAACCCGCCCCGGGCTGTGTCGGCGGGTTCGGTGTGTAAGTACCTAGTTTTTTTTTTTTTACTATAAAAACTTTCGTAGTTTGACGAATTCAAGCGGGTTAACTACGAACCTATTTTGTGTTGGAAGAACACCAACGTTTCATCCCTTAACGAGGGACTTCATCAGGGATACCTAGATTTTAATAAACTTTCCAGGTATGCACCACGTTAGCCAAGCCGAGCGCTAAAGCGAGTTTTTATTATAGATTTATATGGGTTTAGATATTGATCTATCATACTGATAATTGATCTACCGAAACCATTTGCCTTGTTTTGACACGTGCCCTTTTCATATTGCGAGAGCGAGTATGACCGCTATGAAAGATTTATCTGTTCCAATAGGATAACATAATTAAACTGTAGCGATTCTCGTAGCAAGTATGTAGGAAAGGTACGTACCTCTTTTTGTATACATTCTTATAATTTTTCTGTTTTTTATAAAAAAAATACTACATCTACCTAGTTTTCTAAAGTAAGGCAAAACAGGGAATCATTATCAAAATGCGATTTACAAAAACTGCTTACGATTGAATAAATGTTTATAGAACTGGATGTTCTATGAATTAAATACCTAAACTTTATAAATTAATAAACAAGTTCGTTTATCTTTTGGGTAAGTGGAAGTAGCCAAGTGTTTAGATATTTCTTATTGAAAATGATAATGATATTGAAGTCTATTGTTTCAACCACGTACACGAATGTTTTATCTAATAAACATTAAGTTCCTATACCTACCGATATTTATGATTGCTAGCTATACCACCCAACCCCACTCGTATGGATGAACTGGCATTTGCTTGTTAAGTCACTCTATTTTATTATTTTACTAATTTGTTTCATTTTATAAAAGGTACTAATTTAATACGGATAAGGTAGGTACGTATGTTTTGTAAGGGATATCAGTTCTATATATATTTAACAAATAAAGTGTGTATTGATTAATATCATAGTGTTATGTTGTGTAAGGCTGGTAGTAAACGAACGTCGAGAACGACGACAAAATTTTTGAGTTGTACGTCGCGTAAAATGAGTCGCTTCATACAAAAATAACAGTCGTCTTTGTGCCACACGGCCGTCGAAATAAACTGCTATCTAACCTAAAGCTTGTCATAATTTTCTACCACCGTAATCAATGAAGTATGATGCCCGTGCTTCACCAAAGCGGAGAAGACCAGAGGAGAGGAGATGTGATTTAAACAACCAATAGAACGTCTTTATTCACACATCGCGTCTCCGCTTAGCTTCAGTGGATACAACCGAGCAGAGATTTCTCAAATTTGTATGACGCGATCGAAGCGGAGTAAGCTGTGTCTCGCCGAGATTGTACTGGGCGGTGTATTAAAGCGGATATGTGAACTGTGCCTTGCGAGCTGGCGACGTGCCGTGCCGGCGCGACGGACGGCACGCAGCGGAGGAGAGATGTGTCTAGTAGAGATGTGTCCTCAACAAACATCCAACGCTCGCCGCACGCAGCTTAGTTCCGCTCTATCCAGCACACATCTCCGCTTAAGCCAGCATACATCTCCGCTTTAGCCAGCACTCACCTCCGCTTTAGCTAACACACATCTACGCTTTAGCCAGCACACGTCTCCGCTCCAGTCTAGCCAGTACACATCTCCGCAGAGCATAACTGAGAAACGTCTGTTCTCTCTGTTCATTTCGGAGATGTCCGAAGAGGAGACAAGAACATTTGTGCTTTGGTGGATTCCGGGCCTTATAGTTACTAAATTAACTGACAACACTGACCGTATTATTTGCTACCTAAAGTGATTTGCTGTCTAAGTTCCACTGTGTATTTCAGTCGAGACGAGCACTATTTGTTAAGCCTATAATCGTTTCTAAACATAACCAAAACGAAAACCAAAGTTTTGGCAAGCGACTCGGTGTTTCTGCGAACGGCTATTATTTACGGAAATAAATCTTATAATCGAAGCGTTGCGTTGGTTGATTTGAACAGCCGATTGAATGGTCATGCGTTACAGATCTATCTTTGGATGATAGGCACAAATAAATAAACAACGCTGGACGACACAGCATCATGCCCAAACTGGCATCATATCACAGCACAAGCTCTGCTTAGCTTGGGGCTCGATACTTTGTGAATTATCCTGCATTATATTAAAAAAAACAATCTAGCCCCAAATGGAGCCACCAATTCTGCGTATTTTGAGGCAATAATACAACCACATGATCTAGCTTAGCTAGCTGATGCGATGTGAATTGTCCAGCATTATATATTATTATGACTAAATACTTATGAGAACATTTGAAGACCGCCTAAACAACTTAGAGGATCCAACAAGATTTGTTTACTTTAATGTTTTTTGTCCATCCAATAGATAGAGACTATCTAGAAATTTGTGATTTTTACAGCTGTGCAATTTTTGACTCTGTCTTGCCTGGGACATTGATTAAGACTGGCTTAGCACCCAGACCTCTCAGTTTCTCATTCAGATTCTGATCCTTGCAAAGCTGCGGGCTTCTTATAGTCACTAGTCGTCAAAAAGGTAATTTTTATTTAAGTAAGGACATCCAACATCAGCCCACAAAGCAAGATATCTGACATATTTTGGGTCATAAGTGCTATGTGTCTCTATATTATAATAAGTCTATGTATAGGACGTCTCAGCATGCAAAAAAACATAACAACGTTTTTTTTAATGGACGTTTCAAATTATCTGTTTATTTAGAAAGTAAATATGCAAAATAATAGAAAACAAGTGCTCAAGTCTAAAATTTTATAATTAGAATGAGATCATTACATGGTAATGAAAGGATGTTTGTGATAATCAGTTGCCAACATCGTAGTTCTGGTTTCCGGAATCTGTTCGGAAACTTCACAATGACTTCCCACAGAACAGAACCGTTTTAGTGCCAATAAACATCACGGAATGTTATGAAGGTGATGAATCTAACGTGGAACCATCAGTTCGAATCAATGCAAAATTGTATGGGATTCTAATTTTGGTTTTCGTAATAGTCACCGAAGCTAGTGCCACCAAAAAATGGATTCGTAAACCATCTTCCGTGGATGCAATGATATGAAAAAAATGGAAAAAATGCTGTACGATATTATACACACTGCATCTAGCTCCAAAGTAAGTAGAACTTGAGTTAAGGGCACTAAATAACTAAATACATTACATAATGTAAGTTAAGATATTTTAAATATTAATAGAAAACACCGAGGACACATGGAATAAATATCTACAAACATTTGTCCCGAGGTGGGAATCGAACTCGCAACGTCCTGCGTCGCAGGCAGACTTTCGCTGTAATACAGAGGCGGTGAGCAACAGATGTCAATGATGTTGAAAAAATTACCAGTTTTCGTCGATCGATCTCCATCAATATTGAACCTATACCTATACCACTAACTATATTGAGAATACCTACATTGATTTATAATTATTAAAATGAAGTATTTTCACGACTTATGCCGGCAGTTTCATCGGTTACTATTAAAATTTCACCATTTGTTGGTGAACTCGGGTTAGATTAGAGTTCACCAATTGATGGTTAAATTTTAAAAATTTAATTAAGTCAAATTAATTTTGACACCAATTTTCATACATAATTGACGTTTTATGTATGAAAATTAGTGTCAAAATTAATTTGACTTAATTAAATTTTACCGAAGAAGCTGCCTAAATATCCGATTATCTTATGTTGAACACCAAAAGATAATCGGCCTCAAGCAAGTAGGTAGTTAAAATACTTTTAACTACGTTTAATGACTCAGTCAGGTCTTGTAATTAGAACTATTAAAGCTATTTCATCTCATACTTATTCGCACAATTAAGATCTCCCCACACTAGGTCTAAATTCATTAACCAGCCTATAAACTCTTGCTACAGTTGTCAGGAATAAGTTGTTGAATGAATTGTTGGTGTAAACTCAGTAGAGCATTTTATCACAGTAATAAATACTGCTTTTCATAAAGACCTATTTCTCAAAGGCTATTTTAGCAAATTATCTTACAGTTCAGGAAGTAAACAAGAATTTCATTAGTATAATAAGACTCTCTTTTGACAAGTTGGATACTGGTTAAAAGAGTTTTTCTGGTGGTTCTTGTTAGATTTTTTTTTTCAAGGGTATAAGTTCAAATCAGTTAACATTTTAAGTTGTAAGTAGGTATACTAGATTTTGTAGTGTTTAGTGTTTGACTTGACCAAGTGTGCCGTGTGAATTTATGGTAAAAGAAAATAAATTGCAATTTAATATCTTCCAAAAAAGGTAGCTTGTTGATGAAAATGTAATAACGTAAGTTTAATGAAGGATTTAATAAAATAATACTACTGGACAATTTCTTACACCAAAATAACACATTGATTAGGTTTGAGAAAATCGTACTTTACTGAACACTTAAATTTATTTTACTGTAAAATCGTAGTTTCAAAGAAATACCTCGTTCAGGGATGAAACGTTGTTGTTCTTCCATACAAATAAGGTTCGTAGTTAACCCACTTATATTTTACTTAAAAAATCTTTTATTTTCTTTTGTTGACATAACAATAAAATTATGAGATAAAACAAAACACTTCTTAGCAATTACGTAGATTGAGAAAAGATTATTAGTAAAAGCCTCATCACACTGGAGATTTGCGATTGCGCAGCGAGCACGCCACGGCGAGCACGCCACGACGACGCCGCGTCTACGCCGCGACGATGCAGCGTATATGCCGTGGCGTGATCGTCGCGCAATCGTATCGCTTTGAAATCGCTCGCAAATTGCCAGTGTGATTGGCGATTTGGGAGAGAAAATGCTTGTAAAATAACCCCTTAGAGCCTTCGTTATTTTACAAGCATTTTAGTACAAATACATGTTTCGTTGGTATTTGAATGAACACTAAACATTAGCCCCGTTCATATTATCAGCATGATGCGATGACGCCTATAAGTCGTATTTTAAGATATTCCAGCATTTGTTTACCAACAGAGAACATCTCTTATGTTCCTCGTGTACGCACAACGTTGTGTCTTGGCATCATAACTAATACGTGCCGATTAGAATAGTCGTGATGGAAATAAAAGTACTTAGGAACAGCACTCCAGTGGTTTGAAAGCTACTTATCAAACAGAACTCAAAAAACACGTATCGGGGACTTTGTGAGTGATGAAGCCCAAATAAAGTTTGGTGTGCCTCAGGGCAGTATTCTTGGACCCACCTTGTTTCTGATTTATCTAAATGACCTGTGCAATATCAATCTAAATAGCGGGAAAGTAGTCACATACGCTGACGACACGGTAGTTTTATTTCAGGCGAAAACATGGGAGGACGTCGCAATATTGATAAATCAAGGCTTGGACAAAATCTCAGAATGGTTAAAAACCAACTTGTTGACCATAAATATATTGAAAACCAAATATCTCAATTTCACGATAAACAGAAGCACGCGCCCAAAACAGCAGTTACAACTCAAAATCCATTCTGGTATTTGTAAAAATAAACACAAAATTAACTGTCACTGTTCAAACCTTCAACCGACGACTAAAATACGATATTTAGGTGTAATTCTTGATGAAAATATGTCTTGGTCAGAACACATTCAGAGCTTATCTGGTCGTATTAGAAAACTTATCTACATTTTTAAAAGGCTTCGTCATGCGCTTAGTCATAACGATTTAATTAGGGTGTACTGCAGCCTAGCACAATCTATCCTGACATACTGTATAAAAGCATGAGGATCAGCGAACAAAACACATCTAATAGAACTGGAGCGTGCTCAAAGAGCTTTACTAAAGGTACTGTGCTTCAAGCCGCGCCGATTCTCAACAACATCCCTGTACAAACTATGCTCGATCCTGACAGTCAGGCAGCTCTTTTTAAAAGAACTCATTGCTAGACAACATTCCCAAGCCAATAACACACTTGAACTAGCAAACAGAAAACGTCGCACTGACATTGTATTTAAATTACATACCGCAAAAACCAATTTTGGTAGAAAATCCCATAAAGTTTTAGGCCCCTTTATTTATAATAAATTAAACAATGCACTTTCTATGGTGAATTTAAATTATAAGGAACTCAATGCTAGAGTTACCAATCACCTAATTAATCTAACTTATAATGAAACAGAGGACCTTCTAGCTACGATTAAATAATACTCAGTGAAGAGATTTTATGAAGACTTATAAGTACAATATTTAATTATATACAAGCATATACCATAATTATGTGTACAACTTACAAAAGGATTTCACACACTGTTGCCCAGTCTCTCATGAGACTGGTGTCTACAGAAACACTTTCTTTCTATCAATACACGCACACACAAGCAAACACACACACACACATACACACAAAAACCCACGCGAGCACGCATTCATCCATTAACTATCAAACACACAAATACGCATAAACACACTACACAGGGTAGCGTCTCACTCCCCACCACCCTTACACCCAACTGCTCCCCAAGTGCATATAAAAAAAAAAAAACTAGTGTTAGTTATCTTTTAGTTAGGTGCCTTGTTATTATTTTTAAGTTTGTTATTATTTTTAAGTTACATTTTGTTTTGTTTACACTTTTATTTAATTTTCTCCCCTTGTTGTGTAGAGCAAATACCTACTACTTTCAATTAACTTAATTGACTTGATACTACCTTCTGTCATAGGCTTAGAGAGTCCAAAGCGAATCACTGTAACCTCGCCACACAGGCTCATCAGAGACCTAGTGCGAGGGACAGAGCTCTGCTAAGGCATTTAATTTAATTTGTTGAATAAATTTCTTTTTCTTTTCTTACTTTTAATAAGTAGGTACAGTTATAGAACTCTACATATTAAAACTAGTTTTAATAGGTAAAGACTTACCTGGCTCGGTGGTTGTGCCAAAATGAAAGATTCCAAGACTATTAGAAATTTGTATTGTAAAATTTTGCAATGAGTGAAAAATGGCAAGGCCATTAATGTAAGGAAGGACGTTATTTGTTGAAATGTTGAATACTCCACATACGCGAGTATAACCTGCGAGAGCGTATTGTCTTACTAAATTGATGTTTTATTTAGACCATAAAAATAAATCAACAAACCCTGGCATAAAAAGAGCTACCAGTTGACATAGGAGCTGACTTACAGCCAAAGACAATGCTATAACGGGAAAGAAACAATAGCCTCTCTCGCAAGGACGTGCTACGCGAATCCGTGGATATCGTAAGAGGCTAAGGAAACCTTTAAGAGGAAGGGCATCAGCTTCCTCATGTATATTTTTAACACCTCCGCTGCAAACATCTAGCCAAGCCAAGCACTAAGCGAGGAGATGGTATGGCGAGACCTGCTCGTTCGGGGAAGGCATTTCCAGCTGTGTGGTGCCGGCTTAGAGTTTGAACCACCCTAACTCTTTCCGCGGGTATCGTAAAAGGCGACTAAGGGATATCCACAGGGGGCGGGCAGCAGCGCCCACTGCAGAACAATTCTACCTCCTAACTGCGATCCCCAAACCGCTTGTTGATTATGGGCATTAGCCCCCATGAGATAAAAGCCAACAAGGCGCTTATCAGGGGGAGGCCTGCGTCCAGCAGTGGACCAATACAGGCTGTTGAGCTTGAGCTTGATGTCCAGCTGGACGTATGGCTGATGACTCTAATGAGGCTGATTATAACAGTATTAAATCAGACGGTTCTGTACACTTGACTTTAATCATCGTGTTACGTCGAGAAGAAACCGTACATGTGATAAATAATGTATTTTGTACGTAGAGACAGTGCCAATTGTAGAAACATATTGTGACTAAACATAAATTATTGGCTTTAGTCATAACATGCTAAAATATGGGTGTTAAAACAGAAGTTGTCATACCTGTGGCTATGTCTGTGTTCCTCATAAATATATCATCTGTACCTTTGTAAGCATACATACATATGTACACAATTAATAATACATGTACACACAGCGTCAGAATTAAGTAACTCCCCTGCATAAGACATGAAGGTTTCAATCCAAACCTGTTAAACGTAGGAGTTTTAAAAGTTGAAAATAAATTATTTTTTTATTTAGGTAACATAAAAACAGAACGAATAGACTAAAAAAATAATAATAATCGGATTCTTACCTGCATATTGTTATGCAGGTTGGTATATATGGTTACTTAATTCTGACGCTCTCTGTACGTGTCGAAATACAAACCTGAAGTGTCATCACGAGTGGTGATGACACGTTACGACACTACGAGTTTTAGGGCATTTCTATTCATGGCGACAAAGTACGTAATTTTCATATTATAACTATTGGTTGGTATTTTTGTCATTTTTTAGGAGATTTAAAGCCTGGTTGTCTTGAGCTTTATGCCTCACTCTATTCATCATTGTCCATTAACTAAGTTGATGGAATAAGAGAGGGGAGGTCTATGTCCAGGCCTCCCCTCTTTTATAGGACTAGAATTGGCTGATGATGATGATTAATTAAGAAGAAACATCAAATCAAAGCAGCTTTATTGATGACTCCCACTCATATTATTTAATTTACATAATAACACACACACAGTTACCTACTCTACAATTTTTATGCAAAATAAACACCGTTTGATGTGACCAATAAAAAATCCTGAAATGCCGACAAAACGCTTCTGTTTTTCTGTTGATCCGTTGAAAACGACGCGGATGTCGATCGCGTGGGTCGGCGCAAGCCATGGCGATACCACCAATATTGATAGATCCACCACCCCCCTTGGATCTTCCTCTAGATGTTCTAACTCTAGATTAGATAAGGGGGAGTTGGTAGAGTCAGAGAGGTCAGTCAGAGCTGGTTGTTTCGGTGTAATATAATATCGACTGACCTTGCTGCAAATAGTGCCGCCTACGCCTACTGAAGACGCGACCAGTCGACGTATGCTTTACTGATAGGAATTTCAATGTGATCTTTACGGATATTTTGACTGAATAAATATTCAGTTCCGCTATATGTCAATTACTATATTTTTTATTTGTTGGACGTCGATGGCAGATTGCCACAAATTAAACTACGTTTTAGTACAAATCAAGTGATGATAACATTAAAATTGTATAAATAACACTAAAATTGTACCTATTTGAAATGTTTCTAAATAATGATCCATAGGGCTTTCGTAGACCCTCTACGACGTAGCAAGTTACGAGACCAAAGAATGGACATTGCAATTATGGGGAACTTTTTTAAATTCGTATTATTTTATAAAAAATACAAATGAAGTAAATACGTAAAACGTATTTGGGTAGTAGAGCATCTTACAAACCGTATCACCGTATTCATATGCTAGGTATGAGAGGACCGTGTGAAAAATTTACATCATTGAAGTTTTACGCACTACAGAAAGGGAAAATGTGCGAATTATTTTGCTCTCTTAGCTGTGAACTGAGATGTACAAGGTGTGCCAATATTTATTAGCTTTACGAATCAGTTAATTCAAATGATTCGGTGGTAATCAGGCGCAAGAAATGTAATGGCAAGCCAAGAAGATATTAGAAAAAAATCGTTTTAGACTTTTCTATGTAAGAATGTAAGTGTGGGGAAATAAAACAAAAGGTAGGTACGCGATAAAAAAAGTTTTTAAGAATGTAAGCTTTACATAGGTATGCATTAGGTATTAGGTAATGAAATAAATATGGTTTGCAGGTGGCAGCTGTATGCCCCCATTTTCACATAGTTTTATTATCAAATAGTGGGAATAGTTGTATTTTTATTACGACGGTACTTGACTTTTTTATTTCTGCAGTAAAATACAACAAAGAAAGAAAATTCATAAAAAAACACAATATGCTTGACCTTATTTTTGACAGTTCACCCAAATATTTCAGTTTTATGACCACCTGTCACGTACGCCAAATAATTTTGACCTAGAATATAGTCTTCAGCGGAATTATATCATTACCCTTGGCCTAGCAAATGTTCTGTAACTGATATTATTAATTACTCGGTGAAAAGTCTATGAAAATTATGTTACTGAATTCATAATCCACTTATTCACATCTGCACACAGATTTGCTAGAGCAGTAAACAAATCCAACAGTTTTGCTACAAAAAATAATTCCTGAATAGCTATTATTTTATTATGCAGGCAGATGCTGAATGCGGCAATCTGAAGACAGGGCGCTATGGCGCTCATTAGGGGAGGCCCATGTCCAGCAGTGGACTAATATAGGCTGATGGTGATTAGGTATCTCATAATAATCATTCTCCATTTGAGCTACAAAAGTTTGTTGACTCTTCTATGAAACCAGCACTGCTTGCTATGGCATAGATAGGTACGAACACGAAAAATTATATCCATTCCGGAATGCAAAACTATACATACAACAAACGCGTAATTTCTAACCCACTTCAAAAACAGGAGCAGTTTCTACGCTCAGCTGCCCGTATATAATGTTTCTTTATTATTTTTGTATGTACCTAAGTGCGTTTGTCGATTTCTCCGTCTGTTATGGACGATGATTCTTACGCTATTGTATAGAAAGTGATTCCGTGATGCTTTCATAAAATTTATTCCCTAGGGATTATTTGTCCTGCAAGGCTTAACAAAAAACAGTGTAAATAAAAAGGAATTAAAAATACCTACGGTTTTCGTTTTTTCAAAACCATCAAATTATTATTTTCTAATTCTTACCCGCGACGGAACGGAAATGATATATGCGTTTAGTTGAGACGTTGTTTGTAGGTATGTGCACATCATTTAGCCCAATAAATAAACCAATCGTCCAACAGACTTTCACATTTATACATTGTAAGTAGATGCAGTTTGAATTGGGTCACGATTACTCACCACGACCCTGGCCGCTCAAGTGTTGTGCTACCGATGTAATCTGTTAACCTAAATTAAAATTACATAGGTATCTAAAGGTATACTTTCCTCTGTAAAGTTACATTCTTTTTGCAATAAAATGTTTTGGAAAATTAAGGAGTTAGGTACCTACCGGTAAGTAACGAAATTCCTATTCGGAGAAGGATTCCTTTTACGATTTATTGTTCATTATTCCTTTACAGAGATATCTACTGATTTCGGAGTTATTTATTACAATGTATAATGCTTTATCTGTATGTACCTATGAAAAGTTTCAAGCCCATCGGTTTGTAGAAACTCTACCTATACACGGCAATCATTCTTTTTTATGTCCTCTCGATGTTTTATTTCAAAGACTGTTTTAAGATCTTCCGAAGAAAATAAATTCGGCCCCAATGAACCGCAAACGGAATGCCAGTATGTTTTGAAAAGCAAATAAATCTCACAGAGCAGAATAAAAAGACCCTCAAGGAAACTCAGACCCCTCAGCGTTGACAGCTCGAGACTGCTTGAAGAGAAGCCGGAAGCACGTCAGTGGTTCGGACAGTTGCAGATGGCGCCACAATAGGAAAGTTACGGCAAGTTACGGTGCTGTCGGGAGTTTTGCGCATAGAAATGGCAACATTATGCATTGTTATACAAACTTTTGTAGCGTAATGCCCTCTACATGCGTACTCCAGTGATTCCCGGTGAACTTCCTCTCAAAGTTCGAAATCTAAACAGAAACGCTGACGAGTTTATTTTCGAACAAAGTATTTTTCAATGCGATCTTGCGTAACTGTTGAAATATTTTAACATGGACCTGAAATAACTGTGTAGGTATACTTACGTTGAAAAGATCTGCGTTTGTTGAAATAATTAGTTCGAATTCATGATTTACCAACGATAAGCTTACAAAGTAGTTGTATCTATTTTATATTATTAGGGGAACCAATTTCAGGTACTAGTTACCTGCTTAAAAATATAAGTATTAATTATATAAGTATGGTATACTCAATACCGTATTTTGTAATGAGAGTAAGGAAAAAAATCTTGAAAATAATTTGATCGGTACGTACCTAAACTTTGATGCTCATATTGAAAAAAAACAGCCAGTAACATGTCAGTAACTCGGTAACAAATAGTGCGATCGAAAGCACACAAAGGGAGCGGCTGTAAATGTTTGCCTGTCTGTAGGTACACGGTGTTGGCGCAAGAGCGTTCTCACACAGTGTTTGTACTATTTATTACGGTAATGGACGACTTCATTGCTCACCAGGTTAAATATTGCTTGACATTGACGATTAGTTTTAGGGTCAGTTAGTGGATCGCAAGTATAGTGTTGGTAAGTGAATGGCTCCTATCTTTTAGGTATTGTTATGAGCTCCATGTCTCTTACTTTACATAGCTCTACTTTGTTTCGATGACAAATACCATACTATAGTACCTACTGATAAAAAGGGCGAAGAGTTATCAAAAGAGGGCTAGTATTTCGAGTGAACGGTATTTATTTGAAGGTACATTTTAAAAGAGTTCCGAACGTTTTAGTAGGTAGGTTCTGTGTAGAGTAGATGGAGTAGCTCTATGTAGGTGTCGAAATGATTGAATAATAAAGAGTTTGTCATTTGATGTAGCCCCTGTGGCGCAGCGGGCGAAGGTCCGCCTGCGACGCAGAAGGTTGCGGGTTCGATTCCCGCCTCGGGACAAATGTTTGTACGATCTGCAGACATTTCTCCAGGGCGTTCTGGATGTTTTCTATGTATAATAAAAAATATCTATCTATTTAGTGTATTGTATTAAGTATATCAGTTATCTAGTACCCATAACACAAGCTCTGCTTAGCTTGGGGCTAGATAATGCTGTGTGAATTGTCCAGCATTATTTATTTTATTTATTTATTTATTGATGAGTCAATCTGTCAATGAAACACAATAACAGCATTGTAAAATTGTTATAACCTTGGATATTCTATGGTTTTGGGTTGATAATAGTAATTTTAAAATCAGCGGACGTCAAAAAAGCATTCACCACACGATACCATTTTCCAGATAATTATTAAACAACATTAATGCAACAGATAAAACAATCAAACATTTCAAAATCTAAAAACGTCATATATAACACCATTTTCTCTTAAATTAATTTTGATCGTAATAAGTTTGCGTAAGGTCGAGTTTCTATTGCATTATGTGAGTAGAGTGATGTATTTTATTACTGGCAACAATTTCAATTGTTTGCAGGGTGGTTCGGAAGATGGCGGCACGTGTCGTGCGCGTGCCGAATAGGGGTTGCATTATCCGTTAAATTTTCGTATCCGGATAATTCGGATAGTAGTGAGCCTTACTATTCGGATATTCGGATATTTCGGATAATTCGGATAATTGAAAAATATACATAAAAATTAAATTTAATCAAGGAAAATGGGTTTTTAAAGTATAAGTATTTATTAATTTATATTCAAAAAAGGTTACATTAAAGTTCTAATAAAATAAAAATAGAATTCGCATAGAAACTGAACACCATAGAGATTTAAAATTCTTTACTGTACGTTTGTTAGAAGCATCTTAGAATATGCATCACCGATTTGGAACCCTCGTTATGATGTTTATAATAAAAGAATCGAGCGCATTCAAATTAAGTTTATGAAGTACCTTTGTTTCCGTTTTAGAATTCCATACAGTTCAGCAAATTACCTCGATTTATGTAAGCAATTTCACATTCTCCCTCTTTCCAAGCGGCGTGAGATCGCCGACTATCTTTTATATCTAAAATCACGTCGAATAATATTAATTGTCCCAATTTGCTTAAAAAAATTAAGCTTAACGTTCCCTGCAAACCTATCAGAGTTAACCCCCCTATTTACGTTCCCCATGCTGGCACTAACTACTGACAAAATTCCTTCTTGTGGCGAGCGAGTAATAATTTTAACAAATTGAGTAAGCAATTTGACCTGGATTTATTCTGCACAAGTGTCAGCTCGGCCAGGCGGCGGCTTAGAGGAGAGTTTTTTGGTGCCAATGATGATGATAAATATGAAGTCTAAATTTTTTGTAATGTAGATCCTAATCTAGCTATGTTTTTTAGAGATGATGCATGTTAACTAGTCACATCATGTTCATAGTCTTTTTCATTTTAATAATCCACCATTATCCATAAAAACCTTCAATAAGCTTTCTGGTACTTATTAATTTGTAATTCTGTTAATTTTTAAGCCTTTGGTTTTCCCAAAAAAAATTAAAAATAAGAGTATCGATCGAATGGGTTGAAAAACTATAATATCTATGAAATAAAAACAGTTTACTTCTTTCCATCGAACTTATTTTTTAACAACGAACGAACGTAAATCAACTTCCTATTTTAATAGGTACTCTAAAATGATTTTAACAAAGAACCAACACAGTCACGAGATCAAACTTACGAATGTACACATACAGTTATGTTATAGTAGTGTGTGTGGGGTAGCTGTGCTGCGTGCGCGGAGATCAGTCTGTGTCGGCGTCGTCGAATCACTGACCAAACCAGTGTCAACGCTAGTGATGCGTTTGCGCGCTACCGCTAGTGTAGGTCTTGCTTGTTTATAGCTTCCAGATTCAGAAACACGCCCGAATCATTACATGTATATTCTTAACAACACAAAGTATTGTATGCATTATATATAACATTTCTAAAATGCTGGATGCGGTGTACCGTTGTGTCGTGAATTAGAAAAATCAGCTGTAGGTACCTATCCGTATTATTCGTTTTATCCGGATAAAGGAGCTCCCATTATCCGGATATGAAAATTAGCGGATATCCGGATAATTCGAATATCCGGATATCCGGATTGCAATCCCTAGTGCCGAAGCGTCGCCGGAAGCTCGGGAATACGCCCGCGAAACAATACCTTCGCGTAAATTGAAATAAATAGACATGGGACTACCTGCTCTTTGTTTTGGAAAACAAAATTCACGGGTCATCGCATACGATAAGTGCTTTCAAAGTTGTGCTTAGGCGGGTTGCATGAGTCGACTGAAACCTATTAGACTTGTAACGCAGTATGGCCGCGGATAAGAGGATGTTGAAAATTGTTGCATAAACATTTTTCATGCAATTGTGTGAAGTATTTCACTAAGAAAGGTAAGAAAAGACTTTACATATTGTTTACCTACTTTGGTACTATAAAACGCCACCGAACAAATTAGGAACTTTCATCGTTTGGTTATTCCAAACGATGAAAGATTTGTTCGGTTGATATTTCTTTACCTTTCATAAGATGCGGATGCATCCATCCGCATCATCGAGAAATATCAACCGAACAAATTAGGAACTTTCATTGTCATTTTTATTTATTCATAAAGTTTCAGGTTTTGACATATCTTAAAAGTATTTTGATAGTAACTACTACCAAAACCTGCCTTTACTGGCGTGTGAATATAATTTTAGAATTAAAATTAATAGGTATAGATTGCATGTGAAAGTACAAATTAAATAACCAATAGAAGAAACATTTTAAACATAAGCATGCAAAACCAACCATAAAAATAGGTACCTACAGTTTATATTGAAAGAATTCATTTATACTACCTATATAGATATTTTACACTACACCTACTCAGAAAGTTGCTTATTCCTTTTCCAAAGATAAGGTAGAAAGTACGCCATTACAGGCGTGCTGAAATGCGGGAGGGAAAACTCAATTTCATTTCTCACGCGTTTAGCGGGAGAGAAAAGCGTATGGAAATTCATTTCTAACGTGTTATTATTTTAATTTATTGGAATATCAGCCACTAGCTATGGTTAGTTTTATAATAGGTGAAACGACAAAAAGTTTTTACTCCGAATCGGCCATATGCTATCGGTCTTCCGTATTCAGAACAAAATTTAAAGAAAGAACCATGAATGTAAAAATCTCACGTGCGCGTATTTATTACTACATTTGAGTTGGCAATTTGAATTTACTAGAGTGATTTTGAAGATTCTATGGCGATGATTTTCCTCCATGGTGTAGTATAAATCACTATGGGAATCAATCACTATGGGGAACTCGGGAGAAATATACATATGTGGATATTGTCAATCTTATTTGTGGTTTGAATAATTTATTTTAATATTTTGACCGAACGCTATGACCTACCTATATTCTAATAATTCATAAATTCATTTTATGAAATACCAATTTCTTTAAACATGAGTAGGTAAATTGGTACACGCCTCTCCTGATAAGGGCTATTAAGGCGCTTATCAGGGGAGACCTACGTCCAGCTATGGACTAACATAGGCTGTAATGAGATGATGATGATGATAATGAATTGATAAACACTAATAAACGTGTTTAAAAATAGTTACTCATAATATTTTGACTTCCAAAACATGTAATTTGACCGGCAAAGTGTGACAGTAAATAAACATCGGTAATTAAAAGTCCCACGGGTGTTAAAAACAACAGCAGAGCGAGGGTGTCGTCGGTTCTCGCGCCCTCAGCGCCCTCTCACGTGCCCTCTGCAAGCAATTGTATTCTTCATAAGGGCTGTTTTCTACGAGCCAACATGCTCGGCATTTAGAATAAAGCAATATCGAAGCGATTATTGAATTCTTATTAGTTTTAAACAAACCAATAAAGACTTGGTTTATGTCTCTGTAGATGGTTAATCATTTATCTTTCGTGCATAGTATTCGACCTATCCATAACAAAATCTCTGCTAATTTTGGAGCTGGCAGATGCTGTGTGAAAGTGTCGGGGATTATTTATATCAATGTTCAAAAAGAAATATACTATCGTTACCATTACATTCCCGGCTACGATATTTTCCAAATCAATCATCTATTCTTCTCCTGGCACAGAACTTTCGAGCAATTTGAAACTTTCTCTAGCCATAGCCACAAATTAGTGTCGATTCGGTTGGCTGGCATAAAACTTAATTTATTTAGACAATAAGTTGCCGATAAAACTTTTAAATCCGTCATATTAACACTAAAGTCATTAAACACTTAACCCAAATCACGGTAAATATCCCGCTGTAAATTACTTTATTGAATGGCTATGGCAACATTATTATCAGTGCTTGGGCATGTTCGCCCGTGTAGAGCCACCCTACGTGCCCGTGGTGACTCGTGCGCTAATTACGCAATCAGTTCTCACAATTACTGCCCCTGCACTACCCCGGTAATGTTAACTTAGATCGTTTGATTGTTCGCAACGAATTGACTTTGATTTCCGATGTGACGATTATACCTGTCTGATATAAGTTAATAATGGTAGGTAAGTGACATTACTTCCCATGTTTTTTGTATCAAAAATATAGGTACGCAGATTTTTATGAAATTATGACCTACCTACTAGGTACGGGTACGTAACTATGTTCTTAATTAACAAACCTTAATAATTAAACTTTATTAACTTAATTAAACCTATTGTACTTGTGTTTAAATTGTAAATTATCTTTGTTAATTGTATGTGTGTCTGTAGTACTAAATAATTTTTTTATCTATCTATCTATCTAAACCTACCTTCTGATAGTTTAGGTAGGTGCTATATCTTATACTCTAGCGAGTGAGGGAATAGAGAGTGCACCTATGTTTGTGCACACACTTGGGCACTACAATATGTCCTGCGCACCTGGCTCTTTATTGAGACTGGCCGCCGGGGCAGAAGATTCGTCTACTAGGAGGACATGTAGCCAACCTCTACATACTTTGTAAACAAAGCCTCCACACCTACTAAACAACCTAAAATCATTTTTTCTTTGTTGATTTTTTGACAGAAATTGCGCTACGACAAAGGGTCTAACCTATCTAAATGTAGCATACGAGTTTTCTGTTTAGTTTTTTTCCATCCCTTTATTATTCTGAGTAACGGAAGCATCCCATTACCTTCTGTAAACAAACGTAGCACCTACTCAAACAATAAATTAGATTGTTATAGATATGCCTCGTTAACCATAACCTCAAAGAGCTCTTTGCCTGAAGGGTGGACCCTCAGAGGACGTTCATCATCGGAGAAAGAACGGAGTCTGTAACGATGTGTTTGCTTCCAACCCGATTAAAACAGTTACACTAATCATGGACAAAAAAACTGTAGAGACTGTGTGAATCTTGCAAGGTCGTCTTATTTTATTGGCCAATAGATGATCTAACCTGAGGCGTTTTACTAATAAATAAATAATAAATAATGCTGGACAATTCACACAGCATTATCTAGCCCCAAGGTAAGCAAAGCTTGTGTTATGGGTACTAGATAACTGATATACATAATAATATACGAGTACATAGATAGATATTTTTTATTATACATAGAAAACGACCAGAACACCCTGAACAAATATCTGCAGATCGTACAAATATTTGTCCCGAGGCGGGAATCGAACCCGCAACCTCCTGCGTCGCAGGCGGACCTTCTCCCACCGCGCCACAGAGGTCGTAGAATTTTTATCTAATTCATGTTTATTTTACATGCACCGTATGAATATATAATGTGAAATCAGTGAAATTTAAATAGATATTAAGTACTTATAATTATAGGTACCTAGGTAGGATATTATAATGACTGGCAAACCAGACATAACTTAGTTTGTGAGTCATTATAATTTTTGTGTATGTACATACATGAAATCAAATAAAATGAAAATGTGAGCGTTTTAGGGACAAGTACAAATATTTATAATCTAGTTGTTAATTCGGTCTTTTCAATGTCTGTAGACTAACATGAACGTCTCCATGTTTTTCTGTGATTGGAGATGACAAATAAGCGTCGGAAGCGATCCATTTTGGCGGGAAACGGCGCACCGGAAGTCGATTCGCAGACCGCGAATGTTGTTGGCGCCACTGTTGCAGGGTTACCACTTTATTTCATTTTTCCTATTTTCATTGGTGCATAAACAAAAAATTTAATTAAATTTATGTTTGTGAGGAGTTTTGTGTTACAGATACTTAAGAAAACCAATAAGCTCCGTTAAAAACCACAAAACGTTAGCAAGTTTATTACAAAATGTGTTTTAGTCCAGCGATATATAACAACCCAAAAACCTACAGAAAACAAATTGAACCCTGAATAAACGCTTACCTAATAGGTAGACACTAATTTTCCACTAAGCAACGACGACTAAACATCAAAATACATGAACCAGAAGGAGGGGAGCGAACATCTGCCATTATACCCACCTCCCTGCATCTGCGAATGTTTAAAGAACTACTTAAATAACATTTTGAAGATCACATAATATAAATTAAACAATCATATTGACAAAAGTGGGTGCGTTGCGAATCGACCCAGAGAACCACCATGGCACCATAGGAGCCGTTTTGGGGTCGCGTGTGGAACCAGGTGCTCGTTCAAAGTCATTCTTCGATGACAAATTATCATTGTGTTTTCTAAAGAAGCGGGATTTTATGACAATGGCAATAAAACGATGACACTTTTTATTGTAACCTTATTTGACTTTTGTGCTTAGCATGATAAAAAACACTTGAAGCCAAATAATGTTTCAGCTATAAAAAGTTCTAATAAAGTAGGCTCGAAGCATAAACGAGAAAAAATCTATATTATTTATTTGTGCGAAACTTTTTGGTGCATAAAGTAGGCTCGAAGCATAAACGAGAAAAAAATCTATATTATTTATTTGTGCGAAACTTTTTGATTGCACCAAAAAGTTTCTATATCCTCATTCTACCAAAAAGGTTTAAAATTCTAAGCAATTAATGTCAGTAGGTCAGAAGGTAGAATGGTTTCCTTCACCAGCCACGGGCTAAGTAGAGCTGACGGCAAAGCGTTTAGCGTGTTACTTACAAACAATTAGCTCGTATGTCGTTTCTGACTGCGATGGGTTCATTTGTGTGAAATTAATATTCATAGTTCTGCTATCATTATTTTCTCTGCGTAAATCACCTTGTCAAGGAACTACTATGGTTTGTAATTACTCAATTTACTTGTCTATTTTGAAGGTGGGTTTTGTGGCCTAGAAATAAGTAAAGGCAAACCTTATTTAACCTGAATCTTGGGATTTTAGTAATGAGTACCTAAACGTTTTTTTTCTATATAAATAAATAATGTTGGACAATTCACACAGCATGTGACAAATGATTCACAAATTCTACATTAATTTCTCCGTCAGAAGTAATTTCTTTTACAGATAACTGATTACAAAACACAAAAAATCAGGTTCCTAAATTTCTATTACAAAATTCAAGAAAACAGCATGCAATTTGGCAAAGCAATTACCAGTAAGTGGAATTTCCGCCAAAATTTAAATTGCTTTGATTTCGGCGTTTCCTTTTTTTCAGGAGCCATTTCTATTTTTACTCGTCTAAAGTCTGCATTGCAATCGTAGTTTAGTTTCTTGTCGCATTATTTCCTCCTTCAACTGTGATTTGCTGGCAGGTAAAACCTCATTGGATAGCAACCGTTTTGCGTTTTGTACGTCAGTGTTGTCTGACGTGGGATTGCGCGGGACTGGCTGAAATTGACGTAGAACGTTTTTAAATGTCGAGTGGAATTTGTTTTGAATTTGACATAATGAACATTTTGGTATCAGAAATTGCTCTACCCAAACTCTACCTAAATAGGCTATAGGGAAGGGATATCGTTTTCAGGATATACGGGATATACATTTCCTGGCAATTTCAAACTTTTTTATTACTGACTTATCCCCCATCATAACTCGGAAATATGTCTGATGTAGGTGTTCTGATATTTTTGTCTGGCTAGTGGGAGACTACATGGTGTTTTCTATCAATGAGTTAGTACTTACAACATTTTGTAATCCCATTCAAGCATTCAATTAATCAGGTGTTGAAACACCAAGTCATGTCGGATGCAACATGGATGCAACTCTACGCAACACAACAGTAGCTGGCATCTCATTGAACATTCCCTTTGTGGCGGCGCTCTTTGTGCTCCTAATCTAATATAAATTATTCACTTCCTTCCTTTGACCTGTGAGATACTATTGTAAAGTAAGGCTGTCTCTTGTAGATAGCCGACAAAAGTCATTGTAGTGACTTAGATGATTTAAAAAGATGCTTTGAGCATCAAGGGATTTCTGGTCGCCAGGCTCAGATTTAATATACGGGTTTTAAAAAATTATCTGAGCGTCTGGTCGAAGCGACGCGTGACCCGAGAGCTGGTGAGTATCTGGCTCAGCGCATCGGCATTGCCATACAGCGGGGCAATGCAGCCAGCGTCTAGGGGAAGCTTCCTACTGGTATAGATATGGATCAGTTGAGCTACCTGTAGATTGTTTGCAACAGTCTGCAGTTAGCTCAATTGTTTCAATTGTAAATACTAGTTCTAATTTATTTCTATTATTTGATTCACAAAGAAAATTACAATCAAATAATATATATAAAATGCAACAATCTGCAGTTAGCTCAATTATTTCAATTGTTATACTAGTTCTAATTTATTTATATTACTATACGATCGCCTCGCGGTTTCACTCGCGTAGTTCCCGTTCCCGTGGGAATTCCAGGATAAAATATAGCCTATGTCACTCCCTGAAAACTGAGCTTCCTAACGGTGAAAGAATTTTCAAATCGGACCAGTAGTTTCGGAGCCTGAAAACCCCAATCACAATTATTGGCCCAATCAATTCCTAGAGTAGTAAAGCCTACCTACCTACTTTATGTAAAGCTAAACGAGTATCTTCTTCAAAACATTTTAGCCCACTAATATGACATCCCGGAAACACTCCCATTCTGACTCATAACATAACATTGACTTACATGTTACATGCCATAGCGGAAAATCAATTGTATCTCGACGTGCCCATCGTATTGTTGCAATGACCAAAGCGATACTTTTGTCTGTGACCCCGACATGCAATATGGGTACTTTTACTACTACACTATCGTTCTACACTACACTTTAAACATTGAGTATTTCCTTCGACTGCTCCTTTGGATGTAAAGAGAAAAACAGCAATGGATTGGGGTAACCGACGTGCGTCGTTTTTGATCGATGTAATTCGTAGTCGTGGTGAGGGTTAGTTTCCCATTGTGGGCTAATTACACGGTGTGCTACGATCGTCGCGTCGTTACGATATACGATAACAGTAAAAGTTGTCTAATGTCCCTGGTCACACAGGCTGTGTCAACGTGGGCACACTTCTTAATGGCCCAATCTGCGAGATTGATGGCTGTTGTAAATTTTATACGAACTTTGGAAGGGTTTATTTTTACTTTGGGGTTTTGTTTGTATCGGACACTTCCCCTTAGCTTTAGAAGTTTGACCGGAAAGCAGCGAAATAGGCCTTTTAATTTGATAATTGATTTCGGTGTCGAAAAGCAACGCCCTTTGAAGGCACACCTGTGTGTATAGAGTCAAATCCTTACGACCAATATTTTTTACAGTAAATTACAAGTGTGTCAAAAGTTCCGCAGTTCTTGCGCAGTTTCCGATTGTCGGTAATGACCGATGAGGCCCGCTGAGTTGTGGGTGGAAACATCCCCTCGCTACAAATGACCGTCTTTGTGTCGCACTCGCAAAGATTGCGTAAAAAATCCACGCGACATAATGTCGGCGAGACGACGCGAATCGCATCCGCTTTCCGACTTTTGTCGGCACCGGCACATCCTATTGTCATGTCCGATATTTTTGATAAAATTACGTCACACAATGAAACGGACGCTCAATGGCTTGTTGTTCGATTGTTGTAAGCTCATTGATCGAGTGATGGACGACTTGGGGTCCATTCTATCGTGCCGTTCCTTCCGATCTCATTCCTGATTTTATTGCGCAACGCAACGATATTTGCAGAGCATTACTATATTTCGTAAAGTTTAATTGTGAATGAAGTTTATTTAAGGAATGTTTGGAGAACATTATCGGGATGAATGGGTATCTATTCATTTAGGCAAGATACAAATTGTAACAAAATGTCACAATATTTTAGCGTTACGTTAAGTTAACCCTTTCGCCGGCCGCGCAGCACTTTGTCAGGATTAACAGCCCGTGAAGCGGGCCGCAGCACAAACTGGAAGTTTTCTGATTTCGGGATTGTTTTCCGCATTATTAACTCGACAATCCAATTACGTAAATAATATCAGAGCTGATTATTCTTGCATGTATATTTGAGCAGCATACCTGAATGTATAAAACATTTTTCACTGACATCATAATTGCTCGTCAAGTTAATGCATCCTTATCGTAAGATAAACCGTGTAATCTAAATGCCGTTCAGTTTTAAATCTGTTTTAATGAAACATGGGTGCGATGGGGTATCGACGACGACGGCGATAAACGCGATGAATACTAAAACAACTGGCAGTTAGTAGGGTGTGAACGCTGGCATGATTAGGCAATATCCGGAACCCTCGCAGCCGACCCCTACGACTTACTTAATGCGGCTATTGCGATCGGACCTCAGATTTCGGAAGACGGCAATATTAGCTTTCCATGTTGTGGTAAGCTGATACAATATTGTTTATCCGGTCACTATCAAGATGCAAAACTTAAGCAACGAGCGCTGGTGGCCTATTTTGCTCAAGACAAGACACTTTTGTATTGTAGCAGTTTTCATATCTACCTAACTCATTTATCAGTAATCTTAAAAAATTATCTTGGTATTCGAACAATAATTATCAGTAATAATAATTAAATGATCCTATGTAAAATACCATAGGATCAATCATTATATCTCTCTTTACGCAGTTACTTTAAGATTAAGTTCAAACCAAACCCGTTTAGACGACGATCAATGACACAAACTCCTATCTAGAATGGTTATTAAAGAAAAACAAAGGAATTTATGATATAGGTTTGGTTTAGTCCTAAAGTGATCTTTGAAATGGACACAATAGCAATTTCAATTAAGTTTTAAATCCATTAAGGCTCGAAGACGAGTTAAGCTGAATGGGAGGTAACAGAGCAGATATTAAACGGATCCATCACAGCTTTGCGGTGTCAGAGGCCGCCCTCTGCCCGCTTAATTAGACAGTCATTGTTGGCAGTTTGAGGGTTAAATAGAGATTTTTATTCCTTTTGAAAACTTTAATCTTGTTAGAGAAATAAACACATGACGCTATTTCAACAAAACAACATGCGTCATGGCGGAGTGACTACACGCGTATTAAAACAAACGATGCCATAATCGTTCTTACAAAAATAATATAGGTAGGTAATAACCTACCTATGTTCCGTTGAATAAATAAAAATACTGCCTCAGATTTATGGAGCCAAAATCAAATTGCACTAGTTTTTATTTATCCTTTTAGAGGCTTGATAAGCTAAGCGTGCGATGCTCCGGGCAGAAGTCTCAGTAATATTATAAATACGAAAATTTGGATGGATAGATGGATGGATGTTTGTTACCTCTTCACGCCAAAACTACTGAACGGATTGAGCAGAAATTTTGCTCTGTCAAATTTTATAAAGATCCGTTCAGCCGTTTAGGCTTTAAAAGGTAACAGACAGACAGACATAATTACTCGCTTTTATATTATGGATAAGAAAATTTGCGGCAAAGCTCATAAAAAACTTGCTGATAACCTCAACAACGGTAATGTCAACTGAAACTAAATTAAGATGGATGTTGTTCATAACATTTTAATAAAGTTAACCGAGTCGAGTATTAGCCATCGGAGAGTAAGCAGAAGCTGGGATTAGAGACAAATCCGTGCAGGGTCTCCATGGACTCATACAGCGAGGGTGCTAACGGTTATATGGGATAGGTTACAAGATAAAGCGATTTAATCTAAATTCGGCAAGTAAGAGATACCACTGTATCTTCTTACATGCCAACGAGCCGCCGCCGCCACACGAGGGTCGAGAGGCTCGTCTGTTTGGGCCATGAAAGTGTTAGTGCATGAGGTCACTAGCCTTCGTTCGAGGAAGAAATAAAGAAAGAAAAAATATATATTTATCTACAATCAATCACACAGTTGAACAAAAACTTATAACTTGTACATGGGAGGTATATTGTGGGTATAGCTATATATCAGGAACCGGCTCAGTATGAATGCTACGGGTACTGGTAGACCAAATACGCAACGATGATCTTCCGCCGATTCCTACAATCAGTAGCAGGCAGCATACAATGACATAATATTAAGGAAATAGCATAGTACTATGTAGTAAGGTCTATCTAATCAAAATAAAGCACTGAGTTTTATATAATGTTTGCCTTAGCTATATAAAAACAAAAAAAATCATATCCTCAATACATAATAAGTACACGCAAAAATCAGCTTTTCAATTGCACCACCAGTTTAAATAGCGAGGGGGCACAATACAACAATCGAATGTACTGGCGGTTTTAATATTGTCGTCGATTTATAAGGATAAGTCGTAGCGAGTAAATATTAAATTTGTTAAGCGATACTTCGAGATTAGGTGGGAGGGTCCGAGGTTGCTACGGCTTGTGGAACGAATTTATGTTCGGTGCAAAACTACATTACACTGCTTCGTAACAAATATAAGTAGGTAATTTAATGGGTTATGCATGGTGATTGGTAGCTGGGTGTAAAGCTTTAAACTAGAATAAACCATTTAGAACCATTTGAGCCATAGTTTAAAAAAATAAAATAAAAAAAAATCATAACAAAACAGGTCTTAGCTATCTGTGATATGTTAACAGACAATTTTTTTACCGTCATTTAGAGTTAGAGAAAAGTTTCAAAAAATTTAGAAACCCCATTTCAAAATAAACGCTAGATGTTTTTTGTTCAAACCTTATTGAAAACATGTCTGGTTATTGCTCGTAGTGCTATAAATGACCGAGAAAATTTCAATTTGTAGGCTGACGAATTAATCAACATTTTCGTTTGAAAATAATAAATCACTTATTTTTGATGTTCATGACGACTGCTGCGGTTTCTCTGTGAATAGGGATGAAAATTTTCATAAAAAATATTAAAGACCATTTTCCTGTAGCTACAGGTTACCTCACTGCCCCGTCCAAAAAATCCACCCTGTATAGCGCTAGAATAACACACGATGTCTATATAATTATTTATTGTTTCGTGTATAAATAGATAATTACATACATATGTTATTTAAGTTACTGATATTCAACATAAGACAAGGTAACAAAGTAGTTAAGAACAAATACAACAACTTACACATGATTCTGGTATATTGCTATAGATCAGTTCAGCTACCAGTAGAATGTTTGCTACATTCTGCAGTTGTCTCAATAGTTTCAATTGTAAATACTAGTTCTAATTTATTTCTATTATTTGATTGTAATTTTCTTTGTCAATAAAGATTTATACTTATACAAACAAATAATTATATAATCATCCCTCTTACTTGAAAATTAAATATTCTATTCTAAAATCTCTGTCTAAGGTTCTGGTGTAAGTAAGTGATATGTACCTATAGTACCTATTATTTTTATTACAAGGTACTATTATTTTAAGGTTTCAGAGATTGTTACAGCTTAAGGGTTTTCAGTATATACTGAACTTTTAACTTTTGCTTCATACCACAGCTGACAGTTCGTCTTCAGCATTATGTAAAACAGTGAATAAATAATATGCAGAATAAAATATATGCTTCGGAAAATTATTATAAGTTCAAATGCTGTAGTAGGAAGGCCAAATGAATAAAGTTCACTAATCACAGCAATTGGAGTCCCCCCTAAGAATAACGTTATTGTTGCCATTCGAATATTGTCCAATTTTCTAGAAGGATCACTCACACCAATACCTTTCAACAAGCAGAACAACACTCTTCTGTAGAGATAAACATTTGCCAACACCAACAAAACAGTAAATGTATGATACATCACATAAATTTGATCCACTTGCCAATAAGAAAACAAAACAGAACAGAGCGGCAAACCCCAAGCAAACACACTACTTACTAAATATTTCCAACTGATCCTCGAGTTAAAAACAACAACAATGTTTCTGTAAACTATCACGGAACCAATGAACAGCCAACACAGAAAGCTGTAATAGAAAAAGCTTAGCGATAAATAGTCGAACCACGTTATTTCACGATAATACAATACAATACAAATACACTTTATTGCACACCAAGAAAATACAAAAATAAAAATATAGGAAAAGAGAGATACAGAGTTTTATAACTCATATTCAGATAATATAACTCATATTCAGCAACGGAGCAGGACAGAGTAATAGAGATGAGGGCGTTGAGACTCACGTAGTTTTGGAAGTTGCGGGCTTTCGGATACACGATGGAAGTCACCACGCCGTACAACAGAGCCGTAGTAGACAACACTAGGGCGACAGTCAACAGATAATCATCCGCAGTAGGAGTATAGGAGCTGCTTGCTTTATGGTAAAACGCGTCGTTATCTATTGATCCATCGGAGTAGTCTGTTGTTGGTTCATACATGAAGAACTCTGTGGTAGGTAGTTTCTAGAAGATTCCAGACTCTTGCATCCAATGGCGATCCATTTGTGGAAGTTATATGCATGGCAGTTGATTAGTTATACCTTCGTTTATTTACAACATCACGTATGTATCGTATGTTTATATATAAAAGGATAAAATACAATTTACTTTTATATCTACCTACGTCCTGCTTGGCACAATGCATATTTAAGAATGACTAAAAAAAAGTCTATGTGATTATTGTAGTGAATCAAGGAAAATGGCTACCTTATCCTTGATTGAAGGAAGCTAAGCTTCCTTCAAAGTACAAGTTGGAATTACAAGCAGGAATTACCATTTATATTCGGTATTTCTACAGTAACGTGATTCTAGAAAAACCTCAATCCATCCTGCTAGTGTAGACGAGATGCGAATTAGAAACGACCGTCACCCATCTGTTTATTTTATTGGATGAAAAGTATTATACATATATTTAGTGTGTTAAGAAATATATGGAAAAATCCTGGCCAGATTAATGAATAATTCAATAATTACATGTAACAAGGTAATAACCTTGCGCCACATTTTCCTTACGTTTGTATCTAACAATTAAAAAAGCCCCCTTTTTTTATTCATAAGTAATTCAAAAATTACATGGTGCAAGGTGCACCATGCAACCTTGCACCAGTATGTATCCTGTACTAATGCTAAATGAATCATAGTGAGCGAAGCGAACAAAAATAATATTTATGTGGCAGCTTGAGTGATTTGGTTGTATGGTTTAAAAGTTTGTAAGTACTTTAATGGTTGTCACAGATCAGAGGCGCACTGCTACTGATCAGCACAAAAATGTTTATTCACATCACATATGGGCTTTACAAAATACAAAAAATAAAAATAAAAGCTAGAATAATGACATTTTGTAATTGTAAAATGTATGTAAGGATAACCGAGTTTAAGTCCATATTTGAATGCACATATTTGTGCTGCGCGGTAGCGGCGTCTGATTGATGTGCGCAGAGATCTTTCGAACCTTTGATCCGACGAAGTCCATGAAATTCCATAGGCTTCCTTCCATAAGCGTCCATGGACTTGTGAAATTTGGTGTTAACATAATGAGCCCAATCGTTACAGTAGAGCTTGTAGGTATCTACTTTTGGTTTGGAGCTAGCTTTACATACATGTTAAAATACCCCAGAAATGTGGCTGTAGAGCACCAGGGCACACCAGGGATCGGCTTTAGGCCCGTACCTATGTTTCTTTTGATTATGGATGCGAAACAGTCTAAGATAGGATTGGGCATTCAGAAGGAACACCCAGGTACTTACATGCTGTTCGCTGCGTAGTACTTATTGAGGAGGATGACTCGTGAGCCAGAGTAGACTGTCAAAGTGGCAGGAGAAACTAGAGAGTGTCGGGTTGAGGATTAGCCCAGCAAAACCGGACAAATGAAATACCGACCAGTCGCAGATACTATTTGCGATCGGAAAATACCCCTAAAGCAAATATACAAGACGGTTATAACACCTGTCGAACTGTATGAATCAGAATTTCAGCAACGAAAGGGAAGGATAAACAAACTTTGTACGCAGCGGAAATGTGAATGTTGAGATAGATGTGTGTAGTGACGAAAACGGATAAGATCTTCCAACTTCTAACAGAGAACTTCCAAACAAAATGAATATTGAAAATGCGCTAGTGATGGAAAAGTTGAGGAGTTACCGTGGTATGAGCACATCATGCGGGGGAGAATGTCGTGTGACGACAAAAGTGTTAAGTATGAATGGTATAAGGGGAGAGAAATACAACAGAAAGGAGAGATGAATGGTGTAAAAGATGATATGGGTAAGAGGTTTAGTCTTTAGTATGGAGAAGTTAATGCATAGAAAATTGGAAGAAAAGTAAATGTTGCGCAACCCTAGCAAGAGTAGGATAAAGACAAAAAGAAGAAATAAAAAACACAAGGAACTATAAAAAAAATATATTTAGAGATTAGGTATATTATCAATAATAACAAAGCCTTATACAGCTTAAATAAAATAAATTTATTAAATTAATTATGATTAGAATAATATAATTCTCAATTTATATAATAATTTCTAGATAACGGTCTTTATTCACAAAGAAACACTCATTTTTCATTACAATCAAATGATAGAAATAAATTAGTTTTTTTTTTGTTATTATAGTGCGTTGGCCTCGCACTCTGGATAATTTCTAATTTCTAAGAAATATCGCAAAAATTTTCTAGCTAACGGCGCTTGAGTCCGTAGAAAGTCGCAAAGATTTTCGACTCCCACGTCACTTGACTTCGTGATGTAGTTGGTTATCACATTCCCGCACTGAGGGGAGGATGCGGGTTCAAGTCCCGTTGAAGTCGAAAATTTTTGCGATATTATTTGATTTCTTAGAAATTAGAACTACGTACTATATACAATTGAAACCATTGAGCTAACCGCAGACTGTTGCAAACAATCTATAGGTAGCTCAATTGATCCATATCAATACCAGTCGGAAGCGTCCCCAAGACACTGGCTGCATTGCCCCGCTGTATGGCAATGCAGATGCGCTGCGCCAGATACTCACCAGCTCTCGGGTCACGCGTCACTTCGACCAGAAGCTCAGAATTTTTTTAAATAATAATTATAATTAGATTACATTTAAATATAAATGAATAATAATATAATAATAAATATAAAACTTTTTAAACTTTCGCGATTTGTTAACATAGTTAATGATTATATCGGGTATTTATCGCGTACCTTTTGTTTTATTTCCCCCATTTTTATAATTAAATATTTTTATTTTAATATTTTTTTGGGGAAATAAAACAAAAGGTACGCGATAAATACCCGATATAATCATTAACTATAATAATAAATATATTATCCATAGAATGTTTTATACCCTTAGCAATTAATTTAATTATTTCGTTTCTTGGCTGGAGAATACCATTCTGTTTAATTTTCATATTTTACAAAACAGATATGACAACAATGACGACATCACAAATTTAATCACAATTTTGACACAAATAGACATCACTGCATATACGGACTTTTTATCTATGTTTTGGTTCATCGTTAGACGTGATGTGTCAATTATGAAACCCTTCTGCAAAGGCTAAATCGAGGGCGAAGCCCTAAAAAATGTATTGATTAAGTTAGGCTACATTTTAAGAGTGTGCCGAATTTTATAATGATCTGTTCAGTAGTTTTGGAGATCTTAGGTAACAAAAATTTCACATTTCACAAACTTTCACATTTATAATATTAGTAGGATTAGAACGTGTCTAGATAAACCTTTGTTAGGATTAAAGACGCCATTGACGTTAATTTGTAATAACTTTGAAACAATAAATAAGTATCTATCTAGGTATATACTATAGCTTATAATTTCAGAGACTTTTTACAGCATAAGGATTTACATATGGAAGTTTTGGCTAGTGCGTCATACCACAGACGCCAGTTTGTTTTCAGCATAATGAACAGAAGGGAATAAACAAAATTCAGAGTAAAACATATTATTCGTATAATAATTTTAAATTCATTTTTATCCATAGGCAGGTCATATAAATACTTATGAAATGCATTTACCAGAGTTATTGGAGTCCCCCCTAAGAAGAACGTGATCGTTGCTATCTGAATGTTGCGCCATTTTCTAGAAGGTTCTATTTCACCAGTAACTTTAAACAAACAGTACAAAACAATTCCGTAGAGATAAACACTCGCCGAAACCAACAAAAAGGCAAAAGTTTCATACACGACAGTAGTTCCATCCCCCACTTCCACTTGCAAACAAGAAATCAAAAATAAACAGAACGGCAAACCCCAAGCAAACACACTACTGATTAAGTATTTCCAACTAATCGTAGCATTAAAAACTACGACGATGTTTCTGTAAATCATCACGGAACCTACGAACATCCAGCAAAGGAAGCTATCATAGAAAAAGCTACCCACAAATTGGGCTAGCAAGATAATATTGCCATTATGCATAAAATATATAATATTTAATTCAGCAATGAAATTAGACAAAGTTATAGAGATGATAACGTTGAGACATACGTAATTTTGGAAGTTGCGGGCTTTCGGGAACCGGATGCAAGTCACCACGCCGTACAACAGAGCCGCGGTGGACAAGTCGAGGGCAACCATACACAGATAATCATCCACAGTGAAACTCAAGTCACTCAAGTTATCTTCATCGTACTGCTCGTAGTCACCTGTTGTTTGGTCGTAGTAACCAGTTGTTGTTTCGTCGTAGTAGTCTATTTTTTCGTCGTAGTTATATGTTGTGTCGTTGTAGTAACCTGTTGTTTCGTCGTAGTAATCAGTTGTTTCTTCGTAGTATTCTGTTGTTTCTTCATAGTACTCTGTGTTAGAGTCTAGAAGATTCGAGACTCCTGCATCCAATGGCGATGTATTTGTAGAAGTAAAAGCTGTTATATACATGGTAGTTGTTTAGGTTTACGTATACTATAGTGTCATTGCGTATCTATCGTATAATATGCGTATCTCTATTAAAAAGTTATGATATTATTTACTTTTGTATATATTATCCACAGGTCGACACAATATTTCCACAGGTCGACACAATATTTCAGAACAAGTTTTAAATAGCCACTGTGATTTGGCTGGCGTATTAAGGAAAATCAAAAGTGTCTTAAAAACCACAAGTTGCAAATTGTAAACAGGAATAACCTATAGGAATTATATAGAAACATACTACTCTGCCTACTCTTTTCTTCGACTTGCACTCTGCACTAGGCGAGTGTTAGATGTCTTTTTATCCTGAGATTATTATAGTTAGATGGATAGAGAGCTAAATGCTTTTCAGTACATTTTGCTGTGAGCATCACCCACTACGTATTTATCATGAACTATATAAGGAGTATCTTTATGTATTATTAGATATATGTAAACGGCTTTGCGCGCTTGTTTTGAAATAAAATTATCCAGTAAAGTAAAAAGTATTTATTCTGTGTCACAAAAATTGCATATAAAGTTGGGACATATAAATAAAAGTTACAACAGTGACATCAAAAAAGGTCGTCGCTCAGCATGATGCACAGTAACGATGGCGCTACTGTGCGCTGGTTGTATGCGACATCTAGAGGGCGCAGCAGCAGCAGCTGTGACACACGCGTAAAACAATAAACAAGGACAAAGAAGGTGTACAAAAATTTAAACATTTACAAGATGAAAAGAAAATAAAGGAAAATTATAATTAACCTAATCTAACCAAATAGGTACAAAAAATGAGAACAAAATTTTATAAAAAGAATATGAAGAATATGATACAGTTCTTGGTTAATATGACGCAATCATAGAAAAAATTGACGCCCAGAACGACTGCCCATTGGTGGAATCCCTTGTAAAACAATTTTTTTAAGGATTTTTTTAAATGTATAAATTGATTGACCAGTTTCCTGGACATTCCAGGACCAGTTCTTTATCTTATTATCATTTTATTTAATTTGTTTCAATTTAATTTTATATGATTTAATTTAATTTAAATTTAATTAAATGTACTAGGTAGGGTAAGAATAGATACTAACATTTAATATAAGAGATAATTATTTCTGTTACTAACAAATTATGGATCATATTAATCTGAAAATAAATGAATTTGAATTTGAATTTATGATTTCACGCAAAATGTTAGCTCGATCCATTCGAG
Source organism: Eupithecia subfuscata (assembly GCA_963564075.1). Lineage (NCBI taxonomy): Eukaryota > Metazoa > Arthropoda > Insecta > Lepidoptera > Geometridae > Eupithecia > Eupithecia subfuscata. The sequence goes on from OY751106.1 coordinate 14,027,161, forward strand.
ATGTAGTTCAGAGTTTTGGCGTTGTCGTCTAACAAAAATCTTCACAAACGTTTATTATTTTACTTTCGCCATATTAATATTAGTAGGATAGGAAGTAAAATTCTGAGACAACCTATCTGGGATCGTGCTGACAGAAGAGGTGTAATAAACGGGTCCATCAATTCTCATCAGGGTACCTCCTGCCGTCGTTGTCTCATTTGGACGATCAGCGCCGTAGCACGCCCTTATTTGATCTACAAAGGCTCTTAAACTTTTTTAATTTTATTAATTTAGTTTTATAAATTATCCACGCCCGGTGATTGCTTAATGTGCGTCTAGATTGAGTAACAAAACATAGAACAAATATTATTTACATGTTTTATCAGTGTGTTATTTTTTTTATTTCGATTTTTTTGAATATTTTTTTGACAATTTTAAAGTTATTACAAAGTTACACGCTTAGCTCGTACGCAGTTTTAATGCACTCTTGTATTATTTAACTTATAAAATATTTTACAAATATTTTTTTGCTTGTATTTTTTTAGCAAAACGAGTGTTTTGTTACAAAATTGTTTCAAAAAATTATGTAGATCCTTTGAAATTTCAAAATACTTAATAATAATAATGAAATAATACACGTAAAAAACAGGAATATTATGAAAAACAATCTATATTTTTTTTCAAAAAATTTAATTAATAAATGAAATTCAAGAAAATGTTAAATAAAGTTGATTTCCTTGGAGTCCAGAATGTTACTCTTTCGGTTTAGTACACATGTTTCGTTGCACCCTGCAGGTTTATCAAAATTATGGTTAATTTTTTAATTCATCTGGACGCACAGTTTCGTACTTATGGCAGTACTAGCGTCTGCTTGCGGCTTTGCACGCGTTCTTTTGGGATAAAAAGTGGCCTATTATGTTAATCCAGGTACAACTACTCCTACGCAAAGTTTCAGCCCGTTCCGTTCAGAAGTTTTGTCGTGAAGAGGTAACTAAATAACATACATCCAGACTTTCGCATTTATAATACAGTGTGATTGAAGTTTTGAATCGACCGACGAGTAGGTTTTCAACTGTGTTTTGTTTATTAACATAGTGTTTTGTTTTGTCTTGAACTCTGTTTCAAAATCCATCAATTTCTTACATTTTCTAAGGACAAACAAAGAAAAAACTGTACCTACAGAGTTTGAAGTTTTCACTTGGTGTCGACGCCATTGTGCGTTAGAATAGGATGGCAACACCATACAGGCACTTACTCCCTAACAAGAACAAAGATTGTCGTCTCTCTATTAGCTAGCGAACGAATCGCACGTATTGTAGTAGAGGTAAAAGAAACAGAGCAATGTTAAAGCATTCACTGCCCAGTCTCCGTGGTGCGACGCGAAGGGGCGTGGTGCCGGTGCTCCAGGCGAATGACGAGGTTATGGGCAATGAAAGTGTTAACTCTTTTATTTAATCTGGGTTACCCACTTTAAGAGAAGATAAGAAATTATTTTTTTGAATCTTTAAATATAACTTTAAGATGTTCTTAAAACTTTATTGTACTTTAGTGTGGGGGGTTGCTGTGTGGTTTAGAATTTACCCCACCCCAATTCTTACCGCGGGTGTCGTAAGAGGCGACTAAGGGATATGAACCGGGAGCGGGCAGCAGCGCCCCCTGCAGAACAATTCTACCACCGCACTGCGATCCCCAATCCACATGCCCAGCGTGGGGATTATGGGCACTACCCCCATGAGATAAAAGTCAATAAGGCGCTTTCGGAGGAGGCCTGCGTCAAGCAGTGGACCAATATAGGCTGTCGAGGTCGAGGTGGAGGGTTAGAGTTTTGAATTACGACTTGCCGGTCGGATTTAATACAACCCTCTCCATACAAAAAATTATATTTTTACTGCACTAGTAAATGACGTCAAGTTACCTAAAACGCCTGAATAAGTCGAAAATGTCAACAGGAAAACCTTAAGTAACGATATCATTGAGTTTCTACGTAATAATTAAAAAAACTAGTTATTTTATGTCGCCCATGACATAAAATAACTAGTTTTTTTTGTCTTATTTTTTGTTCATTGTCTTAGAATGTGTTTACAGTGTTTTTTTTTAAGTTGTTTTTTTCGTTATTTCTGAAAAAATAACATGACTAAATAAGGTATCGAGTGGACCATTAAAAGAAAAAAGAAAGAAAAGAAAGACAAGTATTCGTCTACTGGACTCTACATGAAACTTCTGCTTTCCAGCCATACTCTGCACCAAACGATCTCATAAAGCCCTGAAAATCCGTCTCGAGTAAATTGAAATTGGAGAGAGACAGAACATTTCACTGGTTCGTTTTTCAGCACGAGTGAAAGTGAGACAAAGCTATCCGAGTGAGAGGTCAATAACGAGGCAGCCAAGGGTTGGCTGTTTCTCTTACAGGCCTGAATACTCCGCGAAGCAATATGTGAAGATTTATGTATCTCTGCGTTACGGGGACGCTTACGAAGTCTTATGACGCAACTTGTTTCCATTGTTTTCGCTCGTTATTTAGATACTTGTTCGAGCAGAAGTTGCTCATATGAAAGGGAATTCGAGATTCACTCAGTAGCGTGCAAGTAAGTGTTTGACCAAAGAGTTCGTAATTGGAATTTGGTTGTGTTCGTTTTGTTAACAGAAAAGGGGTTTGAAGATTTTTTTATGGAAGGTGGCTCTTACATTTTGCTTGTTTTCAAAATCGCCGCTGTGATTTTGAAAACAGGAAATAAAATGGAGACCGATTTTAGAGCCAAAACCTTTTCAGCATTGTTCAAAAACAATGTAGAATAACAGAAAGACGTTTAACTCTTCACTAGGGATTGCAATCCGGATATCCGGATATCCGAATTATCCGGATATCCGCTAATTTTCATATCCGGATAATGGGAGCTCCTTTATCCGGATAATACGAATAATACGGATAGGTACCTACAGTTGATTTTTCTAATTCACGACACAACACTACACCGCATCCAGCATTTTAGAAATATTATATTAAATGCATACAATACTTTGTGTTGTTAAAAATATACATGTATTAATTCGTGCGTGTTTCTGAATCTGGAAGCTATAAACAAGCAAGACCAACACTAGCGGTAGCGCGCAAACGCATCACTAGCGTTGACACTGGTTGGTCAGTGATTCGACGACGCCGACACAGACCGATCTCCGCGCACGCAGCACAGCTACCCCACACACACTACTATAACATAACTGTATGTGTACATTCGTAAGTTTGATCTCGTGACTGTGTTGGTTCTTTGTTAAAATCATTTTAGAGTACCTATTAAAATAGGAAGTTGATTTACGTTCGTTCGTTGTTAAAAAATAAGTTCGATGGAACGAAGTAAACTGTTTTTATTTCATAGATATTTTAGTTTATCAACCCATTTGATCGATACTCTTATTTTTAATTTTATTTATTTATTTAGGGGAAAACCAAAGGCTTAAAAATTAACAGAATTACAAATTAATAAGTACCAAAAAGCTTATTGAAGGTTTTCATGGGTAGTGGTGGATTATTACAATGAAAAATACTATGAACATGATGTGACTAGTCAACATGCATCATCTCTAAAAACATAGATTAGGATCTACATTACAAAAAATTTAGACTTCATATTTATCATCATCATTGGCACCAAAAAACTCTCCGCTGAGCCGCCGCCTGGCCGAGCTGACACTTGTGCAGAATAAATCCAGGTCAAATTGCTTACTCAATTTTTTTAAATTATTACTCGCTCGCCACAAGAAGGAATTTTGTCGGTAGTTAGTGCCAGCATGAGGAACGTAAATAGGGGGGTTAAATCTGATAGGTTTGCAGGGAACGTTAAGCTTAATTTTTTGAAGCAAATTGGGACAGTTAATATTATTCGACGTGATTTTAAGTATAATAGATAAGTCGGCGATCTCACGCCGCTTGGAAAGAGGGAGAATGTGAAATTGCTTACATAAATCGAGGTAATTGGCTGATTTGTATGTAATTCTTAAACGGAAACAAAGGTACTTCATAAACTTAATTTGAATGCGCTCGATTCTTTTATTATAAACATCATAACGAGGGTTCCAAATCTGTGATGCATATTCTAAGATGCTTCTAACAAACGTACAGTAAAGAATTTTAAATCTCTATGTTGTTCAGTTTCTATGCGAATTCTATTTTTATTTTATTAGAACTTTAATGTAACGGTTTTTTAATATAAATTAATAAATACTAATACTTTAAAAACCCATTTTCCTTGATTAAATTTAATTTTTATGTATATTTTTCAATTATCCGAATTATCCGAAATATCCGAATAGTAAGGCTCACTACTATCCGAATTATCCGGATACGAAAATTTAACGGATAATGCAACCCCTACTCTTCACACACTCAAGTGACGGACTTTACCCAGACTTTCATTGAAAACTGTCAAAAATTCGCGTCATAAGACGTGCATAATTAAGCACGTCTTATGACGCGAATTTTACGAATTTTACCGCGAATTTTACGAATTTTACCAGTTACGTTTTAGTGAATAAACCCTAAATGGAGGTTACACTGTTACTGATTCATTTTTTATTTATGCTAATAAATAAAATATGAATGATGCTTTGCTCTATGTCAGTCTTGGCAAACAAATGCAACAGCTGTTGAAACGGTACAGACTTACATAGGAAGATACACACTTCGTAATGACAAAACATCACATAGTTTATGACCAGTGGTCCACCAGTGAACTGATTCACTGTCGATTGCTTTCGTTATAATAATTGATGCTTAGCTTTATGTCAGTCTTGGCAAACAAATACGCTGTTGAAACGGCCCGGTACAGACTTACGTATACCTTATTTTAGCCATATTAGATAAGATAGATAGATAAAAGATTTATTTAACGCTTATTACCTACCTGTTGCCTATTTCTACACTAAAATAAAAGGCAAATTATTTTAAATTTTCTGAAGACTATTTTTAACTGGTTGACAAACAACAGAGGTGACATAAATCACCCACGGCTGTCCTTAACACTGGCGACCTGAGGTCACCAGTCTTATTAATAAACTCCATCAAGGGCAAGCTCGACACAAATTATTAACACGGCTAAGAATAGGGCCCTTACTCATAGAGGATATTTTCTGCTACCTTGATGATGCACGAAATATTAAACACTAGCGGCTTCGTAAGCGTTGTTTCTATGCAAACGTTTACAGGTTCTTTCTATCCCAAGAGACCTGATTTTTGATCCTAAAATAAAGAAATTACTACTCTCGGCCTGAAGAGGTAACAAACATCTAAACATACACCCATCCAAACCTACGCATTTATATGTATATTAGTGTGATTAGTTGCCTCATAATTTTAGCCACCTAGAGAGGGATTAGGTTGATGACTTGATTTAGGTATAAGTAGGAAATTCATTAGGTTTTAGATGTCTTTTGAAACACTGTTCGATTTATCTCATTACCTAACACGAAAACTATAAATTATGTAATACTTTATGTAATGTTCTTAAATCGCAACGAACACTAACAAAAACTACATAAATATTTTTTTTTTTAATCGAATATTATTTAGCTAAATCATAGCTTACTTGCGGAATTTTTTCCATATTTTTAGAGTACTTTTCGGTAAGCAGCGGCTGCAAAAGTTTTAACAAATACATTATCGTCACAGCCAAAAGTTCCATTCCATTGAGATGAAATGGAACTTTTGGCTGTGAAATTCAGTCTTTATTATGCCTCAAAAACTTTATGCACCATTTTAAAAACGTAATAGCTTCTTTAAGAGTAGGTTTGAGATACGAGACGGTCCAAACATACATACAGACGGTATTTCTGCATCCTACGACCACAACTCTCAAAGAACACGCCCGCAATTAATCAGGCGACAAGAATAGATGCGGTTTTATTTGCAAGAGATATCTATCAGTTCAGTTTATTTTTGTGGGCGGAAAGATGCCTATAAAGTATAGTGCCCGGAGTGGGTGTGAGTTGATGCACCGCTAGGGCGCGCTTATTGTGCTGATGTTGAGGTTGGTTGCACCTGGGCCGCGATCACGGTGTAGTAAGTAGGACGAACTCAGTTTTGCAGTGCCCTTCCAGGGTGCATGTACCTAGCTAGTGATAAGCCTATAACTAATCATTCACTTAGACCTAAGAATGAATGTACATGCAAGCAAAAATAAATAAATAAGTTAAGTTACCTAGTGGCATTGCGGCTGAAGTGTTAGCAGTTGAAACGTTAGGGTGTTTGTTCACAGGCCGGCATCGGACAATCCACTGACAAGTGCGTCCACTGATTGACAACCGAATGTCGTCATTTGCACTAAACGGAAAAGTTCCCTTCGAGAATTCTCGCCGACAGTGCGCTCCTTGCAGTGCAGATCTTGTATGGCAAACCATTGATGGGGTCAGTGCTGATTGTCCGATGCCGGCCTGTGAACGCGCATCCTAACGTTTCAACTGCTAACGTTTGAGCCGTAATGCCAATAGATAACTGCACTTACCACTCCGTGATCACGGCCCTGGTGTAAGCAGGTCGGTGCTGGTTGATGAGGGCCGATGTGGCGCGGCGGGCGAAGGTCCGCATGCGACGCAGGAGGTTATGGGTTCGATTCCCGCCTTGGGGCTAATGTTTGTACGATCTGCAAATATGTATTTGTTCTGGGTATTTTCTGTGTTTCAAAATATTTATCTATGTAATATATTGTACAAAGTATATCAGTATCATGTACCTATAACACGAGCTCTGATAAGCTTGGAACTGGATGATACGAAAATTACTTCATAATCACTAATATATATAGCTTTTTCGTATAAAATTCGTTGGCTTATTTAGCCCGCGCGGGCACCGAGGGTTGGGTTGGGACCCGCTTTTGAGAGCAAATGTTTTAAACTCTTTTTCAAGCACAGATGACAAGAATAGCTGTGGTTTTATTTGCAAGAGATTTCGATCAGTTTCTAGCAATGCTGGTTCTTGTGGGCGGGTGTCAGGGGTGTGAGCGGAGATTCACCGCGAGTGTGTATTGTTTGTGATGTAGAGGTTGGTTGCACCTGGTTAGTCGTTAACTGTTTTTTGTTAGTAAATTAGTACTATTCTACAGGGTGCCACGGAAAGGGTGTACTAAGCCGAAAGGGGGGTAATTTTCGAACCCCAAGACCGTTACCGATACTAGGAGTGTTTCGTTTATTGTCACGAAAAACTTTATTGCAATATTAATTATAAATTATTAGACCATTAAATTATTACGGTTTGAGTTTACTGCTGTTCGTGTCAAATAAGTTTTCGTAGCGAAATCCGTAGCTTCTCGTAGCACTTCGTCGAACACGAACATAAAGGATCAAAAATGTGTTAGTACAGATGTAGATTGTTTGCAACAGTCTGCAGTTAGCTTAATCGTTTAAATTGTTAATATTATTTCTAATTTATTTCTATTATTTGGTTGTAGTTTTATTTGTAAATAAAGTTATCCTGTTAGTACCTACTTACATAAAAGTTTTTAAACTTACGCGAGTAGAACGCATTATTATAAATATTACCCGTGGTATTTATAAAATATGCAAATTAACAACATAAATACCCGTGAATATTTATAATAATTTTGGTACGTTTGTAAAAATATTTCGAGTTTTATCGTTACAAAGTTTACGAAAAATAATACAGTGTTCGTAGGATCCATAATTCCTAACATAAATAGTAGGTAAGTGTTTGTAGAAATGTTACCGAGTGTGCGGTCTTCCATTCAATGCTAGGCCTCATTGTCCCATTGTGCCTCTGTCACTGCCGGCCCAAACAAGTATTCTCTCAGGCGTTACAAAAAATCAATGTTTACCTTTATACTCGAGCACATATTTTTATACAAAGTGTGGTTTTATAATGAGAAGCGTTTACAGAATGACGCCTGTCCACAATAGCTAAATATGGGCAGGAATTAAGGCTGTGATCAATGGACACGAAAGATCACTCCGCATGGTACAGCAAGGAAAGTATCGGAATACAATTTGAAAGAACCAAAGACTATGAAGTTTATAGAAGCTATTTTCCTAACACTACCAAACTAGGTGAAACGCAAAGTGCCAGGATTTTTTGCGATTCTAAAATTGTACCTATCTGAAAAGGTTTGAAACACGAACGCGCCGTTCTTTTGTTTTGGCAATGGCGAAACTAATTTGTTTCGCAAAAGCAACGAGGTGTGAACTGTTGTAACAAGTTTTCAGGCAGTCGTCATATAAAATTATAAATAGACTGCTGAAAAAATGTTGTAAAACAAAGGTCAGAGAAATGTTGGCACGGAACGGCGTCATTGGGCGAAGGTTAGTGGAGAATGGTCAATTAAAAATAATATGTTTTCCGGACAAATGTTGTAGCCATTAATTTAGACATGCATTAGCCGTATGATATCGCAAAAAGCTTCATAATTTATGTAAAATTTTATGTCTAAACCATAAATTTTTAGTCTGTAGAACTAACGGTTCGGACCGTGGTTCACAATCGATATTACCTACTTCTTGTTTTTTGTTACTTGGCCTAAACCTTGCCAGTTTTTATTTAACATGGCCTCAATTATGTGTCTATAGTAAAAAAACAGCGATGTTTCAGAAGTACTATCTAGTTTCCTAAGCTTGATACTTTCGTAGAGCCGTGCAAGTATGAGTGGCTACTCATCACAGTACTCAATGGGTGGTCGGTCATTCATTCAGCCTGTGGTTACAATCTGTGTAAACAGACCAGACTGGACTCCGCCATTTCCGGACGGATGTCGGAACAATTTCGACAATTCAACAATCGCTCTATATTTCATTGAGAAAGTAATTATATTCTTCTACAACGTTGCACTATAAGAAATGACTAGTTTTGTATTTATTTAGAGCTACTGATTCAAATGTCTAGAAGAAAAAAGTTTATTTCGCCGTTTGCTCTACACACCTAAAAACTTATATAGTTTGTGTTGCATGTGAACCTATTACGATTATTTTGTTATAAAGTGCTACATATAACATTTGTTTAGTAAATATGAGTAGGTAAGTCAGAAGTCAATAACTTTAATAGTTTACCTACGTTAACAAAATAAGCACGAAGAGGAGTCGAATGGTATACTTGAAATTATAATCAAACACGAAATAAAGTTCAGTTGTAGGTAAATACTGATCTATTTTATTTCTATTATTTGATCGAAATAAAGTGTGATTGATTTTTTCTTCACTTCAATTGTTAGTCCTTTACTGGAAGAAGTGAAATAAAAGAAGGTAACTAAATTTATTGCCTAATTAATTTTATACTACACCTGCTCGGAAAGTTGCCTATTCCTTTTCCATTTATAGAATAGAAAGTATGTCTTTGCAGGCCTATAGGAAACCGGGAGGAAAAACTCTATGGAATTTCATTTTTCACGTGTTTTAGCGGGAGGAAAAAGTGTATGGAAATCCATTTCTAACGTGTTATTTTTTTTTTTATTTCCTAAAAGATCGGCCGGTAGCTATGGTTATTTTCGTTCGGTCAAACGACAAAAAGTTTTTACTCCAAGTCCATTAGGCCTCCTCCGATTTCCGAACAATATTTTGAAAAAAGAACCCAAAAGCTGGCGCGGTCATCATTGGGTAGTTCTTCCACGTTAATATAAATTTCAATTAATAATTAATTCTCCTTTTTATTTTCCTCGAAGGTAATAAAGGGTATAAAACTCGAAGGGTATAAAGCACTATTTATCACTCGGCGTAAAAGAGATGTTGTACCCTGAGCCCCTTGGGTGGACAAGGACCTTTCCTCGTCTCAAGTCCTCAACTGCACGCTGATAACAAACCTGCTCAAACAAAACCATCCACATCTGTTAACCAAATTGCTACACGTGGCGCATTGTTACCCTCAAACAAAAGCGAAAGGAACAAACCTCGAAACAAACAAGTAAATTGTCACTTCATAAAGTATTACATTGTGCTAACTAACTGTCCAGCCGTGGGAACGCCGGTTTGAGAGGATTCGCATCCGGAAAGGTACCTGATTTTTTGCCGGATGCTGTAAAACACTTGTTCTTAATGTCTATTTGAAACATTGGAAAGCCTTTAGAGTGGCCGCTGGTAAAGTTCGCTAGAGGCTGAATGACACTTGTTAAAACTTGTCTAGGGTAATTTAACTTATTGACTTTTACAGCACAGTTTAAGTACCTATCGATGAGTCTCTGTTTTTATATGTTATTTTAACAAAATCTACAGCATCTTAAAATCAAAAACTCTTTATTTCCATAAATACCATAAATGTACACTTAGAAAAGGTATCTACATCAAACAACAAAACCTACATCTGGGCAATACAAACTTTAATAATTGTATTTACCGGCAAATTATGATTTACTTTTTATAAAAGAATCGTTTAAATTTATTAATTTAAACAGTCAAAAACCACTTAACAGGATAGATATTTATGTACATAAATAAACTTAAAATTACATAAATAAACAGTTACTGAAACAATTGAAATACACTTAATTTAACATTAAACAACAAATTTATATATTCAGTTTATTTTAATATACAAAACTACAGTTAAGTGTGTAAAATTTTGGGTGGAGTTTTATCTTTATTTATTTTTTGAGCCCAAGTTGGTGGCCCACACTGTCTGAATATTTTGTGACTGTGAAATACCTATCTACAAAGCCTACCTATAGTTACTGTTTCTTAGCTATAGGTAGATAAACACTTTATATGGAGAGCAATTACCAACACTAAACTATTACATTGAGAAGGCTCTGAATGTGAATCAAGAGTTCATTCATAACGTACCGACTACCTGCGCGCACGGCGTAGTGCGTACGTTTATTTTTTCATCCCTCCATTCATGAAGGAAGGTAATCACAAGCTGTCTTCCGCCTTCCCAACACACACCCGAATCAATTTCACGGCTCTGCACCGTTGCATAAAACCTAATTCAAACACAAACATACCCGTGAAACTATCAATAGTGGAATTCACTATTTGTGTGCGATTTACGAGAAATAACGAATTTTATGAATGAACGCCTCCAGAGAATCAATTGATGCCAACATTGGCAACCGCGGTTGTAACACTCGGTCTATTTAACCGAATAAACTGTCATTTTAAGTCTCTACCAAATATTACTGCTTTGTTGCTGCCCCAACATGTAATACGGCCATTTAATTTCAATAGAATCTGGCATACCTATTGGTAAGTAGGCAGCACCCTTTTAATCGAGGCTCTATAATCTGGTACCAATAGCGATTTATTATCGAACAATACAAATAATTACTCTTATCAATATTGCTTTTATCTTTAGATGTTATTAAGAAGTACTTCAGCAATAATGATAAAACCAGTGTCTATTTCTTATCGAATAACGATTGTTTCAATAACAATAAATGCAAAAGATACTATTATCAGCACTATCATTCGTCTAAGTACTTTTGCTAAATTACTCATCCAATAATACCAACAATAATCCAATAATAATAACCTATAATGCCAACGAAAAATTATTATCCCAAAAAACTTCTGCAATTGCAAAAAATCGACTGCATCGCGACGGACGGCGACACTCTGTCTGCCGTGAAGAATGCCCCATTATATCGCCACATAAATATTCTCACTTCATTTTGGCATTACAAATCCTTTTATAGGCGAGATGCCCTGACGTGGGTCTCCTTTCCGGTCTCGGCTCGAATAAAGCGGCCAATTATAAGAATTAACAACGAACAGCCTCTCAAAGGGCCCTCCAGCCAGCTTCCGAATTTCAAAGAAACGAGTAAAAGGATAACGGATTAGCGTGATTTAGTTTATTCCAAATCTGTCGCCACCTACGGCGTGAAGTATTTTATGATTAAAAAGCTTAGGCAACTAATAAATTGGACGCATTTTATTAGTTGACAATTTAGGAAATGGCAAAGTTTTTGTAACGTACAATCTGCTTTTGTCAGCGAAACGCGGGACCCCCCGGGATAATCCAATTTCCCCTTTAGTATAAAATGACCAGTCCAAAGTGATCGATGTGGTGACTAACATTCTTGGTTTGTCTTTTTAGTGTGTGCACAGTAGCCGTAGCCACCCATCAAACTAACGATCTTGATGCCCATTACGCTTCTTCAATGAAGAGTCATTACCGTGATAGGTGTCGAAACGTTTTGGTATTCAAATCCTTTGATGAGGAGAGCATCGTTAAGAGCAGGAATCAACTGAAGGTGGGACTTACTCTCGTACTGTGCTAGTGATAATCAATAGCAAGTTGATAAGATAGCATTTTGTTTTCCTCGTATATTATACAATAAATATACAATACGTAATAAAACTGCATAGCTCAACTAGAGAAGATTCATTTTATAGACTCAATCAGATTTTTTTTGTCGAAAACTGTATTTTTTCTCGTAGCACGTAAAGATGTATAAAATTACCGGTGTGCAAGATATAATAAAAATTTAAGTGCATTGTAGTGCTCGCACGAGATTTAGTCACTTCCCGTTAGTTTATTCATCATCATCATCATAAACCTATATTAGCCCTAGTTACTAAATAAACATCAGTCACATGACATCAGCATCTCATGCTTAAAAAAGTATGCGAGGGGCGACGTGAAAAACACGACAGTATTTGCAACCAAAGAAAAATAAATTCCGACTGAAGCCGGATGAGAGGTAAATATAAAAAAAATATGGCTTAACCAAATGCGATTTCAACCCTTAAAATTATACAAAATGATATACCAGAAGCTTTTGCCTCGTGGAGATTAACTACCACATCCAAAGTCACCTCTCGACCCAGGCACCACCTCTCATCATAGAGCCATCAGAGCCTGGGTGCCTCTGATGGTTCTGCCTCAGATAAGAGTAATTAATCATCTCCACATCGGCTGACCATTAGGTGGTGCTGACTCACGCTGCGGCGGTGGTCGCCGGTACGTGATAAATGCTTATCTACTCTGATTCATAACGTAGATTTAGTTTATGAGGAGATGTATGAATACCTTGGTGCAACAGTAACATTTTTTTACTTAGGGTCGTTGTGTAAGAACCGAGTGTCGATTACAGGCATGAACATGGCGAATCACTGTGAGTTTGTTAAAGTATTTTTAATTAAAAGTTTTTATTTGGGTGACAGTTGTTTAGATAAGCTCTATGATGTGGAGCTTTTTCTTCTTTTAATTTATTGACGCTCGCGACCGGTCATATTTCAGTCTCTTTACTAACGTTTGTAATAGTAATAATTGTACGCTGTGCTAAATACGCTGTGAATTGTTAGGCACTGTAGTCTACAATTTGACATCTCTGTTCACAGCTGTCACTTTTTCCTATGCCACGTGGCTGTAGTCACGTGTGGTCTAACCACAGGGCCTATTGGTCAAGGGTGGTCAATTTATTGGTCCTTGTGGCTCATTAATCGACAGCTTGACAGCTCTTTCACAACATTCTGCGGGGCGCCATTTGACAGCCTCCGGAAGGACATTGACGTCTCAATTCTGGGCTTCCGCTCTGACTGCGGGGGAGCGTAATTAGATCAATGCATTTTGGATTTATTTTTTCTGATAATAATGTATTGATAGAGCAAAAAAATTGTTTGGATAAGCATTCGTGACCACACGCAGTGTCAGTTTACGAAATGAATCAAAATTTAAAAATGTCAAGTCTTGTCACTTTGGAATTTTAAAGCTCGTAGTAATTTTAAACAATGCGAAACATTCATTATTTGGGAAGGGTTTGCCTGCTTTATGGCCATTTAGATGATGTCAACTTGAAAATATTTTCAGTGAATCCAAAGACGCAAAAACAGAGCAGTATTTCAGCCAAAGAAAACTTTTATTTCATCCAATAACATTAGGAACTGTATTAAAGTAAAAACAAGAAAAGTTTCCCAATATTGTAGAAGAAATTGCAAAGTTTGGATCGGACAGCCGACGGTACGGTCATATCGATTTTCTGATTTAGCCTCCCCTTCAGATAACAGGTAACGGCCCACCTTGTGTTATTATAATATTACGCCGACAGAGAATAAAGAACTTTATGACTAAATTAATTAGAATTCTGTTTTGAAGAGACCAATGAAAAATTCGTAAAACTATTCTGTAATGGCTCTGAACAATCAGTCTTCTGAAAACGCTTATATTGGGTGATTGGTGCTGAGTACCTTACATACCTACCATTATCAAACTTGCTTATTCAAAAGTTTAGAACCTACGTTATGGTTTTGTTATATTATAACACAAACGTCTTTATATGTTACTAGACGATCGCCTCACGGTTTCATCCGCGTAGTTCCCGTTCCCGCGAGAATTCCGGGATAAAGTATAGCCTATGTCACTCCCTGAAAAGTAAGCTCCTAACGGTGAAAGAATTTTTCAAATCAGTCTAATAGTTTCGGAGCCTATTCAATACAAACAAACAAACATCAAATCTTTCCTCTTTATAATATTAGTATATGTATAATATAACAAGTTGAAGATAGTTGGTAAAGTTGCAGCTTTTTACGGTACTTATTTTGTTCTATTACTTATTTTATTCTTCTTTTCCTTGTCAGCTCATTATATTTTCTGTCAAATGTTTATTTTCATACCTATGTACCTACTGTGTTTTGGAGAAGCAAATAAATGATTTATCTATCAATCTAAAAAAATTAAACATTTTCTTAGTTTCCGAAGACAGCTACTTAACACGTACCCTGTCCGCTGAACCTCATATGGCTCAGGAAACTTGCCCTTGGAAAGCACTAATACGTTCCTGAGCCATATGTGTGTCAGGGGACACATACAACTTCTATAGCGATTATTTCTACGGGACGCGCTGGTACTGTACTAAATATGCTTGGGACGTGCTAAGACAATCAAAAAAAAAAAGTATGTTGGACTTGTCATTCAATTTTGCATTTTTGTTTGGGACAGGGAACGTGATAAGATCCTTTTAAAGCAGCAAAAGCTTTCATCTTAAAATCAGTAATGCTTACCGATCTTATCATTTTTTAATCAATCTTCCTATGACAACTAACTTCAATCAATTAATCTGAATGTGCAACAACAAAACCGATAAAAAACTTGCAATAAAATAGAGCAGTATTAATAAAAACCTACGACAGTCTCCTTTGATTGGACTACAAGTTATTGAGCGGAAATCGTAATATTTCCGCCCTAGACTATTCAATTTCCCTTTTTTACCGAAAAAAGGGCGCGATATGTCTTAATCGAAGACTGCGAGGGTAGTCGCATGCAACAAAAGACTATTAGGAGCGCAATATTTTATCAACACAATATTTTATCAGTGGCTGAACGTTTAATGCCTTGGTGCATCTGCCAAATGGGAACTGGAGGATACGGTATTCAACGTGGTCAATTTTCTTACAAATTATGGGTTATAGAACTTTACTCTACGCTTCGCTTCGGCTTCCGTATCTAACGTCATTACTTATTAAATGTAATTAACCCATCGTTTCAAAGTGCCGTTTCTCCGCTATACCTAATCCCTATAATGAAAATATGTCTACTTATATTTAAAATGTTTAATTTATTCCTTAGAAAATTATAATCAAAGAATGGAAATAAATTAGGACTAGTACAATTGAAACAATTGAGCTAACTGCTACACTAAACACTTTACGCTGAACAATCAATATACAATATACAGTTCAAATCAGTTTTTTTTTTTCATTATGAATAATAATAATAATCCTGGACAATCCACACAGCATCATCTAGCCCCAAGCTAAGCAGAGCTTGTGTTATGGGTACTAGATGACTGATATACATTACATATGTAGATAGATATTTTTTATTATACATAGAAACGACCAGAACACCCGGAACAAATATTTGTAGATCGTAAAAACATTTGTCCCAAGGCGGGAATCGAATGAATGCAAGCGGGTTAACTACGAACCTACTTTGTGATCAAAGAACACCAACCTTTCATCCCTTAACGAGGGACATCATCAGGGTGAGTTCTCTGTGTTAATAAAGTAGGTAACATATTTTTCTCATTAATTCCATAACAACCTTAGCTTAGATCTGATTAAAGACAATGATTTTGATCTCAACCACGTTTTAAAATCCAGATACGTAAATCATTAACCTAATTTACCTTCGCGAATAACAAAATTGCTAGTTAGCAGTCGATATGAGTAAGGACATGGCAACCCCACGGATAACCCAGCTATCCGCTTCCGTCCGATGATCTACGACCCATCGCGACGGCCAGTAGCTACTTGATTTACCGGAAAGCCAGATAAAACCTAATGCGCACAACAAAAAATAACCCTGTATATCACAATACCCAACCCATAAATATGACGGCCTGTCGTAAACCTTTATGTCTGTGCGTTGTAGCTGGCACGTGAAAAATGGCCTTAGCGATACAGAAAACTAACGTTCCCGTCTATAAATACTAGGATTTTTGCGATATAATTCTTGGCTCATAAACCAGTCTGGTCATAAAGCAGGTTGATCTATGTCAATGCGTTTTCCGAGGCATTTCTCCGAGACATTACATATACCTACCTTTACTGTGTTAGAGAGTTAGAAACTTAGCATTCCTTTCCATTTCCATTCTTGCTATTTTATAGTTTTTATACAAATACAAAATAATATATTTGCCATAACGATTTACACAACACATTATGGGTTAATCATCATCATCAGCCTATCAGTCCACTGCTAGCAGTTATATAACATATTGTATAAACAACCTGATTGTAACAGGTATTACAATCAAATAATAGAAACAAACTAGAACTAGTATAAATTTACCAATAACCCTGTATACAATTGAAACAATTGCGCCAACTGCAGACTGTCTAAACACACAACAATCTACAGGTACAACAATCTACAGGTAGCTCAACTAATATAATAACTAGTCTACAGGTATATGATTTTAATTGTGGACATTGTTACCTCTACTATAGTGTACTAGGCTAGCCCTGTTTTGCGGGAGACAGAGCGTTCAAGTTAATTGCCATGATAGTCATTTATGACGATACAGACATCTTATACTAACATTTGTCGGTTTATTAGATTTATATTACAAACATACATTTTCGATTAACTCTCTGAACTACTAAACAATCTCATTTATGAACTCTACAATTTTTACTGCATCATTTCCTACATACAAAGACCTCGATCGTTCTCACAACCACGCAGAGCTTTTAAGCTCAAAACGATGTGACGAAAGCCCACAACAGCAAATGAAAATCGCTACAGGAAGTCAGTTATTAATATTCGTTTGGTTGCTGCATAACGTGTTTATTAGAGCACGCTCTATAAATCCACTTGGGTTGTGCCCACAGACTAATTTGGTAACAGTTGGTTTGACGCTACGTTTTAGCATTTCGGAGACGTTCAGATTTGATACGACACAAACAGCTATTGCTGCTGCAACAATCTTGGATAAATCGATTCTAATTGATGTTATACTGCTTTCTAAACTAATAATGCTTACTGATTGACCACGAAGTCGAAATAATCAGAAAAGGGTTATTTTAATTTTCCTAAATATTCGTTGGGTTTTTAAATCACACTGAAATTTTGCTAAAACGCTCTTGACAAAAATGAAAACGAAAATGCTCAAAAATGCTCTTGACTCGGTATAACACAATGTTTTTCACGTTAAACATTACTTTTTATTCAAGGAAAATGCGTGCGTCAGTTACATGTATTCCATAAAGATAGAATGTCTCTACAAAATTGGCATGCTTTGCGGAAAGTTCGTCTAAAACAATTCGACTAAAACACAATTCGACTAAAAACATTTCAACTAGTCAAAATTTGTGTCATCATATGGCACTGGCGGGGGTGGGAGGTCTACAAGTCAGGTCAAATCAAGGTCTTCGTGCTTTAGTCGAATTGTTATTAGTCGAAATGTTTTAGTCAAATTGTGTTTTAGTCTAACTGTTTTAGTCGAATTGTATTAGACGAATTGTTTTAGTCGATTTTTCTGTAGACGAATTGGCATAGCTATTTGATTCTACCTGCGTCCCGCTCGCGAGGGTGGAACCTACCCGCAAAATGTTTGCGGCGCGTGCGAGCTGAACTCTAACGATGTTCTTGAGCCGCGGCATATGGCGACTTTGATTTACTTATTAGATTAGCTGGTGCTAATAAATGTTGTGTGTGAATTATGACAAGGGTGAGCAAACGGAGTTTTTGCTTTGAGTTTACTGGATTTTGATTGAGTCGATTGAGATTTGATAGTAGCCGATACCACTGTACACCACAACCTAAGGAATCTGCTCGAAATCCTATACAATAAAGGCTACCGTAACCTTGTCGAGGTATCAAAAAACTCAAGTTACTAAAATTATTCAAACGATAATGACTTTTTTAACCCCCGACGCAAAAAGAGGGGTGTTATAAGTTTGACGTGTCTGTCTGTGTATCTGTCTGTGGTATCGTAGCTCCCAAACGGATGAACCGATTTTTGTTTAATTTTATTTGTGTCATAGTTAATTTTATCCCGAGTGTTCTTAGCCATGTTTCATGAAAATCTGTTCAGCCAATAAACGTCGTCGGGTTTTGTAAAATTGTAATTTTGTCTTGTTTTATTAACTAGTTTACTACATTTTAGATTAATGTTAAGGACACTAGAGTATAATTACAATCTAGCCATAGAATTGGCTAATTGATAACTTTGTTTTATCTTATTTTTATAAAAACCTAATACAAAGAATGTATCCGTTGTCAATTTTCATATTGTCTGTTACGGTAATCACTGAAACTGAAGCTCGCTGTGAGTTTTAATTCTTTATAGAACAGCTCCAAAGAGTATAAAAGATCCTAAAACAATATCAAAATAACTAGTGTATTCACCATCTGTGAGCAAAACATTCAGCATTTCCGGAAAACTCCAACAACTGTGGCGTGGCACCATTAATTTACAGCATATTTATTATTCATATCTAGATCTGGGTATCATAAAAGCAAGTAGGATAAACATCAGATGGTGTAACGAGAGCATACTTCTCCCGCCATTGCCAGGTGCCCGCTGCCCCTTCCGTTATCACCAGTTTCGAGGTGACTGCGCGCTGACCGAGCTCGTTTATCATATCGTAACGGTATTGCGCCCACATCGACAATATTGTGTATTCTTCCTAACCCTTGGTCTCACGCTAAATAAGCTGTAGAGACCCGGAATAGGGTTGCAAGTCGAGTGAACAAGGAAAATCGATACAAAAATTGCTGTAGAGCTACCAAGCTTTGTAATAAACCCTTATGAATATGTTTTGGTTATTATTATACCCCACGTACATTCTGGCAACATAATACTCGTAACATTAAGCACAAACGGCACCTACGAAATACATAGGTTCCTTTCTCCCAACTCTTCAAAAATTCTTTGCCAAAAAGATCTCTACAAATAATGCGCGCTATACCCAAACCGAGCCGAAAAGTATATGTTTCTACATCACGCCATACTGAAATCTCTATTTAGGCTGTATATATAATAGGCAGAAGCCTATTATCCCAGTAGTAACTGAAAGTGGCCTAAATAGAGATTTCCTTTTCAAGAACTAGCTTCTCTCCGCGGCTACTCTCATGTGAAACCTGAATAAAACGTAGCCAATGGCTTTATCCAGGGTGTATACATCCTTGCCAAATTTCAGTAACATTATTCAACTGTGAAAAGTTTACAAACAGGTAGGTACTTACCTACACTGAGTTAGGTACTTTTGCGTTAAAATGTCAGCATTATGTTGTGTTATGTCTTAATGTTTCTTTTTCTAAGTAATGGAATGATAAAAAATATATCCATGAAAGCATTTACAGCTTTCATCAGTTTCTTCAATGTATCCTTCTGCAAAGGAAAACAAACTGATCCCACGTGTGTCACCGTATTTGTTGATGGCTAATCGGCTTACCCGCCCTTTTCATTCTATTTAGCTATAGAATTGAATGTTTAGCAGCAGAATTGAATGTTTGGTTGTAGAATTGACGAAGGCGTTTCAAGAATTGATAGGAATTAATTCCCATTTTGTTTGGCATTGTGCTACCGACTAGGGCTTTTGTTGAAGTGTTATTATTTATTTAATAAACGGCGACATGTATAGGTAGTTGATGTCTTAGGATTTTGTATTTATTTGTCGAAGCGTTAAAAGTACATAAAGCTTATCCTTGTCGGTTCAATTATTTTACAAACCTTCTTATGTAGGTAGAGCTACTCAAAAAATAAACTACTGAAGCTGTTCGATTAAAACAACTGATGTATTCCAATTAAATAAATAAATAATGCTGGACATTCCACACAGCAACAAAATATACAAATTAAACTAACACTTTCATGGGCAACGATGCAGTTGCCCTCCTCTAGGTTCGTGTAGCCGCGGCTGGGCAGGGAATTCGTTAAGCAGAGCTTTTGTATTAGGGTACTAGATAATTGATATTAATATGTGGATACCCAATGTCTATGATTCATAATGTCTTTCTTACTCTGTTTATACTTTTCTGAGGCGATTTCTTTGAGAAGGTTCGTATTACCTTATGCATCTAAAATAGGGCCTTACTCGATTTTTTAAATTAAAGGAACATATTTTAAGATTGTTTGAGATTAATATCGGGAACTTCTCGTCCGATTCAAGGGACATTTTTACTAATTAGTAGGTAGAGGTAATTACAAGTTTAATTAGTCTCGTTTTATCAGGATACCCGTGAGCGAAGTGCCAGGCAGAAGTAGTCTATCGGACTAAGATCAAATTAACAATTCCTTATGCATTTAAAAATTGAATTATAAGAGGGATGGAGTCTATCTTTCTCACCTCTACATTATTAATAAATAATGCCTAATATATAGAAAGAGATCGTGTAAGGTCTCAACGTCAATGAGGAACTCAGGTTATAATAAAGTTTGGATGAATAGATAGATAGATGGATTGATGTTTGTTATTTCTTCACGCCTTTAAACAAATAAAAAAACCTGAACGGTACAGGCTGAAATTTTGCATAGAAAAAAGTCTAGCTTAGACCCGGAAAAAAACATTGGCAACTTGTATCCCATAAATCAGTTCCCATGGTTATTTCAATAAAGTAACATTTATTCTATAAAACGTAGGCTAATTTTCACCCCTTAAATCAGTTCCCATGCAATAGAAATAACTTATGAGCGTTTCCATAGAAACAAAGTGCGAAGCCGCGGGCATAAACTAGTTCGCAATAAATAGATCAGGTGTAGAAAACACAGTCTTGCCACAGGTATTGCGGTAATCGGGTCGGGGTATCTGCGTCGGCAGCCGATAAGATAATGCTTGCTGGTAAATATTGAACGCAAACAATCGACGGGCACTGTTTGAGGCTGATCGTTGACTCGTCAATATTACGAGGAATAACATTAGATGTAGGTATATTAATAATATATAAAGATTGCTGGACAAGAGCCTAAGCAGAGCTTGTGTTATGGATCGAGCTAACTGACATTACTCAATACAATACATAACATTAATCTTTATTGACAAAGAAAATTACAATGAAGTAATGAAAAGAAATTAGAATTAGGATTTACAATGGGAACAATTGAGCTAACTGGAGACTGTTGCGAGCAATCTACAGATAGCTAAACTGATCCATATCAACCAGTGGGAAGCGTCCCCAGGACGCTGGCTGCATTGCCCCGCTGTATGGCAATGCTGATGCGCTGCGCCAGATACTCACCAGCTCTCGGGTACATACATTACATAGTTACATATTTTTTTAATAAATAGAAAACACTTAGAACACTCGGAGCAAATATCTGCAGGTGGTACAAATATTTGTCCCGAGGCGGGAATCGAACCCACAACCTCCTGCGTCGCAGGCGGACCTTTGCCCGCTGCGCCACAGAGGTCGTCTTCAATTATGTTTTGATGTACGTTTCCAACAGACAGAAATTTGGCACCAACCCGCCCAAACCATATTAGCTAAGTACAAGAATATATCTCTAGGTCTGCATAGATTTAAGTTTTCACCTACAACAACGCGAAATTTAGTTATATGTATTACAGGCGGTTGTTTGTAAATGATGAAAAATGTGGTCTAACAGTTATGTATTTGAAAAAAAAAATAACTTGCCGAAATGACGTAGACAATACGACATTATTCCTAGTTTTAATCATGTTATTTGAATTTTGTGACCGTTGCAAGAGTCCTGTAAGGTCTAAAGGAAATAAAGCAGTTTGATATTTCAAATCTGAATAGATTTAAAAGTATATTAAAAATTATGATTTAATAATCGATTTGTTCCGGGTGTTCTGGTCGTTTCTATGTATAATAAAAAATATCTATCTATGTAATGTATTATATTATGTAAATCAGTCATCTAGTTATGGCTAGATGACGCTGTGTGGATTGTCCAGCATTATTTATTTATTTATTTATTTGACCAGTCACCATATGAACAAACAGTTATTAAAATAACCAACGTAGTGCCTTTGCTAAATAGAACCTACCTAATACCAAGCAGGTAGTCTTTTTTTTTAGTTATTTTACATCTAGTTTTAGTTCGTAGTATTTTTGTCTCATTTTGTATTTAAAACTTTTCTTATTCACATACTTCATTTATGTAAATAAGTACTTTTTTTAGGTGTTTGTGGGTTTACAAAAATAAACTCGGGTATTTCAATGCATATATTTTAATAATAATTTATAAGTAGATAGGTAAACACATTTTTACAATCTTATTAATATGGAATGTCAGGTATACATATACCAATAAAGGTACGGTGGGTCGCATAAGACATGATTGAATACACAATATTTTCAGGATACATTAAATTTGATAAGATACTTAAGACCACTGTAAATGTACTATTATAAACATGTACTTATGTATTTTTTAGGTAGGTAACTTGTCACATTCCTAACTGCGGTACTATACATTTTCAACTTCATCTACTACATCTAAGCTACAATAGAAATACTTTATGTAAAACTTTGTTTGAAATATTCATAAATAATAACTATTCACTAGGCATATTCGACTATGATAATACTGAACCTTAATCTAAATATTGCATTCTGATAAAATCTGGTCATTTCTCATAAAATTATTTACATAAGTAGCTAATCTTTTTACACAAATTTACAAACACGCGTAAGATGGAATGCATCTGTGAATCTCACTAATGTCATAAAAAATTCCTAAAGTACCAACTAATGTCTTTTCTAACGTTATCCAAGCAAATGAATAACCTCGAACAAGATGCATAGATCAATCAATATTCGAATAATTTCTATTCGATAAATTTTTAGGAACTCCACAATACCGATGGTACTCAAACTGTATTCGAGTTATAATTCGAACGATAACCAATGGAATAAATCCGACAACTTATTTTAGGTTAATGTCACGGTAGTACCCCAAAACCAAGTCGTTTCCTGTAGGTACTACCGCTACACGGGACTAGCAAACCACTAAAACATTGGAACGATTGGTTCCTCACCACCAGCAGCCGTTAGGTTGCGGGCCATGGCCGGAGACTGGTTGATGATGCATCGCCTGGTGGTAACCCAGAGGGGGTAAACCCAGGGGGGGAAGACCATCCGGTTTCCCCAGGCACGGCCTTCCATCTTTGACTAAGACAGGGACGGCTACACGCCGCGGCGAACTGAGGCCCCCGACGCTCATCTCGTGCGCTCCTTTTTCTTGCACCGCTCTCTTCGTCTTATACCTGTGGTTCTGGAACCAGATCTTGACCTGCGTAGGCGTTAGGCGGATCAAACTTGCCAGGTGCTCCCTCTCCGGGGCAGACAAGTACCTCTGTTGTCGGAACCGCCGCTCCAGCTCGTACGTTTGCGCCTTCGAGAATAGGACTCGTCGTTTGCGCTTCTTATGCGACATGTTGGGGTCGGTGGACATGTTGGAAGGCTGGTCGTGTTCGTCATCGTTGTCGATGTCGTCGTCGCCTTCGGGGTCGATGTCGTCGTGCCGCGGGTCGAGGGGCGGGGGGGAGGCGGACGGACCGGCGTAGGAGAGTTCAGAAGCTCGGGACGTGCTGTCCGGACTTGCTTGTTGACCGACCACTCCTGTGACAAGACAAACATTCCGTTATATATTTGTAAATAATATCTATACTAATATTATGAAGAGGAAAGATTTGATTGTTTGTTTGTTTGTATTGAATAGGCTCCGAAACTACTGGACCGATTTGAAAAATTCTTTCACCGTTAGGAAGCTTACTTTTCATAGGCTATATTTTATCCCTGAATTCCCACGGGAACGGGAAGTACGCGGGTGAAACCGCGAGGCGATCGTCCAGTACGATATAAAGTTGTAGCTTTGATCGCTCTTTGTATGACAGTTGTGGTATAGAACTGAATATTATAGTTAAGAACAAGTAGAGGTCCTTAACTATAAGTGCGAGCATAAAATTATATACATTTAAGTAGGTGCAGCCCCCGCTCAGCAACTGCAAAACCAAAACAAAACTGTTCGCACTCAGTACAAATCTCCACTTAATCTCTGTAGGGTACCGCTCTATTTAACTTTGGTAAAATAAATAATGGATCGTGAAAAAATCATGCGCGTTTCATTGTTCGCTACACCATTTCGTTTCACCCCGCTTTAACCCCTCGAACGCTTCACACGGATATGGTAATGCGGGTTGGGCGTGGTAGGGGGTAGTAGGGTGGCCACTCCTACCCCAGCTGCCGCTCACTACCTCCAGCGCATCCGGAAATTTAATAAAACGCGACACGGGCTGCCTTTATCTTGACGCTTAGTGCTATTGTATTCAACAATTGACGATTTGAATACGATCTTGCTGGCTTTCAAAGACCAAAGTTCTTTTTTAATAAACACAAATCAGGTATCTTGATCATGCAGATATCACACTCTAAAACGCTGAATGACACTATAAAATCTTGAAGGCGTTTCGTTTGTAAGTAGAAATCTTTTAATTTTTAGTTTGAACACTCATGACTTCTATATTTACAGCACACCTACTCCCCCCGTGAGTAAAAATTCCCATCCCAATAGAAAATCCCACTCACACCCATGACACCAATCGAAAACCATTACTTCCTGAACAATGAAAGCTAACTGTCATCGAATAATGAACAAATACCGTCCCTAACAGCCGCAAACATGTAATTGATAGCGGCAGCTGCCGGGCCCATGGGGCCAGATCTGCACCCCACGGGTTAAACAATCACCGACTAGTTTCCCCAAATTGAACGAGGGGCGTGATTCGGAATCCCTAGATTTTACTTTTAAAAGGTGTCATTTGTCGTGTTCGACGCCATTTAATTTTAAGAAACAAGATGGTTGATAAAACGAAAATAAGTACCTACATCGTTTTGCAAAGTAACAAAGCTATTTATTACTCTAAACATGCTCTCTCTTGAGCGATAAGATCGCCAATTGTCACAAATTCTTTAATTTTTGTTGTTTATTTTAATATTGTACATTATTTTGATACGTGTGTAATAATCAATTTTCTATCTATCTAACTATCATGCTAGAAAGAGGCTATGAGTAAGTCCTATAGACATAGTTAGTATAAGACATAAGTTTTGGCGAGTCCCTTTAAAGGTGCTTATGTTTCACTATTTACTAGTACGCAATTATTTAATTGGGCCTGTGCTAAAAGAGGGCAAACAGATGAAATTTCGATATCGTAACAAAGCAATAGTACTTAAGTAACAAATGTAAAAAAAATCTGAAAGCTGAAGGAAAAAAAAAATTATTAGGATCTATCTAATAATTTATAATTTATTGGCAACTAGCTTCTGTTCGCGGCATCACACGCGTTTTTTCGCTAGGTATAATATCTATCCTATTATATAAGTAAGGCTATGTTCTAAATGTAGGCCAAATTTCATCTCTTGATCTGTTCAGAAGTTTTGGAGATCTAAGGTACTACGTAACAAAATAAAATTCACGTTTCACAAACTGTTTGACTTTATAATATTACTTGGATCATAAGCAGATATTCTCTTTGAAAAATATTCTATAGAAATGACTGAGCACTGAATGAATTTTATCGTCCCGGCACTTCATAGAGCACGCGTGAAATATCAAACCGAATCGATCACTGATACATTCGCTGTTATAAAAGCAATCCAGCACAAGTAGGCAGAATGATCACCAAAAGTGCTAGATAAGCGATAAAAATAATTAATGACAGCAGATTAGCTGCAAGGCACTCCACTGGAGGAGCATTTCAAAAAATAATCTCGCCTCTCCAACTACCGAATTGTGAACACGTTAATTTCGAGTGGGTCAACGTATTTGTGCATGATGATAATTCAACGAGTGTGGCAACGGCGATAAAAATATTAGATTCGATTGCCTAAACTTGAGATCTGGTAAGTGGCTTCTATTTTTTAAAAAGATATGACTGCTAGAAAGGGTACTTAATTTTATTTTTAACCGACGAAACACAGATCCCGTTGAATGTAGATCCATCCACGGTTGTCTGGTAGAGATGCTAGTTTGCTTGAAACTAGGTGACAAATGGTGGGTAACCAATTGTCACTTAGTTTTTAAGTTGTTTTGTTGTATTGTTTCAATTTAAGTATGCAATAAAGTATTTTCTATATGTATATAACAATTCTAAGACAAGGAAGAATTTCTCAAGTCTATTATTTTTGTTTCTTTTTTTATAGCTATTAAATTTACACTCTTTTAGAATCTTAATTCTTTCGATACCTTTCGATACTTTCTCATTAATAGATTGAGTTTACCTAATATTCAACATTGTAGGTATTTCAAATCAAATCAAATCTTTTATTTGCATTATTATTTATTTTTATTGATTTTCATATTTTTTGTTGACTGTAGGCAGGTAGAAAGGTAACGTGAAAACATGCTTGACATACTGCAGTCGGTAAACATTTTATCATTGATCTGGGATAAATATGTCGAAGATACGAGTTACCAACAATTCCTATCTGTGTATCGAAGGAGACGTGATAAAGATCACGATGTTGGCTAATACCAACGAATACGTGAATGATTTCTTATCTGGTGTGTCATTTATTATTTCAGCAACCCGCCCCGGCTTTACATGGGTAGCAGAACAATTTAATATTTATTTTTCAGGGGAACAATTCCGTGAAATACTGTTTTCATGGAACTCAGTTTTCGCTGCGCATCCCAGAAAGCTCCGTCGGTCGCGCGTCGGTATGATTATTTCAGACATGCCAATTTACAAAAAAAACCTTAATAAATTTTACACCTAAACCTTCCTCATCATAACCCTAAAAATGCTTTCGGTAGTTTTTGATTATTTCGCGTTCAGACAGACAGACACGGCAAAATTAAAAAAAAACACTACTGCATTACTTACTAAATTAAAAATATATATGTATATCTTAAAATAATAATATAATTTTAAGATATACATATTATTATTATTAATAATAATAATATGTATATCTTAAAATAATATAGTATCTCTCAGTATTCTAACGATACCCCGCTCATCAAAATATGTTCAAGTATTTAAAATTTCTGGTGAAAGAACCTTGCATGCATAAACCCTAAAAACATTACACTGCTGTTTTGGGCAGCCGTGTAAAAACAGTATCAAATTCGATGTTTATCCAAAGCGCCGGTGAGTGCTGATGCGGAAGTTTTAGCCGACTTCAAAAAGGAGATGGGTCTATATTCGACTATATAAAGTTAATTCAAAAAGTTATTTATTTTAAGTTAAGTAAAAAAGTATTTATTAATTTACCTACGTTACGTTATTTCAAGTTAAGTAAAAAGTATTTATTACAGCAAAAGCCATAGGTAATTACTAATTAATTACATTCGTTGCACATACATATCTATGTATGCATAAAACAAAATACCTAGTATGTACCTATGTTAGCCGATTTCTCCGTGAAATGATTCAGATTCAGATTGTGTGTGTCTGTTTGTAGAATGTGGACTAATTATGATGATTATTTTGGTTTTGAATAGGAAACGATGTCCCATAAATTTTGACGACCTCTAATGGCGCAGCGGGTGAAGGTCCGCCTGCGACGTAGGAGATTGCGGGTTCGATTCCCGCCTCGGGACATATATTTGTACGATCTGCAGATAGTTCAGGGTGTTCTGGATGTTTTATATGTATAATAAAAATATCTATCTATATAGTGTATGGTATCCAGTATATCAGTTATCTAGTACCCATAACACAAGCTCTGCTTAGCTTGGGGCGATTTAATGTTGTGTGAATTTTCCAGCATTATTTATTTATTTTATTTATTTATAAATATTTTATTCCAGAGGGATTACTGAATGTTCGGCAAAACTTAAAAAAAAGCATAAATATAAAGGAATAGAAATTTTGTAAGTACTCTGTCTACTATTTTTTTAGTATAACAGCGGTTTTTGCTGTTACTTCTTGTTATGTCCAGTGTCAAGTGGCTTACATAAACATTGGGTTTTAATCTTATTATCGTTGTTACGAACTATGAATAGGAGCTTTGTTGATTGAGATTATAAGAAATTGGTAGGTATTGTTTTCATTAGGTTTCAAGTTCGGGTCTGATAATACAGTACATTGAAGTTATCGGAGAATGCAGCATGTTAACTCATTTTGATTTTCAGCTTTTTGTATTCTAATCTATCTATCTAAAAATCGAGTGAAATCTTATTTTTATACGTCAATTAGTGTCCGAGATATGGGATTGTTACTGTACTGTTTTTGGATGTACTTTCCAACAACAAAAATTAGATTATGACAAAGAACAAATATCCTAAATAGTAGAGCAGTTTAAAGAAATGTAATTTATTTTAGATTATATTTAGAGACATCGCAATTTGAATACAAGAAAAGAGATAGCGGTGGGGGCAAGTTGACGCCACGTAATGGTAGTTTGTCGCAAAAAAAAAATGTGCGGCTACAATGAAAAAGGACACCAAAGTTTAGCAAGAATTTAAAAAGAAATATTTACCATGGCCTTCATGATGGTCCACCGAGAGCCAAGGCTGGTGGTGCCTCAGCAGCTCGTGTGAGTACGGATGAGGAGCATACGGCGGCAGGTCCAGGTGGCAGCCGAGCGACTGCGACGGCGTGGTCTCCAGACCCTTGCCTTCGTTGAGGCCGAGGATGTCCGAGATCTGGAACCCTGGACGCTGGCCCGGCATCTTCATGCTGTCCAGCAATCTGGAGACAAGGAGATAAAGTTTAAAACGGGTTGCTTACATCGTAATCTTGCAGCATGGAAATTGAATTGTATGGAGAACAACTTGCTTTAATGTTTTTTGTCGTAGGTTCGCAGGTTTTATTTTGACGGTAGATATTAGTTGGATCAGCACCCTGATAGATTTGAAATGAACATCAATAAACCCTTAAAATGATCACACACTCACACTAACAGCAAAATAAAGTTATCTCTTGTTTGTGTTCTAACGTTACAGAAATTATTTTTTTCTGAGCTTTGGTGCGATCACTCACTTAGAATGAAATTCCACCTTTATAACGCATTGAGTTATGTATAACAGGAATTTATCCTGTCGAAGTAGAATAGAAAAGTTGAGCAGACATTGAAACCATTACACCTATTGAAAGTTTTTGTAAAAACCGCTTCCTTACAAAAGACATAAACGCGCTCCAAAATTCCCAAAGTGCTGTAAGACCGAAGTTTTAAGAGTGTGAATGCTTTTATTACCAGATGACTAATCCTACTTCTAAAAATTCCCATCATCTCAACAAGTTACAAGCACGTCCGATGCCGCATCTATAATTGTAAGAAAACATACCAAATACCTTCGCCTATTATTGCTAAAGGACCTCTCGAAGAAAACGTGACCTGAATAAAGGATCGGCTTCAAAGAACTCTTCGGCTGTTTATTGATACATCAGTGCTATAACAGACAGTCGAGTGTGGGTTTCGTTCCCGAGCTAGTACGTGACACCGTCAATGGTCGGTCTTTAAAGGCAGCAGGTTGTAGACACGGTTATTAGCGAGCTCTCACGAGGCGCATACACTGTCACTTTTTGTCACGATTCCTTGAAGGAAGATGAATAGTCAATTGACATATCGAGACGGCATCATAAATGAATGGAATGATGGACAAGATATGGGAGAGCTTAAAGTCCCGGCAACGCTTCCTAGATTGTTCGTTAATTGTCCTACAAGCTCTTAAATTAAAATACAATACAAGAATGCTTTATTATACACCAACAATAAACATTACATAAGTACGATGGGCGGCCTTATCGCTTAGAAATGATCTATTCCAGCCAAATTAATTATTAAGCATTTTTTTCTGTTAATGAAGAATTAGTAAGGATATTGTGACTTATAACTTTCGCACTTTTTTTACTTTAACTGTTCGTACCTACATAATAGATGATTAAGACTTGTTTAAGGTATGATTCACGAACATATTTAAATTTCTGAAACCAACAATATTTTTTTACTACACAAAGCAGAAACACCTCATTTGGGTTTTAAATGAAAAAAAAACCTTTTCCGACGGAAAAAATCTATACCACAAATCTACCTACATAAATCTGTCCTAACACTCACTAAAGCACTCAAGGCACAGTTATAGCTCTCACCCTGGAAACGCAGAGCGGAAGGCCGCCGGGTAGAGCGCCGGCAGGAAGGCCGGGCCCCACGGCGGCAGCAGGATAGGGCTCCAGGCCAGCAGCGAGGCCGGCGGCAGCAGCGGCGGCGGTGACCGCGCGCTCGACCCTTCCTCGCACTTCATCTCCCGACCGGGAGAACTCGCCTTCGGAATAATCTTGACGGCTATCGAAACACCCGCGTGACACGTGCTGCGCCCTTAGACGCTGCGATCGCACTAAACAACCCTCGAGTGGTGCTCGGGGTGAAGCACACCCCGCGCCGCCCTCGTGCCTCGACAGCCTACTCAGCCCCGGACTAGCCTCGAGGGTGCTCCATGCTCCGGCCAATGGCGTCGCGCTGCGCGTTGGGCGGGACTCTCTGCCGCCAATCGCGACGAACCCAAAGCCTTCCCAGCAAAAAAACTGGAGTATACACTTTGAATAGAGGAGCTTTTCGACGTAGCGCGTTATGTTATGTCGCTTTTTGTAATGAGTGAGCATTAAGCCCATTGTTGAGGCCGGGTTCGTTATGGACGCCGCTCCAAATGCCCGGATAACGATTTTCATTTAGAGTGTTTTAATAAACCCGTGTAAGCCCATGTTTGTGTATTTTGACAACATTGAGACGGGAACGTGTAGTTGCGTTGCATCGAAAACATTTTCAGTTATTTGAGTTATTGCTATAGCCAACTTAGACACTTAACTACTCTATCTAGGTAGAGTATCATCTAATTAAAGTCAACAGTCATCTACATATTATAGTATCATCATATATCCGTTCATATATCCTTTCATCTAATACATCTAGTACATTCTTCTAAATCACATCACACTAATATTATAAATGCGAAAGTTTGGATGGATGGATGGATGTTTGTCACCTCTTCACGCTAAGACTACTGAACGGATCAGGCTGAAATTTTGCATACAGGTATGTCTAACCCTGGAATCAAACAGAGGCGACTTTTTATCCCATAAATCAGTTCCCATGAGATAGAAATAACCTCAAAACGTTTTCATAGAAACAACGCGTGCGAAGCCGCTGGCAGAAGCTAGTCTCATATAAACTTGCATCTGGCTGTAAAATCCTATCCACAAAATATTCCAAAAACCAAAAAAAGTATACTACAGTACAAAAGTCAAAACAATTAACCTACAGATCCATTGAGTTGAGGAGCTGCATTATGGCGTAAAATCTCTTGCACATGTTGAAGTGCCGGAAAACAATGCATAGAAGTAAGTGTTGTAGATTCTTAGAACAGGTAAAGAAGCCAAAAACCCACAGGATCGCTTTGAGCTGTTTTATGGCTTGCACGTGTGCGCTGCTATTGTTTCTGTGGAGCCGAATCAATGTCCATTCATGGATTACACGGATACTTTAAAAGAGATGCTCTAGAGGTATTCCACACCCTAGGTTCCTTAATTGAGGAGAGGTAAAGAAGCTAGAAACTATTTTAGACTTGCTTGCACCAGGCAAAACTAACCTTTTTCTACTAGAAGGAACTTAGTGTTCGTACAAGCAACGAAATATCAGAATAAGTTAATTTTTCTGAATAGGTTTTGCAATGACCCAAGCGGCGCGGCTAGATAGTTTTGAAAATAAATATTTTTATTTTACTTTCTTAATGATTCATAGTGTTCAATGATTGTATAAGAAAAGTAGAGAACTTTAATAAATAATACTTTAAGTATTTCACACATAACTAAGAAATAATTTACGAAATAATAATTATGGAATAAGTGACAATTGGCGGTCTTATCGCTCAAGACCGATCTCTCCCAGACACCCTTGACTTTGCCGTCGCTACTAAGGCCTCTATCTGTAACTAGCTTCTGACCGCGAGTTCACTTGCGTTTTTTTGAGTAATGTAAGTAACAACGAATTTTTAACGACGTAAGTACAAACCTGCTTAGGTAGTTATATCGGGTGATTCATCAGGTACGCGTGTCATCTTAAATTGGATCTGCAAAATGGACCATTTTACCGCAGTTACGGACAACATTTGAAAAAGAGAAGTTCTTTGTATGATAATAAAGATAATTTATGTTTTTTTTTGTTTTGAAAATGTAATCTCCAAATGAATTACCCATTAGAACACCTAATTAACTAATGTACCGTTTACCTACCAGTTCCACTAATTTAATATTACTTGACCAATTCATTGTTTTTAATCTAAAAGGAATCTGAAGTGAGTCTCTATGGTTTTTGTTTCTGTTGGTTTATTTTATGACTTGCAGGTGTGCAATTTGGAATAATAGAAACAATGGAGTGGCGATAAGTCTGTTAAGAAGATTTAAGTAGAGCCGTTGAAAAAATATCCGATTCTCAAAAGTATTGTGAGAACAAATTGTATTCAATACGTTTCAATTTCAATCAATTGCAGATGTGGTTTTTACTTAGCTTTCGAATAATACGCAAACCTTTTGGTATTTGGTTTTGATAAACCATTCATTTCATTATTAGAGAGTCTGCATAAGACGGCAACTTCATTCTGATATGGTGTGTAGGTGTAGTCGACACGACACACCACTGTCACCAACACACTCGGCGGCGCGGGGCGGTTTGGTCACGGT
Source organism: Eupithecia subfuscata (assembly GCA_963564075.1). Lineage (NCBI taxonomy): Eukaryota > Metazoa > Arthropoda > Insecta > Lepidoptera > Geometridae > Eupithecia > Eupithecia subfuscata. The sequence goes on from OY751106.1 coordinate 14,060,158, forward strand.
AATATTAATAATAATAATAATAATGCTGAACAATTCACACAGCATTATCTAGCCCCAAGGTAAGCAGAGCTTGTGTTATGGGTACTAGATAACTGATATACATAATAATATACGAGTACATAGATAGATATTTTTTATTATACATAGAAAACGACCAGAACACCCTGAACAAATATCTGCAGATCGTACAAATATTTGTCCCGAGGCGGGAATCGAACCCGCAACCTCCTGCGTCGCAGGCGGACCTTCGCCCACCGCGCCACAGAGGTCGTCGATATTATCATAGACAGTATTTGAACTCGGCCGTATCTTTGAAATAAATGCCTACAGCCGCGCGGTAGGTAAACATGCGATAGGGCTGCCCACCTCCAGCATTTTAATTACATTTGCCTACTTTGTGTTTCCATTTAGTTTTGTGATTGTAGGTACCTACTTTTTTTATATAAACAAATAAAATACTTTGTGAATTGAATGGGAAGTGTTCAATAAAAATGCGTGTTGTTTTTTGATTGGTAGATTTAATTAAAAAACCTGTTTATGTTTGAATAACAAATCGGTCTTATAAATTTGCGACCGAAAAATATTTGCGCCTCGACTGAGACGTACAAAATGCTTTATTATTAAATATTAGGAGATTTTTTTGGAGAAAAAGGAATATCTTTTACTTGGCTATAGATACCTGCAGCTATTTTATTAAATATGTACCTGAACTTATTTTTAGAGAAAAAATCGCGCGGTTATTGTTAAAGAAACATCACACCATCCGTTCGTCACTGCGGCACAGCCGCGACTGTCTGCATGCTGAGCGCATGCCGAGATCGAGGCGCGTAGGTATAGCTCGCGTTTCGTCCGTTTGTATGAAGTCGGATTACTTATAGGATAATATTACCTTGGTTTGGTGCGGCATTTCTGTGTACCGCGCAAAGTGAGGCCGCATACCAGAAGATACACTTGTATTACGACAATGGTAGCGCCACATTTGAAACGCGACACATTCATCGCGTTATTTGTACACTAAAATGTGTCCTCGGTGTGCGTGCTTGCAGATATACGGAACGATAAATATGTTTTTAAATAAGTTTCAAATGTGGCACTGTTGTAGACAGTGTCTTGTCAAGTTGTCGGCGGCGCGCCGGCAACGATTTTGGTGTTTTGACTACGTAGACTTTGATTAAGTTCTAAGCTTTTATCAATTCATTTTTTATAATTGGATTAAAAAGTGATTGATTATAGAGGTGATAATGATAATTTGCAATAGTTCTTGGCCAAAATCTTATATATATGTTTAGTTGCATTAAGTAGGTAGGTATATCAGTTATCTAGTACCAACATAACACAAGCTCTACTTAGCTTGGGGCTAGATAATGTTGTGTGAATTGTCCAGCATTATTTATTTATTTATACTTTTTTAATTAGTAGTGCTCCATAGGAAATGCAGACGAGAGTACGAGATATGATTTAATCTATCTGAGTAACTTTTTATTTTTCTTTGTATCTGTGGACAGTACCTTTACAAAATGGGAAAAGGTACTGACTCCTGAAACACAGTTTCTAACTAGTTCGAGAGCCTAGGATTAATTATTATAAATATGTGACTCTACCTGTTTCAAATTAATGCTTTTTACTTCACTTTACTACAGGGCTTTATTTTAATTATTTACGTTTCAGAGAAGCCGGCCGTTTCAGAGAGCGAAAAAGGTGGAATGACGACCTGCGAAAGACTGCAGGCAGATGCGGCAAGCTGAAGACAGGGCGCTATGGCGCTCATTAGGAGAGGACTATGTCCAGCTGTCCAGCTGTATGGTGCCCGCTTAGAATTGCACCATCCCAACTCTTCCCGCGGGTGTCGTAAGAGGCGACTAAGGGATATCCACCGCGGGCGGGCAGCAGCGCCCCTTGCAGAACAATTGACGACCTATGTGGCGCAGCGGGCGAAGGTCTGCCTGCGACGCAGGAGGTTGCGGGTTCGATTCCCGCCTCGGGACAAATGTTTGTACGATCTACAGACATTTGTCCATTCTGAGCGGCGTTCTGAATGTTTTCTATATATAATAAAAAATATCTATCTATGTAGTGTATTGTATTAAGTATATCAGTTATCTAGTACCCATAACACAAGCTCTGCTTACTTTGGGGCTAGATAATGCTGTGTGTGAATTGTCCAGCATTATATTTATAATTCTACCACCCAACTGCGATCCCCAGCCCGCATGCCCAGCGTGGGGATTATGGCCATTATCCCCCCATATGAGATAAAATCCAATAAGGTGCTTATCGGGGGCTGTTGAGGTAAGGTGAGGATGTCCAGCAATGGATATAGTGTGGGTTTATAGGTTCATCATGATGACGTTTCAGACTAAATACTAAAGTGTTTACAATTTACCACCTTTCCCAATTACAACAATTTACGCATTAATAAAAGGGTATGCATCATAGTACCGTAAAGGGCAACAACAAAGGCCAATTATTTTTATTGGATCCCCCTAAGTGGCGTGCGCGATCACGAAAACTTTAATTGACTTATTGAGAATAAAATTTAAAATATCTACCGGTGCAATCGGTGCGTACTCATCGCTTTGTAAATCAACATAGTATAAGGGGAATATTTAGAACAACCTCATGACACTAATATTATAAATGCGAAAGTTTGGATGGATGGATGTTTGTTACCTCTTCACGCCAAAACTACAGAACGGATCAGGCTGAAATTTTGCATACAGGTAAGTCTAACCCTGGAATCAAACATAGGCGACTTTTTATCTCTTAAACCAGTTCCCATGGGATAGAAATAACCTCAAAACGTTTCCATAGAAACAAAGCGTGCGGAGCCGCGGGCAGAAGCTAGTTATAAATAAGTACAACCATCACTTTGGGTCGAAAGCAAAGTCCGGTTACACTGTCATGGCCATCTACGATCAACAGCATTATAGCTTTTTAGAAAAAAAATGCGTTGAAAGTCTATGTTTTTTTTTATATATAATATATTAATAATAATAATAATGCTGGACAATTCACACAGCATTATGTTTAATTTAATGACATGCTAACTACATTAAAATATGCATCAAACAAAATTTAATTGTGAATTTTTATTTCACATACATTTTTAGTCCTGAGGGGTGAATCTATTTAAGGCTATTTTACTTAGGTCAATTATACTCCCCGTAATCTCATAGGCACGTGTATATTAGGTTTTTGATTTAGACCAAAAATTCCACCCCTTTAAAGTAGGTAGTTGCAGGTATTCTTTGACATTCACTTCTTTACTCAACCTCAAGATGAAAATAGTTTAATTCAACTTTTGAAATTTAGCATAGTTTGTTATTAACACTAAAGCTACCACTAAAGCCATTAATATTCAGTCATTAATAATTTTAAAAATTGTTCATAAATGTCAGAAAGTTAAAGTTATTATTAAAGGGGTGGAACAATTTCGGAACCAAAATATGTTTCAAAATTTTCAAAAAGCATTTTATTTAACTTTAGTTTTACAATGACACCATGATTTGTATTAGGTAAATAAACATTTTTATTTTTAAATCAATTTAAATATCCCTTTATTAATAAGTTTAGTTTTTGAAATTTTTTAACGTCTTGGACGATTTTATGCAAAAAAATGAGTGAGTCTAAAAAGCTAGGTTATACTGCGATGGGTAAAGCTGTGCCGGTCAGATTTGTTGTGGGGCGGCGGGCAGGTGCAGCCGCCCTCGCGTCACGGGCCACCAGTCACTGCGCCGATACATCAGCCGATACCAGACATTATGGACTCGTCACCGGCTGTTAGGAGCTCCGATAAAACGTTATGGATTCATCAAAAGCCCAGAAGGTCGAAGTTTCTTTCTGGGGGTTAGACATTCTATGTTCCTCGATTCTGCGTTTCGAAAATCCACAGAAATATGTCAGAAAATCTCTTTTTCGGAAGTAATTTCCTGTTACATTTGGTTTTGCTACATTATATCTATCTATATATATAAAAATGAAACCCGTTTTCCTTGGTCACGGCATCACGCGTGAACGGCTGGACCGTTTTCCCGAATTCTTTCTTTGTTGTGTTTGTTATTGTCAGGAGAAGGTTCTTATGAAAGAAAAAATTAAGAAAGTTGGAAACATAAATTTCCACGGGGGCGAAGCCGCGGGGCGCAGCTAGTGTGATAATAAAAATCAAGACCAACATAGTAAGACTAATAAAAAAAGGATTTGAAGTAAATTGATTAACTCTCACTTTTCCTTAGTTACACCTGTCACGTAGACGTTTAATTAATTTAAATTGTAGATTGTTTGCAACAGTCTGCAGTTATCTCAATTGTTTCAATTGTCAATATGAGTTCTAATCTGTTCAGTGTGAAACATTTTTGAAGACTGTTCAGTTCAGACTCACATCAACATTCAGTCTCTAGATACTGACGAATATGAAGACAACAATAGAAAAATAATCCACTGTGTAAACATTCAATTCACATCCATTGTAAGTAAATATGTTACATGTACTACAAGTCTATTTTATTGTTGTATTGGTAAGTCTCGAAGGTATGAGAGAACAAGAGAACCGGTTCACCAGATGTTCCAACACATGAATCAGCGAGGGTGGTTTCATTAAATGAATTATTGTACAAGTTCACTCACCGCTGCCCCATTGATAATAACAAACTATAAATAACATCAATCAGACCATTTAAATTCAACCTTAAAAACTGTAATTAGACAAAAGTTAAATCGACGATGTTCCCATATTTGCATCGCCTAATGATAAAATAATGGGGGCTGATAGCGAACACGATAGAAATGTAATTTGTGTAAACGTACAATATTGTATTGAGGAACCCGCCGTGCCGGCCGTACCACCCGCGCCGGCGTCGCCAGAAAAAACCACCCGCAAACTTAGCGGCCCCATTACACCACTGCGCTGTCAAATTAGATGCCAACTTTTTGCATAACGTCTAGATTTATGATCTGAGAAATAAATAAGTACTTATTACAAACTCCTATTCAAATACTGGCTGGAAAGAAGATTCTAATCGATGACGTCACACAGAAGTATCGCTGACGCCAACATGAGAACCATAGTGTATAAATTAAGTTTGTTAATTCCCACTTTTAAAAATTTTCCTATCTTATCTCTCCTGATTCTTGTCCTGTATCGTCTTGTAGTACGATTTTATTTACGTTGTAAATATGTCCCAAATTGTTTTAATAAAAAGTACTTACGTAAAAAAAACCCAAAATATGGCAGTGCTAAAACTAGCGAGTCCAAAAAACACAGTAGAACCAGGCTGATGCGTGGTGAATCGTGCATTTTCGAATTTAGATTTTAATAACGTAAAACTGTTCCATTTGTATTAAGTTGGATATTTCTACATACCTACATAGAATCCCATTTCTAGACCTAACCCATAATACAAGTGAAATTAAAATGGAAACGCGCGAAATTAAAATGGAATTCGCGAAGACGGCGGCGGCGCGGCGCGTGATGTAGCAGACATAAAAATTATGGAGAACCGCACCGCAGTCGCGACCGTGGACATAAACAGCGGAACGATGAGCGGCAGCGGCGTACGCGGCTGTCACCACCTGGTGCTTAGAGGTAATTTACAACTGGCTGAACTACTTTACACAAGTTCCGCAGAGAACTCGATGGTTTCACGAATATGGCAATCTGGTTAGGCGTAGCGGGCCTAAATGGGCGAAGACACGCCAACTGCGAAGAGGGCTTCGGAACCAATTAAGGGCTCCACGAAGGCATGGGAGAGAGCGCAGCTGGTGCTCGATGGCACTCACGGCGATGAATCGGACTGGAGTGGAGCACGCCACGGTACCCGACTACCCGTCCTCCCGACCGATACAAACTACGCAACAACTCGCGTTTCGAGCCTACGTTTGTTGCTTAGCAAACTTTTCTAATATTTTCGTAAAAATAACGAAAGTTATGGGTCAAAAAAAGTCATGCGCGCCTATAAATTACAAGGCTGTTATAGATAATAGTCCTCCGTCTGATTAAATGAACAAAAGTGGAAATTATGTAGTGTTAACTCTATACTATCTTTAGTAACTTTAATAGTTCATTGTATACTTTATTGACCATCAAAATATTATACCGTTGGTTCGTAGGGTAAATTAGTTCTTCGTAAGGACTAAATGACGTAAACAGAATGAGCAAGCGGCGTCGTGTTTCTAGCGAAAATTGTTATCGATTGCAAACAGTAGTCTATTGCGATGATAACAACAGTTTTACGAAAATAGGTGTTGGATTAAACTGTACCTACCTTCCTACGTTTTAACCTTAGATTAGGTTATTCCCCTCGTAATTGGGTTAAAATGTCGAACAGGTAAGTACCTAACCTACTAAGTATAAAATTATTACTTGAGTTTAGTGGACATTATTCATTTTCTATTCATACACAGACCTAGCCAATCTGATAACTTGAATTATCCGCAATGCTTAAAGGTGAGTATAATTAGCGCATTTACTTGCAGAACATCGAGCATTCGCTGTTTTAAATTGACTTGAACAACATTTCGAAGATGACGTTCGATGTTTCGCTCTGAGCGTTTTGGTGTAACATTTTATCACGCAAAGGCATGAGCACGGGTGGCGGGGAACGGCAGGGAGTGAGGTGCGCGGGCCGAGGGAAAATGTATGCAAGGTAGAAATAAATGTTACAGGTAAATGCTCACTTGCCGTGAACATTACGTCGAACACAGCGTCGAGCATTAGCCTGAACGTTATATTAAATGGAAATACTTTAGGAAACTGAGTATTTGTCTGTATTGTGCCATTCGTAAGAATTTTATATTACATTGTAATGCTGTAGCAAATGCTCTAACTCACCCTAACGTCTGTCACATGCGGATAGTTTGTCTGTTTACGTTAAAGTTACGTAAATTATGAATCACGTTTATTATCTCCATCATCAGGGGATGACGACTAGCACAAAGCCCATTTTCTTTTATAGGGGACACTCAACATATTAATGATCAAAGGGACACTAATATTAATGTATTACGCAATGTCCTACCGAGCTAGAACTTTTGCGGAACGGGTCATTTTGCGCAAACTGTATTCACTTCACTCACTTTTTTGCACATTTTCCAGTCACAAAAAACGCACGCGTAATTGTCGCAGGCATTGGCGTACTTTGTTGTTGAATTCTGAGCACACTGTGGCATAAGTGGCTTGTTATGTCTCTAAAATAATGATTGTTTTACGCGCAATGTTTCATATAACACACTCATTCAGCGTTTGTTTTGTTTATTTTTATAAGCCACTTGTAAACTGGCACACACTAAGCCAACCTAGATTACATCACACTAAACTAAACGTAATTTTATTTTCTTATAACTAATTTAATTCGTTCTTAAACCGTTTTAATTGGATGTTTTGATGTTTGTTTCCTCTTTACGTCTAACGTAAGAATCGACGCCTTAAACTCAGTCAATGGATGTTGTAATAGCCGACTACGGAAACCTACAAGAGGAATGCCGCAGCTTTTTTCTTTGTATTTTTAAGTCCTCGACTGCGATCACCCGATTACCAAACTGCCTGCCAAAACGTGCTGATTACGGCAAACACCTTGTTTGGGCTAGGCTTTTATAGCAGTGGAAGTAGGTGGTTGGCTGATGAGTTGAGATCAACTAGATTTTCACCAATGTTTCATATAACACAAGTTATTATTATAAATTAAATAGTTTAGGTCTTGTCGATTCAATGATCCAATTACTCCACTTTTCTCTTTCCAATATTATCTCTTCTATACGACATGACAGCGGTTTTTTTCTAGATCTGACTCAGCTAATTCTTGATCTTTCCCTTCCTCGTCTTCCTTCTATGATCTTTCTTATGAAGCTGTCATTTCGTATAAGATGTCCAATCATTCTCTCTCTTCTATTTGGAATTATGAACATCAAAAACCTTTCTCCTCAACTCTTTTCACCACCTTCTCATAAGTAACCTTCTCTCTCCTAATTAATGTTATGTAGGTAAAGAATACCCTCACGATAATGCACTGTTGACAACCTCGGTGGCGCGGCGGGCAAAAGTCCGCCTGCGGTGCGGGAGGTTGCGGGTTCGATTCCCGCCTTGGGACAAATGTTTGTACGATCTACAAATATTTGTTCCGGGTGTTCTGGTCGAAAAAAAAAATCTCTCTATGTAATCTCATAAATTATGTATATCAGTCATCTAGTACCCATAACACAAGCTCTGCTTAGCTTGGGGCTAGATGATGCTGTGTGGATTGTCCAGCATTATTATTATTACTGTCTGTATAAGTTTCTACAATAATGGTCAAAGTACCTAACAAGTCAATTCTGTCAACACTGCACTCAGGCAAATTCGCGAATTGCACCGAAACATTTTGTCAACGATCGCGTGATCTAGAATCTAGACAGCACTCTGCTAACTTTACTAGCAACCCGCCCTGGCTTCGCACGTGTACAGCAGTTCCGTTATATCGGCGCGCGCCAGAGCTCCCAGTCGTCGGCATGATTTTATCCGACATCCGAATATCCGATGTAGGTACAATAGCTAATAATTTTAATTCTCAAGTTCTTTATTGGTAACAAATTGGGTTATATACCTATGCCAAATAAACAATACACAAACTCTTAACAATAATACACTTTAAACTCCATCTATAAGTGAAACCGTTTTTACGGAGTGTTTTATAAAATCCGTTTAATATATCCGAGATTTTCATACAGTTTAGGTGTTTATAACTGATTAGGGTTTTGTGTAAATTAGCTGAAGGAGTCGATGGCAAAGAAAATAAGACCTACAAAACTATGTAGTTTTAGGAAGCAGGCTTGACAGCGTGCCTAAGATAGCAAAACCGATTGAATTGGAATATCCTCCATCTAGATAGAACCAGCTTGGAAAGGATGGAAAGAGGTGTTTTTAGTAGTTTTTGAGTATATCACGTTCAGACGGACAGACAGACGCGGCGAGAGAATTTGTTTTAATGTAGGTAGTGATGGAAATTATTGCACAGCTCTCTATTTTAGTAACAATTTAACTGAGCATGCAATGTGCAGAATAAAACAATGCAACTTTATGGTTATAGGGTTGCGGCACGATGCACTTAGGTATTGTTAGTTAAATTTATTTATTGGTTGGCATTAGTACCGAACTGTCTAAGTAAATTGGTTGTTTGAAACGAGTTTTTTCAGCTTAATAGAATCTGAAATTTTCTCCAATTTGTCGTTAGTTGTTTTTTCCAGCGGAATCATTCCTATTAGACGTTAATAAACTATGTATTAGGATTTTTTCTAAATGACTTAGGATATTTGACGTTGATTTTTTCTAAATAAATAAATAATAATGCTGGATAATTTAGGTACACAGCATTATCTAGCCCCGAGCTAAGCAGAGCTTGTGTTATGGGTACTAGATAACTGATATACTTTATACACTACATAGATAACTGATACACTTTATACACTTTATAGACGACCTCTGTGGCGCGTTGGGCGAAGGTCCGCCTGCGACGCAGGAGGTTGCGGGTTCGATTCCCGCCTCGGGACAAATATTTGTACGATCTGCAGATATTTGTTCAGGGTGTTCTGGTCGTTTTCTATGTATAATAAAAAATATCTATCTATGTACTCGAATATTATTATGTATATCAGTTATCTAGTACCCATAACACAAGCTCTGCTTACCTTGGGGCTAGATTATGCTGTGTGAATTGTCCAGCATTATTTATTTATTTATTTATAGATAAATAATTTAACGCTTTATAACTAGAATGCTTTAAAACTACATTTTACGTTTATGGCATTTGTTTTTTTTTTATTTAATAGAATAGCCGTGTTCATTAAACCGGGTCAATTTTGACTCAAAAGGTAATTAATAGGCTATCTCTGCACAATAAAACTACAAAAGAAACAAAACTTCCAAATGCAAACATCAAAAGTACTCACGCATATGAGTTGTATCGATAATCCTCTTCAACTTGCGGCTGCCGCTGGTAGGGGTCAGCTCCATAGTCCGGCGGCACCATAGACCAGTTGTTCTCATAGTTGTAGTAGTCATACCCCATTTCCTCCCCCATCATTCTCATCATACACTTCACACACAAAAAACAACAGAGTTACCCTTTAAACCTTGTACGAACGTAAAAACAAGTGCTGGTAAAATGCCACGCGTGGACAGCGCAGTCCGATCGCACCGAGTGATCGATGCTTCAGCCCTTATCAATAATATCGTAACGTTATCATATCTAGCAGCTTTCCCTGATAGGGACTTTTATACGCGACACCGACGCCAATATTGTAGATAGCTTTATCAGATGTAACCAGCCATTGTCAACGGATGCAATGATATGAAATCCTGGTACTTTACCTGTTAAAGTTCAGGAAAATTTTGTTTTTCTACTGGTAAAAATTATTTCGTAAGGAAATTACAGACAATTAAACTCTACCCGATCTCTACCTAACATCTAATTCGACCTATGTAGCACCAGGAAAGTTCTATGTCTACCGAAAAGTTTTCTTTTCTCTACATGTATCTAATAAGATATGGGTAGATACTTAGGTATCTACTAGGTAATAATCGCAAAACAAATTCTAACCAGTCAGTTGCTAAATATGTTGTAGGAACTTTGTGCCGATAACAAATTATTGACTTTCGATACAAGTACCTACACAGATGTTCAAAGCTTTGGAAACGTCCTTTCTCCGTGTCTGCTTATCAATGGGTGTTCGCTGTGGCACCATCGATCGAAGTAAAATTCGTGGCACCCATATATTTCCGTATATACTAGATGCGCCCCACAGTGTTACCCGCGGTAAATTAGGTCATTCCACGAGAACACTGCTTTTTCCGGCACCAAATATCGTCCAAATCCGATCAACCGTTTGAGCGTTAAGGTGTAACAAACACAAATACACACACACATAAGAACATACCCACTACCGTAACTTTCACCTTTATAATATTAACGTGATTCTAAGGGCAAGGGCAAAATTTTTGATAGTAGATACCTTACGTTTTTGTACTTTATTTGAGCTAGAACATACATATCCAAATTAAGAGAATCAAAGAGTAATATAATCTTCTATGTCAGTTAGTTTCCAACCTTTTTCAACGCTATGTGATGCCACCGGTAAGGGAGGTCACTGAAATTTAAAGGTGTCTTGTGAACACAATATATAGGTAATTTAGTATATATAATTTAATTTTGCTATGTAGTTCTATTTGTATGTGGCAGGAAACTTGGTTCCAATTATAACTGTTAACCTATTCTGAGAAAACACTTGCTGTGGTTCCTACTGATACCGCTATGGCAACCAGATAAACTATTCTATATTCTGAACTATGAATATGATAACATGGAAGAAACGATTACTTACATTTAAAATTTATTTATGAAAATAGTGCCTACCTATCTAATTATGACTACAGGCCTAATATCTCTCCCTCTTCTTTTGAAAGTCACGGAAAAAAATGTTTATGATTTTCAGTTTGAGAATTTTACAGAACTTTACTTAACTTGAACTTTATACAAAATAATAGATTTTTATTACAAATAACAAACAAAAACACATCGAAATAAGAGTTGCAATTTGAAACTTTCCGTTTGAACTTTGCAATCCGTCGCGTAGAATGAAGCTCTACCTCAGAACTACCCACGTATAACAATGTAATCTAATTAAAAGCGATTTTCCTGTCAATACAAAAAGGTTCCAGTTTACCTCTGGTGGGACTCGAACCCACAATCCTCGGCTTAGGAGGCCGATGCCTTATCCATTGGGCCACAGAGGCTGTTGGCAAGTGGCGAGAATATGCGGCCGCATGCTGAGCGTTACGTCATGGTGACGACATAGATACCGGGTGGCCTTAGCGCTGATTAATTTGTTATTTCGGTCAAACGCCGATAGTGGTTGGTCGGCAGTGATATAAATAATTTATTTTGTTTGAATTTGTAAGCTGTTGCTTTTATAAGCTTCGTGCGTGTGTATTTGGTTGGCATTTACATAATAACAACATAGTTTATGTCTTTAGTATGGCAATACTTTTAATTTCGAATAAACTTTCAAACTTTGTTTTATAAGAACAAAAATGTAAGTTGTGATTCCACATGTAAATAATAAATAACTACCTAGAATATACTATTGGATGTCTGAACGTTGAAGAAAACAATTGATAGTCAACAGTTATTTTTGTAACTTAATATTTATGAAATCAGAATTTGTATTCACCTCGCTTCGCCCTAAAATAAACATAAGAGGATCAATCAACTTTACGTAAATCGATGTCCGAATCAAGTTGGCGTTTGTTTAAAGTCAGTAAGAGAATTTTAAAACGCGTTCAATAGTACCAAAAGCAAGAAAAGAGTGGAGTCGTCTTTAATTTTTAACCAACTTCGAGAAAAGGAGGAAGTTCTATGTTCGGCTATAGGTATGTTTTTTTATTTTACGTTCGTCGATATCTCCGTCAATGATGGACCGATTTTGATAATTCTTTCGCTATTAAATAGAGAATAATTCCGAGGTGGTTCCTAAAGAAAATATTCTCGAGGGACTAGTATTTGAACCGCAAATCTTTAAAATAGTGGAAAATTAATGGATTCGAAGTTGGTTTATAATAATTTGATTGTTTTGAAAAAATTAAGCCAGTTTTGTCTTTTAAAATAATCAAATTATTATGGTAATTTGTAATAATTTAAACGGGAACTTACGCGGAATAAAAAACACCCAAGGCTCGAAATTGCCGTTCTTTTATGAAGACAAGAACAAGAATCTAACAAGCGTCTGTAGTCTCTGGTCTGACAGGACTTAAATTTAGTAAGTAGGTATATAGATAGTGGAAAAAATCTCAAATAAGATCGGTGCAAATATTTTTTTCCAGCTAGAAAACATAAACAAAAACTAGTAAGCAATAGGGTTACAATTCCAGCACACGATAGTATAAACAAGCTTCAGCCTACGACTTCAAAGGAGTTTCACCTACACTACATCTTTGCAACATTTCGAGCCATGGGGCGAACCTAAGGTGTGAAACTAGCCGTAGATCTGAGTAGGTACAGTCGGCTGCAAAAATATGTATACACTCCCAAGTTTTCAATTTAACTAAGTAGTAAGTGTATAGTAATTGTGATAATTTATGTACCGCATTCTGGCGAAGTACGATGACTATTTTGTACGAAAAACGTTTGCATGTCCTTTTATTTGAAAAGTTCCGAGTAAAATTAAAGTTAAACCTTGGAAGTGTATACATGTCTGTGCAGCTGACTGTACTTACGGGATGCCCGTAGTAAAAAACTCGGAAGTAAAAAAACAACATTATTTATTTGTTTTTTTTTTTTTCAAATCAACGCAAATAAAAAAACGATAAATAATATCATGAAAGTGCACTGTTTTACACATAATTCAGTCGAGATCTCAGGAACTTTGCGGTCTATTGAGTATGTTTCGTAGGTTTCTACTAATTATTTGGTTCCTCTAAGCCAGTTTCTTAATTAGTTGCGTAGTATTCTTGTTAATAAAAATAACTTTATTTTTAAAAACATGCTCTGTCCCTCTCCTATGAACGCGAAATTCTATGCCAATTCTATCACAAAATGACGAGCGTGGTGCCCTCTTAACGAAATGTTGCAAGGTTTAGTAATTTCTACATTGCTGACGCATCATCATCATCATTGGCCTTTGACAGCCATGAAATCCTTCATAGCTGTCAAAGGCCAATGATGGTTTATGTAGTGTTCCTTTTGGGCACTTACCTAATACCTTACTACTTACCTAGATGACCAGTAAGGCATATAATACGGGAACGGTAGACGCGGTGGCAGTATTGTCAATACGCACAATATCTCCTACAGGAGGGACGGGAGGTAAGGCTACTCAACCATTTCAGTCCCTGTGAGCTATGCAAAGAGATGTGTAATGACATTCTCTAAATTTATTCGTATTTAAATTTACTATAATACTAGTTCTGCCCGCGACTTTGCACGCGTTGTTGTCTATGGAAAAGTAGCCTATGTTTGATTCCGGGATTAGAATTACCTGTATGCAAAATTTCAGCCCGATCCGTTCAGTACTTAGGTACCTAGTTTTGCCGTGAACAGGTAACAAAGATCCATCCATCCATCCATACATCTAAACATCCAAACTTTCGCATTTATAATATTAGTGTGATTTTGAGTGAAATAAATAAATTTAGTGAATTGTCATTACACCGCTGCCGCGCTCTTTCTGTAGGAGACAGAAAGATTTCTGAAGAAGAAAGTTTTTTGTAGGTGACCTACAGCGCTGTGTCCAGGTGACTTTTTTTGTGAAAAGCACTCTTATTAGGAGACTTGGACCCCTGTCAGGGAAACTTGAAACCTGTAGATGTACAGGTTTCAAGGCGTCACTGTAAGTACCAACCTATCTAAACGTCCTGAATAGTGTTATGGCAAAAAATGTTTTGTGTTTGAGTGCGTGCCAAGCTAAAAAGAGCTATAAGGAGGGTCTAATAAACTCAACAAAATTCACATTATTACACATAAATAAATTATAACAAACTATTTATACAGTTTATAATTTATTGATAGTAATTTCCTAATGTTATAATTACAAACAGTACTCGTGGGTATTCTTACGTGTATTTTGATTAAATACATAGCATTTGATTAAATTATACAAAATATACATTTTTAACATAGACAGCTAAATAACAAACAAAAAATCACTTTTCTACTACATTTTTAGAATCATAACACTTTTATGCCAGCAAAAGTGGGGCCAACAAAATATGAATAAAAAAATCATCACAGTAAATTAAAATAGGGATTAATATTATCTTAGATAATCAGCCATTTAAGAAATATGAATATTAGTCATGTGTAGATAAAGATTCTGTTTGAAAATGTCCAGGGGTCAAATTTATCAGAATTTGGCCCCAATCGCTTTACTATGACAGTGGTATCTTCGCAGAATCGTCCATAGATGAAAGAAACTCTAAATAGATATAGTTAATGATTTTATTGGGTATTTATCGCGTGCCTGTTATTATTTCCCCTACGTTTCTACCGCGTTACAGCGATCGTGGTCACAGGGCGACTAGATAGATAGTGCGTGCAGTGCTATTTGCACGGACAGATTGACGGAATACAAAATGATTTACAGAATGGTTTCAACCTTGACACTTTTGACACGCGTCCCTCCATCTGTAGTTTCTTTCATTAAAGGTAAAATGCCAAAATAATAATGCTGGACAATCCACACAGCATCATCTAGCCCCAAGCTAAGCAGAGCTTGTGTTATGGGTACTAGATGGCTGATATACATATGTCCTTCTGAGACATACCATTCTTATGGTGAAGCAGAACATTTATTGAACCTTGCTGTGCCGCTTAGACCATACTTGTCAGATGTGATATAAGCGGGAACGCATGACATTTTCAATCTCAATCTTTATCTACGCGACTTATACAGGGTTTTTGGTAATTCACTGACACTGCGTGAAATACAGGTTCTCCCGATCACCACGAACGCGTACGTGAAGATGAGCCAGGTCTTAATTCTTCGCGGTTCCAACTGTGTCTGTCCTATCTGTAGCCTACCTAATCGGGGAGGAAAGGTGACGGAAGAATGGGGTCGGCGAGTGTGTGGATAGGTGGGCTCGCCGGCCATGTATAGGAGGAAGAGGGGACGCCAGTCGGGCCGCGGATGTTTAAATGTTCCCGTGGTTCGGCGAAAATGGCGAGAGAGGGACACCGGAGAGGTTTTAGTGGGTATTACGTTATTTTCAGGGCGTCGAGTCCCACATAATTCTGGTCCCCCCCAGACCAGTTTATTCGTGAATGAATTTCCTCGACGAGACAAAAAAAAAGTCTTAATTCTTTAAATTTTTCGTATATTAAAAAACTCGTTTGTCCGGAACCCAATGAATTAATGAAGAGCAAGATCTCATTCTCACACTCACTGTTCGGGAACGATTTTTGAATGGAGTACTACTACTACCAATACTGAATTTAAGAATTATGACCTGGCGTCTCACAAACCGCGTCCAACGGCAGCGGGCAGCAGCGCCCCCTGCAGAACAATTCTACCATCGAACTGCGATCCCCAACCACCATGCCCAGCGTGGAGATTATGGGCATTACGCAGCATTACATATATAGCATAGGCTAAGATTTTTTGTTTTACTAATTTATGGATCTATGTTGTCTGAAAATAAATAAATTATTATTATTATTATTATTACGCCTCATGAGATAAAAGCCAACAAGGCACTTATCAGGGGGAGGCCTGCGTCCAGCAGTGGACCAATACAGGCTGTTGAGGTTGAGGTCCACACAAACGTGTTCGTGATAATGGGCAGAATTTGCAGGTCACACAGTGTCAGTGATTTACCAGTAAGTATACATCCTTTTAATATTTTCCTTATTTTTCAAGCCTACAAGAATAATGCACTATATCTCCGTTGGGGTATCGTACGAATGCGCTTTGGTTGTTGAATCGTTTCTTGCAAACTGGACAGATGTCATAATCGTTTATGACGACGCTCTTGGACTCGTGGTACTTCTTCATCTCTTGGACCTGTGGGCAAACGGGGTTATTATTTAGAATTAACATTATCAGACAATGCCATTTTACAGCAGCACCATGAATTTATAATTAAGTATTATTATTTGTTTACATGACTCTAACGATGCCCATTTACAGCTGATCCATTTATCAACTTATCTATTTTTGTATGTACCAATATTCCCAAGTTTCTTGGTTATTTTCTGTCTTGTCTGTTTTATGGCCTTGAATCATAATTTAGGCACCACTTATTGTAACCAATGTATATTTAAACTGACAAGTGTGCCTTGTGCTCCTACGGCGAATAAATGAGTATGAGTATGAGTATGAGTATTAGAAACTAGCTACTGTTTGTCACTTCACTCGCGAAAACGTTTATGTCACTAGTAACATCCTACTAATCACACTCATATTATAAATGTGAAAGTTTGGATAGATGGATGGATGTTTGTTACCTCTTCACGCCAAAACTACTGAACGGATCGGGCTGAAATTTTGCATACAGGTAATTTTAATTCTGCAATCAAACATAGGCTACTTTTTATCCCAAGAGTCAGTTCCTATGGGATAGAAATTATCTTTAAACGTTTCCATAGAAACAACGCGTGCGAAGCCGCGGGCATAAACTAGTATTATAAATGCGGAAGTTTGTGTGAATGTTTGTTATCAGGTATCTCCGTTACTACTGTACCAATTTAGATGAAATTGGTGTGCAGATAGTTTAGGTTCCAGAGGAACACATAGGCTGATCTAATTTTCAAATATTAATCTCTGAGGGGGTTAAAAAGGGTGGTAAGTTTCTATGGAAAATTATTATTCCTCGTTTCGATTCACTCAAAATTCGGTATTAATTAACTATAGGTAAAGTAAATAATGAATCCCGAATTTTTTGTTTTTTCAAAACTACCCCTAGAGGTGCGCAATAAATTTTTGAAATTTTCACGCGCAGCTAGTACTACATAACTTATCTATTCCACTTCCTCTTCTAGCCTTCTAGCATGTGTCAGGTATCTGCGGGGTATTAGCTAGGTATGTTACTCAGAGCTTTATCTCTTTTTATTTGTTAAAGTCAATATTAAATTCTTAGGTCTGTATTTTGTCCCGTCGTTCTAACTAGTTAGATCAGAATTTTATGTATATAATTTTATGTATATTATGTATTTTATGGCATCAAACGCCTTTTGGCGACTTAGGTCTATCAGGAAAAATTACTAGGTATAAAAATGTCGAATTTATTAAATTAAATTGTCGAAGGCTATTTATGCCGAGATATAGAAATGACGATATTTACAAATGTCAATATGTAAAAATGTCTATAACCCAGAAGGTATATCTACGTATAGAAGGTATATCTACCCAGAAGGTATATCTGCTCTATATCGTAAAAACTTTTGTGGAATAGCTCCAAAAATATTCAATAAACTACCAGCTGCTCTACGGGAGTTAAGCCTTATTATGTTTAAGAAAAAATTATTTAAGATATTGACATTAAAATGCTACTATCATATCAATGAATTTTTCACGGACTCTAACATTAAAATTTTATAAGTTTGACATAAAATTGTAATATGACATTTGTAATTGAAATTGACTTAAATAATTGAAATTTGCTAATTGCTCTGCTTTTTGTTATTTCTATGGACCAATGTTATCTGTAATACCTACTTACTAAAAGTTTGAATGTTTTGATATTATTTTCATTAATTTTCTCATCTGCATGCCGATTTGTTGCTCTTCTATACTAATATTATAAAGAGGAAAGGTTTGATTTTTTGTTTGTTTGTTTGTTTGTATGAATTGAATAGGCTCCGAAACTACTGGACCGATTTGAAAAATTCTTTCACCGTTAGGAAGCTTACTTTTCAGGGAGTGACATAGGCTATATTTTATCCCGGAATTCCCACGGGAACGGGAACTACGCGGGTGAAACCGCGAGGCGATCGTCTAGTATTATATAATTTTGCACACCAAAGCTGTCTAGCTGGTAAGTCATCGCAAGGGACATTTTAAAATAAGCATACCAACTTGTAACCCGTTGTCTGCAAATAAATGATTTGATTTGATTTGATTTGATTTGAAGAAATGCCGATATTTAAAAATGTAAATCTATACTAATCTATACTAATATTAAAGAGGAAAGATTTGATTGTTTGTTTGTATTGAATAGGCTCCGAAACTACTGGACCGATTTGAAAAATTCTTTCACAGGAAGCTTACTTTTCAGGGAGTGACATAGGCTATATTTTATCCCGGAATTCCCACGGGAACGGGAACTACGCGGGTGAAACCGCGAGGCGATCGTCTAGTGTGTAAATAAATACATTGTGTCTGGCCTTTAAATAAATAAAGAAATAATGCTGGACAATCCACACAGCATCATCTAGCCCCAAGCTAAGCTGAGCTTGTGTTATGGGTACTAGATGACTGATATACATAATATAATATATTACACAAATAGATATAGAAACGACCAGAACACCCGGAACAAATATTTGTAGATCTGCCAAATATTTGTCCCAAAGCGGGAATCGAACCCGCAACCTGCTGCGCCGCAGGCGGACCTTCTCCCGCCGCGCCACCGAGGTCGTCGTCTTTGTCTTACATTAGTGAGTAAATAGTGCAATACTAACCTGTACATGCTCCGCGTACAACAGTCCCTTCAGTATCTGCGTCCGTCGCTTCAGGGTGAGCTGGGTGTCCAGCGCGCTCTCCAGGAAGCGCTTGAGTCGGCTCAGGAGCACGGCGTCTGGGAGGACCGATAACGCCTACGGAAAACGAAGAGCAAACTGTTACAAGTTATGAACTTTGGAATATATCTTGCTTAGCATCATTACCAGCATACCTATCGGTGTAGTAAATGACTAGGTTCTGCTCGCGGCTTTGCACGCGTTTTTCAAGTCTGTCCCCGGGATATTGTTTACCTCCCTACTAAATTTCATTAAGATCCGTTCAGCCGTTTAAGCTTGAAAAGGTTACAGACAGATAGACAGACAGACAGATAGATAGAGAGTTACTTTAGCTTAAATACTAGTTGTAATTTATTTCTATTCGTTTGTAATTTTCTTTTTGAATAAAGGTATTATTATCTTTAGCTTTTATAGTATTACTTTACGTATTGCATAAATTAATTATTTCAACAAAAATCAGTCATCACATCAAAAGTCATTGAGTTGCGCAATCGAGAGATTCTTTAAGTGTTGCAAATCCGTAATGAACTACTAAGTTAGTAATTGCCTTCAAGGGAGATATTTTATCAGCATGCTTCTCCAGTATGCAGAGAGCCGCCTCCACGTCCGGCCTGGCCGTCTTGGGGTGTCTCGGCACGTTGGCCAGGGGCCCGCTTAGCGCGCCGCCAGCGGTCGGTTTGATCAGGATACGCATTAGCGTTACGTAGACGTCTTGGTTCTTTGGATCCGTTGAGAACACGTTTTCGCAGTAGCGGAGACTTCTTTGTACGTCACCTGCAAAAGATTTTTATTTATTTATTTTTGCTTGCATGTACAGACAGCGTCAGATCACAAATAAGTAGAATTATGACTCGACGCCCCGAGAAGGACGTAATACCCGCTAAAAACCTCTCCGGTGTCCCATAATAACACAATGCAGGCTAGAATCCGATTTTTTAAATCTATTCTTTCTGTTTTTATGTAACCTAAATAAAAACTATAATTTATTTTCGACTTTTAAAACTCCTACGATTAACAGGTTTGGATTGAAACCTGCATGTGTTATGTATTGGGGTAACTTAATTCTACCGCTGTCTGTACATTCATTCTTAGGTGTAAGTGAATGGTTAGTTAAGTTGTCATTAGGTACATGCACCCCGGAAGGGCACTGCAAAATTGAGTTCGACTTTATTTACCCATATCAAATAGAATTTAAAAATAGTATTACTTAATGTTAAAAATTATTACTGGTTTTTTGTGTGTAGTACACACAAAAAACCGTAGGTTCAAAATGCCAAAGAAGGCCAAGAAAACGCTTGTGTGAAAACTTGGACCTATATTATACCTGGGGAAACAAAGGATCGGAAATGGGACCCCTTTAGTAGTAAAGTAAAACAGTATCGAGCCTTATCACACTGGCGATTTGCGAACGATTTCAAAGCGAGGTGAGTACGCAGCGAGCACGCCGCGGCGTCGTCGCGGGCATGCAGCTCGCTCGCTGTACAATCATCGCCTTGAAATCGTTCGCAAATCGCCAGTGTGATAAGTCTCTTAGTACAACAAAAGATATAGGCAATTTAATTACATTATTTGTTTCCTTACTATTATTTATTTTACTTCGCTTTTACTTTACTAGTAAGAAAGTATAGGCTTATAATAAATAACTACGATATGAAGAAACAACGTCATAATGAAGTTTTTTACGTTGTTATGTTTGAATAAACCACACAATGGGCTGTTTGTGTACAAACATAGTTTATTTATCAATTTATTTGTGGTTTTAATACCACATGAGCTAAGGAGTTGGCAAATATTAGCAAAGAACATGGTTTTAATTGATAAGACAATACATATTCCAAAGGATTCAAGTGTCTGACTTGGTTTGATATTGACCGTGATTATTCGTGACTTCATATTCACATGTGAGACAAAAGGTCTCAAATTGACTGATTAATAAATAAGGATATCGTTCAATCAAACCAAATCAACACACGAGAAATTAATCCCAAAAATTGTAATTTGTAGCGCATTCCCGTACTGGAAGGTTGCGGGTCCCGTCGGAGTGAATGTTATTTCAAATTTGATGAATTATTTGATTGAATTTTATTCTGTAGTTTAATTTTTTAGGGCAAATAGCCTTTGTTCACAAAGAAAATTATACTAGTATTTACAATTGAAACAATTGAGCTAACTGCAGACTGTTGCAAACAGTCTACAGGTACCTCAACTGATCCATATCAATACCAGTCGGAAGCGTCCCCAAGACGCTGGCTGCATTGCCACGCTGTATGGCAATGCTGCGCGCTGCGCCAGATACTCACCAGCTCTCGGGTCACGCGTCGCTTCGACCAGACGCTCAGATAATTTTTTAAAAACCCGAAAAGCCTCGGTACCCCACGGACTTGTCGTAGGCTCGGTAGGCTCTGTCGAGACCTGCATATTTGCGCCTCTTGAGATCTTTTAACATAATATTTTAATCAATTTATGATTAATTATTATTATTTGCAATACCTATGTATAAATGTATATAAAGTAATTGTAAATTATACAGACTTTGATTATTGTAACCCAAAACGTTACGAATAAATAAACTGAAACTGAGTCGATTTTTTGGGGTATTATTTCATTTCTTAAATTTACCCTGAGTGTGAGGGCTTACGTACTAAAATAACAAAAACCTTGGACACACGAGATTAAGATCAATTGGAACCTGTGTGGCAAACAGGACCACCTCAACCTCAACAGCCTGTATTGGTCCACTGCTGGACGCAGGCCTCCCCCTGATAAGCGCCTTGTTGTCTTTTATCTTATGGGGGTAATGCCCATAAACCCCACGCTGGGCATGAGGGTTGGGGATCGCAGTTCGGTGGTAGAATTGTTCTGCAGGAGGCGCTGCTGCCCGCCTCCGGCGGATATCCCTTAGTCGCCTCTTACGACACCCGCGGGAAGAGTTGGGGTGGTGCAAATTCTAAGCCGGCACCACCAGGACCACCAATCAATATAAATCAATCTAACAGATGCTAGGGCAAGGTGAAGACAGGGTGCTGTGGCGCTCATAAGAGGTCTATATCCGGTTGACAAGCGCATTAGTTACTTAACTACTTATTTGTATCAGTTGCCTCTAGATTTTTTGAAACAGTTTGCAGATCAATTAAAATCAAAATTATTTCTTTAGGCTTACAAAGCCCTTTATCATCATCAGCCTATGTTAGTCCACAGCTGGACATAGGCCTCTTCTAATAAGCACCATAATGCCCTGTCTTCAGCTTGCCGCATCCAGCATATGCCTGCAGTCATGTACAGATTGTCATCCCACCTAGTCGGAAGGCGTCCTGCACTACGTTTGCCGAGCCGCTCGAGAACACGTTTACCTCAGCGATTGTCGGTTCTTCACGAGATATGGCCGACCCACTGCCATTTCAGCTTGCTAATTTATAAGTTCTACAAAGCCCGTAGACAAGTCAAATTTTAACTGAATTATTATCAAATAACGAATAAAGTGCCAACTGAGTCTCTCCACTTACATTTTTTGTCTACAAGCGGAAGAAGTGAAAAAGAAACATAGCTCAACTGTTTCATGTCTATTTTGTACTAGGTACCTATCAGTAGTAATTTATCGAGTAAATAAAAATAACTTACCCATAGTTAAGTTATTTTTAGTATAGTATTATAGTACAGTTACCTCTGAGTAAAATTCTGTAGATAGATATGGTAAGTTCTCCCAGCGCTAACTCAACAAATACCGTGTGTTACAACCAAACGCAAAGACACGCTATTTCCAATCTTTTGCAATCTTTCCATCAGGAAAGACGTATATAGACCGAAGTGTAACCGAGACAACAATACGAACGCGAAACACGAACGTCGTCGGCAGCGGCGGCCGCCTAATTGCACCTAATTTTAGCCTTCCACTTTCGAGAAGCTTACCCAATCTCCCGAAATTTTACGTACATGGATTAACTTACCGAGAATAAGCACGTAGATAGCGAGCGCCTGGTCATGTCTCCCCAGCTTCCCCAACACAATCGCTCGCTCCTCGAACAAGCTATCCGTCGGGAAATGCAACAAAACTCGCTCAGGCGTATAATTCGTTGACTTTTCTAGAAACGCGACTAGTTTCGCTTTTGTATGCTGC
Organism: Eupithecia subfuscata; assembly: GCA_963564075.1. Lineage (NCBI taxonomy): Eukaryota > Metazoa > Arthropoda > Insecta > Lepidoptera > Geometridae > Eupithecia > Eupithecia subfuscata. The sequence continues at coordinate 14,083,465 of OY751106.1, forward strand.
AGCTCCTCCTCTGTTGTATACGACTTGGAGGTGATCTTCTCTCTGTACATAGTAATCAGTGCATCGTGGAATGTTAGGTGCGTGTCGTTCCATGTGTGGATAACATGTTCTATGTATGGAATGACTAGGGGCATGTGCTCGCGGAGTAAGAAGTCTAGGACTTTAGCACGCGGGAGATTTTCTACTTCGACTATGTCGTCGGTGAATATTTTGAGTCCTTCTTCTGGGTATTCTCGAAGTATCCAGTCGGAGAATTTGAATATTAGGTTTAGGTGTTCGGCTCCTGAAATGAACAAAAAAACAGATAAGTATAAATAAGTACTTGATTTTGAAATATGAAATAAGACGTGTCAGAACATACATTATTATTATGTACAGTTGCCGCCAAACATCTTGTCCGTTTGCGCAGGTACGCTCACGCATATAATTCATATGCCGCCGACAACGCAGCAGGTGAAATAGATAAGTACAGCATCGTATATCGCTCTGTCTGGCTCTTTCATTGTTTAAAACAAAAACTCGCAGTTAAAAATCGACGCGACTGTCCAGAACATAACCACCCACCAATTTATCCTAAGAATTGCGTTCTTTATCACGTGCTTCGCCACAGGACAAGAAGCCAAACTTTTTAAGTACGTGCGGCAACTTTACATCGTTTGAAGCTCTGTCCATCAGATAGACTTGATTTTCTATACCAATATTATAAAGAGGTAATATTTGATTGTTTGTGTTTGTATTGATTAGGCTCCGAAACTACTGGACCGATTTAAAAAAATCTTTTACCATTAGAAGCCCACATTATTCCTGATGAACATAGGATACTTTTTACCGCGGGATAATGCTTCATTCCTACGGGAAAACGGGTAATAGGACAACGGGTAGTAAGAATGCAGCTAGTACTAAATAAAACATGTCGCAAAACGACCCGCAATACGCAGCGTACTGCGTGGTGATAAAAAACCAAAGCTTTAGAGGGGTCGATTCTTAACCAAAGTTATCGACATAGCTCAAAGAATTAGCAAGCTGAAGTGGCAGTGGGCCGGCCATATCTCGCGAAGAACCGACAACCGCTGGGGTAAACGTGTTCTTGAGAGCACGACTGAGCAAACTTAGTGTGGCACGCCCTCCGGCCAGGTGGGATGACGATCTGCGAAAGACTGCAGGCAGATGCTGGATGCCGCAAGCTGAAGACAGGGCGCTATGGCGCTCATGGCCTATGTCCAGCAGTGAACTAATAGGCTGATGATGATGATGATGATGATGATGATTCTTACGCCGCTACAGCCACGGCGCTTGTTACGGAAACATACCAAGATGCTGCAAGTAATTCTTCGTGCCCCGATACCCTTCGAGACTAGAGTCCGGCTGTTTCGCCTGATCCCTTAGCAGCTGCAGCGCTTTAGTGTGCTGTCCTTTAGTCTGGTACAAGATGATCAGTTCGCTGTGCTTCCCGTGCTCTAGAAGTGCGCGCTCTGCTTCTTCGAGTCGACAGTTGTTGCGTCGGAGAAGTGGGGCTACGAATGCGTCGTTGGTCTGAAAATACACAAAGAATATTTTTTTCTACACTACTACCTTTTATTATGGCAATAGCCTTTATTCACAAAGAAAATGATATTATTATTTACAATTGAAACAATTGCTCAACTGATCCATATCAATACCAGTCGGAAGCGTCCCCAAGACGCTGGCTGCACACTAAACACATCGCAACCCATATTGGTAAGAAATAATGTTAAACAAAAAATAAGTAAGTACCTAACTGACAACAATTCGTATCCAAAAGATTGATTTTAAAATATAGGTCCCATAAACCTACCAATCATACCACGTGCTTTTTTCTGCCAGGCATGCCGAGGGTTACAATAGGTATTGAAGGTGCCGTATTTGCTAGCCCCTGTAGCAGTTTTGAAGATATCCAGTTTTATTTGTTTTATTTATTTATAAACTAAATTAGATATGTTTTTTTTATGGTATTAACTTACTACCTTGAACTTAGTATATTTTGTTACCATTTCAATGTACACCATTGTGAGAAACAACCTAAGTTAGCCAGAGAAGGAGCCCTCGCTTCCTAATACAAGTTTCAACTTAGCAAGAGCAAGGAACTCACTAGCGAGGCCTTAAAATGAGTCTTTTTAACACATCAGGTACCAACTACCTTAAGATTAAATCTGTAAGTACATTTATTTAGAAATGTTGATGTGTTACTTAAGACGAAACAAAATTTTTTTATCTTTAAGTAAGAACACTAACACCTATTAAAGAAGAGAAAGTACTTGCTTTCCGTCTCTCTGTTTGTTTGTTACATTTTCACAGAATACAAGAATACCGAATCTTGAAGGATATAAAACTACTGTAAAATGACCACCGGAAGGATCATATGCATTTTTGGGCTATTTAAGGTTTATACCAAGAAGGTACGAACTACGAAGCGAAAATGTGTAAGAACCACCAAGCATAGCCATAGCGTATTTAACATAGCGTTGCGTGTCAAAATAGTGTACGAAAAAAAGTTTCGTAAAATGTAAATTTACCTAATCATTTCCTACCTGTAAATAACACTTCAACAGCGTTGTATCTATCAACTCCATCTGCTGCGCGATTTTCCTCTGTTCTTCCTTCACCTTCTTCTCAATCATCTCCTGTTCCGGATCTAGTTTCGCACCATACGAATGTCTTCTCGGGTCATTCTTATCCACCTTCTGCGCTATTTCTTTCTGTTCCGCATCTTTCGTGGTGCTATTTACGATTTTTAGCTTGTTTCTTAAGCCGACCAGATATTCTGTGAGAGCTTTCAAGGCATCTTCTAAATCTTTCCCTTTTAGCTTTGCTGTGCTGGTGTTTTCTTTCCCATCTAGTTCCGGGATGAGTTTGATGACCTCAACGGGGTCGGTATTGATTTTCATGAACTCTCTCATGGCTAGTGCGTATTTCTTGTCGTCGAATAGTTCTATCGCATTGAGCGTCTGGATTGAGTGTATTTTCTGTTTTCTTTCTTCTTCCGTGCAGTCGGAAAGGCTCTGGGGAAAAAAGTGTTGAGCTGAGCATTCATACTTCCTACTAATATTATAAAGCCGAACGTTTGAGAAATCTAAGTTTTTGTTACCTAGGACTAGTATAGTAGGTATTATAATATCTGTGCCTAGGATCTCCAAAACTAATGAACAGATCAAGATGAAATTTGGCGTACGTTTAGAGCAAAGCTTAACTTAGATAATAGGCTACTTATTATACTGAAAATACGCGTGCGAAGCCGCGGGGAGAAGCTAGTAATATTATAAATTCGAAAGTAAAGCTAGGTTCACATTGCTGTGTCGGGGTGTGTCGTGGCGCGCCAGAGCGCAATCGGTTACGTTCATTGCCTATGACTAGATTCACATTAGTAGTTTGTGTTGGGGCGCCCCAACCGATTGCGCTCTGACGCGCCACGACACACCCCGACACAGCAATGTGAACCTAGCTTAACTCTGTCTGTTAATTTTTCACGCCTAAACGCCTGAACGGATCTCAATAAAATTTGGCAGGGAGGTAGATGCTATTCCGGGGACGGACATAGGCTACTTTATATCCTGGAAAAGGGTAGGCGAAGCCGCAGACAGCAGTTAGTATTTCATTAAAAAAATTATGAGAGATTGTAAAACATTGTTCTGTAACACTGGACGTAAGCAGATTTACTTGAGGACGACGACGTAATTAATATGTAAATGCAGATTTACTTGAAGAGTAGGTACATTTTTTATGCGACTTCAAAAAAGGAGGTTCCCAATTCTTCAGGTCACTGCTGCACTGCACTCCCCTACCGAGTCATCGAGACAGAATGTCGCGAAATTCAGATATTTTAGCGAAATTCAGATATTTTCTGCGTTCTGCAAGGAACTAAATGACCAGAAAAGTAATTTACCACAAATTGAAGACCATTTTGTATAAACCCATGTTACAATGAAGTATGATATAGTAAAGATTTGGTAATACGTGGATTTTTATTAATAAAGTTATCTTACTATTAATTGCTCCTAAAGAATAATACATCTTTATTCACAAAGAAAATTATACTACTATTTACAATTGAAACAATTGAGCTACCTGCTGACTGTTGCAAACAGTCTACAGGTAGCTCAACTGATCCATATCAACACCAGTCGGAAGCGTCCCCAAGACGCTGGCTGCATTGCCACGCTGTATGGCAATGCTGATTGCCATACAGCGTTGTGCCAGATATTCACCAGCTCTCGGGTCACACGTCGCTTCGACCAGACGCTCAGATAGTTTTTTGAAAACCCGAAGAGCCTCGGTACCCACCTCCTAAAGTAGCACTAAATCGAAATTTGTTAAAATAAGGGTTCATAGAAACTGTTTTATTATTCATGGAAAACTACGTTTCTGGTAGTTTAATTCCTAGCAGAACGTAAAATTTTTAAAAATTTATAAAATTAGAATTTCGCGCGAATCTGCGTCAGATTCCGGATCGCTCGGTCGCGGAGCGTCTGAATACCCCTGCAGGTCCCATATAGATCAATGAGAAAAATTCAAAGTTTTTGATCGTAAGATTTTTCTCTTTAAAATTTACTTGCACGTTAGCGATGCAACTGTATTGCTGTATTAATTTTTTAAAGTCATACTGCTTTACCCCTGACAACAACGATATAGTCTCCTTGCGATCACCTCTTTTTATGGAAAACGGCATCTCGTATCTTTAGAACTACTTTTTTACACGAAATTGTAAATTTGTAAGAAATATCAGGCTCTGTAAACTAATCCAATACTCACATCCATAATTTCAATAATTTTGAGAATATTTTTACTCTTAGCATATTTTTTTGAAGTATAACTACGCTGTTTTTTTCTACGGAACATTTCAATTACTGAGATTATTATATATATATACTATCAGTATATTATATAGACTATTTATACTATTATATATAGACTATAGAATAATAACAATTTACACGTTATTATTCTGACACTAACCAACACTGATTGGGTTATTTATCCTAGTCAATGTATTATCGAACAGTTACACTGATAACATCTTCACACTAATATTATAAATGCGAAAGTTTGGATGTATGTTTCCTCTTCACGCCAAAATACTGAACGGATAGGGCTGAAACTTTGTATAGATATAGCCTGGAATCAAACAAAAGCTACTTTTTATCCAATAAAAAAGTTCCCAGGAATAGAAACATCCTTTAAACGTATCTATAGAAACAACGCGTACAGAAAGCTGCGTACAGAAAGTAGTTTTTAATATTTTCACTTATTTATCGTTGATTAATGAGCAATTAAGGATATATGACGGGTTTTAATGGGCGTAGTTCAATTCTTTATTATAGCGGACTTTATGGGTTACAGAATATTTATGTTTTGTGAAAGACAAGAACTTTTTATTTACTTATTTAGAAAGATAAACTATTAATCGTTACAGATTCTCTACTGGTTCTCATTAAAAAGATTCCAAAACGACTTTAATTCAAGAGCCTGATATAACTTCTCATAAACAATAATATAATGCACACAACACAACACAAGTGACTTTAAAGGCAACTGATTAAAATTTCCTGTTGTGAGTTATTAATCGGAACGTCCTTTTAGGAAAATGGCGATCCATGAGTAATAATACTACAACTTATTTTTAAATAATAATGACTAGGAGTCACAGGGAATCTACCGCTTAGAACGAAGCTTCTTGTATTAAGGTTCGGTTTCGGTTTTTTAAATAATAATGACTAGGAGTTACAGGGAATCTACCGCTTAGAACAAAGCTTCTTGTATTAAGGTTCGGTTTCGGTTTTTTAAATAATAATGACTAGGAGTTACAGGGAATCTACCGCTTAGAACGAAGCTTCTTGTATTAAGGTTCGGTTTCGGTTTTCGGTTTAAAGAAATTTATTCTCAAAAAGACAATGTCACTTACATGAGAAAAAAGTTATTCTAAAGTAGACTCGTAAATTGAGTAGGTCGTTTTCGTACGTCTAATAGGTACTTACCCATCCAATGCATCTAAAAATAATAATCTGCTACATATTTAGTTAGTTTTGTTTTAAATGTATTGAATGAGTTTACATTTTTATAATGGAGGGTATTTTATTGTAGTACTGTTTCGATTCACGACCACGCAAAATTATTTGTTTTGCCGTTTAAGTATAATTTTTCCGCTTTCTACGAAGAATAAAACTAGCGCAAAAGTTATATCGCCATGTTTTAACAAATTTCGATTTAGATACTTTTTGAGCATTTGGTAATAATAACATGTAGAAATCTGGCAACTACTTATACCTTAACCTTTACTATTTTTGAACCAACTAAAACTGATCCTGCTTGGTTAGCTATACATGATATAGGACAACAGCCATACTACAGCAAGATAGCCCAAAAGCATTCATCATCCTCATCAACCTATATTAGTCCACTGCTGGACATAGGCCTCCCCTAATGAGCGCCATAGCGCCTGTCTTCAGCTTGCCGTATCAATCATCTGCCTGCAGTCTTTCGAAGGTCGTCATCCCACCTGGCCGGAGGGCGTGCTGCACTACGTTTGCCGAGTCGCGGTCTCCACTCAAGAACTTCTTTACGCCAGCGATTGTTGGTTAACGGACTGCCAATTCAGCTTGCTAATTCTTTAAGCTATGTCGGTTAGTTTGGCTCTCTGTCGGATGTTTTCGTTACAAATAAAAAAATATTAAAATCCTATACAAGCTCTTACCGTCAAATCAATGGCAATTTGAAACTGTTTATCCTTCAACAGTTGCTTTATTTGTTTCTTAACATCGATCATACTGAGGCACCACACTTGGCTTATTGATGCTACGTATATTAGGCCTCTTTTACACCTGAAACAACATTAAATAATTCGTTAAATAAATATATATTATTATAAAAAATATTTATTTCCAAAAACACATGCGTAATAATACTAATAATTTAAATTTACAGTGCCAGCGGAACTCAGACTTTGGTGCATGGCGAGAAACAAAAGTAATTTTTTAGTGAATAAACTACAAATTTATGGTTTTCGGATCTTTTCCTTTACTTGTGCTATAAGACCTTGCTGCTTGCCAAATTATATGATTGTAGGTCAACCGGAAGTACCCTATAGATTTTGTGTGCATGTAAAGTGCATGTAAACGGCTGTAACTTTTGATTGCGCTGACTTAAAAGTTTTATTTATATCGAGGCTACAAGAGGATACGGACTTAATTATATGATGTTTCTTTCAACTCGATAAATCCACGCGTTCCTGAGAAAAGGGGGTTGACAGACGGACAGACCGACAGACGGACAACAAAGTGATCCTACAAGGGTTCCTTTTTTCTTTTGAGATACGGAACCCTAAAATCACAACTAGAAAACTGAGAAACATTCTGACTCTTTTCTCACCTATACATCAGTCTTGCTTTGTTGGGCTCTGAGAGGGTCTGTATAAATCGCTCTGGTTCCACAGTTTGGACTATCACTTTCTCTTGTAATAGTCCCAAGACGTAGGGTTCATCCCACACTGAAATATACATAATTAGTATAAAAAAAATAGGTATATTATTTCCGAGTATTTTTCGCGTCCATTTAGGTAGTTTATGGGTTAAAAAGTATGTTTGATTCCAGGATTAGAATTACCTGTAGGTATACACAATTTCAGTTCACGCCAAAACTACTGAACGGATTGCGTTCAGTAGTTTTGGTGTGAAGAGGTAACAAACATCTATCGTCATATGACGACCTCTGTGGCGCAGCGGGCGAAGGTCTGCCTGCGACGCAGGAGGTTGCGGGTTCGATTCCCGCCTCGGGACAAATGTTTGTACGATCTGCAGACATTTGTCCAGGGCGTTCTGGATGTTTTCGATATGTATAATAATAAAATATTTATCTATGTAGTGTATTGTATTAAGTATATCTGTTATCTAGTACCCATAACACAAGCTCTGCTTAGCTTGGGGCTAGATAATGCTACGTGAATTGTCCAGCATTATTTAAAAAAAAAAAAATTTTAGATAAATTGTCAATGTTTAGTATTATTTCAAGACAATACACACCAACACACGACGGCGCTTCCCTCCACTTTATATTTTGTTTTATCTCTATTTTATACACATTATTTTCGTCTTTGGCTTCTTCTATGAACACCGAGGTTTGCTCACGGCCGAGAAGGAACGACGTCTCCGAATACTTGGCGATTGTAGGCTCTAGAGATCTTGAACTGCTTATTGGAAATAGTTCTTTGGGATTTCCTGAAGATAGCTGAAAATAGGAATATTAGGCATTATATTATGCAGCCACCGGCTTGAGGATGCTTGCGGTGTATATTGATTTGGATCAGTTGGGTAACCTTTTAGCTAAACTGTTTGTCTGCCGTTAGCTCAACTGTTTTATCTGTAAATAAATACTAGATATAATGTTAGGACGAAGGAGGCAAATTCTGGAACTTCTGGAATTTGCCTCCTTCGTCATTAACTTTTTATAAATTGCTCCACAGAATTATCCCAGAGAGACAGGCTACGTTTTAAACAGATACCACGTGAGCGAAGTCGCAGGCAGGGGCTAGATTTAAATACGCAAGCAATCCAACAAGAAAAAAGTTTTAGACAATTTTGTTTCTGTAACTGTTTTTCAGGTGTCTTTTGTATTATTATTTCTTTACTATTTGTGTATTTTTCAAGCGTGGCATGTTCAAATAATTGAACAAACCCTAAATAAATGATTAAAAAAAATAAAAATAATCATCAGTCTCAAATCTAACATCACATCATACGTCATCAACCTATAGTGGGCATAGGCCTCCCCTAATGAGCCTCACACCATACAAGTTTCAAACCTTACATCATAAAGCACATATTCTGCCTTGAATCCAACACACAGGTACTGCTGCCCCCAAGCTATGATCTTTGGCACATCGGGGATGGTGAAGTCGAACAGATGTTGCTGGAACTCTCCATTCTTTCCGTAGAAGAGCTGGAGTTTCCTTCTCACGGCCACGCAAAGCCGAAGGATGGAGCTTGATTCTCCGGTCAGGGATGTTGTTTGCTGTGAGAGATTGACTTTATTATTATCATTAATTACTTTATTGCATGAAAAATGGTATTATAAAGGTCTTAGGCTTAAAATTGGCACACATAATTCACCGATTAATTCGTCATGCAAAATAGACACAAAATTTTAATTGAGCAGAATATATAATTCATGGAAATTAAATTTACAAAAAATATTTAAAATTGGTTAATCTTTGAATGTCAGTGAATTTATATAATGTCAATCTCAATTACAGTATGAAATGATTTGTCAATATGCCACTTTTTTTTAACTAAAATGCAAAAGTTTTGCAAGGTCTTTGATATCTTTAGGTATATTGTTGAAAATGCGTCCATACATCGCATGACCACTTTTTTGGTAAAGGGCAGTTCTGGGCGTTCTAGATAAAACAATTCTATTGAATTATAGACAAGCATCTGAGAGCTGATAAGTCTATACTACAGTGCTTTTAAAGTTTTTCACTACACTAGTTTGTCTCATATAGTGGTCAGATTGTGCGTCTCTGTAAGCTGTTCACAGAGGGAGCTATTACAACTTCTTCAGGTAGCCGGTTCCACTTGGTTACTCAGGAAGTGATGAGCAATGTTAGTGTTTGATGGTGAACGAGTTACTCTGAGACTGTGGCCTCTAGCTGGTTTGAATGACACCTTTGGGGTTTATATTTTGTGTACGTCAGGCAGGTTGTAGGTGTGCGATAGAATTTTGAAGGTTTCAATCAAATTCAGGTTTTCATTCACTAGATACAAAACTGCTAGTGGCAAATCAATTATTTCCTCTTCAGTCTATACAGCAAATTTGAAAAAACATAGCTGGCTGCCTACATTATTCATACACTGAAATGTCGCACCAACCGGCGTCAGGCAGTGTCCCCGACTTTAGTGTGTACACTCCATAAATAAGGCATCTAGGAGCAGGTGCATATGTCGCCACCGGATGATAGAATTAGCCCCTTTGTAGAATGGCTAGCCCGATAGCAAAAGAGCGCAATTCAATTAATTGCCTGTGCCGATTGTTGACCAATCATCATTCAAAAACGTCATTTAGCCATCTCGTCAAATGAAATTAATGAGATATTCCTTAATAATAAGCATTCGTTTTGCAATCGGCCTAGCAAGACACACAAACGGGCGAATTCTACGTTCCGGCGCGGCGGCAGCGACACATCATATCGTCGTATCCTACGAATAAGGTTACAGTTGCAAAACACCAACTTTACAGGAGACGGTTTTTTCTTATTATTTCGAAAAGTTTCCATTATACGAGTAAGTTTTTTTTTCTAAGACGTTTTATCATGATTTTAGCTAAATAATCATGTAGCTTTCATAAATAAAAAAACCCGTTTTCTCTAGTTTTTGTCGCTTAACACCTTGTTCCGCGTGCAAGTTTCAAAACGACGCTGTTTTAAGCGCCTCTGTGACCTTTTTCCACGACGATTTCGCTTCACGACGTCAACTGAGATGGTAACAATCGCCTTTGTAAGCTTATTCGATGAAATTTGTGGGACAATTACAAGAATACTAAGGTAATATTTAACTTTCCTTCAAGAATTTTATTTGGTATCTTGTTAATTAGCGTCAGAAACTGTTTACTCATGCTGCACAGGACGCTTTACTACCTGGACAATATTAGATGGATTTAACTTGTACAGCACCCAATCTACGACCTTAGTGGCGCAGCGGGCGAAGGTTCGCCTGCGACGCACGAGGTTGCAGGTTCAATTGCCGTCTCGGGACAAATGTTCGTACAACTACTACCTCCGACTTGTCAAAGTTGTACTGCTAAAATGCAACTAATCGCTCTAAAGCTAAAAGTAAAACCTAGTTCGTATGAAAGTGTTGGATTGCTGACATACTACGAAAAATAGTGTTTACGTGCAAAACTCATCCAAGGGTTTCTGAGTACTTGATTCAAATTAATAATTGAAACTTATTCGTTATAATTCCTTTCATATAAAACAATGTAATTCAGCATAAAACTTTTAAAACTATTTAACAGGTTATTAAAACTTAAGTCATTTAAAATTATTAAGGTAATTGTTCCGTGATCATGGCGCATGAAACTGTGTCGAAATAGTGGAAAACTATCAACTCAAATCATTTTAAATAATCCGTTTTAAATGACTTACAAATAATTCAGTGCAGTGACTACTAAATATAATGTTTTATTTCTCCTTAAACATTCGCATTACATTCGCGTGCATTTTTGCGAATGCGAATGTTAGTATTCGTTACATCTAGTGTGGATAAATGGGTCTATCTATTAGATAATTGTCATAATAGATTGATATGCCTCTGCTTAACGTATTTATTTCCAGTCGGTCATTTAGCCATGAAGGCTATTTATTGAATTTCTTCTGCTAGTTTATTCTAACCTATTTTGTATTTGTATTTCTTTTTATTTCTTTGGAAGACAGGCAGTACCTACATAGATATATAACGAGAAACAATAAGAATTTCAAGCAAAAGACTAAAGGCAAAATAAAATAATTTAAACTAAGCTATTAACTTGGCGGCAGCAATGCCTACAATGCTTCTACGCAACGAGGCGGCGGCGGTTGAGTCGAAAATATCAATTTCGTTGATTTTATTGTAATTATTGCAAGCTCTATTCAGAAACATGTTCTGCCTATAATTTGTTCTAGAGGTCGGAGTCCAAAAAGTTTTCTTTTTCCTAGATGAAGCCCGTGGGAAATGCAAATAAATATTATCAAGTAACAACTCGGAGTCAATTTTATTGTTCAGTAATTTATATAAAAAAAGAATGTCTAGATCTACTATAGAGTCTGTAGGAGCTGTCGGAAAGCGGAATAAATTTTGTTTTAAAAATTTGTTTTGATTTCGTTGTAATTCTTCAAAATGTACTATAAATTTTGGATTCCAGACTGTTGATCCATATTCAAGAATTGACCTGACGAAGTTGTTATATAATAGGATGAGAGTTTAAGGGCTATTAAAGTCCCTACCAATTCTCATAATAAATCCAAGCATTCGATAAGCCTTGGGCGTAATTGTATTGAAATGAGTGATAAAAAATAATGTAATAGTTATAAGATGTATGTAAATTATAAGCTGCAGGCCTTCCTTAAAAATGAATAAAGTAAGTATTAAAATTACAATCATCAAATAAAAAGATGTTTGTCCAGGGGAGGGTGATCTGGTTGTTTTCTATGTAGGTATAATAAAAAAAATAGATGTATGTAATCTTATTGTATTAAGTATATCAGTCATCTAGTACCCATAACACAAGCTCTGCTTAGCTTGGGCCTAAATGGTGCTGTGTGGATTGTCGAGCATTATCATATAATATTATTATTAATCAATCTTCTCAATTTAGTCAACCGTATCCAGATGAGAGAACTCATCAATGAGCCTTGAGCCTACTGCTGTGGGTTTACTCACGTTATATTATTAGAGAAAACATATATTTTGGTGTTTTACAGTCTATTTCATAATGGTATATTCTCTACATGATTTAAGTAGGGGGACTAGGAAATACAATGAATTAATATAACTTTAAACGTATTTATTTAGTATGTAAAAGTTCATGGTTTTCCTGTTATTTAAGATACTATGTTATGTGGAAAAAAATAATCCTTATGATTGAGCCTTTTGATCTGTATCGTAAAATTACGGGTCTATATTTTACAATTTGGAGGGTTCGACTCCTGGTTCAGACAGGCGATTATTCAAAAGTCTATGTAGTTTAAATTGTTTTAAAAATCAAAATGAAGTCTTTTTTCAGTAAAATGTTCTATCTACAAAATTTAAGATACTTTCCCTCCACGTGGCATGGCCTTGGGTCGCCCTGTATAGATTCTTACAAGTTCTACAGGCTACAAGATTAGTTCCCCTTGTGAAGCTGGCCGTATGAAGCCCATGTCAGAGAAATAGTTTTCTTCATTGCTGCAAAAATAAAGAGTACTGAATAAAATCAAGTTTTAAGCAGAGGCTCTAATATCAATCTATATTATGACAATAATCTAATAGATATACCCATTTATCCATAAAAGAGATGTAACGAATACTCACATTCGCGAACATTCGCAAGATTTAATACTCGCATTCTCATTCGCAAGAATGCACGCAACGAATGTAATGCAAATGTTTAAGGGCAAATAAAACATTAAATCTACTAGTAACTGCACTGAATTATCTTAAAGTCATTTAAAACGGGATATTTACCATGATTTTCCAATATTTCGACACAGTTTCATGCGCCATGATCACGGAACAATTGACTTAATAATTTGTGATGATAGCCTGTATAATAAACAGTTTCAAATTTATGCTGAAATACCTTGTAAAATAAAAGGAATTATAACGTATAAGTTTCAATCATTTATTTGAATCAAGCATTCAAAAACCCTAGGGGAGTTTTTCTTAGTTGACGAAAACTACTATACCAATAAAAGATTTTTTATAATTTTTTTGTTTTGCAATTAGTCACTAATCAATCACTAATTTATGTGCCCGCCTCATACTCTACTGCACTGTTTTCCCCTCGCTCGGAGTCGACACACAGCGGTCACCCGCGCCCGCGCGCCTTTTCGCCCGCGGTACACGGTTATTGTGGAGTGTGTAACCATATTCGCCGGGAAATGCCCATGTCGGTTGCGTTTCGCACATGAAAAAAAGTGCCAAAGCTGTTCGTTACCTTATTCGTCGGGCTAAATGCATCAGTGCAATTGTAACCAAATTTTTAAACCTTAATAACTTTTTTGTATTCATTATTTATTTACTTTTTTCGAACTGGTATGATGCAAATGATAATGGAGATTCCAAAAATACAATAAAAATAAAAGGTCACATTGGCGACTGTAACCTTATTCGTAGGATACGACGATATTATGTACATGCCATTGCAAGTGTCTGCTTTTAAAGAATGGCATGCTAATCTGGACGCCTTTACTAGTGAATGTCCATTGAGTAGTTAAAGAATTGTTATAGATAACCTTACCGTATTGTCTAGTGCAAAAAGTGAAGCACCTTTGGTTTGTTCAATTGTTTTGATAAGGGGGAAATTCCTTGCATTCATACTATGAGTTGATATTACTGAATCTGTTAGACATAGCAGCAGTTTGCCTTCTGTAAGAAAAAAATAAGGTATGATATAAAGCTTAAATATATAGCTTAAATACAAATAATAAGTGTATACAGGATGTTCGGCAGAATGTGTGCCATAAGGGAAGTGGGGGTAGGTGGCACCAAATGCAATCATATGGTGGCTTTTTTTACCCTGAAAAATAGCAGAGGCTTTATTGGCTATTTTAAAGATATAATGATATTTTTCCGAAATTTGAACTAATTTAGTGCATGCTAAATTAGTTCAAATTTCACAATGTGGAAAAATGAAAATTTAAAACAAAGTTCAACTACAAATTGAATTAAAAATAAAACTAAGTGTCTCTAATGATCTTCCGATTCACTAAAAACTTTTTAGTTTGGGGCCATTCTAGTGGTTTGCTACATTTGTGTCAGATTTATATAAAATACCTGCTAATACTTCAATCTGCTGTATTGGCTTCTTACTGAAGTTTTTACAATAGTTTATAAGCTGCACCCTAAATTTTTGACCATTCTGATCATTATCATCACACATTGACAATGTGTACACCATCAAATGACCTTGCCTTGTGCCCAAAAGCAAGTAGTTATCTGTAAAATAAGATGTGATTAATTCATTGATAATAAAGTACCCATTTAGAATGGAAATATCATAAAACACACTATTCATGGTAGGGATGCTGCCCTTGGGTTGTTGGTATTGACAGGTAGAACCATACTCATTAGCACACAAACATCCATCATCCACAGCACCCGCAGAACAATTCTAACACCAAACTGTGATCCCCAACCCACATGACTAGCGTGGGGACTATAGCCATTACCCCCCAAGACATAAAAGCCAATAAGGCGATTATCAGGGGGTGGCCTGCGTCCAGCAGTGGACCAATATAGGGAGGTGAGGTGAGTAGAGGCAGTAAGAAAGGTACACAGAAGGAAGCTGTTGCACTTCCTATAGGTTCACTTCATCTGCTCTTAGGAACTTATTGAGGGCGGAACCTTCGGCGATTAGTATAAAGATAATGAAACGGGAAAACTTACCATAAGCAGCAATAGATTCAATTTGAACCTCTGCATGATTAATCAAGTTGGACACTTCGTAAGCTTCGTGCATTTTGGAGGGTCGTCAGGATAATATCCTTCAGGAATATAGAAACATCAGTTGTTTATTGGGCTGGCCAACAAAGACCGATACGATTACGACTAGAATATCTTAGGATAATAAAAAACACTAACATTCACTCTGTATCAAAAATAATCAGCTCAACGAGGAGAATACAAAATTTTAATAGAACACATTCAAAGAAATAGATGAAAACAAATCATTTGATTCAGCGAAAAGAAAACATGAAATGGAAAATTGAAAAGAAAAACAAGAAACGACATAACTGCATTTTGACATTGATAGTTGAACAGAGAGACATATGACAGTGACATCTAAGGAAAAGGGTATGTATGATGACTTGACCGTAGACAATAATTCAATTTTTATAGTCGCGTCACACACAGAAGCCGAGGCCGCCGCCGCGCCGCCGCCGCCGCGCCGCCGCCGCCGCCGGAGGCGAAGGCGTGCGAGTTGTATCATATGAATGAATTTATATGAAAGACTACACACACACCACAAGCGGTGGCGAAGCGGTGCACGGCCGCCGTCGCGGGCCGGCTCGGTGACAAACAGTTGGCGTGCTGGTCGCGGCGCGGAGCCTAGCCGCCCCGGTGGCGAGGCGGAGGCGTGCCTTGTGAGGGTTGTATTTCAGCAAGTATAAAGCTAGGTTCGCGACAAAGCCCTTAATAAAGAATAAAAAAAAAAGCTAGTTTCACATTGCTGTGTCGGGGTGTGTCGTGGCGCGCCTGAGCCTGCGCCGCGCCACGACACATTAGTAGTTTGTGTTGGGGCACCCCAACACAAACTACTAATGTGAATCTAGTCATAGGTAATGAACGTAACCGATTGCGCTCTGGCGCGCCATGCGCCACGACACACCCCGACACAACAATGTGAACCTAGCTATAAGGAGTGTCTTTGTCTTCACACAGAGCGCACGCCACGCGTCGCGGTGCGGAGGCGTGCTACTAGCGGAGTTATTATCAGGGGTCGGAATAGGTAGAGTTTATAAGTACGTAATGACGTAAAAAGCCTAGGATAACATAACATGGATATGGCTTTTTATCCCTGGATTGGGGATTGATAAAATGTTTTCTAAATTTCAGGGATTTATATTATTGTTTTCCAAAACTCTTCTTTACTATGTTAAACACAAATTAGGTAGCGTAAAACACCTGGCCTTCCTCCAGTAATTGGTCTCCAAACCTTAACTATGTAAAATAGTAAGATATTTTGGATAGGTACATAAAATAGTAATTTTAGATACGAGATTAGACCAGGGCCGGGGGATGTGTGAGGGGGGGGGGTGTATTACACTAAGACTTATTCAGAGGAGATCTGTTCAATGTTGTATCAATACCAGTCGGAACTATCCCCAACACGTTGGCTGCATTGTCCCGCTGTTCATAAAGAATAGATACAGGGTTAAATGAAACGAGACATTAAGTATTTTCTAAGTGTACATTTATTGTATTTATGGAAATAAAGAGTTTTTTGATTTGAAGTATACATTTTTATTAATCAAACCAGTATCAACAAGTCAATGAAATGAAATAACAAAAAATCAATCAGATTCTATTTCAACTATGTCAGAAATACTGGCGGAAGCTAAAGGTTCATCGTCCACATCATTTACTAAAGAATTAAAATATTATTATCATATTTTTTTTTAATTTTCTTCTTATAATCGGTTTTGATATGGGTGCAACACCCACTTAAAAGTTGAAAATGATCTTTCAACATCAACCGATGTGAGTGGAGCAAATTCAAGCCACGTTTCGTGGCTTGTTTCGCTAATATTTCTAACGACATCCAGGTCTGGATTTCGATTCATAATTTGTCCAAGTTTTGTTTGTAGTGCATCATTTCCCGTCCAATTAAGGGGGTACCTACCCTCAAATTGCTTATTTTCAACTCCGTCGGACCTCCATATCTTCCAAACTACTGAATATTTAACTTTGAAATTTATATATGGTAAAGTTCAGGACTTATTCTATCGATCATATGTTTCGAAAACACGATTCCATAAAATTTTCTCGATAGAAAAAAATCGCAAAGTTACCTCTAATTTTTTACTAAAACCCTAATTTCTCAATAAATACAGATGATACGATCTTGAGATTAAGCATAGTAATTGAGCTAAGTATAAAGAACATTTTATATGTTGCCTTTTTTTTCAATTAACTATTCTAATGTTTGTGGGGAGCAAATAACTACTAAAAACTTGATTTTTGGGCTTACGCCGCTTTGCTCTGTCCCGCTCCTGTGAACGCGAAATCCTATGCCTATCCTCTTCACACAATAACGAGGTAGGGTACCGCCTTAATGACTGCTCTCACTGTGTCAACAACTACTAAAGCTTCCGTAATAGACAGGTTATGCAGTTTTCTGCACCGACGTGAAATTCGTAGCGGTTTCCTGTTTGCACTCGCTCATGGCTAGGGACACTTCAGTATTTATAAGATGCACCAAAACCGCAATCCTACTGTCTCTTTCTATTCAAGATCAAAAGTTAATAACCAGGTATCAATTCCCAGAAGAGTTCATTGTTGTAGCTTGCCTAAAAAACTGGTTGTTTTGTTTTTGACGGTATGTGTTGATAACAACGAATACCTACTGTTTGCTAGCAGCAACACAATGTTTAGTACATGCATTTTCGACAGTACAAGAATCTGATTCCGAGTATAGCGGCACTTTTTGATAGGTATTTTAAAATCCGTGCATAGCGGGAATCCAGCGAACTAACTATATACTAATATGGACAATAGAAAGAGAAATAAATAAAATCTACGCAGTCTACACGCTGTGTTGAGAAACAAATCTGCTATCTGACTTACCGGGCGGGAATCAATCACTTATATATTTTTTTTAATATTAAGATTCTTAATTATATTTTTGGAACGAAAATAAACGTTTCGTATTCGTACAAATTAGTTTTAGAGGAATCTCGGGATTGATATAGTATATCAATCCCGAGATTAAAAGGCATGTCCATATTAAGCTATCATTGTAGCGTATATGACGTCATTTGGTACTTATAAACTCTACCTATTCCGACCCCTGGTTATTATACTAGATGTATTAAAATGGGCTCTACCGAAAAATTGATTTTACTAGGTATTCCAACCACATCGTTGTTTATACGATTGCCATTTATAAGATTATAAAAATGATATCTTTACAATAAAGCGACGCCGCCGCCGTGACCTACACTCACGAGGCCCCAAAACGCCTCTGCGACGCCACGCCTCTCGCACGCCTGCAGTGTGAAGACATCCTCACCGCGAACGACACGCCTGGCTCGGCTACCGTCCGCCTCCGCTCCACCTCCCGCTTCTGTGTGAGACGGCTTTAACAGCCGGATTAGGGCTTTTCAAAGTAGGTCCTACCTAGTGCGGTGCAGCAGCAGCATCATCATCATCATCATCATCAAAGACGTAGAATTATGATGCTGTACAATGACAGCTAACCTCTGCCCGCGACTTCGTTTGCGCCATTCCTGGATGTAGGTATGAGTCTGTTTTTGACCTGTTCCGTAGTTTTTTACTATAAAACTTTCGTAGTTTCACGAATTCAATAAGAATGAAATAATTACTAACCCAGTTGTGTAGAAAAAAACACGATGACACGTTAGTGTTCGTAACGGGAGGGAACGACATGTTCAAACTTTAAGATGTTCACAACTTGGGGATGAATCATGCTAGACCGTAGCGGGCGCGAGCCGAGCCCCATGCAAGGCACGGGTTGAAAACTCCACGAACATTTTTATGATGCTGTATAAGCTATAACCGTGCTGCTGCGGTATAGTGAGAACTTCATATAAAATGTTCGTGTGGTGCTATGCCGCAGAGCCACCACTTTAAAATCTGATCATTTGTTTTAAAATAATGTACGTCAAACGTACGTTACGTACGTATGCCGAAGTTCGTGAGGTTTTGAATCCGTGCCTCATACGGGGCACGGCTTGCGCCCGCTACGGTCGAACATGCTCCATCCGTTCTTATCATAACAAACACGAGAGTTAGTGTTTTTTGAGATCACTATCTTCAGTTTTTTTCCTTTAGGTTTACTAAAATAACTCACGGTTTCCAGTAATAGCAGAATGGTAAGGTTGTTTTGGATAGAACAGCTGTAGCGTGAGCCTACGAATTGAGCTATGATAATTAATTAATGGTATGGTGAAATAAAAAGCCATGAAACTATTCATTTAATATTTACTTTTATAATTATGTTATCTTTTATTCAGAACTAACAACGATATGGGTGTTACGACGTTCTCAAATTCAGTAAAACAAATATTAAAACAAAATACAAATTTCACTCACTATTAAATTTTAATATTACAGAAATAGTAATAAGAAAAATCCTTTATTTTTAAAATAATTTATATAAAGTCATAACTCCATTTCAAACTATGCATATATACTGAAAGTTTTCATGTAAAATGTGCACGCAAATCGTGAAAGTGACAATTTAGTGGGATAAAGACGCTCACTAACATCGCTTCAAACGTTCAGGTCACTAGTATGTCTTAACTTTTTACACAGAGGGTTCTTTAGAAGCAACGTCGATTACAAAATTCATATAAGATAGACTTAATAAAAAATATGCGTAACTAAACACTAGTGGGCTGCCGAGGTCGCCGGCGGCGCGGCTCCGCCGGCTGTCGTCCGCGGCGTCGGCCCGCCGGCGTCCCCGCGCCCCGGCGTACCGTAACATTATTATATATTTACACGAATTATAGAGTTATAGAGGTGTTCAGCAAACCGATAGCCTTAACGACGACAACTAAGCTCCACTATGTGTGATTTCAAAAACGCGCCGAGCGCCGCCCTTACCATACAATAATTTAAAATAATTAGTACATCGTTACATAATACACGTTATAATATTTAATGGTCGTGGCATTCCTGAGGCATTTCTAGTCTTGGGTGAGTTTGAGAATACGTGTTGTTTAAATGTAGACTGTCACCATTATTAGCAGGTATTATTGATTTCGATTTCTAACGTACATATTTATTAGTGAATGATAATAACCTATTCTGCCTTCTAGAGAAACGGCAAACAATTAACATCTAGAGTGCATTCGAAAATTTACCATTTAAAGCACACAAAGGTGTAATGGTAAATTACCCATAACAAAATAACATAAATGATCTGTGGCTTACGCAATGACCCATAACACATTTGCTTAACGCACTCGTGCCCAGGTGTATTGAATGCCATAGTTAATTTGCAATGAATGACTTTGGTCCAATGAAGTTAAGCCCAAAATGCCCCCAGCTGCATCCCATCCACAATCTCCCACTTGAAACTGGCGCGACCGGTATTATTATACCTCGATAAGGTTAAAGGTTTAGGCTAATTCTACACCACGAATAAAACATTTAGTTAGACTACATTTAAAGGTTTAATACCTTTGCCTAATTTGTATGCCGAAAGTGCAGAACGAAATAACTCGAATAGTACTTAAAACTATGACAATGAAATTTATAGCAAGTTTATAGCATTGCTTTAACATTGTCTCATAGATGACTACTAATTATTATAATCTTAGTGTTCTCAATGACAAATTTTATATTATAGAAATATCATTTTATTGAATATAGAATACAATATTATCGAAAAACTATGTCGTTACATAGGACACCGACAGTGCTAAAGACTTAAAGATTTACCCAGCATTGGATTAGACAAGGTACACTGCAAAAACTAACATACAAAGTTGCCCAAAACAAATATCTATATTAGCATATCTAATTTATACTCTGAATTGTTTATACAAATACATAATATTGAGATATCAATAATAAAAATTACCTTGAGAGATCAGTTTACGCTAGATATAAAAAATTTACAAGAATGCTTTCTATTTTGCCACAATGTATAATCTGCTAAGTTTCGTCGTTGATTGAACACTAGGCATACTTTATTAGTAAGTGGTACAATAAATACGCTAATGCTCTACTACTGAATATGTTTCCCCTAATGATTACACGGCCCAAGCGAACATTACGTGGCGCACTAAATACCATGCAGCTATCTCGCACAGGTCCTCTAGTAGCGAGGAGGGCTCCACGCGACCGTCTCCCTCGCGCACAAAGCGAAACTATACATGTAGACTTATAGAGGGTTCAAGACTCACATAATCAGTGGAAATAAAACAAGACGATTTATCCAGATGATAATCTGTCGTTTACCAAATAATTAAAATCCAGCATTTAAGGTATGTACATAAAGAGACAATTTGAGCTTACAAAAGTACAAAGTAATCACATCGCGACGGTTCAGAATCTACAGCGGATTTACCCTTCTCACCGACTACGACAGCTCAAGCTTTATCGACAATTACACTAGGGTATCACACATCACTCGCCAGCGGGCGCTGCGCCCGGCCGTTCAGCGGGCGAGCCGGGCTGCGGGCGTCGCGGCGCCGGCAGCGTGACGGCTTACGACGCGCCCGCGCCGCTCGCCGTTGCGTTTTCACCTGGAATAGGAGACCATCGTTAGATGACACTTCTAGAGTACGGGTTACTTTATCAACTTTGTATGGTCATCAAGTCAGTCGGGTGAGTAGGAGGGGTCAATAGAACTCCTAGCTCTCAACATCAGGGTTGTTGTGTTGTCTAGAAGCGTTTATTACACGTAGGTGTGAGTGACTTGGACGGCACCGCCTTACTGTATGACGGCACAGCCAGGGACCTATGTTTCCAAACCCGGCTGTTCAGGACATCCGAGTCGACACAGCTTGTTACTCAAGTACAAAACGTAATGCCGTCGAGGATGTAACTGAGTTTTGGTCAAAAGCGAGTGTGTGTGGTGACTTATGCAGCACACATTCGTCAACTGCTGAACGTACCTCCCCCAAACAAGAGGTATTTTGCCATAATCACCACGCTTGGCAAGCGGCTAAGTAATCGCAGTGAAGATGTTAAAAATACACACAAGAAGAAGATAGTTTCCCTTAGTCGGCTGTTTCGCCATCTAGGAGCTGAGTTTGAGGTGTGGATTCTCATGCCGTGACCGCCACGGCTATAGGCAGTTATATGGTTCATCATCATCATCAGCCTGTATTAGTCCACTGCTGGATATGGCCTCGCCTAATGAGAGGCGCATCCAGCATCTGCCTGCAGTCTCTCGCAGATTGTCATCCCACCTGGTCAAAAGGCGTTATACACTACGTTTGCCGAGTCGCGGTCTCCACTCAAACACGTTTACCCCAGCGGTTGTCGGTCCTTTGCGAGATAAGGCCAACCCACTGACTCTTCAGCTTGCAAATTCTTTGAGCTTTAGATATATGGTTAGCCTTGTTATAAAAGAGTAATGTACCCTGCGTGTCGTGATGGTCGGGCGCGTGCGAGGCTTGTGGCGCGTCGGCCGCCGGCGCGGCGCTCGCCGTGCGCGGCTTCAGAAACTCGTTCAGGGAAGGCTGGATACCGAGCTCGTATCTGTAAACAGACAATACGGTGAGTGGAGTTTACGTTGTGACTAGATGTAGCTTGATGGGTCTAGGATTTAAGTAAGAACTGAGGTGTCAACAGAACTAAATGATCATCGCATGGGAGACCGTTATTGGTAACCGAGGTTGATTTGACCTGAACAACAATGTTGTTCAGGTCAAATCAACCTCTTAAAAACCCTAGCCTCGTTTCGTAGGCAGTGCACATCAGTGAATTGAAGTCCCCCATTATCACACTTTTATCGATCCTCTAAGATGACATCCATTATGTAAATGACGGATTCATGGTCTCATGCTCTGGTCCCACGGCACATCCAACACAGACAGATGGGGCCGGACTGCATGCAGCGATGTCGTCGTTTACTTCACGTGGGTATCATCATTCTCACTGCAGCAATCTCAAGGTTTGTATAATAATCGTCAAATAGTGACAAAGATGCCCAGAACGCAATTCTTAGGCCAAATTGTTAGGCAGTTCCTTCTGGACATTCGCGTCGATTATTCACTGTAAGTATGAAAGAGCGAGACAGAGCTATACAAAGATGTACTTATCTCTTTCACCTGCTGCGTTGTCGGCGGCAATGAATTATACGCGTGAGTGCAAACTTGCCACTCTCGCTACCTGTCAACAGACAAGTTATTGGCGGTTACTATACCATGTGTGTACTTACTCGGTGAAGTTAAAGAGCGGCGGAAGGGCGCGTCCGTTGGGCAGGCGCGCGGCGGGCTCGCGCAGCTCGTCGAAGAACGAGTGCGCGCAGGCCTGCAGGGGCGAGAGGCGCGCCCCCGGGGTGTACTCCAGCAGGCGCGACACGAGCGAGATAGCGTCCGGCGGTGTGCATGCGCGGAACACCTGGACCATTAATAACAAGAGTTAAATTACAACTTGGGGTAGGGGATAGGAGAGCCTGTTTCCACTAACCAAAGCGAAGCGGAGCAGAGATTTAGGCTGCCTGACCATTGACGCGGAGCGAGGCAGGGGAGCGGAGGTTTATGGAATATTAATCAATGGAATTGCATCAAATCTTCGCTCTGTTTCAGTGAACGAATGGAATCGCTTAAAATCTCCGCTCCGTTCCCTCGCTCCGCAATGGACGGGCTAGAAACCCGCGTCACGTGTCGAGTCACGCCATTACGATCTGGTGTTTTAATACCGTCACATGTTCACAACACAAAAGGAACGACGGTTGTCTGTACACATTACCCAAAACCGGGTGCTTTTGGGTCCAAGCGGTGGAAATACCCAACCAGTAAATTCGCTCGATTTGCATCTCAGCTATCCTATTGTACTGGGTGTGTTTGACACGTTTGGCCGCTTAGCTATGCGGCTGGTACCGTAGTACGATGGAAAACACCTTATCAGACACGTATGCGTTGGTTCGACTGAACGTATTCAGGACGTCATCTTCAACTACACGAAATTGATGTTCCTACTGCATTGAGCACTCGTTTCGTCTCGTTGTTCCATAATGGTATAGTTAAACTTCACGACGGACCAAGTTATTTTTAGTGAAGTCTTTCGTAAAGTGGACTGCGCAGCTGTTTGACATTTATCATACAAGTCGTAGTATATATCGATGCGATCGTACAGCTAGCGACACAAGGGGGCACGCATAATCTTTTTGCTATGCGAGGTGACTAGGCCATTAAATATAATAGCGAAGGGCGAAAATATGACCTTCTGTGGTAGTTTAAAAGGTCTACTATCGTCATTCGTTTGAACGGATGACCCCTGGAAGATTTATAAAGCAATCTATATTTTTATTTAAAGGATGCTGTACTAAAATCGATAAACGACTATAAAAGCAACGAAAAACGAAAATAAACGAAACACCAGGAGAAAGCGAACCACGGACACCAATTGATGTGGTCTGTTATTGACAGAATTTAATAGCTTCTATAAAATCTGTTATAATGCCTTGACACAGATAACCAACTTGAATAAATTTTTCTTCTCATTTGTGTTGGTTTGATCCGAATTTTAAGAAGCACAATGAATAATTACTGCTTTATGATTTAAAATAACGTGCCGTATTTTTTCTGTCAGTGGCGCACAAGATGTGAAAATCTTACGAGTATTGAAAATTACACATCTCTTAACCATGATAAACATTAGCGATGTAAACGTGTAAATTATAAATGAAATAATATTTTATTTTGTTATTATTAGACATGACTTGATGTAATTTTTATCGATGAATGTGCTGACGATATTCAAAATCGTGATATTAGAATGCACACGAGAGCAGCGCGAATGCACACTGAACACCAAACAGATTGTAGTAAGAACAGCGTCGATTAGTTTTGGCTTCAAACATGCCATTGACCCGCACCGGTAGACAAAATGACCATCAAAAACTCAAGATTACGTCAGCAAAAGAGTATTTTTTATTTTCTACCATCTACAATGCGCAAATTATAGAAGTTGAAGTAATGTTTTTCCAAAATTATACGCATTCTACATGTCTTATTCCTTTTTTCCTTGACAAATTCGTTGTGTACAGCGTAGGTGCTAGGCCCACGTCTAAAAAAAAGAATCCTTTCTAAATTTATTACAAAACAATTTTTCTGACAATGCGAAACATTACAAAAAAACAGAGATGAGCTGTGTAGAACTGGATAAACGCTACATAAAATAGCGCCAGCATAGTGACAATAAGCTATAAGCTCCGAGTTCTGTTACTCGATAGTATCGTGTCTACGAGACTTGCTATTTCTGTATGGGATTCGGTACAGGTACAGTGCCTCTACCGTGTGGACATGGAACTAAAAAAATCCCAAACAAAATCGGAATTTCTCAATGTCGAGACTACTATCGAGTTACCAAACTCGGGGCTATGAACATCAAATTGTACTAAACGAGCGCTATAGACTTAGTCGAGTATACTTGTAAGAAATATTTAATGAATAACCCATATTTAAGACAGTTGCCAAGCAGTGTAATTTCTAAATCTGACATACCTATGTCAGAAGAAGAAGTCAGAGTGAGAACTAACCCTGCTTAGCAACTCAGCCTCCATACACGGGCAGCTTGAAGCAGTCAGTCGACTGCTTCAAGCCTACATAGCGAACTATGCACCTGCTCGAGCAGTTCCATGTATGTCTGTAATAGAAAACTGTAGGCCTAGCACGGGGATTGTTGTCTAGAGTAGAATAGAGAAAAAATACATCACATCGTCATCGAATGCGTAATATGTTTGAAACTCATTCCTTAAACTTCAATAATTTACGCAATGTATGACAATGCGATGTCACTCTTCTCTATTCTACCCTAGACAACTATCTCCGTGCTGGGCCTACTGTTGTTCACTTTGCAATTACAGCTGCCCATGTATCTAGGCCCTTACAAGTTTCAGATTATTATGAATAAGGGGGTAATAATTTTCTTTCGCTGGTCGTTTTTGTACCGGGCAGGCAACTGCGTTACTGGCAGAACCATCGTGTTAAGTCTGTACGGACAGGGAAGCGAGACGGCTGCTCCGCCATGGCGTATCTTACTCGAATTCGTTTGTGGTGGTCAGTGGAGCACAGAGGCATGGACATACGCTCCAACATAAACTGGAATGAGGCGCGATTTAGCATCTAACGATCACTTTTGAAACTATCATGGTTGAAATCACTTAACGGGATATTTACCATGATGAAATAGATTAATTAATAGTGCAATAAAGCCCACATATGCCTTGGTATCTTGATCACTGCGCAGTAAGTTGCTTTAAGTGTGTAAATCACTCCCTATCTTCAAAAAACTGCTTCAACAGCATTTTTTGTAGGTACTTGTAAAAGTTAGACTACCTTATTTTATGGTTATGTAAGTTTATTATAATGTTTGTAGGCTATGCTGCCCTCTGTAGGAGAAAAAGCACAAGTGACAAATTTTGTGTAATCGAGTTACATACATTCCCGGGCTCGGTAAAAAAATAATTTTCTGTCCAGGAATATTAGCGATATTTCCCATAGGAGCAAGTTAGACAAGCATAAGTGCATAAAAAACATAACCCTGACATCAGACGCAGAAAACTACTTAAACCAATAAAAAAATTATATGTGGTACACATGATTTTTTTATTGCTATACGATTTGAACCAAATAATCGACTTCTATTCTGAAAACGCATAACATTGAATACTAAGCAAAATAAACACAGATGTGATATTATAGTATGTAGTGTCAGTATTTGGTTTCTTTACGTATCTAAATCACGGAATTAGAATTCTCTATTCTGTGATCTAAATAGATTTATTCAGTGCCACCGTCTATTTTATTCTTTTCATGTCCAGTCCATCCCATGGTTGCCTGGGTCCTCCTTTACTTTCTCTATTCTAAGCTTTCTCCTCTATATGATTCCTGTCTTGGTGTGGTATAGTATTTTCAATCTATCTATGCGGTGCCGGGCATATAATCGTATGAAAAACGTCTAGAATGGTATTTTGTTTCGTTGAAGTCTGCGTTAGCGGTCAGGGGCAAAGCGCAGTACGCAGCGTAAGTACTTCGTTAGTGATCAAGAGACCAAAGCTTTAGCCGAATTTCGGCCACGGCGGCCGATCTTAACGGAGACAAGCCATGTACAGTCAGCTACTCAGACATGTATAAACTTACAAGACTTCACTTGTATTTTACTCGGAACTTTTTAACTAAAAGTTCACGCACACATTTTTCGTAAAAAGTAGCCATCGTACTTGTCAGTATGCGGTATATAAATTATCACAATTACGATACACTTATTGTGTAGTGAAATTGATAACTTGGGAGTGTATAAATATTTTCGTAGCTGACTGTACGTGGAGCATATTATAACTCCTTCTCGCGTCGTATATCCTCATGTCAGAGGGTCGTGATACCCGTGATGTAATTTTGACATTGTGTTTCGTGTTATTGTGTAACTGTTAAGTTAAAATTTAGTGCATAAGTGTGTGCGCAACCACAGTCGCACTCGCTATTCCCCGAATCTCATAATCGATTGATTATTGGTTACGGTTAACGTATTTACAACCAACCAACTCATGCTGAGACAGAGACCATTATGTAACTCAATACAAAAATAAGTATTGTTTTGTCTGTTATTTTGAAGCACGTGTTTTTTGTGGGTTATAGAAATAAATAATTTTTATGTGGTGCTGGAATACAAGAAAGCTCCAAACAGCAGAAATCATGGTAAATATCCCGTTATAACCGGCGTACTTATAGAATGGGATTTAGAATGACATGCAGTCCCGCTCCGCAGTGCGATTACGCTAAAATCTTCTATTCCTAGTAAATGGGCCATCCGGGGAGACTGGGCACAATACGATTTCGGTTTCCAATATGGTACTAAAAAAATTCATACAACATTCTGGCGGGATGCAACCGATCGACGACGGAAATTTTAACGTCAACGTCAAGATATAACCTAAGTAACAATCAATAGTGATAGTACTCACACTTGACCATTTTTTCGATTACAGCAATTCTGAATCAAAGTTACAAACAGTAAATACATTTTACAGTGATGAAACGTAGTCGAGCTAAACAAGAAGAAAAGTGAGTAAAGTAACATTGACAAAAAATAATACCTACATTATAATTAAGTTTAACATTTTGTGATATTATGACGTTGACAGTTTCGTTGTCGGTCGGCTGCATCCAGCCAGAAAGTTGCATGTATTTGTTTTTGTACCATGTGATGCAAACCGAAATCGTTTATACCCAGTCTCCCCGGATGGCGATACATTGAATGGGAAATTTTAGCGTTATCGCACAGCTAAGTGGGACAGCATGAGAGAACATTCTCAATATCTCTATTGCACTAGTGTATTGTATTGTACTAGTGATTTTACAGCAATAACGATATGGCAGACAGCGACGATGCAATAAAACCTTATATGTGCGCAATGGATTCCGCTAAGTAGATTAAGGTAAGCTAATTCCGGATTTTACATCGTGCATAGATACTCTACCGATGTACGTAAGCAAATAGTTTGTGGAATATACCTTCGCCCAGGGATGACTCTTGATTTGTGGGAATTTGAACTCTGTGTAGTTGGGATTCATCTCTCGTATTTGTTCTCGGGTCGGTGTGCCTAATACCTGTAACAATAAGGGTTATATTAACATAAGAACAACTTAACACTGTCAAGCTTTAGCTTTCCCTGTGCAAGGAGCTGTCCTACATCACCGTGTGCGTCGGTCGTATTAGTCATTAAATAAATAAATAAAATCAAGTCAAGTCATCAAAGTTCAACGCAGAAAGATAGCTGTTAGCCAAATAGCGCTCTGTCGGAGAAGTACAAGCTGAAATCAACTTTATTGAGTTGCAGTTAGAATCTAAAATGTATATTTTCCATACCCGGATAGATAGGCCAGAAAACGTGACGTATGACGGCTTTCCTACTAATCCTACTATCCTACAAATATTATAAATGCGAAAGTTTGTGAAATGTATCTCCAATATTACTGAATAGATGATAATGAAATTTGGCATACATTTAGAATGTAGCTTAACTTAAAAATAGGCTACTTTTTTAGGGCTTCGCCCCCGATTTAGAATTTGGAGAAGGGTTTCTTTATAATTTACACATCACGTCCAACGAGAAAACAAAACAGATAAAAAGTTCGTCTATGCAATGTTGTCTATTTTTGTCAAAATAGTGATTGAATTTGTGATGTTGTCATGGTTATCCAAAATAAACTGAATGTTTTTCTCCAGCAAAGAAACGAAATAATTCAATTAATTGCCAAAGGTACATTCTCATATTTCATATTTCATATTTATTTATTGCAATCACTGTGTACATTTTTAGGTCTTAGTATCTAGGTAATGTATAAGAGACACAATGGTACCCTAGCAGGGCGTGGCAATAGGTACTGAGAGTGGAGGTGGACCGGGTTTCTATAAGAATCTCAGGTTGGGTTTTAGCAGGAAAATATAATTCAATAACTTATGTTTTTAGTGAATATGTACGTTTTTATAAAATATTGTATAGGTTGCAATGTAAGTATTGATAACGCATTTTTATTAGTAGGTATTTTTATTTTATTATTTTAATTTGTCGCTGAAGAAGTCATTTAAATCATAATAGCATTTATGTAAAAGGTATTGTTTTAATTTGGTTTCAAATATTTGGTCTTTTTCCTCGTCTTTTAGTGTATCCGGTATTTTATTATAAATTTTAGAAGCCATGGCGTTTGGCCCAGAACTTCGCATTTTTAGTTTTGACTCGGGTAGTGTGATTTTGTGCTGATACCTAGACGGATAGCGTCGCGGTAGGTCAGCTGTTTTTTGGAAATATTTGGGATATTTTCGAATAAATTTGCAGCATTCTAATATATAAATACATGTCAGTGTTAGTATTTTTAGTTGACGAAAGTGGTCTTTGCAGCTCTCAGGGCTCTTTATATTAACTAAGATTCGGATACACGATTTTTGAAGAACAAAAAGATTTTGGACGTCAGTACTATTTCCCCAAAGTAGGATTCCGTATGAGAGCCAGGCAAAAGCGTAAGCATAATACGCCGAAACGGCAGTTTTGAGGTCTGTTGCCTTTCTAAGTTCTCTCAGAGCGTATGTAAAACTAGAGAGCTTTGTCTTAATTTTATTAATATGATCTTTCCAATTAACGTGCGTGTCAATATTTATTCCTAATAGCGAAAATGAATTTACACATTCTATTTTTATGTCGTGGTATAAGAAGTTTATGTCAAGGGGGGTTTTTTGAAACGGTCGAAATTGCATTATTTTAGTCTTAGTATAATTAATGTCAAGGTTGTGGTCATTCATCCATTGTTCTACAGAGGTAATTAAGTCAGTTAATTTGAAATTGAAATTTATGTCATTATTAATAGTTGATGTCAAAATTGAAATATCGTCAGCGAATAGAATTGATGGTTCGCTAATTATTTTAGGAAGGTCATTGATATATAGTATTGATATATTCTATGAATAATATAAATGCTTCGTGTGTAAAAAGTCACAGATGTATTCGCTTTTTCTATGCAAATGTTTTTTTCCGTTCACTAAGTGTCCTTTAGTAAGGTAGGTACCCTACCTACCACGCCAACGAAGTTGTGGGTAACAGCTAGTAAGAAATAACGCATCCTTGTTCTAGCTTGGCCGTCAACAGGCAGTATCGTCGACGGTGGGAAAAAAGCTGAGCCCCCGAAACCCAGCCCGCATGCCTAGCGTGGCCACGCCTAGGCTTTATCTTGCATCGCAGTAGTGATGATAATGTGATGTGAACTCATCCTTGCCTAGGATGAGGTGATTTCTATCAAATGATGTCAGCACTAAATATTTTTAAACGTACGCGATCTGAATACATTATTATTAGAACTATTTAACTATGAGCACATATAAATTTATTAAACTCCGAAATATCACTTTTCTTCATGAAGACCGGAAGGAATTCATGTAAGAATTTGTTTTTTACTGTGTTAAATGTATCATTTACACCACCACCGTCAAGTTTTATACTAACCGATCCTGTTCATCCAAAGGTTGCCTGGAAGATATCGCTTTCAGCGATAAGGCCGCCGATCGCGCCATACTATATTTAATTAGTAGTTACTGTCTGAAGTTATTTTATAAGTTTTTGATGGTACAATAAATATCTATCTAAGAAGATTTTTGGAGTTTCGAAAATTCCAAGATGGATATCGAAAATTACAAGATAATAAATAAATCTTTTTTACGAGTCGTTTCAACTGTCGCAGTTTAAAGAGGTCTATTGATGAGGAACGGGCACTATGTCGAACTACCGACATTAATAAGAGTCATATGTCCCGTCCCACCTTTGCAAAAAGGGAGACAGATCGAACTTTCTCTTTTTGAAATTGTGCGATCCGTCACCTCGTGACTTACAGGGTGACAGATGAACTTTTTCAGTTAATAAAAGTTTCATATGTCCCACCATTGCAAAAGGGTGACGGGCCGAACTTTTTTTTCCCATTCGTCCCCCTAGCAGGGACAGAGCAGTGAGACAGATGGGAATAATTCACATTTAGCTCTGCAAGAAACATGGCTCCTACCTCATGGCATATGTATGTAATGTATTGTACTAAGTACATCAGTCATCTAGTACCCTTATTACAAGCTCTGCTTCTCTCGGGGCTAGATGATGCTGTGGGGATGGTCCAGCTTTATTTATTATTATTTATATTGTTGCTCGGCTCAATCAATCAGGAATTTTATTATTTATCTCGTTTATTTACGTATTTCTCGTCATCCCGTGACCACGACAGTGTTTAAGCCTGTTGAAACGTCAGGAAAAACAGGTAAATTAACGCGATAAATATAAATACTTACCCCTTAAATAGTACCAAACCAATAATAATTATGTCAGCACATCATGTTTTTCACTCTACCAGATGGACTGATAAATCAGACCCCCAACAGTTTTTACAGTATGATTAAAAAATCTAATGGTTCATACCTTAATGATCTCAACCAACTGATCTACCCCTGAATCACCAGGGAATATTGGTTGACCCAACAGCAGCTCAGCGACGACGCAGCCCGCGCTCCAAACATCTGCACAAAGAATACATCATTACTATGTTAGTTTGTCATTTAGATATGACTTTATGTACTTGTACAATAATAAAGTGTTAATTAATTAATTCATTTATTGGGGAAGGTTGCGATCATTGTTGAAGCTGAGCCTGTTTTGGACGCAGCTAGAACGCTGTACAAATTGGTTATTTTAGGCAATTAGGTAAATTTCCTTTTGTTTTGTTTAACTCACCAGGGCGTCCGAATCGCATGTACGACAAAGCTCATCATAAAGAACCATAAGTTTTAATATTTTAAAAAACCTTTTTTAAAACAAGCTTTTAATGCATTGTCATCCAAACTAAACGTGTACACAATATTTCAGCTCAATCGGTTGAAGATATCTGCTTCAAAATTGAGTTGCAAGATTCCACCCGTACAAACATAGTTACATACATTGCAAGATAAATAAAAGCTAGTAAAAACACCTAATCAGTGGCCAGTGAGCGAGTGTATTTCGATGCAATGATTCCGCGTCAGGGGGAACGCGTCCAAAAGGTTAATAAACTTTTGTTCAACAACATGGATGGTGCTTTTAGAGTTTTTAAAACAAATATTTTACGAGCTCCAAACACATCCAGTCATCAGGGCTGGGTAAAGTAGGTCACCGCACTTTTATTCCGGGCGATCGATCTCGGCCGGCCGTTACAGAATTACACCAATTAATAATTTTACCGAAATGATATTAAATTGGAATGTTTATGACACTTCGTCGAAGGTTTAACGATTGCTAGTTCAAATTTAATATCTAAATGGCGACTTAAAATATTTGTAAAATTTCAGTTAAGTATATCATAATATCATAACCAGACTTTGTACCTACTATCGCAAGATTCATAGTTGATTATAAAAAAAAAAGTTTTCAGAACATATTTGTCAAACCTGTCCCCAGCATGACATTTTAAATCCCATTCTTTATCTACACGATTTATATTAGTTTCGAGCATTTAATAGCTTTTCGTTGGTAAGCTTATTTTCATATTTTCATAGCTTACCAACTGAAATATATTTCAGTTTCTAAGACGAATAAGTAGAAGAGTGGTAAGCGAATCATGTCCCACCAATCAGGTTGCGGACTGTATGGAAGAATTTCAATGGTTTTTTCGTTTTTCATTATGAAGCATGAGATTTTTTTTATCGTTAATAGACCTTCTTTTAACCGCAATCTCACCTGATAATGTGATAATAACTGTAGGAACAATAATGGTAGAAACAGACTAAGCCCACGCCACGCCACGTACGCGACGCAATGTAGGAAACGTCGGATGGTGGGGTGTACGAAGTGTGTCTCTAAGCCATCAGTTTTCATACAAATTCAACCGTCCTGGGGCCGAATCTGTTAATCAATCGCTATACTGTGACAATGGTATCATCGCAGAATTGTCTATAGATGGAAGAAACTCTAGAATCTAGATAGTGTATGCGGTGCTATTTGCACGGAGAGATTGATAGAATGGTTTTAACCTTGACACGCGTCCCTCCATCTGTAGTATCTTTCATCAAAGGTAAATTGTCAAAAAGTGTCTTCTGAGATTATTATGGTGAAGCGATTAATTTAGTGAAATTCAGCCCCAAATGCTGTGTGGTGCCGGCTTAGAATTTGCACCACCCCAATTCTTCCCGCAGGTGTCGTAAGGGGCGACTGAGGGATATCCACCGGGGGCGGGCCAGCTGCGTCTCTTGCAGAACAATTCTACTACAGAACTGCGATCCCCAACCCAGCGTATGGGCTTTACCTCCATGAGATAAAAGCAATAAGGCGCTTATCAGGGGGAGGCCTGCGTCCAACAGTGGACCAATATAGGCTGTTGAGGTGAGAAGGTGAGGGCCCAGATCTCATAATGCCTTGCATTGTGTTTTTAGTTTAAACCTATCATCAATAAGTTTTAAAAAACTCACCAATTTTCGTAGTATAATCAATGGCGCCGAAAATGAGTTCAGGAGCGCGGTAATATCTGGAGCAGATGTAGGAAACATTTGGCTCGCCGCGCACGAGGTGCTTCGCAGAGCCGAAGTCGCAGAGCTTGAGCACCCCTGTCTTGGGGTCGAGGAGAAGGTTCTGCGGCTTTATGTCTCGGTGGCAGATGCCCAGCGAATGGATGTATGCCAGGCTTCTGAACAACTGATACATGTATAGCTGTGGACAGATTTATGAACCTTTAGGGTGATGAAGAGATTGTGATATGTGTTTGTAGCTTGTGGGGGGTTGCCTTTGCATTGCAGAGGCATATTTATGTTGGTTCAGGTCAGGGCGTGTATGAGTTCAGCTAGCACCGCACTATTGTGGTGTGTTGTGGCGGTTCTAAAGCATATCGATTTCTTACATTTACGTCCGAATCCACCAAAACGCAATTCAGATTTGAGCAGGACGTCAAATGACGACTTTTTTACAGAATTTCATTAAAAAAGCGGTCAAAAAATCGCAACTGAGACATGCTTAAATCTAAGATGCGTTTGAGTATTAGGGAGTTAGTCCGGTAAGAGACACATCAGTCAATTCAGATGTCAAATCTAATCTAAACTAATTTGACAGCACTAGAATGATGCCATCCTTTTTATTTTCGTTATCAAATCAAATCATTTATTTCATAGTACAGTTTACATTCACAGTCCTTTTAGCGAGAATCATTTTACATCACGTAAGTACAAAGAAACAAATTCCAAAAAAAAAGGAAAAAGCAGTATAAGAAAGGGACGGCACCATTTTTAGTGCTGTCAAATTAGTAAAAAATTTTGGGACATGCGAATATTCACCATTATAACAGCGACACTACAAACAGCAATAATGTATTTCTTACCATACTAAATGTATCAAATCAATATGCTTCTGACACGCCAAAACACACCACACCACAATAGTGTGGTTCTGCCTTCAGATGGTGTATAGTGAAAGTTTTAATTAAATGATCTTGTCTAGTGTAGGAAGTGTAAATTTCGATGGTAAATATTTGTGTTACTAAGCGACCAAAGTCGGGAGTGTACCGCGTATTCGCGATCAAACAATTTTACGACGGTCACGTGCATTGTGCATTTCACGATCGCCACTCGTGCATTTGTGTAATTGGATAGGTACTCGGCAGCCTTAACCTTGTCTCATGTCAAAGATTTATTGAAAGTACTTCAAGATGGTAAGCAACGTGACGTCGATATGACTCACACGATCCTATAATGCATAGACAAGATTCTATTACGTTATGCAATTGTTTAGCGATATGCTTCCTTATCACGAGAATGAGTTAGTGTATTTTCATTGTCCATTTAGCACATCCTACCTACCAGCGAGTATGTTAAAGTGTCTACCTTTATAAAACTAATTGGTATGGTTTGTTCATCTTTGGAGTAGTGACGTGCAACTTTATACACAGTCTCAGGGATATACTCCAGCACCAAATTCAGGTACACCTCGTCCTTCTGCAATCACAAATAATACATTATTATATCTTCATAGGATCTGGCTGTGTAAACAATTGTGTGCGCTAGTACTTTAACTTGGGGACCAAAGTAAGTTATCGAGAGTTTGCCATGTTAGAATGTATATCACGATGTTCAACTACTTGATCGAATAGAGATATGTAAAGAAATCAGAAGTACGTAACATCAAAAATGTTAGGAGAATGAAAGCAAAGAAACCCTGAATCAAATGTACCATTAAAACCAATATCAATGCCAAAACAACACAACTAAAATGCAAATTGTTTAAAAGACTATGTGTGGAGTTGGTCCAACCGATGTTTGCGAAAACTCAGATAAATTATACAAGTGAATCGGTTTAAAACTTGGCCGATTTCCAAAGGCTCTTTGGCTAAGTGTTTGTATTAGAATCATGATAAGACCCATTTATTTGGCGGTCTAACCTTGGACGGCAGTCGGCACACATTAAAAATGCAACTTCAATTTCAGCACGTGTTTTGATTCCTTAGTCATTATTGAATGAAAAACAACCTGATAGTTTCGCTGAAAATCGAAAGCGAGTTTTATTCTGAGATAAATAAGCCTTGAATCCAGTCGATCGATTAGCTAGTTAAAGCGAGGTCAGGAGACGAGGAGACTTAACTAGCTCCTATCCGTTAAAACTACGTTCAGCATACTTCGGGTACTCATTTACAAGACATTTTACATTTTTAGTGTGTGCGTGCTCTTCTAATTATGTCCTCATGTGAGTGCAAGTAAACCATGTAAATATGGCAATGAAACTTAAAGCAGTTCTCATGTCAATAAAACAAAACAAAAAATATAAACAAGCAAGTATAGTTAGAGTCTAAAAACACATGTATGACTCTGAAGAACGTGACGCAATCGTCGATGGATGAGGATGGAAGTTAAATTCATGAATGGGCACGACTCTCTTTAAGAAGTGAAGCACATGGCTGAGTGATTGCTCATGAAGTGGCAAGACTTGCGCTGTATTATGCACACAACTGCTTGACTGACAAACGATCGTCGAGCAATACACCACCGGTCCAGAATCAAGTTACTGCGACAGTATATAATCGGTCTCAAATATATTGCTTGACGATGTTCGTCGTTTTTGTAACGTAATTGTGCGTTAGCACACTAGCGCAACAATCTGATTGGTTCGTAAAACATACTGCGACATCGAGTGACTGCATTGCGTTTAACATTGAGCTCACTGCCGCGGGCACTGCCGCCTTCCCCCAAATAAAACACACAAATAATACACCCTTAATAAAACGCACAGATACAACAAAGCCGCTTAAGAAATACGGCAATCAAATTGTTATAGGATACCTCATTAAACAACTAAGGCTTTTATTACTATAATATTAAAATGCTTGGATTACCAGTCATAAATAGCTAAGGATATATAAGCGTGGAAGTGGTGCTCACCTTCTCTCCACTGGAGTAGAAGAAGTATTTCAATTTCACAATGTTACAATGCTCCAGCCGTCGCATGATTTGTAGCTCTCGATTCTGAAACAGAAGTTGGTGCATTTATCTCCAATCTGCAGCCTGATGTTATAAGTCTACATAATATATAGAACTAAAGCAAAAAGTTTCCCTTAGGCGCTGCGCAAACGTAGACACTTTTGTTTCCAGTTACCGATACCGAACACTTTTTGATTGTCAATGAATAATTGTGTTAAGTGGGAGCAACTGGACACAAAAAATGTTAACGTATGCGCAGGGAGTGGATAATTTCATACTGGTTCTATAGAAATCAAATATTCATCGCTTATACAAGACACAAAAGCCCTGCCTTATGTATGACAATCAAGGTCGATGAAGGCACCGACTGCCCTTCAAGAGGATCTTCTTCAAGGTAGTTTTGTTAAAACGCACGCTGACCGTTGGCGGGTACCGCTCAGCACCAAAATGTGCATTCAAACATGTGCTTTATCTCTTAACATTTCTTAGCATTTGACTACATCAGCTCGCGGGTCACTCGTCTGAAGCTTGTGGGAAGCCATTTTGTCACTGCAAAACTTATCTAAAGATAACGAGTTTAAGCCCATATTGCAATGCACATTTTTGTGGTGTGCTGTAGCGGTGTTGGATTGTTGAGCGCAGAGATTTATTCTCATCACGGGTCGCAAAGCGAGGTGGTGGGGGGAACTGTGCCTTCATCGACCTCAATTTAGAATGTGAGTAAAACCCGTAAGATTTTAATAAAATGTAAACCAAAACATTTATTTGGATTAAGAACAAGAAGTCAGAGTACAAGCACTGGATCCTTTGATA
Source organism: Eupithecia subfuscata (assembly GCA_963564075.1). Taxonomy (NCBI): domain Eukaryota; kingdom Metazoa; phylum Arthropoda; class Insecta; order Lepidoptera; family Geometridae; genus Eupithecia; species Eupithecia subfuscata. The sequence goes on from OY751106.1 coordinate 14,121,342, forward strand.
GATAGACTTTTTATTGGGTACACAAACAGCAAAGGAAAAGTAACAAAAGAACAGTAACATAGGAGTATTTAAGGTACACATAATTATGCTGCCTTTGCTGCCTTTTATTGCTATTATTTAAAATGGGAATTGTATTCATGGCTAAATTTCAGCAGTAGAATTTGCGCAAAAATTAATGAATCCTCAAGTGGGCCCAAATCAAGCCCCAATGCAAAATCGCGGTCAAAATGAAGGTTGCTCTTAATGTCATATTCCGTTCCTCTCGATGTCATTCCCCGCCCCTCAAAGGCTTCAATCAAACAGCAGGTCTGTACAGCCAGAACACTCACCGAGGGATCATTAGGTTTTGCGTAAATTCAAAGGTAATTTCACCAAAGTCACCCGCCGAAACTTTTACTTTGAACTATTATCATGACATTTGAACGAACCTATAACAATAACCTGATTTTCAAAACACAAAGCTAATTTAACAAAGATAACAATGTGAAAAATCAATCACTTTTATTTCTTTAGTCTTAAGCCAATTGACAAACATGGAAACATTGGTTTATTAAAATGCTGAATTATCCCTGAGTAACATAGGCTATATTTAAAAAATAAATGTCCACCCGTGCAAAGACGGGACGGGCCGCTAGTAAGAAATAAAGTTGTAATTGATTTTCTCTTCACATTTTTTTGTCAGGATGCAGTAAAAATAACCAAAACTAAATCGACTCATACGCTCTGAAGCTACCATGCCACCGTCAGACTCACAGACACAAGTCAAATTAAAAACTCGTCTATTTTTCATCGGGTGTTAATAAAATACATGCCTACCTTAAACCGTTTGTCCTGCAGCACCTTCTTGATGGCAATAAGCTCGCCAGTGTCGCAGAGCTTCGCTTGGTAGACGACGCCGAAGCTGCCATTGCCGATGAGCTTCATGTCCGCATAGCTCACTTCCTGCGGCCTGTCGGGGCCTTGCCCCGGCGTCGCCACCACAGTCGTCACCTTTGAGCCGTCCTTGCCTGGAAGAGACGGAAACTTATCTTAAATAAATTGTATAACCTAGGCGAATTAACTTGGCACCTAGTTCTAACAAAAACTTAACAAAAATCCAATAATAATCTATACTAATACTAATAATCCTATAAAGAGGAAAGATTTGATTGTTTGTTTGTATTGAATAGGCTCCGAAACTACTGGACCCATTTGAAAAATTCTTTCAACGTTAGGAAGCTTACTTTTCAGGGAGTGAGGTAGGCCTATATTTTATCCCGGAATTCTCACGGGAACGGGAACTACGCGTATGAAACCGCGAGGCGATCATCTAGTAACAAATAACAACAAGAGAATAACTCGAACATTTTACACTACTAGGGTAAATGTGATGCTATCACTACAGCCTTCTCACGGCGATGTGGCATGGCGGGGCGCCGCGCTGGGCAGTAGGAGAAGTATCCAGTTCCGAGCCAGATGCCATGTAGGTATTCGCCCAGGATATACTAATCAGTTATGCAAAAATCACGGTGGTATTTGTGGATCGTGATAGTGGTAATAGATAGTCATAATCAAGAAAGATGAGATTTCCAATCAGATTTCAGTTATGTTTATATGGTGGTTGGTGCATGGACCAAATTTATAGGGGTGGATAGGTATGAAGAAGGTCAATTTAGGCAAATTTTGTAATTTAAATTCATGCAAAACATAAAAAGTTTATTTCCAAACAACTTATATAACAACATCATAAAAGTTAAATAAATGTTTTCTTTTTGAACCTAGCCACAGCAAACCAGTATTACTTATTTTAACCACCTAAATTATTCATTATGTGACTTAGTTTAATGAGTCCGTCCAAACACGATATTATCTGTGGTTTACCCTTTTTCTAAATTCTCGAAATATGCTTCAGCAATAAACATTACTGATGCTGATTAGATTGAGAAAGACCCAGAAATAGATCAGAACGATTATTTTTAGAAATTAAATTTTTGGAAAAATATTTAAGTAATTGCTTATTTCTGTGTTTACGTAAGTAGGTAACGTACTGATTTCTCTGATGTTGGTGTTTGCAAATCGATATTTTAGTGAAATCTTCTTCGTCCAGATCTCAATTAGTGTTAAGTTGAAACTGTATTTTATCTCTATGTAGATTGTTTATTGACAAGACCAGAGTCTGGGTTACTTCAGGCCAGATATTTTGCCAGCTGAAAAACATTCCTACTTTTTAACTACACTCGATTTTAAAATACTATCAAACCAATAATGCACATTTTTCTATGTGACTTCTAAGTGTAGGTACCATAATTAACGGTTTCATTATGACTATCTATCTAATGCGAGGAAGTATACATAGTTTGGTATGGCAAAGATAAGTAGGTTATCAGGATGATGTCAAGTTCAGTTGGCAAGCGGTAGACCATGGAAATTGATAAAAACGACTCACAGAACAATTTAAATGGCCTCTCCAATGCAATTGGATAATGACGTAAGTAAATGAATCCATTTCACGCTTGCTACCTACGTAGACGATGGCGTGATCGAGTAGAACAGTTTATTACAATTGAAATATATCCCAACAACGTACAGATTACGAAAATTTACAAAAAATGGGGGTAACTAACCAGGCAGGTTCAGGAATTTCCTTGCATTTGTTTTGCTGAAAATATCTTTTTGCTCCATCAACTAACATAAATTAAAAGCCATGGGCTAACAAATAAAGCATTTTATGAATTTTACAGGTTTTTATAGTACAATAATTTATCTTTTTTTAGCCATCTAGATTACGAATGTCTAATATTGTTCCGACCTTTTCCGTGCAGTGGAGTGGCCCAATAACCGACAGAGATCTCAATTTAAAATATGATTTATTTGGCTTTTCTATTGCCATTGCCACATACGACTACGATTTTTTTACAACATTTTTCAGAATCTGTGATGCATATCAGAATTATTACGAAAGGAATCTCCAACTTGCTCGCAATCGTCGCAATCGTTGCAATGGTTACTGACTCATTGTTTTAATAGCGTGGAGGAATATTTTAATGTTAAGCAGACAAGACAATTTAATTAAATTCCTAATCATTATTATTATATAAGTAGGTAGGTTAACACACACGAAAGTGTGCAGCTGATTCTCAACCAAGCTGTTGCCACCTTTATCATCTTTCGTAGGTGTTAAGAGGGCAATGGATGCGGTAGGTTTATTAATCACACATCAGTCCAAAACTACTGGTAGTATTGCATAGATACCACTAATACAACAACAGCATTGTAATATTCGACATGTTTCTGTGAATAAATGATTATATTCTATTCTAACGATTTCCTGCGCCCAAGCTTTTGCTCCTTCAATTACCAACCCTTTCCTCTGCCTTTTGATCCGGGTATTACTGGAGCTGTGGGCTAGCTACGTCATATGAATAGGTAGAGACGTAGAGTCCGTAGGTCTGTAGAATTGCGGGCGGGCGTGTAACTGCGCGTAACCCACACGCCACCCCACGGGCGGTTTACGGCTGAGCGCCAGTGTTCACAGGGGTTATTTCAGCGTAGAGCAAGTAGGAGAGTAAATTTATTTCATACTAGTTTCTGCTCCCGGCTTCGCAGACGTTGTTTCTATGGAAACGTTATATGGTTATTCACATGTGATTCTGAAGAAGAATTGAGGGTAGTCGTGGATACTGCCTTCAATTCTCAGTACATCCTTTCCCCGTGATCACGATCGCTGTTACGCGGTAGAAACGTAGGGGAAATAATAGCAAAAGGTATGCGATAAATACCAAATAAATAATCATTATTAATGTTAACAAGGCGCGAAAGTTTAAAAAGCTTTATTTACATCCCATGGGAACTGATTTATGGGATAAAAAGGAGCCTATGAGTTCCAGGTCTAGCCCTACTCACATCTACATTCAATGCAAAAACTCAGCCACATCCGTTCAGTAGTTTGAAGAAGTAATAAACATCTATCCATCCAAACTTTTGAAATTGAAAATTCATTTATTCAGAGATAATATAACATCCATTTTGTTTCTTTTCATTAGTGTGATTTTAGACGTGTAGCTTGTTTGGCATGCTCTCTGGTCACCTGTACGTAGAATTTAAGTTTACTTGGGCTTTTCTTTTAAACGAAGTTATTCCTGGTAGATTATCTGTCAACAGAATGACTCAGGGTTGCTAGTTTGCTAGAATCCAACGCATGCGCTGAAGTTCAAACCAAGAAAAAAATAAGCCCGAACGTCACAATAAATGGCTCTAATTTTTGTGACTTCGGGCTTACATTTTTCTTAGTTTCATTAAGAAATCAACCACGAAAAAAATAAGCCCGAAACTCACAACAATTCACTCTAATTTTTGCTACTTTCAGGCGTATTTTTGTTCTTGGTTTCGACCTCAGCATGGGTTACATTCTAGGAAACTAGCAACCAACGCTTCCGTCTTAGAGCCATTCTGTTGACGGATAATCTACCAGGAATTGACTCGAATTCATGTGACGTTCGGGCTTATTTTTTCTTTCAATATTTTATTCATCATTTTTATTGTGTCTGGCGTCATAAATATATGTAGGTATTTTATCCTTATTCTTTTATTCGACTACTAATTGATTGACAGCAACCTATTTCGTATTAATATCCCGATCGCTCCGTCTACGCATTGATTTTCCTCGACTGGTTGAAAGAATGCAATTTTTATAGGCTCTGCATCTTTTTAAGAATAGTAAATCTATCGGCTCGAAAAATATCGGGAATTAATATTTATCGAGCTGACAATAACGTTTGTATGAAAAATGGTATTCTTTCACTAAGTCGAAGAAAATAAATGCGTGGACGGAGTTATAGTTTCTAACTTACACGCCAGTGTGTAACTCTGCAATCACTTAACGTAGGATACGGTATCTAATCCACAATATCCCTAACAAATAATTAATTACACAAATTGCGGTTCTCCATTACAATGATGAATTTGAAATCCGATAGCAAGGATCTCAGAATCTGCTTGTTAGTCAAGTAATTCGTCAGTAAATTGTTGTAAACTCGGTTCTAGAAAATAAGATTTTTTATATAAACAAAGGAGTTACAATACTGATCAATTGGTCAAAAATATTTTACGACACTGGTATCGCCTGAGCAAATCGAAGAAATTCAAAACAATTTTAAATTTTAAACTCTTCATTCAGCATTTAATCGAAAACGGACTAGAGGAGTCCGTTTTCGATTGTTTTTTGTGATTATTTATCGTTACCTTGTTGTTTTATGTTATTGTTGTCAGTTTTTGTTAAGTTTTCATACATAAATTTAATTTTACTATAAAAACTTCCGTACTTTGACGAATTCATTATGAATGTAAGCGGGTTAACTACGAACCTAGTTTGTGTTGGAAGAAGAGTTGGTGTTCTTCCAACACAAACTAGGTTCATAGTTTACCCGCTTACATTCATAATGAATAAATGTTATTGTTTACATTAAATATCTGGAATTTCACAACCGAGTAGGTACGAGGCTTAAGATGAAAGATAATGTCATAATCCGATATTTGCATAAGAATACAGATTCGGGGCAAAGGGCATGACATTTATGTTCTGTTATACAAACAGGGACATTATCTATGACGTAAACAAGAGGTGTAGTCTAGGTTACATTATTTATTATCATTAACTAGTAACTGCGCAGGACTTTGTTCAATGTTGTGGGAATTAAATACTTACTATGGTTCGTCCACGATTTTACAGATAGATGCGAAGAACAGTATGAAACAGTATTGAAAATAGTAGCAAATAAAACAACAAAAATAATACTATTTCATTCTATTGAATATTCTGATTCCAAAAGTAAAGTCATTTAGACACCCGAGTATGTCTGTAAGATAATGGAAAATGTTGAGCAAAAAAAAATCGATTACGACTTCTTCACAAAATCGACTTTCAATAATTTGGCGTGATTAAAAAAAACGATAAACCAACTTCAAATTCTTCTAGTGGCGACATCTAGTTAAAATTCGAGCCTAAGTTTAGTTTGATGTGATGACACATCGAGGTATACCATATCCAGTAAAAAAATAATTATCAAAATCGGACTACTCTGAAAAAAGATATGCGTGGTCAAACATTACAATCAGTGAGTGAACAATCAATCATCCCCTGTTTTCCTTAGGGTTGGATTTTTTTTCAAATTTATATTTTCTTTATGGGGACACCTTCGGGGCTTATACTCTTTCCAATGAAAAAAGAATTATCGAAATCGGACTACTCTGTAAAAGTTATGCGTGGTCATACATTAAAAAAAATATACGCGTCGACTTGAGTACCTCCTCCGTTTTTCGTCGGTTGAACAAATAGAATTTATAAAGCATTAAGCCAATAAGAGAGTAAATCTAATATATAAAATTCTCGTGTCACAGTTTTCGTTGCCATACTCCTCCGAAACGGCTTGACCGATTCTCATGAAATTTTGTGAGCATATTGAGTAGGTCTGAGAATCGGCCAACATCTATTTTTCATACCCCTAAGTGATAATTTTAAATTTCCACGCGGGCGTAGCCGCGGGGCGCAGCTAGTTAACTATAAGAATAAAAACGTCCTAGCGTTTTTGAAAGTTTAAACGAATCGCAGGTCAATTTAGTGAAATAATATACGAATGATTTCGAGTAAGCTTACTATGCTACATACATCGTTAGGTTTACCGCTGGACTGGTTTAATAATAGAAATAATTGGTTGAGATTTGGTTGGGTTTAACCTACATAAGTTGGTAACAAATTAGGAGTTAATAATGCAAGCGATTTGCGAGCTCGAAGCCTTGCCCTTCCACTTAAGAGGGCGAAATGCACGCCATTTTGTGAAACGGACAGTTATTGGATTTCGCGTTCATAGCAGCAAGTTGAGCATAGGTTTTTGGAACGGCGGCGTAAGCTCAAAAACAAGGTTTTGCTTCTATTCTAAGAAATCAAATAATATCGCAAAGCTTTTCGACTTCGACGGGACTTGAACCCGCATCATTCCCTGCGGATGCGGGTTCAAGTCCCGTCGAAGTCGAAAATTTTTGCGATATTATTTGATTTCTTAGAAATTAGCCAGAGTGCGAGGCTTACGCACTATAATAACAAAAACCTAAGGTTTTGCTTATTTACAAGAAAACTATGTATACAACTTATGAAGAAAATGTTTCAGGAAACCAAATCATTAGTAATACTAATTAATAATAATAACCCACAATGCAAAACATAAGTCACTTCACTGCGGTCTATTGAAGTGACTTATGTTTTGATTTGTGGGTCCTGAGATCTCGACAAATATATGTGCAAAACAGTGCACTTTCATGATTTTTCTATAGTATTTCTTTTCTTAATTGTGTTTTCACATTCGAGGAACCAAAGAAAAAAATAATTTTATGTAATTTGAGTTTTTAACACGGGGATCTCGCAACTACTCGCAAGTACTGAGATCTAGGGTTCGTTTGTCAACAAAACTCGTAAGGTTCGACCCTTAAGGTTATACGAGTCAATCATGTTTCCATACAAACGTGGAAGGGTAACTACTACGCTGTTTGATGTTGATCATCCAAAATAATAGGTACATTTAAAATACAAGCTTCTAAACTTTTGTATTCAATACTGATCTTAGCCCAACTTTGGGCGAAAATAAACAATATACGGAGAAAGAAAACTCTAAAATAAAGCCCGTATCGACATAGTTTTGTATTCAAAAGTTAGAGATAATAAATTTATTTTGAAAAGATACTGAAAAGATACTCTCAAAGGTTTTTCTATAATAATAAAATAACCCTTGTGCTAAAAGTCTGTCCCATTTTTTTACGCGGCCGTTTTACGAATAAATGGTTGTGCTTTTCATCCTAGCGCGCGAGTATGTCTATAATGTCAGGTGAAACAGCATACATTGAGGCCGCGCCCACTGTTGAGTTCGACCGGACGACTTGCGTAGCCTTAAGGCAGATCGTCACCGGTCCGCAGAAAATTCAATATTTTTCTGTATTTTCTGCGCTCTAAAAGAAATATGCAAAAAAGTAGTTTTGCGACCATTGAAAACCATTTGCTATGTACATATATTCTAAAACTAACTTAGTTTCAATTGTCGTTTTAGAGAGTATTGGCATTATGTTGTATTTAGTAGCAAACCTTTAAAATATCATTAGACTCCAAAACGATAATTGATTCAAAGTTAATTTTACCAGGGGTTTATTGCATATATTTACAATGGTCGCAAAACTACTTTTCTGCTAAATAAATTACTTGTAGAACGCAGAAGATACAAAAAACCAGAAAAGGTGAATTTCCCGCGCGATTGTAACGATCAGGCTTAAGTCTCCTGGGGTAAAAGATGGAGTACCTTGAATTTTGTTTCTGTTTTAAAATGCAAAAGCACAGGGTGCATTATGTAGGTACAAGGCGTCGGCTGGGTGGGCAGACAAGGGTGATGCAGGTTTTGCACTTAGTCGGTGCTTGTTCAGGTGTATGTGCATTAACGTGTGCATTATGAACATTGCATTTTTCATGTGCATTTTGAGGTTTTACAAGGCTTTTTAACCGACGAAAAACAATAGAGGTTCTCAATTCGGCTGTATGTTATTTATGGTTTACTCAATATCTTCGCCAATTGTTTTCCGATTTTGATGATTCTTTCGGTTTTTTAAAGAGAATGATCCCAGGGTGTTCCCGTTTTAATCCCGGAGGGTTGTCCCGGAAAACTTAAGAACAATATTCTACTTATAAGTCAATAATTTCTCAATATGATGTTGATACTAATATTATTAGTATCAACATCATATTGAGAAATTATTTGAAACCGGTTTTTTGTTTTTGTTTCAAACAGCAAATAAAGTTTTACATTGACAGCTTTTTCAGTATTCATTATGAATGTAAACGGGTTAACTATGAGCCTAGTTTAATGTGTTGGAGGAACACAAACTAGGTTCGAACCTTTTTACACGCTTTATATTAGCTTCACCTGTATGTTTGTATGTTTGTTTGTAACCGACTTCTTTGGGCGCGATTTTGACCCACTTTAAACGGCCAGATTTCGTTCAAACTTTGTAGATTTATTGAGGACCGATGACAATACACTAATTTGATAAAATTATTCCATTTTTCAATTTGCAAAATATGATTTTTGTTAATTTATATAATTTTCATCTATAGTCGATAAGGTAAGAAAATTTTCTATAATTTTTCTCTACAGTCGATAAGGCAGGACTCGATGTTAATTTTTATTTCCAATAATTATCTTTAGCCGTTTTCTCTAATATTGACAAATTTTTGTATACTAAAGAGAATTTTAATTCTACAAAACAAATAATAGTTAAAAAAAAATAAAAAATCACGCTTTTATAAAGAAACCAAAGTAAAAAGTAAAAAATAAATAATAATTAAAAAAAAACTAAAACTAACTTTTTTTTTTATAAAAAACCAAACTAAAAAGTAGAAAATAAATAATAGTTTAAAAAAACTAAAAAACACGCTTTTTATAGAAAACCGAACTAAAAAATAGAAAATAAATTTTAATGAATTTAAATTAAGAAAATAGTGTTAAAAATTTCAATGAATATAAGTTAATAATAGTGTGAATAAAAAAAAAATATTTTATTTTAAAAAAAGCGTGGGGTGCTTTTTAAAATATCGAAATGATAATCACTCTACTCATATCTGTCAATAAAATATTTATAACTATTGACACCATGCTAGACGTGTGCGCCGACATTAAAATGATCGGCGGCGGGCGCCGGCCTGAAATCGGCGGCGGCGGCGTGATTTCGGCGTGAAATCGGCGCGTAGGTATAAGTAATAAATAAATAATGCTGGACAATTCACACAGCATTATCTAGCCCCAAGCTAAGCAGAGCTTTGTTATGTTATGGGTACTATACTAGATAACTGATATAAATACATTATAATATTATGAGTACATTAGGATCGTGCATTTCGAAAAATCGAAGTTTCGTAAATTCGTAGTTCATAGCCTTTTTTGGCCATTTTTTAAGTTCGTATTTGGTGTCCAGAAGTTCGAACTTTCTAATTTTTTTGTTTCGATGATTTACCCACGCAAATAAGGCACCTTACGCAGTCGCGTAACGCACGCTGCTATGAAAGAGTGAAATGCGACCAGTGTTGAAGCTGAGAGAGCTTTCTCAGCGGCTGGCTACATTTGTAACCGCCTGAGGAGCTCTCTCAGCGGCAAAACGCTGGATGCCCTAACTTTTTTAGGGGTTTATTATCAACTAACGTAATATGTAATACATTTAATTAATTAAATGTGAGTCAGAAAATTGGTTGCAAGCATTTGATTCATATAACACTGGTACTTTATTGGATCCCGTAACTTTCCGTATCGCAACAAATCTTCGGTTGGGTGCAAGTAGTTGCGCGCCTCATCAATGCCAATGCCAGTGCGGTATTGCTGTCGAACAGCTTGATCATCACGGATTATCGTGTATTAGGGCCGCCGGTCGGATATCTCGCCGTGCCAGCCGGCGACATCATCCGGCGAGTCTTTGTTATCGCTAACGTACCAGCTATTCTCAAACGAATTGTCTGTTGCGTGACGATGGTAAGAGGCCCGACGGTATGACACTAATCCCATGGGAGTTGGGGAGGCCCATCGTGTGGGACGCTACATGCGTCGACACACTAGCGCCTTCCCATGTTCCGAGGACATCCGTGAGGGCAGGTGCGGGGGAAGATTTGGCCGAGGATCTCAAGAGGCGCAAACATGCAGATCTCGACAGAGCCTCCACATTTGCTCCCCTTGGATTCGAGACCTGGTTCTTCGGGTTTCTTAAAAATTATCTGAGCGTTAAGTCGAAGCGAAACGTGACCCGAGAGCTGGTGAGTATCTGGCGCAGCGCATCAGCATAGGCATACAGCGAGGCAATGCAGCCAGCCTCTTGGAGACGCTTCCGACTGGTATTGATATGGATCATTTGAGCTAGGTACCTCTAGGCCAAGCACGGAGATTATTATCTAGGGTAGGATAGACATTATCGACATCGCATCGTCATACATTGCGTACATTATAGAAGTAAAAGGATTGCCTTTCAAACAATTTACGCATTCGTTGACAAAGTGACGTAATTTTTCTCTATTCTACCCTAGACAACAATCCCCGTGCCCTGCTGTAGATTGTTTGCAACAGTCTGTAGTTAGCTCATTTTTTTCAATTGTAATTATCATGATCTGTGATAATAACAACAACGTAAAATTATAGAAGTAGGTTAACCAGTTCTCTGCCAGGCTTCAGCGATACGGCTCGGACGAGCGCTCGTTGCATACGCGCAGTGCAAACGCGTCGGTGACACTTAATCAAAATCAAAATCAATAACTCTTTATTTCCATAAATCCAATAAATGTACACTTAGAAAAGGTCAAATTATAAAACTAAACACTGACACGGAAATAAAGTGATATTTTTTGATTAAGAAACCTTTAGCCTGTTAGTTGTTATATTTCGAGTTGGAGCAAAACCCGTCCCAAGCTTTTTCATCCTCTAGATAATCTGATATTTTATAGTAAGCCTTTTTGCACAGCAAGGTTTTGACAATTTGTTTGAATTTATTTACTGATAATTTTTGCAACTCACTAGGAGTTTTGTTGTAGAAGCGTATACATTGCCCTTTAAAAGATACACTAATCTTGTGTAGCCTAGTTGTGGGCACAGCGATCTTATGTTTGTTTCTGGTATTCAAATTATGTTTATCACTATTTTTAGGGAACCGATTTATATTTTTATGAGTTTTCATAAATATATTGACATGGTACTGTCATTATGTTTATTTCTTTGAATTTATCTCGCAGAGATTCTGTGAATGTGGTACGTAATCAAAGTATTTTCGTATGTTTTGGATTAGGTAAATCAATTGTCAGATTCTAACTCTATGTGTAAAGGGACAGGAGAATAAAAGTTACATTTTCTGTCTTAACATCGAACTTTCGAAATTGAGCTTCCGAATTTAGAAAGCCAGTTTAGAAATTGAAAAATATTTAAAACCCTGACGTTTCGTACCCCTTACAGTGTTTGTGCCTTTGTGGTAACTTCGTAAGGTTTTGAAAATAATTAAAGGCAATTTATGCAATATACATTTAGTCTGAATCTTTCTAGGGAATTGTCTTGATATTTGATAAAGTTTATTTTCCTACGGTGTCCCCTCCAAGTCTATATCGGCACCTGTATCTGTCTGAATCAGCGGCGACTTTTGATACCGTTCGGTTCGCGGTGCCCTTTGACATCATGGCACGGCACGGTTTCTTCTTTGACTACAACTTGGTTGTAGGTAGCAGGTGTCAGATAATGTAATAAATGTAATAAATAATCAATAAAATAAGGGAGTTTTCAAAGCGTCTAAAAGAATACGTTCCACGCCGATTTCACGCCGATTGGCCGATCGGCGGCGGCGGCGTGTAAAATTTGCCGGCGGCGGCGGCGGGTCGGCGCGGCGCACACGTCTACACCATGCACCCCACGCTTTTTTTAAAATAAAATATTTTTTTTTATTCACACTATTATTAACTTATATTCATTGAAATTTTTAACACTATTTTCTTAATTTAAATTCATTAAAATTTATTTTCTATTTTTTAGTTCGGTTTTCTATAAAAAGCGTGTTTTTTAGTTTTTTTAAACTATTATTTATTAAGAATACGAAAATACACAGTGACTTACGGAACACCTTAAGGACAATTTTAATCACAAGATCGAATATCCAAAGTACACAAAGTTACTAAAAGTAGATTATTTATAACAGTCCGTTTGTAAATACGAGTTCTAATTTGATCCTATTATTTGATTGTAATTTTCTTTGTTAATAAGATTACTAAGAAAACGTTATTCTCATTTTATTAGTTAAAATCTGTTTAGAATGAAACAGTAAGCCAAAGTCACAAGAATTTTCTTACGTAAGAAAAGTAGATCGATTATTACATAGTGACGAGCTTAGCAAGCTGACGCAGGCTGGTGTGCTCCAATTAATAAGTTTAATAGGTACTGCTGATCGATAATCAACTCTTGGTTTACTGTACCGTTAATTAATAGCTTTCTGTAGATACTTGATAATAGTAGCTAGATAGTGGCGCTATTATTGTTAAGGTGAAAAAAAAATTCTTCTACCATCTTTCGTTTGGGAGAAAGGGGGGTGAAAAAGGGGGCGGGACGGGAGGGTGATTTTTTTCTTCCAATTCGAGATGAAACCCTCTATTCTATCGCGACGGCATCTGGTAGTACTCTCAAAAAGGGGGGCTCTGGGGGGCAAGGGGGGGTAAAAAAAATTGTAATCAAAATCACATGACCCCCTGTATACAATCCCCTAAAAATTTTCATCAGTATGACTCCGCTTGGGAGCCCCCCCTAGGGGACGGGGGTCCGGGGGGCAAGTCTCAAAAAGTCGGAATTTTTCCTAGGTCCCCTCGACCCCCCTACACATTTCCGTAAAAAAAACATACCATCAAAAAAACATCCACCATCAAGGAGATCAATTACTTATGTCAGTGAGTCAGTGGTAATCTAGCTTTATAAAAAGTAGGTAATAAAATAGGTGGTGGCGCTGATTTGGGTCGGGGTAGCGCCTTAAGGCAAAACACTCCTTGTTTGTGGGGATCATGTTCAGCAGTGGAATTACGTGTGCTGATAGAAGGAAGGAAATTCATCGACGGATGGAGGCGTCGCAGGACTGGTATATATGTATGTATATCCAAGGCTTTAATAAATTTAATCTATGGATTTTGTTATTACAGTGCGTAAACTAGCACTGGGTAATTTCTAATAAATTTAATTTCATCATCATCAGCCTGTTTTAGTCCACAGCTGGACATAGGCCTCCCCTAATGAGCGCCATAGCGCCCAATGATAATAATAGAAATTTAATTTACTTACGCGCAATTAAATATGTATATTTTGTATTTTTCCAAACGTATGTATTGGTTTGTATTAATCGCTCATCATAACAACCAATCGTTCCGAATATTGATTAAATTGTTGTTCGGTTGAGTAATAGAGTTGTTGTCATGTGACATACTAACAAATATTGCTTTGTAACAGGAAGCCAATGTTAATAAAAACAAGTCAACAACAATTGGAATGCCAGCGTGACGATGGTCAGACAAGACACTAACTGGAAAACCCGTAAAGCACGGTTTCCGCCGAGCGGAACGGACTCATTAGGGACTCCATTCAGCTCTGAAGGAAGAGTAAACTCCATACTTCGATTTCCAACAACAAATAGTCGAAGTCGGAAACGACTCCGCTTACTCATCTCTTTAATTTTCTTTTTGCGGTGGATATTAACAGACAAAACTCTTCTTTGGTGAAAATGTAAACCTATCTCTTTTAAAAGGAGTACGTCGCGCCTACCATTTCGAGCTCATTATCCTTTCGCGGTGGAAACGCGGTCGCACTGGAGAATGGGAGCTTGGATGATGAAGAAAACAAACGTATGAAAATGTATGGGACCTGCCATACTACAAGCGTTTAGCTGTCAGACGCCTGTTTCGAATTTGGAACTCAAAGAAACGCGCCTATGCTCGGCTCTAGAATCCTTGATATTTTTTGTTAACAAAAGTCACATAAGAAGTTTTAGTAGAAAATTACGATATTATTATCATTGGATTGAATCGCAGAAGATCGCTAAAAACGTTGGTTTAGGCAGCTTTCATTTAATTCGTCTCCTATCTGTTTTCAAACATGTTTTTTTCGCTACGCGTTTGCGTTGTGGTAGTTTTAAGAGATCAACTTGCTGTTACCTTCTCGTTTTCATCATTTTTGTTAGTACTCATAAAATAAAATAAATAATGCTGGACAATCCACACAGCATAATCTAGCTCCAAGCTAAGCAGAGCTTGTGTTGTGGGTACTAGATGACTGATATACATAATATAATACATTACATAGATAGATAGTCATACATCATACATAAATATTTTCATAAAATATCTTGGATTGTAAAAGAGAGTATAATAGCTACCGTCAAAGCGACCAGCAAACCTTACCGCCTCCCTACCATACTGCCAAGTGTTTGTCACTTCTGGCAATCTGATTTATCCAATAGTACATCAGTACGATGGAACATAAATCAAATAAACAAAATTCGATATTGTGCCGAACGATGCCAGAAAACTCGGTTACTTTTTAAGAACATAGGCTTTTATTGCGTAACAGTTTCTATGGAAACGTTTTATGGTAATTTCTATCCCATGGGAACCGATTTATGCGATAGAAAGTAGCCTATTTTTTATTCCAGGCTTAGAACTACCTGTGTGCAAAATTTCAGCACGATCCGATCAGTAGTTTTGGCGTGAAGAGGTAACAAACATCCATCCATACATTTAAACATTCAAACTTTCGCATTTATAATATTACTAGCTTCTGCCCGCGGCTTCGCACGCGTTGTTTCTATGGACACGTTTTGAGGTTATTTCTATCCCATGGGAACTGATTTATGGGATAAAAATTCGCCTATGTTTGATTCCAGGGTTAGACTTACCTGTATGCAAAATTTCAGCCTGATCCGTTCAGTAGTTTTGGCGTGAAGAATTAACAAACATCCATCCATCCATACATCCAAACTTTCGCATTTATAATATTAGTGTGATAGTGTGATACTGTGATGGTAAAAGTCAAATTTCAAGGGACGAAGGGTATAATAATTATGAGACAGGTGAACTATGAAAGAACTCAGGGCAGCTAAGTTACGATCGCCACACCCAGCAACACATATTGACGCAAGCCTTAAAGCCTCCACCACACAGCCGCAATTTTGAAGCGCGTCTTGTGTCGCACGATTTGTTGCGATATTTGTTTGCAGTACATTTTGTACTAAGACGCATAGTACGATCTTACACAGTGTTGCGATTTTATCGACGCGATAGAAGTGGTCCGACGCGTTTTCGCGTCCTGCGATTTTGCGATAATTGTTCAAGGAACATTTTGTATTATGATTTATTAGATTATATTAGGACGCCATCTTACACACAGCTGTGTCTTGCGTCTTGCGTTTTACGGGGGCGTCGGCGGCGCGCGGGGTCTAGCTAGAAATCGCGCTTACAAAAACTCAGCTGTGTGTAAGGAATCGCGCTACAAAGACGTAACAAATCGCGCGACACAAGATGCGCTTCAAAGTCGCGGCTGTGGGGTGGAGGCTTTACAGCCCACCTTTGTTTATCAGCTTTCTATCCGAGTACTATTTCATTGTAATACAATGGCAGTCCCTTAGGTATGGTATACTACGTCACACTAATATTATAAATGCGAAAGTTTGGATGAATGGATGTATGGATGGATGTTTGTTACTTCTTCACGCCAATTTTGCATACAAGTAATTCTAATCCTGGAATCAAACATAGGCTACTTTCTATCCCATAAATCAGTTCCCATGGGATAGAAATAACCTTTAAACGTTTCCACAGAAACAACGAGTGCGAAGCCGCGTGCATAAACTAGTTATGTATAAATAAAAGCGATCCCTCACCGCAAGCATTCGTCTGTAATCCCGCATTCGAGCATTACAATCAGTGAAGAAGAACCGAGCATTACAGTGCGCCACCTATAAAACCGAATACTGACCGGTGTTACGGGTTGTAATGTAACGTGTCACAGAGCGAGCGTTCGTGCTGTCAGTACAGGGCCGCGTTCACAGTGTGGTAAGGCACGGCATTACGGCTCCTCAACCTCAACAGCCTGTGTTGGTCCACTGCTGGACGCAGGCCTCCCCCTGATAAACGCCTTATTGGCTTTTATCTCATGGGGGGTAATGCCCATAATCCCCACGCTGGGCATGCGGGTTGGGGATCGCAGTTCGGTGGTAGAATGTTCTGCAGGGGGCGCTGCTGCCCGCCCCGTTGGATATCCCTTAGTCGCCTCTTACGACACCCGCGGGAAGAGTTGGGATGGTGCAAATTCTAAGCCGGCACCACACAGCTTCTAAGCCGGCACCACACAGCTTTTACGGCTCAAACGTTAGCAATTGAAACGTTAGGTTGCGCTTTCACAGGCCGGCATCGGAAAATTCGCGGATAAGTCCGTCCACTGATCGGCAATCCGAAAGACGTCTTTCGCATTAAATGGCAAAGTTGCCTTCAAGAAGCCTCGCCGGCATTGGCGACAGTCCGCTCCGTGCGGTACGGTTCTTTTATGTCAGACCATTGATGGAGCCTGTGCTGATTGTCCGATGCCGGCCTGTGAACGCGCACCTAACGTTTCAACTGCTAACGTTTGAGCCGCAATGCCGTGCCTTACTACACTGTGATCGTAGCCCAGTACAGGGAAAGAAGGCGCTCTCAACGAGCAACGAAACGAATTTAAGCACACGGCAATTTAAGCATACGTTTCATGCTCGCTGCGAATGGACATTACGCCTCGTAACACCGGTTAGTACCCGGTTTAAAGATAGCCTTCGTCTGAAATTGTAACAACTGAATCGAGTAGAATGCTCAAAATTAATTGTGTTGGATTGTTACATTATAGGCGATTGCTAGTCAGGGAGCGCTATGGCTCTGACGGAAGACCAGCGTTGGTTGCTAGGTTGCTAGTCAACCAACCCATGCTGAGGCAGAGCCATTTTGTTACTGGGTTTACACTTAATTTTAATTTAGGTTAATTTATGTATTTTAGTCTAAGCTGTGTAAGTTCTGTAACGAATAAATTTATATTCTATTCTATTCTATGATAAAGGTGGATTTAGACCAAACGAGCGAATGCTCATTCTATCTCCACTCCGTCAAATTACTTTTGTGTAAACAGAGACAGAGCTTTCGTTGTTCTGTCTCTGTTTGAGATTAGGAAGAAGATAGAAGATTAAAGAACATTCTTGTTCTAGCTCTTGTACCTTTTTAGGGTTTCGTGCCCGAAGGGTGCAAGCGAAACCCTATAAGCCTCTGCTGTCTGTCAAATGGTTTGTTCCGCCCAGACAACCAAACTTGACAACTGGTTGTCTACGCGGAAGAAATTTTCCGCGGGGACAACCAGTTACATGGGCGGAATTTTTTTTCCGTCTACACAACTGCTTGGTAACTAGTTGTCTCGACGGAAAATTTTCTTCCGCGGAGACAACCAGTTACCTGGACGGAATTTTATCTCCGTCTACACAACTGTTTGGTAACTAGTTGTCTCGATGGAAAATTATCTTCCACGGAGACCACCAGTTACCTGGACGGAATTTTATTTCCATCTACACATCTATTTTTTATGCATCTAGTGAAAGTGGAGAATTTAAGGGGTCTTCAAACAGTTGGTGTTTTTAGAGTTTCGTTTGAGAAATAGGTTTGTACGATGGGATGAAACCCTTCGTGTGCGAGTATGCTCGCACTTGGCCGGTTTATTCTTGTTATTGCGCCTTTAGATTACAGACGAATGCTCGCGGTGAGGAAGTTCTTTTAGGGACAATAGTCTAACAATCTAACATCGATTTTTTTTATTAATAGCAGCCATCGCAACGAGAACGACCGTTTTACCCGACTATGGTAAATCGAAGAAAGTCATGTATTGGTGGAAGTGGATGGGCAAAATCAATTATGACAATAATGCCGTGAACTTTACTCAACTAGACCAATAATAAATATGTACAGTAAGTTACTTGGAATCATTTTATTGTTTTGAAAAATCTAAAATCCCTTAATTCTTCCAATCCCTTAATTTTACACTGTTTTTAAAGTTTGTCGGGACAAATACTACTATAGGGAATAAAATTTCACCACCTCGGAATTATTCTCTATATACTTACTACCAAAAGAATTTTTAAAATTGGTTCTAAATTGAAGGAAAAATCGACGAAATTACATGAAAAAAAAACCATGCAGCCGAACATAGAACCTCCTCTTTTTTTCGATGTCGGTTAATAAAACTTGAACTTAGAACTGAAATTGCCCATGCGAATACCATCGATTTTGTGGAAACAAAGACTTTGGTGCTAATGGACCTTTTCCTTGTAGACTTGATTGTGCATTGTATTGAGAAAATAGGTACCTACTTTCATTGCTGAATTATCTTTTGAGCCTGTTCGTTCCCATTGCTGGGGAAAAGCTTCCCTTTCCTCTTTCCCTAAATTTTAAATTCTATTTTATCAGTAATCATTCCTTTTAGTTAGGAAACAAAGTGTACAATATTTCGTTTTGGATTCTTTATACGCGGAGGACATTTTGATTTCAGAGACCACCAGCCAGTGTAATAATGATTATTCAGAACAATCCATTGTTAAATTTACTGCTGTCTGGCCGGCTTAGAATTTGCACTACCCCTACTCTTCCCGCGGGTGTCGTAAGAGGCAACTAAGGGATATCCACCGGGGGCAGGCAGCAGCGCCCCCTGCAGAACAAAAATTCTACCACCGCACTGCGATACCCAATGATTAAGGGCATTACCCCTGATTAGATAAAAGCCAATAAGGTGCTTCTCAGAGGGAGGCCTCCGCCCAGCAGTGGACCAATATAGGCTGTTGAGGACTTTGAGGTCCCTATTGGATAGTAATAGTTAATACTATTACATTACAGTGAATTATTGAAATACCGTCAACATAAAAAGTGAAATTTCAGCAACATAAAAAGTATCTCCAACTTATAATCCTTTACTCAATCGGAGTCTGATTGAATTCTACGGCAAAATTGGCTGCCGAGGATTGGAATTCCCGGATAAAGTTTCAATAGCGAGCCTGGATTCTGCGATCCGGGATTAATCTCCTCAGGTATCTTCATAAGTATAAGTTTGAGTACGTCAGATAAAGTTCGGTTTATTTTTTTAATAGATATCAATATTAAACTATCAACTTTTTGACTCGTAATCGTTACCATCAAATTATTAAAATACAAATAAGAATTTAGATAGGCGGGTAATTGATGCCAGTATAGGACATTGACAAAAAAAAATCAATTGATTAAGTCATAAGTAATTGAAAAATGCAATTTGAAAACAGCTAAGCTAAGCATAGATTAGAGATGCGGCAGGGCTAAAGTCATAAAGCCCAAAGTGTTGTTAGAATATAACTAAAATCAACCAATTACTACCAACCAACTACTAACACGGAACCACACGAAAGACAGACACAATATCGATACTAAGAAATACGATGTGAAAATGTCAGTTTGATGTGCTACGAGAATCCTCCAACCAATATTAGAATTAACTATGAATCCGTGATCTAACGTTTGCTTCAGCTAATAAAAATTAAAGGATTGTCGCATGCAGAGTATCAACATGGTGATGTGATGACGTGTACCACATACAGCCGGGCTAAGTGTCGTGCGGCATATCTAGGTAGCACTTACGATGAGAAGAAGGCTTCTTTTCCGGAGCTGCCTCCGTCTTTTTCGTGTTTTCCACTTCGCCTGCGTGATGCGGCAAAACACAAAAGCAGCATTAGAACATTTATGGTGAATGAAACAATATAATGTGTGATACATAACGACAGTGGGTAGCCGAAGATGAAAATGATTGTTCGCTTTAGACACTCACTTATTGTACGACGAAGTTTTTTACAGAAAGTAGAAAGTCTATCACGAGCGCGGCTGATCTGTCCGCTTTTATCATTGTCAAGTAATCGGAGCAAGGATGGCTCGGATCGTGCGACAACCTCTCCGACGGGACGGACGGCGGAGGAAGGCCCGTCGGAAGCGCCGTGGTTGTCGAAGCATAGCGGCCCTGCTGAACACTCCAGGTTGGCAGAGGATCGCACGCGAGCGCGCCCTGTAGTAGACTGCCGAGTGGCGAGGCGACCCGCGGCAGGCAAGGCAGCGACGCCGCCGCCCCGCGCGAGGTACCTCCGCCCTCCTATATTACATGCTAATTCAAACTTCGCGACGCAGCTCATCATAAACTTGTCAATAGATACGGTCATGACCACTAGCATTATTCATAACAAAAACAAAAGACAAATTGTGTAACTACTAATTGTGGAATCGACGTTATCAATTTCTTTTTAATTAGCAGTTGGTTCGATTGATTGCATTAATTAAACAGTGATGTAATACAAGTTTTTTTTTATAAAAGTACGTGAATGTATTGCATTGTTTTCTACTATGCAATGCAATATGCTTACTTAGCGTGATCTACGTATCTTAACTTTGATTCTAACATTTCTAACGAGCCCTGGTCCATAAACATTTAATTGCAAATCAAGCTTCCGTCTTTGTAGGTTTCTTTGATAGCATATTTCTGAAATAGACTCTTGTTGGTTGTCGTAGTATTTTGAAGCAAAGATCAGTATCGGATCGCATGCACGCGTGCCTGCCTTCTTATACCGCCTGCGATAATTTGATACGATGACGTCACTGCGCTGAACTCTCAGTAATTCTCAACTCTAAATGTTTTTGTACACAAACTGACAAAGCCGTAATGGTGCAGTCTGTAAAATTTCCCATCGTAAACATGTGAAATTTATGAGGTATTTCTAAGGGAAGCATATTTATGTGGACTGCAAACGTAGTAGAGCTATTTCAACGTTAGATTCCGAAAACGCCATAACGCACGAACGCACTAGATTTCTTCTAAAAACGGTTCATAACCAAAATATGTGATGCGATTATGATGACGTCGCAGCCGGATTAGCTGCTCAGCGGAATGTTTAATTGTATTAGTTCAATTTCCACGGCATCGGCTTGAACAATTGGATTATTACAAGTTTTGGCAGAGTTCGCGCTGGGTCCTCGACTTTTAGACACGCGAGAAGGCCGTACTCTTAAAAACGAAATCGAAGTTTCTGATTCGTTTTCGTGCAAATGCTAATCTTATGCAAGCGACAAAAGAGTTGGTTTTGCACGACAAGGAACACGAAACTTCGATTTTTATTTTCAGAGTAGGTCCCCTGAATTCGATACGCTTTCACTGAAACGTAGTACAGTACATAATGATCGATATATCCGTCTGTTATGGTCTGATTTACGATAAAGCTGCCTGTTTTTATTGACTGGGGCTATTTGCTTGGTAAACAAAAAGGAAGTAATTTTATTTTAATGTCTTTCTTACTGTAATTCATTGTTATGGACACAAATTCACAATACAGCGGCCACGAGTTTTCTTACAAAAATAAGTGTTTGCATTAGGCTTTTTGTATGAAAATCTGAGACTGCAATGACGCACTAATTAACCAAAACAAAGCAAAAAGACAGTAAAACTAAATATTACAGCTTCCGTCATGATCAAGCAGTAAGTTGAAAATAAAATAATCTTGAGTGAGTGCCAGAATGGCTCTTTGTAACCAAAATTTGTTCTGTAGATAGAAAAGACAGACAGAAGGTCGGAAAAATCTCATGTAGACAATTTTCACTCCAATACTCTAGAGGCAATAGTCGTATCTTCAAAGATACCAACTAGGGAGATTATCAGAGTTAAGACATGCTCATTCCAACTTTACATTAAAGTGGATATTTCACAATAGCACTTAGCATTCTATGAAACAGGTTGTATTGCATATTCCTCAATGGATAGATCGTTGAAATATGCCTTGGAAACGATATATTTTTTGCTAGAGCTACGTATGAGGAAGTAACCTAGCCATCATAAAATCAATTCGGAAACCGAAGCTATAAGTTATAGTCATGCTCTATTAAACAGCAGTCTGCGAGTGGTGTTGCATAATTCTTGTCTGAGACAGATTGGTGTGGCTAATATAGAATTAGTACCTAATTTATCTTGGTTTAGATTTGCAACTGACATGTGACTGTTGCGTAGCCTGCAGGGAAATGAACTTGATTACAATATCAACGATATGTGTAAAGAAAAACAGCACGTATGTTCATATCAGAAGTATTGATGTCCGAATGACTTTGAGAGCTCTGTATGGACTTGACTTTCCAGGCCGCTGGTGAAACGAAAGAACATGATACGTTACGTTTATCTCAACTCACAAAAAGGTATCGAGTTCAGTTCCATTGTTATCTGAAAGCTTTTTGTACGGTTGACGAGCACGCTCACGCCTTTGGATTCGTCCAAGGCCCTTTTGTCGAGGAGTGAGGAGTCTAACCGCGAACCGGTCCTACCAGAGTCTATGACGCATCGCTCACCTTAGAAAATAAGTATTCGCGTTGCTATGCTATGCTATCGTATTCATGTACGATGCAATTACGTTGCCTAGGCGTGTTTTATGAGCGTTTGTCGGTTAAACGCGCGTGGTCTCCTATTTCCAATGATTTAATGAAAATTTTGGAACACCGCGGTTACCACCGAACTGCGATCCCCAACCCGCATGCCCAGCGTGGGGATTATGGGCATTATCCCCCATGTGATAAAAGCCAATAAGGCGCTTATCAGGGGGAGGCCTGCGTCCAGTAGTGGACCACTACAGGCTGTCGAGGTGAGGTTGTTGAGGTCGGTTACCTACGAAATCAAATAATAATGTCCTCTTAGCCGAATTTCGACCACGGCGGCCAGTCTCATCGGAGACTAGCCAGATGCGCAGGACATTTTATAGTGCACAAGTGTGTGCGCAAACACAGGTGCACTCTCTATTCCCTCACTCTTATAATCCGATGGGACGACACGACACGACCGGGAAGAGGTCAAGCGCAGGACCAACGGCTTAACGTGCTTTCCGAGACACGGGCACTTAAATTCCCTAAAAAATTCGACTTCAACGGGACTTGAACCCGCATCCTTCCCTGAGTACGGAAATGTGCTAACCAACTACACCACGAGGTCAAGTGTCGTAAGAGTCAAAAACGTAGAGCTCCATGTTTCGTACATAAACGAAAAAATTGCGGTATCATCGGCGAAGAAATTAATAAAATGAAAGGTGCACAATTCATACGGATAAAACAGCAGCGGTTAGCACATGATACTTGCAAGTAATGCGACAGAGTATAAATAAAAATAATTCGAACGAACGCAAAGTTTAGAAAGTGAAAGGAAAAACGGAGTTACGGCTCGTAACTTACACACTTTAAACTATACCTATTTGTATTAAACTAGAATTACCTACAACGAAGAAACAACACAAAAATAAAACATCAGTAAACTGCGATAAAAACAACTAATCAATTGCGAGTGACACTTGGGAGCACAGGATTCCAGATTTAAATGTGAAAAGACAAAACGTGGGTTCGGAAACTCACGTTTTGTATTTCACATCTAAATCTGGATATAAAAAAATAACAAGAAAGGCCAGAGAAAACCAGCAGAGAATTATGAAGGACTTTGCCCTACACAAAAGAGACCCAATGCACACTGATAAATGGAAGAAGGATGAGACAAAGACTCCGTAATAAGTCCATAAAGGTAATTCGCGTACAAAATATGACACGGCAGCTAATTATAGCTTGCTGATTAATGAACTCTGAATTACTTAAATAATTCTGGGCGTATTTCCAAGACAGGGTGTGTGACGTGTGTCGCCGTGTCGTGTCTCATGGGCGTAGTGAAGGTCCGGTCTTCCGGCGGCTTACCCGGGCGGGTCATTTGGAACGACAACTTCTCCTATGTAGCCAGAACAAATCCTTGAAGAGTCAAAGTCGTTTGCTAGTTCATGGATGGATGAAAAATAACATTGGATAGGTGTTTAAATTTGTCACTGCTGCGTGCTACTCTACTGAAACCTCAAAACTATGGTAAAAATCCAGGACAAGCAGACGCACAGCGCAATACCATCCCTACTTAGTGGATATACTCTCAACTCGCACTTAGCGGTTTTCCTCCACTTTCATTATTCGCACCGCTAAGGAATGGAACTCGCTTCCTGCTTCTGTTTTTCCGGCCAATTACAAACTTACTCTTTAAATGAAGAGTGAATAGGTGTCTTCTAGAGCTTTGTGATACACCGCCAGGCACATCTTCACTTTCCATTAGGTGAATCTCACCTGATGGAAAGTGAACATGTGGCGGTCAAACGAAGTAAAAAAGTCGCGTATAGATTAATATGACTGGACTGGAACTGAAGATGACCGCTTCTTTCGTGCTTTCCAGCTTAGATCATTTTAGATCGATGGTGATCTAAGTGGGACAGCATGCGGAGAGGATGTCATTTTCAATCACAATCTGCGACTTATACCTACATATTCACACTCGAACAGTAAAATCGAATGTTTAGCTCTCTAATATCTTGGTTTTTGAGCAGGTCGTATTTATAATCTTATCGTGTCATTCTATTTTTTATATGACGTTGGTAAAATATGGGGCTATAAATATGTTATAGCTAGTTTTTCGCTGATTAACTTATCGTATAAATATTAAACAGGAATTGTAAGAAAGTAGATATTTTATTAATAAAATATACATACATGAAACTGAAAACAATCGAACGATTTAACTAAAACTATAAAAGTTCTTCATTTCAAACAAGTCACTAAAGGTATGTGCATTCATAAAATATTTTAATGCCAACGAATGTATGAATGGACTGAAAAATACCAACACACAATGAATGGATTTCACCTTCGCTATGTATTGTGTAGGTATGGCATTTACCTATTGATATATTATTTAACATATTAACAATAGCTGAACTGAACATTTAAGTGGCTTTTGTTGAGCAAATGAATGTAGAAAGATAGCGGTATGCTGTATCTCGTACAGCATAAAGAGATTTGTTATCACTTATCAGTTATACGGTCTTCGACAACAAGTTATACCTAGCCAGTAGCTAGCAACTATTAGATCAATATAATAAATAATCTTTTATCCAATACACGGATCTGTTAAAAGGGACGTTTCTTGCAATGAAAATTAGCCTAGACCTTGATTTTCAGGTGCGCAAATATCTTAAGCAGACCGGAGCAATTAATAACTGACGAATAACAACATACCAGACTTTTTAACGCTGTGTGAAGCAGATTCCGCCGACTTGGGCCTATTGTGCCGGGTGTCAGGAACTGCATTCACAGTGTAAGTACCGCGACGTCGCAGCATTGTCAAGATCCAGCTGATCACTATGCACAAAAACGGCAGCACAACAGACCATCCTCATAGCGACTCACGATTCACAGAAAACACATCGCCGCTGTACAATGTAAAGTGACTGAACCGCGAGCACAGTATTTCGGCAAAACGTAGCGATGCGAAACGGTATATTGTTTTGGAATTGCTCGCGTACCGGATAGCAGCCGCGATATAGACGCGAGTATCTGGCAATCGCGATGTGAATTCAGGAAGTAGGTTAGCGAACCAATAGGTAATTTAATTTTGCAACATGCAACGACGGCGGCGCCGGCGACCACGGACAAGCGAAAGGTAAGTTGAGCCGAGAGTGCGTTGGCACGGTTCTTCCGCGAATGACAGGATGGAGCGGTCACACCGGCCGCGAGATAGCGAGATCCACGACTGCCACTGATAACGGGACGCGATAACATTGGACAATTGACAGATACGCATAAACACAAGTGCTCGATGAATTAGCCGCCTTATGGTCTCCGCACACTAGTGAAACGTTACGCGACTCGACGAAACGCGTTGCGTGTTGAGTTAAATCTTAAGCCTCATTGTGACTACGACGTGTCGTCGCGCCGGGTGTTTATAATGTAATTTTGGTCATAGAAAATTAATACGATTTGATTCAACTCAACACGCATCGCGTTTCGTCGGATCGCGTGGCGTATCAATAGTGTGTTTCTGGCTTTACTTTGATCTTACGTCTACGGGATTATGCATAGGTCTTTATCCTTCTTCTGTGGTTTAAGTAGGTACCTACATAATATACTACTTTGGTTTACAAACAGGGGGGAAATTCCCATTTCAGTCTATCTATATTATTGGCATGGGCAACACTTGCAACTCACTCAGAGTTCACTCAGGCAATTATTGAATTGCTGAATTAAATTGAAATCACATTTATACTATTATGAGAAAGTTTGGATGTTGAGATTGTATCTTTGTTTTTCACGCCAAAACTATACAACGGCTCGGCCCGAAATGCATAGTTTCCGTTTAGACCTGGATAACATGAGCTACTTTTTAAACCAGCGCACAGTAGCGCCATCGTTACTGTGCATCATGCCGAGCGACGACCTTTTTTTGATGTCACTGTTGTAACTTTTATTTATTTGTACCAACTTTAATGTAATTTTTGTGACACAGAATAAATACTTTTAACTTTACTTTAATCCGCAAAATTGCATGCGATGTCGCGGTCGGAAGCTAGTGTTCAATAACACAAAAACCTACTCCTGATTAAAGTAGTCTGTGGTCGTAGATAATTGTTACTCATGTTCGTGTTTATCAGTGAATTACAAATTGATTGTTTTGACAGAACTAAACACCGACTTTAAATTCCTTAAATTTACACTTTCTTTTAAAACCGCCACACACAGAAACCGTGGCCGGGCCGGAAGCGATTGCGTACGGGTTTTATCATACAATTTATATGAGACTAAACGATCGCCTCGCGGTTTCACCCGCGTAGTTCCCGTGGCAATTCCGGGATAAAATATAGCCTATGTCACCCCCTGAAAAGTAAGCTTCCTAACAGTGAAAGAATTTTTGAAATCGGTCCAGTAGTTTCGGAGCCTATTCAATACAAACAAACAAACAATCAAATCTTTCCTCTTTATAATATTAGTATAGACTACACATACGACGCCCGGCGGTGTATGTTATAAATTCACGCAATCAAACTCGCACGCCTCCGCCTCCGTCCCGGTCACGGTTTCTGTGTGTGGCGGCTTTTAAGTTTTTTCCGGGACAAATACTAGAGAAAAAAAATCTTGGTAAGTAGGGTCTGGGGAATAAAATTTTATGGGATCATGTCGGGATCATCCCCTATACAATAGCAAAAGAATTATCAAAATCGGTCCACAATTATTGACGAAGAAATCAGCGATCATACATTTAAAAAAACATACATACAGCCGACCATATAACCTCCTTCATTTTAACGAAGTCGGTTAATTAGGCTGAACAAGTGAATAAAAGCAATGCTGAAGAGTAGGTATCAAATCAATAGCGTGAAGACGCTCTCATAATTAGCATAATCGAATGTGTTCCCCTCGAAAGTGTAACGTATGACAGCTACAAGGTGCCTTCAGCAATCTCATTAGCAATGTTAGCAAGCCACGTATCTGGTGTCAAGGCTACTCTATTAAAAATGCAGAGCTCTCGACCACGAGGTGTTCGCTTCTAAGGGATTCGTGAATTTTTTACGCGTCTGCCCGATTCGAGATCGACTAGTGTTCTAGTTTACTGATTTATATGAAACTGCGTTGTTTTGTCATTTCCAGTAGTGAATTAGATTATGGGATAAGATTAAGCTGTTGATTTAGATTTTTTTTTATTGGTTTGATCTGTGATAATGATCAGCCTGTTTGGCGTGTAGTTGCGTTTTCTTACTTTGTATTGAAACTAGGTACCTTCTGCTCGCCGACTGCACGCGTTTTCCAGGATGAAAAGTAAGCTAGGTAAATATATGATTTAGAATTACGTACCTAGGTAGGTAGTGTAATAAGTCGGATCCGTTCTGTAATATTAGCGTAAAGCAAGAATAAACATCCTTCCGATCTTTCACGTCACAGAAATATATCTAGATATTTCTGTGTTTCCCATAAACCAATTTAATTAGGGGTTCTGTAGGTACTAATGAAGCTAGATTATTCCAATGAAAAGGTATGTTGTTCATTTTAATAACCAAACACGAAAGCTCATTTATAAATATTTTCCGTTTTCAAGTTTCACGTGAACACAAGTACGAAAGTCGAAATGTCAGTTGTCTATCTGTGGAGTCACGAAACACGACGCTTTAATACAAAGTTTCAGCGTTTTATGCTGCTGCATGCTGAAACTATGTATTTACGCGTTTCAGAAGGCCCTTTGTTTTGTACTGGGCACTGGCTAATTGCTCACCTACAACAATGTATTGTAGGAGATTACGGAACTTGTGGCGTTTTATTAATTGGTGAAAAAGCATACTTTAATAATCAGTGAGAATACTTTCCCGTGTATACAACAAGATTATTGGTATGGTGTTGTTTGACTAGGATCCCATCCGTTGTTAGGCAAAAATGTGGGCCAAAATGGTTCATTAAGTCATAGGTTATTATCATTAAGTCGTTAAGTAGTAGGTGTCATAGGGTCAAAACTTACGAGACAGATTAACATTGTCTACCATACTGAAATCCTTATTTGTAATACAAAGTCTTATTGTAAGTATTGCAGGGATGCTTGTATATTTATAGTCCTTGTCTGTGCATTTTAAATATTTGTTCAGAAAATATACCTAATATATAACATAATCCACTATATTAGTCAATCTATAAAAGAACTTGGTAACTATCATATTTACTCAGAGGTCCTTCCATGGAGGTGTGAGATTGACCTATTTATTCCTAGGACAGTTATTAATAGCAATCAAATAGTCATCTAGGCTCAAGAAACCTCAGGATGTTTTGAAAAACTATTAAGAATCCATACTAAGTAATACTATAAATTCGAAAGTAAAAGTGTGTTTGTGTCTGTCTGTTTCCCCTTCACACCTAAGCGGCTGAACAGATCACAATGAATTTTGGCAGGAAGGTGAGCAGCATCCTGGGGATGGGCATAGGCTATAGCTACTTAAGAAAGTAGTACCAATTCATATGTGCACAAAACATTGGGCTGAAAAATTACCCTGTAAGTACAAATATTGTTAAAGAAGCATATTGTATGTGAAAAACAAACATGTTGACTGATAATGATAACATCTCATGTTATTTCTGACAAATTGTCTAGTATTTATTTTAGTCATAAATAAGATGAATAGATAAGCATTGGTTGGCAAGAAGTAATAAGCTATCGGTAGATACTATTAATAAAAACATCCAGTTCTTATAGTTCCTCCGGCTAAGAGAATTTTAGAGAATAATAATTGGAGGGTGTGTATGTGTTGATGCTGCAAGCTTACATCTTTGAGATAGAAAAACTCTATGGTATGAGCCTTATACTATAAGGAGAGGCCATAGAGTCATGTTATAAGGTTTGAGGTGTATATGGACTCGATGAAAAAACAAGAATATGATACGTAACAAAACAAGGATCTTTTAAGTAATATGAATATACACCTTGGGCAGAGTTCAGATAAAGTATATTAATTGAAGCAACTAATAACCACTTATAAATTTGTGTATTGTAACTTTCAATCAGCTGAGAATGATTAGAAACTCTTTGGAGGGCTATCAAAAATTGTGAACTATGAAAAAGTGTAGGGAATTATTATATGATGTGCTTAATGTTTGGCAGTTAATACAATTTCTTAACAGCATGATTTTAAAAGTATACGTTTTAATATTATTTCTCTTGTTGATGATTTATTGTGACCAGATTCCTTGCAGTGGATTCCAGAGCAAATCCTTACTTAGTTTAGTATGGCTAATGAATTTATTGGATTACACTAGATAGGAATATTTGGATATTACAGGAAGATTAGTGGCGTAGTCCCTAATTATTACGTCATTACAACAGATAGAAGTAACCTCAAAGTATGTGTGGAGCAACTAAGGTTTGAACCTATGTAGGGTAAATTTATGTAGCTCCCATGTATAGCCGCCTAGAGATGATAGACGTATGTACGAAGTATTCGTGCGTGTTACAAAACTACAACATGGAAGTAAATCATGGCGAGGTCAGCAATACCATCTGATAATCGTAAAGAATACGACGCATTTCCCAAAAATCTGGCTTTTGACATGATGTAGCTGTCACACGCCAGGCCTATGTGGCAGGCAAACCTCTGTCTGTGGCCATTTTCCAATGCTGACGACGTGAAATGCCAGCGTATTGATTTATTCCCCAGTTTAGGTTGTAATTTAGGAATTTATTAGATTATTCGAGGCAGTTTGCGGCCATTTTTAAAATTGTCAGTATCAAGATACGTCACAGGCACAAGAAATCACGATGGCCGACAAAGAATGGTTAGGTGGAAGGTACTTACTGCTGATTTTTACGCCTCCCAGTGGTGGTTTCGGTGGTTGATTTTCGAATGTCCTTCGAACGGATTTGCTGCCCTCGGCGAATGACGTGGTCCTAGGGCGTCCGCTCATAATTAGAGGTATAAAATAAACGGCCTAAGAATCCTGAACTTCATAGATACTTCACATTTCTCGTTACCACCCTTGCACTCGCACTAAACTCACTACGCCGACGATGTACAAAAAGGACAGAACAGTCAAACAATATCACTAGATACAATAGAAATCAAAATATGACTATTCTAACAGGGTTTTACAATATCATTTTGTTAATTTTTCAAATTTACATCACTAAAAAGTACGACAGATTTTAGTTTCTTCAGACTTGACTTGAACGCTCATTCGGTAACATTCGGAACCTGTCGTCGACGAAACGTCGAATTTGATGGGAGCCGAAGATGACGTCACGCATGCATTAGTAACGCCATCTAGGGCGTGCAAAGGTGACTAGAACAAAAATCGTGGAAATGTCGGTAAAACAGTTTGCCATAGACATTTCGCTCTAGATGGCATTCTCGATGAACGTACTCTGAAAAATCGATGAGGATTGTGGGCGTGCGTGCGTAATCTTTATGCTACGGTACGGACGGCTCCACCTGCGTTAGGGCGATTGTGCACTGCAAGGAATTTTACTGTCCGGCAGTCCGATTTTTTACGGTCCGATATGGCACGCCATATAAGTAATGTATATACTAGTTTGTGCACTTTATGTAATTTTACTGTCCGATATTTTACTTTTCCCCATTCCGGAACGGTTGTAGTTTAACTGACGGAGAACTGAAAAGACGGAGCTAAACTGAGGCGTATCATCCGAGTAAAGACGGACAAGTGCACAAGCCAATCATCCGTTTTTTTCATGCCACTTCGGACCGTAAAAAATCGGACTGCCGGACAGTAAAATTCCTCGTAGTGCACAATCGCCCTTAGCGTCGACGACGTTGACGTTAGTGTTATGTCCACTAACGCGCTAATTATGGCGCTGAAAATGCGCCTTGGCTACCAGTAATCCCGTTAATAAATGAACACGTTAAAACCTTGGCCACATCTACGTAACGCCCTACTTAGTGCATTAATTAAAGGGTTAGAAAGCAGGTGGAGCCGTAGCATTAGGTAATGCCTTAACTAGCGCTGAGAAAGGTGGATACCTACCTATGTGTTGTGATGAGGAAGGTCGGTTTGGAAAAACGTAGGTTGTGGCAGGCACGCGTAGATCGGTCTAGGATCAAGAATAATCTAATAGAGATAGGTACCTTGAGGGCTAGGTAGAGGGTAGAATAGAACCTACGAACGGAACATCACACCATCTCTAAATCTTTGACCTTTGGTTGGGGATTAATCATGGTTTAATCAACCATTTCCCGACCACAGTTATCATAAATAGAAGGTATCCTAGATTATTTAAGTTTTGCCGAACAAATCCCTTCCACGGTAGGAAAAGTGAATAAATGCGCGTTATCCTTTAAAAATGAAGGCGTAGGTAAGTACCTACTTACAGCATTTTATCAAGTGTTCTGTCTCCAGACTTGGGCTACTTTGTGCTAGTCATGCACACTAGAGATTAATTAATTAAGTACAGCTCTTTGTTTGGTTTTGACGTTCCCGATAAGATAATTAAATAAAATACCTAACTATCAACCAATAACAAGACCACACTTCGAAGCCCATATTCTAACCTACCGACCTACCTAAAAGCATCTTCCTTCATTTTATTTTCATTTGTAAAATCGTTCTAGGTATCGCAAGGGCTTGAGTCACAGACGAGACACGAGAGAGTACCTAGGTAAGGTAATAAAATAAAAAACATCAGGCGAAATCGTTATCAGGCGCGGAGCAGACACGCTGGACGTAAGCACAGGCCGACTTGATAGTGCGATCTAATATCCAGCCATGAGCCAACGGCCAGTTGCGCGAGAGTCGCGAGCGAGGCGGACGGATCGACGCTGCCGATTATAACCAGCTCTCGCACTGATAATGTGATTCTAAACTCATTAAACCTTAGTTACAAACATGGAGTGCTACACATCCGACAGTTGCGACAGCGACAGCCGAGAACAGAAGACCCTAGACCTCTCTACCCAGCTTCTGGACTCCGCCGGCCTAGCAACAGAACTGAGGAGCATTGTAGACGAAAAACACTGCGCACAAAACTACGAGATAATACTGCTCTACAACAACAGAATAGCCACGATACCGGAGACGATAAGCCTGTTTTGCAACTTGAAGAATTTGGATATCAGTAACAATAGGCTGACCAGGTTACCTGATGTCTTCAAGAACTGCCCATTGACGTCTTTGATTGCGAAACACAACCAGCTCACCAATGAGTCGCTTCCGAAGTCGTTCTTCACGGCTAAGAGCTCCCTTAGAGAGCTGAACTTGAGTGGGAACCAGTTGAAATTCTTCCCTGAACAAATTTTGGAGTTGACGACCCTGAGGTACCTTTATCTTGGAGGCAATAGGTTAACGAATATACCAAAGGATATATGGAAGTTAAGCAGGTAATTTAACAACATTTTAATTACGACGTTTTGTTTTTTCTACGTTAATCGCAGTCTTATTGCCCTAATTGGTAATTAAGTACCTACCTACCTAACCTAACGATTTTGCTGCAACGTAAATTATAATTTAAAGTTAGTTTCATTATTACTAATACACTTCATTGATTATTAAACTCATTGTGTTAATATGATATCATATTTATCATAGACAAACATGGTATTACTTATGTAAAGTTACTAAATCGATCAAAAATTCAGCCACATAGGTACATCCATACCCTTTGCCTTATTGGTTGGTGTCGTATTTTAAACGAAGCATTGTGATCGGTGTTCTGTAGACTTATTTGTTTTGATAATACTTATGCACAATGATGATGATTCACATGTTATTGATTCTGGTTTAGGTATTCTATTGTTATACCTATGTAGCTGCTGTAGACGGTTTTTTATAATGTAGACGGCACGTATCTAATCTACTAGCAGCCTACTTTCTACTGAAAAAGATCTTTGCCACCTAAAATCTACATAGGTAAGTACTTACCTATTTTGCAGGGGCGTAGCTACCGCCGTATCTGCCGTATCAATTATACGGGGCCCCCGGGCCACGGGGGCCCCCGACGTGCGTAAGCAAAAATTAATAAAAACTTCCCATTTTTTTTTATTTCAGATATGACAAAAGTCAAAAGAGCAATTTCTTTTTTTCACGCGTAAAGCGTGCGTTCAAAAGTTGGCTCGGCAGCACCCTGCATCGGTTAACGCGGATATTCTGTGAGCCACAAGACTAGTTGTCTATGCCGCGTGTATTGTTTTTCGATTATTTCACATTATTTGTTCAATAACATACATTTGGTCTACTCGGAAAATTATCGGTTTTTATTGTATGTAATTCTTTTTTTGTTTTCAATTTAAGAAATTAATATCTTGAATTTTATGCTTGCTCAACCATCAGTTGTTGAGTTTACGATATTTTAGTGTGATTTGAAAATTTAGAGTCCAAAAATAATATATGTAGGTATTTTCATTAAGTCACTCATGACCAGTTTCGGAACAAATAGTTTTCAATACAATAACATAACCTAGAAATCATCTATCATTCGTAAGTACGAAAAATGCTAGTAACGAAATGTATTCGTGTGTAACGTTTCAATCAATTTTGACGTGACAACGTCTTATAATTCGATAGAGCCGGCTGCACGAAAAAACATGACGTCATGCGGCGTTACCTCGTCATGCGGCGTTACCTCGCTCTGAGGCGTTCCATGTAAGGCTTGAAGTGCAAGCGAGAGCGCTCGACATCCGTCTCTCTCCTACTTGAGTGAGCGATGCGTCTGCGTTGTCACGTTAAACTATCGTCAGTAAACCGACTTTACAGACAACCAATTTTTTTTTTATACGGGGCCCCGCCAAGGCACGCTACGCCACTGCTATTTTGGTACTCGTATAAAGGAGAGTCGGAAATAAAAACCACTCAAGTGTTTAGTTTAATTTAGTGTTCACGTGTTGGTCTTCTACTCTTGTCATTTCAAAGCTCTGAGTAGGTGTCTGGTGTCTGAATTTAGAAGCACTTTACAAGCGTATCTAGTAGTGAAAACCCTTGCCATCTCATCAACTGCTTTTACCCAGGCCTCCCTGATAAGCGCCTTATTCCCAGAGATGCGAAAACAGAGTGTGGTGTTCACCGAGAGCAACTTCGCATCTCTGTAAAGCTGTAAATTATACAAATTAAAACTATTACGACGTCTTAAAAGATAGCTTATTTTAGGTATCAAAAACCAAATATGGAAGAGCCACAAAGGAATTTTAGGTGACGCTAGCACAGATTAGATACCTAACGGTATGAGTCGGCCTCGGGAAGCACCATAATCCCCACGCTGGGCATGCTGGTTGAAGACCGCACAGACCTCTTCATGATTAATTAATTATTTGTTCGTCTTCCTGACCGTAGGTGGGTTCGTCATTACGATAGCAATTTTGATGTCTAGTGGCAACTTGGTGCGGTAAATAACTCTTGACATAAGGTAGTTACGAATTTCTAGCTCCATGCCCTTGCCAAACACCGCACACCGAATTGTTATTGCTAGTTAAACAGACGTAGACATGGACGTAAATGGTAGTCCAATCACGTGTTCTTGAAGCCATAGCGGCAGGTTTGATAGTTAACGAAGCCCTGTTCGTATTGGACATGTGTCGCTATTTGGTAATACAACGAGCTATGGTAACACAAGGTCAACGCATCCGCAGGGTCTAAGAGTCTGGCAACTGGGCACCTACTCGGAATAGGAAAATCGAAGTTTCGTTTTCGTTGTCGTGCAAAACCAACTCTTATGTCGCATGCATAGCATAAGCGTTTGCACGAAAACGAATCAGTAACTTCGATTTTGTTTAAACAGTAAGTACTTACTGGCCCAGGTCCAGTCCCAGTCGAATTTCGCAATTTTTTTTTTATGTATGAAACAACGCCAAGCTTCAGCCCGCAGCTCCGCCCGCGTTTTCTTTCATAAAAGCTAGCATTAAGGAGCATGGTCAAAGAAAAAAATGTATTGTCCATGTTCCTCAGGATTTACTAATCTACCTATCATCTTACCTTTGACATTACACTTTAAAAGACTGATAAAAGTGTATTTGCACCGTTATTTATTAATTACAAACTTACAAGTTTGATATACCTAGGTATGGATGGATAAACGGACCTAAAAGGTACGACGAGGTATGTAAATTCGCCAATGTACTGTACATTAGGCCACGTGGGCCATGGCCCAGGGCCCAGGCAGCGAGGGGCGTCGCAAGGCGCCCCGCTTGCTCTCCTTGTCAACATTTTTGCGCATGGGCGCGCGGTCCGCCCCGGGTTCCAACGACTATTCACTCACACAGCCAGAGAATACTTACAAAAGAATCACTCCACAAAAACATTACATACCTACGACTATAACAGAAAAACTATGTAAGCAACGCGTCGATGGTCTTGTAGGCCCAGTCAATGAGTGCTCAAAAGAGGGGTTTGGATGGAAAAGTCGAAAGCTTTGTTTAACGTCGGAACTTTGTTTGGACTAATTAGGAGACCAACATACCTACTAAAAGTCCCCACCACTGTTGTGAGGTGAGCCCTAGGAGGGGTCATAACACAAAGAAGGTTCCGTTTTTGTTCTCGTAAACGATGCGTCATTTTGTTATTCTACAAAACGAAAGCTGATCAAATTCTCCACAGCTTTGGTTCCATACACGGTTCCTATTCCCAATCGCGAG
This sequence comes from Eupithecia subfuscata, assembly GCA_963564075.1. Lineage (NCBI taxonomy): Eukaryota > Metazoa > Arthropoda > Insecta > Lepidoptera > Geometridae > Eupithecia > Eupithecia subfuscata. The sequence goes on from OY751106.1 coordinate 14,157,897, forward strand.
CCCCTCGTCTATCGAATCGTGATCGGATGATGGTATAAAAGCTGCTACTTCTGCTACATCATCGCCACCGTCGTAGTCGTCGTCGTTGGGATCAATCATGCATGGGGATGCTATTTATGCAACTTCCGTGGCAATTGTGGCAAATGTACCTTCTTTGAGCCCTAGGCGGGGTTCTAGGGATCACCTCACAAGGACTTTAGTAGGTTTGATTCCTAACAAGTCCAAACAAAGTTCACAAGTCTGTTTCCGATCTTTCCATAGGTACACAAGCCTTCGTTGATTGGACTGTTGATTTAGTACAAGCTGAATTTAATTGAAGTTCAGCTCTGGTGGACATTTATGAAAACAAATGAATTCGACATTCATTTGGTTCGATCAAGCACTGATGCATCACTTTATTTAAGCGACATCATTAGTGTTTTAAGATTTTCATGCTTTCAGATTCCAAAATAACTGGTACTTATCGAGATCAAACTGTTCCAGTTTTCCAAAGTCTACCTACTTTAACTTTTACAATATTTAAGGTCAGATAAAACTGCCAATCAGTAGGTACCACTACCTACCTAGTACGTTTTAAATCTATTCTATACCTATCGTTTTATATCATCCATCACATCACCCCATCTACTTCAATTTATTGTAAATAGAAGATAAGTTTACACATTAACATAAATATGCGAAAACATAAAAATTGCATAGTCATGCATGAGATACTCAAATGACAGGCGGCATCATACAGCTCAAAACAATCAGAGGAAATACCAATGCCTACCTACCTAGTTACCTACCTACATTATTTGAAACAACAACCCAAAGATGTTGATACTTACCGTCTTATCATTAATGAATGATGCTTGTTTTAATGAGGTAGGTAGGTTACTACTATGTCTGACGACTGGTGTGGGGCAGCGGCGGCGGCGGGCAAAAGTCCGCCAGCGCAGGAGAAGAAGCAGGAGGTTGCGGGTTCGATTCCCGCCTTGACATGTTTGTACGATCTGCAAATATCTGTTCCGGGTATTTTATGTCTAATAAAAAATATAAGTACATACATTACTTCGTATAGAGTTAACAGGTGATCGGAATGCTGGCTTCTATTTCGGTATGATTTCGGTCAACGAATTAGCATTGCCTTCTGGTAATGGCTTAAATTTTTAAGAAATTGATTTAAATGTAAATATTAGTTGTAATTGTTTTATTCTGTCATAGTAATGATATCACTAAGAAAATAAAATCATAAAATAGTAAAAATAAATCATTTAAAACGCTTGACCATCACCAATAAAATTAACATCCATTATTTAACATTCGTGTTGATGATTTTTAAACACATTTGAAAGTACTGTCGATGTGAGATCCTTTCTTTATGATTGTATTAAGTATTATCATCATCATCAGTCATCCATAACACAAGCTCTGCATAACTTGGGGCTGGATGTTAAGACGTCGTTAAATTGTCCTACGCTGGATGATGCTACATGGATTGGCCAGCATTATTTATTTATTTATGTATAGGTAGTTCGAACAGTCCAGTTTCATCACTGAGTTTATACTTATACACATATTACTAGGTACTTACTTATATTATTAAAGCAATGGCCATGGAAGGACGAAAAAAAACTAGTTTCATCTTTATCTTATACCTATACGCGCACACAAAATCGCTAGGATTACTGCGCATCCAAGTAGGTACCTACTTGGATGCGCAGTAATCCTAGAAAGTACCCACCTATTTCAGTAATTTTGCTAGGTAGGTAAGGTATCAAAAAGTTGGGGAGGCCGCGCGAAACTAGATGTGAAATGTTTGTAAGCAAACCACGACACAAAAAACTAAAATTCACTTGCATGGCGTCGAGTTGTAAGCAATATTAATTGAATGAAGGATCACAAATTAACAAGTTATGTAAATTGCCTATAAAAAGAAGCGGCAGCAGAGTGAATTTTAGCTTAAATATGGGCGGTTTGTTTACAAATATTTCACATCGAGCTTAGCCAAACTCTGACGCGGTACAAACGCCGCCGCGCCGCCGCCGCCGCCCCGGGTGGATGAACTAAAATGTACTAATTCATTGGATTAATGAAGCGCCCTCCTTTTTATATTACCGATTGTTAATTGAGTTATCCAATCGTTGCTACTCAGAATTATGAAGTTTTAAGTGAGATAAATCGTAACCTGTTAAATGTTTGGCCTGTGTTAAAAGGCTTAAAGCTAGGTGGCGCTGCTCAGCAGGCAGACTTAGAAATATTATTAACCTTTCCAGATAAGATAGCTTCACCTATTTAATATGAAACATTGTTGCTGATAGATTTCTCTTGTGATTATATTTATTATCTAGTAAAGCCAGACATTAGATACCTATCTACCCGGACTTCACTCGATCGATTTCTGATCGATGAAAGGAGAGCTCGTGGATGAGGTGCTCATATCTAAAAAAACCCCTGGTTTTCTTGGACATTCCTTTCACCATAGTTATATATCTAGGCTTTCTATTAAGCTCTAGATTGAGCTACTATGTTAACGGTTAACACGTAACCACCATACAGTAACTATAGGCATTAAAGTAATACTTGGTTGAAGTAACGTAACAAAATTGAATTACTTTCTCACGGTCAAAGAAGTTTTGTTTTTCAACCAATACTTTTTTAATTGAATTTAATTGTATTGATTTAATTTTCAATGACGCCTTGTACCTATGGTTCGTTGTGATGTGAACCTTTTGACAGCCGACGAACGCACGACCCAATTTTTGTCCTTTACTTTAGTTACCTAGATAGATTAGATAGGTACCTACACTACCTACCTACATTATCTAAACACAGTTAAATTTTCAGTTTGCAAATCCTGTCTGTCGGTGGCAATAATATAGCTGAGGTCCCTGAAACCGTCGGCCGGTTGACTTCCTTACAAGCGTTGGTGCTCAGCGACAACAACTTGGAGTACCTTCCAGCTTCCATCGCCAATCTGAACCAGCTCCGCTCTCTCCTCATCCACAAGAACAAGCTCAAGACTCTACCTACCCAGATTATCAAGCTGAGATGTCTGACAGAGGTGGGTCGATAAACTGATAAAAAGATAAAAATAAATGATGTTGTGGAATTTTTTGCAATAATATCGTGTTTAAAGCTTGACTACACATTATAGTTGGCGATGGCTGGGAGTTACTGGCCTGTGCTAATTGCCACGTGTTTCGAATCACTCATGTTTAGTTTAACACGCCTGAATGAAATGTCTCTTAAAAGTACAGTTAAGTACCTAATAACAAGAAATGCGCAGTAGCAACAATTAATGTACCTACCTACTTAGGTATGGTTTGCTAAACATAGTTACAAACTACACTATCTCTAGTAATATGTACAGTCAGTAAAAAAAATCATAAACAGGGTCAATCTAACATAACAAAGGCGTTTTTAGAGCCATAGGTACATAATCAAGCCAGGCGTTCAGGACCTTATAAAAGCTGTCAACGTTCAGCCTTTTTTAAAACTGACTATACCTAACCTATATTATTGTACTTTACTTATGCTCACTACGGCATATGGTAGAAGATGTTCTGTTCTGTCTTTATCATAAACTATAGACGATCACCCGCGTAGTTCCCGTTCCCGTGGGAATTCCGGGCCTATGTCACTCCCTGAAAAGTAAACTTCCTAACGATGAAAGAATTTTTCAAATCGGCCCAGTAGTTTCGGAGCCTATTTAATACAAACAAACAAACAATCAAATCTTTCCTCTTTATAATATTAGTATAGATTGGTACAGCCACATCTCCACTCCTGCGTTTTTCTCATTCGGTCTGCGACAGAACAATGATTACTAAAACCAAAATGGCGTCTATTCCAGTTGAGTCTCCGAGACAACCCGCTCGTGGTGCGTTTCGTCCGAGACATGACTCTGCAACCACCGACGCTCCTCGAGCTGGCAGGTCGCACCATCAAGCTGCACCGGCTCCCGATAGCGCCCGGGGACGTGCCACACACGCTGATGAAATATCTCGGAGCCGCGCAATGTTGCGTCAACCCGAAGTGCAAAGGTAAGCAGTTTGTATCCACGTTCTAGAGTCTCCGAGAAACAAAGGTTCGCGAGCTGGCAAGTCGCACCATCAAACTGCACCGGCTTCCGATAGCGCCCGGGGACGCTGATGAAATATCTCGGGGCCACGTGTGTAATGTTGCGTCAATCCGAAGTGCAAAGGTTAGCTAGTTTTAAGCATTTCGGTAGAAACGCGCCTCGACGCATATCCCACCCAGCTATCTAACTTAGATGATATAAACTAATTTTATCTGGTACTTTATCTACCTAATTAGGGTGCTCATGCTCACAGATTAATAATTTAGCCCGTGAGCATGAGCACCGATGCTCACGGGCTTCTGGGTATCCTCTCTGTAATAAATGCTGCAAACAGGGAGGAATCGCTGCGACTGCGTCTGTCCACTTAAAACCTCCCCGGTGATGTCCTTAAGGCGTTACCCCTACCCAAATCAGCCCCACCACCTATAATACATATTTAATTATTATGATAAGCGAAGGAATTTTAAAAAAACGATTGGCTTGTGATTATTTTTTTTAATGCCTCTATACTCTATAGGTAAATGTTTTAGTTTGTATTGTGTAGGAAGAGATGCGAAGTTGCTCTCTTTTCCCACCATGGTGGTCAAAAATAGCAACTTCGCATCTCTGCTTAACTTAAAGTATACAAAATAAAACTTTTACAGGGACATTAAGGAAAATCGTTTGCTACTATCGTTTACGATTTTTTTTCCAAAATTCCTTCGTTTAACATAATTAAATAGGTGGTGGCGCTGATTTGGGTCGGGGTAGCGTCTTATCTAACACAACCTCCCGAAATACCAGCAGGGCTATTCAGGCTCTCCGCTACCAAGACGAAGATAACTTGGTAGCGGAGAGTCTGATCTGAATAGCTCTGATGGATCCTTCCGAGCCGATTATTATTGATTTGGTCAATTATGAAATACCATCCTAATTAGAAAGTGTGACAAGAGAATCGACTTCAATGTTTCTATGAAGACGCAAAAGACGAGACGACAATGCTATTGTCTCTCTGTTTGCACAATCTGCTTTAGTGTCGCCATCACAGCAGTTATTTACCTATTTAAAGTAGCTAACTATAAGCATAACTTCTTGCGTCATTGTGTGCACTTAATCTTACAACCTTTATTTAGGCTATTCAGCACTTTTGAAGTTATCAGACTGGTCATCGAGCACTTTCTTAAAGGTCAAGAGTCAAGGTGACGAAGTCTGCACGTGCCACAATCTGTATCTGACATAACAATAAGATAATTGTTTAGTTTGCATTGTAAACAATGTAATCCATAACTTATCCTCAGAAGACAGTTAAGGTACCTACAAAATCTATCTTATCGATCATTCTAGATTACATGTCACCTATTTATACTAATACTATAAAGAGGAAAGATTTGATTGTTTGTTTGTTTGTATTGAATAGGCTCCAAAACTACTGGACCGATTTGAAAAATTATTTTACCATTAGAAGCCCACATTATTCCTGATGAACATAGGCTACTTTTTACCGCGGGAAAATGCTTTATTCCTACGGGAAAACGGGTAATAGGACAACGGGTAGTAAGAATGCAGCTAGTAACTTATAAATATTATTTTCTTTATTTATCTTCTCCCCCAGTGCGATCTCCCATCATCGAGCAGGGGCTCTTGTTAGCTCCTTTATTGTTTTTGTTAATTTGTACACAGCTATAGAGACGATTTTTTGGACAGACCAGTAGTAAGCGGAGGTATGTAAACCGGTGTCGTTACAGGAAAATGGTGTATAGTTGTACCTAAAAAATGTTTTTTTTTTTAATTTTGAATTTTGACCCAGCAGACAATTAGTAAAAACTCTTCTACTTTCTCTTTCAGGAGTTTTCTTCGACAACCGCGTAGAACACATCAAGTTCGTCGACTTCTGCGGCAAGTACCGCATCCCGCTGCTGCAGTACCTCTGCAGCTCCAAGTGTATAACCGGCAGCTGGGAGAGTCGTGAGGAGAACAATAACCCTAACCCGCATATGATGAGACGAGTACTTCTTGGATAAAAATATTGAGTCTATCTAACGACCTCAAGGTAGATACAGCGACGTTCATCGTAAGGTAGCCCCCCTGACGGGTTAAACAAACTTAACATGGGACGTATCGGTAAACGTCTGCGTACCTACCTACAGCTTGGGTATTAAAGTTATAGCTCACTTAAACAACACCGCTTCTCAGCACCCGCACGGCTCGACTCTGCGTTAGATTGCACTGAATGTAGGTAAGCTGGCTCGCTTACCGGGCGCTGTTTGCTATTTTATGCTGTCACTGAAATCGTATCTACAGAGTTTAAGCCTACTGCTGTGCAGGCAGGAGTGGTGCGGGGTAGATGTGCTACGACCTTAACTTTCAAACTACGACTGTCGCACACTTGGCAACTCCGAAACGGATGGATATCGCCTCGCGGCGTTGCAAAGCCTAATTTTTTTCTGTGGGTACTTTGTTGATGTTTCATGGAACAAAAAACATCGTTTTTATTGCAGATTTTATCATGATAAGCGAAGACACAAAATACGCCGTTTTGCCGTAGGCTATTGCGGAATTCTCACTTCATTTGTAAGAACAAATATTCAACACACAAGTAACTATTTTGTATCAATACTGATGTACATTCTCAATAATGTAAATATTAGATGACTTCATCAAACCTTTCTTTCAAATGTGCCTTCCATCAACCAAACACACACACATACACAATGCAAGTTTAAAAAAAAAAGAGAATACCTACTCCCTGCCAGTAAAATCAGTGGCATGGCTTTTAATATTGCTGTGACTATAAACTCTTATCTACCTAAATTTTCATTACAGGTAATTTAGTCAGATTATGTTTTAATTATAATAAATAATTATTAAGTGTTATTATTACGAAAATGTATATTCAGTGTGAAATAATCATTTGTTATGTGTATGTATATTTTATGTTATGTTCTAAAACTTATTTTAACCAAAGGGACTAATACACAGGTGTTCAATGTTACCTATGCATATCCTTATTGTTATTTCTATAAATATGTACATAAATAAAACTACAAATAAACACCTACCTATTTTAATTTCATTACAATCTATTCATTATTTTCTTGTAAGAACTTTAATCTAGCCTCTTTGCCTCTGAGGATGGCTGTTTTGAATAATTTGCAGTATAGTTTTATAGCAATTGGTGAATCGTCATTGCCGGGGACAGGGTATGTGATAAGGTTAGGGTTGCAGTTACTGTCCACGATGCCTATGGTCGGTATGAGCATTTTTGCACTGTCTCGCACAGCAGTGTGTTGGTTTAGGATATTGTTTTGGGTGTTTAGGAATATGCATAGGTCTGGCAACCTTGTCACAGCCCCAAATTGATGATTTGCATTAGTGAATATACCTCCTCTCCAGAATCTAGTGTGGGCGTACTCGCCAGCCTCCATAGCTGTCTTCTCAACCTCGTGAGCATTCAAAGCATTTCTGTTGAAAAAGCAAATAATCCCTCCTCGGTAAGCCACATGTGCAGTGAAGTTGAGGGCTTTACGTAAATGCTCTGCTGTGACGTCTAGGTCGAAAATCAAATGCCCAAGCCGGGAGCCGTAAATGTAAGGCCTCATGTAGTCATTCAGTGAGCCTTCTTTGTGCCCGTAGTGGACCCTATTTTCAAATAAATCATTTACCGTGAAAAGGTTGTGCACTTGGAAAAAATCTGGATGCTGAAGTGGGCTTTTCGCTTGGACTCTATCTGCAAATAAACAGGGTTAAGATTTATTGTTTTGTAGGGTAAAGGAATAAGTTGGGGTTGCAAGGAGAAATCAGTTGGGGTATGTAGTGAAACGTTAGAGGATTTAGTGAATTGTATATGTGAATTGCTTACCGTCAGGTTTTATGGCAGCTTGGACTGCGGTAGAATTTTTTCTTATAATTGTTATTCCATGTCTCATCACAGGATTTCCTAAAATTTTATAAACAAAGTTAATGGGAAACGGTCTTCGGGGTCTGTAGTTACAATGGGTGTACCGCAGGGTTCTATCCTCGGTCCTTTCCTATTCTTAGTTTATATTAACGACCTGCCTCATCTTGTCAAGAATAATCACGAGATTGTATTGTTTGCTGATGATACTTCATTAATTTTTAAAATGATGCGACAAAACACAAATTTCGACGATGTGAATAATGCAATCTCAAAAGTAGTTCATTGGTTTAGTGTCAATAATCTTTTGCTAAACGAAACCAAAACAAAATGTATTAGATTTATTCTACCTAATGTTAAACAAGTGAAGGCTGATGTAAACGTTAAAGGAGAAACTTTAGAAATAGTAGAAAGTACCGTATTCTTAGGAATCACCTTAGATAATAAACTTCAATGGGGCCCACACATAGATAAGCTATCGAAGAGACTCAGTTCTGCAGCGTATGCAGTCAAAAAAATCCGTCATCTTACAGACGTGGATACATCTAGACTTGTTTATTTCAGCTACTTCCATAGTATTATGTCTTATGGTATACTGCTGTGGGGGAACGCTGCAGATATTAACACCGTATTTGTGCTGCAGAAGAGGGCTGTTCGGGCTATCTATAACATGGGTCCTAGAGAATCTCTACGTGATAAATTCAAAGAAATAAACATAATGACAGTACCATGTCAATATATCTATGAAAACTTATTGTACACTCATAAAAATATAAATCGGTTCCCTAAAAATAGCGATAAACATAATTTTAATACCAGAAATAAACATAAACTCGCTGTGCCCACAACTAGGCTACACAAAATAAATGTATCTTTTAAAGGGCAATGTATACGCTTCTACAACAAAACTCCTAGTGAGTTGCAAAAATTATCAGTAAATAAATTCAAACAAATTGTCAAAACCTTGCTGTGCAAAAAGGCTTACTATAAAATATCAGATTATCTAGAGGACAAAAAAGCTTGGGACGGGTTTTGCTCCAACTCGAAAAATAACAACTAACAGGCTAAAGGTTTCTTCGTCGCTTCTTTACTTTAGTCTACATACCGAAGCGACAGAAATCAAAAAATATCACTTTATTTCCGTGTCAGTGTTTAGTTTTTTATTTTGACCTTTTCTAAGTGTACATTTATTGTATTTATGGAAATAAAGAGTTTTTGATTTTGATTTTGATTTTAAAGTTAAATTCGTTTTTAATACATTCCTAAACATGAAAGTAACCGTAAGAATAGTGGCGTATGTCATAAAACTTACTAGTAACATTAGAAAACATTGTAGACGCTGGGCAAATTGTCTAAAAAAGAAATAAATCGGATTTATAATGTCCCTTCTAGGTTATGTTTTGCGCTCTATGCTATGTTGCCAGAGCCTACCCAGCCCAGGTTGCCATTTGTAGGCTCAAATGTTGCCATTTGAAACCAAAGGTTGCCATTAGAAAATATCAGTAAAAAAAATTGCGTTAAAAAAATCTGAAAAACACACCTAGGTTTTTCGAAGTTCTGAAAACTGAAATGGAGCTGTTCTCGAATCTACTGTAGTGTAGACGTGTACACCGAACACAGATCGCGCTTGTTGAGTCTTGCTTGACACTCGCGCCGCGCGCGAAATGCGCGGCAAAACTGACAGGAGTTTTAGTGTAGACCATTAATGTAGAAAAGGGGAAGATGAGGCACTAGCTTCTCGAAACCGGCAGGCTCAAATGAAGTCCAATTGTGTGCTCTCGCCGCAGTCTTAGTAGGACCGGCGGCGCGGGCGGACGTGATTCGCGTGCTTGCTACGACGTACTGACTGTGTTTTACTGACTAAAAGACTAAAGCAATGCTTTCGTGTTCGTTCACAAGGTGTACAAATAGCTCAAAAACCAAAAACAAAGCCCAAGGCATCACTTTTCACGCGTAAGTACACCAAAGAATTTAGTTTTTTGATTAATTTACTGCCTTTTTTCGCCATTTGCAGAGAGGGATAGAAATATACGAAACATAAGTGTGTAAACAGAGATAGCAATAGCCTTATTGCGAGTCGAGTCGTTCTTCAACTCGTACCATCAATTTTGTCCCAACTGGTGTGAGTTGACAAATCGTAAAGATGATAGGTATTATTTTCAATCTGCAACTCGCATCACTCTTTGTTTGTATTGAATTTATACGTCGAGTACAATCACAAACTCTATGTGGAACCTCTATCATTTGTATTCATTTCACATTATTTTATGTACAAAACACAAAATAAATATACCTCTTGCCTATTATTTTACTAACTTTTTTTGGTTGACTGTACTAAAATTCAAATTACTAACGAAGCGTATAACATTTTTACGATTCGTCCGCTCATACCAGTTGGGACAAGATTGATGGTGAGGGTTAAAGGAACGACTCTACTATTGTACCTACCGTAACTCGGGGAAATCCCGAATTTGTTTTATTATACCTAGTGGGGTCTTACCAGAGATTAATATAGTTGTCTCTGTCTCACTTCGGTCTTAGGTACGTCTTGCCATCTTTGTTGTTCTTTATATTGCACAGGACTGGAAATGTAACTGTGAGCGTATGTGTTTGCGTGTAGTTGTAACACAGGCCAGTTGTTGAGTACGCGCTGGGAGAACGTAACCCATCTTCCCTTTTCTACATCAATGGTGTAGACGAATAAATTCTGAATACAAAGTAATATTCAGAAATGTTACTGAATTTCATTAATATTAATTTAGTAAGTAGTTGTATTAAAAAAAACAGGCTGAAATTTACATTGTTTGAGACAAAATCTGAAACTCGAAGACAAAACAAAAACACTCTTTGCAGCCAAAATTACCTACTTAGGTAGGTGTCTTTCGTCGATTTCATGCATGCATTATGTACCTAATTATGAGCAACGTCTTATTCCTATCCTAGGGAGGTATCCAAAAGGCTGGGAAGGGCTGATAAGGAATAATGAATGATGATGATTCAATCAGTAAAATTGATTTATCAAATAGATCTTTATGTAGTTTCTTCGATTAAAACAATAAAAAGAGAACTTTCCAGTAGATTGAAAAACAAAAGTATACTATACTATAGCCACATTACAAGGCGATGATTCGTCTTCGCGTTGTCGCGACAAAACTTCGTGTTCGTTCTACGACGAAGTGTTTGGCCACATTGGAAAAAAACTTCGCAACGTCGCGATAATCTAAAATGTCACGATAATTCATTTTACGGAAAAAATGGATGCGGCGGTTGCGCTCATGGCGTCATAATTCATGTTTTTTGTGATTAGGTTCTTTAGGATTCCACAAAACAGGCTCAGCTTCGTAATTTTTGATAAATTACAAGATTCGATCATTTGTCCACTCCATAGGTTAATAATAATAATAACACAAATCAGCAACAATACCTACGTGCACACCGCTCGGCGGCGTCTCGCTGTCAACAAAGCGCGCGCGAAGTGTAACCAACCGCACGAACTTTTGTCGCGACAAAACCCTTTGATATCCGGCAGTTTACCGACAGCGTCGCGAAGGGCATTTGTTGTCGCGATGATGCTTCGCGACAGGACGAACTTCTTGGCCGGACTTGTCACGACAGCGCAAAACTTCGCGTTATCGCGATAGTGTGGCCGTAACATTAAAAATCACGAAAAAACTTCCATTGCACTGCACACAGTGCACACTACACACACACACACACACACATCCATTTTTATTTTAAAGTTTACATAAAATTACTTTTATTTCTAGCTTCACCAAAATAGACCTTTTGATTGTGGAAATACGGATACAATTTGTTTATCTACTAATTATGTATTGTTTTCATTTTTGGGAATAAAAATGCGTTCAAGATTTTGATTTTGTTCAATTCGACGCGTTCAGTTTATCTGCGAAAGGTTGCCAAAAAGTTGCCATTTGGTTGCCACGAAGGGTCAAATGTTGCCAAAATGGCAACCAAAGTTGCCAAATGGCAACGCTGGCTCTATGACTAGTGATGGTCACCAATTATTGTGCCGTACAATATTTGGTTGTACATTATTGTCTCCCTTAGATGATGACAATCAGTGTTGCCACCTTGCAGAAAAAAATATCACTAGATTTGGTCTCAAAACTCGCTAGATTTCGGGATATTTTGGACAAAAATCACTAGATAATTTAAAATAAAATTACATGCTAGGTACTACAAAATAATGTACTTATTTGTGAAAATAAGAAACTAAAAACACAACATACTGATATCTAATAGCAAAATTTTTTGACACTAAGCTAGATAGATATTTGTTTTTGTATTTTTTTTATACACACAACTCTGTGTTTCTTATTGTCATTTTTTAGGGTTCCGTACCTCAAAAGGAAAAAATAACCCTTATAGGATCACTTTGTTGTCCATCTGTCTGTCTGTCTGTCTGTCCGTCTGTCAACCCTCTTTTCTCAGGAACGCGTGGAGGTATCGAGTTGAAATTAACATCAAATACTCAAGTCCGTAACTTCTTGAAGCCGTGATATAAATTAAACTTCCAAGTCAACGCACTCAAAAGTTGCAGACGTTTATGTCCGAAAATTTTTAAATTTCCAAGGGAATCACATGCACCCAAAACCTATAGGGTACTTCCCGTAGACCTAGTATCATTAAATTTGGTGAGTAGCAAGGTCTTATAGCACAAGTAAAGGGAAAAATACGAAAAACATAAATTTGTAATCTATTCACAAAATAAAAATAGTTTTGACTCTCGCCATGGACCAAAACCTATAGGGTACTTTCCGTTGACGAAGAATCATAAAATTGAAGCAAGGTCTTATAGCACAAGTAAAGGAAAAAATCCTAAAACCGTAAATTTGTAGTTTATTACCAAAAAAAAAAGTTTTGATCCTGCCTCGACCAAAATATACTTCAAGTTGACCTAGAATCATAATATTTGGCAAGCAACAAGGTCTTACAATTAAACGGAACCCTTGGTGCGCGAGTCCGACTCGCACTTGACGTTTTATTTTTACTGGCACGTTCATAGTTAATGCGAAATAACTAAGAAATGCTTCACAAATCTTACGCGAATGATTTCGATGTGATCACTTACCTACTTTCCCGAACGAAGTTTAGCAAGAACTGCCTAGCAACAGTAGCAAGCACCTAACTACATAGGTACATAGGTACTCAAATAAACTAGTTTAGTAGGTACGTGATAGGTTCTCATCAGTAGTCGGGGATTCCCCAAGGTAGATTTGCATAACCAAACAAAAACGTTTAATTCATGAACCTATAAAGATTCATGGTTTAATTACGTTTCGGCTGTCTAAGAAAAGGATTGCGCTATTTTCACATAAATTGGGGAATTCGTTGCTAATAAGTATGTATTTTCAATAAATTTCGAGATTCGATAAATATCACTAAAAATCACCAGATATTTTTTAGTGATTTTTTCTTCAGAATATCTCTAACGTACTCCAAAAAATCACTAGATCTAGTGATAAAATCACCAAGGTGGCAACGCTGATGACAATCAATGATTGAAAGCAAAGCAAAGTCAAACTTTTTAGCATTGACCAAATCACAGATAAAATAGCTTTCCACGGACCAAATCCATCACGCAAGCGAAGCCTTTACAAAAATGAAGGTGACCAAATCCATCGATTCCATAGACAATATCTGCCGATTCCATAGAATAGATAATATCCGCCGATTCTCAAGGATAAAGCCTCCACCCCACACTCGCGATTTCGAAGCGCGTCTTGTGTCGCGCGATTTGTTGCGATATTTGTTTGCAGTATAATTTGTACCAAGACGCATACGATTTTAGGGACTCTGCTCACTGCTCAGGAGTCGAGGCGGGCGGCGGCGTTGCAGCGGCCGGGGCGGTGACAAAGAAGCGCGCCTCCTCTATATTTTCTGTAGGAACCCATAGTTCGACGCTCACTGGCCTCACGCCCCTCCGCCGCCGCTGCCGCGATGCGCCGCCATGCGCCACCTTGACTCTTGAAGTGTCCGATTATACACGGAACATTTTGTGTTAGGTTAGGACGCATGCTATCTTACACACAGCTGCGTCTTGCGTTTTGCCATATTTGGGGACCCCTCCCCAAATATGGCAAAACGCAAGACGTAGCCCCCCCGGCGGGCTACGTTCGCGTAGCCGGAGACGGTGGTGTAGTATGGTATGGCGGGGGATAGGGGTGGCAGCAGCGCGCGGCGGCGGCGTCTAGAAATCGCACTTACAAAAACGCAACAAGTCGCGCGACAAAAGACGTGCTTCAAAATCGAAGCAGTGGCACGGTAATATTATCCAACAGTATTTGGACTCGGCCGTATCTTTGAAATAAATGCCTACAGCCGCGCGGTAGGTAAATATGCGATAGGGCTGCCCGCCTCCACCATTTTAATTACATTTGCCTACTTTGTGTTTCCATTTAGTTTTGTGATTGTAAATAAAGGAAGGTACTTTTTTATATAAACAAATAAAATACTTTGTGAACTGAATGGGAAGTGTTCAATAAAAATGCGTGTTGTTTTTTGATTGGTAGATTTAATTAAAAAACCTGTTTATGTTTGAATAACAAATCGGTCTTATAAATTTGCGACCGAAAAATATTTGCGCCTCGACTGAGACGTAAGTACCTACAAAATGCGTTATTATTAAATTTTAGGAGATTTTTTTGGAGAAAAAGGAATATCTTTTACTTGGTTATAGATACCTGCAGCTACCTACTTTATTAAATATGTACCTGAACTTATTTTTAGAGAAAAAATCGCGCGGTTATTGTTAAAAAAACATCACACTATCCGTTCGTCACTGCGGCACAGCCGCGACTGTCTGCATGCTGAGCGCATGCTGAGATCGAGGCGCGTAGGTATAGCTCGCGTTTCGCCCGTTTGTATGAAGTCGGATTACTTATAGGATAATATTACCTTGGCAGTGGGGTGGAGGCTTTAAAGGGATAATTGATTGATAATTAATACCTACCCCACTCTATGATTATGATAATTGATTTTATTGCCGATTCCGTCGAAATAGCTCATTCATTCAAATCATAAGTGCAAAAAAAATTTAGAAGAAAAAAAATCGGAATAAATAAAATAAATACAAAAACAGAACAAAAATCTATTGCATATTCCTGAGGCATATTCTCTCTATTTGCTATTGCTTACTCGCTCGGTCACGTCAACTGATTGAATACTCTAAAGTTATTTTTGTATCATAAAATTTTCAGATTCTACGTATTCCCAGAACTTATGTATAATCTTTGAGCGTGTGTAAAATGGATGATATAGTTTTCATTGGGGACTGGATCAAAGACAGAGTTTTAGGATCAGGAAGTTTTGGTGTTGTCGTTCTTTGGAAACACAGAAGGACAGAGGAAAAACTTGCTATAAAAACCTGTAAATGGGGTGACGAACTCACCGCGAAGCACAAAGAACGATGGACCAAGGAAGTAGAGATGCTACAGAGTTGCCGGAACCCAAATATAGTCGGCACAAAGGAGCTGCCGCCGGAATTTATAAACGGATTGCAGCGCGCTAATCCTTCCGGCCTGCCCATCCTTTGCATGGAGTACTGCAGCGGTGGAGATCTACGACAGGTGCTCAACAAACCCGAGTCCTGCTCCGGACTCAAGGAACAACAGGTCAGGCAAATAATGAGTGACATCAGAAATGCTATGCAATTCCTACACCAAAACAGGATAACTCATCGAGATCTCAAACCTGAAAATATTGTGATGTCTGTCCTTGATAATGCAGGACAAATAAACACTCAAAGTCCTAACGTGGCATACAAACTTATTGACCTTGGATATGCCAAAGAAATTGATTCCAATTCCATCTGTGCCAGTTTTGTTGGAACATTGCAGTACTTGGCACCAGAAATTCTATACAGCAAGACTTACAGCAACTCAGTGGATTACTGGTCCTTGGGACTGCTTGCATTTGAAATGATCTGTGGCAAGCGACCATTTCTTCCGTTCATGGCACCAGTTCAATGGATGCCACATGTAAAGAAGAAGGCCCACTCAAATATCTGTGTTTATGAAACTTTTCATGAAGATATTGAGTACTCCGATGAAATATTCCCTGAAAATCATATATCCAAGCCATTAAAAGCATTTATGGAAGAGTGGTTGAGGATAGCCTTAGAATGGGACCCTAAGCTTCGAGGGAGAGATACCCCTTCAAGGGTCACCTTCAATTTACCAGAAGAAAAAGAAATAGCCAGCAACATTGTGATTTTTGATCAGCTAAGAGATGTGCTCGCCAAGAAAATTATCAAAGTTTACTCCGTGGTTACTTACTATGAACTGGCATATGAGATTGATAACACTACTACAGTATCTACCCTGAAAACTTGGATCGAGAAAGCCACCAAGATCCCTGTTCAAGAACAGATTTTAATATCACAATTGAGTTATGGGGTGCTGGAGAATGAAGACCTGCTTATAAAATATTGGAATGAAAATAATGAAACCATGTTGTCACTTTTCAGTAGAACATCTTTCATGACTGATAATATCGAGGCCATTGTGCCTAAGTCAGTCCAAAGATGCCTGGAGCACCCAAAAGCTGTATACAACTTCAAGAACAGCCAGAATTTGTACCAGAATGGCTTATTCTTTGTCCAAAAGCAGATGGAACTGTTCGAATCACTTGTGAAAGGGGTTTTTGTACGAGCTGAGTCATTGAAGAGTGAGGGCAACCAACTCCTGTTGAAACACAACTCAGTAGATAAGAGCATTGGAAACCTCCTTGCTCAAGATGAGATTGTCAAAAAGATAAAAGAAACTGCCCAGAAACACATCACAGAACTTAGAGAAAACTCAACAGGCACCAATCTGCTGGGTGGTTTTGACAAAATATTCAAAGATGCTGATGACCTCAATGATAAAATCAGTAAGTTGAAGAGTGCTTGGTCCCAGGTTACGATCAGGCTGCAGTCTGCCACTAGGAGGTGCAATGAAAACATATCAGCTGATCTCAACAACTTCATTGCCAAATATAACTTCACCAATGTTTATACAAATGCCTACAAAGTGTTCCTGATGTACAAAAAAACCTTGAATGAAATGAGGGGAAAAGAGCGGCAATGCCACGACATAATGAAGGGAAGCTATGACTGTCTTAAACTCAGGAGCAAGATATTGACTGAGATTCGCCATCAAACATTTATACTTAAATTGATGGATTTGAGCACTGAATTTGCTAAGATTAGCGACATAGTAAAAAATGCATTTGAGCACACTGAAAAGTTGACTGTTGATTTGTCTAATGTTCTAGAAGAGCTCACAAATTGCACATGGTCTACAATAAGTCTGGTTATTAAGGATGCTGACAGCCTGTCTGACCTTCCTTACAGTTTGGTGTCTTATGAAAAGAAGGATTTTAAGATAGGAGAGGCTGTATCAAATCATTGCATCAAAATGGTGAACAATGTAGAAGAAGATAAGCTCAAGTCTCTTATTGAGGATAGTCTGCAGATAAGAAAGAATCACATGGAGCTTTCTCAGAAATTGAATACACAGAAAGACTTGTTGAACAAATCACTAATTGATTTTAGCTTTTTAGATGAGGAGTAGTTAGAAAAGCTACAAATATTACTTGTCTACTGTCTATGGGTATGTGTCTGAAAAATGGTGCTACTATACATTTTAAGGTAATTTTTTATTAACAATTCTAAGGTAGTTTTAGTATATTGATATTAATTTTTTTATTATGTGGCTGCTACTAACATTTCTTGATTTTATAAGTGCCAATTTATAGAATTTACTCATTGTTTACTTTTATGATTCAAATTATATTAAATTCTACTAACATGTTTTGTGTTCTAGTCAGGGCCGTCTTAAACTAGGCTGGGGCCCTTGGGCACACAAGAATTCGGGGCCCTTGGGCACACAAGAATTCGCGGCCCTTTTGGAAAGTAAAAAAGCGAATTATATAACATCTTTTACTAAGTACCTATGACCATTTATTATAGGTAATCAAAATATAGTATGATATAATGTCATTAACCTCTCAAGTGGCACGCCCCGCGCCCCGCTACCGCCGTTGTGTGGCAGGTACTTCCGCAAAAATCCGCGGAAATGCATCACAATGCATTATTTCGCTGATTTCTTGATTATTATCTACTAACACCTCGTAACATCTATATATATTTGGATTCTCCATAAAATTTCCTACAAAACAGCGTGGAAACATTCTGATGTTGTATAACGTAATTAATGAGGTTGATTAAAATTAAATTATAATTGCGGAAAAATGGTAAAATTTTAATATTTAAAAAAAACATAAAAAACTTAACCGTTTTTATGTCCAGTTTGAGTTTTATTTTAGAGATTTACCATCACATTATTACACTAAACACAAAAAAGAGCACATTTCCAAGCCATTTCATTTAAATAAATTTTAATTCAGAAAAAACGATAAAAAAATGTCGCGTGTGTCAGATTTCAATTTTAAATATACGATTTTTTTAAAATTTCTTCTATACTTGGTTAGTTTATGGTTTTAACGTCAGCTTGACACTGTCAGTCAACTTTTAAGACATTGACATGGCTGAAAAGTTGACTCTAAGTACATAAATTCGTCGAAACAAAAAACAACAAAAAAAAAATTGGTTGTCTGATAAGTCGGTTTACTGACGATAGTTGAACGTGACAACGCAGACGCATCGCTCACTCAAGTAGGAGAGAGACGGATGTCGAGCGCTCTCGCTTGCACTTCAAGCCTTACATGGAACGCCTCAGAGCGAGGTAACGCCGCATGACGTCATGTTTTTTCGTGCGTGCAGCCGGCTCTATCGAATTATAAGACGTTGTCACGTCAAAAACTATCAATACATGATACAACTATTTGCGCTGCTTGTTGATGATGCAAAGCGTGAGAATCATCTTCTCGCAGAGATCGCAGTCATCCTGAAGAAGTCCCTCGTTAAAGGATGAAACGTTGGTGTTCTTTTAACACAAATAAGGTTCGTGCGTGCAGCCGGCTCTATCGAATTATAAGACGTTGTCACGTCAAAAAATCGGAAAATCGGCCATAATATGGTCGCAGCTTGACTTTGGAATCTCGAGTGATTGCGTGAGTGATCGCTAGATGGTGTACTTAGTAAATTAGGTAGGATGCGTTCGGAAATATTAATAATTAGTACAGTAGGAATAGGCGCAGTCATCGATATAATGGCGTACTAGGTAAATACCTTCTGTTAAGGTTACTGATCTGTGAAAAAAGTGTAATGTGCCCGACAAAAATGTTTTGAGAATAAATGTGTAAGAGAAATTGTCGATCCTTCGGGGCCCCCTGAGAATGGGGGCCCTGGGCACGGGCCCCGTGTGCCCTTATGGTAAAGACGGTATTGGTTCTAGTCAAACTAAGTGCAATCAGAATAAATTTATATTACGTCAATATTATTTTGTTATGATTGAAGTGCGTCATCTGGAGGAAACTTATCTTGGCATGAAATAATTTTAATAAATATTGCTGGACAATCCACAGAGCTAGCCCCAAACTAAGAACATTAACTATAAGGCAATAATAATGATAGAAAATAAATATTTTAAAAACAAAAAGTATATTCTTTGAAGATAGAATCTCAAGTTTATTGTCATAACATTTTATTTCTTAAAGTAGGTCCATCTTAATCTAATTCAATTATTCTCTATAATTTTTTTCCTTAAACATTTACTTGAGAATAACGCTACAAGTAAACGTTTCCAACCATACTTTGAAGCTGTCCATCATTTTGTGCAACTTCTTACTGCTTGAGGGTGTTTGGAGATATTCCTCAGGAGCGAATCTAGGCTCTGGACCACCGCTCACGTGAAGCCATATAGCCAGTACTGCATCATCTATATTCGCAACCGATCTCCGACACAGCCTCGCTGACGTCATACAGGCCGCCACCAGCCCTCGCATTCCTCCAACAGAAACAGCTCTTGGCCTCTCCTTCCGAGCCGCCAGAAAGTAATTTCTCAAAAGGTTCTCCGTACATAACTCCATCGAAACTTCTATCCCAGCAACTAAGTCAATATACTTCGCTAGTTCCTTTAAAGTTTGTTTTTCTTCACTGCTGCTTTCCTGCGTATCGACGGAATGTTCCAAATGAAAGTCTATAATCTCGTCTTGGTATTCGCAGACATCTTCTCGGCAAACGGTCCCGAAAACGCTCGCTACGTTGTAAAGGACAGTCTTCTTGAAATCCATGCCTTGGGCCCAAACAGCGCAGCGAATTTTTGCCTTAGCAGTTTCAGTGATTACTTGGCCGCTTTCCAAAGCTGCTAATATTGCACAGGTTTGTTTTTGATTGTAAACGTGCAGAGGTAGCGGCATCACGCATACTCCACCGGAACTCGCTAGCAGGGATGTAGAGACCGATGTGTTGGAGGTTCCTAAGAAAATAGACCGGTCTGCGATTCTCGCGGCTTCTGTCATGAGTTTTCCGGCATAGCCAGTGTCCGATCCCGCCGCTAGAACGTGGACGATTTCGGAACCTATTAGCAGACTGGCTTTGACGCTACAGAGACTGATTAGAAGACTTATCTTCAAATGCATGAAACAGTTGCAAGGACAGACGCTGATGCCAATGCTTGATGCGAGGCAGTAGATAAACTTCCACGATAGGCCATCACATCCATGATACAATTTCTGAATATCTTTTAAAACAGGGCAAGTTAGCGGGGTTGCTAGTAGCTCGACTTGTTCAAGAGACCAAACACACTGTAGTTTCTTCGCCACGATTGCATGAACCGAATATTGCAAACCAATCGTCAGTTTTGGAATCAAGTCGTCTGTGATAACGAGATTCTTTGAGTGGCATCGTTCTTTCAATACAAAAGTGGCAGTTACCTGCTCGCCGCATCTTCTCAAGCCACTGTTTTCGAACAGAACACTTCTGCAAATAAAGCACTTCGGTGGAGCTTTCGGGATGTAGTGTAAAACCACCTCGCTTCCTTCACATTCCTCAGGACAACACCATACGGTATGATGGACGTAACTCGTCGGCTTGGATATCGAAATGAGAATTCCTTCAAATAACACGATCCCTGCGTAGATATGTGGGTTGGGATCAACTAACAATTTAGATAAGCTTTGTAATCTTATCAGAGCAAGACATTGGTTTTCTTGGAACTCTTGGTTTTGCTTTCCTGTTATCGACTTTAGACATGCAAATAAAATCATGCTACACATTCGTTGCCATTTCAATGGCTCCTGTATTAGAAACAATCCGAGATCTGCAAATGCATCTAAAAGATCCATCACATCAATTTTCAGTAAAAATCTTATCGGTGGAAACTTATTTAATGTGTGTTGCGTTTGTACATCCAAAAACTTTTCGCATTCATTTTTCATATCCTCCAAATAACGCCTTCTATCTAAGTATAGCAACAACTGACATTGCAACTTCATTGCTATGCTGTTTTTATTTTTCTCCTACTTGAGCCCTCTAAATTACTCAGATGCAAATCTTTTAGGCTTGTGATTTTTTACCCTGCTATTTTATTTTACTTTAATTATGTACCTTTTCACTTCAGAAAAACGATCGTTTTTCTGAGCTTTTCACTCACTTTCGCGTGGAACATCGATGGACTACTTTCAAATTTTTTCCCGCCATTTTCAGTTTTGCTGGAGATGGTAGGTCACCCTCCTTTGTTTACAGAGTAAAGTTCGAAAACAAAGAGGTCTTATCAGGCGGCGATGGAACAAAAGGGGAACAGAATAAACTCATTCTGCCATCATTATCTATCTGATATAATTATATTAGTACTCATATAAAAATGAATCCCTATTTGCCTTGGTCAAGGCACCACGCGTGAACGGCTGGACCAATTTCGCTAATTCTTTGTTTTATGTTTCTTATTGTCAGGAGAATCTCATTGGAATGAAAAAATTAAGAAAGTTGGAAACATAAATGTTCACGCGGGGGAAGCCACGGGGCGCAGCTAGTTTTTCATAAAAATCATAATCATCTAATCAATCATTTATTTGCAAAAATACCTAGATATCAAAAATAAGATCTGACAAAATTTCAGATCTTATTTTTTTGGGATTCCTCACCATAAAGAGTTCTGCCTCAGACTGAATAAAATGGGCTTTATTGATAAAGTGGAAGCATTAAAGGTTGTGTAAATCTTTGCCGTGCCGAATTGGCCTTCCTACACACGACATCTTATGGCAACCCACGCCTTCCTAAAGGACAAACTCTGACTCCCTACGAAGGCCAGTAAACAATCAACCATAGCAGCTATAATAAGGAACGGAAATCAGAATCGATATGCAAATAGCATCAAAATGATTACGATTTACAATCCAATGACATAGTTAAAGTAGAGCCAGTTCATTCATTGTAAGCAAAGGTACACTGCTGTTGTAAAGTGCTACTTAATTGCTCGCCGTTTTGGTGAATAGGTACCTAGATGACTTATCCGTATTTTACCTACCTTTTAGTGAATCATAGATTGTGTGATTCGTTTATTTCACAGTTTTGCATATCCGGTGGTCTTTCAAGGTGGGTTTAGTCATTTTTACCTTATTCTAGGTGTCTATACCGTATTCGTTCTTTTAGGTGTGATTAAACCTACTTACGTTTTGTATTATCGCTTGTTTAATGTTATTCTAACACATTTTCAACTTCGTAATCACAATGTTGACTCTAGGTAGGTACCTACCTACTAAAGCCTTTTACCTAATCATCAGAGCTCTGTTGCTTAATCTCACTGTGCCGAACTGTACATGAACGAAACTGTAGTAGGCGGAGTGAGTTGAGACACAGAATAAATAACACTACCCACGTATAGTACGACACAACTTTGTGCAAATTCAGTAGGTTAGGTACCCATACCACATTAAAACAGAACGTTCCCGAACAGTATCAGTAAACACACCTGTCTACTACAGGCATCTCCTGAAGCCAAAAATGAACTTTATCTACGCTGACGCAATAATTTGTGAAGTTAGGTATCACACTGAGAATGTTCGAGTTTTTTATATTTTGGGACCATCGCAGCGTTGTCGCTGATCGGTCTTTGGCAGAGAAAACAATGCACTAAATCATTGGCTCGTAAGATGTTCTCTTGTAGGTAACTACGGCGACGACGCGACGTGACGCGTGAATTAATAGAGACGGAAGCCAGTAAGCTGGCAGCCCAGTACCTTACCTACATTATATTAGGTACCTAGTGGAAATAATAATAATGCTGGACAATCCACACAGCATCATCTAGCTAGTCCCAATCCAAGCTAAGCAGAGCTTGTGTTTGGGTAGGTACTTACTAGATAACTGATATACCTAGGTAACTACTGAATACAATACCTTAAGTACATAGATATATATATTTTTATTATACACTAGCTGCGCCCCGCGGCTTCGCCCCCGTGGAAATTTATGTTTCCAACTTTCTTAATTTTTTCTTTCATAAGAACCTTCTCCTGACAATAACAAACACAACAAAGAAAGAATTAGCGAAATCGGTCCAGCCGTTCACGCGTGATGCCGTGACAACGCGAAACGGGTTTCATTTTTATATATAAGAAGATAGGCAAAGGTCCTCCTGCGTCGCATCGCAGGCGGACCTTCGCCCGCCACACCACATCGGTCTTCAAACAAGGACCGACATTACTTTCTGCAGTGCCAATCCGAAGGTGTCTATAGTTTTCTCGTCTTGCATGTCTACCGCATGCTCCATCCATCTCACAGATATATATGTAGGTAGATAACGCAAGTATAACGATTTGTATCGAAACCAAGCGTGCCGACTTTTTAACACCTACTGTGACGTCACAGTCCAAATTTAGTGACGGGAAATCCAAACCGATTCAAAGACACCGATGCCGTCGATGCCCCTCCGCCCCGCTACGATTCAACTGGAGCCGCCGCCGTGATCGTCTCGCTCAAACTCATATATTTTTATATCTGTGGTCCCGCTCGGTCTCACACAAATCGATTAATATGAATGACATCGATTTTCTAACAGACGAATTATAAAGACAGACGAATGATATAGACAGACGAATGATAAATTTGAATGGGAGAGTTCGGGGAGTTACCTGTCCACATCCTAGGTGGCGTTTCATCTCTGAGGTAACCAACTTTTTTCACATATGCAAAGGCAAAGGATCCTATGAATAAAGCAAAATTGGTGAAGTTGGACGTTTGTTGTAAATCATTTACGTTTAGTTTTACTGATACAAATGAAACCAAGCTGTGGGTATATACAGTGTAATTTTTTTAAAAAGATCAGAACATATTGGTTTGCGTTAACTTGAACATAATATGCTGTATGACGGTGTACCATTGACTATCAGAACTACCACTATAAAAAAGGTATCCTACCTCAGAGTTGCAGCGACATCTATGACGCGGAGTTAATCTAAAAATTAAAAAAATAACAAAAACCATGGAATTAAAAAAATAAATCTAATAATATTCTAAAAAAGATTTTATATTATAATACTTTGCATGCATATATTATAACTAGCTGTATATTTGTGGTCGATATTCCACTGCTTCGTACAAAGCGATTCGCTTCCTCTTTCAACATGCGGACTGTTAAGGTATGAAATGCTCTTCCTGCTTCAACAAAAATAAACAAAAACACATAAAATATATGAACCCTAAAAATATTACCCTCCTCTTTTAAAGCTGTCGTGTAAAATTAGGTCCTGCATGAGCTTGTTTTATCTACTAAATTGCCTTTAATATAATATCATTCGTCTGTTCGATATCGATTAAAATCGATTATTATTATATGTTGTAGAACGAACAACACTAGTCGCTAGTTTTGACAGACGAATGACAAATTGCCTGTATCACGAAGTCGAAGCGATGCGCGACAGTATCGCTTGTTACGATATTCATCGTCTCCTAACACACGACGTCAGATCAAACGTCCAAAGCAAACGCGGCAATGTAATGAGAATATAGTTTACTTAACGTTAATTTATCGCTCGCACTCGCACATAGCTTGAAATACTTAAAAAACAGTTTTAATATGAATTTACGCATAATACAATTGAAAAATAACTTACCTGTGATGGGAAATATGTTCCTGCCTTTGGATGTTCGAAATTTTTGGGCTATTGCAATTAATTATCACGCAACGAGGCATTTTTATTGTTCTTGCGGCCGTCCGGCTGCAACAATGGACGCGCGCGGACTGAAGTTAGCGGCGACCAACCTTGACGCTTGGTCGGGGTTCGGACACGCGAAGTACATGCATTTGCGTTATCTACGTACATACATATCTGTGATCCATCTTATATCCCATTTGTGTGGTACTGCATACTGGTTGTGAGATTCGCGCGGGCGTGCGTGGGGTGTCGTGCAGTGCGCGCCGGCGGCAGTCTACGCCGCACTGCCACCGCGCGCGATGCCCGAGCACGACGCGTACCAGCTGCGGCCACGCGCCGCGCGCAGTCGGGAACCACGCGCGCGCAGAACTCCCCAACCTCTCAGCAAGTATAGGAGAAAAACTGCAAACGCAAGGGAAAGGAGCCGCATGCAAGAGATCAACCTAGCGTTCGAGGCTTTGCGACGGGCTGTTCCTGCAGCAGCTATTACTGGAACACCGGTCCCTTGTGAGAAGCTCACGAAGATCACAACTTTACGACTGGCGATGAAGTATATCACTGCGCTGAGTTCAGCGCTGCAGGAGCATCCGGACGATTCCCGACCCGAGCGCTGGTCGTCACCGCTGTGCTCGGAGATATCCGAGTTCTCCACGGAGCCTGATCAGGAAGCTTCGACGGAATTCGGAGAGGATTCCCTCTCTCCATTTGATTCCTTCTTCGCGGAGTTTGACTGCGATTACGTTGAGAGGACTTTTGCGTGACAGTGATGTGTTGTGATCGTGCTGGACTCTTAAATTAGGTATTAATTCAGCAATTGCCATACTAATATTAGGATTATGAGATAGACTATGGATATTTTGAGATTAATTTATTGCTCTATTATTTTTTAATAAATTTTAAATGTTATCGTTACAAATGTGCCATTTATTCCTTACAATTTTAACGTTGGGCTTTTCCTCATAGCTTATCAATTAATTAGCCTAAAAAGAAACAGCCAATTTGTGGCTATAATTCCGTATTCAAAAGTCATTGTAAAAAAAAATCTGGTAGGTACCTAGAGACTGTAGAGTCAAGCAAGATATAGCATCCATCTTTATTCACCACTGTGTCCCACTCCTTAGCCTAGGTGCTTCAACTAGCTAAGCACCTATTGTTCTAGTTCAATAATGCCCAATATATTTGCCCACTGGTGCGGAATGATTATGCAAATGCTGCGGAAGCGTGGGCCCCCGATTTATTGCTGTAAGTGTGTAGGTATAAACTTCATCCCAGTGGAACTTCTCCTAGGTCCAGGGTATGATCGATCTTTAATTCACTATGAGTAACTCAGGATAGGACTTAATACTGTCTTATGTAGCTAGAGCTTAAAGCACTACTTCAGATAGGTAGGTACTGATCTGTGGACTCTATATTTACTTTAATAGATAAAGTACTTAAATCCATTTATGGATACGAAGATGTATCTCACCATCTTAGATAAAAATTGTACCTACCTATGTCATTTGAATTCCAAAAATTTCTTGGAAGTATTTAAAAGAGGTGTAGCTCTAAACTACAAATATATAAAAATAGGTTCATAGGTTCATCTTAATAGGTTCATCTCACTCAACCCATCTTTTTTCTAAATTGATTTAGAGCCCGCTCACTTTAAAATTGAAATTAAATGATAATGCAAACCCACTTTGCATCAAATTTTGTATATCACGGCGCATTGCAATCATCATCATCATCAGCCTATATTAGTCCACTGCTGGACATAGGCCTCCCCTAATGAGCGCCATAGCGCCCTGTCTTCAGCTTGCCGCATCCAGTATCTGCCTGCAGTCTTTCGCAGATCGTCATCCCACCTGGCCGGAGGGCGTCCTACACTACGTTTGCCGAGTCGTGGTCTCCACTCAAGAACACGTTTACCCCAGCGGTTGTCGGTTCTTCGCGAGATATGGCCGGCTCACTGCCACTTCAGCTTGCTAATTCTTTGTGCTATGTCGATAACTTTGGTTCTCTGTCGGATGTATTCGTTACGAATTCTATCTTTCAGAGAGACTCCGAGCATAGCTCTTTCCATAGCTCGCTGAGCGACTTTGAACTGGTGGACCAGCCCTACCGTGAGTGTCCACGTCTCAGCTCCGTAGGTCATGACGGGTAGGACGCACTGATTGAAAACTTTCGTTTTCAAGCATTGCGGTATGGATGACGAGAAGACTCGACGTAGTTTACCAAACGCTGCCCAGCCTAGCTGGATCCTCCTCTTGGCCTCCTTCTCAAAATTATTTTTACCTAACTGCAGAACTTGCCCAAGGTAAGTATACTCGGAAACAATTTCGAGAAGGTGGCCATGTACGACGACCGGTCCCGGATCAATGAGGCCATTGATCATGACTTTGGTTTTATCCAAATTCATGCCAAGACCGATGCGTCGCGAGGCTGAGGCTAGGCCGTCCAGCATCCGGTTCAGCTCCTCTAGCGACTCCGCCATTAAAACTATATCATCAGCGAATCGCAGGTGTGAGATGTAGCCGCCGTTTATGTTAATGCCCTTACCTTTCCAGTCCAGCGTCTTAAACATATCTTCCAACGCGCTCGTGAACAGTTTCGGGGATATTACATCCCCCTGTCTCACTCCTCTGCGCAGTTGGATGGGTTTAGACTGCTGGCCCTGTACTTGGACACACATGGTGGCGGCTTCGTAGAGACATTTCAACACCTCGATATAACGATAGTCTACTTGGCATCGCTGTAAGGATTCCAGAACAGCCCAGGTTTCGACAGAGTCAAAGGCTTTTTCATAGTCCACAAAGGCCAGACACAGAGGCTGATTATACTCTTCGGACTGCTGTATAATCTGCCGCACTGTGTGAATGTGGTCTATGGTGCCGTATCCTCCGCGGAACCCGGCCTGTTCCGGAGGCTGGAACTCGTCGAGTCTCCTGGCGAGACGATTCGTGACCACTCGTGAGAACAGCTTATAGACGTGGCTCAGGAGTGTGATGGGTCTGTAGTTTTTAAGGAGGGTTTTATCTCCCTTCTTAAAAAGAGCACCACCAAACTCCCGCTCCACGCCTTTGGAGTTCTCCCACTGTGAAGGACGGTGTTGAAGAGTTTCTGTAGCTCCTGTATTACAGGGGCACCTCCGGCTTTCAAGAGCTCCGAAGTTATTCCGTCCTCACCGGGGGCTTTTCCATTTTTAAGCTGCCTCAGAGCTAACACGATCTCGTCTTGACTGATGTCTGGCAGTTCGTCGGTATAGTGGCGTGTCAGGGTGGCTCTAGAATCATGGTCGTCTCGTCGGGAATGGGGGGCATGTGCAGCGTATAGACGGCCATAGAAATCCTCTACCTCGGCGGAGATCTCCGGCTTCGACAATACGGTCCTCCCGTCGTGCGTTTTGAGCTTCGTCAGGTGGCTCCTGCCAAGCTGCTGAGTGAATACTTTGGACCCTCGGTTTCGCTCTATCGCCTCTTCGATGAGGCGTGTGTTGGAGCTCCGAAGGTCGCGTCGTACCATCTTCGCAATTTGCTTGTTCAGGTCTGACCTTTCTGACGAAGTCGCTTGAGTGGTTTCCCGTCTTTTTGTCATCAGCCCGAGGGTCTCATCCGAGAGTTTGGATTTCTTGCCTGTGCGCTGCTTTTTGCAGAACTTGATGCCCTCATCCCTCAGCGTTTCGACCAGATTGTGCAGGGTCTCGTCGGCGTCATCAGTGGGATTCAAGGCAACAAATCTATTCCCGAGAAGCTGCTGGAACTTCTCGGTGCCCGCCATGATTTGCATTGGGTTAGGTCGGAGCGTGGACTTCATCAGACGGTTTCTTTCAAGCTTCAAGTTGATATTCAGAGAGCCTCGGAGCAGTCGGTGATCAGATCCGGTATTGAACCTGTTGATCACTGAGACGTCTCTGAATATGTGCTTGCTATCCGTTATGATGAAGTCGATCTCATTTTTAGTCACAGTGTCGGGGCTTTGCCATGTCCACTTCCTTTGAGGTTGTTTCTTAAAGAAAGAGTTCATTAAGAACAGCCCTTCTTTCTCAAGGAAGTTGACAAGCATTTGCCCCCTGTGATTCCTAACTCCATAACCATGCGGGCCCATCCGGGATTCGTTGCCAGTCTGGGTTCCCACCTTGCCGTTGAAGTCCCCCATAACAACGTTGAAGTGTGCCTTAGTGGTGTTATGTAAGGCTTTGGATATGTC
Organism: Eupithecia subfuscata; assembly: GCA_963564075.1. NCBI lineage: Eukaryota > Metazoa > Arthropoda > Insecta > Lepidoptera > Geometridae > Eupithecia > Eupithecia subfuscata. The sequence continues at coordinate 14,187,086 of OY751106.1, forward strand.
TTCGTACATATCCTCCACTTCATCATCCGAGTGTGCCGAGGTCGGTGCGTAAACCTGAATCACCTTCATGCTGTAACGCTTGGACAACCGAAGGATCAGGTACGCTACCCTGGTTGACACACTGGAGATTTCTTGGACGTTGTTAGAGAGGGCCTTATTGACGAGGAAACCTACGCCACCCTGGGATGTTTTATCACCCTCGCGAAAGTAGAGAAGATGGCCCGAGTCTAGGGTTACGGTGTCCTCCCCCTCTCTACGGACTTCACATAACCCCAGAACATGCCATTTAATATTCTCTAACTCCACTTCCAACTGCGCTAGATGGTGGTCAAGCCTCAGAGTGCGTCCGTTGAACGTAGCCAGGGTCAATTTGTTAAAGAATGATCGGTAGCCTGATGTACCCCGGGGATTCCTAGCACCCCCTGCCCCGCCGTTACCGTGGCCGCTACCATGGCCAGGAATAGCGAGGCGGCCGGGAACTGGGGGCCATTTTCTGGCTTGTCTTATCATTGGGAGGGTAATGCCCATAATCCCCACGCTGGGCATGCGGGTTGGGGATCGCAGTTCGATGATGTTGCTCTACAGGGGGCGCTGCTGCCCGCCCCCCGGTGCGTGTGTCCCTTAGTCGCCTCTTACGACACCCACGGGAGGAATTGGGGTGGTGCAATTCTATGCCGGCACCACGCGGCTCACTGCAAGCAAACGCGGCGCAAACGCGGCGCATTGCAAGGTAAACGCAAAAGATAACTAAGTAGGTACCTAAATCTAATCGTCATGATTATGACGTCATCGACATTGTATAGTTCTAGACAAAAACCTGATTGTGAGCGAATATGTAAATGGGCATAGTGCACCAATAACTAATGCACAATAAGTTAAGCTAGTTAAGCTAGTATAGTTAAAACAGTATCCGTAAAAGAGTCCCCAAACGGTCCTCGTCATGAAATGAAATAGCATTTATTTGCTTAAATACCTACCTATAGGTTAACAATGATGGTTTTAGTATAGAGTATCTATATTTGACTTGTTAGTCGTGCAAATGTTAGGCCAGTCGAGCGTTTGGGGCAAAGATATTTTAAAATGTCTTTGGTTTGGGGGCTGTATGCAGGGCACAAGGCAAAGGATCTTCATTGCTCCGGGTCGATATCTAATCATAATCAATCAACGTCACCTGGGGTCTTACGACCTGACATTCAACGCAGTCAGCGAGTAACCTGTTAGGTACCTACCTCATCATAATGAAGAAGAACCTTGCTATTGGTGCAAGAGCAAGGCGACCCGCACGCCCAAAGACCCTCTTACTCAAGAGACATCTTCAGGGCTGTATTAGCAGTTTATCTTCATGATCATCATCGCCAGCCTATACTAGATATAGGCCTACCATAATGAGCGCCATACAAATTATTTATTTATTTGACCATAGAGATATATTAAGACAGAACTACTAAACCGTTATAACAATAGAACAACACTTTTAAATCACGGTAAAAATTACATAGCGGAATGGAATACTATTCGTATAAAAATATACACTAAATGACAATAACATGTATAAAAAAGACACACAAACACAATAACTAGTCATAGCTCCCTGTCTTCAGCTCATACATGTCAGTCATCTGCCTACAGTGTTTCACAGGTTGTCATCCCACCTGCAAGTAAAAACCTATTTCTGTAAATATAATATTATTTAAGTAAAAATCTATTACTGTCTGATCAAATTTCTAAACTGCCAGTCTCAATTTCCTCTCGTGTAGGTATGAGGAACCGCCTAGGCGGTGCCCACGCACAACCCATTGTCTTCGTTAGACGAATGTGATCTTTTTTGTTACGAATCATTAATTTTGAGAGTCCATTCAAGTAGAATAACTCGGGAGTCATTGGATTTCATTCTATAGAGTTTATTTAAAAAATATTCATCACTGATTGCTGATAAATATTGCGAGTCTTCAATAATATCTCTACATAGGTAAGTACCTAATGTGCACATTAGGTAGGTAAGTACCTACCTATAGTTGCTTTAGGTCATCGTTAACTTCTCGAAATCTTTATTTGTAGCATTGCAGTTACAAAATAAGTTTAGGTACTCATTTGTTCGTTCTCATTTATCCTTTAATTGATAAATGAGAACGATCGATCGAGGTTTGTGATTGAAAGAAACAAAGAAAAAAAATATTTATTTTTACCCATATAAATACATAGGCACAGACTTACAGACTAGGTAGGTAGAGATAAACCATTCTAAAAATGAACGACCCTTTTACTATAAAAACTATCGTAGTTTGACGAATTCATTACGGATGTAAGGGATGAAACGTTGGTTTTCTTCCAATACAAATAAGGTTCGTAGTTAACCCGCTTACATCCGTAATGAATGCATGCACCCTCCACAAAACGTCATAGGTACCTACACTCGGCGTGCATTTTTAGAATGCTTTATCTCTACTGTAACTAAAATCATAACTATAGTACAAGAACAATAGAAAAAGACAGAAAAGTAGTAGGGTAAAAGAGGGTCACCACCTCAGGATGTGTAGCATTAGCATTCGGCTAAGCCTAATGCTACGCTGGTTTTAAAGTAGAGCCTGGGTGAGTGATTGACATGATTGATACATAAACATTATTGTACAACATTAACTATTATTCTAGTAGTAGAAAATTGACGAAGTGACAGGAGACTCCCGCTCCGGGTCGTTCTTGGTGCAAAGGATTGCCAATCGCTATTCAGCGAGGTAATGCTGCAAGCATTATGGGCACCTTTGCACCGGGAATGGTGAGGGGCGGGTTATTTAATGACTAATTTTTAGTTGTATATTCAATACATAATGTAGAACTTTATGAAGATTGAAACAAGAACTAAACTAATTAAAGAGATTGAAAATTTATTTAATAAAAGCACAACAGATAAATAAATTTATCTATTGTGATAAAAGGGTAAATAATAAAACTATAATTCTTACATACCTAACAATTATTGGTAAGTATCAATCGCAAACTTCGAAGAATTAAGCAGCAGATAGTAGGACGAATATGGCATAAATCACCTGCACTGGGCCTAGTTCAAATCATATAGATCTTTGATCTTTAGTCCGTTGCCTTTATTTTCTTGCTTTTTATCTCGATTCTCTTGTAAAAGGGTTCATTTGAGTTCACTACAAAGACAAAATCACAAACCAGTCATATCTTAGGGTCCATTTTCCTTGAATCTTATGTCTTTATCTCCGCAGAGAATCGAGCCAAGAGACGCAAAAATGCAAAACTTATGCAACGACTTAATGCAATAAAGAACCAAGCGGTCCTGCCGAATTTGGCGAGCGGATTGCTTTCTCACCATGTATGGAACACGACAGCTTGAATTATGTGATTCATGTGATTAAACCACATACTGCCATGGACCCACAATCGCAAATTATTTTCGTCGGGGCTGCATGAAACCGTCCATCATGTTTGGATTGAATGTGCTTTGATTAGACTATTGCTTGCCAAATTGAGTGTGCTGACCGTACTTGGAAACTAAGCCTGGCTGTGATCGTTTGGGTAGGTATTATAACTGTTGAGATTTGGGAGTGACAGACTGTCAATCAGAGATAATACCGATAGAAACTGATACCTATTTCAACAGACCTACCTATCTGGAAAACGACTGTTAGAATAAGTGCCTTGCCATAGCGGCCTATAATTCACACCACCCCAACCCTTCTTGCGAGTCGTTGGAGGCGACTAAGGGATATCCACAGAGAGCGGGCAGCAGCGTCCCCTGCAGAACAATTCTATCATCGAACTACGATCCCCAACCCGAATTCCCATCGCGTATGGTTATGGGGATCTACCCCCCATTTATAAGAACCGATCGAGCCCTTACAGACTGTAGATCCAGGCTGTAGATGTGATGTGAGTAATTGCCTAGATTCATAAAGAAAACTCAAGAATAATAAGATCAGATCTGTAGTTTTATAGCCACTTGTGATCTGAAGATATCGTGACCTGCAAAGTAGGCCAGATTTATTAGGATTTATGAGCAATTTACTTATTTACCTGAACACTTACTGCAGCTATAAGATTAACACCTCTCGTTAATGTTGACCTAGCTTGGGCAATAGTTTATTTTTTGACCATGAGGGTCATAAAACCTCTTTGCGTTCTGATTCGTAATACGTGTGCTCAAAAATCGTCTTATGATTTAGTTGTAGATATTTTATAAAAAAATATAATAAGTACCTACGTTTATTGTACGCCTATTGTACGTTTTTGTTTTTATATTATCAATTCATGACAAATGTTATTTACGTATTTACGTTTCAATAGCCTATTTATTCTAGATTCTAAATCAGAAAAAATCATGAAAAAAGCGTAGCCTAGTAATTCTTGAGATATAACCTTAGTTTTTAGTTTTTTAGTGCTTTAGGTCATAAATATCATCTGCCCCCTCCACCGCCGTGATCCTTGATGGATGTTCTAGGTTTTTGAAAAGAATCCTTGACAGGTTATTTAGTAAGTTATTTAAGTAAGTTATTCTGGTCGAAGCGACGCGTGACCCAAGAGCTGGTGAGTATCTGGCACAGCGCATCAGCATTGCCATACAGCGTGGCAATGCAGCCAGCGTCTTGGGGACGCTTCCGACTGGTATTGATATGGATCAGTTGAGCTACCTGTAGACTGTTTGCAACAGTCTGCAGTTAGCTCAATTGTTTCAATTGTAAATACTAGTATAATTTTCTTTGTGAATAAAGGGTATTTGCCCTATAAAAAAAGTTAAATTATTTTATTTATTTTGTAGAACAAGAAAGTGTTCATTCATCCATCAATCATCAATATCATAAAAGGTTTTAAGAACCAATTCACTCATGGACTCTACCAAGTAACTATAATATTTCTTTGTTCTACTATAGGTAGGTGGGTTTCACTAAATTGTTCTTGGCTTGATGCAACACCTATAAGTATTTATCTGGTTTGAATAGAGAGAACCTTTTGCCCTTGGTATTTGCATCAAAATATGGAATACTTAAATGCGAATGGGTACCAAAAATTCTAAGTATTTGAACTAAGTTATCTTGGCAATTAGCCCAAGTGAGTCACTAAAGGAAAAAAATAATTACGTACAAATCGTGTTTTGAAACAAGCTGACACGAATCATGTTTACCTAGAAAATTACTTTATTCTGACGAGATGTTCTAAAAATAGTTTATTGAGACATTATTATTAGATTTTATAAAGGCTATTAACCTATAATAATCCTGATTACCTATTTTCAACCGACGAAAAACGGAGGTTCTCAAGTCGACGCGTATATTTTTTTTTATGAATACGCTTAAGGGGGTACCTACCCTCAAATTGCTTATTTTCAACTCCGTCGGACCTCCATATCTTCCAAACTACTGAATATAACTTTGAAATTTATACAGGGTATCCCATAATGAGTGGATAATCTTGAAACGGCTTGTGCGGGGGCCCAAGGCCAATCCGAAACATTTTTTTGTTTTTTTTTATCTTGACCCGTTCGGAAAATATTTAACTTTTTGTAAATTTGGAAAAAATTGTACCTTTGTTCACATTTTTAGACTTGGTGCCTACAATTTTTTAATTTTTTTTATTTTTGTATTTGGAATATATTAAGAAAATATAGCGTAATTGAACACCGTTTGAATAATTTTGGTAACTAGGAGCAGTAATTTTCAAGACAGTATTAAAGTGGAAAATTGAAATTTTTCATTTAATTTTACTTAGTTTAAGCATCTGTGGTTTAAAAAAAAGGTATGAAAACCTAAGAAGCCATGTACATAAAAAACATGTCCATTTCAAGAGGATTTTTAAATGATAAAAAACTACGAAATATTATAGAATGAAACACTGAGATATCGCCACTTTTGTGTAAAAAGTTGCCATTCTTACTAAAAATAAAATTGAACCATCACACATTAATAAAATATCTTTTCGCCACTCTCGTTCTAAAACGGTGAAAAGTATGCTTCGCACACGGAAAACACTTAAATAAACAAATAATAATGTAGCCGAAAGTAAAAGGAGTTAGTGTTATGGGTACAAGATAACTGCTTTTTTTACAATTGCGAACTAAAAATAAAATTAAACCAACATAATTGTAGATAATTTTATATTTCTTTTATTACAGTAGATGTTCGAACTTGTGTCCTGCTTCTCTGATGCATGCTCTGCATCTTGTAATAAAGGATTTTTTTAGCAAACTTCCGTAGTTGCGTTCGTTAATTTTGTCCGCAGCGTTTTGAACTCGACGTCGAAGTTCCTCTATTGAGGAAATGGGTTTTTTGTACACCAGTTCCTTCAAGTTGCCCCAGTAAAAGAAATCCAATGGATTCAAGTCCGGCGACCGCGCTGGCCACTGGATTGCGCCAGCACGCCCGATCCATCTGTTTGGATACGCTTCGTCTAAATATCGCCGTACCTGTACGGCGTAGTGTGCCGGACACCCGTCATTCTGTAGCCATTCTATGCCGTGTGGCTAGTGGCACTTCTTCTAACAACCCAGGTAGGTTGTCGTTCAGACTCTGCAGCCGAGGGATTATCCAGCAAGAGATACTTTTTGCCGAGACATGTTGGCAAAATCGAAAGGGATCTCAAACAAAATTAACGAACGCAACTACGGAAGTTTGCTAAAAAATTCCTTTATTACAAGATGCAGAGAATGCATCAGAGAAGCAGGACACCAGTTCGAACATCTACTGTAATAAAAAAAATATAAAATTATTTACAATTATGTTGGTTTAATTTTATTTTTAGTTCGCAATAGTAAAAAAAGCAGTTATCTTGTACCCATAACACTAACTCCTTTTACTTTCGGCTACATTATTATTTGTTTATTTAAGTGTTTTCCGTGTGCGAAGCATACTTTTCACCGTTTAAGAACGAGAGTGGCGAAAAGATATTTTATAATTGTGTGATGGTTCAATTTTATTTTTAGTAAGAATGGCAACTTTTTACACAAAAGTGGCGATATCTCAGTGTTTCATTCTATAATATTTCGTAGTTTTTTATCATTTAAAAATCCTCTTGAAATGGACATGTTTTTTATGTACATGGCTTCTTAGGTTTTCATACCTTTTTTTTAAACCACAGATGCTTAAACTTAGTAAAATTAAATGAAAATTTTCAATTTTCCACTTTAATACTGTCTTGAAAATTACTGCTCCTAGTTACCAAAATTATTCAAACGGTGTTCAATTACGCTATATTTTCTTAATATATTCCAAATACAAAAATAAAAAAAAATAAAAAATTGTAGGCACCAAGTCTAAAAATGTGAACAAAGGTACAATTTTTTCCAAATTTACAAAAAGTTAAATATTTTCCGAACGGGTCAAGATAAAAAAAAAACAAAAAAATGTTTCGGATTGGCCTTGGGCCGCCGCACAAGCCGTTACAAGATTATCCACTCATTATGGGACACCCTGTATATGGTAAAGTTCAGGACTTATTCTATCGATCGTATGTTTCGAAAACACGATTCCATAAAATTTTCTCGATAGAAAAAAATCGCAAAGTTACCTCTAATTTTTTACTAAAACCCTAATTTCTCAATAAATACAGATGATACGATCTTGAGATTAAGCATAGTAATTGAGCTAAGTATAAAGAACATTTTATATGTTGCCTTTTTTTCAATTAATTATTCTAATGTTTGTGGGGAGCAAATAACTACTAAAAACTTGATTTTTGGGCTTACGCCGCTTTGCTCTGTCCCGCTCCTGTGAACGCGAAATCCTATGCCTATCCTCTTCACACAACAACGAGGTAGGGTACCGCCTTAACTGTCTGTTCTGTGACGCAAGAGGTTGCGGGTTCGATTCCCGCCTCGGGACAAATGTTTGTACGATCTGCAGATATTTGTTCAGGGGTTCTGGATGTTTTTCTATGTATAATAAAAATATCTACCTATGTAGTGTATTGTAATAAGTATATCAGTTATCTAGTACCCATAACACAAGCTCTGCTTAGCTTGGGGCTAGATAATGCTGTGTGAATTGTCCAGCTTTATTTATTTATTTTATTTATTTATAAGTTTTTACTTTTAGTAGGCAGATTTCGATAATTATTTTCTTATTGGAAAGGTTAGGTATACCCCGAAGGTGGTCCCATTTAAATTTGAAAAAAAAAATCGAACCCTAAGGTTAGGAAAACAGGGGATGATTGATTGTTCACGCACTGATTGTAATGTTTGACCACGCATAACTTGTTACAGAGTAGTCCGATTTTGATAATTCTTTTTTTATTGGATAGGGTATACCTCGACGTGTCATCAAACTAAATTAGACTCGAATTTTATTCATTTTCGATTTTTTTTCAAGAATTTTAAGTTTGTTTTTAAAACACACCAAATTATTTCTTGGATCGTACCTATTGAAATTACAATTGAAATAAATCTCAGGGTACTTATTGCGAGATGACCTATGACACAATCGTTGGATGACTCATTTTGATGGTGATGATGTCGATGAAAATTAAAACTTTATATAGTACAGTCCACTCTACCTTCTATCTATCTAACTAGTTTCTGCCCACGGCTTCGCACGCGTTGTTTCTATGGAAACGTTTATAGGTTGTTTTTATCCCATGGTGATTAAAGGATTTAGGAGATTAAAAGTAGCAACGTTTTATCCCAGGCCAAGACCTACATCTATGTAAAATTTTAGTCCGATCTGTTCAGTAGTTTTGGAGTGAAGAAGTAACAAACAAAAATCCCGCCATCCATCCATACAAACTTTCGAATTTATATTTTATAGTATTGAGACAGTGTGAACTAAACTTTCAATAAAACTATGAATGAGTAGATAGTAGGTAACCTGCATCATTATAAATTCGAAAGTAACTAGGTATGTTTGTCTGTCTGTCTTTTGCCTTTTCACCCATAAACGGCGGAACGTATTTTAATGAAATTTGGCAGTTACGTAGACGGTGTCCCAGGGATGGACATAGGCTACTTTTTATCCCGGCAAAGTGCGTGTAAAGCTGCGGGCTGAAGCTAGTAATGAACAACCTGTATTCTGTGGTACAGTACATTACATACTAAATTATATATTTTCTCTCAGCTAAAAAAGTAGGCGGTGGTATTTTATTTATGCAAGGTCGTATTTTCTGGTATCACGCCTGCACCGGTCGACATTTTTGAGTCTGTGCAAAATGCGCGGGCGCAGGTCGGTGTGGGCAGAACGCGTTTATAAAAAAATAGGTACAATACCTACTTTTTGTAACTGGTTGTGGGTGAGCAAGTGGAAGACAAGGATGGTTCCGTGAATTATCCAGTAGAAAGGTACCTAATTACTACATATTTCATGGTCTTACTAGGTCAGTTTATTTATTTTATTTATTTATTTATTGAACTAGAACAGTAATTCCAATGACACTAGTCACATAAATGTTACATTGTAATTAAATTCAAAAAGATATAATAATTTAGCTATTATCACCATAAAGTAATTACAGTTGTTTTATTCTACTTAACTGTAGATGGAGTAGAGGTGACCTGAACTTATTTTATTACTAAATGTCTAAAATAACGAAATGCTTGTACCAATTTCGACACATTCGTAAATCATTACTGAATAAATTATCATGAATATAGTAGTATCACGTTTTGCTGGCGATTATCTTCGACATGGTCCTTTGAAAGCAAAGCCTGTAGCGGATTTGCTGCCTAGCGCTTAAAATTTCCATACAAAAGACATAAACGCGCTCACTATAAAAATAGGGTACCTACCTTAATAAAATCAAAAGTGTCTGACTATGGTATTCGGTTGGTGTGTCTAGCTAGCTAGACAGAGTCTAGAGAAATTGTTCTATCAAAAAAAAAATCAGCGTGGCAAATGCCTGCATTTGATTCATTTTGCGTGCGGCAAGCTGAAGACAGGACACTATGGCGCTCATTAGGGATAGCCTATGTCCAGAAGTGGATTATTATGGGCTGATAATGAAGCAGACTAAGTTCAAGTAGATTTCAGCCTGGAATGGATTCAATTAGTTTACCTACTACTTAGTTTCTTCTTCTGACGGTACCAAACCCCAAATAAATCCATGCATTTTATTTTGTCCTTTCACGAACCGCCGAATTTGGCTGACAAATGCGGATGGCTTCGTGTGGTCCTTTTTACGGAACATTTGCAACTTATTTTGGCAACAAGAATGCTTTCCTCGCTTTGGTCACATTAAGTAGGTAGGTACAAAACAAACTCGATGCACGATGCGACACGTAATATCGCAACGCACGAATAACTGATACCTATTGGGAAGTAGAGAAAATGTAGTTTTCACAAAGAAAATTACAATCAAATAATAGAAATAAAATTAGTATTTACAATTGAAACAATTGAGCTAACGGCAGTGCAGACTGTTGCAAACAATCTACTGGTAGCTCAACTGATCCATATCAATACCAGTCGGAAGCGTCCCCAAGACGCTGGCTGTATCTAACTAAATATCCCTTCTCGATTAACGAGTTACAAGATAAAAAAAAACGGTTTTCCTGTCGCAATTCAGTGAACTTCTGCCCACGTAAATCATGCGAAGAACTTGATATTGTGAGATAAATATTGATTTAATTCACTCTCCCTGGTTTCTTCTTGGTAATGCAATATCCGTTGGATTTATTACTGGCCCCTGAAAGACTAATGTCAAAGTGATTTGATTGCTTCTATACTCGGTTTTTCTAGAATTCAACATAAATTATTATTATTATTTTTTTTTTTTTTTTGCTTGCATGTACATTCATTTTTAGGTCTAAGTGAATGATTAATTATAGGCTTATGATTAATTATAGGCTTATCACTAGCTAGGTACATGCACCCTGGAAGGGCACTGCAAAACTGAGTTCGTACGTACTTTATTTACACCATGTCAAATTGAGTTAAATACTTAATTAAAAAAATAACATTAATGTCACTCACAAAATAAGTTTACTAATAGAATTGAGTAAATTGAATCTAGAAGCCAGAAAGTCATTGTTTCATCATAGGTTAGTGTCACTTTAGTCTGTCCGTAGCGAATTGGTCAACAGAATAATAGCATTTTTCAAATAAAAACAATTTTATCTTTTTACAAAAGGTTTCATCGTTGTCTTCATTTTTTAAGTATTCAGGTATTTTATTGTATATTTTTGCCAATCTATAGTATGGGCTTTGGCTAACCAGTTAAAGTTTAGTTGGAGGTACCTAATACTAATTTGTTCCTATTCCGTCGATTATCTATAATATAAAAATGAATCGCAAAATGTGTTGGTAAGCGCATAACTCAACAACGCCTGGACCGATTTCGCTAATTCTTTCTTTGTTGTGTTTGTTATTGTCAGGAGAAGGTTCTTATGAAAGAAAAAATTAAGAAAGTTGGAAACATAAATTTCCACGGGGGCGAAGCCGCGGGGCGCAGCTAGTCTATAATATAAAAATGAATCGCAAAATGTGTTGGTAAGCACATAACTCAACAACGCCTGGACCGATTTCGCTAATTCTTTCGTTGTTGTGTTTGTTATTGTCAGGAGAAGGTTCTTATGAAAGAAAAAATTAAGAAAGTTGGAAACATAAATTTCCACGGGGGCGAAGCCGCGGGGCGCAGCTAGTATTCAATATTAATGTCTTGCTTAGTTTTAAAGAGGTTTTTATGTTTCCTTACAAATAAAGAGGCTTGCACATAAATACATAAATAGATGGTAATGTCAGTATTTTGTTCTTGAAGTGCGGCCTACAGCTATCCCGTGGTTTAGTATTGGTGAGAATTCTTACACATTTTTTTTTGCATAATGAATTATATATAAACAAAGACATCAACTTCACAAAAACCAATTGGTTTTTGTGAAGTTGATGTCTTCAAGTCACAAAAACCAAAAAAATTTTTAATTCATTATTATTTTGTAATAATGTCATGCATGACCAGACAGACACTGGTTTTGCTGAAAAACAAACAAAAATATTTGCGATTTTTTTGTAATCTGTACATAAAAAGAGGTTAGGAGATATTATAAAGAGGATTTGTATTTACTTATGTTTGTAAAGAAAAAACTCAAAAACTACTGGAACGATTTCAAATTCTAAAATTATTTCACCATTAGAATGCTACTTTTTCGTAACATAGGCTAGGTACTCGTATATTTATATGTTTAATATATATATGTCCACCCTTGCAAAGCCGGGATGGGCCGCTAGTGTTAAATAATGCAAGAGTGCGTGTAAAAGAACACGAACAAGAAAAAACAAGATCTGTCAATTGCGTGTAAAATAATAAAATATTGATAAAATATTTAACAATATTTGTATCTGCAGATATATTTGTATACGCAGATAATAATCTCACTATATTTCCATATAATGTCGGTGCCCACAGATACTTTACGTTAAAATATAAATTATCTGCGCCGTGTGTGTTAGTTCATAGAAAATGTATAGAGAGCGATATTGAAAGATATACGCTCAGATACAGATATCTTACCGTATCTGCGTCGTGTGTGACACGCCGAGGGTTCTAAACGTTTGTCAACAAATATGTACTAAAGGTACCGGTTAGAGACTTCGTAATTAAAAATAGTAGTACCAACCTACATTTCAGATGAACCTCTCTGCATACTTCAGGGTAGGTAATAGTAATTTTTTCAACTTCTTTTAAGATACCTACCTATTTAAAAAGGCCAATACTTGTATTACAGAAATTTTTAAAACTGTTTTGAAATGTAAAAGATGATACCTTTCGTTTAATACCCCATTTGCTGGGGTAGCCTCCCCTTTTGAAAATTATTCCACCCCTTTGAGACAATTTTTCAAAAGTGTTCTTTTTACAGACTTCTCTATATTTTTCCTGTAAAATATAGATCCATATCTATGAGTACAAACGCTTCATACATTTTCTTTTTTTGTTTCAAATCTGTACAAGCGCACGTAATGTATTATTTATTATTTTAAATTTCAAGTTAATAGCTGATGTAGTTGCTGAGATATTAAAGAGGGAAGAAAGGACAGACAAAGCGTGACCATAAGGGTTTCAAAACCGATCTCCGATCTCGAAACTCTAAAACAAACTTTATTTTTGCAAGAAATAATAAAAACTATTCGAAATTCCAAAAAATCGTTTTCCACTAGTGTGTGTGTGTGCCCTGGGGTCCAGAATTACTCCCATATGCCCCTTTCGGCTTAGTAAACCCTTTCCGTGGCACCCTGTATAGGCAGTAGTATAGTAAGTATTATATCAGCTGATACTTTAACTCTTAGTAAATATTTCAGAGGGGTCAAGAGTGTATTTATTTGATGCAACAAAACCTCGAGATAATAACGGTTAGGTGTGTGAGTTGCCATAAAAGCTGGTCGTTTGCTACCCGTAGAGTTTAATGAAGTGCTATTTGTCCAGAGAGGGAACTAGGACGGTGTAGCATGGGGGCATCTCTGGAAATATTACTTTAAATCTTTAAACTTATTTATATTACTTTTTAACTTTCGAGAGATGCCCTCATAATACACTGTCCTAGCTCCGGAATCAAACGGAGAGGTTTTTTTTAATTTCGGGATTGATAATCATCAAGTAAGGTTTAAATTCTTCACTTCCTCTCAAGAATTAATAACGTTCTAGAAAGTATTTTATTCCGACTGATAGAGTAGTACATACTTTGACATGTATTGCCCCGTCGTGCCCTTAATTAAAATTGGAAGTGAAATTTATAACATATTTTGTTATTAAACAACAATAAATTCATTTTATCATTTTATTTTATCATTTTATCATTATTTTTTTTCGAATTTTAGGAAAACTTACAGCTACAAATACAAAATTAGAAATATTAATATAAATACATGAAAATTACATGTACTTAAGCTGATGGCTGTTTAAGAATTTTCCACTCCACAAATGCTCAACCAATGTGTAAATATTCTACCAGTGTGGTTGATAGAGCCCTGCCTAACTAATTCTAGCTCTCCTCACCTCACCTCCGGTTAAGGATTTATTCTCACTGAAAACTTAAACTTATAGTGAGATTACTATAGGTATTATTTCTAGTTTCTATGGCTAGCACCCAAGCTTTATTATTACAATATTAAAATTTATTAACGCTAAGATGACATGCAAATATGTGATAATCTTTAACTTAATAATCAAAATAGAATGCGAGTGTAAGTTATAATTTTTTTTAAACAAATTTCAAACCATAATTGGGGGTAAGAACTTATTTGTATTTTGTTGTTGGCCTCACCTCACCTCTACAGCCTATTTTGGTCCACTGCTGGACGCAAATACGTAATCCCCACGCTGGGTATGCGGGTTGCGAATCAAAGTTCGGTGGTAGAATTGTTCTGCAGGGAACGCTGCTGCCCGCCCCCGGCGGATATCCCTTAGTCGCCTCTTACGACACCCGCGGGTAGAGTTGAGGTGGTGCAAATTCTAAGCCGGCACCACACGGCATCCTAGCTCCAGCCCTGGCTATTTACCCAATAAGTGTCACATTGCAGTTAATTGCTAAAGACCATTATTAACGCCTTATCGGGATAGGTTCGAGAAAACATTGTTAGAAATCTTGATAAGCGACATATTTGGTCTGACATTTTTATTTCATTTTTGAGTATGGTCAAAAGATTTTATTATTCTCATCGATCTACTGCTGTTAAATTGCTTTAACCTCAGAAAACGAACTACTCCGCAAGTCATGAAGCAAATTAACGTGCTCGTTATTTTGGACCCGTAACAATGTAGGTAATTAAGTAACACTTCTTTCAAGGCTTATCCCACTTTTCCCCCTTGACAGAATTTCTTCAAGGGGAAAACTGAAAAGTTAAAGTAAAAAATTTACTAAATCCATCATCATTTTGGGTTCTTCCACACCAGTTCATTTCAGCTTGTAGGTAGGTACCATCAGAGCGCTAAATAGCTTTCTGCGTTGAAAAAGAGGGCATCACTTTCTATACTATGCAAGCCGACCGAGACTTCAGAGCCAGTTTTAAATACGTTTTAATTATATTTTTGTGCTTTTTATTGAGGTGGGTAACAAGCTGACTATAGCGGACCAGCCAGGACACTCAAGTTGGGTTCAGTTCATGTCATCATAGATAGGTAACGTTGCCTCTGCGCTGACCAAAACGTGAAGCACAAAACACCAGTAATATCGGTGAGCGGAGCGAGCCGCGACTTTTTTGTTGTAGCATAGCAGCGTCCAAGTCCAACGACTGTATGTATATAGGTAGGCTGTGGTATACTACAGAGGTCCACACTAAGGGGGCCACAGCAGGCGGCGCCAGCAGCGGGGTACCTAGTTAGTACTAGGTACTATTAGGTACACTAGTTAGCTAGGTCTAGAACAGCGTGTGAGAAATCTATAACCCTCACCTACATAGTTGTGCGAGTTGTGACGCGCTGTTTATGGGTTTGCTGTAGCTAGCGAGGTGGACAACTGTCAACAGCATTATTTGAAATTGAAACCAACACGGCTGAATATTATACTCCAACGAAACTCAAGACACAAATAAAATAAAATAAATAAAATTAGCCTTTATTTCCTACTTCTTATGTAATAATAATAACTATCTATTTACAAACTTTGTTAAGTGCCTTTTTTGGCGTAGGCCTCCCGCAGCTCCTTCCAAACTTTTCTATTTCTGGCCTTTGTCATCCAGATCAAGGCACCAAACTCAAGACACTACGTTTGTAAAATATCACCCCTCATAATGTTTTGTTGTTGATTTTTGACAGAATTTGCACTAGGTACTTGTCGATTTGAAGGTCCTACAATGCTGACAATTAGTTTTCGAGATCGACGCCAAAAAGAGAATTTTGGATTTTGTGTTGTGAGTTGTTTACAAGCATTGAACCTTGAGAATGGCTTGATACGAATGGTAGGCGTACCAAAACAACTGTTTAGTCAAGAAGCTGCAGAATTCAGAAATATTATGTAAGCCAAATGTTATTGAGTATTTTCTATTTTCTAAAATTCTTAAGCACATTTTACTACGAACTTCTCCTACAAGTTCCTTTAGAAAGTTGACCTACGTCCAACGATCTCATTCCTTTTGAAAGATGGTTCATCATCACCATCGTAGCCTTTACATCCACGAAGGATGATTTATGTAGTGTTCGTTTTTCGGCAATTACGTAGAGATGGTTCTAAGACGATATTTTATACCTTCCTATAAAATACTTTAGCCTTGCCTACTGTCATATTATGTGAAAAGGTAAGATAAGATAGTAGATCACTGATAAGAAGATAAACGCTGATATTTCCCACGCACCGAAAAGGCCACGAAAATGTAACTGATTATGATTGATTGATTTTTTCGATTTTTACCTCTAACATGCTTTAGAGAAGAAAGATTTAGCAAGGAGACTCCAACAAAATGTTTTCATATAGTTTAGTAGCTTCTGGACGCACTTTACCGGGATAAACTTGGGGTATCGGGATAACCGGGACGACCGATGTGGCGCGGCGGGCGAAGGTCCGCCTGCGGCGCAGGAGGTTGCGGGTTCGATTCCCGCCTTGGGACAAATGTTTGTAAGATCTATAAATATTTGTTCCGGGTGTTCTGGTCGTTTCTATGTATAATAAAAAAATATCTATCTATGTAGTGTATTATATTATTTATATCAGTCATCTAGTACCCATAATACAAGCTCTGCTTAGCTTGGGGCTAGATGATGTTGTGTGGATTGTCCAGCATTATTTATTTTATTTATTTATTTATTATAAAAAGTAGCGTAACTGAGATAACTCTGCCAAATTTAACTATGACCCGTTCAACCGTTGTTAGGCGTGAAAACGCAACAGACAGAGATACTTTCGCTTGTATAATATTTAGTATGGATTATTGACTACTAAATGTTTTAAGACATTGTACGATGGCTTTTCTGAGTCATACAGTTAAAATTAACAAACAGGTTACGTAAGTAGAGGTAAAGCAAGGCTGTGTCACGTAAGGTCGCCTGATTCGCAAATGACCGAAGGGTTACTTACCGGCCAAGGGTATCGAGAAAATACTTTGGATCTAGAGAAATGTACTCTAGTCTAGAGTCTAGACTAGAGAAATGTACTCTAGTCTAGAGTCTAGAATATAGTACTTACATTTCATTTCTTCTTTCGAATTGTTTTTTATTCGAATTATTATAAAGTATTCTATGTTCCGTCTAACGAAAATTGGAGTACGTAAGTAAAACAATTTCACTAAAATAATTCGACTAAAAATCAATTCGAATAAAACATTTCGACTATAAAACAATTCGATGCGGCAGTCTAGTCTATAGTCAAGACCAGAGTCTGGTCTAGTCTAGAGTCTAGACTAGACTGCCTCATCGAATTGTTATAAGTACAAATAATAGGTATTATTGTGTTTAACTCGAATTTTCGTTAGATGGAACATAGACCCTCTTCCTTTTTTCAAAGTCGGTTAAAAATGACTTGTCCACAAGACAAAGAATCCTTCGCTCCATAACCCAACAATTTGCTACGCTTTCTCCTAACTTATTAACTTTCTGCTAACTCCATTAACAATATCTACCTTACCTACAATGTTGTTAGGTTGGTAACCCTATCATTCACAAAATAACAAGTGCTTGCTATAGAAAATGTCTTGCCCAATCATGGCACAAGAAAAAATTACGACTATACTTCATTGGTACACTTTAGTAACTATACTTCATTGGTTCCATAACATTGTATTGGCTTGACAGGTCTTGGCCTCTTTCCCAACCATTCCTAATAAATTGACAACCCTGTACGATTTGAGATATTTTAAACCTTATGTGTGTGTGTAATAGAACTGGTTTGTATTGTTAGGTTGGTATTATTATGGCACGTGCAAAAGCTCACGAAAGTTCTTGTATGTGACTTTATAAAGTTTAGAAAAATGAGCACAACCTTATAAGTTGGTACTTCTATGTTTGACGAATCATGGACGAATCAAATTGTATAGATTCGGACCGCGGGCCCTGACTTTGGACGACACCGCTGACACTAATACCACTACGGACCCTGACTCTGAAGTTCAGAGTCTCCACACATCTTCGGTGGTAGCATAGGTCACATAAGCTATTACTAACATTCTACATCAAGTTTGTCTATCTAATCTACCTAATATTACAAATGCGAGAGTTAATAAAAAAAATTGCCTTTAATCATCCCCATTTATAAAATACAATTTAACAATAATTATTTACTTTTAAACCAATGTGTTTTTTTATGATTAATTTACAAATTATTGTATTTTATTACCAATTATGAAAATAATAAATTCTAAACATGCAGTCATTCATTAAATTTTTATAGGGTTTATCCATTTCTGGATAAAGATGCGAAAGTTCCCTACTCAATATTACACATACGAGAGTTACCACATAATAATGATTACGATGAAGGTTTCGCAAAAATTACTGTATGGATCGGACTGATAGATAAATCTTATCTAATTTAGACTGGGATTATAAGCAAATTTTTACCGTGGTAAACACGTGTACCTAAAGCCGCGGGCTGAAGCTCGATTTGATACATATACATCTATATCTTTATATATATAATTCTTCTGTGAGTGTGTATGTCACTGAACTTCTCTCAAACGACTGGACCGATTTTGATGAAATTTTTTGTGTGTGTTCAAGGGGATCTGGGAATGGTTTAGATTCACAATTTTGTCCGCTAGACAGTGTTTTTTTAATTAATTTTTAATATTCTTTAGAATAGCAATCTCCTTTAAACGTTTCCATAGAAACAACGCGTGCGAAGCCGCGGGCATAAACTAGTGTATTATATAAAAATGAAACCCGTTTTCCTTGGTCACGGCAGCACGCGTGAGCGGCTGCACCGATTTCGCTAATTCTTTCTTTGTTGTGTTTGTTATAGTCAGGAGAAGGTTCTTATGAAAGAAAAATTAAAGAAGTTGGAAACATAAATTTGCAAGCGCGCGAAGCCGCGGGGCGCAGCTAGTTTAAAATATATTTGAAAGGATGATGATAAAATAAGTTGAATTGTAACAAACGATCTTTTCCGTACTAAAGACATCAACGCCCGCCCCGTGCTACAAAATGACAGGCAATGGACTCGAAAAAATTCCGACTTTTAGAACCTTCAAGAATAAAAATCTACAAGTTTAATTAACTAGTGATTTTATCGGGTATTTATCGCGTGCCTTTTGTTATTATTTCCCCTACGTTTCTACCGCGTTACAGCGATCGTGGTCACGGGGTGACTAGATGCACTCGGAGTTACAGCCGAGAATTGACGACAGTATCCACGACTATCCTCAATTCGTCTTCAGAATCAGTATTTCCTCCTCCTGATGGCGGCTGCAATCCGAGTAAATCTAGTCGCCCCGTGACCACGATCGCTGTATCGATGAAACTTAGGGAAATAATAACAAATACGCGATAAATACCCGATAAAGTCATTAATTATGTTAACAAATTGCGAAAGCTTAAAAAGTTTAATAAGGTTATATCTTTCGTGTAGATGAAAATACATAAGTAGGTCTATCAATGATGAAGTTTAGTTAATTAATTCAGTATTTAGGCTACAGTCGGTAAGTGCCGTTACCGAGCGCAAGTTTAAAGTACTCTTTAATTTAATTTACTTACTAATAATAAAATAAAAAGTGGACTTAACTCTGTCTGTTGCTGCCATGTAGATAAAATCTTAATCTTATAAAATCTTATAAGAAACACGTTCTCATCATCATCATCAACCTAATTTTACTACATTACTAGGGTATGGTATGGTATTAGTCCACTGCTGGACATAGGCCTCCCCTAATGCGCGCCATAGAGCCCTGTCTTCAGCTCGCCGCATCCAGCATCTCCCTGCAGTACAGATCGTCATCCCACTTGGTCGGAGGGCGTCTTACGCTACGTTTGCCGAGTCGCGGTCTCCACTCAAGAACACGCTCACCTCAGCGATTGTCGTTTCTTCGCGAGATATGGCCGGCCCACTGCTCGGCTTGCCACATCCGGCATCTGCCTGCAGTCTTTCGAAGGTCATCATCACACCTGGCTGGAGGGCGTCCTGCACTACGTTTGCCGATTCACGGTCTCCACTCAGGAACACCTGCCCGCCTGCACTGCACCCAAGTGTACAGTGAATTTGATACCAACTATTTATGGAAGTCACAAAACTATAATGAGCAGGTGAATACGCTAATATAATCATGACTCAATCTACTTAGCACACAGTAGTCAAAGTGCCTTAAATGGAGTTGTGGTCCTTCGAGCCGATCATTTGCATTTTGCACACGCTAACTTTACACTAGAGACAATCTCGGTGAGATTGTTGTCTGTAATTCATGTTGCTGTCACACCTTACCTCAACAGCCAATATTGGTCCACTGCTGGACGCAGACCTCCCCCTGATAAGCACCTTATGGGCCCCGATAAGGGCCTATAATTCCCACGCTGGGCATGCGTGTTGGGGATCGCAGATCGGTGGTATAATTGGCTAGTGTCCTAAAAAATTCGAATAAGTCCGTCAGTTAGATTATCAGAAGATATTGGACACGTATTTTTTCTTAACAAACACCGATGAAGATTATAGCCAGTTAAAGTTCCGCGTGGCGTCATACCTTACAATTTTTAGTATGGTCTAGCATCCACTTCCAAACTTTGATGCGCTTTATTTATAACATTTTTTGGTTGAATGAAAAAAAAATTGTTTTCAAATAATGACATCATCCGTCGGGCTTTTGCCAGCGTCAGTGTGGCAGCTACCCTCGAACCACGTGGCCTTATGCGAGATGATGGTAAAATACCTGATGGTATGACTCTGATTCCCTGGAAGATGGGTCGGCCTTTATTTTGGGATGCCACGTGTGTAGATACCCTAGCGCCTTCACATCTTGCAGGGACATCGGTAAGGGCCGGTTCTGCAGCAACATCAGCGGAGTGCCTTAAACGGCGAAAGTACACTAACCTGGACCTCCATCACCTATTTGAACCGTTTGGAGTTGAAACCCTAGGTCCTTGGGGTCCTGGGGCACACGCAATTTATAAAAATCTTACCAAACTTCTAATCCACAGATGATCGGAATGCTGGCTTCTATTTCGGCCAACGAATTAGCATTGCCATTCAACGTAGCAATGCTGCTAGCATTCTGGGCACTCTGCCTTCTGGCGACGGCTTAGATTTTTAAGAAATAGATATAAGTGTATGTACTTATATACTAGTTCTAATTGTTTTATTCTTGTTATTATAGTGCGTAAGCCTCACACTCTGGCTAATTTCTAATTTCTAAGAAATCAAATAATATCGCAAAAATACACACAGTCCCGTCAAAGTCGAAACTTTTTGCCATATTATTTCGTTCTTTAGAAATAAGAAAATTCAGTTGCAAGATTGGCCCCAGTCATACATAATTACATACATACCTAACCAGCTAACAGGCAGGGCAAGTTAAATAAAAACCAGTAAAAAGTAGAGGCGTTTAAAAAATCCATGCAAACAACGCAATCAAAGCTCTAAAATGAAAATGGTTCGCTCAGATATAATTAATTGTCTAGCTAATACTATATACCTTAGCTCTAATTTTACTGTTTATCATCCGTGTAACTTGGCTTTTTATAGTTCAAAAACCTTATAAAGTGGGTAGGTATAGGTATCTATGAAGAAGAAAAAATCACATTCAATAATATAAAAGTGAAAGTTTGTAAGTTTGCCTCTCGATGTCTACTTCTTCACGCTCAAACGGCTAAACACATTCGAATGTAATATAATAATGTATAGCAATATAATATATAGCTATGTCCCGGAAAAGTGTATTGTTCTCGTGGGATGATCAAATAATTCAAATAATAATATGTTTGTTACTCGTTCGTTCATAACGCAAGTAACACCGCAGGGCGCAGCTAGTAAACCATTATAATTTACAAACTTTTTACGCTCTGTCGATTTTAATTCTTACTCCACTTAGGTACCTAAAGTATATTGTTCTTGGAATAAACTATGCTAATTTATTAATCATATTAAAGGCACATACCCCTACGTGGTGTGGTGAGGTTTAATTGTAGTTACAACAATTTATCGAAAATTTGCAGAATGTTGTCTTCAATACAGGTATTATTTAATTTGCGAAAATTAAGCATCCCTATTAAAATGTTTGTGTACGGTTTAGAATTCACGCGCCAAAGAAAAAATAGATACAAGTGATATCTCACTACACGCGTGATATTTCGTGATAATTTCCGAAACCTAAAATGTGAAACAGAGTTATTTTAGTTTTCTAGAAAATTATAGGAAGGAGGCTCTAAACGTCTTATAGAGGCACTTTTGTAAAACCATCATAGAATAATCAGATAGGTATAGGTATAGGTACTTACCTATAATATTGACTCGACCCAAATAAAACTAAAATAAACCATCAACATTTCAACTAGGTCATAAAATCAATCAATGCATCAACCACGATCATGACTCTACGAGAATGATGTTGATTCTCCATATAAAGGTGGTGCCTTATCCGTCACATCATGCCCTTAACTAAACTATCTGCTAAGCTAAAACCGACTTTACTGTTTCGTGAAAGGGTTCAAGCTAATAGAAGAAAATATTAGATACAGCATGTTCTGTTTTATTTGGTTTCTATTCTACGGTATAAATACGTAAATTATGTTAAGTATTTTCCTTTATGTACATTGTAACGCACTAGTTTTAAACCGTAATGTTAATAATATATAAGTAATACATTCCTTTAAAAAAATTTGTAAAACTACAAAAATCGAAATTTCGTTTTCGTTGTCGTGCAAAACCAAACCAACTCTGATGCTGATTGCACAAGATTAGCGTTTGCACGAAAACGAAGCAGAATCTTCGATTTCGTTTTTAAGAGTACGGGCCCAGCTCTTGCCGGGAATCGAACCGTCGCCGTCGCCGTCGTCGGCGTTAAAAGGGGTTTGAAGATATTTCTATAAAGGGTGGCTCTAACATCGGTCACAATAAAAGTTGTGTATTTAGATAGAGGACACTCAAAAAAATTAAAATTATCTGACTCGTCAAAGGGGTTTGAAGATTTTGGTCCTTTGGTTTATGAGCGTATTTTGTTTGAGGCAGGGCTTGAAAGCGGTTAAGGTATAGGGTTAAGCTAGCGGTAAAAAATTGCGATAGCGTTTTGATTTAAAGGTAGACCTATACCGGTATATCATTACGGTTACGCTACTGGTATAACATAACGGTACTATTATTTTAAAGGTACCTGTAGCTACCTGTATTTTTCTAGTACCGTAACCTAATTCATTTCGGTACCGGAAAACGCGTGAGTAAACAACGCTAGTGCTCTGTTTACAGTTCGCTCGATAGGAATGCAACTTGCCTTGTCGAACGAGGCACTCACACACACTTCTTAATGCACAACTATGACGTCGCGGTCGTTTTTATATTCGTCAATTCGGCTTCTTTCCTTGTAAAAGGGAAGCATGGGAAGAATGCGAAAATATGCTTTTTATTGTTTCTTTTCATCCAGCGCGGAGACCAGATTGTCAATACTAAGTGCCAAATAAGAATTCAAATTAAAAGAAAATATATTTATTCTGATAGTGCAGGTATAAGAATAAATACAGGTTAGCTTATCTAACTGGAGCAACATACACAACATACAAATTATTAAAAAAGATATATGAATAAATTGCTTAAAACTATCATGCCTGAGTAAGTAATATAT
Source organism: Eupithecia subfuscata (assembly GCA_963564075.1). Lineage (NCBI taxonomy): Eukaryota > Metazoa > Arthropoda > Insecta > Lepidoptera > Geometridae > Eupithecia > Eupithecia subfuscata. Next base: position 14,210,695 of record OY751106.1, read on the forward strand.
TTTTGGTCTGGCCGAGTGTGTTGATTAGTGCCGTCCGCCTGCGCATCAGTAGAGGTTCATGCTTACCTGCATGTTGCGAGGTTGCGAGTAACCCCACAACGCTGATTCTCAGCATGCACCATGGTGACGATGACGTACGAAACTGAAAGCACTGTTAAATTTAAGGTGATGGCAACTTGTGTTTAAAAGTCTATATAGATTTAAAGTTCAAAACTAACCAAATAAGCATATTAAATAATGCTTGGACACCAAAACAAAACAGGTAGGTACAGTTAATAATGTTAATAAATAATAATTAATACGTACGTAAAATTGGTAAATAAACGGGTTTAATTTCATTTAATGCCATGCATTGTCCAGCATATTTTTTATTATTATTAGTCATTTGTAAAGCAAGCTCTTCCTACTCAAGCCATAGCGCGTAGTGAGTTTTTAACACTCTCAATGCCCGCCCGTCATTCGTGTTCGTGTTCGTGTGCCACTAAGTCTGCAGTTGATGTGTGTGCGTGTGCAGTGTGTGTGTGGTGCATGTTTGTGTGTGAGGGTGTGTGTGGGTGTATCGTTTTTAGATTGCATGTTTTGTTCTGAATAGGTATCTGTAATAATTAATAGGGGCCGTCAATTAATCACGTGATGTTTTTTAGTATTTTTAATACTCGTTATACCGGTATTTATACCGGTTATACCGATATTTATACCACAAATAATAATGATTAAAACGACATTTATACCGGTATTTATACCGGTATTCATACCGATATTTATAACAAAATTTATTTTTGGTAATGATACTGGTTATACGGGTATTTATACCGGTAACAATACCGGTTATACCGTAATTCATACCGGTTATACCGGTATTTATACCAGTAATAATTATGGTTAAAACGATATTTATACCGGTATTTATTAAAACGATATTTATACCGGAATTCATACCGGTACTTATACCGGTATTCATACCGGTATTTATACCGATATTTATACCGGTATTTATTTTTGGTAATAATACTGGTTATACCGGTATTTATACCGGTTATACCGATATTTATACCAGTAATAATAATGGTTAAAACGACATTTACATTTATTTATGGTAATATACTGGTGTATAGGTTTTTCGGTTATACTGGTACCAGTTATAAGTTTTCCGGTACCAAAACAGGTACCGGTTATACCGGTACTAAAATCGGTGTTTTTTTCAGTTGTTGCAGGGCTAGAAGGCGGTATAGGTATAGGGTTAAGCTAGCGGTAAAAAATTAAGGTACTGTTTTGATATAAAGGTAGACTTATACCGGTTCATAATTACGATATCGCTACAGGTATAAAAAAACGGTACCATTATTTTACTAGTACCGTAACGTTATTTATTTCGGTACCGAAAACGTAGAACTTATACCGAACGGTAGACTTATACCGGTTCATAATTACGATATCGCTTCAGGTATAAAAAAACGGTACCATTATTTTACTGGTACCGTAACGTTATTTATTTCGGTACCGAAAACGTAGAACTTATACCGAACGGTAGACTTATACCGGTTCATAATTACGATATCGCAACAGGTATAAAAAAACGGTACCATTATTTTACTGGTACCGTAACGATATTTATTTCGGTACCGAAAACGGAGTAAATGAGATGCGAGTGCTACGTTTGCACTTCGCTCGACTGACAAGCAGCGTTGCCACCTTGGTGATTTTATCACTTTATCTAGTGATTTTTTGGAGTACGTTAGTGATATTCTGAAAAAAATCACTGAAATATTATTTTAATGATTTTTAGTGATATTTGTCGAATCTAGGCATGTGTCGTTCGATCATTCACAAAGATCGATATCAATCACGACCCGTTATGAAAATGATCCGGGTCATGACCCGATCATTTGAATGATTGTTTTTACCGGCGGCCTATCATCGCCTTACTTCGATTTTTCGTTTCATTTCGGTCTTTTAGATTTTAAAAAATTTTAAATAAAATTTAATAGATTTTTAAATAGATTTTATATAATTTTTAAATAAATAAATTATTACAAAACTATTAAAGACATGGAAAAACTTGAGAGGTGTCAAGGGACACCCGGATGGAACGAAGTTCATTTCGATTAATAGTGGGCGTGGGAGTCACAGCACGGCGAGCGAAGCAAGCCGTGCTGTTCCCCTATACTAGACACATCTTTATCAACGATCTGATTCAGCGTCTGTCTTGCGATTGTCTTTTGTATGCAGATGACCTTAAAATATATAAAGCCATTTCTAATGTTGACGACTGTCAATCTCTCCAAAAAGACATTGAGACAGTAGCTGAATGGTGTGGTGACAATCAAATGTCCTTAAATATTGATAAATGTTTTATAATTACATTCACTAACAAGGTCCATAAAATGACAAACAACTATCACATCAATGGCCATATACTAAATAGGTCGAATGTGGTTAGAGACTTGGGGATACTGTTCGATGAGAAACTATCTTTTCGCGAGCACACTCAACACATAACTTCTAAAGCCAACCAACTGTTAGGATTTATTCTAAGATCTACAAAAGGCTTTAGAAAGCCACACAGTTTCCTATATCTTTTTTACGCATTGGTGAGAATTTCCTGGAATATGGTAGCCCAATATGGTCACCGTACTACAGTGTTCATATTAATGCTGTTGAAAGGATTCAGAAGAAATGCCTTAGAATGTTAAGTTTTCGTCATCGCCCAGGTCGATCTGATTTAACATACGAAAAGAGGCTAAAAATATTTAATGTGACTTCACTTGAAACCCGTCGTGCATATTTTGATCTACGAAATAATTCATTCATTATCGATTCCCCGGACCTACTATTTCAATTTTGCATGAATACGAAATTTAGTGCAAGAAGGTCAAATAAGAGCAATCTTTTTGCGTTACGCACTTCCGTCCTCCATGCTGGCGCACTCAACCTGGAGATGGAATGAAATAGGGTACTGCCAGGTCTTATAGCTAGGCAGTGTGCGTACACGCGTACTATGCGTCAACTCTGTGCATGTGCACTAGGTAGATGTTGCCTGGCTGTGGAATTGGTTGTGCTGTTTAAATTTAATTTTCTCACCAGTGTCTTTTACTAACTAGATTTACTACTGTTTATTGTAAGTTTATTTAGTACGAATAATAATATTAATTATACTTAGTCGTACACACATATTTTTACGCTACAATGTAGATTAAAACTATTTTTTGTACGTTAATTTTAGCTGGCATTGTAATGTGTTTTGTGTGTTAAATAAAAAAATAAAATAAACATGCCCCCCGTCACCAAATAAGTAATCCTCACCCTCTTGTTAGTCGAAAACGATACCCATATCAGATTTTTTGGTGGGGGAGGGAGTTCCGGGGGGGCACGCGGGGGTCACGCAATCCGACACACGCCTGCCGTTATCAAATTCGTAATCCTTACCCCCATGTTAGTCGAAAACGATACCCCATATCAGATTTTTTGGTGGAGGAGGGGCTTTTGGGGGGGCTGGGGGCACGGGGGTCACAGCACGGCTTGCTTCGCTCGCCGTGCGTTCGTCGTCGCTTCGGTTCTCCTCAGTTCTCGTCGTCAAAATGTGTCGTTACAACTTTTCGTGACAATTTTTTCCGTCTAGCCCCCTTTCACAACGCGCGATAAGGAACTTCGTTCCAAAAAGAACTGCAAGGGACATTATTATTATGTACCTTGCAGTTCCGAGTCTGTCAAACTGTTTTCTCTTGTGTGCTTCCCTTCTAAGGAATGTAGAAATATAAGGATTCTTGAATACATATTCAAGAATCCTTAGTATCCTAGTATGGTATAAGTGCGCGAGCTGCAAGCAGCTCGCGGCGCGGTGGCTCTGTGTACTGTTCGTTTTCAATTGTATACCCCTTTTCGTAACCTACACCCTGTATTTGATCGAAATCGATAACCAAGAGTGGGTTTTGCGATGAAAAAAATGTCAGCCATCTTGGATTTTGAAATGGACATTTTTTTTGTAATCTACGAGTTCGAGTTTGTCGAAAACGATACCCATATAAGTGGGTGTGGTGTCACACAGCACGTGTGCGTAGTGCACGCCAGTGACGTGTGTCGTATTGCGTTTCGCTTCGCTCACCACAATCCGACACACGCCCGCCGTCATCAAATTCGTAATCCTCACCCCCATGTTAGTCGAAAACGATACCCATATCAGATTTTTTGATGGGAAAGGGGGTTGAGGGGGACGGGGGGCGAGGGGGTTCACGGGGGGGCGGGGTCATAGCACGGCTCGCTTCGCTCGCCGTGCTGTAACCCGTGGATACGTTGCGCTCCTAAAAAGTTGCTCCGCCCTAAAAAGAGGTCAAAATATAGGCTAAAAAAGGCAAAATTTCAGTTTTTTATAAATAATGGGGGTGTAGAGGGGCGGGGGGCGAAATTTTTTTTTGAATTCAAAATGGTATCACTATTTCTACAAGACTGTGAAAAAAAAATTCTTCTATCTCACTTCGTTTGGGAGATATCAAAAGGGGGGGGGTAAAAATTGGGACGGGAGGGGGGGTGTTTTTTTTTTCTTCCAACTCGAAAAAAAACTTTCTTTACGATCCCGCAATCGGAACTCCTCTATCACGTCGGCATCCGGTAGCACTCTCAAAAGGGGGGTCCTGGGGGGAGAGGGGGGATAATTTTTTTTTTGAAATGGAAATCACTCGTACCCCTCTATACGAATCCTTAAAAATTTTTAATCCAAATCACTCCGTTGAAAAGAAGGGGGGAGGGGTGGGCTCTGGGGGGGGGGGAAATCTCATAAAGTCGGGATTTTCCCCGACTCACCCCACTCCCCCTACACGTTTCCGTAAAAAAAAACATACCTTCCCATCCACCAACAGGGAGAACAATCGTGTCAATCAGTGAGTGAGTCAGTCAGTCAGTGGTAATCTACATACGCCCGTATATACGGGCGCGCATGCAAGGTTTTATGTTATTCATTTCCTCATTTAAGAGCAAGACAAATATGTCATTCCTTCGGTCCTTTTCGTCTCGTTTGATGGCTAAGCAGTGGGAACATTCAGGTGGATGATTTCCTTTTTCCGTAACTTTATCCAATTTAGGCACTTTAGGATAAAGTACGGAGGGAGAGCCCTGTTCCTCAGTTTCTCCTAATAAAACATCTGGCGAGTGTTGGCGCTGCATTGTTGATCCTAAAATAAACCATAAAATTGTTTTATATATTTTTTTTTATAATAATTTGAGTAGATCTCAGCCTACTACGACGACCGATGTGGCGCGGCGGGCGCAGGTCCGCCTGTGACGTAGAAGGTTGCGGGTTCGATTCCCGCCTTGGGACAAATGTTTGTACGATCTATAAATATTTGTTCCGGGTGTTCTGGTTGTTTCAGTAGTGTAGAAAAAATATTTATCTATGTAATGTATTATATTATGTATATCAGTCATCTAGTACCCATAACACAAGCTCTGCTTAGCTTGGGTCCAGCATTATTTATTTATTTATTTACTACAGCGTGGCTACCTCCCACGTAGGCTTTATTAGAGTTTAGTCAAAGCCTCGCGACTAGCTATTGTCAAAGCAATCCGCTAAGCTTACATCGATTATTTATATCTACCTACTTCTTAACAATAGTAGCTATCACCTATAAAGCTTTTATTAAATATATAATAGTACAAAAACTAGGTGATTTGCGTAAAGTAGGTACTATTGTATTTTTTTATTAGGTAGGTAGGTACTTACTTTTTTTGCTATCCATCTTTTTCTTTCCTGTAAGTGCCGTCCGCAAACTACGTACCTACACCTACACTTCAAACGCTATGGAATATAATTGATAAATACTTGGCTCAGCTTAGCAAACGGTAATTCGAATCAGCACTTATATATATAGCACTTATTTAAAACTTCGAAACGCAGGAGTCGCACGACTGTCCGGTCTCACTGGCTCGACTAGAACGGAACTGTCTAGAAAGAATCTGCAGCTGAGCCGAGAGCTATTTATAGTTTACTCATTTATATATTATTTATATATTTATATACCCATCAGGTACTTCTGTTTAAAAATAACGCTACCACTAAAAATAAAGCTATCGCTATTTTTCGCTATCGAAACATAACGGTACCGTTATAAAAGGATATCGTAATATAAAGGTATGACGTCATACCCTTAACCTTTTCATACCGGTATTTTCGGGTTATTCAAGCCCTGGTTTGAGGGATAACTTCTGGACCCGTACCGATTCAAATTCCTTTATTGTACATAATTGTGATTATTTTATCTAATATTCTTGGCACCTGAAACACAGGATTACCTAGTTCAGGCTAATTTTGAGGGTTTCGAAGATCAGATACATTTCAAAACAGTTTTTGAAATTTCTGTAGGTCTCTTAATTTTTGAAATATTTTGAAAAAAGTAAAAAATTTACCTAATCTGCGAATTACCTATGCAGAGCGATCTAAAATCCAAAATCTGAAATGTAGGTTATTACCAACCTATTTTTAGGTATTGATGAAATAGCGATATCTCTTACCCCATATAGGTACCTTATACCTTTAGTACATATTTGTATACTTAATTGACAAACGTTCGAAACCCTCGGCGCGCGAGTTACACTCACACTTGACGGATCTTGTTTATACCTACTTAGCTGTATTTATTTGCTTAGTGCACTTTTGTAATGTCTAGAGTTTCTTTGAATTTTTATTTTACTTTTTTTTATACCTACCTACTACTCAAATCAAACTCGCCAAAAAGCTAATTTTATATTTTCGTGGAGAACGGCTTCAATAGCTTGAGTTTAGTTAGGGTACTTCCTAGAACATATCTCTTCATTGATGGTGTATGTTACTTGAACTAATTGGTTATTTTATGAGAATAGCCGTTTAACTTATCAACAGACTTGATAGACGAAAACAATACTTATCAGAGTAAGTTACGACTGAAAATCGCTCGTTTCATTCAACGATGAACCTAGTTAAAGATTATTATAAAATTCTCACAAAAACGGTTATAATGGTGGCTAAGAGCTAATTTAATTGGTAATTTATAATATTTCCTCGAGTTTCATTGATAAATTTTCATTGCAACGTTTTTAGAACATTCTCGGCGCCTGCGACTCGCTGGTAGTCGTTTTCATTTCCTGTTTCTTTTTAAAGACTAATTGATCGTTTTCAATTAAGTAGAGATACCTATGTAGGTAGGTATGCTTGTGTAATGAAATCCTGTTTTTACTGTAGGTACTTTAGGTAGGCTATCCTATACCTATATCTACACTTATCAAAAAACAATAAAGCTTGGTAAGTACTTTAGTTTTTATTTTAGCCCCCGTCACGTCATCCCACAGCTGGGGAAACGGGCAAACAAAAAAGAAAAATATTATTGCAGTATTTTCTGCAGAATCTTACCTGATGCCTGGGCACTTATCTATGTAGGTATTTATTTACAAGTTCAAAGAATACAAAAAACTTGTTTTATCGTGTTGGTGTTGGCAATTTGGCTTCGATGTTTGTTCCGGAGAAATAATCCATTCCTAGAGTCAAAGAATAGAATTACAAAACATACAAAAATTCTATAAAAAGTATCTAGGTACAGTTTATAAAGCACAAAATAAGAATGGACGGCTTTATCACTTAGGAGCGATCTCTTCCAAACAACCTTTGGACGAATAAAATTATGAGAGTGTAAGAAAGGGGGATTTACTTACACAAGCTAATAGGTATATACCTAAAAGATATACCAACAATTGCTTGAGTAGAGGCATGTGGCATGGTAGAGTTTTCAAACTCTACATATGAACTGGCTTAATAATAATAAAATAAAACGTCAAGTGCGAGTCAGACCTTGTGTCTTGCCTAGGGCTTGCATTCGAATATTCGAATATTCGAATAATTCGAATATTAATTCAGTTCGAATATTCGAATACTGAAATTGCAATATTCGAATATTCGATTCAAATCAATATCACCAATTTCAGAACTCCGATGTGCATAAAATGCCACTTATAAGTTCACGAGATATTTAGAGAGTTTACGTTGTTCTGGTTTTTTTTTTTTTTATTTGCTTTTGGTGGCTTTCGTATCACTGCGGCCATGATAGGCCTATTGTGATCGCCACTTTGTGTGTTCAACCTCGAAGCAGCGGCGTTCACAGTTCGCCGCTAACCCTTGCAGCTGCTAGGAACTGTAGGATTTTCTTCGGGGTGGAGTCTTTTAGCTCGTCTGGACTAAGCAGGTGCTTGCCCAGATGGATGCTACGTTTTTGCATCAGTGCTCCGCACTCTCCTAGAAGATGTAGAGGCGTTTCCTCCACCTCCTCACAGAACCTGCAGGATTGTGTGTCGCTTAGCCCTAATTTTAACATGTGCTTGTTGAGGCGACAGTGTCCAGTTAGGGCTCTTGTCATGATGCGAAGGTTGCTTCTGCTTAGCGCTAGGATTCGGTTGGTGCACCGCTTATCGAAGGCTTTTATCAATGATTTTGAGTGGCTCATACCCGAGGAAATCCTCCAGAGCTTGGAAGATTCCTCCAGCAGGAATCCAAGAGAGTTCTGAGAGCTAGGCTTTTCGGTATGCCACAGAACGGCACTCGTTGCCGTTGACTCCCGCGTGCCCCGGTACCCATCTTAGGACGACTCTGTTGTTCGAGCCCAGCGCGTTTAGGCGTGACAGACAGTCCTCGACTAGCCTGGACGTGATAACCTTCGAGTCCAGTGCTAGGAGGGCCACCTGGCTGTCAGAGTTGATGTAGATAGTTTGATTGGTGTAGCGCTTTCCCAGATTTATATCGGCACATTCTAAAATGGCGAATACCTCTGCTTGGAAGATGGAGGCGTGGTTACCCGGGTTTATGCTTTTGCCAAACCTGGGTCGCTCTCCATACACTCCACAGCCTACATCCAGTCCCATTTTGGAACCATCCGTGTACCAGATTAGGCACCCGTCCTTGCAGAGTGGCTCACTGTTTAGCCAGTCTTCTCTGGAAGGAAGTTCCACTGTGTAGTGTTTTTCAAACACATGTCGTGGGAGCCTGACATCAGGTGTCATACTCAAGATGGGCGATTCCAGAGTTGAGTCTTGTAGAGATCTCAGTTTCTGGGAGAGCCAGTTCCTTCTGCCCAGTATGCTGGCCCTATACATGCTGGTCTTTGCCTCCTTATGTATATACAAGCTGAGCGGAGGCAGTCCCAGCAATGCATTTAGTGCCAGTCCGGGGGAGGTGGACATGGCTCCCGTGGCTATAAGACAGGCAGTCCTTTGTAGGCTGTTTAGTTTGTTGGTTGCGGTCGACTGGAGGGCTTTGTCGTACCATACCATGGAGGCGTAAGTGATAATCGGCCTCACAATGGCAGTGTACAGCCACAGGGCAATCCTGGGGTTGACGCCCCAGTTGTTGCCCATTAGTCTGCCGCTTGCTCCTAGTGCCATCTTAGCTTTTTGCAAGACGTTGGCTAGGTGTGTGTTCCACGTCAGTTTTTGGTCGATGGTAACGCCCAAGTATTTTACTTCTGTAGAAAAGGTTATGATTTTACCGTTAAGTTTAGGCTTCACAAGCTTGTCTAGCCTTCGCTAATTGGTAAAGGGTATAATCACGGTTTTGTCAGCGTTGACTGAGAGTTCACTGCCACTGCACCAGTCGCTGACAGCGTTGAGAGCTCGCTGCATGATGTTGGAATAAAGATGTTGTTCTGGTTAACAAAATGACAAAGTTATAGGGTTCCCGAGTCGGAGACAGTCGGGAGTGCCGCGTGCGACTGCGTAGGGCATGCGCGTATTCTATTCGTATTCTTTTTTCGGAAAAGGATAATCGAAGTTTTGTTTTCGTTGTCGTGCAAAACCAATTTTTTAAGTCGATTGCATAAGATTAGCGTTTGCACGAAAACGAATCAGAAACTTCGATTTTGGTTTTTTACGTGATAACGTCTTACAATTCGATAGAGCCGGCTGCACGCACGAAAAAACATGACGTCATGCGGCGTTACCTCGCTCTGAGGCGTTCCATGTAAGGGTTGAAGTGCAAGCGAGAGCGCTCGACATCCGTCTCTCTCCTACTTGAGTGAGCGATGCGTCGTTCTTAAGACGTTGTCACGTTCAACTATCGTCAGTAAACCGAGTTTACAGACAACCAATTTTTGCTTAAAGGCGTACTTCCTCCAAAAAAAGGCAAAAATCCAGTTTTAAATATCTAGTTTTAAATAGCTTTAGTAATACCTAAGTAAATTCACAGAAATATATCTGTTTTTCTGAGAGTAAATTAATTATTGAAAAAAATTAGTGCTCTCGAGTTCTACTGTTCGTAGAACTACTACTTACTAGGATGTTGTTGAAAAACCAACTCACCTAAATTTTAAAGACTGTTTTTACTAAGAATGCGTGAAAATCGCCAATGTCTCGTTACAACCTTTTGTCAATTTGGTAATTTTAATTTGTTCGTGCAAATAACACATAAAAGAATAAAAAAACATGTGATTTTAATAATAATATAGTTTGTTTCTATTATTCGAATAATATTCGAATATTCGAATAGTACCCGAAAAAAAATTCGAATATTCGAATATCAAAATTTTCGAATATTTGCAAGCCCTAGTCTTGCCATATATCATGAACATGATACTTATCAAAAACGTCAACGGAAAGTAAGAACCCTATAGGGTCTATCACTATTTCGCTAACTGTACTGTAGCAGTTTAAAAGTAGTCAGTGACAAACTTACCCTAAAAATATTAAAATAATTTGAGCGATGACAAAGTTACACTAAATTTTTACGATGACAATTTTACCCGGTGACATTTTTACCCTAAGCCGTTTTTTTGGTCCATGGCGAGAGTCAATTTTTTTTGTGAATAAACTACAAATTTACGGTTTTCGGATAAGTATTTCCCTTTGTTTGTGCTATACGACCTTGTTTCATACCAAATTTTATGATTCTAGGTCAACGGGAACCCTATGTTTTGTGTGCATGTTTCCCTTGGAAATTTCAAAATATATGGACATAAACGGCTGTAACTTTTGATTGCATTGACTTAAAACTTTTTCTTATATTGAGGTTCCAAGAAGTTACAGACTTGAGTATTGGATGTTAATTTCAACTCGATAAGTACCTTTACACGTTCCTGAGAAAAGGGGGTTGACAGACGGACAGACAGACAGACGGACAACAAAGTGATCCTTTAGGGGTTCCTTTTTCCTTTTGAGGTACGGAACCCTAATAATTATTTATAGTTACTAGTTAGTATGGAAGATGTCTATCAGCAATGAAGGTAGGTACCTACCTACCTACGTAACATACGCAAGCGTGACCTAACTTCCAAAGTATGTAGGTAGGAAGTTGGTAAAGCCAATGAACAAACCTTATTCCCCCATATCGCTGGTTCCCACGTGTAGCGTTGATCCCAATTAAATAATTACACCCAGACGTATCGATGAAAGCATAATAGACCATCTAGTTAAACTATAATTGTTTGGTCCAATTATTTAATAGATAAGTTGTTTAGTTTTTGTTCTCTTTGTAATAACTATTATCTTATCAAATATCAAAGTGCTTTATTTCCTTTAGACCTTACAGGAATCTTGGACACGTCACAAAATTCAAATTACCTACAAACCAAAGCCAAAAAAGGGTTCCTTACCTTCATTACTCTTCGCACGGAAGCTTGCGGTTTCGATTCCTCGGGACAAATGTTTGTACGATCTGCAGATATTTGATCAGGGTGTTCTGGATGTTTTCTGTAAGTAAAACCATAGTAAAACCACAGCCTACCTATACTGTGGTAAAACAAGGTGATCACTTCGATCTTTTGTTCACTTCAATCTTTTTAATGTAGGTAAAGAAGCGAACTAGAAACCATTAGTTTGGTAGGTTGTTAGTTTTCGAGCTGGATTTGTGATTGTATTACGAGGAAACTACAATAACGACGCTTGAGGATTTTCAGTTAGATGTTGTAGATCAAGAATTTATAGGGTATCGACAAGAGAGAGAGAGAAAAAAGATGTGTTTAAGGTACCTACCTCAAATGTTATGTAAATAAAAAAAACAAAGAAAACCCAACAAGGTTTTTGCTATGCGTAAGCCACACTCGAGTGCTCGAGGTCATTTCTAAAGAATCAAAAACTCGAGAAGCCAAACAGCCACGGTGTAAATAAATGGATCAGGGTGACTTCTGGAACTCTTGTCCAAAAGTGTGTCTTCTCTCTGAGGGACCAGGGGATTTCTGGACAAAAACTCCAGAAGATCCCCTTCTCATGGGATTGTGTAAGGGAATTATTGGAATAAGCCATTTCAAATGATCTAGCACCGAAACACAGAAACATCGCGTAACAGAAGTCGCACGTTGCACGTAACGTTTTTATTCCCTGAAAAATATATGCACTTCCAAAAAGAAGTAAAACCATGGAGCGTGTTACTCACTAAAAATAAAGATTCCAAATAAAGATAAAGTTCTATTTTCGTCGCAACCAACGCAAGTCTGCCGAGTCAACCGAGTGCTACCCGATATTTTTAACCGAATTCGAAAAAGGAGAAGGTTCTATGTTCGGCTGTACGTATGTTCATCGATTTCTCCGTCAATTATGGCCGATAAAAAAAAATATTAGCTATAGTATAGTAGATAATGATCCCGTTGTGGTCCTATAAAAAATTATACCCACGGGATTTAGTATTTCTCAAAAACTTGCAAAACTTAAAAAACAGTGTAAAAACTAAAGATTTTGAAGATTTTTAGTTTGTTAATAATAATCAAATTATTTCCACACTCTATCCACACCGACGACGTCACAAATATTAATATTCATAGTAATATTTATTTTCTCGTAATCTCCTCCAATAAACGAAAAACAAAATAGATCGCACAAGCTGTTAAAAAAAATCTATACGTATAAGTGCCGCCCATTGTACTTGTGTCTTACTTATCTAATGTAATGACTCTTGTTGGGGCACACGCAATTTATAAAGATCTTACCAAACTTCTTATACCTAGAGTCCACGGGTGATCGGAATGCTGGCTTTTATTTCGGTCAACGAATTAGCATTGCCATTCAACGTGGCAATGCTGCTAGCATTCTGGGCACTCTGCCTTCTGGTGACGGCTTAGATTTTTAAGAAATAGATATACTTACTTGTATGTACTAGTTGTTATTGTTTTATTCTGTTAATGTAATGTTCTATGGGCTAAATAAATGTATAAAACTAAATGTCTCTTGTACCTATTGTATTTTTGTTGGTGTACAGTACAATAAAGTATTTTGTATTGTATTACACTGATGTTTGACTGATGTATGACGATGTTTCAATTATTGTTTGCTAACCGCAAACAATAATTGAAACATCGAATCATTGATGATGAATCGCGTAGGCGGTGTCGTCGCTTCCGAGACCTCCAAGAAGCACATAATATTTCTATTTATGGCAATAAACAAGAAAGCAAAAATAGGCTGACAGTAAGTCGATAATATAAGAAGAGACTCATTATTTTTATTCGAAGTATAAAGTAGGTAGGAGAGGTACTCGGTCTGACCTCAGATGAATCACGCGACCTGCTATCCAGCCTCCCTGACCACATATACATTGAACTTGTCGAAATTTGGACAAAATTACAGGCGCTACCTACCTAATTTTTTACACGTTTATTTAAACAATCCTAATCATCATCATCATCAGCCTACCTTTTTTTATTAACCTGAGATAAATGCGCAAGCATATCGTACTGCCACGGAGAGACAGTACTATGATGTGGGACTCTAACACCACTAAAACCCTCAGGGTGCATCATCTGTCTACCTATTAGTCCACAGCTGAATATAGGGTTCCCATAATGAGCAGCGCCATAGCGCCCTGTGTTTAGCTTGCCGCATCCAGCATCTGCCTGCAGTCTTTAGCAGATCGTCATCCCACTTGGACGGAGGGCGTCCTACACTACGTTTGCCGAGTCGCGGTCTCCACTCAAGAACACGTTTACCCCAGCGGTTGTCGGTTCTTCGCGAGATATGGCCGTCCCACTGCCACTTCAGCTTGCTAATTCTTTGAGCTATGTCGATAACTTTAGTTCTCTGTCGGATGTATTCGTTACGAATCCTATCCTTCAGAGAGACTCCGAGCATAGCTCTTTCCATAGCTCGCTGAGCGACTTTGAACTGGTGTACCAGCCCTACCGTGAGTGTCCAGTCAACAAATCTAATCATCCTACCTTTTTATACGCTTTTTATTTTAGTAGATTGTTTTACTAAAATAAGAAAGAAAGAAAAGAAAGACTAAACCACCCTATAAAGCATATGCTTTAAAGTCTAGTTCGTTGAACGAGGTTCAAAGTTTTCCCAGTCTTACCAACGGACTACGGCGCCAGTCGGTTACAGCACAGATTTCATCTGCACATTATTTTGGGGGCTACAATAACTTGATCGCCATAAGAGGCGTCATTTATGCTCTTAAATCCTGACTTTTTACCATAATCTTTACATTTCTCTTAATTTGGAGCTATAAAGTGTCTATTGTTCCATTAAAACAAGCCCATGTTAGGCAGTTACAATCTTAACTGAGATGAAATCGGACTTGTAGTCCCAATTAAGTCAACTATTTTTGTTCTATTTTATTGTAAGTACCTAAGTAGGTAGGTACTTCAAAAAGAACCTAGGTAATAGATACTGGCCTATATTTTCGTAGCAAGTAAAGTTATTACCACAGAATTGTATCATACCGTACCGTGTGTCTCCTAGGTGATACATTATCACTTATCACACTAGGTATAGGTAAATGCGAAAGTTTGGATGTGTTTAGATAAACAATTGGATATAATGGATGTTTGTTACTTCTTCACACCAAAATTACTGAACAGATTGAGCTGATTTTTTGCACAGGTGTAGGTCTAAACCTGGAATCAAACATAGGCTACTTTTTATCCCGTTTAGTTCCCATTGGATAGAACCTTTAAACGTTTTCTATTGAAACAACGAGTGCGAAGCCACGGGCAGAAACTAGTATCATGATATGTGTAGGTCATTGGTTTAATTGCAGGGGCTGGATGAATAATCTCGTTAACTTATCGTCGATCAGAAATCATCATTACGCAAGATATGAACTTTGTACTTACTTATTTAATTGACTAACCTACCTACTTACACCCCGTGACATGACCAATTTGCGCACGAAGCTCCCCTCCTTATTAGGAGAGCAGTCATGCCTTTTAAAGAAGAGTTTTTGGCTTTCGAAAACGCAGTACCTACCTACCTACCTACGTTAGCGCAGTGGATGCAGTGGATCTTTGCATCGCAGATCGCGTCATTTATTATGAATTAGCTACTCTATGAATGACGACCTCTGTGGTGCGGTGGGCGAAAGGCCGCCTGCGACGCAAGAGGTTGCGGGTTCGATTCCCGCCACTGGACAAATGTTTGTAAGATCTGTAAACATTGTTTTCTATGTATAATAAAAAAGTGCCCATAACAGAAACTCTGCTTAGCTTGGGGCTAGATAATGCATGTGTTAATTGTCCTGCATTATTTATTTACTATTATTTATTTAATACTCAAATGCTCATGCATGTCATACCAGTATTTTTAGGGTTCGTAATCCGAAGGGTGGAAACAGGACTGTATTTGCCTGGAGTAATTAGGACAAGAGCCCGGTACCTATTGGCCACTTTTATAGAAATTCAAGTTTTGAAAATTCTAAAAATTGTTACTGTTTTCAATCACTAATTTATTGCTGTTCGCGGCTTCGCACGCGCTTGTACAGTGGCCTATATCCGACCCCGGGACACCGAATACCTTCCTGCCAAGTTTCATTAAGATCTGTTCAGTCTCTTAGGGGTGAAGAGATATCAGAACGAAATACATTGTTAGGTACCTTGTTAAAGAGTTACTTTCGAATTTAAGTATTAATTTCCTACGGAACGCATTTTTTCACTGGAGTGGGCTGTAGCCACTCCTGAAGCCATAATCTAAATAAATCTCAATAATTTTTACTGATTCCCGAAGTTTCCTCCAGTCAATCCTATCTAATCCCATGAATTAAGAAGACATGTATTTCGTTAGCAGCAAGTTTTTACTCTATGGTTTCCCCATTATTTATTTATGGACCGCTAACAGAATAGAACGTCAAGTGTGAGTCGACTCGCCAGAAGTGCCGGTGTAATGTTTATTAATTTATATCTGCGTAAGTAATGGTCCGATTTGGATAATTCAAAAAGATATTGGTAAGGTCAGTTGGGGCTAGTGCGGCTTAATATGTATTATATAAGTTCACTTTGCACTCGAATAGTGTTGATACCTACTGTGACCATTTTAAATGATTTGTTTCAGTACCACATTACCTGATGTATGATCTCCGTATGGAACCTACAATATCAGTAATCTGATACAGTATTTTATTTCATTGGGTTTTTAACAGCTTCTCCTTAGCCGCACTTTCCCAACGAAATGGGGCAAGAGCGGCAGTAGTCAGAAGTTGCCAGTAAATGACTATAGTCAGTGTATAACATGGCAATAGCCTTTATTCACAAAGAAAATTAAACTAGTACTTACAATTGAAACAATTGTGTAGTAAAGAATCAAAGGCAGCTACATCCATTTGAAAACAATGGGATGTAGCTGCCTTTGATTCTTTACTTCACAATTGAGCTAACTGCAGACTATTGCAAACAGTCTACAGGTAGCTCAACTGGTTGCCATATCAATACCAGTCGGAAGCGTCCCCATGGCGGCGGCGGCGGGCGGCGTCCCTATGGGACTATTCAACTTCTTTTAAAATGGCACCGCTTGCTTTTCGCTACGACTCTGCCAGTGTTAGTAAGGAGTGTCGTAAACATAAGTTTTGTAATTTGTTTTTTTTGTAGCTTGCTTTTCGCTACGACTCTGCCAGTGTCAGTAAGGAGTGACCGAAACTTCAAAAATAGATCGTATGTTATCCACTCAAACGCCCGGCCAAATCAACTACCATAGCCCCAAACGTCCGAGCTTCGCAGACAAAAATCACGGCGCTGCGAGCGCGTCCCCATTATTAATATAAATCGTTATATCTCGCTATCTACTACACCTATGCCCTAAAAAAATATACCATAAAAAAGCGAAAACTATACGGAATCTATAAAGATATAGACCAAGTATTACAAAGAATGAAGTGCTCTCAAATAAATGCAAGTAGGTTGAAATTCACAAAATAAAAATTGTTGGCCGCAAAATTACGATCAACTTTGAGGTCAATTGGTCGTCGCATCGAACTAAGTTTCCATAATATTCGGGTATAATCAGAAAGCATTATTCCTAAGGATTAATTTGATATACGACACTAATATTAAAACACTAAAATACTTACATTTTAGAAAAGATATCCACGAATAAACACACTGATGTTTTTGAAAAACGCACAGTACTGATTTTTATTTTTTAAAAATTCGTCTTTGAAATTTTTTGTATTGGCTCCTTGCCTTTTAGCCATTCTACCAATGAAGCAGGTATTACACCGTCAATTCATGACCATAGACTCAAGCTAATAGGGTTAAGTTAGCCACAAAACGAGTTTTACTCCGGCCGGAGAAATAAGCCACAAATGTGGCTGGGGCGTTCAACCGGAAAAAATTTCTAGCAACATTTGTGGCTCGGACGTGTGAGTGGTTATTTATCTCTCTCTCACCTCAACTTCCATCAGCGTTGACGGTGCGGACAATTTTGGTATGTTTCGGACTTTTTTCTGCCTCTGCGGATCTTTTGCGGACCATGACGCTTTGCGGATCTTTTCGGGCCAAAACACCTATCCAAATGGCCTCAGTACATCCCAGAGCAAACTTCAACATTTGAAAAGAATGTTCAGGCCAGGTTAAAGCCAGTTAAAGGCCAGGCAGTATGGCTTAATAGGCTAAGGCTATAGCATGTCCAGTAGGACACATTCAAAAAGTAAAAAATTTGATATACCTACGTCTATGGTTAGGGCACGCCACTATACCGACGAACTGCCAGACATCAGTCAAGACGAGATCGTGTTAGCTCTGAGGCAGCTTAAAAATGGAAAAGCCCCCGGTGAGGACGGAATAACTTCGGAGCTTCTGAAAGCCGGAGGTGCCCCTGTAATACAGGAGCTTCAGAACCTCTTCAACACCGTCCTTCACAGTGGGAGAACTCCAAAGGCGTGGAGCGGGAGTTTGGTGGTGCTCTTTTTTAAGAAGGGAGATAAAACCCTCCTTAAAAACTACAGACCCATCACACTCTTGAGCCACGTCTATAAGCTGTTCTCACGAGTGGTCACGAATCGTCTCGCCAGGAGACTCGACGAGTTCCAGCCACCGGAACAGGCCGGGTTCCGCGGAGGATTTGGCACCATAGACCACATTCACACAGTGAGGCAGATTATACAGAAGTCCGAAGAGTATAATCAGCCCCTGTGTCTGGCCTTTGTGGACTATGAAAAAGCCTTTGACTCCGTCGAAACCTGGGCTGTTCTAGAATCCTTACAGCGATGCCAAGTAGACTATCGTTATATCGAGGTGCTGAGATGTCTCTACGAGGCCGCCACCATGAGTGTCCAAGTACAGGGCCAGCAGTCTAAACCCATCCAACTGCGCAGAGGAGTGAGACAGGGGGATGTTATATCCCCGAAACTGTTCACAAGCGCGTTGGAAGATATGTTTAAGACGCTGGACTGGAAAGGTAAGGGCATTAACATAAACGGCGGCTACATTTCACACCTACGATTCGCTGATGACATAGTCGTAATGGCGGAGTCGCTAGAGGAGCTAAACCGGATGCTGGACGGCCTAGCCTCAGCCTCGCGACGCATCGGTCTTGGCATGAATTTGGATAAAACCAAAGTCATGATCAATGGCCTCATTGATCCAGGACCGGTCGTCGTACATGGCCACCCTCTCGAAATTGTTTCCGAGTATACTTACCTTGGGCAAATTCTGCAATTAGGTAAAAATAATTTTGAGAAGGAGGCCAAGAGGAGGATCCAGCTAGGCTGGGCAGCGTTTGGGAAACTACGTCGAGTCTTCTCGTCATCCATACCGCAATGCTTGAAAACGAAAGTTTTCAATCAGTGCGTCCTACCCGTCATGACCTACGGAGCTGAGACGTGGACACTCACGGTAGGGCTGGTCCACCAGTTCAAAGTCGCTCAGCGAGCTATGGAAAGAGCTATGCTCGGAGTCTCTTTGAAGGATAGAATTCGTAACGAATACATCCGACAGAGAACCAAAGTTATCGACATAGCTCAAAGAATTAGCAAGCTGAAGTGGCAGTGGGCCGGCCATATCTCGCGAAGAACCGACAACCGCTGGGGTAAACGAGTTCTTGAGTGGAGACCACGACTCGGCAAACGTAGTGTAGGACGCCCTCCGGCCAGGTGGCATGACGATCTGCGAAAGACTGCAGGCAGATGCTGGATGCGGCAAGCTGAAGACAGGGCGCTATGGCGCTCATTAGGGGAGGCCTATGTCCAGCAGTGGACTAATATAGGCTGATGATGATGATGATGATGATGATGGTTAGGGTTACATTTTCGCTTCTCTCTTTTCTATTTCTTTAACTTTTCTTTCGCGGTGAATGGAATGGTGGAAAAAGTAACTTTTTGCAAATTCACTTTTCGAATGTTTGAAGTTTGAATTTAAACGAGTACCTTTATGAAGGAACTGACTGATGACGTATCTACGTGCTGGAATCTTTGAGGCTGGAATGTAATTGCGTGACGTAGGGAATCAGTCCAATTACAGCAAACTTGGTAGGTAGACAGATTTTTTAAGTCAACAGACTTGAGTTTCTGGATTGGACATTTTCTTCACTCGCATGGCGAAAAAGTTAAACGCTTCGTTTGCTCTACATGAATGTCATCTATAATGTATTTGAGTGTGGGACATTTTTTAACCTTTTTTTATCTCAGTCTTTCAACCTTTACAATACCTTGTCATTCTATTTTCGGGTTCCTATCAATATGTAAAAATTTATTGTAAAAGTGAAGTTTACTGAAGTTTACACTAGATAAGAGACACCTCTTTGGATCTTCTTACATCTTATTTGAGTGATAGGATACAAAGAGTTGACATTAATGGGAAACGGTCTTCGGGGTCTGTAGTTACAATGGGTGTACCGCAGGGTTCTATCCTCGGTCCTTTCCTATTCTTAGTTTATATTAACGACCTGCCTCATCTTGTCAAGAATAATCACGAGATTGTATTGTTTGCTGATGATACTTCATTAATTTTTAAAATGAAACGACAAGACACAAATTTCGACGATGTGAATAGTGCAATCTCAAAAGTAGTTCATTGGTTTAGTGTCAATAATCTTTTGTTAAATGAAACCAAAACAAAATGTATTAGATTTATTCTACCTAATGTTAAACAAGTGAAGGCTGATGTAAACGTTAAAGGAGAAACTTTAGAAATAGTAGAAAGCACCGTATTCTTAGGAATCACCTTAGATAATAAACTTCAATGGGGCCCACACATAGATAAGCTATCGAAGAGACTTAGTTCTGCAGCGTATGCAGTCAAAAAAATCCGTCATCTTACAGACGTGGACACATCTAGACTTGTTTATTTCAGCTACTTCCATAGTATTATGTCTTATGGTATACTGCTGTGGGGGAACGCTGCAGATATTAACACCGTATTTGTGCTGCAGAAGAGGGCTGTTCGTGCAATCTATAATATGGGTCCCAGAGAATCCCTGCGTGATAAATTCAAAGAAATAAACATAATGACAGTACCATGTCAATATATTTATGAAAACTTATTGTACACTCATAAAAATATAAATCGGTTCCCTAAAAATAGCGATAAACATAATTTGAATACCAGAAACAAACATAAGATCGCTGTGCCCACAACTAGGCTACACAAAATTAATGTATCTTTTAAAGGGCAATGTATACGCTTCTACAACAAAACTCCTAGTGAGTTGCAAAAATTATCAGTAAATAAATTCAAACAAATTGTCAAAACCTTGCTGTGCAAAAAGGCTTACTATAAAATATCAGATTATCTAGAGGATAAAAAAGCTTGGGACGGGTTTTGCTCCAACTCGAAAAATAACAACTAACAGGCTAAAGGTTTCTTCGTCGCTTCTTTACTTTAGTCTACATACCGAAGCGACAGAAATCAAAAAATATCACTTTATTTCCGTGTCAGTGCTTAGTTTTATGATTTGACCTTTTCTAAGTGTACATTTATTGTATTTATGGAAATAAAGAATTTTTGATTTTGATTTTGATTTTGATTTCATCGAGATAAAGCAACATAAATTACAATTCATAGGGAAGAAGACTTATTATCCCCGTTGTGACAAGTCAATTTTTTTACACAATATTTGTAAAACGGATCTTTTTGTCATATCATTCATTCATTACAGACCATTTTGGCGCTCGGATCAGAGCTTTTTCATTTTGACTGCCGGCCGGCAACGGCAACACTGCACTGCCTTCCAGTTCCACTCCACACATCCAGCGTTGCCAGATCTACTGATTTAGCAGTAGATCTACCTGCTTTTTGAACCGTCTACTGATCTACTGATTTATTTCTAAGATTTCGTGAAATCTACCTGATTTTTCCCGAGCGCCAATGGCTCCGTGTCTATTATGTAAGCTGTCACTTGTCAGTGTCACTTCACAAGCCAATGAAATTTTCACCAATCCGGTTCGTCACAATACTGACAAAATATGAATGAAATTGAATAGTTTTGTTTTGATCGTTCGTTTCTTCCCCTTCCTGTAATCATCTGGGTTCCCTCCCATGGTATAATTTGTGTATAATTAATAATACATGTATTATTTTAGCATGTGTGTTCCTATCTTTTTCGAAATGATTAGTCGGTTCGTTCGTTCGTTCGATAAACATTTCCAGTGTTGCCAGATCTACTGATTTAGCAGTAGATCTGGTAGATTGATTATTACACTTCCTACGAGTAGATCTGCTTTATTTTTGAACAGCCACTGATTTATTTTGTAAAATTCGAGAAATCAACCAGCTTTTCCTGAGAGAGACTCAAGGCCAAGGCCTAAGGCCTTGTAACAACAAAAGAAATTAAAAATTCAATTTCACTTGGTGTTCATACAATTCTCGAGTCAGCTTGGTGTCTAATTTTTTAAATTGAAATTAAAAAAAAAAAACACTAGTATCCCTCTTTCTGTGATGATGTGATGAACATAGTTTTTTTTTCTTGAAAGGTACAACGGAATACCATTGTACACTACCTAGTTACCTACCCCAAAAAACCTAATCAGTGCCCTTGGAAATGAACACATACTTTTTTGATAATCGAAAGCCATGAGTATTTTACTTTGCCTACCTAAGTTACAAAGTAAAATATTCATGGCTTTGATGAATGCCATCATTGAAAAGTGAAACACTGTGTGTGTTGTGAATTCTGGATAAACATAAAAAACTGAATCAAAATCGGTTCATCCGATAGGGAACTAATGACCTACTATTATAGATCCCTAGGGGATGAACCGATTTTACAAAAAACCTTACAGATAACTACCACGCATTTTTGTGTCAAAAGCCAGAAATTTGTAGTTTTTTCAAAATCTACTGATTTTTTCTTCAAGCTACTGATTTTTTACGTGATTTTCTACTGATTTTGTCAAATTCGATCTGGCAACACTGCACACATCCAACCAAAATACTCGAATGTCGTTCCTTCTGTTCTGACGTTTTTATTTACTTGTTTATTGATTTAATCACAGAAACAGATAAAAATTAGTTGCATTGTATAATAAAGCATGACGTAGGGGTCGTAAAGATACGTCAAAATTAATTCGGCGCTGTTTTTCGTCTTCATTCCACAGTCAGTCCGTTTCCAAAATGTTCAGTGACATAGCTCGAAAATGGGTGGTCTCAATAAATATTTTAGTGTGCGGTATTTACTTAGGTCAAAAGTTTTTGGACGTGCGGCTGTCGCCGGAGTCTCTTCTGAACCATATGTTAGTTTTGGAGAGTGAGAACACCGTAGGCATCGGTAAATTTCAGCCGAAAGTAGCCCTAGGTTACGGAGGCTGCCACGACCTCTTTGTGAACGCCACAGCACTCTTGGACTACACAGAACTAAGAGGAACGCCGGCACATTATAATGAAATCACGGATAAACAGGAATTACTGCAGAGTTTTACTTATTTCTTTCAACATGGTGCTGCCGCTGAGTAAGCTATCAACTATTATGTCGTATAAACTCACTGTTTCCTTCTCATAAAGTGTAACATCCCATTTCCTTTTCAATTTCAGAAGGTTTATGTCGAACTCAGAGCTTTATGATGAGCTCATTGAACAAGCCCTGGGACTGCCGGATACTAGATGGGCTATTGGAGGCAATGCACCACTTATGGCTAAGAGATTTCACACAGAGGGGTGGGATGTCCTTTTTGCTGCCAAAATGAGTAAAAACCTGAAGCAGTCAATCCCTTCCCAGATACAGATAGTTGGTGATGAGGCGAATGAGGAAGTGAAGGATGATATCCACATGATTCTAGAGTACAAAGCTGATGAAGTGTTTGGAGAGTACAAAGCCCCAAGGGCCAACAGATACATTATGCATAATGATCAGAACAATCCATTATTGAGTTCTTTAGAAAAGTTTGGAGAAATCTTACCGAAGTTCCAACCTAACTTACTAGTCATTAGTGGATTACAGATGATGGATAACTTTCCTTTCCAAATAGATGGATCAGGTAAAATTATACCTTGGCATTGTGTTACATTTATTAAGTTTGACCTGTTTGTAAAACTGCATTTCTTTCAGATCTCAGAGAAGAAAGACTGGATTTAGTAAAAGAACAAATCTTAAAGCAATCAAACAATACTCTAATACATTTTGAAATGGCCAGTTATGTAGACATAGAACTGCTTTTGCATCTTACAACAAAAGTACTACCTTTTGTTGATTCTGTTGGAATGAATGAACAAGAGCTGGCTAACTTACGCAGTGTGCTGGAGTACGGAGAAGTCAGTGTTGTGGCAGATTCCAATCCTAGAATTGCTATGGCCTTAGATTTGATGCGACTGATATTCGAGAGAACCAGGCAGTTAAATTTGGAGCATAGCAGCGATAGGAACTTGACTCGAATTCATGTGCACACATTAGCTTATCAGGCTATTTTGACAGTAAAAGAATCAAGCTGGAAACGAACCAGAGCTGCCACAGCAAAAGCATCCCTAACAGCTCACAGATATGTTTGTGATAACTCTAAAATTGAGTTGGATAATTGCAAGCTTCTACTAGATGGGAGCTTCGCTGTAACTAGAGATGAGAATGACAGTAGAAGAGTTTATTTTGACTCCAATGAACCTATCGCCTGCTGGGATGAGGAGGTGAATGAGCAGGATGTGGAAATTTGTATAGCTCCAGTGCTGGTGTGCAAGGAGGCACGACTGACCGCAGGTGCGGGTGATAACATCTCCGCTGCAGGACTGGTCTTGCAAGTTCAGAAGTGAACAAATGCCTTACTTTTTAAATTTCATTTTGATCTTGGTGTTCACTTAGTCATTGTTATGCAAAGCCCCATTAGAAATATTCACGATTTTGCATTTGGGCACTGGTTTCTTGTTGTGGTATTGAGCAATTAGTTTTAGTTTTGACATTGATAAGTTATTATTTAATTCAATGAATTTATGATATTCCTAATAAACATTCCTAATTTTATTCTTTTGGATAATTGACATTGGTGTCAATTCAGGATCAGCCCGAAACTAAACTATACTATACTAAAATTTTACCATTTTAGTTTAGAACCTTCAAAACTCTATTCAGTTGTACACCGTTTTAGTACAGTTCTAAAATTAATAAGCTCCTAAATTCGATATCGACGTTTTAAATTGAATTGAAGGTGTTGCCAGACAG
Organism: Eupithecia subfuscata; assembly: GCA_963564075.1. NCBI lineage: Eukaryota > Metazoa > Arthropoda > Insecta > Lepidoptera > Geometridae > Eupithecia > Eupithecia subfuscata. The sequence goes on from OY751106.1 coordinate 14,235,472, forward strand.
AGATTTTGGAATCATGGACGTACGAAATATTTCATTTTCGAATGAATGGAATGACCGACTTTTATTATCTGTGTGCATGCACGTTTGTTTAGCGCCGAAAGTTTAGGTTGCGTTGCGAGAAAATTGGTTTTTCAATTTGCAATTTGCATTTCCCGTGATAAAACGTATACAAAATAATACTTATCTTGGAAAATGGACCAATCGAAACGAAAACGCATCAATAAAAAGTAGCACGAGTTGCTCATGGCGCGACTCCACGCTCATAAAGAGGTGATAAGGGGTAAGCATAAAATGATTTGCCTACGTTTTTTTTACTCTACATAATTGTAGTTATCTAACTTCCTTGTAAAATTAGTTTAGATACCTACATCTAAAACCCGTACCTACCTACGTAGTTACAGGGTTTTGGATCTGACTGTAAACTAACAATTTAAGCTCTGCTACAATAATTATTACTCCTAATACCTATGTATTTTCTGACGTTCTTTATTTCCTATAGGAAATCAAGCCTCTCAACAGTATAAAGTCATGTGGGCCTCACTCAGTGTGCAGTTGAACCACTATGGCTGCAGCAGGTCCGCGGAATAGTGGCAACATGTAAGTCCATAATAATGATTTACTTAGGTACCTATATAATGATAGATAAATAGGTACCCGCTGATTTTTCTCCAGGTAAAAATATAGGTACTTACCCTACTTCATAAAAGTATTGCTTTTGTACTATTGTTTTTAAAATCTTTGGATGTTTACAGATCTGTAGCATCATGGTTGCCAAAACAAAAAGGAAGGCCAGAGAGATTGGTTAAGCGTTAACTGCAACTGGAGGCGGACCATCTGACGGCCGAACCATCAATGCCCTGGATGACAAGATATTGGATATCGTCGGCTCTGCCTCCGTTCATGGTTTCGCTGCCTTAGAAGCTGTAAGTTACCATTACATACCTATCGATGTCTAGCTATAGGTACTAAGTAGGTGGGTATTTTAATTTTGTATCTGTGTCTATTATCTTTTCATGCCTGAGGGAATGTTAGTAAAATGCAAGTTTATATAAGGTATAGGTACAGGGAAAGCTACTTTAAATATTCATACAGAGCAATGAGAATGTATACTACTCTGGCTCTACGAGGTACTAGGTAGGTTTCCTTTAGGTATATACCTACTAAAGTGTATGTTCTGTTTTAGGGCTTGCAAACAATAACAGTCTCCCCAGTTGAATAACCTGCGGCTAAGCTGTTGGTTTTGGACGAAGGAGAGGTCCAAGAACCTGGGTCGCCAGCGTCTGGGCCCATCCGGAGCCGCCGGCGCCGGACGCAGAGATCTGCCCGTCCCCGCCCATCAGCAAACGCTGAGCTTGTGGAGACACTTAATGCCAACAGCCACCTATTGGCGGATTCAATTGTACAAGCTGCTAGAATATTGGCAGATGCTGTTCGAGCACTGGCTACACCTACACCAGTTATTCAACTAGAGGAGGAGGAGAATGTACTGTAAATATGATACCAAATAAAATGTAAAAACAGACTAGTGTTTTAATTTAATAATTATGTCTGGTCTCTGTAACTAACCGCGATATTTTTGATAATTATTGTTTTGCTTGAAAGCCGATAAGTTAATTTCCCTACTTTTCATCAACTTTGCCCTACTAACAGAGATGCATTTACTATTATTTATAGACACAAACACAAACTAGGTACTTATTTAGTTAACCTGCTTACATTCATAGTGAATCATACATTTATTTCAAAATCGCTGCCAGTATTATAGACTGCATGCATATGGAAATTACTCCTACATTGCTATTGATAAGTAATCTAACACATGAGTATATCTAGGTAGCTTGTGAAACGTGTGCAAAGCCATGGGCCAAAGCAAGTATTTTATAGGTCCCTCAAAACTTAAACACTTGATACATAAAACTTAAATTTATTAAAAAAATTCTGATGAGACGGGCCTCGGAATTTTTGCACGATGCTTTTGGTAACTACGTCGAGACATCTGCTTACTGTTGGCTAGCTTATACCCAACAAATTGTCTTGGCCAACAGCGGCCTGGTAGCTTCCTTGGGCCAAAAACTGTAGCACGGCCAACACCTGAAAATTGATAAGTAGGTTTTTATTTAATATAAGTAAGTACAGGTAAACACCTGCTTTTGTTACAGAAAGTACCTACGACAAAAGTTGCGTCTCTGAATTTGACTTGGTTACCTACTACCTTTATTTGTTTTGGAATCCCTCCTTCGTTTAATAATGGGTCATCTAGTGTCCTGATATTGATTAGAGCACCAGATTTAGGAACTTGAAACAGTTTTGCAAACTTGGCTTCGGGGATTTCAAAGGGGTTGGCAAAATACCTTATATTTCTTAGCCTTTCATCGTAATTTCTGTTCAAAAATAAATACCCGCTTGTTGTAGGGAAAGTTTTAGGTTACACTATTCAAAAATTCACTGCTTATTGGGTAAAACTTGCTTACCTTATCCTTATCTTTTGCACCAACAATTGCCGCTACCACTTATTCCATTGTTGTAGAGATAGAACATAAATTTCCGAATTTCGCGCTTCGGAAAAACATTTGCGCGGGAAAGAGCCCTGCCTGCTAACTTGGCCTTTCAAAACCTTTGATTTTATGTCCTTGCGCCTATCTAATTATTTCTTTGAATTTTTACCACTCTTACAAAGCTAGGCGGCGTTTTTCTCAAATATTATAAAAATGTCAAAAAAATCAAAATTACATGAACTGCCGCCATACCAACTATATTTAGTAGGCAAAATTTTACAGTGTTCTAAACTAAACTGTTTATAGTCGAATTTAGTGTAAATCTGTCACTTATGTGGTACAACAGAATACGAAAAGCGGCTTCTAAACTAAATTGAGTAACTAAAATCAGGTTTAGTCCTGTCAAACTATAATTAGTATAGTTTGCACTAAAATGGCATCATCTGAATAGCACACGTACTAAAATGGTTCTATTTTTAAAATTTAGCTTAGTTTAGGCTAGTTCGTGAAATCTGAATAGACACCATTGTTGCACAATAAAACATGTACTTAGTTACTTAAAACTTGTTTACTTTAAAATCTTAAAAATAATGATACTTTATCTCAAATACAGGATGCTGCACTCGTGTAGTAATAAACTTATCAGTAAATTAACAAGATACATATGTAATAGTTGACACTTACCCTACTAAATATGTCTACTTAAAAATAAAACAAACCAAACATAGATTAACTTTAGAAACACATGAAAAGAGAGTGAGTTTGTAAAGATTTTTCAGCATTTAATTTAAATTTTCTATAATATTAAAAATTTATTATTAAGCTAGTAGGTACATATTTATTTTACTCACTAGGCAGAAAGTCTATTGATGACTTTACATGTTCCTAAAAATTAGTATTACTTAACTAGAAACACTCAATCTAAATAGGTACTTTAGTACATCCTTCCTACGAACGGCGAAATACCTACTTAGTGAAATATAATTAGTAAATTCAGCCTTAGAATAACCCAATATTACAGGCTTATTCACTAATCGTCACTATCTTCAAAGCGAATCTTCTTATTTGGTGGCAGTGATGAAGTATTTTTGTGGTCATATAGGCCGCTTCTGACAAAGCGTTTAGCAACCGGTAAGTTGACTGTCGGTCTCTTGTCCCTGTCCTTGACTTGTTCCCATTTCTGCATAGTGGCTTTTATTCGCTGGAGCTCTCCTTTGATAGGGTGCTGTGTTGGATCAATGCCTTGAATCCGCAGGTTGACCCAATGCAAGGAATTCAACATGAATGCCAGAAGTAAGTCTAGCTCGATCTGCGAAGCTAAGGACAGCTTGTCGTAATGGGCCTTCAGCGGCAGAATCTGGTCAAGCACTTTCTGCACACCCAGCAAGTCTTCCTTCAAATTTTCGCATTTGTTAACAAAGTCCAAATCCTTCGTCAGCTCTCCGTATTTCAGATCCCAATCCATGTTGTGAATTTGATCGCGATGAATATTTTCAATTGTGTGGTTCAATCTATTTGGTTGGTTTTTACAAAACAAAAACCACGTTTTGGACTTGAATTGAAGGAAAACAGCTGACGGCCATTAATTTTTAATTTTTCAGGAACTGACTGACAGTGACGTGACGTGATTTTATTTATTTGACACAGTTGTCCAAAAAAAAGAATAACCGCTTGGTTCGGGAAAACAGAGCCATCTAGCGGGAAGTACATATAGCAAACAGCTGTAGGGCTTGTTTCCGTTTGTCGTCAATAGGCAGCGCCCGACTACATTTTGTTTGTTCATCTCAAAAAGAGATCGAGGAAAGGAAGGATCAAGACTGATAACTTATAAGATAACATTATCTTTGGAATCAAGGAGGAAAGGGTGTCTTTTCAGCCCAACTGAATCAATTATCCCACACCTGGAAAGACCTATGTAGGTATTAATACATTTGGTTCTAGATGGTTCTAGTAAAAATGGCAATCACTTCATTCATATCATTTTATTTATTTGAAGGAAATACATAAGGTGTGGCAATAATAATCAGTTATAATAATCTGTTAGTTATGAATGTACTTTAATATTATTCTAGGTAGGCATTACAGCTTGCTCAATAGTTAATGGGTAATTTTAAAATATGCTAGCACTCAACCTAATCATCTAAGTACTCAAAAGGTTCTGGGGGTTCGGGTTCTTTTTCCTCTTCAGTTTTAGGACCAAAAGCAGCCACCGGCTCGACCAACACCTGTTCCACATCACCAGTGTGATTCAGCATCACAATGCCTCCGATGGTTATGTCTTTTAATGGGTTGAAGCTAGATCCTTCCACAATGGTGATGTTCTTGAGCTGCTGCCTCATAATCCTGGCGGGATTGCTCAGTATCTCGAAAGTAGGTTCGGGTTCTTTCTTTTCCTTAGTCTCCTTTTCGTCTCCTTCCTTGTCATCTTTCTTTGTATCCTTGGTGACCGCAGCCGTACCCACGACGGTTTCCTTCTCTTTGTCGTACTTTCCATGGAAGGTGATATTCAAGTTGGGAGTTTTTGAGGGCTTCTTCTCTTCCTCGTCAACGTCCATTTTAGAGGTGGTAGATGAGGTGATGCTGCTGCTCGCGGAGCCGTCGGTACCATGCGCCTTCCTGCGCGCCTTAGCCGCCGCGATAGAAAGCACTGCGGTGGTGACACGCTCCCTCTCCTCGCGTTTCTTTTCTTCCAAGGGCGCGGGATACGCGTACAGAGACGGCTTCGAATTAGACTTGATGTCCAGCTGAGGCATCTTGAGATCGGAGTTGAGCGCGATCAGACAGGTCGGCGTGAAAGCCAGCGAAAGGCAGTGCGCCAGCGGGAACCAGTACCAGTACTGAGTGAATACTAACATACCGACGACCGCGAGCATGTTCATGTGGCCCGTTCGGTTCTGCAGAGAAACGGTGACGTTGCGTCCGCCCGCGTCAATGATACCCTGCGCCATGATAGCACCGAACTTCGCCATCACATCCTCGTGCTTATTGGAAATTACTTGCGAATACAGCTGGCGGAAGTACGTCACTTTCGGGCAGAGCGTCTCGGTTTGCTGGACCAAGATCATGGCGGACGCAATGAGTGCTCCTTGACGGACAAAGTTGACAGGGTCGAATTTCACCATAGGTTCAAGCAGACCGATAGCTTCGCGATTTCCGGTGCCGGCGCAGGCGATGCCGAGAGCCATAGCGGCTCCGTAACGTACGTGAGGGTTGTACGATTCCGCTAGCAGTGACACGACAGATGGGCATTGTTCTGGCGTTCTGAAGAGTAGGAAACCTAAAGCTGTGACGGCCGCGCGACGCACGTCGTCGTTAACATCGGACACGGCGACGTGCAGCAGAGTTCTGATGGAGTCGTTATTCCCGGTGCCGGCGTACGCGGTCGCGATGGTGTAGCAGCCGGCGCGGCGCAGGAGCGGATCCTTGTCTCTTAACAGTTGCTGCACCAGGGCGTCGGCCTCCTCCAGTCGACCGTACATCGTGAACGAAATACCGACGGCCAAGCCTCGAAGGATTTTCTCGTGCTGAGTCTCCTGTGCGTACGCGACCATGTCTTCGATGGCGGCCGCGTGTTTGGAACCCAACATGACCATGCCCATTGCGATGCCGGCGGCCTCACCGGTCACGGCGTCGTCCTGATATAAATTGAACTTCAACTGCTCATAGACATCCTGTCTGTGGGTGCCCATTGCAGCTAATCCTAGACCGAGACAACCTCCATGGCGTACCATCTCATTCTGAGCATCTTTTAGTTGCGTTAAAAGGTAATCAATGATATTCGCGCCATGGTTGGCGTGGATGAGCCCGAGGGCGTACAGACCACCGCCTTCGGAGTAGCCTGATGACGGTCCAGCTTCCTTTGGCAAGTAAGACTGCATGAGTGCTAAGGATTCACCCTCATGACCCCTGTGTATGACTCCAAGAGAAGCAGTCACTGTCAGTTTGGCCCAGTTGGTGGCTCTGGCCAACCATTCCAGATTATCTCTCAAAAACTGATCACTGGTGGTCCCTGCATGCATGAATGCATTAGCTATAACTGTGGCTGTGTGGCAGATTGAGACTCTAATGGCATCTTTAGTATTTTTGAGGATAAGCATATCGGCATGATTAGATCTAATCAAGAACTGTAGTTGTAACCCTATTGACACCTCTCCTCCTAAAATTGATATTAATTTTTCTACTCTCTTCTGGTGTTCTTTTTCCTCATCATTCAGACTGTCAATATCTCTTTCCGGTTTATTTTCTTCAGTGGGTGGTGGCTGGTCTACTTCCATACCAGAAGATTCAGGGAATGGACCTCCTTGTGGTTGTGGCTTACCTCCTAAAGCTGATGGAATTGGAGCAGTACTTCTGAGGGCTTGTAATACCCTGCCGAGGAACTGTTGTGTGGCTGAGTCATACAAGTCAAAACCTATCTGATATGCCATGAGTACAGATTCCTGTGGGCCATGTGTCAGTTTGTCCAGAATTTCGGCAACTGAGAGGGGATCTTCGAGGAAGATGAGACACTGGCACATGTTGACGTAATCGGGGATGTTAAGGTTTCTGTAGAGACCTACCAGGGACCTGAGAACTGTGCTGCGGAAACCCTTGTTTTGGAGCAGGCTCATTGCAACAGTGAAGGCGTAGACGAGCATTCCTGAAACAAAAAATTTTACTTAGTAAGTTAAAAATAATGTTGGTGCAATTTGTCAAAGAGTTATATTATGTTCACAACGAGACAAAGTAACTTATTGTTTTGTAAGAATCATCAGCTTGGACTAGAGTGGCCTAGAGTGAGATCCATCGGTAAAATCATAGTCCACCAGTCCGTAGCAAAATCTTTTTATCAGTATTAATAGTCCTTAATACTAATGTATCTTAAAATGGTCATAATATAAAGTCAACTCTATTTATCTTTTTTATGTTTTAATTTTAGCATAGAGGTGGTTGGTTTTGCTGAGGAATATCTGAGGAAACTTGTAAATAAGACTTTCATCAAGATTTTTTTTCATTTTGATTTGGTTCAACTTTTATGGAACAATGAATAACAGGATCACGTAGCCTTAAACTAAGCAACACAAACCCTTAGATAGATTAGATTAGATAGATTATATCTTTATTGCACCATCAATACACAGAAAAATTTAATAAGAACTTAATACTAACTATATAGAATATGGCACAATCGGCGGCCTTATCGCTAACAGCGATCTCTTCCAGGCAACCTTTGGATGGATAGGATCGGTACGTATTGAAGCTGACGGTGGCGTTATTGACGATGTACTAAAATAAGTATTAAACAATCAAGTATTATTAATAATAGAGTTATTAATAATAGAGAGATAAAAGAGAGCAAACAGACACAAAAAAAAAAGGAATAAATAACAAAATAAATAAAGAATATCAGGAAGACTTATCAAGAGTGGACAGATAGTGTTGATGAACCATACTTTTGAAGACGGGAAGGGATTTAGCTTGTCGGATAGAAACAGGAAGGGCGTTCCAGAGTCTGGTGGCCTGCAACGTGAAAGAATCACCATAAAACTGGGAAGTGTGCGAAGGAATTTTTAAAAGAAGATTATCAGAAGAACGGAGGGATCGTGAATGGGACAGATGGAGAAATTCAAAACGGTCTTTTAGATAAGATGGTGTTGATGGAACAAAAAGAACGGAGTAAAGGAGATGAAGGACATGAGCATTCCGGCGAAGACGAATGGGCAGCCACATGAGCCTGTTGCGGTACTCTGAGATGTGGTCAAATTTACGCAGGCCGAATATAAATCTAATGGAGTAGTTCTGAAGACGCTCAAGCTTGTTGAGTTGGTCTTCAGTTAAATCCGGATAACTGGCATCTGCGTAGTCTAGGAGAGGGAGCAATAAGGATTGTGCAAGCGCAATTTTGGTGCAAGTAGGAAGAAAGTTACGCAATCGCTTTAAAGAAGCTCCTGTACCAAAAGTCTTTCTGGATACCGCTGCCAGTTGTGGACCCCACGATAACTGCCTGTCCATAAGTAACCCCAGATTTTTTACCGTTTCGCTGATCTCTATAGCAACCCCATTAAAAATTACTTTTGGTAGGTCAGGCCAGTCGATACGAGCAGTCATCCTAGAGCTACCTATGATGATCACTTGGGTTTTACTAGGGTTAACCTTGAGCCCAAATGATTTGCTCCAACTGTTGATATTATCAAGTTCCTTATTCAAATCTGCAATGGCTTCACCAAGCCATTCCACCGGGGCTTGCGTGTAGATTTGCAAATCATCTGCATAGAGGTGGTAGGGAGAAGATAGATGTTTAGAGATAGAGTTGATGAAGATTGCAAAGAGAAGAGGAGATAGAACGCCGCCCTGAGGAACACCGGCATCCAATTGACACCATGTTGAAAAGGAATCGTCAACGCGAATGCGTTGCCGGCGTCCACTCAGGTAGTTTCGAAACCAGCCAATCACTGAGGGCGATATGTTAAAAGAGCAGAGGAGAGCTAGAAGAATGTCGAAGTCAACGTTGTTGAATGCGTTGCTGAAGTCTAGGAGTGACAGAATAGTTACAAATCCGTCGTCCATGCCATGTCTGATATCGTCGGTAATTTTGATAAGAGCAGAGACAGTACTGTGGCCTGGACGAAAACCGGACTGAAAGGGATTCAAAAGATTATTGTTATTAAGAAAAACGCTCAGCTGTTGGTGCACAAGGCGCTCTAAGGCTTTAGAGAGGAAAGGGAGAATAGATATAGGACGAAACTCAGAAAAAGAAGAAGGATTGGGCTTTTTAGGAAGAGGGATGACCTGAGCCTCCTTCCATACACTTGGGAAGGTTTCAGTGTCAATGGAGTAGTTAAAAAGGTAAGTAATTACAGGAAGTATTTCATCAAGAATCGGGATGATCATCTTTTTACTTATGCAGTCGCTACCAACAGCATTAGACGTTATGGACAGGATACTCTTTTTAACATCGCCATCAGTAAATTGTCTAAATGAAAAATTAGAAAAGTCAGGAGTTGGAAGAGAAGAGAGATAGTTCAAAGTTTGAAGTTTAGTAGATCCATCAAAGCTGGAGGAGGCTGAAAAATGTGAATTGAGAGCATTTATGTCTAAGTCTTTGGGTGCCTCTTGACGTGATTTTCCAATACCGAGCGTGCGCAGGAACTTCCACACTTTCGCCGGGTCTTTATTGGTAACGTATTCATGGATATAACGGCGTTGTGCATCCCTACACACCCTATTACAGTGATTTCTAGCCTCAGCATACTTGATTTTGTTGAATTCTGTCGGAGTGCGTCGAAAACAAACCTTGGCTGCAAGTTTTTTGTGCATTTCAGACCGAATTTCATCAGTAAGCCAGGGAGCAGGGAGATGTTTCATCTTGACTGCTCGGACAGGAGCATGCACGTCGTACAGACTAACAATGACTTCGTTGAAACATTGAACCTTGGCATCAATAGTGTTAGCTTCATGAACCCCAGACCAATCTACGTTTTGTACATCGTCACACAAAGACTTCATATCCATTAAACCGAAATTGCGCTGCAGAAGAATTTGAGGCTTGTCTTTAGGAGGCCGAATCTTATAAGATAGAAATATCAGGTCATGATACGAGAACTCATCCGCCGTACACTGTCCGTGCTTGGCAACATGAGCATTGGAAGAAACAAAAATTAGGTCTAGAAGGGAAGGTTGACAGTTAGGAAAATGATGAGTCGCACTCAGAGGAAGAATGGTCAGGTTGTTAGCCTGAACAATATTCTCAAGAGCGGACGAACGAGAGTCTTTCTTCATTAGGCAGGTATTAAAATCACCCATTATAATGGTGTGATCATGCAGAGGGATAAGATCTTCGAAATGTTTTTCGAGAGAAGAGAAAAAGTTAATGCGCACAGAAGGGGAGTAATAAACGCCAAGAAGAATTTTACGGTGTGCAAGAGTGACTTGGAGAAAAAGATGTTCACCAGAGGAGGATGGGGGCGGCTGCGCAGACATATTTATGATTGTGTAGGGGATGCGAGTACGTAGGTATATCGCTACACCGCCCCCTCCGCTACTTGTGCGGTCATTCCTAATGAGTTGGAAACCTGGAAGTGAATAAGGAGTAGTAGGTAAGTTAGGTTTCATCCAGGACTCGGATACAAGAATGGCATGTATGTTCTTGCAAGATAGTGATGCAAGCATTTCATTAATGTGGGCCGGTATGCTCTGCGCATTAATATGGACTACATTGAAATTTCTAGAAACATCACTAAAAGTGGTTTCTAGAGTATCACGAAGAGATGGGATGCTGCTAAAACTATCATCAGAACTGCTACTAGTTGAGGAGGGACAAGATATGAATTCATCGCCATCTGAATCACTCATAGATAAAATAGACCCAAAAAAATATATATACTACAACTTACTACGCTCAACCAATGTACCTGTAAAGCAATTATTACCAAATACACTATCCACCCGCCAGTTGCCATAATTAAAGAAAAATTAAAATCTATGTAATATTAGAACTTACAAAAACATAATAACATATAGAGAAATTTTAAAAACCTAAATAACTAAGCGAATCGGCTTTCAATCGAGAAGGGATCGAGAGTAGTACATAGCAACGAATAAAACTACTAAGTAACACATCAATTACCATACACTAAAACGAAGAATAATTAAAACTGTAGATAGAAGAAAAAAAAAAAAATGTCTAAAAGTTTTGCGTCCGTTGGAACGTTCGTACGAAGTTATGATCCGTTTCGTTACAGTACGTGTGTGTCTAAGGGTGATGTCACTGTCAATGTCAGTTTGAGAGTTAGTTGACATAAATTGACGTGACAGTTTGTGATGCAAGCAACAAAATAATAAAGAAGTTGAATGAAGATACAAAACAAATAAATATGCGTAAAGACGGTATTACTAAATAAATAGGTAACTAACAAAGATGTGGGTAGACTTCGACTGGTGTTTGGAATGTACTTAGCCCGGCCGATTCGCTGAATTCTATGATATAAACAAAACCCGAATACTATTTACGCTGGGCTGCACGTCGCGACTTCTGAGCAGGAACCTCCTTCACTATGACCGTCGGAACCCCTGTCGCGGCCGTCTGTACTTGTGGGATCTTGTTTAGTTCCTCCACACTGGAGACTCGATGTCGGTCGCCTTCAGGGCCGAGTACATAGACATAACCCTGCCTCGTCCAACATTGGGTAACTCCAAAGCGACTCCTAGCCTCCATAAACGCTTCATGACGGCCCTTGGTCAGGAACTCCGAGAGCGTCACACCAGTGTTTTTTAGCGAGGATTTACTAGACCACATTTTGTCTCGCACCTCAATATCACGGAGCTTGCACAGAATAGGGCGCGGTCTGTCTGATGTGGCACGACCCATTCTATGACAGCGACTGATGCTGGCTTTCGTGAAACCGGACAACTTCAGCCTCTCTAACACCGTACTCACTACTACAGCTGATGTGTCTTCCTGAGCAGCCTCCTTTACGCCATGCAAGAGAAGGATCTTCCGCCGCCCACGCATTTCGAGGTTGTCTACATGTTTGCTGAGCATTCCAATTTGATCTTGAAGGGTCCGGAGAGACTTCGACATCAGCGTTTTGAATAAGGCAAACTCATTTGCCAATGCATTGAGATCAGATACTGGCGACTTGCTTCTCATCAGTTTACCTTCAAACTCTGCCATTGTGAGCTGGAACATTGAGCCCATCTCAGCCAGAGACTTTTGGATTGATGTGGCGTCCACCATGTTGAGTGTTGTGTAGAGGTTATAATTTTCTAGTGATGAAAATATGCTGTAGAAAGTTCTTCTAATGCAAGGAAAACAGCAGATGGCAGGTAGGGTTGTGTGTTGATTTACTTACAACATTTACTAACTCAATAAAGCAACTATTTCTAATTTTTATAAATTTAATTCAGTGATGGTCAAAACAATAGATGTTGCTTACACAAAGCCTACCGCCGAAAAAAAAAGTTAAACCTTAGTTATGTCAGAGAATGTGATATGACTTCAGGCAAGGTTATAAAAACCCAGGGATAGAAAACTTGCAGTTTCAATGGCTAGAATAAGAATGACAGTGCACTTACCGGGTATATCATCTGATTTCATGATGGACATCTCAAAGATATCCATACGGCGGGTCTCCAACGCCAATCCCAAGGCTTGCCTGTACTGTCCATCATCCAAGCATCGCTGGAACATTCGGTTCACAATGGCCTCCAAACGAGGGTCAATCACCTCTGCAGCACTGTCCACAAATAGGGCCTTCCTCTTCTGTGTGTAGAAGTCGATCGCTTTTGCAATAGTAGTATCCACATACTCGTTCCTGGCATTTACGTCGAATAGGTCGCCAGCACCTAAAGCGTACGTCAATGAATCTTCAAATGCTCCCAAGTGATAGTAGACCTTGCTGGCGACTAGAGCAGCTAGCTGATGTTGTGAGAACACTTTATCTTCATGCAGGATTTCGATCTTTTCGATAGATTCAGATATTTCGGGCCAAAATTCATTGACGATGTTGTCCAACCTCTTCAAAGCGAATTCCTTGACTTCGGATATGGGTTCATCCAGCAGGGAGATAATCCCCGCGGCTGATGTGATATTCATCTTAGGTTTTCTTATTTTCTTTCAGTTTACACAATTCTTTTGTAAATTCTAAAATCCGAAATCGAAATGATTACACACAAAATAGCGAGATGAATTGACAATTTTCTGTTTTTCAGAGACAATGCGATGCGTCCAACTCAAAATAAAAGTTACCCGAATTTATGTGAAAAATTTGTTAACTGCAGTGCAGAGAAATTATATATAAAGAATTTATGTAAAAATAAGTAAAAACTTAGCAATATTATCTAGATCTATGCACAAATGCCTACCACATAGCCTATCTAATGTAATGGACAACTACAACATAAATTAATATTATAAGATATATTAGAATACGCTGAACCGAAAGGAATAGAAATTAATTAAAAGGGAACTAAACTAAACCCTTGCTCTGGCAACACGAAACCAATGTCAAATCTGTTCTAAATGTCACGCACATGTAAATAAATTTTTTATTTTTTTTTATTTTAAAAATTTTAGGAAAACTTACAGCTAGGTCTTAAGAATAGTTATTTACATAATACATGCCGGTACAGGCCAGCGCATGTGTGCTGAGGGCCAATTAAAAGTTTCCGCAGATATTTACATAGGATAACAAATGATGCACAGTGAATGTAGACGACTTTAAGAAAAAAAAAAAAAACAAGAACAAAATCAAAAATTATTTCAAAAAGAATTCATCGCTAAGCAAGCGTTTAAGCTTACTTGCAGGTGTGTTAAATAAATCAACATCAGTGTTTTTCTTGACCAATGAGTTGAACGATTTGCTAGCTCGTATTAAGAATGCGTTTTGTCTATAGTTCGTTTTTACCGTAGGAACGTAAAGAATACTCGGTTTTCTCAATGCAGCAGTATTTGTACGCAACCCTAATTGCTCAAGAAGCTCAGGACAGTCTACGTTGCCATTGCAGATGTTTATGAGGTATGTTTGGTCAGCAATTTGCCTGCGATCAGAGAGTGGAAGGAAATGAAACTTGCGACACCTTGTAAAATAGTCGGGTAGGTACATTTTAGTTCGGTATTGTAGGTATCGTAAAAATCTTTTTTGTATGGATTCAAGACGCGATGAATAAATCGCGTAGTTTGGGTTCCACACCTGCGATGCGTACTCGAGGTGGCTACGTACGTAAGCACAGTACAAAATTTTAAAAGTTTTAATATTTATGAACTCCGATGACATTCTCAGAACAAACCCCAGGGCGCGAGACGCCTTCTTTGTTATATTATTAATATGTTCGTCGAACAACAACTTAGTGTCAAATGTTACACCAAGGTCTCTTATCGAGTCTACTCTGGTTATAGGTAAGTTAAAAAATTTGTAGGTAGAGATTAATTTACTAGGTTTACGGCTGAAAGAACATGTGTAGAACATGTAGAAATAATGGGTACCTCAACGAAATTTTCATTAATATAACTGTTTTAATGTGTAATAAGGTGTTTAGTGTAATCCAACATGGAAAAAACTAATCGCAGGAAACAAGACAAGTGATTGATTACATTTTCATACGTTTTTTAGCCGAATTTCAAGTGCGAAAGCTATGGCCCCATGTTTCAGACAAATAACAAAGAACCTCCGAGATCACTGATAAATACTCGATTATATTATGGTCTTTAAATAGTAAAATCCGCCTGTCTCAAACGATTTAATCCTGTGAATTTGATTGCCTGTGTAATATTTATGTTGTTTTTTTGCATTTGTGTTCATGGTATTTTTAATGTACATTTCCGTTTGTATTGGAAAAAGTATAGTCCACTTCCATATTTTGAGTCGTTAAAACAAAATCATCATAAACATCCGTTTTTACCATTTGTTGACCTCAAATCAAATCAAAAACTCTTTATTTCCATAAATACAATAAATGTACGCTTAGAAAAGGTCAAATTATAAAATTAAACACTGACACGGAAATAAAGTGATATTTTTGATTTCTGTCGCTTCGGTATGTAGACTAAAGTAAAGAAGCAACGAAGAAACCTTTGGCTTGCTAGTTGTCAAAACCCATCTGCCACTCCTAACGGTCCTACGTTACATTTTAGTACAATTTATATTTGTTTTTAGGTAGGTACATCTTTTGTGTATCTGGGATTGAAGATGCAAGATTCTACTTAACAAAAGAATATTCAAAACTCTTGCAGAAAAAAGAGAAGGAAGACCTTATTTGTCTATATATATATTATTTAGTATTTTTCTTATTTTTTTTAACAATTGGATGATTTCAATTTGTGCGCAATCAGAAAACATGAATCTATTTTGTTGATAACGATATTTTATTAGATTATTTTGAAAAGTGGTTTAATAAACTAGTTATGCTAAAGGATATCTATTACTTTTAAGAATAAATGATTACGATTTAATATGTATGCATATGAAATTACTTTTGAAATCGTAAATTTGTACAAGCAACATTCATAAAGAGTTGCCAGTTTACAGTAAATTTTCGTTTTAATAATTAATTTCGACTATTTTTGGTCGGATTTGTACCCATTGACATACACGTTTTCAACCAAAATATAATTGCTAAACGCAAGGATCAAGACCGTTTGCGTCGTAATATTCGTGTTGCCATCTAAACGCAGCGCCCTCATTTATTTTCTACTCCTTTCGGTCGCACTGTACTCTGTTAATAAGTTATTTATTTTAGTCCACTCCACAGTCTGGGGTAATTTTTATGCTGGAAGCCCATACCCATAGATAATCAACACGGTTGTGTTCGGTTTTACATTGGCATCTAGCCAATGTAAAACCGAACACAACCGTGTTGCTTAATCTCTTCAGTGGAAAGTCAACTTTAATTTTATGATATTTTTTAATACATAGGTTTATTTGTGCGTGAGGCGTGGAACTACTGCGTTTTCTTTTGAACGAGAAAAAATCCTTTAAAGAAATCAAATGAGTTTACTTAAGGATTAATCATTAATGGATAATAATTAATAATTACTATGGAAACTTATTTATCAAATATGGAAATTATATAATAATATCTGTCTTTTTTTTAAGTAAGTTTCAGAACAAACGTTGTGAGTTGTCACTTATGTGTCAAAACTATCACTAGACAGACTGTCATCTGTCACTCCACAGTCAACTCACGCACATCTCGCATCGCAAACACATTCCTACGCAGTGCGAAACGAAACATCTGTTGGCGATTTATTTGAAAAAACAATTTATTTCAAATTTTTACAAAATGCTAGACCTGTTCAGCATCTTTAGCAAAGGAGGTATTGTGCTATGGTGCTTCCAGAGCACGGGTGACATGTTCTCACCCTCTGTAAACGCTCTAATACGAAGTGTAATATTACAAGTGAGTACTATCGCTTTAGAACGTAAATGTAACTTGTTTTTAATTCAATTAGTAATGCATCCACGTGGAAAGTCCCATACTGACTACTACCTGCAATACCAAAGCGTTCAAGTCATGTTATTTATAAAACTGGCCTTATAGAAACTGGTCAAGGTAATATCACTCTGAACCCTGTTTTATCATTTCAGGAGCGTACGGGTAATAATACGTACAACCACAACGCTCTAACGTTGCAATACAAGCTTGACAATGAGTTTGAGCTGGTGTTTGTGGTTGCGTACCAGCGTATACTGCAGTTATCTTATATTGATAAGTTCCTCAATGATGTACACCTCGAGTTCAGGGATAAGTACAAGAATGAGCTGACAGGTGGCAGCCACAGCCACCTCACTGATTTTGATTTTATCAAGAACTTTAACCGCATTCTGAGGGATGCTGAGGAGTGGGGTGAGTTATCAATCTATTCAAAAGACTGATTCAATAGCTTAATTTGTACTGGTTTCTGCTAAGGTTATTTCTATCCCATGGAAATTGATTTATGGGATACAAAGTAGTTTATGTTTTATTCCAGGGTTAGAACTACCTGTATGCAATTTCAGCCCAATCTGTTCAGTAGTTAGGCATGAAGAGGTAACAAACATCTGAACTTTCGCATTTTATAATATTATGTGATGTGCGGAGAACACATTTAGAATTTTGATATAGTTGCACAATTTCATGGTTTTATGCTTCCACTGATTTGCTTTAGATTAGGGTCTTATAAAATACAAAACTCCATTGTTTACTAAATGGGTCATAATTATATAAAGTAATTCCAGTAATTCCAGTGGGGAATTCCCTTGTAATTTGTTTGATGCATTGATTTCCTTATTATGAACAGAGTCACTATTCTTCATCTAAGAAGTTATTTCTCATAAGTTTTGTAATCATTTCGTCTATGTTACCTACATAAAGAATATTACATAATTTCATTAATGTTACATCATTAATTTCAACATGTGTGTATGTTTAAATTTCAGGCAAGTTACAGGCTAAGATTCCAAAACGAATGAAAACTTTTGAAGACTCTGTAAAGTCTAAAAAGACAGTAGCTTCTATGATAGAACGTAAAGGAGAGGAGAAAGGAAAAAAGTCTGGTAAGAAATTATATATATGTCAAAGCAAAAAAAATAATCTACTAGCAGGGTTGCAATTTTCTCCTGTATTTTTCACACCTCTACTGCGACAATTACCAATCTGCCATGCAGGGTGATGATGGACAACCCCCCCCTTGTTTGGGGAAGGCATGGTCAGCAATAGACATATTATGTGAGCAAGATAAAATTGTCCATGAAAAGGTTTCATACTTTTTGAAAAAGATTGATTAGGTACATTGGTAGTTGTCACAGATTAGGGTAATATTACTGTGCTTACTTGAGGTGCATTCCGAATTACGTTTTGCGATATCTGACCATCCTACAAACTGAAATCACTGTGAGCGCTCTGTCAAAACTGTTAGTTAGCGTCATCGTAGTATTGTATTCTTTTTTTTTCGTTTACTTGTACCTGACTGACATTTGACACTGCGACTCATTGGACGCTCACGGTCACGAGGACCGTGAGCGATCACGAGTGTTCCGAATAAATGATAGCACTCAACTGTCAATATCGTGATATGACTTTTTAAACTTTCGCGATTTGTTAACATAGTTAATGATTATATCGGGTATTTATCGCGTACCTTTTGTTGGTGACTGACGGGGCAAGTTGCCCCGTGACCACGATCGCTGTAACGCGGTAGAAACGAAGGGGAAATAAAACAAAAGGTACGCGATAAATACCCGATATAATCATTAACTATCGTGATATGATTCTGTGTGGATTGTCCAGCATTATTTTATTATTATTTATTATCCAATTTGGAACGCAAAATATCGTTGTGATCGCTATCAGCCCTATTTCGGAATGCACCCTAGGCTAAAAAAAATACAAATTGATAAATTAACTCAACAACAAATGACACATTTACAAAGCAACTTATATATGTTTGACCTAATTGGAGTCTTATTGGATTAGTTATGCCGACTTTGTTCACTAGGTGGACAGCCCACTTACCTAAATAACAGCTTATTAAACAGGTATTTTTTAATAAGCTGTTTTTTTTTTTTTGTGTATTGTACTAGGCAATTTTCCAATGAGTCAGACATGTCTTTGATATATGTAGATCCAAGACACGCATTTAACCTGATCTATCCCACTATTGCGCAAAGACTTCTAGGCTTTGACTGATCCTTCAATATATCACAATCCTGAGCCAGTTGAATCCTCACTCAAGATGTCCAGTTCTTCACGTTATGCAGCCACTCAGTAGTAGTAATGCGTCGATATAGACGTAGCAGGACGCCACTGGGGTGATCTTGGTCCATCTGCCAAGATGCTAGCACAAATGGCCTGCCCAGCTCCAAAACATCCAACAACATAATGTCGAGGTCAACATGTGGCAGACATGGCCAGTATAGCTCCACTGATTCGAAACTACACAAGTAGGTTAAATATAGATTTTTGATTAATTTCAGTGAAAATAGTAGAGAACAAGAGCTTGACCAATGGCAGGGCGGAAGAGGTGCCCGAGATCGAAGACGATGTCATCGCTGCCAACCGCGCGCGCCTCGCGCAGAAACTCAACAAGGGGAAGAAGGAACCCAAGTATGTGTGCATAATGGTGCTAAAAATAAAAATAAAAAAAAATCCGTGGTGACTCACCAATACCATGCACTAGCGAGACAGCGCGGGCCGTACGCAAGTTGATAGCAATTTACATTTTATGATCTTGTATAACAAGACTAGGTAAAACCGCAACACATAATGATGATTTAATTATTTGGGTCAAACAGTTGTATACATAGCTTATGTTCTTTTGATTGCTCCGCTTCGAACGTGATACGTCTTCAGTCCCTTTTTCTCTGTATAGGTACCTAAAACTTCTTAAGCCTGAAGGTGCAGTGTGTTTTGATGGTTAGCGAAGGAAATCGCGCGGCGCCGTAGGCAATAGTTCCTTTGACAATTGTTACAGAATGCCCACCGAAAACGTATCAGGATATAACATTTATCAATATAATAGTACTATCTTAATATATATAAATCACGTGTCACGTTGTTTGTCCGCGATGGACTCCTAAACTACTTAACCGATTTTAAATTAAATTTGCACACCGTGTGCAGTTTGATCCAACTTGAAAGATAGGATAGCTTATTCAGGGAAGGTTTAAAAGGTGAGAGCGGTACGAAGTTCGCCGAGTCAGCTAGTATTACTATAAAATAATATAATACTTTTAATATAAACACTTACCCACGGAAATAGAAGTTAGAGTGGAAGGACAATGCAACAAAATTACTAAGGGCACCGGTGTCGCCAAACTCAAACAAATAAACCAGTAATCATATAATGCATTACAAAGAAACAATTCGTTTGATTGGTAGTTTAAGTTTAGTCAAAACTAGCCAACGTCACTGATTTGGAAATAAACCTTGACTTCTACAGATAAGATTTATTTTACTTTAGCATCAGAACGTATTTACGGTCTATAGTAACCAAACATTCGATTGACAAGTTAATTCCGCTACTTGACCATAGATGGCGGAATTTTCAGTGGTCGCAATTATAAATTTAATTTCCTCAGACTTAAGATTGACATTCGCGTTATAGGTCGACCGTCGACTGCTACTCGATTAGAGCTGCACCAGGTAGCACATTGAAGTACATTATCGATATCGATAGATAACCGATTTTTTGTTCAATTCGCAAAAAATCGAACTTGTTTGTTGGTAGTTTATTTACTTATTTGGCACACAAAGAGCTGTATATTTAAAACTATTTATAAATAGACACAGACAGGCAGGTATAAATAAATGTAATGTTTTTTATGCCCCTGAAATAAAACGTATTAATTAGGAAACTGGTGGAAAGTTTTATGTTTAATTTTAGTAAATGGTGTATGTGAACATTATATTTAAACTTAACGATTTTCAGTGATACAAGCGCTGTATGTTTCGTAATTGTAAATCTATATCCTTTATTTGATATTTTGAAATCGACTTCCAAGAAGTGTTCAGAGCATATCATGCTTGATTTGGTTGGCATCCAATTAACTCTACCCGTTGCATCTATCCATTTCTCTTTGACGTTTGTATCTTTGGGAAACCTACAAATATTTAAGATAAAGGTTAGAGGACCTAATGATGTCAATTTAGTGACTTGTAATGTAAATACTAAATAAATAGTTAATTTACATAATAATATATCACTTAATTCAAAGTTCAAAGTTCAAAGTCATTTATTTGCGAACACGAGTCATAAAGATGTAAATTAACATAAAAGCACAACATGTTCTACCTAAATCTAGGGCATGCAAATATTAGGTCAGTAGTTTTTTTAATATATAAATTTAAAATCAAATAAAATAAATTTGTCAATCAAATTACATAAAAAATTGAGATAAATAAAATTATAAACTTGGTACGTACTTATTACTAATCAATCAATATTTATGTCCATATCTAGTAGAAAATCATTTATGTGATAATAACATTTTGATGTCAAAAATTTCTTTAGTTTATTTTTAAACATTGTCAGCGGTAGCAATTTAACATTGTTCGGCAATTTATTAAAAAATTTTGGTGCCATTCCATAGAAACTTTTCTTAAGTAGAGCTGTTTTAGCGCCGGTGGAACACAGGCGTTGTTGGTCGCGTCTACTTCGTAAGTGGCTTGGTTTTTCAAATAAATTATTATTGTTTTTGACAAAAACAGCTGTCTCAAAAATGTAAAGTGCTGGAACGGTAAGTACATTTAATGCTATAAAGTAAGGTTTACAACTGTCGGTTGTCTTCAGGCCATACATCGCTCTTATGCATCGTTTTTGTGATTTAAAGATCTTTTCTCTGTCTGTGCAGTTTCCCCAAAACATAATTCCGTATCGCAATTTAGAAGACACGTAGCTGTGATAAACGGTTTGAAGGGCATCCATACCTACGATTTTCCGCAGTTTGTAGAGCATATAAGCAAATTTGCTTAGTGCCTTACATACCTCTTCAGCTTGTATGTTCCAGCTTAATTGTCTGTCTAGCACCAGACCTAGAAACTTTGTACTAGTTGTGTTCTCCACTATTTGGTTTTTGTATAAAATATTAATTTCAGGTATAGGCATACGTTGCGAAAAATGCATAATTTTTGTTTTATTAAGGTTTACACTTAAATTATTATAGTCCAGCCAGTCTATTATATTATGTAAAGTGTTATTGATGTCAGTTTCATAGGTATTAATGGATGCACATTTAACGATGGCAGTGCTGTCGTCAGCAAACAGGACCATAGGATGTTTGGTGACTAGGGGTAAATCGTTTATGTACAGTAAGAAAAGTAATGGCCTAATACACTGCCCTGGGGGACACCATACTTAATCGTAAAAACATTAACATTAAAATTTGAAATTAAAATTGAATTTCTTGTATCGATATCAATCGATAAAATCAACATCCGACTAGACTACATCACTAATTGAGTAGCGAAGAATAGAATCAATCCAAAATCAACTTTATCTTAATTGCATAAGGTTGATTTTGACTAACCCTTGTATTAAGTTATTGAGAAATTGAAATAAAATAAGATTTTATTACAAAACAATACAAACCGTTCTCCCCGATGGTACGAGACACCTCCATTTTGAAGATTTTTTGTCCTACTATTATTTTGACACTCTAAAATCGAACAATACGGCATGATTACGGAAAAAATGAATTGGTTGCGAGACTAGCTACTCCACGCGATGTTAGAACCCGACTGGGGTCGAGTAAGCGTAACAACGTGTACTTGTGGCATGCGTGCCACGCCCACTTACCATTTCCCCTTACTTTAATTCCGTGCACTTACCTATATTATTTCATTACACAACTTACAGAGTCAGATACTTTTGCGTTGTAAGATAACTCTTAATTAATAAATCTGTCATTTATTTATTCCTAAGCTGTTACATCTCTCATACAATAGAATGAACAAGACTTTCACAATAAAAATTACACAGCAGAACACTATTCATATAAAAATGGAAACACAATAATAATAATATACAGCAGAATTAAATACAAATAAAATTTACACAATTAATGTCATGTCATAGGAAATCGCCGAAGAGCCCCAAAGTGTCAGAAAAGGAGCGCGTGAAGCAGCCTCGCGTGTGGGAGATGGGGGGCAACTCGCGGGACCTGCCAGATCTAGACTTCAGCACCGACAAGGATGGAGAGCATTATGCGGAGATCAACCCTGATACTCAGGTAGTACAATACGCAAATTGTGGTGGTTATCCTTCTTTAACAGATTATACGTCTTAAACAGTATAAGACACAGTTCTAATTTTTAAAATCGGTCCAGAAATCGACGAAAAGTATGTGTTAGGGTTTCGAGATCGGTTTCGAAACCCTTATGGTCTCGCTTTGTTCCCTCTTTAATATCTCAGCAACTACCGCAGCTATCAACCGGAAATTTAAATTTTCCATACAAATTGTGATGTGGAAATTTTAAAAGATACCTACAGGGTCATGTGGGGTATCAAACGAAAGGTATCAGTTTGTACATTACAAAATAGTTTTTGAAATTTCTGTAGGTTTCATACTTTTCGAAATATTTTGAAAATAGTTGAAAAATTGACCTTATCTCCGAAGTATGCAGAGCGATCCATCTAAAATGAAGGTACCTACTATTTTTGCTTTGCGGAAAGTTCGACTAAAGCAATTCGGACTAAAACAATTCGACCAAAACACAATTCGACTAAAAGCATTTCAACTAGTAACAATTCGACTAACGACTAAAACAATTCGTTTTAATAACGAAAAATTTTTTGTAATCATATGGCTCTGGATGCAATTATACATATACACACCCTTTCAGTCGCAGAGTCGCGAATTGCTTTAGTCGAATTGTCATTAGTCGAATTGTTTTAGTCGAATTTTCCGTAGACGCTATTTTTAGGTATTCGTTAAATAGCAAACTCTAACCGGTTCCTTTAGTATATAATTTATATAATTGACAAACGTTCGAAACTCTCGCGCGGCGCTCGAGTTACACTGGCACTTGACGGATCTTGAAAATAAAATGTATGTACTTTGTACGAACTTACATTAAAAAAAAACATACATACATACAGCCGTACATTGAACCTGCATTTTTAGAAATCGGTTAAAAATGGAAGAGTTCCAAATAGGCCTACGCAAGTTTACTAGTCGACAGACACTGATTTGTATTTTCATAATAACAAAATTAAATAGAAAATCGCTTGTTTTTATAATGATTATGTCCAAGAGGACATACCTTATGAACCGATCGGGCTGAAATTTTGCATACAGGTAATTCTAATCCTGGAATCAGACAAAGGCTATTTTTAATCCCATAAATCTGTTCCCATGGTATAGAAAACGCCGAGGATAGGAAGCCTCAGTGGCCAGTATCAACAGAGACTTTCTATGTGCACAGAACATATTATAGTGCACAAGTGATTTCACACAATCACAGGTGTATAATGATGACTGCAGTTCAATTGAAAACACTAGTTCTAATTTGTTTCTAATCATTAATTTTAATGTTCTTGAATAACATGATAATGATTTCTTTTGATCGATTCCAGCTGGTGGGTCAAATGGAGGGCGCCATCCGCGACCTGGAGGTGGAATCCGAGGAGAGCAGCAGCGAGGAGGAGTTCGAGGAGGAACGAGCCGCGCCCAAGAAGGCGGGAGGGATGTTCAGCATTTTCAAGGGTAAAGCTCTGCGCACATTAATTCGACGCCGCTATCACGCAGCACAATAATGTGCATGCAAATATGGGCTTAAGGCTTGGCAGGCCAGGAGAAGCCGCACTTTTGTGATTTTTAAAATCATGTGAGACTTAGAAAATAGTGTTTAAAATTCTGAAAAAAAGATATTATATTACATAAGGATCTAGTCTAGTCAAAGTCGCATTCAGTTACATACAAGATCTAATAAACTTCACTCGATAGAAAAAAAATCCCAAAGTTACCCCTTTTTCTAATATTTTTTCAATATTATGACTACAAACTACTGATATTTTACTTTTTTTGTACTTAACTAAAGATACTTACTATTTCTAAACAAATTCGCAGAGTTTGACTTGATAAAATGATTTTCTTAATCACTATGCTTAAATAACTACAAAAAACGAGCGCGGTGGCGGCTTGGCAGCCGCGCGTTGGCCCTTACGCCTACTGCTGCAGGAATAACTGGCCTCAAACTCTTCTAATATCCGCGACTAAACTAATTCAACCACGGTTAAATTCTACAAATAAATGTAGACCAGCTTTACTTGCAGAAATAAAGATTTTTTTCTAGTACCCACTCTAGAACAAGGGCTAGTCAACCTCACTCTTCATACGAGAAAGCTATGAAAGGGCTTAGAAAGTGAAAGTGGTGATCTTTAGATACATATTACAGTGACAAAATGGCTTCCCACAAGTTTCAAACATGCCTGCGAGCTGTTTGTCATCTGGTGCCGTCTATAAGAAATGCATTTATTAATTTTTATTTAAATTATTGCAATGAGGTACAAAAGGTTGGCTTAATGCCTCGGCATTTTCTACCTGCTGACCAAAAATGCAAATGCATCTACTAATGTTATGTAAGTCGATGCATTTTCATTTTAGTAAGTTGAACCTACCAGAGGGAGGGCAACAGTTTCTGTTTATTTTTATACTCCGCTGCAAGCACCTGCCAAGCGCGATGATATCGGCAAAACTTATTATAATAAGTTCAATTTATTATAAACCACGTAGGTATTTCTTATTTTTGCAATAAATTTCTGAAATTTGTATGTTATTATTACAAATTTACTGGATTATTTTTTTAATTAATTTTTTTTTTACTGGACGGAGCTAGCCAGTGATCGTGATGTCTGGAGAGAGTGGGCGGAGGCCTTTGCCCAGCAGTGGGATAAATTCGGCTACTAATAATAATAAATTACAAATTTGTGGGGCGCAGCTAGTAATAATAGTAATTGATGGTGGATTGTTTTAGGTCTCGTCGGGTCCAAAGCCCTAACAGAGGAGACGATGCGCCCCGCGCTGGACAAGCTGCGAGACGTCCTCATCGGCAAGAACGTAGCCGCCGACATCGCCAACAAACTGTGCGACTCCGTAGCCACCAAGCTGGAAGGGAAGGTATGTCACTTATCACACTAATATTATAAACACGGCTTCGCACGCGTTGTTATCCCATGGGAACTGATTTATGGGATAAAAAGTCGCCTATGTTTGATTCCAGGGTTAGACTTACCTGTACGCAAAATTTCAGCCTGATCCGTTCAGTAGTTTTGGCGTGAAGAGGTAACAAACATCCATCCATCCAAACTTTCGCAATTATAATATTAGTGTGATGCGAAAGTTTGGATGTTTTGATGTATGGATGGATGGATGTTTGTTACCACTTCACGAAACCACAGAACGGATCGGGGTGAAATTTTGCATACAGCTAGTTTTAGGCCTGGAATCAAAGATAGGCATACTCATGCATACATTTTATCCCATAAATCAGTTCTCATAGAACAGAAAACGTTTCCATAGAAATGCGATCTATAGGCAAGAATGCAGCCACCAAGACGTCGTCGCTTACAAACTGTACGACTCTGGCCACCCATATAATTTTTATTCCCAAGGGGTTAGTTCTCCCGTAAAACAAAAATTAATATTCTTTCATGTGTAAGGTTTGTAATTAGGGTTTCTAGATCTGTTTCCAAACCCTTCTGATCTCGCTTTGTCTGTCCTTTTTTCCTCTTTAATAACTTTTTCTCTCCTCAGTTTGGAATGGTGCGGGGGAGGCCTTTGCCCAGCAGTGGGACGAAATAGGCTAAAAAAATAATAATAATAATAACTCGGCAACTACCACAGCTATCAACTTGAAATTTAAAATAACAATACATTTCGTGCGCCTGTGGTACACATTTAAAAAAAATTAAAATAAAAGAAAAATGTAAATTTTCCATGCAAATTGTGATGCCGAAATTTTAAAAGAGACTTACAAGGTCAAATGGGGTATCAAAAGAAAGGTATAAGTTTGTACATTTCAAAACAGTTTTTGAAATTCCTGTAAATATCTGCAAAAAAGTCGAAAAATTTACCATTACCCGTATCACCGAAGTATGCTATTCTTCTCTATCTCCTATTTTTAGGTATTCATTAAATAGCGAAGTCTCTAACCGGTACCTTTAGTACATATTTGTATAATTGACAAACGTTTGAAACCCTCTGCGCGCGAGTTACACTCGCACTTGACGGATCTTGCTTTTTATTGAGTTATTTTGCCTTTTTAAAGTCTGTCTCATATTTCCCAGGTGCTGGGTACATTCGACAGCGTGGCCAAGACCGTGAAGGGCACGCTGACGGAGTCTCTCGTGCAGATCCTGTCTCCGAAGCGTCGCGTGGACATCTTGCGCGATTGTCTGCATGCCAAGTCGCAGGGCAGGCCTTATATTATGGCTTTCTGCGGGGTGAGTTACTGACAATACTTGTATGAAGATAGTAATTGTAATTTTGTGTATGAATAGTTGCGCAAGTGAACTTATTTTGTCGCTGTTTCTTTTAATCAATGTATTTGATTAATTTATTCGTGTAAGTATCTATACAATAATTTCATTTTGTTTTCTTAATGTTATTGGTTAATTTAACTGAAAATACGCTGCATTCGGCCGAAGCGCCTACTGGTACATTTTCAGAAAATCATCTAGGTTCCACTTCTATCGTGTAATCATGCACTCGCTGATTTTTTAGTCAAAGCTAGATCTTAGTTCGACGAAACCTCCCATTCGAAAACTTTTTCAGTAAGTTCGGGACGGCCGCGCGAAAAATGTATCAGATTCTGAACTTTCGCCACCATGACACTGGTCAGAGTCAAGTTTTAGTTAGGTACTCGGCGTCGAGTACCATATTAAAGTTTTCGAGCAGGTAGATACTAGGTACCTACTAAAACTTGTGCATGACAACCTGTCATCACAAAATAGAATGCCTTGCATTTTTTAGGTAAACGGCGTGGGCAAATCCACGAACCTAGCCAAGATCTGCTTCTGGCTGATCGAGAACGGTCTCTCCGTGCTGATCGCGGCGTGCGACACCTTCCGTGCCGGCGCCGTGGAGCAACTCCGCACGCACGTGAGGCACCTCAACGCGCTGCACCCCGCCGAGCGGCACCGCGGCCGGACCATGGTGCAGCTCTATGAGAAGGGATATGGTAACTATTGCACTCGATAACCTCAGCAAGATCTCGGAGTAAATATCAAACATCATTGGCAACGTCTGTCAAAGCTACTAAGCTATAATCAGAAGTTTTCACTTATTATTTTATCAATAACTGTTCAAATCAAATAGCTTATTATAATTATATTAAATTATATTAGTCATGTAAGTTACAATTCAAATTTCCAAATATTCGTTCACCGTATAAAAACACTTTTTAATTAGCCATCCTCTTAACTTATTCCTAAATATATTTCCATTTAGTTCTTTTAATTCTTCCGGTAATTTATTGTATGCTCATGTTATAAACATTTCTGATGCTCATGTTATAAACATTTCTTTTATATAGATCTTTATGGCACTGGTGTTTGTAGAGAATTTTTTTTCAGTTTCAAGAATCTGTGCAGGTCGCACTGCTTGCCATATCTTAGCTTCCTAATATTTTTGCCAACAACATTACAAAACCTAACTAAGTACAAGACAATTTCCGATAACTTGACAGGCTTAGGGCGCTTTTATATTGTATAGATAGTGGGTATAGTCGGAGATAAAAGTGAATAAGGCGCTTATCAGGGGGTTGGCCTGCGTCTAGCAGTGGACCAGTGGTTGTTGAGGTTATGGACACAGTATTTTTGTAATTCCCAGGTAAAGACGCCGCGGGTATAGCGATGGAGGCGATCCGCTTCGCCAACGACAGCCGCATTGACGTGGTGCTGATCGACACGGCCGGCCGGATGCAGGACAACGAGCCGCTCATGCGGGCACTCGCTAAACTCATCAAGGTAAATGACAGCACTGCTAGGCACCCAGCACGGCGATCGTTGTCTAGGGTAGAATAGAGAAGAATAATGCTGGACAATTCACACAGCATTATCTAGCCCCAAGCTAAGCAGAGCTTGTGTTATGGGTACTAGATAACTGATATACATAATACAATACACTACATAGATAGATACTTTTTATTATACATAGAAAACATCCAGAACATCCTGAACAAATATCTGCAGATCGTACAAACATTTGTCCCGGGGCGGGAATTGAACCTGCAACCTCCTGCGTCGCAGGCGGACCTTCGCCCGCTGCGCCACAGAGGTCGTCATAGAATGACATCGCATTGTCATACATTGCGTAAATTATTGAAGTTGAAGGAATGAGTTTCAAACATATTACGCATTCGATGACGATGTGACGTAATTTTTCTCTATTCTTCCCTAGACAACAATCCCTGTGCTAGGTCTACAGCACGGCGATAGTTGTCTCGGGTAGAATAGACAAGAATGACATCGCATTGTCATAGATTGCGTAAATTATTGAAGTTGAAGGAATGACTTTCAAACATATTACGTATTCGATGACAATGTGACGTAATTTTTCTCTATTCCACCCTAGACAACAATCCCTGTGCTAGGTCTACAGCACGGCGATAGTTGTCTAGGGTAGAATAGACAAGAATGACATCGCATTGTCATAGATTGCGTAAATTATTGAAGTTGAAGGAATGACTTTCAAACATATTACGCATTCGATGACAATGTGACGTAATTTTTCTCTATTCTTCCCTAGACAACAATCTCCGTGCTAGGTCTACAGCACGGCGATAATTATCTAGGATAGAATAGACAAGAATGACATCGCATTGTCATGCATTGCGTAAATTATTGAAGTTGAAGGAATGAGTTTCAAACATATTACGCATTCGATGACAATGTGACGTAATTTTTCTCTATTCTACCCTAGACAACAATCCCTGTGCTAGGTCTACAGCACGGCGATAATTGTCTAGGGTAGAATAGAGAAGAATGACATCGCATTGTCATACATTGCGTAAATTATTGAAGTCGAAGGAATGAGTTTCAAACATATTACGCATTCGATGACGATGTGACGTAATTTTTCTCTATTCTACCCTAGACAACAATCCCTGTGCTAGGTCTACAGCACGGCGATAATTGTCTAGGGTAGAATAGAGAAGAATGACATCGCATTGTCATACATTGCGTAAATTATTGAAGTCGAAGGAATGAGTTTCAAACATATTACGCATTCGATGACGATGTGACGTAATTTTTCTCTATTCTACCCTAGACAACAATCCCTGTGCTAGGTAACCTGGTAAGAAGTAACAAAATGTTTAACAATAATAATAAAAGCGTTTATTTTCTCTCACAATAGGTGCTTTTATAACACAATAATATAACACAAGCTCTGCTTAGCTTGGGGCTAGATAATGCTGTGTGAATTGTCCAGCATTATTTATTTATTTATTTATATAACTAAAATAGGGAAACTAAAGTACCTATTACCTTGTGACCTGTTTTGTGAGAGAATTGGTGCCTGTGATAGGTTTTAGAAAAAAACCTGTGGTACAGGTCACCAGGCCCTTCACTCCGCGGGAAATAAAAGTACATTTTTTGACTCATGCGTGTTTGTGTGGGTGTAGTTTTTGTTGAGTGTGTGAGAGTGTGACATGTTTGGTTGATGTGTGGGTTGGTGTGATATATACCTATAATATATAAATACAACCTTGTGCGGTCGGGGGGATAAAGGTTAGGAAGGCGGGATTAGAAGGTTTTCTGTGTCTGAATATGTTAATGATTTTAGCCAGTTTGTGGCAGTAATTTTGCATTTCGCTCTTGGGAGGGAATAAATGGAGAGCTTAGTGTTAACTAAGTTGTAAATGTAGGGGCCAAGAAAGATGAAAAACTTGTTGGGGTGTTTTGTACGGAAGTTAAGTGAGCTGCATACCTTACCCTTCCTTCTCCTGTCCTTTACTAGTTCCTGGTCATAAGTCATCTGCGAGTGCTTAAGTAAAATAGTTTGTAGCAGAAAGTGTTGTCTAACGGTTAAAACACCCCAAGTGATATACAGTTCGGTTGTAGGGAAACGAAACGGCAGGCCAGCTCCAACCTTCAGCAACGCTCTTTGTGCTCTTTCTAGCTCTATCAGTTGAGATTTACCAGTACCACCCCATGCTATGATGCAGTAACCGAAAATAGGTTGGCACAAGGCTAGGTATAACATTTTAATGACATTACGGTCAGCTACATTTCTTAATGTTTTGAATTTGCGGCTCGCTTCGCTCAGTGTTCTCCCAGAGCGTCTACAACCGCAAAAAAATTAATTAAGTGAAGATGTGGTCTAAGGCAGAGCACGCTTGACGATGATAGATAGATAGTTAGATAAAAAAATTATTTGGTACTACAGACACACATACAAATAACAAAGATAATTTACAATTTAAACAAAAGTACAATAGGTTTAATTAAGCAAACGAGCACTTTAAAAAGTAATGATAGAACCTGGTACATACCCCTTCTGTTATATTTTCTTTATATTTTTATGTAGAATCTTAATTTTGACAATGCCTTTTATGCAGCTCTAGTAATTAATTTTATAATTATTCAGTTTAATTTGATTATTAACAATGCCCATTTACAGCAACCTTGTTTATTATATATATATATATATCCTATATATATAATAAAAAAATAAAAAAAAAATCCTTACCAATTATTTATTTTGTCTTATTAGTTATTTCTATTGACTTAACCAAGAGTGCCTTGTACTCCTACGGCGAATAAATATAATGAGTATGAGTAATGTGACAGCGGCTTTACGCTGCTTGCTGCTCTCTTATGCTTTTCTCCTGTCCCCAGGTGAACGAACCCGACATGGTACTATTCGTGGGCGAAGCTCTGGTCGGCAACGAAGCGGTGGACCAACTGGTGAAGTTCAACCAGGCGCTGGCCGACCACAGCGCCTCCACCAACCCGCACGTTATCGACGGCATCGTGCTCACCAAGTTCGACACTATCGACGATAAGGTATGTACGTCTGGCCGGTCTCGAGAGTTTTTTCGGGGTAACAAACAATTACACTCTTAGCATAATTAAATATATACTTTTTTGGAACGGAGTTCCTTATCGCGCGTTGTGAAAGGGGGCTAGACGGAAAAAAATCATACGAAAAGTTGTAACGACACTTTTGACGAAGAGAACCGAGGAGAACCGAAGCGACGACCGCAGCCGAGTTGAGCCGAGGTGCGCTTCGATTCGAACAATCGTGTGTTCCGCTCGCTCGCGCAACGTGTCATTGGAGTGAGCGGGATATATCAGTTTTCTGCGGCCTCACTGAAGATGATGCGAGGACGCGAGATTAATCGAAAGGAACTTCGTTCCATCCGGGTGTCCCTTGACACCTCTCAAGTTTTTTTATATTTTTATTTGCTTTTGGTGGCTTTCGTATCACTGCGGCCATGATAGGCCTATTGTGATCGCCACTTTGTGTGTTCAGCCTCGAAGCAGCGGCGTTCACAGTTCGCCACTAACCCGAGAACAAAATAAAAAATATATACTTATTCTAAGTGGTATTCTATAAGTGCAATCAACACTGTTACCCTCTTATCGATATAGAATAAAGAGAAGAGAATATTTACTCTAGCGCGATCGTCATTTCTTCAAACTACGACCGCGACTCGGCAAATGTAGTATACGAGTATGGCGGCCTTTGGTTTGCAAAAGACTGCAAGCAGATGCTGGATGCGGCAGGCTAAAGATTATTTCGAGTAGGCCTATGTCCAGTAGTCGACTTGGAATCCTCAAAACAAAAGAGATTCAGTATGTCCATGATAAAAAGACCATGTATTAAATACTTCTCCATCCAGGTCAACACCTGGTTACTTTCAGGGATTTCCAAATAATACAATTAGATCAAGCTAATAACTTTATATTCATGTGAAAGAACTAGTTTTTAAATAATAACTATACATTTAGAATAATTACATGACTCGAACGAAACAGTTTTTCGATCAGTTACAGCTAAGGAATCTTCGTTCTACCCGCAAATACAATGACAGATTATCAGCAACGTCTAAGCGATTCCCAAAGCTGGGGTACCCGCATTTTGGCCTGAATATTATGTATAAAAATAGAAAAGGCTGAAGTGGCAGTGGGCCGGCCATATCTCGCGAAGAACCGACAACCGCTGGGGTAAACGTGTTCTTGAGTGGAGACCACGACTCGGCAAATGTAGTGTAGGACGCCCTCTGGCCAGGTGGGATGACGATCTGCGAAAGACTGCAGGCAGATGCTGGATGCGGCAAGCTGAAGACAGGCCGCTATGGCGCTCATTAGGGAAGGCCTATGTCCAGCAGTGGATTAATATTGGCTGATGATGATGATGATATAAAAATAGTCAAGCGGTAGATAAAAACCCCTTAAAAACTGTCAATCAATTTCCAGCATCGCTAAAACTTAGCAAGATATAGTAGATAGAAATAGAAGAACTTCATACTGTAGAGGCACTTTACTATTATTATGTTCGCCTGGGTCTTTCACGTGGCCATCGCCCTTCCTAATCCAAATATAAAACTAACAAAATGATAATTAACCTACGTTTTCATCCAACAGGTCGGCGCGGCGATATCGATGACGTACATAACCGGCCAGCCCATCGTATTCGTCGGCACCGGACAGACCTACACGGATCTGAAGGCGCTCAACGCGAACGCGGTCGTCCACGCGCTTATGAAGTAAAGGGAACAAGGTTTTATATCACTACTTTAATGTAGCCCACATTTCAGTAGATTTACTAGGGACGGGCTTATTATTTTTAACATGGTCTGTTCTGAACGGAGAACGAAAAACTGCCATAATACTAGGGCGTATTAAGTTGTGTAGTAACTTTCTTCTGTGTGTATTTTACAAATCCACCACCAATCCGCCTGCCATCTATCTGGGTCTGAAGTCTTGCTCAGTTTCTATAGTGTACAAAGAGATGCCCCCTCTATTTCAACGCAGAAAGACCGCTGTTAGTCATATAGTGACGGAAAAGTACAAGCTGAAATGATCTTTTTTGCGTTGCGTTTAGAATCTAAAATGTATTTTTGCCAGGCCCGAAAATCTAATGTATAACAGCCTTTAGTTGTGTTAAATAAAGTACCACCACTCTTCTCTTTTTATACGCCTTCCTTCTTACACAGAAAGAGTTCGCTTTTCTATCAAGAGCTACATACAATAAAAGTCGATAGAGAATTGGTAACCAACATATTTTTGAGTTATACCACTTTATCAAGTCAAGTTAATAATGGCATAATCCAAATCTCACGCTAAAATGGCATTTTTTACTCAACGTTTGGAACGAATATTTTGCCACAATTTGATTATAGCTAGCGTCATCCAGAAATCTAACTTATATATTCGCAGTTGACTAGATTTTCAGACTGAATCAGTGTAAAAAATTTCATGTCAAAATCGAAACTGAGGAAACAACTGTAAACATGGCGGCTAATTACAAAAATGTGTCAATGATAAAGGGCTAACCTAACCTACAAAATGACGCGGGACATTTGAATTCCGTTTTTGGATTATAAACAAGCACATAGCGTTTTTTGTTTTTATTAAGGTGCGTTCAGAATATGTAACAAAACATGCTATAAAATTTTAACATGTTTTTTATACTAGATGTGTTACAATTTAACACTGTGACGTTTTATATAATATATTGCATAATCTCGACGCACCCTTTGGTTTCTGGGTGGTTTTGTGGTATTATCTATTAATATATTTCTAGCTATCCATTTCATGTCATACATTAATTATTATGTTTCAATTTAATAGGGTGTCTAGTTAGTTAAATTAAAAATAGCAGCAAAGATAAATATGTATCTTCAAGTAAGGTTAGAAAATGTCGTCTATGCAATTTTAAGTTTTATCATTCTGACATAAGAATAGTTTAACATATAAATTCTGGAAAAGTCTTGCAACTTCTTGCTATGATTATGACATAAGGCATTTGTATATTATTAAATTTAACTTTATTTGTGTCTTTTATTCCACGTTGTTACAGGGATTATAAAAAATGTTTTATTTTCATTATATTTTTATGGGACGTACTGTAGCATCTAAAAGATTAACGTAAGGGTTCAGAACTATTCCGGTTTATTAGTTTATGTCGTATAAAACAATTATTAGTGTCCTAATTAAATTAGTTTATTATTGTACCTATTGTTAATGAATTAATCATGAATCAGAAATATACCTACCTAAGCATTGCCCACCATTGTGAAAAGTGTATTATTTTTACTCAATAATTATTAAATATCTATAATTTTTATAAAAGTACATCATTAGAGGTCAATATTCAAATTCCTTTATAAGTGATGTTAATGTTACTCAGCCTTGAAATAATGTTACAAATTACAACAATTTATTGAATTAGGTACTTGGTATTTAGTTGGAAGTATAAAATATTCACAAATATTTAATAGTTATGTTTCGTAAGAAATAAATAATTTGTTTGTACCTTGCTGTCTATACTTTTTTTACCAATTTTTTATCAAACTGAGTACTCAATTATGTACCCTTTAGTTGAAGAAATTAGTTAGCGTCCGAGTTAGAGTAGCTTGTCAGCAGAAAATCACACTTCACACTTATGTTATGAATGTTTAGATGGTTGGATGTTTGTTACTTTTTCACGCCAAAGCTACTGAACGGGCTGAAATTTTAGCATATAGGTACAGTGTGGAATTTTGGGACGGCGCAGTTAGGGCAGCTTAATGGGAAAAGTTTTTTGCGTTTTCCGACTTTTCTAGTCGTCAAACCTTAGGTCCACAAGAACTTTTTGATCAGTTTAAGGAACATGATCGATTGGCATCAAAAAAGTTTTAGAATATAATAGACTGAGAGCCCGTTCCCACTTGTTAGGTGTCGGAACCGACAGAAAATCGGCTGCCTTAGTGGCAGAACATTTTATATGAAGCTGTCCTGTTCACACTTATCCGACACTTTTTCATATAAAAAGTTATGTCCGATTTTCTGTCAGGCCCGACACCCGACAAGTGGTAACGTACTGTCGCTGTCGGGTAGAGTATAATACACCCAACGACAGAAATCGCTGAAATGGCCAACTTTCAAGAACGTTTTAGATGTACCTACCTATACCAGATGTGAGGGTCAAGAACCCAACGACAGAAATCGCTGAAATGGCCAACTTTTAACAACGTTTTAGATGTACCTACCTATACCAGATGTGAGGGTCAAGACACGGAGGGAATTGTTGAAGATTTTGATGGCATAATAAACTCTTTAACCGCAAAGTAAAGAACAAAAAATCCTCCCCTAATGAGCGCCATAGCGCCGTTTTCAGCTTGCCGCATCCAGCATCTGCCTGCAGTCTTTCGCAGACCGTCATCTTACCTGATCGGAGGGCGTCCTGCACTACGTTTGCCGAGTCGCGGTCTGCACAGAACACGTTTATTTTACCCCGTTGCGTGGGTTTGCCTTGACCCAAACGCGAAGATTTAATACGAGGTATTTTTGTCGTTGACTGTATCTGTTACATTGATTTCAATTACATAGAGTCCTTGTTACCCGCCGGACAATTAGAACGCTAATTTAACACCTAATAGATAAGTACATAGTACATACACAGTTTTAGTTGACCTTTTAATCTGCTACATCCTAATTATTTCGCAGCTTCCACATTTTTGGGATAAACTTCATGAATGGCACACGAATCGTAACTTTTCTACGATTCTTTGAATTTTTAGTGAATAAGTAAATTAGGGGTAAAGTTTTGAGTGAAAATGGAGCCCTTTAATTTTATAAAGTCAGTGGTGGTGAATTTTCGAATGGACACCTGTTGCTGGGTTTTCCCAGTGAGAGTAGGTTTGATTATGACGGGTTTCTTCAATGCTATAATGGCGGTAAGCACCTACTTATTTGTAATTTTGTTAATAAGTACTTATTCTTACTTGTAAAACCCAGCGCGATGGGTAGTCCTTCTGCTGAATGAACTAGCTGCTGCCCGCAGCTTCGCACGCTCTTTTCCGGGAGAAAAAGTAGCCGTCGTCCGTCCCCGGGTACCGTCTACCTCCCTGCCTTTTAGGAAGATTTGTTTACGCGTGACAGACAGAGGTATTTTCGCTTAAATAATAGGGTTAGTCCCCGAGGACCCCATTCCCGGAGGTACCCGATTTCTAATAAAGAACCTCTGGACTCTTATCGATTAAAAGTCAATCTTGCAAAAAAGTACTATCAACGGAAAAAGTGTTGAACCATTTTTGAAAATACTTATTAAACTTGACTTTATCATTGAGAATTAGGAATAAATGATACTGGCTTCATAGCTGCTCTTGAAGCCCATTATACAAGGAATCTGTTTGTGTGCGTAAGTTGATTGTTCGTACTAGTTTGTAGCTTATTTTAATTGCCTCTTGGCAACATTTATGTAGGTACCTACAAGAAAAAAGTGCTTTATAGTATGTCTTTCATTACAACTCCTACTGCATAAGCTACAATGGTACCGCCTACCTACCTTGGTAGACGAGGTTGCGGGTTAGTTTTCAATAATTCTTGCTCAAAATTTCACATGCATTATCCGGAAATAATTATACGGCCTTTGTATTGAGAGCTTCTCTGCGTTTTTGCTAAGGAGTTTCAGCCCGATATAACCACGTCTCCACATCTAAGCGGATTTTAATGTACTTACTTAATCTGGCAAGGATAGGTACAGATGGTATCACGTGGAAGGAGGGCCTAAGCTTGTCACAGACCTGGAAAGCACCGCTGCAGCACAGCACATACCTAAATGAGCTTTTTTTTCATTTGCCTTGCATTGGTAAACTTTTTGAGAAAGTTATATATTCGCGCCTCTCTAACGTAACTAAACATATCTTAATTGACGAGCAGTTCGGTTTCCGCCAGTCACACTCTACTGTCCAACAACTTGCGAGAGTCGCTAAAACAATTTCAGACGGCCTGAATAAGATGGAATCGACCGGGATGTTCCTTCTCGATATTGAAAAAGCCTTTGACACTGTTTGGCACGAAGGCCTAATACACAAGCTAGTCAGCCTAAACATTCCGATGTACCTTGTTAAACTGGTCCAATCTTACCTAGCAGAGCGTTCCTTTAAAGTCCATATAGAAAAACATTATTCCTTGCCTAAACCCGTACCAGCTGGGGTCCCCCAGGGCTCTATTCTGGGACCTTACTTATTTCTTCTCTATGTTAACGATGTACCTATTCAGACTCGTACTCAATTAGCCTGCTTTGCCGATGACACTGCATCATTTACCTCTTCAGCTGACATCGACTTAATCATCGATCGGCTCCAACTCTCTGTTGAACTGCTGACGTCATTTTTTCTTAAATGGAAATTAAAAATAAATGCCACCAAAACTGAAGCTATCATGTTCACAAGAAAGCGGTCCAAACCTACGCGTACGTTAAAAATTGACGGATTTGATATTCCGTGGAGCAACTCA
Organism: Eupithecia subfuscata; assembly: GCA_963564075.1. NCBI lineage: Eukaryota > Metazoa > Arthropoda > Insecta > Lepidoptera > Geometridae > Eupithecia > Eupithecia subfuscata. The sequence continues at coordinate 14,273,374 of OY751106.1, forward strand.
GTTAAATACCTAGGGCTTACTCTAGATCGTAAGCTAAACTGGACAGAAAACTGTCGAAAGGTCCGATTAAAAGGCCTGAAAGCCCTTAATGCCCTGAGTCCTATCCTGAACGGCTCATCTTGTCTCAGCAGTAGCACTAAACTAAGAACCTATAGCACTCTTGTCCGACCGTGTATAACATACGCTTGTCCTGTCTGGAGCAGTACCTGTAAAACAAACATCAAAAACCTCCAGGTTCTACAAAATAAAGCCATAAGATATGCGTTTAAAACTCAATTTCGAACTAATTTAACTGAATTTCATAAATTAATTAAATTTCCCATTCTAGAAACTTACATCTTTAAACTATCTAAGAAGTTTTATTTATTGACAAATCCAAATAATACTAAAAATAAACTAATCAAAAATATTTGCAAAACACGTAAACAAGACTCGTCATACAAGGACCAGTACTGCCGGTACAAATTACCCCATCACTACTGGTTCCTCAACCAGTGAATAGGTACAGTCGCTACTACAGGCGCGCTCTTCGGGGTTCACCGCGGTGCGCGCGACTTTCGCACCTTCGTCTATTGAACTTGGGACGTAGGTCGTGTGCGCTGCGCTCTCAGCAGGCGACCGCGCTTGAGATAGCCACCGTGTCACGCAAAACTCGGCGCTGGAGCCTTTGTGTCTTTTATGGAATAATAAATATTGTCGGAATTAATTCCATGATACTGCTTAATTCATCAAATGCCAATAAAAAGCAAGTTTTCAAGAATAGGCGCACTTAAATTCCACGCTAAGCGCAGTTCTTTGTGTTCATGTTGCTCGCTATTTATATTATCCTTCTACCCTCGTCTATTTTGAATAAAAAACAATGTCCAACCACTCCTAGCAAATATTAATCTGTATAATGATTTAATGAAAAACAATTTGTATTATGCCCAGCACTAAAACCTTATTTTATCCTTATCGCTGATAATGTCCCTTTTGTATACATTTGTAATTAAAAATGTAATCTAGACTTAAAGATTACATAAACCCCAGAGTAGTATGGAAGTAGAATCTTGTCGATAGCCCTAAAAAATGTGAAATACTAAATTACAAGTTAATTCCTTAAAAGTTTTAAGAAGCCTATGGCTTAGAAAACGCTGTAAATGTTTTTATGATGTATTTTTTCTAGGTATTTAAACTCACACTGGAAATGTACCGTCTACTATTTTTATTTAATAAAGAACTTTTAAAATTGAATTGATAAATGAGCTTTAACTCGTAAGATTTAGATGAATTTTATATTGACGGCCTCAGACGACAGACAGCTCGCGGACCACTCGTTTGAAGCATGTGGGAAGCCATTTTGTCACTGTAAAATGTATCTCAAGCCATCGAGTTTAAGACCTTATTTGAATGCACGTTTTATGCTGCGTGGTAGCGGTATTGGATTAATGAACGCAGAGCTATAGGCTGCTTATTATCGGTGTTCCTACTAGTCGCACTAATATGCGGTTGTTTGGATCATTAGCAGTTCGTTACCTCTTCGAGCAAAGCTACTGAACGAAACGAGCTCAAAGTTTGCATAGGTTCATGCAGCTCTACACCTGGAACAACTTAAAAGTCGTCACACACAGAAGCGGGAGGTGGAGCGGAGGCGGACGGTAGCCGAGCCAGGCGTGGCGTGGTGCGGATGTCTTCACACTGCAGGCGTGCGAGAGCCGTGGCGTCGCGGAGGCGTTTTGTAGCCTCGTGTGTGTAGGTAGGTCACGGCGTCGCATTATTGTAAAGATGTCCTTATTAAAATAATTTTTATAATCTTTTATACGGTTTAAACAACGATGTGGTTGGAATAGTAAAATCAATTTTTCGGTAGAGTCCATTTTATTTAGCGCCTTATTCGGGTCATAAGCTTAAAATTTTGAAAATAAATACAACCCGTAACTCCGCTAGTAGCACGCCTCCGCACCACAGACTAGGTAGAGATACTACCTCCGCACCGCGACGCGTGGCGTGCTCTCTGTGTGAAGACACTCCTTATACTAGCTGAAATACAACCCTCACACGGCACGCCTCCGCCTCGCCACCGCGCCGCCACGGCTCCGCGCCGCGTCGCGCACGCCGACTGTTTGTGTCATCGAGCCGGCCCGCCACGGCCGTGCACCGCTTCGCCACCGCTTGCGGTGTGTGTGTAGTCTTTCATATAAATTCATATGATACAACTCGCACGCCTTCGCCTTCTGTGTGTGACGGCTTTAAGGCTATTACGTTTTATCATAAAAAACACGTGCGAAACCGCGAGCAGAAGCTACAGCTCTATATGTTACGCAAGACTGAAGTTTTCGTTCCTACCAATGTCAATTAGTAGTCATGATGAGGATTGACTGTTCCAGATCATCAGCCTGCTGGCGACAGCGAACTCTTCCTTTCCCACCATCCTAATACAAGTTCAGAACAAGCTGAATGAAGATGCAGTAACCACGGCGGTTCCTTTCTTGATGTACATCACGGAAGTGGGCTTTAGCGTGCTGTGTCTGTGTGGAATATTTCGCGTAAGTCAGCAATCTAAATTAATAAAATTGGTAGCCCCGAAGCATAGTATTCTAATAAGTAAGTGTAATTAATTATGTGCCTACACCTTAAGGACACGTATACCAACGGTCAGCTTGTTCAACCGCTGATTACGAGGTCCTGGGTCCAAATCCCGGGTCGGGCCAATAGTTGTTATTGGGGTTTTTCAAGCAAGAAACGTTCACAGTAGCAGCCCGGAGTCAGGTTGGCGCTGTTAAACCCCCGTGCCTCGGAACGTTAAGCCGTTGGTCCTGCCCTAGACTTCTACCCGGTCGTGTCGGTCTGTCGTCCCATCGGATTATGGGAGAGGGAATAGAGAGTGCACCTGTGTTTGCGCACACACTATAATGCACTATAATATGTCCTGCGCATCTGGCTAGTCTCCGATGAGACTGGCCGCCGTGGCCGAAATTCGGCTAGGAGGACATCATCATCATTAGCCATAAATAATCTGCATCTTGTCACTTACAATTTGACGACCTCTGTGGCTCAGCGGGCGAAGGTCTGCCTGCGACGCAGGAGGTTGCGGGTTCGATTCCCGCCTCGGGACAAATCTTTGTACGATCTGCAGACATTTGTCCAGGGCGTTCTGGATGTTTTCTATGTACCTATAATAAAAAATATCTATCTATGTAGTGTATTGTATTAAGTATATCTAGTACCCATAACACAAGCTCTGCTTAGCTTGGGGCTAGATAAGGTTGTGTGAAGTGTCCAGCATTATAAAAAAAAAAAAACCTTCCTCAACAGAAAGACCTGGTGCTACTCCGTGTGTACATGTACTACTGCATCGCTGCTTTGATCCTATCGCTGATGGTCTACTCCCTCGTGATCCTGGCTATTGATTGGCTGACGCAGGTCATCATGATCTTTGCTATAGGTAAGAAAAGTAGAATAGTTGAAGTCGATGGTTTCTTTTTATTCCGAAAACAACTATAATATTATTCAAATATACAGGGTGGAATTTTGTAATGCTACCTGGAGGGAAAGTACTCTTAATACTGTAGATAGAAAATTATACTAAAAGAAAACATTCCTTTATTTTTGAAAAGAAAGAAAACTGCATGCAAAGATTTTCGAAAATTCGCTTGCCACACCCGGGAATCGAACCGACTGAAATCTGTAAAAATTACACCCTGTACTTTTATTGAATAGAAGATCGTTAGGGTCAATAATAAGGATGAAATCTCTCTAACAAACTTAATAAATTAAATGAAAGGAAAACCATGAAATCTTAAATTATAAATTGAATGGGTCAAGTTAAGCACTTTAACTGAAAGATCCATCTCTTTACTTGTGTCAGTAAATAATATTTATCATTGACGTCATTTATCCATTAAAATGACGAATTGATATTTAGATAAGATGATTGAAATTTGCACGTGTTTGTACCTAATGCAGACTCTTCTATCTTAAAATACTGGATCTCTTAAGAAATGAGTTAAATGGTTTCCCCGAGGCGGAGCGAAACCAAATAATTCTACAGCAAGATGGTGCTCCAGCCCATAACAGCAGAATCACTACTGCCTACATTAATAACCATTTAAATACCTGGATTGGTACCAACGGCACAATCAGATGGCCTGCGAGATCACCAGATCTCACCCCTAGATTTTTTTTGTGGGGATTTGTAAAAAATCTAATTTACATGAAATCTTATGCGAATGTAAACGAGTTGAGAGTTGAAGTTCAGAATACGATTTATAATATTCACCACAACACGTTATTAAAAGTTACTAGAAATGAATACATAAGAAGAATAAATTTGTGTATCCAAGAAAATGGAGCCCATTTTGAGGAACTAATTAGTAGGTTAGTTGACTTTTATTGTAAACTAGCTGCGCCCCGCGGCTTCGCCCCCGTGGAAATTTATGTTTCCAACTTTCTTAATTTTTTCTTTCATAAGAACCTTCTCCTGACAATAACAAACACAACAAAGAAAGAATTAGCGAAATCGGTCCAGCCGTTCACGCGTGATGCCGTGACAACGCGAAACGGGTTTCATTTTTATATATAAGAAGAAGATAATTAAAATAATTTAAGATTTCATGGTTTTCCTTTCATTTAATTTATTAAGTTTGTAAGAGAGATTTCATACTTATAATTGACCCGACCGATCTATGCAATAAAAATACAGGGTGTAATTTTTACAGATTTTGGTCGGTTCGATTCCCGGGTGTGGCAAGCGAATTTTCGAAAATCTTTGAATGCAGTTTTCTTTCTTTTCAAAATTAAAGGAATGTTTTCTTTGAGTAAAATTTTCTATCTACAGTATTAAGAGTACTTTCCCTCCAGGTGGCATTACAAAATTCCACCCTGTATAGTTGTTTAGATACGATTTCGATATTTTTTAGATCATGTGATTTAAATCAATTGTTTTTTCACTGCTATGAAAACAGAAAGCACTCAAAAATATAAAAGGGAGTGCCCAAATTAAGCTTCACACACGTGCAATGTTCCTATACCTGCTCCCCTGGTTAAGGATTTAGGGAATCTTCTGAAAGTAAATATTTTTTACGAATTTTCCTTCATAGGTACATTCAATCCATAAAGTTTAAATACTGCAAGGTGATGGAAAAAAAGATGCTAAACCGTCATAGCTGTTTTATAACTTAGATAAAGAATAAATAGACATGGTTATCATGAAAACAAAAAATTTAATTGAACATGTAAGACAAAATGAAAAAATGTTTCAATCTTGGTGCCTTCTCTTTCTCCTAGTACTTCGTATGACCTATGAACCTATATTTCGTACATACCAATAAAAACCTAAAAACTGTATAGTCCAAGGCGATTATCATAAAAATCTATAAAATATGATTTTAATCAAATAGTTCAGATTTTTTTTATTTTTCCAATAAACCGTGATATGGGATCAAGTTATAGTTATATCACACTTAACCCTCAAATGCATGTTGTCATATGTTAAAAAAATAGAGCCAGCAAAGACAAATTGCGTAGGTAACTTACCTTCTTTTGACTGGACGAACTTGTATTATGTACCTAAATGTTTATCAATTTCCAGTTTTCCAAATCTACGTTCTCCTGCTAGTCCGAAGTGCCATCGTTGAAATCAAATGGGAGAAGAAAAAATCAGAATTACCAACGCTGATAATGAGCAGCCTAGTCGAGAAAGAGACAAAAGATCACGTCCCTATTTCAAACGAAGACCCGAAGGAAGAATCAAAAGATGACCAAATCCCGGAGATAACTGTCGAAATAGTTAGTGATGAGCCTATGAATAACGATTTAGAAAACGCCACAGAAGCTGAACTCGAAAAAAAGAAAAAGGAAGATGGTAATAAGAAGGAAACAGAACCGAAACTAGAAACTGTCAAGGAAGAAGTTAGCCCGTAATACTAATTAATAATAAATAATGCTGGACAATTCACACAGCATTATCTAGCCCCAAGGTAAGCAAAGCTTGTGTTATGGGTACTAGATAACTGATATACATAATAATATACGAGTACATAGATATTTTTTATTATACATAGAAAACGACCAGAACACCCTCAACAAATATCTGCAGATCGTACAAACATTTGTCCCGAGGCGGGAATCGAACCCGCAACCTCCTGCGTCGCAGGCGGACCTTCGCCCACCGCGCCACAGAGGTCGTCAAACTATATATAACTATAATACTTATGAGTATGTTACAAATGTATGTTGAAGTTTTATTGAAGAGCAGATTTAACCGTTAAATTAGGCAGTTACTTTTGTTTCTACATAACTTTTAGTCAAGAACTAATATTCTAGTAAACGAAGGATTGTGGATCGAAAGTAGAATGTTTGACTTTGTTTGGACTAGTTAGGAGACAAACATACTAAAAGTCCCGGCCCGGTACGACGAATACCCGTACCCGGCGAGTGGGGTACAAAGACGGTCACGTTTTGTAGTTCTTTGCTTACATCTACCCCGTAAACGATGACATTTTGTTATTAACTTAATGAAAGCTGATAAAATTCTCTTCAAATTTGGTTGTATGCTTTTTACCTATTTCCAATCGACCTCGGTGGCGCGCGGGCGAAGGTCCGCGGGTCCGATTCCCGCCTTGGGACAAATGTTTGTACGATCTACAAATATTTGTTCCGGGTGTTCTGATCGTTTCTACGTACTTATAATAAAAAAAATCTATCTATGTAATGTATTATAATAAGTATATCAGTCATCTAGTACCCATAGCACAAGCTCTGCTTAGCTTGGGGCTAGATGATGCTGTGTGGATTGTCCAGTATTCTTTTATTTTTATTATTTTTAATCCGTGTATATATACGAGTCCCTCGTCTGTCGAACCACAAAGGGGCGGGGACTTTTAGTATATTTGTCTCTTAACTAGTCCTAACAAAGTTCCAAAGTCAAACTTACTGCTTTCGACTTTTCCACCCAACCCCCTCTTTTGACCACTCATTGACTGGTCCATAAGGGTGGTGTTCGTGTGAAAAATAATATAATAAATAAATAAATATTATTATGTAAAGTTGTTTGAGAATAGTCAATTTAAAACACTGAATAATAATAGGAGTTGTTGTCCGAAAAGAAATGACTAATTGCTGATTAGAATATGTGCGTGAAATTAAATTTAACTTCAAAATCAATCAAATATTTTCATTTTGCAAACCAGCAAAGTGAAAATGGTCCTATAGGGGCGAAACGATACTACACGATTTTTATACAAGCACTATGTTAATATACTTCTAAGAATATCACTGAAAAAGGTATGATCTGAAATGACTGACTTCAAAACCAAACGTTGTTATAATCTCTAGGTCGCGTTGTAAAATGTAACTACGTGTGCAAAGTGTGTTAGTTTTTTATAAATTAAAAAAATCTACGTGTACTCCTACAATACTTATAATAACTGGAAAATCGAAGTAAACGCTACTGGTACACTTGACAATATTTATTATTTACCCTGAAGGTTACAATCAGTAAATATATTTACTTACTAGTGATAGTTCCATAGATGCAACGATATATTTCACAACAATAAGAAATATGTCTACTCACATCATGATATTTAAGTTGAATGCTCTAAGAGCTAATACAATTGTTATTAATTTTCACAAATTCAGAACTATCAAATAAATTTTAAGTAATTACTTTTACTATCTTAATAAGTCTTAAAACAATCACAATAAGTTTGCGAAATTTAAAATTGAAGTAACAGTCAATCTTCACCTTACTTTTCTATCGATGGTGGAATAAGCTGGAATAAATCAAAATAAACAAAAATAAATTGGCAACTTAAATTATTTATTTTTAAATGTTACGTTATCTAATTGTATATATTCAAAAATAGATGAAAACTTTGTCTGAGCAAATACCTAACTTACACTTAACTGTTGATTAAGGCTAGAATAATAAGAAAATATATAAATTGTCTGAATAATCAATAAATGATTAGAAATCTATTTTCTTTTGCAATTGAAAAAAAAAAGGTTAAGAGTATTAAGTAGTAAGATTGTACTTAGTTAAAACGAGCTACCACATTAAGATATAAATTCTGTAAGACATATATACTTACTTTTGTTATGTTAAGACGCTACCCCGACCCCAATCAGCGCCACCACTTATTTTATCTTATTATTATGTTAAACGAAGGAATTTTCAAAAATCGATTGGACAGTTTATGAAACCTATCATAAGCTTTTTTTAATACCTCTGTAAAAGCTTTATTTTGTATACTTTAAGCAGAGATGCGAAAATGCTCTTTTTGGCCACCATGGTGGCAAAAAGGAGCAACTTCGCATCTCTGCCTACACTATACACACTAAAACATTTTCTAGAGGCATTAAAAAAAGCTTATGATAGGTGTCACAAACTGGCCAATCGATTTCTGAAAATTCCTTCGTTTAACAGAATAATAAGATAAAATAGGTGGTGGCGCTGATTTGGGTCGGGGTAGCGTCTAAAATGCTGTTGACCGCGCGTAAAAAAAAAGCTGGTTGTTACAATTTTCTAGATTGGACAATTAAGTTAGATAGCACGATAAGAAGTTTTGCGAACATCGTAAACCATTTGCTATGAACGCACGGTACCTCAAACTACGAATCAACTGTCGTTTTAGAGTCTATGGACAAAACTACTAAAACTATTTATTAGTAATTTTTAATTTTAAAGTAGGTACATAATGAGTTTCTGAATTTTGTTGTGTATTTTGGTGTTATGAAATGTATTATTAATTTTAAACATAGTAGTTAATTATCTTAAAGTAAAAATCTTAAAGGAACTTATGAATATTATTGTGTATTTTGATTTATGAAATATATTATTAATTTTAAACTTAGTAGGTAATTATCTAAAGTGAAAATCTTAAATGAACTTAGATATTTTATTGTGTATGTTGATTTATGAAATGTATTATTAATTTTAAACTTATTAAGTCTAATGTGGTCAATGTTTATGTGTATATGGTACCAGTGGTGCTGAAATAAAAGATAAGATTCATAGCAAATGGTTTACAATGTGCGAAATTTTCTATCTGCTATCTAAATTTCTAGAAGAACCTAGAGAATAGTAAAAACCCGATTTTTTTTCACGCACAACCCACCTTAATATTATGAAATTGCGGGGTCATTTACTCACAGAAAGCGCATGGAGTCTAAGGGTCGTTGCACATTATAACGACACCGTTCTATTCAGTACGGTATGCAATTCAAGTATGCCATTAGCATTACCTATTCAATAATAATGACCTCGAACTACTAGCATATCTATCTTGTTCAAGCAGCCAGCCGACGTTATAGGATTTAATTATAAAGTGCTGCGCGTATTAGTTTTGTGAGCCTTCTTGTGGTGTTCTGTATATTTTGAGATGCGGATAGCTATGTCTCTATTGATACACTTAAAGGTCTGTTCAGAACTACGCGGTTTTCGCTTAACAGAGCGGCACCGAAAGCTGAGTGGGTATCCGGTACTTACAAAATGCCCAACTGGATGACGCGCGAAACCAAACGAAAATTTGCGGTGCCGCTCTGGGTATGGATACATTTTTAAAAGCTGGCGCGATTATCTTTTCCTACAACTATCAACGTTGACGTCACAAATCCAGGCCTCCAGTATACAAAAAACAAAAGAATATCGCGCCAGCTTTTGTAATTTATCAGGGAATAACGGGAAGTCCTTTACACGAACAACATCTGTTAGCATCCAAAAACAAAAAGCAATTTCAACATCGGCAACGGTTTCAGCCATCTGACGCGGCGCGGCGTGGACAGCGAGCGGTCAGTTCGATGACGTCATAATGCACTATGACCTTTATTTGTAAACATTCACTATTTTTACCGATAATTAGTAAATATAAACATTAATTGACATAAAAAAAAACTACTACGAACGATTATTATAAACTAAAAACTAATCGTTTGTTGAATGAGTTAGTGCTTATCACACGTTTGCTATTTATAATATAAAAAAGAAGGAGTGATCGTGAAACAAACGATGTTATTACCCATTTATAAACGACTATTTCTATTAATAGTGACAGATTACTTGTCGAGATTGAGGTTCTGCATTTTTGTGCGCATGTTGCGTCCGGTTGATCCTGCAGAAAAAAAATATGTTATTAAAGTTGACAGATATAATATTAATAGAAAACAATCAAATTCTATGACTGAAAAACGACCACATTTTAAATCAACAAAACCACAGCAAAATTTGTGTCCCTAGTGTAAATTCACTTATCTATACATACTAATATTATAAAGAGGAAAGATTTGATTGTTTGTTTGTTTGTATTGAATAGGCTCCTAAACCACTGGACCAATTTGAAAAATTCTTTCAGCGTTAGGAAGCTTACTTTTCAGGGAGTGACATAGGATATATTTGATCCCGGAATTCCCACGGGAACGGGAACTACGCGGCCGAAACCGCGAGGCGATCGTCTAGTGTAGTTATATAATAGTTGCATAGTAACAATCATCATCAGCCCGGCATCGCCCACTGCTGTGTACAGAGAGACCCCCTTAAGGACCTTAGACTTTAGCCTTTAGCCCATCTGCCGAGGACATCCGTGAGGGCGGGTGCGGCGGCAGATTTGACCGAGGACCTCAAGAGGCGCAAATATGCAGGTCTCGACAGAGCCTACACATTTGCTCCCCTTGGAGTCGAGACCCTAGGTCCGTGGGGTACCGAGGCTCTGCGGGTTTTTAAAAAATTATCTGAGCGTCTGGTCGAAGTGACGCGTGACCTGAGATCTAGGGCAGCGCATCAGCATTGCCATACAGCGGGGCAATGCAGCGTCTTAGGGACGCATCCGACCAATTGTGCTACCTGTAGATTGTTTGCAATAGTCTGCAGTTAGCTCAATTGTAAATACTAGTTCAATTTTTTTTCTATTATTTGATTGCAATTTTCTTTGTGAATAATGAAAAAAAAGTAGCTTAGTTCACACACGATTATTTATTATTACTTTAATAGCCCACTGCAGGACATAAGCGAGCTTGTATAAAACATGTTGTAAAACCATAGATATAAGTAAAATTTTGTAGATATGGTACGTTCTCCCAGCGCTATCTCAACAAATGGCCTGTGTTGTGTTACAGTTTAACGCACAGACACACTTTTTCCTATCTTTTGCAATATACCAAACTAATGAAAAACAAAGATGGAAAAACGTACCTAGACCGAAGTGCGACCGAGACGCGCCGCGAATTTTACTTACATCGATGTATAAAACATAGTTATTTAGATAGATATATAGAAAACACTTTATTATACCACACAAATACAGGAAACAATACAGAGAAAATGCTTAGAAAAAAAAGGAAGTATAAAGGGCGGCCTTATCGCTGAGAGCGATCTCTTTCAGGCAACCTTGGGATGGACTGGAAATGAAAGAACAAAATAGACAGTGGCACTGAATTAGATACCTACTTAAATAAAAGGAAACAAATACCTACACAACATACATATTATAAGGTTGTCTAACACTTTACAAGGATATATAATGCTGATGAAGCAGTTTTTTTTTGAAGATAGGAAGTGATTTTGCACGTCTGATGTCCATAGGGAGAGCATTCCATAGACGGTTATTTAATACTAGACAATCGCCTCGTGGTTTCACCCGCGTAGTTCCTGTCCCCGTGGGAATTCCGGGATAAAATATAGCCTATGTCAGTCCCTGAAAAGTAAGCTTCCTAACGGTGAAAGAATTTTTCAAATCGGTCCAGTAGTTTCGGAGCCTATTCAATACAAACAAACAATCAAATCTTTCCTCTTCATAATATTAGTATAGATGTTACTTAATCTGGGCGCATCTTAATGAATTATTATCAGATATTTAACGAGTTCAATATAATTTACCTGGTCCCGAGAATGTCAGCGGCGGGAAGTCGGCGTTATTAGACAGCTCTGGCGCCACGAGGCTGCTCTGGAAATCTGTAACAAATAAATAACTGTTAATGATGTACTGACTATTCGGTTTAGTCGACTATCCGGCCACTTTCGTAGTCGGGGACGATTCGACAATGAGCGCCCACTATTCCTGATATGGCTGCCTATGGCTTCTTACTTTGTACTTGTACTATTTGCTGTTTTTTCCTGCCCGCCACGAGACATTATCATTTGGCACTGATTACACTTGAATTTATGAGAATCATTGTCCAATTGGTAAAAAAATGCATACACGAGATTTTCTTTCTGATTAAATTTTAATTGAGCTCTTTCACCTCAAGAACAATAACAGTATTCGCTTTATTTTTTTCACAAAAACACAGTGCATTGACCCGTGCAAAAGCAAACAAATCAAAATCCTAGAACCGTAAATTTGCAGTTATTCCCACCATGGTGGTCAAAAAGAGCAACTTCGCATCTCTACTTAAAGTATACAAAATAAAACTTTTACAGGGGCATAAAAAAAAGCTTATGATAGGAAGCACAAACTAGCCAATCGATTTTTTTTATTTCCCTTCGTGTAACATAATAATTAAATGAAATAGGTGGTGGCGCTGATTTGGGTCGGGGTAGCGCCTTAAGGCGAATAGTAGGGTGGATAGTGGCGCCACTACATATTTAATTTAATCATTAAGTTATACAAAGGAATTATCAAAAAATCGGACCGGTAGACGATACCTATCACAAGCTTTTATTTAATGTATCTGTAATAGTTTTGTGTTATTCAATCAAAAAAATCAAAAAAACCTTGTTTGGAGAGCTTGGTGGCCACCAATATGAACTAAACTCTTGAAACAAGTATCTGCCTAAATAATACAGTACAAAACTATTAAAGATACATTTAAAAAAAGCTTATGATAGATATCGTCTACGCGCGGTCCGATTTTTTGATAATTCCTTTGTATAACGTAATTATAAAATTAAATATGTAGTGGCGCCACTATCCACCCTACTATTCGCCTTAAGTAAATAGTTTATAGGTATCTAATATTGTTACTTACTCAGTGTATCAATGGTCGGTTTACGCAGGGGCGGGAGGACGCGCGACGGGAGTGCCCGCGGCGGCGGCGGCTCTGTAACAGAAACATTCATGAAAATAAAAATTTATACTACAACTGCTCAGAAAGTCGCTTATTCTTTTCCAAACTAAAGGAAAAAAGAACGTCATTGCAGGCGTACTGAAATGCGGGACGGAAAACTCTATGGAATTTCATTTCTCTCGTGTTTAGCGGTAGAGAAAAGTGTATGGAAATCCAAGCGTACTAAAATGCGGGACGGAAAACTCTGTGGAATTTCATTTCTCTCGTGTTTAGCGGTAGAGAAAAGTGTATGTATAGAAGTACATTTCTAACGTGTTATTTTTTTTAATTTTCTGAAATATCAGCCGGTGGCTATGGTCATTTTCATAATAGGTCAAACGACAAAGTTTTTACTACGAATTCGCCATATGATATCGGCCTCTTCCGTACTCGGGACAATAATTCAAAAAAGAACCATGAGAAAATAGCACGTGCGCTTATTTATTGCTACATTTGAGTTTACAATTCAAATTTACTCAAGTGATTTTGAAGATTCCAAAACGATGATTTTCTTCTTCTATGTATGACTTGGAAGAGTGACACACTCGAATGACAACACAGTCTCAAATGACACAATCGATAGAAATTGGGCATTTTCTCGCCTAGATGCAAAATGTACTATTGTTTGCTATGAATATGATGACAAGACAGTACAGAAGATGTTGTAAAAATGGTCTCATTTTTGTAGGAGAAAAAATATAGGATAGCAACAGCCGGCAGCGACGGCGCGACGAGGCAATATGGTCTTTTCGATCTTTTTAAGTGATCCTGGTCTTATATTTTATAATCCCATCCAAGAAATTATCAGGTATATGTAAATCTCATCATACATGGATTTTAAAAGTATTTTTAACCAACACAAAATATAATATTTTTAATTCTATAAAATGATAAATTGACTCCACTGATCTCTTGTTCTGATTCATAGAACTTCTGACACTACCCAGATTGTCTGCGTCAAAATACTAATCTTTCGGTAGTTTGAAGAGTAGTTTCTTAGAGCTTAACTTTAAGATAATAAGTATGGTACTTACTTGCAACCGAGCCCCATGCGGACTGCGAGGTCGCCTCGTACGTATCATTACTGACAGAACTGGCGCGGGAGGACGCACTTGGAGGCTGCGAACCAAAATACATAGGTAAAGTTGAGATTGGGAACCAAAATACATAGGTAAAGTTGAGATTGCGAATCAAAATACATAGGTAAAGGCAAGACTGTGAATCAAAATACAAGCATTTTGCTATGTATTTAGCCACGTTAGTAAACATCATTCCTCAGCTGAACGAGCCTTTCCCAAACAAGGGCGGTTTTTTTTCCATTTCATTTCATTTATTGCACGAAATATGGTCATAATACAAGGTCTTAAACATTAGAATAGTGTCACATACTTCACCAAAACACATTGGCATGCAAAATATCTTAAAAGTAGGAGGCTTCTATATTTTGCTATAGTTACCACGCTTGGCAGGCGAACATATTATGCTGCCATTATGCCGAGGCGGGAATCGAACCCGCAACCTCCTGCGTCGCAGGCGGACCTTCGCCCGCTGCGCCACAGAGGTCGTCAAAAAATATAGACCTTATAAATAGACCTCATGTGACATCCTTTGGCTCGTAAATATTAAAACACAGGCCTATGCTAGATAGTAAAGGACAAACATATACTTCGGTCTCTTTCACATAACTTCCGCGTTGCTTCGGTGTGAGAAAGACAGAAACAGTGAAACGCTACGTGTTTATCATCTGGGAGACCTAAAGCGGTTTGAGTCTGTAGAATATTGAAGATATGGTAAGTTTCACTCAAATTTGATAACATAGTGACTTATTTAACTTTTGGGTATACCTCCGTCTAAAATAAACTACGTCTAAATTAACTTATTTACTATTTACAGACTTATTTGTGAAAAATCCAAAAAACAGTACAAAGATTCTGAATTATATCGACCTAAAATATAATCAGTCTTATAAAAAAGCATAATTCAGTGTAACATTGAACAATAATTGCCTTTTATATAAAAAAACCTTTAAAATCAATATAATTTGAACTCCAAGCTCAAATCATTTTTTTGCATGAGATAACTAACTTGGCTATGTAATAAACTTTAAATAGGTAGTATTTTCTTAAAGCTGAAAGTTGTTATTATCTTGTTATTACAGAACTTACGAACATTCTAATCTTTAATTGACGATTTCCAATAACCTTAAATTTTCCATTAGGTCTCTATATTTGTGAAGGTATTATGATATATAAAGTTCTTTTATTATACATATAAAATACCCTATCTGCATATAATAAATATACATATAAAATACCAATATAATAAAAATACCTTTCTGTGTAAAGTATGTATTGTATTAAGTATATTAGTTCTCTAGGACTCCATAACACAAGTTCTGCTTACGAGGGTTAGACGATGCTATGTGTATTAAACAGCATTTTTTTATTTATTTATTATCGTTTAGAAAGAATAGTGTCATAGATGCGTTTAACTTCCAATCCATACTCAATAATATAAATTCGAAAGTAACTCTGCCTGTCTGTTACGTTTTCAAGCCTAAAAGGCTGAACGAATCTCAGTGAAATTTGGCAGGGAAATGTATCCCAGGGACGGACGTAGGATACTTTTTATCCCGGAAAAAGCGTGCGAAGCCGCGGGCAGCAGCTAGTAATTTATATAATAATTAATTTATTTATTATTTATTTCATTTAATTCTCATTTAATTTTTAATCATGTCAGTCTGTTTTTTTACTTTTGTATTTTGGTGTTTCCTATAATGAAATACCTATACATGTTATTATTAAAATAGTACATAAATATAGAATGTAACGACATCAAGTGTAACATCAAGTGTACCTACGATGGAATAAATAAATACAAATACATCGTTAATTAATAACACTTTTCTCTATCTCTCGACAAAACGTTTTCTGTTTATACTAAGGGGGCAGAAGCGGTGAATAGGTAAATAGTTCCTTACCCTAGCGTGCGTTAGAGGCCTGGTCTCCATTTTCTTCTCCTTGTAAGTGAGAACAGCCTGAAACAAAAAACATGTTACGATATCTGCAAAACGGTGACAGATCTTTGTTATGTATCTGAGCGGGTTAACAACGAACCTTGTTTGTGTTTGACGAACACGTTTACCTTAACTCACCTATGACGAGACGACGTTAACAAGGTTCATAGTTAAGCCGTTTTTTGAGAGAAAGGTGGAATTTCCCACAAATAGTTTCAGGGGGAGATCTTCTCTGAACCGGGCGGACCCAGCTGGTCCACTTGCCCGGTGGTCTTTCGACCTACAGTTGATGTTAGATAGTCGTATATGGTCAGTTGTAACTGAAACATGCGTTTGCGCGATCTAGGATGTTTTGTCTTTTTGAACTCTACAATTTGTCTTAACAACATCAAGCGGAAATTCATTGAAGCGCTTTACACGCTCTCTGGTATATTTCGGTACCTTCTGTATAAGTTAGTGCCCTCTGGCATATGTTAGTGCCCTCTGGTATACGTAAGCCAGTAGGTACCTCCACGTCAATGCCCTCCGGCAGATCGGTCACCGGCGTCGAAGCGATGCCGGGACAACATCATCAGCAGCTGTCAAGGATGGTATAGGCTCTGCGCGTGACGCGGGCTTAGCAATATCGTTTTCACTAGTTGCCTAAGAGACAGTACCCTCTGGTATATTATGTTAGTACGCTCTGGCATATGTTAGTGCCCTCTGGTATATGTCAATGCCCTCTGGTATATGTAAGCCAGTAGTTACCTGCAAGTCAATGTTCGCCGGCAGATGCTTCCCCGGCACCGCCTCGACGCCAGCGACCGGGCAGCAGCTGTCGAGGATGGTGTAGGCCCAACGCGTGACGCGGGCTTTGCAACATTCTGTCGGTCGCTCGCCTTCCTCGTGGTGCTGCGAATGTAGAATACAAGTTAGCCTTAATTTTACTGCGAAAATAGCACCATTGAAGGCTTCTACCCTAAGGCCATCCTTTTATCACAATCAAACATATATTACTACTACTACTAATATTATAATTAATGCGAAAGTTTGGATGGATGGATGTTACCTCTTCACGGCAAAACTACTGAACGGATTGGGCCGAAATTTCGCATGCAAGTAATTCTAATGCTGGAATCAAACATATACTTTTTATCCCATAAATTAGTTTCCATGGGATAGAAATCACATTTAAACGTTTTTATAGAAACAACGTGCGCAAAACCGCGGGCATAAATTAGTCACACTAATATTATAAATGCGAAAATTTAGATGGATGATGTATGGATGGATGGATGTTTGTTACCTCTTCACGCCAAAACTACTGAACGGATCAGGCTGAAATTTTGCATACAGGTAAGTCTAACCCTGGAATCAAACATAGGCTTTTTATCCCATAAATCAGTTCCCATGGGATAGAAATAACCCGAAAACGTTTCCAAAGAAACAACGCGTGCGAAGCCGCGGTCAGAAGCTAGGTATATTATACCTTTCTTGTCATACCTTTCTTTCATTTTTAGGCTAAATAGTCTTATAATAGTCTTATTTACGTATAAACTAAATTAGATAGGTATGTTTTTGTTTTCTTTCTTGTGTGTTTAATCTTACTAGATTTAACTTAGTATATTTTGTTACTTGCAATATACACCATTGTGAGAAAAAAAACCATTAGTTAGCCAGGAGCCCTCGCTTCTTAATACAAGTTTCGACTTAGCAAGAGCGAGGAACTCACTAGCGACGCCTTAGAATGGGTCTTTTCCACACATCAGGTATCTAAACACTAAACCTGTAAGTAAATTTATTTAGAAATGTTGTTGTGATACTTAAGACGAAATAAACATTTTTATCTTTTTTTTATCTTTTTTATATTATAAATACGAAAGTTTGATGTTTGTTACTTCTTCACACTCAAACTACTGAATAGATTGAGCTGAAATTTAGCATAGGTGTATCTCTAAACCTGAAATCAAACATAGGCTACTCTTTTTTGATTGATTCATGGGATATAAATCAGATATAGACCTAACCATTCATGTTTCAGAAGCTAGTTTAACATAATTGGTACCGAGAAGCACTGGAGCTGGCAAAAGCGAAGAAGCTCTATACCCAGCAGTGTGGTGATCCTGGGCTACGTGATGATGATACTAATCTATACATTTTTTTTCATTTTGCCCAGCATTATTTCAATTATGAATTTGGTTTCAATCACGATCTGTGCCATTTCTATAAATCCTCCTCAGCACACATGCGTCCACAGCAGAGCGTGGCTGTCCCAAACGAGGGGGTTTCCCCTTAATCACCACGCTTGATAAGTCGATTGGTGATCGCATTTGAGGTGTTAAAAATACACAGAAGGAAACTACTGCCCTTCCTCTAGCAGGTAATCTTAGTCGACTGTCACGAATGATAATGAATGAGAAAATTTTATTTCTAACTCAATCAAAAAAAAAGAAAAATGATTTAAAAATAAAATAGAAGATACAGCTTCTTTCGATTAGAGTCACAAAACGGTCTCTGTCTCAGCGTAAGAAGTTGTAAACACGTTACAACCAACGCCGGTCTTCCGACAGAGGCGTTAGGTGACGTCACGGAAGATAACACACACATAAGACAAAACAATCAAAAATATAACTATAAAAAATTACCTACGGCAACGGTTGACAAATACAAATACGACATTGTCAGGTTGTGTTGGTGGGATCTATTCTTTCGCCGCTACGGTTTTCTATAACTGAACTGTAAGTGTTCTTCCAACACAAACAAGGTTCGTTAACTCGCTTACGAATGTAAGCGAGTTAACGTTAAATACTGAATTCCCCGTCGACTACTTGAAGGGATCTTTCCTTAGAGCCACCAACGCCAGCAACTCTTGGCCGACTTTCGTTGCTGTGACTCTCCAGGAGTACCTACCTTGCAGCCAAGCCCCGGCGAATATTTGAAAGGGTCTTTCCTTAGAGCCGCCAACGCCAGCGACTCTTGGCCGACTTTCGTTGCTGTGACTCTCCAGGAGTACCTTGCAGCCAAGCCCCGGCGAATATTTGAAGAGGTCTTTCCTTAGAGCTGCCAACGCCAGCGACGCTTGGCAGACCCTCGTTGTTGCGACTCTTCAGATGTACCTACCTTGCACCCAAGCCCCGGCGAGTATTTGAAGGGGTCCTTCCTCAGCGAAGCCAACGCCAGAGACTCTTTCGGGAACCCCTCATAACTCTGAGTCTTGATCGTGTTTATGATGTAAAAAAAAAGCACATCGAGCTTGTAGATGCGGAATTTTTCTTCATCTTCCACTGGAAACACAGACACATACATTATTGTTATATTTAGGGTCTGGGTGTATAATAGTGGTGATCCTGTTGGCACTAAAACCTTACTTAACTATACACTTGCCAAACTAGATTTAGAATGATTGTAAACAAACCACAACACAAATAACTAAAGCTCACTTGCTTAGCGTCGAATTTCAGATATAATTGCCAGTAATATTTATTGAAGGACTCCAATAACACATGTAAATTGCGTATAAAAATACGCGGTATCATAGTGAATTTTAGGCTAAGTATTCGCGGTTTTTTGTTATTATAGTGCGTAACCCCACACTCATGGTAATTTCTAAGAAATCAAATAATATCGCGTCGTAGTAGCATCGACACAGAATGAAGCAAGCAGTTGTGTTTTTTACCCCCTCATCCCGCAAAGTGTCACGCATTGTTTCTAAGGGAAATCTAATTACAACACCTTCTCTCTGTATTTGCTCCGTGTAGCTACCCCATACCATAGGGTTAGTAATGTTATTATATTATC
Organism: Eupithecia subfuscata; assembly: GCA_963564075.1. Classification (NCBI taxonomy): domain Eukaryota; kingdom Metazoa; phylum Arthropoda; class Insecta; order Lepidoptera; family Geometridae; genus Eupithecia; species Eupithecia subfuscata. The sequence goes on from OY751106.1 coordinate 14,293,187, forward strand.
TGCAATGGGGTTAGGCGAGAAATAGCTGATATTCTTTCTCACTTTTTGCATGGAGCCACGGAAAGGCTGTAGTAGCTGCACTAAGCCGAAAGGAAGTGATTCAGGACATCGAGGGGGTCAAAGTTTGTTCTACGATTTTTTAATTTCGCACATATTTTTACTATTTTAGAGACGTTTTCAGGAAAAATATAGAGAAATTGTAAAACGAGCACTTTTAGAAAAATGGTCAAAAAGGGGGGAGTAATTTTCAAAAGCCCCCCGTTTGAAAATTATTCCCTCGGACTTGGCTATCACCGCCCTTCTCAAAAAACCACCCTGTATAGAGTACTTATATGCATCCCAAAATTCCCAAATTAAAGCTTTCTAGTACTTAGTCTCTGAAGTAAGTTGCAGACAGACGGTCATGGCGCAACTAATAAAGTTTCTTGTTGTCTACGGAACCCTAAAAAGTGTACCTATGAGCGATGCTCTGTGAATATTACCAGTATTATTTATACACTTACATGAGACATGGCAGAGCTGGCTGATGAAATTTAGGACTTGGTCCTCCTTCTCTGGCATTGTGTACATCGGCGGCAGTACCTTACGAAAGACAAAAAAAAATAAGATCTTACTAAGCAAAACGCCTCTGTTATTATATAAATATATAAAGAGGTTTGGGAGCATTTGAGAAAATTTTGATTTAAAGCCCATAATATCTTATCGTCCCAAATGCACCAAAAATACCAATTAATCGAAGTTAGTATTTTTCTATCGCTGAAAAAAATCGCTGTGCCCACAACCAGGCTACACAAAATTAATGAATCTTTTAAAGGGCAATGTATCCGTTTCTACAACAAAACTCCTAGTGAGTTGCAAAAATAAATATATACAAAAAAATTGTCAACAACTTGTGCCTAAAGCAGGGGTGGAAAGTGATTCCATGGCCAAAAATACTGATTTTTACTGACAATGTCCCTTTAAAATACTGACCATTTACTGACCAAATCTCTAGAATACTGACGCCCGGTCGGTCAATTGGACATCAAAATACGAATGTTAGTTGTCATTTTCCACCCCTGTACAGTTAGTTAAGTAATTTATGTGTGCTTTTGTTCTAAAGTGATAGTGTATATCCAAAAAAAAAAAAAAAAAAAGGTAGCACTCCGGGTGTGCCGGCAGAAGTGAAAACTTACATCTTACGATCTTACGCTTTTACGATCAGCATCACGTGACCCTGACGCGAGTTTGAAAGTTTTTACCCATACAAAAAAAGTGCTCAGCGCCGCTAAAGAAGTTTTCACTTCAAAAAAAAGAAGGATTTAGAGAATAAATTCATAATTATAGGTATGTTTATGGAACTACTACCTAACGAAAAGAAAAAAATATGTTTAGAGATTTTTAAGGGACACCCACTCCAAAACAGCATTATTTTCTTCTCAATCTATAGAAACTAGACTACTTTTGTGGGAACGTAGCCCTTGATCCTCAAAATACTGAGTTACTGACCATTTTCCAAAAAAACTGACGTTTACTGACCATTTTCCACCCCTGCTAAAGGCTTACTATAAAATATCAGATTATCTAGAAGGTAAGAAAGTTTGCGACGAGTTTTGACCCAACTCGAATAATAACAACTAACAGGTTAAAAGTTTCTTCGTTGCTTCTTTACTTTAGTCTACATACCAAAGTGAAAGAAATAAAAATAAAAAATTACTTCCGTGTCAGTGTATAATTTTATAATTTGGGAAACAAAGAGTTTTTGATTTTAATTTCACACAACATATTTTTCGTGCTAGAAACAAAACAAGTTTAAAAAGGAAGGCATGCAACATACATTCGAATTGGGGTCATTCTCCTTTAGATAGGTCACAATATGCGCCAATATCTTCAAGTAGTCAGACTTGGTTCCATCAGGATCAGGGATCTCCAGAGCAAACTCCTCGCAGCCACGTCTAATGTCAGATGCATAGCCAATCGGCACTTCAGCTGGAAAACAAAATGCATTGTTGTTTCCGAAGTTTTTGCTATTATAGTGCGTAAGCCCTCGCAATTGGGTGATTGCAGCTAGAAATGGCCAATTTTTCGCGGTTATTCCCAGAGAAAGAAAGGAAATGAATAATATTCCAAAAATATTTTGACTTTGACAGGACTTGAAAAAAAAAATTGGTGTATTATTTGATATTATGCTATTTCCGTTCTTTAGAATTCGGCCAATTCCGATTTCAATTCTGCTATAGTTCGACCGAAACCGCTGTACCGCTCCTGAGGTATGCGCGCGGCGAGACGGGGGGGAAGTATCGGCCGCTCCGATCCATCAGTCTGCCGTCAACGCTCACGGCAGTAGGTCGCCTTTGTACCGGACGGTCTATGTCAGATACACATGAGATAAATATCCAAAGATAGGTCGAGCGCTATCTCGTGATGTTAAGGCCATAATTTTTAAAGTGGCCGAATATTTTAAGAAAAGAAAAGCAGACAGAGAGAGCTTTGAATATAAAAGTGATGCAAATATTGCCAAAATCGTGGCAGACGCTACGGTGTACTGCGAAAAAACCGCAAGAAATGTGATAAAAGAGGGCAATTCATCAACTGAAAATTTGGGCCGATTGAAATTTAATTCGCCAAAACAACCAAAAACTATAAAGAAAAAACATGTTGTTGATGATTTTGATTTAGGAGTTATCAGAAGAAAAATTCATCAGTTTTATGAATTTGAAAAAAGAGTGCCAAGTGTCTGTAAGTTACTTTCAAGTTTGAAACAAGATGGCATATTAAATTGTGGACGAGAATTTCTAAGGAGCCTCTTACACACAATAGGTTACTGTTTCAAAAAATGCAAATCGAAGAGACATCTCCTTATAGAGCAGCCTAATATTGTAGTGTGGCGGAAAAAATACTTAACACAAATCAGAAATTACAGAACGCAAAACCGCAACATATATTTCCTTGATGAAACATACATTAACGCCAGTCACCATGTAAGCAAATGTTGGCAATCATCGTCCGAACCTGGAATTCATGCTAATATTGGAAAAGGACGGCGTTTGATAATTCTTCATGCTGGGTGTCGAAATGGCTTGGTTGATGGTGCATTGACGATATTCAAATCAGATGCTAAGACCAAATCTCAACTGCAACTTATCGATAATACACAAAAAGAGCCTGTGTACAGAATTGATGAACTCCTGAAAGCCAATGGACATACTGTTCTACGATTACCGCCGTACCATCCGGATTTGAATCCCATAGAGTTAGTCTGGGCTGATATTAAAAACAATATAGCCCATAACCATATTAACTCTTCTCTAGATGAAAAGATAAACTTATTGAATACATTGTTTTCGGAGTTCACGGCGGAAAAATGGCAGAAATGTGATGATCATGTCCAAAAAAATAACAAGTAACAATAAAAAATAAACTTAAAAGTAAACAAAAAGAACACTTCTCGAATGAACAAAACCAAATTAACCTATGAGAAAATCTTGGTTATCAACATTGAATAAAATTTGTTTAGGGTTTTTACAAGAATGCCGTCACTTTTTTCCACTTATATTATTTAAGGATTGTGTACTTATGTGTTAACTCATCTGACGACTCCATTATATTGTGCCGCGCACTAGGTTTTATAAGGACAATTTTTGTAGCTCTTTACAGTGGACAATAAATGATATTCTATTCTATTTTTAACACCCAACGCAAAAAGAGGGGGAGGGGAATAAGTTTGACGTGTCTGTCTGTGTATCTGTCTGTGGTTTCGTAGCTCTTTGTTTTTTTGTGTCATAAATAATGTTATCCCGCGTGATCTTAGCCAATTTTTCATGAAAATTTGTTCAGAAAATAAACGTCGGCGGGTTTTTTAAAATTTTAATTTTGTCTTGTTTTTTATTAATGGTAAAATGCCAAATTGCGTCATTCTGAGACTATACCATTGTTATGGTATAGCGAATAATTTAGTGAAATTAGTGCTCAGTGCTGAAGTGCACGGCACCCGTACCGCTAAAGCTAGGCAGGTAGACAGCAGGCTGGAGGTTAACAGCCTGCATTATCTCAACAGTATGTAAGTATTATTGCGATAATTCTCTGACACAGTTTAGAAAGTAAGGCTTAGACAGGACGTAGTAGGTAGAGCTCTGCGCACATTATTCCAACACCCCACAGCACAAAAATGTGCTTAGACTCGTTATCTTTAGATACATCAAGCAGTGAAATGATCCCAGCTTCAAACGAGTGGAGCGAGCTGTCTATCGTGTGATGCCGTCAATATTAAATGCGTTTGAATATTAGGAGCAAAAGCCCATATTTAAAGCCACATTTCAGTGCGGTAGCGGTGCACTATGGACCACAACAAAATAAAAAATTTAACCCCCCCCCCCCCCCCCCGACAGATTTTCATGAAACAGGGCTAAGAACACTCGGGATAAAAATATCTATGACACTAAAAAACTAAACAAAAAATCGGTTCATCCGTTTGGGAGCTACGATACCACATATACACAGAACGTTGAACTTATAACAACTCTCTTTTTGCGTCGGGGGTTAAAGATGGTAGAACAAGTTCATATCAAAAATGGTTTTAACAAATATCTTATACTCATAATATAATCATAATTTATCTTATATTTTGATTTTATTAGATACTCGAATATGTCTAAATAAAAAAAAATAGTCAAATTATGTCATTCAATAGGGTTTTATCACTTAATACCTAAAATAATATTATTTTTCATAGTCAAGCCTTTGCATGTACATGTTTCAATGCAATATTTTTGATATAAATATTCAGCAGATATGCAGTATGTTACTTTTTTAGAAAGGTTGTTTTATGTATTTTACGAAACAGCTATTTAATTTTCGTATTATTTTAATATTTTTGAGTAAGTGCTCAAAATGTCACATACCTTATTTTTTACTCATTTTTTTTTTGGTCAAAGTTTTCACTGTCACCCATGTCTACTTTTTGTGATAATAGTCTTAACTATTCATACACATTATGCGAAAAAAATGAGCTAGAAGTTTGCGGATTTAGAAGTTATGAGAAAAAATGTGATAAAAGTTGGAGCAGGAAATTTGTTATCTGTTGTGGTTTACCACGTAGACTGTTCACATGAACTGTTTGGGCATATTATTTGTATTTTTTTTATTATTCATTAATTTTGCGTTAGAATGTTAGTGATTCAGTATTGCAAAATAGTCTATACTAATATTAAAAAGAGGAAAGATTTGATTGTTTATTTGTTTGTATTGAATAGGCTCCGAAACTACTGGACTGAATTGAAAAATTCTTTTACCATTAGAATCCCACATTATTCCTGATGAACCATAGGCATAATACTTTTTGCCGCGGGAAAATGCTTCATTCCTACGGGCAAACGGGTGTATAAAAGGAGAATTAACCTTCTCTAACTTTTTGTTAACTAAAATATTGTATTTCACTTTAAATAAATTATTTGCTTATTTTTTCCGTATTTTTTCTTTTTATGCTGTATTACATCTATATTTATAAAAGAGAAGAGAAAACTGGGTGACTCATCAAGAGATCTCTGAAACTACAAGAACTACGAAGCTGAAATTTTGCATGGAGGTTCCTTTCAGGGCGTAGGCACCCGCTAAGAACGGATTTTTGGAAATTCGTATTTAAAGGTAGTTGAAATGGGGTCTTTATATTTATAATAACTGCAGAACCGAAATCGCGGGCGGGTCAGCTAGTACTAGGTTAGTATGGTTATTGCTACGCATTGACATTGGAATATGGAGCCTAAGAGTTTACCTAGTGTTATTGATATATTGATGTTCAGGTCCAATGAGTGAGCCCGTGCCCGTATTTATACTGTCGCCCACACCCTAAGGTTTTTATAATGTTAGGTTAGGTCCCAAAACAGGATAGGATGTGATGTGCTTGGGAGGTAAAAGGGCTTCTTTAAACTGATTCTCAGCTGAGTTAGAAAGTTAACAATACTGTTAGGGTTCTGTCAGCAAGGAGTGCCAACAGGACCCTATTACCACAGCCTACCTATATGCATACAGTCGTTCGACGAAGGCGTTTTGACAGGGCTATCGTGCGGGGGGCAAGGGACGAGACGGGGGAAGGGCTCACCCGAGTAGACTATACCGTGTACCTCTCTACTCGGGTGCTATTTTTCAGGGCTGACGCATAATTTTATTGCTTTTATTGTTATTTCTAAAAATGGTTCATACAAGTTGTGCCGTGAGAGATTGCACATCATCATCATAATATCAACAAAGATTTAAGTTTTCACCAATTTCCACATGCGGAACAAAGGTAAATTAATTAGTGTTTTTTATTATTTTACAATTTGTCACATCTTCATCGTCATGCATGGCGTGCCCAATTGCTTGTGTCAACAAAATGGCGGACGACCGTCTTACCTATATGGGAATTTCATTTTTGTGATTATTTGTGCTATTTGGTCTATTTTACGATTATTTGGGGTGATGACTTTTATTAGATGGGTATTGTTTACGACTAACTCCATTTTTAACAATAATATTGTTAAATTTTGATGACTTCTGAGGCGCAGCGGGCAAAAGTCCGCCTGCGACGCAAGAGGTTGCGGGTTCGATTCCCGCCTCGGGACAAATGTTTGTACGATCTGCAGATATTTGTTCAGGGCGTTCTGGATGTTTTCTATGTATAATAAAAAAAAAATATCTATGAAGTGTATTTTAGTAAGTATATCAGTTATCTAGTAACCATAACACAAGCTCTGCTTAGCTTGGGGCTAGCTAAGGCTGTGTGAATGGTCCAGCATTATTTATTTATTTATTAATTTGATAGAACAATGGGTATCGTTTTCGACTAACTTGAGGCCGTCAATTACGGCTATGGGATTATTTTTCAAATCCAAAATGGCGGATACCTATTAATTTCGTATTTTATTCATGGGTATCGTTTTCGACTAACTTGAGGGTGCCAATGGCGAATATGGGGCTATTTTTCAAATCCAAAATGGCGGATATTTATTGATTTCTGATTTTACTCATGGGTATCGTTTGCGACTAACTTGAGGGTGCCAATTACGAATATGGGGTTATTTTTCAAATTCAAGATGGTGGATACTTATTTATTTCATATTTTACTCATGGGTATCGTTTGCGACTAACTTGAGGGTGCCAATTACGAATATGGGGTTATTTTTCAAATCCAAGATGGTGGATACTTATTTATTTCATATTTTACTCATGGGTATCGTTTTCGACTAATTTGAGGGTGCCAATTATGAATATGGGATTTTTTATCAAATCCAAGATGGCCGATGTTTTTTTTTTTAAGTTAACTAATGAGTATCGTCTGACCAAAATAGGGGAAATTTTAAAGTTTGTAGGCGGGATTCATACTTCTAGGATGAATGTAGATCCTGCGAGCTGCTTGAACATTACACTGCATGCTGCATGCGAAAAACGTTTTTATAATTTCCAGATGCAAATTTTGTATTGTAGCTTGTAGAAGACCTGATTTAGTTGGAAGAACTTGCAAAAGCCTAAAAAAATCATACATTTGAAGTTTGCATTTTGAAAAAGGAAAAGTACGAGAAGAAATTATCGAAGAAAACATTAACAACATTGATCATCAGCCTATATTAGTCCACGGCTAGACATACGCCTCCCCTAATGAGCCCCATAGCGCCCTGTCTTCAGCTTGCCGCATCCAGCATCTGCCTGCAGTCTATCGCAGATCGTCATCCCACCTGACCGGAGGGCGTCCTTCGCTACGTTTGCCGAGTCGTGGTCTCCACTCAAGAACACGCTTACCCCATCGGTTGTCGATTCTTCGCGAGATATGACCGGCCCACTGCCAGTTCGGCTTGCTAATTCTTTGACAACATTAATAACATATTATTATGCACCTAAATTACATAAGTAATTAGCTACATAAAACATGCCCGTTTTTTTCTAAAAGCTATTTTTGCTATTAATAATTAGTTTTAATTTATATTTTTTATATTTATTAATAATTAATTTAATAGGTCATACATAACGTTGATGATGATGTTGATCTCAAATAAATAATTAAGTGAATAGATATTCTATACTTGTGACAACCCTGGCCCTAATACGCTGTCGTGTGATTTGTCGGGATTTACCGCAAGATCAAAGGCGTCAGCCTACTGTATGTTTTACTTATACTGTGCTATTACTAAGCATCTGCTATCTGTATGTCAGCAGCTGTCTCTCAAACTACTTATACTAACACTTTCTTGGCCCACGGCGCACATGTCGGTCTGCGCCACCACGCTGCAAGGCTGGGCAGTGAATACTTTAGTAGGCAAGGTAACATTTAAATATAGGTACTTACGTGGGTTGATAATCCTGTGAAAATGATCGATGATACCGTTCTTTATGTTGAATCGTATCACAGTGAATTCTCCGAACACATAGCCATTATTTGTCTCACATAATGCATTCACATCTATTATGTACATATTTTGGTCCAAAAATTCTGAAAGCAAATAAAAATTGTGAATAGGTATATGGAATATTGAATGGAAAACCAGATTATGGTGCCACGTAATCTGGTTTATTTAAAAAAAATTATTCAGTATTTTCTCTGAACTATTAAGTATTATAATGGTACCTGAGAAAGATTTCAAATGTGAAAGATATGATAAAAACATGCATACTCAAGAATCAATACTCCAGTCAAATTCTATCTGAAATGTTAGTGAGCAAACTGCCCATACTGAACCTAAAATTCACTCTGTTGTCATAGATAGAAATCTATATCTATACTAATATTATAAAGAGGAATGATTTGATTGTTTGTTTGTTTGTATTGAATAGGCTCCGAAACTACTGGACCGATTTGATTCTTTCACCATTAGGAAGCTTACTTTTCAGGGAGTGACATATAATCTATATTTTAAATTTCGGAATTCCCACGGGAACGGGAACTACGTGGGTGAAAGAGCGAGGCGATCGTTATTTATTTATTTATTTATTGTGAAAGTGTGTACAATGGAAACTATGAGAGCAGAAGATGCAGAGCTACATCGTGGACATGCAGATCTGTTACTGGCGAGAACATTTACAGCAACAGGTACATTCGCTGACAATGAAAACTGAGATACAGCTGCTTCACGACTCGCAGGCAGCTGTTGAGCCGACATTGAAGTACCACCCTCAGAGAGATCATCATCATCAACCAATTTTAGTCCACTGCTGGACATAGGCCTCCCCTAATGAGCACCATAGTGCCCTGTCTTCAGTTTTCGAAATGCAGTATCCCCCTGCTGTCTTTTGCAGATTGTCATCCCACTTGGCTGCAGGGTGTCCTATACTATTATTGATGTACCTATTAGTTCTGATTTATCATCATCATCAGTGTGATTATAACGTGTTACTACTTTTTCGAGTTAGCTATTTTGATTTATGTACCTTATTGTATTAATTTAAAGAATTTTTTTTGAAATTGATTTATAAAAAGTGATCTATTTGAAGGTAGTAGATTTAAAGCCAGTTTTGGTAATAAACTATTGTCTTTTAACTGTCTATTCTGTCTATTGTCTAAACTGTTCTTTTATGTACAAAAAGCTTTTTTCTACTCTCCTTTTATTGACATCTCTCAATAACACCATAAAAATGTGCAATCCCATATCACATGACACACTGTATTTACAAGAACATGGGAACAATGTCATGCATAAACAGACAGATTTTAAAGAAAAGGTTATATGATGGTTCTTATACTTACTCTTGCCTATGCTATTTTGGAACACAAAGTTCTGAATAAACTTTAGCTCCCGATCAACAGCTTCTTTGGCAAGGCGTTCTTGGTTTTCAAGCGCAGAGAACGGCACACCAAATGTAGTGAACTTTTCATTGGATATATTGTGCCTGGCTTTTTCTTCTTTTGCTATTCTTTCATACTTTGAGCGAACAGCAGCGCTTGATGCCTGTAAAATAAGAAGGCAGGTTAAGGTGTCTATTGATCAAGAGAGAGTAGGTAGTGAGAAAATAATCATGGTTGGACCATTCCTTCATCGACTCGGAGGTGGACTCAGAGAAAAGATATCTTTACAGTAGTATTTTACTTAGATCTTTGGCATTGAACTTACCCTCCATATGGGATCTGCCGCCTGCTGCACCTCTTGCAAGTTCGCATAAATGTTTCCCTTTTTTTTCTCCTCCTCCCTAAAGTCTATCATAAAATAAAAATAAGCGTTCTTAGCTGCTTTTTTGGGCATCTTGGGACCGTTTATCAACTCAATTTCACCAGCAAGTTATTGTATCATCTTTTTTCACCAGAAAATGTTTTTCCTTTCCTTTCCTTGCTTGCAATGCAAATCTCGTAGAGGAGTAGAATTGTTCTGTGTTGCAAATGCAAAGTTGCAAATCCCCAAGAGAGAGAAGAGAAGGAAGAGTGTTGCCGGCAGTCAAAATGAAAAAGTTCCGATCGGACCGACAAAATGGTCCGAAATAGGACAAAAAGATTCGTTTTGCAATTTTTTGTCGTAACGGGGATATTGTCTGCTGAATTGTATTTTATCTATGTTGCTTCATCTATGATCAACTGAGGATCAACTTCAGTGAACTTCGCTAATTTTTTTAACCCCCGACGCAAAAAGAGCCCCTCTCATTTTTCTTCTCTGTTATGAGTTTAACGTGTCTGACAGTGTATCTGTCTATGGTATCGTAGCTTCGAACCACGTTCGAACCGATTTTCATGTAGTTTTTTGTGTGTCATAGATAATTTTATCCCGAGTGTTCTTAGCCATGTTTCATGAAAATCTGTTCAGCCAATAAACGTTTTTTTTTTGTCTCCATTAAATACACTTTTTAAGACCGACCGACTTACCTGAAAATAGAATGACAAGATTTTGTATAGGTAGAATGACTAAGATAACAAAAATATTATTCTGACTTACAATCGAATTGTACCCACGGGATTGCCATATTTTCACGCTCAAATACATTTATGTAGAGCAGACAAAACGCCCAATTCTGTCGCCACGCCAGTGAAGGAAAACATCCAATCCAGAAACAAAAGTCGGTTGACTTAAAAAACACTAGTTAGGTATCTATTTATTACCTTAGTTTGCTGTATTGTTTGATTGGGGAATCAGACAGATCCCCCATTCAAAGTTGTGACGTGGGGACGACACGCAATTACATTCAAGCCTCAGAGATTCAAGCACCTACTTTTTCACATCCTTGTTAGAAGGTAGGTAGGTACTCGTTTGAATTCAAACATTCGAAAGGTGATTTTGCAAAAACTCACCAAGTTCACCATTCCATTCACCGCGAAGGAAAAGTTAAAGAAATAGACAAGAGAGAAGAATCGAAAATGAAACCTTAATGGTAGAGCAAAGTTTCTACTTTTTAATGTATGTATCCTATTGGAAATGACATAGCCTATTGAGAGATATCTACTGCCTGGGCTTTTAAAAAAATAAAATAAAAATAATAATAATGCTGGACAATTCACACAGCATTATCTAGCCCCAAGCTAAGCAGAGCTTGTGTTATGGGTACTAGATAACTAATATAAATAATACAATACACTACAAAGATAGATATTTTTTATTATACGTAGAAAAACATCCAGAACCCCTGAAAAAATATCTACAGATCGTACAAACATTTGTCCCGAGGCGGGACTCGAACCCGCAACCTACTACGTCGCAGGCGGACCTTCGCTCGTTGTGCCACATCGTCGATTTTGTAGGTTTCACATGATTTTTTTAATGTTGAGGTTTGCTATGCGATGTACCGAGGCCGTTTGGATAGGCGTTTTGGTCAGAAAAGATCCGCAGAGGCAGAAAAAAGTCCGAAACGGACCAAAAAGGTCCGCACCGGCAACGCTGGGTTATGATGATAACGTTAAGGCGGTACCCTACCTCGTTATTGTGTGAAGAAGATAGGCATAGGATTTCGCGTTCACAGGAGCGGGACAGAGCAAAGCGGCGTAAGCCCAAAAATCAAGTTTTTAGTAGTAATTTGCTCCCCACAAACATTAGAATAGTTAATTGAAAAAAAGGCAACATATAAAATGTTCTTTATACTTAGTTCAATGACTATGCTTAATCTCAAGATCGTATCATCTGTATTTATTGAGAATATAGGGTTTTAGTAAAAAATTAGAGGTAACTTTGCGATTTTTTTCTATCGAGAAAATTTTATGGCATCGTGTTTTCGAAACATATGATCGATATAATAAGTCCTGAACTTTACCATAATATAAATTTCAAAGTTAAATATTCAGTAGTTTGGAAGATATGGAGCAAGGGCGGATCCAGGATCTCATTTTGGGGGGGGGCCATTTTGGCAAAGATTGGAGAAAGGGTTAAAATTACAGGTAAACAAAAAATAGAGCTTTTATGCTAATAAAAACTTTATTTTTTGCAAATATATCATTCTATGAGATAAGACTTTTTAGGGACTTATATTAGTAAAAGAAACGATTAAACATATAAAATAGGTGAGCGGAGCGAGCCTCGAAATTTTTAAAGATATTTTCTTCTTCTTCTTTTATTTATGGCTTGCTGTGCTTGATAATTAGCAACAATTCTGCAATTTTTAAATATATTTTAGTGACTATTGGAAAATTTTAAGAGAAAAGGAAGAAAAGACGATATAATAACGGCGAATGAAGCGAGCCTCTTTAAAGTCTTAGTGACGACGATTGGGAAATTTGCGAGAGAAAAGATGATATAAAAACGGCGAGCAGAAGGAGACTCGAAATTTATAAACATATTTTAGAGAAATTTAGGAAATTTGTAAGTGAAAATGTAGAAAAGACGATATAAAAACAGTGCGGCCAGCGGAGCGAGCCTCAAAAATTTGAGAATTTTAGCGCCGATTGGGACACTTGTGAAAGTAAAGAGTGTACATACAAAATAGGCAAGCGGAGCGACCCTCGAAATTTTCATGTTTTTTTAGCGACGATTGCAAAATTTGTGAGAGAAACGAAAGCAGAGCTGACATAAAAACGGCGAGCGGAGCGAGCCGCGAAAATTTTAAAGACTTTTTAGAGACGATTGGGAAATTTGTGAAAGCAAAGAAGCAAATACGATTTAACAGCGCCGACGAGTGGTGCGAGTTGCGACAATTATTGAGACTCTAGCGGCTGTGGGAAAATTTGTGGAAGGGAAGAAATACAAGGCAAAAATATCGGCGAGCGTAGCGAGCCGGTAAAATTTTGCGTCATTTCTAGCGACTGTTGGGAAAAGAGAACGTATGAACACTAATAGGTGTTAATACGTTCTATTTTTTCACGCCTAAACGGCTAAACGGGTCTTAATGAAATTAAGAACTGCAAAAACAATTCCGCAGTACGCAGTATTCCGCCGCGCTAAAATTGATATGATTATTGACTGTCATATAACTTAATATAATATTATATAATGTTTAATAGTTATGCCCGGTCTGGCTCAGTCTAAGAGTTAGGTAGGTATTATAAAAAACCACACGTATACACAGTCAGATTATAATTGGGACACACACAAAAGGTTTAACAAAACAATTCACAAACGAGCACGGACACTAAAACAAGGGTAGAACCGAAAAGCAAACAAAGTTCTGGATTAGGTATGTCCTGTTTCCACGCCGAGCGTGAGCGAACTGCTTAGTCTAAGTAACGGCTCGGTCGTCTTAGTTTTCGTCCGCGCGCAGAGATGGCGCTGGCTGTCGGCACGCCATGGCTTGGCTTGACTGACACGCCCGATCCAATGGGGCTGCCAGTGTCATGAATATAAACGTCATTAGGACATTGTACTACACACTCCCCCTCCAAGTTGGAAGTACGTCCCGGGTCCGACTTGGGACTTGAATCGCGGATGCGTGGCCTTCCTCTACGCCCTTTAGGCCTAACCGGCACATTAGACTCTAACGGAGACGTGAACGGGGTTAAGTCAGTACTGTGATATTTCCCTATAACATTACTATCGAGATCTGAAATGATGAAAGTTGTTGGGCTGATGATAGTATCTATGCGGTACGGACCATCACGCCTTGGCATAAACTTTTTCGTGATATGCTTTGCCGCATTACTTAGGTTGTGCGTTTTGAGTAAGATTAGATCTCCTACCTCGTATCTAGGCGTTTTACGACGAGAAGTGTCAGCTACGTCCTTGCGAACGTCTTGGCACTTCTCAACCCTATCCCTGATATCAGAGAGCGACGAGACAAAGTCTCGTAGGAAAGGGGTGACCTGATGAACGAAGTTTTCCTTATCAAGGACGCCCCGTAAATCGTGGTGGACGTCAAAGGGTGTCCTCAGCTCACGCGCTAGAGTTAAGTACGCAGGCGACTTACCGGTGGTGGAGCATGTGGCGCTATTCATTGCAAATCGAATTGACGCTAGGTGCTTAGGCCAAGCTGTATGGGTGTTCTTGACAAGAATGGACAATTGCACCTTCAAGTCCCGGTTCTTTCGCTCGGCAGGATTTGCTTCCGGATGATATAGCGGTATAAGCTCCTGTTTCACGCCTAACACGTACATACACTGCTGCATCACCGCCGAAACGAACTGCGTACCATTGTCCGACACGACGCGTCTTGGAAGTCCGTACCTGAGGAACACCTCCTCCAGCAGGATACGAGCGCAAGTCTCAGCAGTAGCATCTATGAGAGAAAACAGTTCCACCCACCTTGTAGCGACGTCTTCGACTAGGAATATCCACCGCTCCCCCTTGTCTCCGGTTGGGAGCGGACCGAACAGGTCGATTGCCAGGACTTCGCCTCGTTGTTGAAGAACCGGAGTTTGTAAGAGACCAGCTGGCTTTTGGTTCAAGGGTTTGTAGCGAAGGCACTCAACGCACTGCTTGAGATACTCGGTGACATACCTGCGCATCCCTGGAAAATAGTACCTTTCTTTCAGCCGCTGAAGGGTCCTCTCTATGCCTTGGTGCCCGGCGGTAGGGGAGTCATGAAGCTCCTTGAGAATGTTTTCTCTCATTGACCTTGGAACGACCAGTTGAGCATCCTCTGAGTCGCCATCAGCATCATAGCGGTAAAGGACACCATGAGACAACACGTAACCACGCTCGAGCCAACGACCGAGGGTAAGTTCCTCGGGGCTTTCCAGATCTTGTATGACCTTTTCTAGGTCAGGATCATCCAATTGAGCGGCGCGCATGTCGGTTGGACTAGTGGAAGGGAGGTTAACAATAACAGAGCACAAACCACAATCCTCAGTACCTTCTTCAGTGCAAGGTGGGCGGCTGAGCGTGTCCGCAACTACGTTGGCCTTGCCCGGAGTGTACTGGTAGGTAATGTTGAAGGACTGCAGTTTCAAAGCCCAACGGACCAACCTACCCGAAGGTGATTTGACAGTCAGCAGCCACTTGAGAGGCTGGTGGTCGCTTCTGACACTTACCTGGTGTCCATCAATATATCCCCTGAAGCGTTCCACTGCCCAGATTACAGCCAACGCCTCGCGCTCAGTGGTGCTGTAATTCTTTTCGGCGGATGTTAGGAGACGGCTGGCATATTCTATTGGGCGCTCTTCAGTGCCCTCGCCCTGTAAGAGAACAGCTCCAACAGCGTAGCTGCTTGCATCCGTTCTCAGAACAAACGGTCTAGAGTAATCAGCCTGTACCAGAATGGGAGCGGTGGTGAGGCGTTTCTTTAACTCCTCAAAAGCATGTATCTGCTCCGCCTCCCAAACCCAAGGCTGGTTTTTTTTTGTCAGGCGTGTCAAAGGTTCGGCAACGGCTGAAAAGTTTGGAACAAACTTGCGAAACCACGAACACGTCTGCAAATAGGTTCTCAGATGTTTCAGGTTGAGCGGCGGTTTCATTTCTACGACCGCCTGTATTTTGTCGGTGTCGGGAGATACGCCCTCCGGTGTGATAACGTGACCGAGATACTTAACCCTTTTTCGGCAGAACACGCACTTCTCACGATTAGCCCTCAAATTGAAGGCGCGCAGCTTTTCAAAAACGGCGCTCAAGGCTGCCATATGACCAGAGAACGTTTCCGTTATAAGTAAAAGGTCATCCTGGTAAGCTAAGAGAGTGACGCTATCACCTGCTATTTGTGAGAGGTCGCGACACAGGTACGAGCGGAGCTTGTCAATGAGGCGCTGGAAAGTAGAGGGCGCATTTTTAAGCCCGAAAGGCATACGCTTAAAGCGATACGTACCAAAGGGGGTCTGGAACGCCGTTTTGTCCTTGTCGCTCTCTTTGACAACCACTTGCCAAAATCCACTACGCAGATCCAAGGTGGACATGAAGCAGTTGCGCCTAGTTGACTGCACCAACTCGTCAATGACTGGCATTGGGTAAGCATCAGTTTTGGTTACCGCGTTAAGCTTCCGGTAATCCACGCAGAACCTGACCTTACCATCCTTCTTCGGGACTAAGACGGCGGGCGACGTCCACGCAGACTCGCACTCTTCAATTATGCCGTCCTCCAACATTTTATCTAGCTCCGCTCTCATCAGCTCCTTCTTAGCGGGCGTAAGCCTGTATGGAGGAACGGAGATGGGCGGATGATCACCCGTGTCTATGTGATGTTCCGCGTATGTTGTCGGTGCTCCATTTGCCGCGAAGACATCTGCGTTGTGCAGCAGTAAGTCCGACAGCTCCTGGCGTTGTTCAGCAGCCAGCATCAAACCTTCTTCATCACGTAGAAGATCGGAAGAAGAGATCGCGGTACAAGACTTAGGAGTCTCAAACTCGGTTGGGTACATGATTTTTGAACCTGAAAAATGCCAGGTCGACGCAGCAAAATCCATGACGATTCCGGCCGCAGCTAAGAAATCAATACCCAACAGGGTTTCATTGTTTTGCGCGTCGGGCAGGATCGTAAAATCTAAGGTCACTGACCTGTCCGGAGTAATTCCTACCTTTAAGGTTGTGATAAGTACCCGGCGAGTGCGCGACGAGCCATCTGCTAACTTAACGTAGCGCGTGGTCTCAGTGCAGGGGTGCTTCTTTTCCAGTAGCAACTCGTAGAGCTTATGGCCAACTACGCTACTTTTGGCTCCAGAGTCCAAGAGTGCCACTCCTCGTACTCCTAAAACTACTATGCTTAAAATAGGTCTTAACATAGGTCGTTGTCCCGAAGAATGACTCGCGACGTCACCGCCGACATCAGGTTCCACCAATGAAAAATGTCCTGAAATTTCCGCAGATACATCGGACACCCTACTTTCGTTCATCGTGGTTACCCCAAACTGATTCGCGTACTCACCAAGAGCATCAGTTTTTTCGAACAAGAAATTTCCTAAATTTTCCCCAGAAATCATGGTCACCCTACTTTCCTTCGGCATGGTTACCCTACTTCGTGAAATTTCGGACGCACCATCGGATTTTAGCGCATGAGCGCGTTTCGCGGACACATTGGTTACCCTACTATCTTTCGCTTCTGCCATGGTAACACCATCAGTAGCATGACACGACGACGATGGCGGCAGCGGCGGTACTATGCCTACAATCTGTTTATGTAGACAATCCGTGAGTCTAAGTGCGGTATTACAAACATTGTTAATGTTAGGCGAACGATTCGGATGTAGAGATACGACCTTATGTTTACTACTCGTACAAGCGTTAGGTATACTTGTACTTGGAGGGAAAGTGGTAGGTATGTTTTTTTGACAACTTACCAATGGATTGGGCGGGATCGGATCAAGCCATGCTGAGTCGAACGTGCAATAATTCGCGTTGCACTGGGGACACTGTGACCGGGTAACACCTTTCGTATTGCAACCGTAACATGTAGGTACTGCTTCCGTATCTACTTTATCTCTTTTTGACTTTAAAACGGCACAAGAGTCTATTGAGTGTCCACGGCGTTTACAGTACTTGCAAAACTCCTTCGTTGACGAGTTAGGTGCGACGGCGGCGGCGGACGTGTTGGCGACGGCGGCGGCGGTCTGTAGCATGGAGATCGGATCAGCGCTGTTGCGAACGGCGGCGGGAGCGCGCACGTCGTTGCTATGCGCGGCGGCGGCGGCGGCGGCGGCGGCGGCGGCGGCGTTCGCAGGGTTATTGCCGCGGAGTTCGCGCGAATTTGTTGATGCGGGCCGTGGAAATGGCGCGGTTCTCGCACGTTGGGCCTCGGACGGAGTTTCTTCGGTAGCGTCTTCGACATGCCGTGCCTTGCGGAGTAGAGAGTTGTACGAGTCAAACTCGTCTCGACGCAGGCGCTCTCGAATCCGCCGATGGAGAAGGCCGTATACCATGTCTAGCTGGACCTTCTCGCTTAGGTCACCAGGGGGTAGGCGAGCTAATAGTGCCCTCACCCTGGCGACGAAGACCTCCGTCTTTTCCTTGCTTTGAGACATCGAGAACAACTCCAGATAAATTCGGTGTGGCGGGCGTCTGTCCCCAAATGCGCTTCTGAGCGACGTCACAGCGTCACTCCAGGTAGTGACCGACGATTTTACCCCCTGCCACCACACGGCCGCGTCTCCCACCACCAGCATGGATATGCCTCGCAGTGCGCTGTCGTCGCTCACGCATGCACACTCCTTGTAGGCCTCCACGGCATCCAGGAAGTTGTCCAGGGAGCCTCCGGATGCTCCGCTGAAGCGAGCAGAACATGCAGCGAAGGTTCCCTGGAGTGGCGCTGGCGTAGACGCGGCGAACGTCTGCGAGTTGGGTAGGGGTGATGGCATCGATTCGCGGCGCGATTCGTGCACGAGGACACGATCGAGAAGCCGCTCCAGCATCGTGGTCTGCGTCTGCTGCAGAGTAGCCATCATCGTGGTGAGTTCACTTGCCGTGAGAGAAGCCGTAGGCGGCTGCGTCTGTGGCGCTGGCGTCGGTTGCTCGTTTTCGGGTTCATCCGTGGCGTCATGAAAGTCCGACTGACGCCGCGATTGGCGGCGTGTATTAGGACGTGGCATTTTATGTAGTTAGGTTCACTGCGATGTGTAGGTACTTGAAGTTGAAAAGTCACATAGGTACACAGGCCCTCGCTTGGGCAGCCAGTTTAATAGTTATGCCCGGTCTGGCTCAGTCTAAGAGTTAGGTAGGTATTATAAAAAACCACACGTATACACAGTCAGATTATAATTGGGACACACACAAAAGGTTTAACAAAACAATTCACAAACGAGCACGGACACTAAAACAAGGGTAGAACCGAAAAGCAAACAAAGTTCTGGATTAGGTATGTCCTGTTTCCACGCCGAGCGTGAGCGAACTGCTTAGTCTAAGTAACGGCTCGGTCGTCTTAGTTTTCGTCCGCGCGCAGAGATGGCGCTGGCTGTCGGCACGCCATGGCTTGGCTTGACTGACACGCCCGATCCAATGGGGCTGCCAGTGTCATGAATATAAACGTCATTAGGACATTGTACTACAAATGTATAATTTTCTCCACAACCATGTTTAGGTACTGAACTTTTATTTTTTTATATGACCAGTATTGTCGCGGAGCCCCCACAGAGGCCCGGGGCACACTTTGAGAATAGCTGCTCTAAGGGGATAAAATAGTAGTTTCTAGTTTTGTTTTCTATTTAACTTGAAGTTAAACCAGTAAAATTTGATACCTAGGGATTTTAGGTATTTAGTTTTTCGGTCGATAAATAAATAAGACATGCTTCAGTATTTTTGTAAATTTATCGCTTGTAGTACTTATAGGATTCCATTACTCAGAAACATGAAAATTGGTAGGTAAGTATTTTGCCTATTGCTTGATGGAAAATTACGTGTTCAGCTTTTTAGAAATTCAACCCAAGAATGTAAAAGTTTACATTTTTAAGTATTTATGTTGCTGGTGCAAGTGGACGTGGTGGTACTGACAAGTAAAAATTCAGGATATATTTCTGTTTCCTAATAAAGGTACATAGCTAACCTACCGATGAGTAGGTATGCCGTGTAAACCTAAACCTAAATTGCACCTAAATTGACTCGAAAAATAGAGTCGAAAGTATAGAATTCCCAGGTCTTTTGGGGGGGGCCATGGCCCCCATGGCCCCCCCCCTGTATCCGCCAATGATATGGAGGTCCGACGGAGTTGAAAATAAGCAATTTGAGGTACTATACCCCCATAAGAGAGGGGCCCGAGGGGCCGCGCAAGCTGACAAACTGAGTGACAAACAGAGACAGTGCTGCCAGATCAAATTTGACAAAATCAAAGAAGATTGCATTCTCTACGAAGCTATCTACAATAAAAATCGGTTAGAGAATAAAATCTGATTATTATATTTGATCTGGTAAAATCGGTTTATATATTATTTTATTATTATTATACTCGGAAAGAGAAGTCAAAATGAATCCCATAGAATGATCGTCGTAGATGAATAATGAAGGTTGATGGACTTCTTTTTCTATTGTTATTTTATTATTTGTCCCGTCTCCATAGACAACAATTTTTTTTTCGATGCATGACAATGACAGTCCAGTCATGAAAGACAGTGACAATCTTTCTTTTACCGATTTCGACTTTGACAGCTGATCGGACCAAGATCGGACCGACCGAATCGACGTTTTTACTTTTTTTGCGTCAGTATAATTATTTTCGTGGGCAGTGAATGTGTGTATTTTTTGGAAAATAATTATTAAAATATGCATTGCATGCAGCAAAGTTTATTTAAATGACTGTAACATCAATACACTAATAATTCCCCTATCGATTGACGTAAAAGATTTGCTATCGTACGTGTAAGTACTACTGATTTATTTTGATTTAGTACATTTTATGATGGCAGGATTCTGGTTTGTGATGAGGCGGTGTTTTTCTGGTTTGAACCACGTAATTTGTGGTTCTTCATTACATATTTTACGTTTGACTATCGCTATGCCATGCTATGTGCGTTTCTCTCAAAATGATATCCTTTTTGATTGTAAGAATAGACCATCAACATTAAATTACGAATATCCGCCCGCGATCCCTGGTTTCCCTTCTACCGTTAGATCTTCTTGTAAGTAGGTACTACCGGCCGAAATTTCACATCTTTCATGCAGTGGTAACTAAAACAATAAAGTCAAAGCTCAGGTCATGATTTCACATCAAAATTATTTCGTTCGGGTTCGATTCCCGCCTTGAGACAAATGTTTGTACGATCTAAAAATATTTGCTCCGGGTCTCCGGGTGTTCTGGTCGTTTTTTTTTATGTAAGTGTATTATATTATGTATAGCAGTCATCTAGTACCCATAGCACAAGCTCTGCTTAGCTTGGGGCTAGATGATGGCGTGTGGATTGTCCAGCATTATTTATTTTATTTCTCTTTATAATAAATGTCCTGATTTGTTGTTAAACCTAAAGTTACTACCTATCAAATAAAAGAAAAACCATCGAAATGAGATGTCATAGTGCGGATGAAGCATTGTAATTGTCATTTTACCTCTTAGTTGATTTCAATAATAGGTTGGTAGGTACATAAATAATTATTGTAAATACAAATATGGTGTAAATAATTAGGTAAATACTTACCATTAAATCCAATAAGAATATAATATAGCACTATGATTTTGTCATTTGTTTTTATTCAGTTACAGTTATCTAGTAGGTACTCATGACACATGCTCTGCTTAGCTTGGAGCTAGATGATGCTGTGTGAATTGTCAAGCATTATTTATTATTTTTTATTATTATTATCAAGAAATAGCCTATAATGCAATGACATGGTTTTAGGTAGGAGAAAAATCTTAAAATAGTACCAACATTGCATAGGTACCTATATTGTGGTTTTTGAACACAAAACAATGTTGTCATTATCACATTGCATTTTATCTATTCTATCACAATTCTATTGTGTTGCTGTTATCTGACCCATGTCATCTATGGTCTTGCATGCGGAATTAAGCACTATTTGTTGATTGGTAGGG
The DNA here is from genome assembly GCA_963564075.1 of Eupithecia subfuscata. Taxonomy (NCBI): domain Eukaryota; kingdom Metazoa; phylum Arthropoda; class Insecta; order Lepidoptera; family Geometridae; genus Eupithecia; species Eupithecia subfuscata. The sequence goes on from OY751106.1 coordinate 14,314,907, forward strand.
TTTATATTTCAAAATTGATTCGTTTTTACTCGATGGATATACCTGTTACATAGATTGAGGAACTAATGATTTTGGTATGAAACATGAGTAAATGGTGTACACTATACCTATAGTACCTCAACTACCGATATAGCAGTTCATTCATAGGTTGAATCTTCCTTCCTTAACTAAAGTTTTTGTTTTGCTAATAAAGTGTGTAAGCCTGCCATTCCATGTATCTGTGCCCTAGCTGGCCAAACTGCACAACTAGATTTTTTATTGGTCCTGCTTAGGGCACAGTCCTCATGTAAACAACTTCTGTTTACTCAGGCCATCTTTCACTATACTCACAAATGTAATCAGAGTAATAGTAGCTATTGTTATTCTGTAGGTATTCAATAAGTGCAGACAAATGCTGGATGCGGCAAGCTGAAGACAGGGCGCTAAGGCGTTCATTAGGGGAGGCCTATGTCCAGCGGTGGACTGATATAGGCTGATGATGATGATGATAAGGTATTCAATACAATAGTGAGACTCTTGATCACGCCATTCTTGTTTTTTAGGGTTCCGTACCTCAAGAGGAAAAAAGGAACCCTTATAGGATCACTTTGTTGTCCATCTGTCAACACCCTTTTCTCAGGAACGCGTCGACATATTGAGTTGAAATTAACGTCAAATTCTCAAGTCCGTACCCTCTTGGAACCGTGGTATAAATAAAACTTCTAAGTCAACAAACTCAAAAGTTACAGTCGTTTATGTCCGAATATTCTGAAATTTCCAAGAGAATCACATGCACAGAAAACCTAAAGGGTACTTCCCGCAGACCTAAAATCATGAAATTTGGTGAGCAGCAAGGTCTTATAGCACAAGTAAAGGGAAAAATCTAAAAATCATAAATTTGTAATAAATGCAGAAAAAAAAAATGCTTTTGTTTCCCAGCATGGACCAAAACCTATAGGGTAGGTACTTCCCGTTGACGTAGAATCATAAAATTTGGCAAGAAGCAAGGTCTTATAGCACAAGTAAAGTACCCTATAGGTTTTGGTCCATGGCAAGAATCAAAAGTATTTTTTTGTGAAGAATCTATAAAACGGTTTTAGGATTTTTTACATAATCATAAAATTTGGCAAGAAGCAAGGTCGTATAGCACAAATAACGATAAAAATCTGAAACCGTACATTTGTAGTTTATTAACTAAAAAAAATAGTTTTGATTCTCTCCCTCGACCAAAATATTATACAGGCCCTACTTCATGTTGACCTAGAATCATAATATTTGGCGAGAAACAAGGTCTTACAATTAAACGGAACCCTTAGTGCGCGAGTCCGACTCGCACTTGACGTTTTATATTAAATATAGCCAATGTGAGTGTTTTTTGTTAAGATTTTGACCTTTTCTAAGTGGACATTTTTGTATTCAAAGAAATAAAGAGTTTTTGATTTGATTTGAGAAATAAACATGCAACCTAATTACCTAGAAAATTAAGTACTTAATTAATGCTGGACAATCCACACAGCGTCATCTAGCCCCAAGCTAAGCAGAGCTTGTGTTACGGGTACTAGATGACTGATAGGTATACATAATATAATATATTACGTAGATATTTTTTTTATTAAACATTAAATACCCAGAACACCCGACACATCCGCAGATCGTACAAGCATTTGTCTCAAAACGTGAATCGAACTCGCGACCTCCTGCGTCGCAGGCGCGCCACATCGGTCGACCAGACTACTAAAAAACTGAAATCAAACCTCTTCTCAGGCAGATCTACGATGCGGGATGCATAGTGATGCGGCGGGAATCCAGAATTTACTCCAATGGTCATTTGACAATTAATGACTACTTAATGATGTACCTGGCTAAATGGAAGCGGGCCGCGGTGGTGTTACTAGTCGTCTGGATAGTTGTGACTTATCTAGTGATATCTCCATTAAGGTATGTTGGAATTGGTTCTCTTAAGGTTTTTGTTATTATGTAGAAAGATATAATGTAGACGGCTTTGCGGCGATACTGCGGAAGCGAGTAATATGAGCAGAGTGAGAGGTTAGATTAGGAACAGCATTCTGAAAATAATATCAGAGAAGTATGATTCTTCACCCCTGACTGAAACTAGTTATGATTAAGATTTAGGTTTAGGTACTATCCATACTTTTGTAAAATTGATTTGTCTGTTATTTTTTGTCTATAGACCATTGTTGTCTGCCAATAAAATTATTGAATTGGATTGAATTATAGTGCGTAAACAATCACACTCAGGGTAATTTCTAAGAAATCAAATAATATCCGCATCCTTCCCTCAGTACGGGAATATGCTAACTGCTCACCAATTACACCACGAGGTCAAGTGACGTAGGAGTCGAAAAACTTTGCGACTTCCTATGGACTTTAGCGCCGTTAGTCGAATTGTTTTTGGGGTACCTATTATTTAATTTATTATATCTCTTTACAAGAAAACGAATACGTTGTGCCCTTATGGTTCTCGACCCCACAAGGTGTACAAATAACCTGGTGAAGAAACCGAGTTATGGTTAACGCAGGACCAGTCGGCCATTTTTGGGAGCAATGATCGTCTTTCGGCTGAAATTATGATGATGATTACAATAAGTAACTCGCTGCTGTCTGAGACTCGATCTGTGAGTTTTTGGTGGACAGCCGGAATTAATTTTTGGCCGCTTAAAGGCCATTTCGGACTTACGCAGTATCCGCCCAGAAAGCCCAGTGGGTATGCGATAATCCTACTTTTAACTAAAATATTGCGCGTAACCAAGCGAAATCCGAACAAAATTTATCACAACCGCTCTGGGTATAAAATGGTGTCGATTCTGTTGTTTTAGAATTAGCTAAAATTAGGGTTCAGGAATGTCTAATAGACGAAAGCTATTCTATGTTTCAAAAATTAGACTGCCAGGTTTAAAATTAGGTTGACAGATCTAAAACAACTCAACTTAGTTAAAATCCTATTCTTTGCATTGCATTTTAGCTATGATTAGAAACGTCTAAGTACCTAATTTTAGCAGGTCTAATTTGGTCGTGATTAAAATTTATTCTAGTGAAAAATGGGCAGATTTTTTTGAAAAAATGAAATATGGATTTTGTCGTATTTTTAGGGTAGATAGACAACGATACGATACAATACGATAGAGAACACCATAATTTAGGTCAACCTAACTTAAAAAAATTAGAAATCGTAAAAAAGTTAGGAATCCTAAAACAACAGAATCGATATCAATACCTAGGGTATGGGGAGGTCTGAAAATGCCTTTAATCAACCATTCAAATCGTTACATACGCCCTGACACCAAAAACTGTGGCATAGTTTTTGAATGCGTGCGTTAACAAAATGCCGACGCACGCACGCACACTATGAGTAGTTAAAAATAGTGTTTTAGCCAATGAGCCTATCTGTTATTATTACCATTTATTGTGCAATCATATTGCACGAACTTTTGTGAAAAATGCACAATACTCTGATGCCAAATGAGCGAGCTATCTCATTTCGCTTGGCAAACAACACGGCGCGGTCTCACTACGGAAAGGGCCTATCTAATCTAATGATCTTAAATCTTTGCCTTTAATGAAATATCGCCCTCAAAGCGTTATGAAAAACTGACAAAATATGCTCTTGTTTCTGTAGTTCCTGTTGCCGAAATCGCAAAACGCCCCCATAGTCATGTGAGCGGAGCGGAGGTGTCTTAAAATAACCAATACCAACATTGTGTTCAAAGCGTCGTCAGTATTACCAACACGAACTCAAAAAAACTCAGTGCTTTATTTACTTTCTTCAGACATTTTTATATATCAAGGTGGATTACAAGCAAGCGGTCCCCCTGATGGAAAGCAGTTACCGCAGCCTATATGGACGCTTTCAACATCAGGGACATTACACGCCCGTTGCCGACCCTAAAATGCACTAAACCCTACATGCAATCTAAGTTTTGAAAAGTGACAATATTCAGCATACTTTGATGCTAACTGTACCCTACACGGCGAAGTCTTGCCATTGATTCCGATAACGCATTCACTATCAGCAAAACGCTTATAATAAATTACAAGGAAAGCAAATACCTACTTACATTCAAATAAAGTGGACGCCGTGCCGCTTTGTTTGATTCGGTCGTAAACTTCGTGGAAACTTATTTGAAGTAATTCATTCAATCTGCTACCTACGCAAATCTTCGGGGATTTGCTTTGGTCTTTAAAAACCTTTTCCGCGCTTATACCACTTGTATTGGCAATCTGGCACTTGTTATGATAGTTAACAAGTCTCCGAAACTAATTACGCAAGCTTCGGCCACACCTGCGCGTCAAACACGCGGGATGCGGTACGCGAAGCGGGAGCGTCAGCCGAGCGGCGGACGCTGCAATGGCGCCTCAACGGAGCCTTGCACGTCTACGCGATAGAGACGCGGAAACTTTTTAAGGGGAAATTTTCGCGGTTTTGACGTTCCCGCTTCGCGTTTCGCGTGTTTTACGCGCATGTTTGGCCGATGCTGTAGAAATAATTAAAGCTTAGCTTAAAAGCCCTACTATGAAATCCTTGGGTCCATTTTTAGCTAAGATCCTAGTCAATCCTAGGAGGGTTCATCGAAATTCCTTTCGGCTAGATTTGGTAACGATTTGGTAACTAGTTATGGCATAGGCACTGGGCAACTCAAGTAGAGTTGCCCAGCGTCTATACCTTAACAAAGGAAAATCTTCGTAAAAGTAGTGGAGTCTAATAGAGTAATAATAATCTAATAGAGTCATATCATAATAGAGTTGATTGATTCCGATATTCTTTCTGATCGTTTGTATTTCTGATCATTTGCCGAATGATCTTCGATCTGATGTAAATACATAAGTGAATACCTACTTATAATATTCGACTGCACTTGAAACTTGACTTTTTAACGCTTTGATGACCATAAGCCCGCACCGCACAGCCCGGAGAAAGTAAAGACGTCATTTTACGTCATGGGCAGTGGAAGTGTTGAAGTTGAACATATTTTACAAAATTGTAAATCGTAATGACCTAGGTACATTGATTTTTCTGGACTATCTTTTTGGGCCTGGTAAAAATAAGTTGTAGATTCTAGCTGCAACTCAAAAAAGTTCATTTTCAGCTAACAGGCTCAGCTGTCTTTCTGAGTCGAGACAAAATCGAATAGGGCTTTTCTTTCTACACTAATTGAGAGAGACTAAACCCAGTTAGTTAGCTGACGTGCTAACTGGTGTAAAACCACTATAAAGTCACTAACCTCTATCTAAAATCCAGGTGTAGCGGCAACACTGACGAGGCTGAGGATGTGCAAGAGCAGCTGAAGCGAGTCACTTCTCAGCTGGACATACTGCGTCAGCAGCACAGCAATCTCATCTCGCAGATTAAGAAGTCTGATGGGTAAGTTTTGGCGATTTGATTTAGAACGCCAAGTTGATTATGTAAAATGATTAGGATATGCATATAAATAAATAAATAATGCTGGACAATCCACACAACATCATCTAGCCCCAAGCTAAGCAGAGCTTGTGTTATGGGTTCTAGATGACTGATATACATAATATAATACATTACATAGATAGATATTTTTTATTATACATAGAAACGACCAGAACACCCGAAACAAATACTTGTAGATCTTACAAACGTTTTTCCCAAGGCGGGAATCGAACCCGCAACCTCCTGCGTCGCAGGCGGACCTTCGCCCGCCGCGCCACATCGGTCGTCATATTGATGTAAGAAGTGCCACCTCCACGTTATCTTTCAAAAACAAGCACAAAAAGTGGTAGAAACAAAAAGATTGAGCAATCACCCTACGACTTTGACTTGGATAAATTAACAAAAGGATAATTTAATTTAACACTAGTCCCATGGGAGTTGGGGAGGCCCATTGTGTGGGACGCTACATGCGTCGACACACTTGCGCCTTCCCATCTTCCGAGGACATCCGTGAGGGCGGGTGCGGCGGCAGATTTGGCTGAAGATCTCAAGAGGCGCAAATATGCAGGTCTCAACAGAGCCAACACATTTGTTCCCTTTGGGAGTCAAGACCTAGGGTCTCGACTCCAAGGGTCCGTGGTGTACCGAGGCTCCTCGGGTTTTTAAAAATATATCTGAGCGTCTGGTCGAAGCCACGCGTGACTCGAGAGCTGGTGAGTATCTGGCGCAGCGCATCAGCATTGCCATACAGCGGGGCAATGCAGCCAGCGTCTTGGCTGACGCTGCCGACTGGTATTGATAAGTTGAGCTACCTATAGATTGGTTGCAAAAGCCTGCAGTTAGCTCAATTGTTTCAATTGTAAATGCTAGTTCTAATTAATTTCTTTAATTTGATTGTAATCTTCTTTAAAAATAAAGAGTTATGCTAGTACAACTGGTAGCCGTATCAATATAACTCCCCGTCTCATCTTCCCTCTTTTCTGCCACTACTGATTCAGTTCCCTATTAGCTATGGCCCTTTCTTAACCTATCCAGTCTGTTCAATGTCGCAACCTAGCAGTGTTGTAATAACAGCTACCTGATTCAAAGGACAATCACGAGAACTATCACGCAATTTGTTTTTGTTATCAATCACGCTATGTGGTTGGAAATAGATGTAACCTTGTGCACTTAATATAGCCCAGAATTGCTTATGTTAATAAGACCCGAGTTCACCAACAGATGGTTAAATTTTAAACAGTTGTTTTGACGTTTTTGACACAAGTTTTCACACATTAAACGTCAATTTAACCGACGAAGCTGCCTAATTGTCCGATCATCTATTGGTGAACACAGACCTAAGTCAATCAGCTAAGGCAGTAATCGCCCAATTTTTTTAAATTAGAAAATTAATGATCTATAGGTATCTTTCTCCCATACCCGTACCTATTCATCTGGTAATGATAATGTAGAGCTACGTACATACACCTAAAATATTTTTTAGACACTAATAATGAACAAAACTACGATTCACTACCACACTTTCATCTCTAATCCTTTCTTAAATTATTACTTACCTAAGTACCTACTGTTCTAAAAGGCTAGATATGTAATATAATAAAGTATTATCTATCTAACATAGCACGTATACAAATATTAGCTATCAGACGAAACACGTTTATAAACGCATGTCCTAAAAACGAAATAACCCAAGTAATTGAGTCTAGGATAATCTACGTAATTGAATACAGCCTTGTCTATGTTCGGCTTATCGCAAACAATTCGTTTCATCGCTCGAGTGGCCCTTTCCCAGGCAGATATCAGTGGATACTTGTTGCGCGACATGACTAATTTTGAATGTTGAAGTGAATTTAATAAGTCCAGGCACACTCCTGTTTGCTCACGAAAACAGTTCTAATTTTGATCGCAATTCCAATATCATCAAATGGAGATAACATACAAAATAGAACAAGATTTTTGTGTATGAATTATATACAAGACTATAGTTAAATAATAGTATAATTATTTTAAGTGAATGTTACATTAGTTCTTTAGAGAAATAAGTTGGTTCTTTGAATGGTAGCGCTGGCCTATTAAATGCCAAAGGCTATAAATTCGAGTTAAACAATTAAAGATACAATTCAATAGCATTTCACGTTCATGGTGTGCAAAAATACTTATAACACATCACATCAACAGCCTATAGGTTGCCCACTGCTGGACATAGGTACATACATACATAGGCCTCCCCTGATAACAACCTCTGGCTCTCATAGTAGCCAAAAAACCTGTTTACATATAATAGGTATGTAAATATATGAATAGGAGTCCATACTAGTTTCTCATAAGTAGATTGGGAAAAACAGATCGCCGCTTTTGTCCCACGATAAATGGTTAACACAACGTTTAAACAATTGTAAGCCGAAAACTTAATTGAAATGGATATAAGAAAACGGTCTAGGACTCGACTTTACATTCAAATATTTGGCTGAAACTTTAAAAATAAACTACTTAAATCAAACTAAGGCTCGTATTATGAACCCTTGCTCGCTGGGCCACAGAGGTCGTCAAATTGATACGTTGAATATTGTTATTTTTAGGTAGTTTTTCTCTATCTGAATTATACAACATTTTCTTTTTTCTAGGTTCAACAACCTAAAAGACATAGACGGGTCTCTATTCCTGGACTCGGGCCAAGGGCCTATGGAGGAGTATGAAACTCTAAGGAGGCGGATAAACTCGAACACCAAAGAACTCTGGTACTATGTCAACCACGAGCTGAGCAAATTGGCTAAAGGTGGCAACGAAGCTGTACAAGCCGTTTTGGACCAAGTGGCTGAAAGGAAAAGGTTGGTTTTAGAATAGGAATGTTTTTATTTCAAAATATACACTTACTTCTGCTCGGTAAATACATAGAAGGAAAAAATCAAACTATTTTCGGGCTCGTGACTAAGGCATGTGCTTTTCGAAAACGATAATCGCATAATTAGATTCTGATTGGTGTCTTGGACGGATGTTTTCATATAATATACGTCAAAGTTACTTGCCGAAGCTGCTACATTGTCCAATTATCCATTATCTATTCAAAGAACACCTTACTAATAGAAAAAGATTTATTTTTTATTATTTTACCTACATCAGGTCTCCCAGAAAATGGAGATATTTAATAAAATGAGAGTTTATAACACATAATCAACCACACAACCACACCACACTAATATTATAAATGCGAAAGTTTGGATGTTTTGATGGATGTTTGTTACCTCTTCACGCTAAAACTACTGAACGCCGCTGATTGTCCATAAATCTAATTCTAGTCTAGACTTTAATTAACCAAAACGCTATTTTTTATCCCGAAAAAGCGCGCACGAGACCGCGGCCGGAAGCTACTAGTCTCATAAGACATTGCTTAGAGGTATTTAAATTTTTACGTGAAATTAGTATCACGTATGTGTCGCCGCCGGATCGCAGAATCAGCCCGTTTGTAGAAGGTCTAGCTAGACCGATTGCAAAACGGCGCAATAGGTTACTTGACTCATATCAAATTCGGCGCAATAAATCAATATATTCTGTAGTATTTGACTTAATTTACCAATAGTTATAGATTTCTGATAATAAAAGTAAATAAATAAGTAAATAAATAATGCTGGACAATTCACACAGCATTATCTAGCCCCAAGCTAAGCAGAGTTTGTGTTATGGGTACTAGATAACTGATATACTTAATACAATACACTACATAGATAGATATTTTTTATTATAAGTACATAGAAAACATCCAGAACGCCCTGGACAAATGTCTGCAGATCGTACAAACATTTGTCCCGAGGCGGGAATCGAACCCGCAACCTCCTGCGTTGCAGGGAGACCTTCGCCCGCTGCGCCACAGAGGTCGTCGACATGACTCGAAATGACTTCATATTTTAAACTTGAAAATTCTTTATAAAAATTTTAATTCTAAAAACGCTGTTGGCCATGTCATAAGCCTCTAAGTAAATTTAATGTCGGATCTTAAACGAGTGAAATTCGCTAAGAAGTCTGTTTATATTTTTACAATGAGGGAGGACGTTTGCTAATGTCAATTGTTTGTTTTCTAGGCGCATCTAGTAATATGTCTGTGGTTTTCTACCCGAATGACGTCACAGCACAGATAAATATGGCTGACAGCGTTTTCGCCTGTTTACGAAAATAGACTTTTAAAATAAAGTTTTGCGGTTTTCTAGGTCCTAAAAAAATGGTAATATTTTTTCCCTATTATTATAGGATTATAGGACGAAAATTAGACCTACTTTAAAAATGAGTCAATTATCATTAACTTCGAACGATCAACGTTCTACAATATGGCTAAACGTCACTTAGCCATCTCGTCGAATGAAATTAATTAGCATTCCCAACAAATCAACGTTCATTTTGCAATCGGCGTAGTCATTTTACAAACGAACGGATTCTACGATCCGGTAATTGTTTAACTCGATTTTGTACAATTTGGTACTCTTTGATAGGCTAGCGCGAGATTAAGCAAGCATCATTGCATTTAAAATTAGTTTATTATAAAAAACCATAATAATCGAATTATAAAACCATACTTGACGTATTTAAGTTAGTTGCCGATAAGAAAAGGTAAACCGTAAAGCGGTCACTAAGTTTTTATCGTAAAAACAACAGTTGATAAAACAGCGATAAAAATAATTAGTTATTGGGCGTAAATTTTACGATGATTAGGTATATTGTGAAACGTTAATTAGTATGGTTAATTTAGTTTGTAAGTGTTATTAATTTGTATGAGTTATTTTAATAGTTCGTTCGTAGTTTATCTGATGGACATAGCTCTAAGAATTAGCAAGCTGAAGTGGCAGTGGGCCGGCCATATCTCGCGAAGAACCGACAACCGCTGCCTGGGTTAAACGTGTTCTTGAGTAGAGACCACGACTCGGCAAACGTAACGTAGGACGCCCTCTGGCAAGGCGGGATGATGACCTAAGACTGCAGGCAGTTGCTGGATGCGGCAAGCTGAAGACAGGGCGGTATGGCGTTCATTAGGGGAGGCCTATGTCCAGCAGTGGACTAACATAGGCTGATGATGGTGATGATGATGATGATTTTTAATACTTCGTCGCGGCTTTGCTCTTATAATTGGGACGCGATATACCTAAATGCCGATACCGACGATATTTTCTTTTAGCTAGTCAAGAAACAAAATTGGTTACCTACCTAATTATTCCTACATATTGTTAGAGATATACCATTCTAAAAATGCACGCCCCTTTTACTATAAAAACGATCGTAGTTGACGAATTCATTACGGATGTAATAGATGAAACGTTGGTGTTCTTCCAACACAAATAAGGTTCGTAGTTAACCCGCTTACATCCGGAATGAATGCTCACCCCCTCCACAAAACGTCGTAGTTACCTACACTCGGTGTGCATTTTTAGAATTGTTTATCTCTAACATCGTTTGTTATTATGTGCCTACCTACTGTACCTGTGTTCTTAATTGCGTTTTGTAAATGTGTGTGTAATAAAATAGTATGTCTATGTCCATGTCCAAATGAAGGCCGTTTAGAATACTACATATAAGTCGCGTAGATAAAGATTGGACATGAAAATGACCTATCTTGCTAGTCCGCTTAGATCATGTTTGATCATATACGACCTAAGCGGGCAATAAATAAATAAATATAAATAAATAATGCTGGACAATTCACACAGCATTATCTAGCCCCAAGCTAAGCAGAGCTTGTGTTATGGGTACTAGATAACTAATATACTTAATACAATGCACATGTTTTTATTATACATAGAAAACATCCAGAACGCCCTGGACAAATGTCTGCAGATCGTACAAACATCTGTCCCGGGGCGGGAATCGAACCCGCAACCTCCTGCGTCGCAGGGAGACCTTCGCCCGCTGCGCCACAGAGGTCGTCAGGAAAGCATGAGAGAGGCGGTCATCTAAATCTTTACCTACGCGACATATCTATTTGCCACATATTTTTACATCACAACAGACATTGGCAAGCGTGGTATATCATTCCACCAATGAAAATACACGAAAAAAGGGAATGGGGAGAAGTAGGCCTTTGCTCTGCATTTAAGATGTCTCAAAGATAAAATAATAATAAAAATACTTTCCCGACAGTTCCCTCCTATCAGACCAAGAGAAGCTTCCATCACTAGACGGGTATGACGATTGGCGGCACATAGAGGCAGCCAATGTGAGTGACCTCGTTCAAAGGAGGCTGCATTATCTGCAGAACCCACCTGACTGCAAGGAGGCTAGGAAACTCATCTGTAGTCTTAATAAGGTGAGTTCTTCTTACCACTTCAATGCCAATATGTAGTAGGTCACAAGTAAAGCCAATGTGAGTGACCTTGTGCAAAGGAGGCTGCATTATCTGCAGAACCTACTTAACTGCAAGGAGGCTAGGAAACTCATCTGTAATCTTAATAAGGTGAGTTCTTAATACCAAATCTGTGCTGTCAAGTAATAGGTCACAAGTAAAGCCAATGTGAGTGTCCTTGTGCTAAGGAGGCTGCATTATCTGCAGAACCTACTTAACTGCAAGGAGGCTAGGAAACTCATCTGTAATCTTAATAAGGTGAGTTCTTAATACCAAATCTGTGCTGTCAAGTAATAGGTCACAAGTAAAGCCTATGTGAGTGTCCTTGTGCTAAGGAGGCTGCATTATCTGCAGAACCCACCTGACTGCAAGGAGGCTAGGAAACTCATCTGTAGTCTTAATAAGGTGAGTTCTTCTTACCACTTCAATGCCAATATGTAGTAGGTCACAAGTAAAGCCAATGTGAGTGACCTTGTGCAAAGGAGGCTGCATTATCTGCAGAACCTACTTAACTGCAAGGAGGCTAGGAAACTCATCTGTAATCTTAATAAGGTGAGTTCTTAATACCAAATCTGTGCTGTCAAGTAATAGGTCACAAGTAAAGCCTATGTGAGTGTCCTTGTGCTAAGGAGGCTGCATTATCTGCAGAACCTACTTAACTGCAAGGAGGCTAGGAAACTCATCTGTAATCTTAATAAGGTGAGTTCTTAATACCAAATCTGTGCTGTCAAGTAATAGGTCACAAGTAAAGCCTATGTGAGTGTCCTTGTGCTAAGGAGGCTGCATTATCTGCAGAACCAACCTGACTGCAAGGAGGCTAGGAAACTCATTATGTAGTCTCAGTAAGGTGAGTTTTAATAACCACCGTTTGATTAAAAATATTGGCCGCCAGTGACGTCAATTCTGAAACCAATGACCCAGCTTACCGCTAGGAAGTAAATAAACTAATATTATAAATACCTTTTTACCTTTTTACCCGTGCGTGCGGCTCGTTTTCTATGTGCTGGTTGGCAGACATTCTTTATTTTATTACCCAAAGTCTAAATCGATTTTGATAAATGCGATATCAAATGCTCGTCTAGTCTACTTTATGAACCTTAACAACATTTCGTAGTACTTCGCACTCTAAAGAAAAAGCGACTAAGGCTGGTTTTTTATAGTTTTCAATCAGTTTGTTAACAATCAAATTAAAAACGACTGTGACATTCTTAGTAAGTACTGTCAAATTAATTTGGTTTTTTTTCCAACACCAACATAATCGACACCTTTTGGATGAATGATAAATGAATTTATTGTTGAATATGGAAGTCAGTAATATTACAAAACATTGCCCTTGTTTAGCTTGGGGCTAGCTAGATGATGCCGTACGTGTGGTGCCGGCTTAGAATTTGTGACATTCCAACTCTTCCCGCGGCTGTCGTAAGAGGCGACTAAAGGATACCCATCGGGGGCGGGCAGCAGCGCCTCCTGCAGAACAATTCTACCACCGAACTGCGATCCCCAACCCATGCGGAATCCTCTACGCTGGTTATGAACACAGCGTGGAGATTATGGGCATTACCCCCCATGAGATAAAAGCCAATAAGGCACTTACCAGGGGGAGGCCTGCGTCCAGCAGTGGACCAATATAGGCTGTTCAGGTTGAGGTTGAGATGGTGCTGGGTGGACTGTCCAGCATTATTTATTTATACTTACACTCACAACAAAAGTAAGCCACTTATGCTTGTTTATTTTCGAGATCCGATTGTTTGTTTATATTGTTAATGTCGGATCTTATTGCATAAGACTATGCATAAGAAAACCTCTTTGGTAAAGATTTTCATATATGAGGTTCAAAATTGAAATCTCACTGCCCGCGAGGGAAAACCCAATAGAAATTAGTAACTACAACCTCTGGTTACGGTAAAGTACCGGTTCCACCGTAGGAATCCTGCTTTTGGTTCAGTTTACATGACACAATAACGATGAATTGAATTTGACAGAACAGAATTGACATTGGTGTCGATTCTGTTGGTACAAAAAGCAAACCTAACTAATTTGACGGCTCTAAAATAAAAGTAGGTAACTGTATTTTTATAGGAATGTAAAGAAAGGGACGAACACTGTCAATAAAATTCATCCGTGCGGCGGCAGATTTGGCCGAGGATCTTAAGAGGCGCAAATATGCAGGTCTCGACAGAGCCTACACCTTTGTTCCTCTTGGAGTCGAGACCCTAGGTCCGTAGGGTACCAAGATTCTCCAAGTTTTAAAAAAATGATCTGAGCGTCTGGTCGAAGCGACGCGTGATCTGAGAGCTGAGGTGTAGTTGAGTATCTGGCGCAACCATGGCGCAACGCATCAGCATTGCCATACAGCGGGGCAATGCACCAGTGTTTTGGGGACGCGACGACTGGTATTGATATGGATCACTTGAGCTACCTGTAGATTGTTTGCAACAGTTTGCAGTTAGCTCAATTGTTTCAGTTGTAAATACTAGTTCTAATTTATTTCAATTTTTATTGTAATTTTCTTTGTCAATAAAATTAAAACTAAATAAATTAGTACCCACTTGCTTATAAATAAATAAGTTTAATATAAACAACAACTAGCATAGGGCGGTTGCGGGGGAAATTTGGCTAGGAGGACATCACATTATTTATAGGTAAGTTATTTTCGTCTTCCTAAAGCCAAATCAAGATGTCAAATCTAACGTTTCCCAATAAAGAGGTCGTCGACCCGACACGTGCTAACAGATCGTGACAAACGGTTAGCATGTTTGTTTGTTTGTCTAATTATAGTGGAGGTGGTCTGCGGCCGTCGTTTGTATTAGATTGAGATGAGTAGTTGAGAGATCTTTGTTTTTTGTTCTATGTTTTCTGTTCCTTTGATAAAAAAAATTTTGTCTTTGTAGAGATCTCTATTCATTGTAAAATGTAAATTGACGTCACCTAGTGTGCCTTGTGCTCCTACGTCGAATATACAGGGTGTCCCGAAACTCAACGTCAAGCCGAAAACGGAGGACAGGTGGATTCATGACGACCCAGATAAACCACAAAATCATGGGTCTATCTTCAATGGTTTCCGAGTTATAGGCTTTTTACTGAAAATCATAAATTCAAACTTTTCGATGCTGTGACTACAGTTGTTAATATTTTGTGATTTTTATTTTTATGTTACAAACTCAAAAAACACATTAATTTATTTAACTGCAAAATAAAAAAATTATGACCACATTGTTCGAAAAAAAGTTTTTTTTTTTAAAAGAGTATTTGTAGGTATTTGTATAAGTCGGTTCTTTTGAAATGAGCTGGGCGCGATACTTATGTAAAAACGTTTATTAAGTCAGCAGTTTTTATCGTATTCCTGATTTGTTGTATGTAACGCTAAATTACCTACCTACTTTACTTTGATACTTTAAAAATAATTTCTAACGCTTCTTATCTTATCATATCACGCTCGGTCAAAAGTCACGGCATTGAAACTAACCTACAATTTTTAAAAGTGAATCTCTTGTAATATACTTATTAGAGCATATTATTATGATGTCATAATGGCTAGACCAGAGCTTAAGGCAATTTAAATCTTATCTACGTACAAATAAACCATATATACCTTCGAGGTCAATTTCTCTGCTGTTACGTTGTACGATAAACTATGTTGGGACACGGTCTAGGAAGCAACGATTAATGTAATGATGGTGGTTCAAAACTGCTCTATTATCGTGGTTTTTGTTAAGGCTGTGTATTTTTTTTCCATTGTACAATCGGCTTCACTAATAATTTTACACAGTACCAGCACTTCAGTACACTTTCGTACCTAGTAGGTAAGCCGTGATTCAAGGCAATATCTACCCTAAATTTGAATCACGGCCTGTGATCACGGCTTGCGCTTTAGGACGAACCGCGTCGCTAGAGTCGTTTCCGTCACTTTCGTAGGTACTGGGGGTCTACCTGGAAAACGAAAATGGAAGTCGCTGATTAGTTTTCATGCAAAACACTAAAATCAAATCATTTATTTGCCGAATACATTATTACAGGTACGTGTCAGATCTTATGACTAGAGTGATGTCAAATGTATTCAACCCGCAATCAGGTGTGCAAATATTAACTCACAGTAATTCAAATCGTTAAAATAGGTACCTAATCAATTATGAAAATAATGAAGAACAATACAATCGAAGATATAGCTAACAAACAATAATTAATTAACAATCATCACTCTTATGTCGCTGGCATAAGATTAGCCTTTGCACGAAAGCGAATAAGAAACTTTGATTTCGTTCGGGGCCCTGACTCATTCTTCGCCTCGTGTCTCTCTATAATATGTTCAGTTATCTATCCATTTCTGAAAAACATCATTCGCCCACAAAATGCGTTATGGCCCTTCTTTATATGCACAAGCCTACTCGACGACTGCGCTCTATTTGTCTATTACTGCTCTTTCGACTGCTACTGGTTTTCTGGGACCAGCTTCACGAGCAAGTGCCTTCAGCATTTTTGGAGGAATTAGAATCCTTAGTAATCTGACTCCTTAATTATTTGAATAGCATGTGAGCGGTCTGGAATTGCGTTCAGAGAAAGGCTTAGATATTCAGGCCGCTAGCAATAGGGTGAGCGCTAAGTACAATCAGTCAGGGACAAAATAAGTATGAACGAACACGCAATGAAAACATTGTCTTTCTATTCCAGGGCTGCGGTTTCGGCTGTCAGCTCCACCACATAGTATACTGCCTGATCTTCGCGTACGCCACGGAGCGGACTCTCATCCTCAACTCGCGCGGCTGGCGGTACAACACCAAGGGCTGGGAGTACGTGTTCCAGCCGCTCTCGGAGACCTGCACCAGCGCCTACAGCGACAAGGTGCACTCGTGGCCAGGTGACTACTGACGCTAGTGTTAATAGGCTGGGGATATGAAAAAATCAGGTAGGCCGTGCCAGGGATGCTGCCCCAAAACACATCGCGGCTTGCTTCGCTCGCCGCACTGACACAGAGGCACACAGAAAGCGGCTCGCTTCGCTTGCCGCACTATGATAGCAGGTCTGGACACATTGCCGCTAGGTTCACTCGCCGCACTGACACGGTATGTCGATACATATAAGGCGGCTCGCTTCGCTTGCCGCACTAGGATGGCAGGTCTGTACAAAGTGCGGCTTGCTTCGCTTGCCGATACAAGACTTCTCCAGGTATCTCTTTTATGTAATTTGAAATATCTGAAGTGTCCGAGAGTCCAGCAGGGCTATTCGGACTCTCCGCTACCTAGTCATCGACTCGGAATCTGACACAGATTCGCACGAAATCGAAATATTTTGGCGGTTTTTAATGTATCCTGCGTTCTGCAAGGTATTATTAAACTACCCGAAAAGTAGTTCTCCATAAATAATAAAACATTTTCTATAAACCCATGCTGTAAGGTCTAAGGGAAATAAAGCACTTAGACTTCCGATCGTCCTCCATTCTTTCAACCAAATAAATAACTAACCTTATTTTGTTTCAGTTATGTACGACGCAAAAGTGATTTCTCTGCCGTTCATCGACTCTCTCACGGCGAAACCTAAGTTCTTACCGCTAGCTGTCCCCAAAGACTTAGCGCATAGGTAAGTGCTGGACACCTTGCGTTACAACAACACAGGAACATGTCATCCCTTTAAATATCACACTGATATTATAAATGATTGGATATATTCTATAAATAAATGGATAGGATTCGCGATGAATACATCCGACAGAGAACCAAAGTTATCGACATAGCTCAAAGAATTAGCAAGCTGAAGTGGCAGTGGGCCGGCCATATCTCGCGAAGAACCGACAACCGCTGGGGTAAACGAGTTCTTGAGTGGAGACCACGACTCGGCAAACGTAGTGTAGGACGCCCTCCGGCCAGGTGGTATGATGACCTAACGAAAGACTGCAGGCAGATGCTGGATGCGGCAAGCTGAAGACAGGGCGCTATGACGCTCATTAGGGGAGGCCTATGTGGACTAATATAGGCTGATGATGATGATTATTATAAATGCGAAAGTTAGGATGTTTACATGGATGGTTGGATGTTTGTTACTTCTTCTCTGAACGAATCGGGCTGAAACTTTGCATAGATGTAGTTCTAGGCTTGGAATAAAATATAGGATACGTTTTATCCCATAAATCAGTTCCCATGGGATAGTAATATAAATAACCTTTAAACGTTTCCATAGAAACAACGCGTGCGAAGCCGCGGGCCGAAGCTGATATTGAAATAAGATGAATAGAGATATTTATTGTAACATTTTTAACGCTGCTTATTAGACGTTTTAAATATTTTTAAATACCTATTGAAATGAAGACCTTTCGCTGTTTTCTTGTAGTTCTTTCTGGACTCAGTTTCCGTACTTGCCGTTTCTAAATACGAAATTAGGAAATGACAACACAAGAAGATTTTACGAAAAATTCAGCCGATTCTACCTCCACTGTATAGAACTACGTATACATAGAATCAATAAGATCCGAAAAACAATCTCAGCTCAGCTCAACAGCCTATATTCGTCTACTGCTGGACGCAGGCCTCCCCCTGATAAGCGCCTTGTTGGCTTTTATCTCATGGGGTAATGTCCATAATCGGATGATAGAAACAATTCTATTATACGTTATAACTTCCAGGATAATCCGATTCAACGGTGACCCCTCAGCGTGGTGGATCGGACAGATGGTGAAATACATTCTAAAGCCGCGAGCTGCCATGCAGAAGGCTATCAACGAGACCGTAGCTAAGATGAACTTCAAGCATCCTATAGTTGGGTAAGTCTTACCCCCATTATTTGGCGCTCCATAGCCAACACAACACACACATGAGCATTTTAATATGGGATTTAGGTAATATTTAGATGCATTTTTATTGACGGCATCAGATAACAGACCGCGCACGCCGCTTGCAGCTCGCGGTGAGCAATTTCTTTGTATTTCTTAAAACTATAAACGCCAAAACGACTGAATGGTTCGGACAAGGCCTTCGGTAAATTGCCCAATACGGTCCTTACCGTTTTAAATATTTCTCTAAAACAAATATATTCAAAGCCATGAAACAAATCACGAAATATAACCGATAACATAGCAATATATATGACCAATAAGGTTGAAATTCTTTTGAAAAATATTAAATTTACTTCAATTTTTCCGCAATGCGCGTTTTTTTGAGTTTTATTATTATTGTATTGAATCTAATAATAATAATAACTAAAATCTATAGCCATAAACTTATAGGAAAGATATATAATTGAAGTAATTGTTTTTTTTTCATTTGGTGTTGATAAATTCGTGGTAAACCGCATTCAGCAGCTAGTTATCTTTTTTATTTTATTTTTAGCGTACACATACGACGGACAGACAAAGTGGGCACGGAAGCCGCGTTCCACCACGTTCAAGAATACATGACTCACGTGAAGGAGTATTATGACCAACTGGAGTTGACGCAACATGTCGACCAACGACGCGTCTATCTAGCCACGGACGATGCTAATGTAAGTACTTTGATACGTCCGCCAGTAGAACAAATAAAGTCTTATTGATATGAATCAGTTGAGCTACCTGTAGATTGTTTGCTACAGTCTGCCGTTAGCTCAATTGTTCCAATTGTAAATACTAGTTGTAATTTATTTCTATAAGTTGATTGTAATTTTCTTTGTGAATTAAGATTATTATATAAAATCAAGTCAATTCTAGCTGATCACAAAACTTTTCTCATGAGTCGTGTATTCTGATATTAACCCGTGGCGCGCTAAGCGCATTACTTGAACGATACAACCGCCAATCGGAGTGAAAAGTTAGTGTACACCCGTGTGTTCCTTAGGCACGCGGGGCCTTAAAAGTTAGTGAACACCCGGGTGTTCGCTAAGCACGCGACGGGTTAATATCAGAATACACGACTCATGAGAAAAGTTTTGTGATCAGCTAGAATTGACGCAACATTTTGTCCAACGATGCGTCTATTAGCCACGGACGATGCTAATGTAAATAATTCGATACGACCTCCAGTAGAATAAATAAAGTCTATACAAATATTAGAATACATGACTCACGTGAAGGAGTATTATGATCAGCTAGAGTTGACGCAAGATGTCGAACAACGACGCGTCTATCTAGCCACGGACGATGCTAATGTAAGTAGGTACATACATACCTTGATATTCGCTTTCGCACTCTCATAGTGCCGTACGTCACAGTTTCGTGTGTCCATGTGTTGGTTAGCAATTTGTCAGCGTCAGATTTATATCCCATTGCATGTCAGCCGGACAAAGCGGGAATCGTTGCTGACAGATGAATTGAGTCACACCTGCAGGTGCCGGAATAACATGTGGTACACTGTGGAACCTGTGTTTATCTAATGGCTACTTGACTCATATGAAATTTTGCGCACTAAATAAATATTTTCTGTTGTATTTGACATGAAACCAATATTTATAGATTTCCGATATTAAAAGTGTAAGATACGACATATTTTTAATTTAAAAATTGTTTTTTAATTTTGAAGTCTGAAAACGCAGTCGGCCATGTTGTGCATAGGACTCTAAGCAAATTTCATGTCGGATCTTAAACGAGTAAAATTTCAGAACTACATTGAAAAAGCGTCAATTAACATTGTGGATTATTTACAAGTGCCCTTTTGGCGTCCTAGGTGAGCGACGAACAGGACGCGATGCGACGCTACGCCCACTTTCAAGAAATCGAAAGTAAAAAATGTGAGCGTCTCGTCGTGTTGCGTTTGTCGCTCACCAAATCAAATCAATCAAATCAAAATCATTTATTTGCCGAATACACTAGTAGTTCTACGAACAGTAGACCTCGTGAACACTAACTTTTTCAACAATTAATTTACTTATTACTTAAGTGATATTTGGGTAGGTAGGTACCATGTTTTTTGTAATTCCTGTTTGTAGGTGCATAACCTATATAAGGTAACCTTCATAACCTTCACATTTCTGTGGGTTTCATACTTTTTTGAAATATTTTGAAAATAGTCGAAATTTTACCCATCTCCGAAGATTGCAGAGCTATTCATCTGAAATGTATGTAGCGTTTGTGGATTAGAGATGGGCCGAATATTCGTTTTATATTCGGTATTCGGCATATTCGGCAGCTTTAACCGAATATTCATATTCGGCCGAATATTCGGCTGAATCACCTAATGTTCGGCAAAGTGATACTCAAAGTTTTTACTGTTAAGACCCGTGTATTATCATGATTTGAGTGTACAGTCTATTGAAGTTAGTATTTTAGAGTGTAGTTTACTGATTTTGTCGTCACGAAGAAGAAGAAGAAGAAGAAGAAGAAGAAGAAGAAGAAGAAGAAGAAGAAGAAGAAGAAGAAGAAGAAGAAGAAGAAGAAGAAGAAGAAGAAGAAGAAGAAGAAGAAGAAGAAGAAGAAGAAGAAGAAGAAGAAGAAGAAGAAGAAGAAGAAGAAGAAGAAGAAGAAGAAAGAAGAAGAAGAAGAAGAAGAAGAAGAAGAAGAAGAAGAGAAGAAGAAGAAGAAGAAGAAGAAGAAGAAGAAGAAGAAGAAGAAGAAGAAGAAGAAGAAGAGAAGAAAGAAGAAGAAGAAGAAAGAAGAAGAAGAAGAAGAAGAAGAAGAAGAAGAAGAAGAAGAAGAAGAAGAAGAAGAAGAAGAAGAAGAAGAAGAAGAAGAAGAAGAAGAAGAAGAAGAAGAAGAAGAAGAAGAAGAAGAAGAAGAAGAAGAAGAAGAAAGAAGAAGAAGAAGAAGAAGAAGAAGAAGAAGAAGAGAAGAAGAAGAAGAAGAAGAAGAAGAAGAAGAAGAAGAAGAAGAAGAAGAAGAAGAAGAAGAAGAAGAAGAAGAAGAAGAAGAAGAAGAAGAAGAAGAAGAAGAAGAAGAAGAAGAAGAAGAAGAAGAAGAAGAAGAAGAAGAAGAATTCAGTAGCATCAGCTTTTTTTCAAGGAAGTACACCTTTGATCAAAAAACCCCCGACGACAAAAAAATTCTATAAAATCATAGAATCTGTACACCAACTTTCGTACCGATCGGTTGTAAAATACGACCTGTAGAGGAGTACGGACATACTGACAGAAAAGCTATTTTGGCCAGACTTGAAACGAAGACTTTCGTTCACTTTCGTTCACGACGTCAATTATTACAGGTACATGTCAGATCTTATGACTAGAGTGAGCCTAGGACAAGGCCTAGGTAGGACTACAAGTTAGTCGCCTTTTACGACCAGAGCTAAGTTAGGGTGGTCAATTCTTACGCCGACATCGCCACAGCAGGTTACAACTAACCAACATAATTAGCTTATCAGTTATCTACTGCCCATAACACAAGCTCTGATTAGGTGGTAGATAATGCTGAAGACAGGGCGCTATGGCGCTCATTAGGGGAGGCCTATGTCCAGCAGTGGACTAATATAGGTTGATGATGAAGATGATGAGATAATAATGTGTGGATAAACCAGCATTCATAATTTTTTTAATTATTTGCCATCCAGGTCCTAGCAGACGCCCGGAAAAAATTCCCATCGTACACGTTCCTAGGCGACCCGTCCATCGCTAAGACCGCGGCCACACACCGGCGCTACACGCCGCTGTCTCTCACCGGGCTGCTGGTGGATCTACACATGCTGTCTCTGAGTGACTACATCGTCTGCACTTTCAGTAGCCAGGTAACATTACAGTAACAAGTTTTCAGTTCCCTAGCCACACATTCCTAGTTCCCTACCTACACGTTCCTAGTTCTCTAGCTACACGTTCCTAGTTCCCTAGCTACACGTTCCTTGTTCCCTAGCTACACGTTCCTAGTTCCCTAGCTACACGTTCCTAGTTCCCTAGCTACACGTTCCTAGTTCCCTAGCTACACGTTCCTAGTTCCCTAGCTACACGTTCCTAGTTCCCTAGCTACACGTTCTTAGTTCCCTAGCTACACGTTCCTAGTTCCCTAGCTACACGTTCCTAGTTCCCTAGCTACACGTTCCTAGTTCCCTAGCTACACGTTCCTAGTTCCCTAGCTACACGTTCCTAGTTCCCTAGCTACACGTTCCTAGTTCCCTAGCTACACGTTCCTAGGCGACCCGTCCATCGCTTAGACCGCGGCCACACACCGGCGCTACACGCCGCTGTCTCTCACCGGGCTGCTGGTGGATCTACACATGCTGTCTCTGAGTGACTACATCGTCTGCACTTTCAGTAGCCAGGTAACATTGCAGTAACAAGTTCTCAATTCCTGAGCAACAGATTCCTAGTTAATTAAATTAATATAATAATTTGTAACTGCATGCTAAAATACAAATAAACAAATCTTTGCACTCTCGAAAGAGTCGATTATGTAGAGCGTAAACTAAAGGGGGACACATGTTTGTACCATCTGCAAATATTTATTTCGGGTGTTCTGGGTATTTACTCTGTAAAATAAAATAAAAATACTATCTGTGTAGAGCATTGTTTTGTATATCATCATCTACTACCCGTAACACAAAATCTTGGCTTGGGGCTAGATGATGCTGTCTGTATTGTCCAGCATTATTTATTTATTTATTCAAGTCCGTTAACGTTTTAGACATATCATTGCTATAGCATTTGCGGAGTTGTGCCCATTTTCGTTTTATTAATTCTAACTTGTTTTATAAAATTTTCAATGCGTTTGTTCATTATTGATAAAACAAAATGAACCTTATCAACCTTTTCTATCTTCAGGTCGGCCGAGTAGCGTACGAGATAATGCAGACGAATCGTCTCGACGCTTCGAACAGTTTCTTCTCTCTCGACGACATCTATTACTTCGGCGGGCAGATCGCGCACGACAGAGTGGCGGTCATGGCTAGCGGCGGATCGACTAATGACAAAATCATGACTTTCGAAGTAAGTATATTACATTTCATCTTATAAGTCGGCTAAAAATAAAAAATAAATGCCCTCACAATGCAAATTATAATAATAATAATTCATTTATTTCAGACTATAGAAAAGTTATAGATCTTATTTAACTTATTCTACGGTCCATAGTAATATAATTATACCTTAAAACTAACATACATAAAATATGGAGCAAAGGGTCCACATGCCTGGGGTCTTTTTCTCCGAGTGAATAATTATTAAGATAAGAATAATAAATAAAATAGAATAAATATCTTTATTATATAAAAAGGACAAATACTCAATAATACACTATACATAAAACTTAATTTAACAGAAAAATGTGGACTTAGGTCAGTTTACAAAATTATAAGAATACGAGTTGTCGCAAAAAAAACGGTTAAAAACCGGCTAACGACTCTTGCGACGAGGGTTCCGTACCATATTATACTAACATTATATTTTGTAATGCTACAAGTAAAGATTTCTTATTCTTATTTCAATATGATTGACTACTTTGTCTGTCGCAGGTGGGAGATCAAATTGGCATTGCCGGTAACCATTGGAACGGCTTCGGGCGAGGCACCAACAAGAGAACTAACTTTGTAAGTAAAACATTCAACTACTGTCAAGATTGGTGGTAAGTAGTAGGTACCCCACTCCATTCAAAAATCGTTCTTTAGAGTGGCTTTATTTGTAACTAAACTTAAAAACGGCTCTGCCCTAAATTAACAGTGGGTGTGGGAGTGATTGATCGATCTTTAGTAATTCATTTGGTTCCGGACAAACGTGTTTTTTCATTTTGTATCAGAGGTGATTTACGAAAATAATTAAGAATAAGACCTGGCGTCTTCGCGAATGTGTTCGTGGTGATGGCCAGAACATGCAGTGTCAGTGCTTTACCAATAACTCTGTATATCAGTATTTGTTTATATGCTATTAGACGATCGCCGTTTCACCCGCGTAGTTCCCGTTCCAGTGGGAATTCCGGGATAAAATATCGCCTATGTCACTCCCTGAAAAGTAAGCTTCCTAATGGTGAAAGAATTTTTCAAATCGGTCCAGTAGTTTCGGAGCCAATTCAATACAAACAAAAAAACAAACAATCAAATCTTTCCTCTTTATAATATTATAGTAAGTATAGATTAATACGCCACCGTCTATACCTGTACAATAGTTACATGTCCATCTAAAAGGTAGACTGGAAGAAACCGCCCTTAGTGATAAGGCCGCCCATTGTATAACTGTTTCTGTGTTTTTCTGTTAATTTTTTCTTTATCTTGGTGTGCATTAAAGATTTGTATTGTATTTTATTATGTAATTGTTTCAGAACGGTTTCGTCCCCTGGTATAAAACAGCGGACCACCTAGTGCTATATCCCTTCCCGGAGTACAAACAAGTGCCTCTGTACAGTGACACGCGACACGGCAAGTTATAATACTACATTACTTGCACATTCTATGTACTATGTAGTATAACTGTGTTCTATAGTACCAGCGAAAGGGTTAGTTCACCTACCTGTAAAACCGGGATGGTTAGTGCGGCTTGAAAAAACAATCGGGTTTTTACTATTTTCTGGGTTCTACAAGAATTTTATGAATCTTTGCTAGAAGAAATTTTGAATCAATTTCAGTTTTGGAGTCTAACGATATAATGTTGATTTTAGTTAGAAATCTCATAATGTCAATAGACTGCAAAACGAGGATTGATTCATAGATTGTTTGAGCGTGGGTTTTGGCAAATGGCAAATAGCAAATGGCTCATCATGTGCAAAACTTCTTATATGCTATCTTAATTACTTGTAGAACCTAGAAAATAGTAAACACCCTATTTTTTTAAGCGTAACCATGAGATTTGACGTCATACTCAATCCCTTTTGTAAGTACGCAGGTTATACAGGTATGTGTCTGCGAGCGGTTAGAGGGAGGAAGTGAAAGAAAATACTGGACAGTTTTCAAACGACTTCACAAAAAGACAGGTTCTTAATTTCACGTTTGTAGGTATGTGTTTTTTTATGGATTTTCAGATTTCAATAACTTTATTTCTTTAGGCTTACAAATTAAGCACTTAGACAAGTCGAATTAAATGTAATTTTAATTAATTGATTTTCTCTTCACTATAGTTTGATTGGATGGATGTTTGTTCAGAAGATATCTCCGCAAAATGTTAACCGATTTTGATGATTCTTTCACTTTTATGGTTTGGTGGATTCAGTATTATTCCTCAGGAATAAAACTGAATCATCAAACCTTCATTATATTAATATTTGTCCCGTAAAAGAATGTAAATATTCAGAAATTTGAAGTCTGTGTAATTTTTTGTAAAAAACAATTAGATATGCATTGTAGCTTGCAAACGTAATAAAGTATTTCGTAGGCTGCCAGAATTTTTAAGCACTTCCTTTCTCCGTTTGTATATCACAGGAGGTGACTAGCTCTCTCGCGATTACTATACCTATGAATCTCCACTAATGTTATTTAGTTTTCCATCTTCCGTCTTAGCAATAGAGTTCACAATTGGAACCTCAGAGCCTACCCGGAAAAGAAAAATCGAAGTTTCGTTTTCGTTGTCGTGCAACACCCACTCTAATGTCGCTTGCATTAGATAAGCGTTTGCACGAAAACGAATCAGAAACTTACCAGTATAGGCCAAGCACAGGAATAACTGTCTAGGGTAGAATAGACAAAAATGACATCGCAATATATTATACATTGCGAAAATTATTCATGTTGAAGGAATTAATTTCAAATATTTACGCATTCGATGCGATGTAATTTTTCTCTATTCTACCCTACCCAGACAACGATCGTTTTGATTGGCATATTAGTAGCCTTTGAATTTATTTTGAAAGATTTTATCGACGTGGCTGTGGTAATTATTTTAGATTTATATCATTAGAGATTAATATTTTACAACATTAGATTTTTTTTATAACATTAAAAATAAAGCGTTACTGGCACACAAAATAGGGCAAGAAAGATCTTGAGTTTATTAATTTTGGGGGACATACCGAAGCCAATTTCGACTAAACATAATACCGTCTTTTTATTGTTCGGATAAGAAGACGACAGTATGTTTTTTCGTTAGTAAAATGAGGGTCCAGAATACGCTATATCAGCCACGTTAGTAAACGCTTTCAAAATAGACTCGATTGGTTAAAGACAATAAAAGTAAACTCAAAAAGGGACGCAAAGTCTGTAGGTCGACTATTAGATGTAGCATGGTATAGACGAAAAAATGCACAAAAAGGGAAAAAACAGACATGACGTGGATAATAAAAAACGTCGTAAAAAATAATTGTACTCGCCGAACGTAAAACTCTAACGCATTTCTCTTCTGTTATCATTTTTCTGTGTAGTCCACTCAACTACCCTGTGATTTGTAGCGTATCTATTCCTATACAAGCACTTAGCACACCGCAATCTGTTAATATAGCCATTTCTTTTAAGTTCTTACGTTAAAAATATAAAAAACAAACAAATATTTAACTGTCCAGGAGCGGATAAACCCCGCAATGGAATACGAAACTTTCGGGAAGAAATGGATATCGACTTATCTGCATCACAGCAGGAAATGAAATGAACAGAAGTCAATGAGTGATTCATTCTGTTATTTAAATTTGGGATCTGCAATCAAATGGGTCGTGGGTCTACAGGGGTAACCAGACGCGGCTTGCGGTGGCGGCCAGTACAATTTTGATAAAATAGGTTGTGTCCCGGTTTAAAAGGTCCGGTTTAGTGAAAAAACCGGGAAGTCACTAACTGGTAACTGGACCTTGTTCAATACTGTACAAATGAAACACTTTTTAAATAAATTACAAATTTAATTAATAATGATCAGGTACCTGAGGGGCTGAGATGTTAATTAAATTACAAAACTAATTCTGGCAAACGGGCTAAAATGTTGACGCTCACACGACCAACACCACTGCCGCACAACATAAAAATGGAATCAAAGCGTTCAAATCTGGGCTTGAACATTTCGGTACATTTAACACTGACGTCATAAACTAGTAAACACCGCGCGGTTTTGAATCTTGCGGTAAGCAAGTTTGTCACTGCAAAATGTATCAATTTTTTAAGCAAATGTTTTAGGCAGTGGGGTTGGATGTGTGAGCGACAAGGCCACCTTGTGTGGTAAACTTGGACTAGCCGCCACCGCAGACCCCTCAATGCTAGCTTTTTGTTGGTTTTGATTAACCAATACACAAAGGGGTAGATATTGACAGGTTATTAAGTTAATTTAATGTCGAAACTTAAAAGTGATAAAATGACTTTGATATACGATATGAATTGTGCTCTATCGTAGAATTGCGCAGAGATTAAGAAATGGCATACAAAATATCGTGTCACAAAAAGTTATGTCGCAGATACTAATTTAAGTTTTCTGTGTAAAAATAATAATGTATAAATAACTTGGAATAGTGCAATGTTGAAATCAAAGTGTTACGTGTAAAGTCCTTGTAGAATATTATTTTATAGTTTTGTGAATACTTTTGTATCATAACTCGAATAATTTACTGTTAAATGTTAAATGTTTTTATAGAAAACTTATCACTAAAATATTCCACACATTGAATGTAAAAGACATGGAGGACAATGGAAAATTATCTAAGGGTACCTTTACACTGCAGTCCGTTTTATAGATACGTATTATCGTATACGTTTTTATTCGGTGATGACAGAAGTAGTTGTATGAGCAAGTGCACACACATTACTGGATCTGGAATACTGTCAGAGTTTGAACTCGCTCACACAACTACGTCCGCGATCGCCGAATAAAAACATTACGATAAAACGGGCCTGTAAAACGGACTGCTGTTTGAACGTACCCTTAGCTTGTTAAAGCTGGGTCTGTTTTTATTATGACATACGAGTCAAAAATATTTGGCTTGATCAGTAAGAAAATACGCAAGAGATTCCGATTTCACATAAGCAAATAAATCGATTTTTCTTGGTTCGATTTTATCGCATATCTTTTGAAAATCTCGAATGAAACCTAATACTTCCAATATCAAATCTTCGACATTCCATCATTTTCCACATTCAATAAAGTGTTCATTCATTCATTCACCCACAGTCCCAGTAATTAGGAGCACGAACCACGATTTAGTTTGTTGTAACTCTCTAATTACTCATTAAGGTGGCTAGTGACGAGAAAAATATATCGTGTTTTTACTATTTTCTAGGTACTACAAGGTTCTACAAGTAGACTCCAAAACTACAATTGATTTAAAGTTTCTTTTAGCAAAGATTCATAGCAAATTGCTTACAATAATAAATAAATATAAATAAATAAATAATGCTGGACAATTCACACAGCATTATCTAGCCCCAAGCTAAGCAGAGCTTGTGTTATGGGTACTAGATAACTGATATACTTAATACAATACACTACATAGATAGATATTTTTTATTATACATATCGAAAACATCCAGAACGCCCTGGACAAATGTCTGCAGATCGTACAAACATTTGTCTCGAGGCGGGAATCGAACTTCCTGCGTCGCAGGCAGACGTTCGCCCACTGCGCCACAGAGGTCGTCAAAAACAATGTGCGCATAACTTCTTATCTGCTATCTAAATGACTTGTAAAATGAATAAATCCTTTGTTTCCAATTTGTTTACAATTTTTATATATGACTCACTATAGTTAAACATTTTATATTATAAGTAGGTATATTAAATTTCAAGTATAATATCTGTTTAATGGGACACCCAGGATTGGGTGTAGGCCACCTCCATGCTGTTCCACTTGCTGCGATCTTTCGCCAGACGCGTTCATGTCGTTGTGGCAACCTGTACCAGGTCGTCGTACCATCTTTTTCTTGGTGCCAAATTACTCGTAGAAGCTAGAAAATAGTAAATATACGTTTTTTTTTCGAGCGTCACGTCTACCTTGCGAACCACGATATAGTTTATTATTATTTACTTTCATTAATCATTAAGGGGTGGTGTTCTTTTGAAATACCCGTGCATTCTCGCAATAACGATTCCCTTTTAATTTTTTTATTGTCGTTTTTGATAAAACTTCTCATCTTTGCCCTACATACAATATGGAAGGTATGGCTGTAAGAAATTGGTGGTTCTTCAGATGTGTATCGCTGCATGGCTTGTTGACAACCAATTCTCTATCTGTCTAGGTACAACATAAGTGTCAAAGCACAGTGAAATTTGACGCCATTTGCAAAAATTATGACATTACTTTTGCGCCACCCTGTATGTACTAAGTATAGATTCTCTTTAACCAAGATGTATCAACGGGTGTGTAGAGTTTGGTGATTGGCTATTCATGAGATCTGATAATTTTTTAACGGATATGAAATGATGTCTTGACCGCCTAATTTACATGAAATATTTTTAGTGGGATACATTTTTCGTCATACTATAAACCCACAAATGATAGCCATCAATTTCGTAAAAAAAAATACCTCCTTACGGCGTACTATATTTATTGACAAAGTAAATTACAATCAAATAATATAAATAAATTGAATCCGACGGATTTGAATTCGATTCCAACGGATCTATAAAACACTATTTTGATTTCGCCTCGGGTTGATGATCGATAATCCGAAGCGAATCTGTTGACTAATGGCCATGCCAATGAGGAGGCGCTCCTTATTATTTCGATCATCAACCCGAGGCGAAATCAAAAAAGCGTCTTATAGATCCGTCGGAATCGAATTTGAATCCGTCGGAATCGATTCGGAAACGAATCGAATGAATTAAAATACCCCTACTGGTGAGTATCTGGCGCAGCGCATCAATTGTTTCAATTGTAAATACTAATTCTAATCTATTTCTATTATTCGATTGTACTATGTAGTTATTCTGTGCTTACGGATGAAATTGTTTCTGGGAGCAAGCATTATCTGGAATCTAGGAATAATTTTGATAATCTGACATTTTTTTTTCTAAAGAACTCCACCCTTATATTCGTTTACGCAAATCGCAAAAGACCAAGAACAGATAAATCAATTTAACTCTGTTTCTCTATCTACATTATGGCAGTGATGTTATTGACCATAGTTACAAATTTTAGCATTTATTGTGCGGCATTTAGTTTAATTATTAAAATACTAATTCAAGAACTATAGAAAAATGTGATGTTTATGACTTCGCATAGAACTTTCTTTAGTAAAAGGCCATAATATTAAAAGTGATAGTTTATGGGCTTATTAAATTTAATATATCGCAGGCTGTTATGCTTGAAAGTTAAGTTTTCTAACAAGGGAATAGACCTATATGTGGTTTAAAGGCCTAAAATAAGAAAATAACATAGATACTTACATAATAAGGTTTGAAAGTCTGCAGGTTTAGAATATTTTCCAATATTTTATTGTAATGGACATTTTTTTCATATATAGAATTTCTTATTTCTCAAATTTTAATTAATTTTTTATTAATTCTGCAGTTTCCTATTCTAATGATCTGATATTATGAGTTTACATCATAGATTGGTAAGATTTTATGCAATTTTGAAATTAGGTGAAAACTATATTTATAAAATATTTAGTTCAGTTATTTTTTTCAAATAATTAATTTAATTATATTTACTTGTTTTTATTTAATGTTACTTCAAGAAATCATGTTGTTTTTAAGTTTGTATATTGCTCATTTTCGTTTTTATTTGTCGTTAGTTTAAATTATAACCCCAGTAATAATGCTTTATGAGTATTTGCAACAAACACTGCCCATATAAACTTTAAGGAAATAATATAATTACACACTAAATTATAAATCATGAAATAAGGTTAATGTTTGTTAACTTGTGAAGTTATTTACTTGGTGAGTGAGTGAAGATTTCTTCAACAATAAATCCAACAATAAATTTGCTGAAAACAGATACCGCGTAAAAACATTTTTCTAAACGAAAATTTCTAAAATTACTATGGGGTCTAGGCATTTGCTTGTTTCATACAATCATAAGAAAGGAAAATCTAGTAATATTTTTTAAATTTCTAAAAATATGCTTTTTGTTTATTCTGTCACTGTAATATTTAAATCGTCGTCGTGTAAAATAGCATTTGCCTAAAATTGTAACCTCAAACACATAAGCATTTAATTAATGTAAAATGTATAAATGCAGCATTTATCAGAACGCGTTATTGACATAGAAGTGTATTTTTTATAATCAATCATACAAAATAGGGTGAATTTTATGCAATATTTTGTACACTAACTGTTTAAAAAGTAGACTTTGTTATGGTATCTTGTATTGAAATAAATAATGTTACGTAAAAGATTTTCATCAAATAAATAGAAAAAAATCTGTTTAATATTGAAGCATAATAACAGAAACAGGAATGGTCCTCATATAATCCCTGTGATACACCACTATTGCCTGTTGATTAGACAATTCATGGTATTATTTCGATACAAGATTCCTCTCATAGACATTGTTATTTAGATGTATTTTCCAAGAATCTGATAATTATTTTTTAATGTAAATGTAGCGTCTGTTGGTCATTTTAACGTTATTTATAAGCTTCTGATGGTGATCTTATATGGACCTAAACTGTGTATATAGCTTTAAATTAAAGTGTATATAGAAGAATTAATATAATAAAGTGTAATGTGATTGACGACATATAACTTTTTCTTTTAATTTAAGTCAAACATAACCAATTTGGCTTTAATATTTTTTTATTACTGATTTTGATCATAAGGTGCAGGCGGACCTTCGCCCGCTACGCCACATAGGTCGTCAACTGATCAATGATTAAATGTGGCGTCTAAACTAATAACAATAACACAAAATCAAAAAGAAATATCCAAAATGAGTCAAGCTAGGTTCACATTGCTGTGTCGGGGTGTGTCGTGGCGCGCCAGAGCGCAATCGGTTACATTCATTACCTATGACTAGATTCACATTAGTAAGGCACCCCAACACAACCTACTAATGTGAATCTAGTCATAGGTAATGAACGTAACCGATTGCGCTCTGGCGCGCCACGACACACCCCGACACAGCAATGTGAACCTAGCTTTACGAGTACAGAGAGTATCTCCTCCTTGCGTCGTTTCCCCAATACTGGAGGTCGTGGCCCATCAAGGAGGCTTCTTCTCCCGTACAATGTTGCGCCATCTGCTCCGGCTGTCCATGAAAAGCTTTAAAAGATTGAAGTGAACGAAAAACCAAAGTGATCACTTTACTTCCTAGTTTTACTTAAGTAATTTGAACTTTGTGACGTGATCAAGAGTCCTGCAAGGTCTAAAGGAAATAAAGCACTGAGATATGATATTTCTTAGCGACATACACTGCTCCTGACATGTTGATGTCAAGCGTGGTGCGTATCTGGTCTGACCAGCGTATTGGGCTCCTTCCTCTCGGTCTTTATGGTACCAATGTGAGAAAAAAAAAATATGAACGAATCTGGGTGGCAATAGCCACCCAGATTCGTTCATAGTCGAGTTGATTAGGGTACGAACAATCGGCTCTAAGTCATACAAACATGGTTAGAGCGTATTTCCATTTATCAACAGATATCTCTTTCAAATGAATCTAAACTGGATTGACTGCTACAGAAACATTATAGTGTCAATTTATCAGAAATGAGCTGCAAGATTTTTATCGAGAACACGGGAAGTAAAATGCATGATGGGTCACTAAGTTAGCGTTTTAGAATAAAACTTTGAAAGCTCTACTAAAAGTTTTAGCAAAGCTTTCAACCTTAATTTATATTATGATCTCTTCTTGCAATAACCATGTCTTTGCATTAAGGTAGGTACATGTGAGCATCGATAGGTAACTCCCCTGACAGGTTCCCGTAATTACGTAAGTTATGGTTTTTTATATTAATTGGGCAGGGCACATAGCTCGAAGAACCTACGGTCGCTATGGTCGCAAGGCTGTGGAGTGGCGGCTACGTATCGGAAGGTGCAGTGTGCAGGGACGACCTGGAGACGGTAGCGGGAAATCCCTGGTTGCGGGCAGCGCAAAATCGGTCATTGTATTGGTAGGTATTGATTTTTAGGGGAGGCCTATGTCCAGCAGTGGATGTCGTTCGACTGATATGTTGTAATATGATAATATTAAATTAATCAAAAAATATCACAGATTTCGACTTCGACGGGACTTCTTAGATATTACCCTGAGTGTGGGGTTACGCGCACTATAATAACAAAACCTTAAATATTAAATTCGTTGTTTTATAATAAAATTTAAATTACTCATTAGCCCACGTTATGGCTAGATTGTAATCATAGTAGGGTTCATTCTTTAGAAGTAGTTAATGAGCACTGGATATAAAAAAATAATAATATTGTTTAATAAATTAAAGTTCGCACGATTTGGGATTTGGGGTTACCTATCGATGCAGCTCTCTGTACCTAGGTGGAAAAGATCTTTGATCTAGGTACCTCGCACTAGGTCCGGTCGGAAACCCGCCAACTTCCTGGCCTCGTAAAAAGCGATGGCGGAGAAAGTCCGGCTACACGAGCCAAGTTCATTAACACGTAACAGTACACTCCGAGACGCGACCGAGTGCTCATCCCTGCTTTTCCCACCTCCCGGGAACTATCCGTTATAATCCGGGATTTCCCGTTATTTCCCGTTAATTATCCGGTATTTAACGTATGAGCAGGGAGTTAGTAACAGTGGTATGGTGGTAGGATGAAGTCCGTTATTGTTGTTGTTTTGTTGTGTGTTGTGCCGACTGTTCTACCGGCTAAGTATGTGGCTAAATGGAAGAAACAGGTGAGTAAACAATTTAAACTAAAATTAAGTTAACTTTTACGTCTTCTTTTAATCGTATTTTTTTTTCTTGCTCTACATAATTGTGTTTTCCATAATATTACGCGACGCATAACAGCAAATATGTACTTGCCTATTATATTTTGCTATTAATAGTACCTTAGTAGGTAATCTCTGATAGGTGAAGAATAATTTGTATTAAAAATTAGAACTTTGTATCAAATTCTCTTGCTCCATTTGGTAAAAAATTTGACATAATTTTACCGGCTCTCGCTTTTCGTAAACGCTGTAGGTACGTTCGCTGTAAATATTGTCAGAAAAATTTGCTTCCTTGTATACGCACGTCCATTTTAATTTTATCGCGCATAATATATTTACAGCAAAAAATCGCACAAACTTGCAAAATAAATCCTTCCTAAATCCTTCCATTTTACTAACCTTAGCAAGATAATCTGTATTACTAAAAGGTGTTTTACCATCTAGATCTAAAATGCTAATTTCTGGTCTTGAAACATTATCTACGAGTATTTGAAATGCCTGGCTTTCCGCCCGTCTCCCGTTAAGGCCGGTATACTTAACGATGCACTGGCCTGCACCGGATTTGGCCGATAAAAAAGTCAACCAAATAAGTAATTTACTCAATTTATTAGGTATTTTAAAACGTGCGTGTTTGTTTTCGCGGCGCGGCCTGCTTTCACGGGCTTTCTCGAGTTTATTAGAAAGTCTGGCTGACTCACGCGGATTAACGGCGCCGGTTTATCCTTAAGGTTTCTTAGAGAAACTTGTCCTTTTTATGAGAATTCACATTTACTTGTCTCCCTCGATTGGGCAGGTTACTTCCTGTTTACTTCTGCACTTGCTCTTGAAGAGCAAGAGCATTTAAAACAGACTTTCAAAGAAAATCTAGAGCATTATATTCTTTATTGGGCATCTTCTGAGTCTCTTCTCTCTGCTGAGGTCTTCATTCTAAACAATAATAGGCACACTTCAATAATAACAGTTAGTTACCTTTGGTGATCTTTACTTTCAGTTGTTACGTAATTCATTGTCAATGATGGACTAACTTGGCTCCAAACATCGAAAGTGAAATCCGAATGTGACTAGCATATTTATAGGTAGCGGTCGGTTAAAGGATGGATAAAACCTTTCTACCTATACCACACCTGGTTATTATGTAGAAAGGTTTTCTACTAATACCACATCTGAAAGGTTAAATCTCATAGAATATTGTGGTTGGTGCCTTATTTTGCATTCCTATTGTCGCGCTTTTTATGCTAATAGCTACTAGCCGCGGATTGGCACGCGTTTTTCCTACACTGAAATTAAACCAGCTTTGTCGCACATTAAATTTTTTCTACCGTTCAAAACTGAAAAAGAAAAAATCTTTCTCTCAGCAGGACTAAGGTTAATTTCGAATTTTTTTATTATGTGATATTGGTACGGATGGATAGATGGAAATTGTGACAAATCTTCAATTCAATGAACGAGCTATCTGGTTTCCACAGGCCTGCTCCCCAGCCGAGAGATCAGAAGACAGTCACTACGTGTGCACAGATAAGGGCGAGCCAAAGTGCCTGAAGGGCTGGCAGGGCGACCTATGCGATGTGCCCATCTGCAAGAAAGGCTGCGATCCATTGCAAGGTACGTAAACATCTAAAAACTCCTAATGTCTCTTTCAGCACATGAATTTTGTCCAAGGCGACTTGCCTTAAAGGTGGGTTTTTTGTTTGTGGGTTTTTGGGTCAAAGGATGGACACCTCCGGAGTTAAAATTCATTCGTTTATCCCCATGAGAAGCAGTAAATCGTTTCCTAATTTTCCGAATTGTCAATCAGCGACTATATCATTTAGACAATTTTTGCTCACATAGGAACACAAACTATTATCGAACTTCGTGTGTTGCAAAAAAATAGGTGGTGCCTACAAAAAATCTGGTTTACAGTTCCTATACCTTTCCTACGAATTCTTTGTTGGGATATTAACACTTTGGGTGCCTACGATGCATGTGAAATCAATCCATAATGCTTTATTGATTGATTACGCTCCCAGCAAATGATCTACTGAAGTAATACAATAATTAATTAAGTCGGGCATGTCTTTGGTCATATAAACAACACCATCTAAGATGCAGTTCTAATATTTGAAATAACTATTTAATTGAGTCATAGATCGTGAGTGTATGCCGTTCACGAGCCTACCAAGTGTAGGATAATTTAATTTCAATTAAGAAATACTATCTGGTATCGACATATGCGTATATATTTCAAAATTAAACATTTTGTTAATTTGCAAGTCTGGATAATTATACAAAATACAAGTTGTGGTATTTGACCTACATAGAGCAACTTTATTTAACTGTAAAACACTTTGCGGTCATTCCTGTAAAATGATAAAGGCTCTGTTAAATATTATGTAGGTATTGTTGATTTTAATCCGTTAACCTAAATTTTATTTTAGTCGCTCTTTCGATGGCCTTTTTCTGTTTCTGTTTCCTTTTGGAACAAATTTAATTTGTTATTAGTTTCATCCAGCTTTTGTTACGTGTAAATTTGCGAAGAATTTGCATGACTTTAAACTTGTTAAGGATAAAAAAAAGCTTTCTATACTACTTTCTACGAGTTAGGTATGCATTCGAATCATAAGAGAAAAGTACCCATCTTTTGTATGTTTAACCCACACATGCTAGGTCAGACGATGACTAACGTTTTATGTTTAAGCCAAAGATGCTAAGTCAGACGATGACTAACGTTTTATGATCCAGTCCTGAAAGTTTCTGGTTGCATTGATGATGATTTGTGTAAAGATGTGATAAAAGCAAAAGAGAAGCGACTATTACCGCTACACAGAAAAATTGTATTTATTTATAACCTGATTATTTTTAACATTTTTTATTTAAAGAAAGAAAGAAAGAATGAAAGAAAATTAATTTATTAGGTCACCAGAAAGCTTGCAACTATTACAATACTTATTCTTACTTATGAATATTATTTAACAATAATAAAATAATAGTAGGTACCTAACAGTAGCAAGCAATGCAGCGAACCAAAAGGTCCTATCAGCATAATGTTGCTCCACAAGAAGTAGAGTAACGCTGGTTTTCTGACAGTATTTGGATGATGTGTGACAATAAAAGATCTAAATCTAAAATCAAATCTATGGACCTACGTAGATTCACGCCACTATAACTAATGGGCACTTTAGGAGGTGTTGCGTTGCCTGCTGTTTAACTTCTGGTCAGAGGAATTTGGCACACACGAAATCCAAAGCCCGAGTCGGGGGTTTCCTCTAGAACAGAACGAAGTTGAGTAAAGACAAATAATAGCATGGTGTCAGAAAAGCGTCACATCATCACCATGACTATCACGACGTTGATTTCGAGTTGTTTTTACCTGTTATCTCCTCTCCAGTGTGGTATAATAGAAATAAGCGCTAAGCTGATACCACCGCGGGGTTAATCTTGTCTTGGCCAGTATATATAATAATAACCAGCCTCGTGATTATTTTCAAGTATTTTTGTTTTATTTTAGGGTACTGCAAGAGGCCCGGCGAGTGCCGCTGCAAGCTCGGCTTCTACGGTGACAAGTGCAACAAATGCATAGCCATGCCGGGCTGTCTGCACGGCTATTGCAATGTATCCTTCGAGTGTATCTGCAAGGAAGGCTGGGATGGCATCTTCTGCAGTGAACGTAAGAATACCTGCCAATGTATTGTGTGCTTGGAGAAGTATAATATTAGGATTAAACAATTCCGCGCAAAACCTTTTCTGATAAGATCCAACCAAATGCGATTCGCGTGCACCGCCCACCCTCCCACAAATTGCTAGGAGAAGTTATTGATGTTTCTACGACGACAAGTGCAACAAGATGTAAATAACTTTTTATCCATTTTCTACACAGAGCCAAAAATAGTTTTTGACGTGACAACGTCTTATAAATTGGTTTGCCGGGTGACACTTCAAGAAACTGCGTTACGCGTTACGCTCCGCTCACGTTATGCGCTCACAATGAGAGCGAGTGAGAGGCACGCGTCCCTTCCACTCGGGCATGGTTAGCCCGCCTAAGAGCGAGAGAGACGTTCGTTGTCACGTAAAACTTTCGCCCGTATACCGACTTTACAGGCAACCAATTTTTTCGTTAAAAACAATTCAAATGTGCACTAACCGCTTCAGTGATATGCAAAACACGATTACCTACGAGTTCTAGCTTAGAAAATCGATACTCAAGCTATTATGCTAACTTCTTAGTTTAATAATGCAGTAGAATAGAAGTCTGAGAATAAGCAACTGAAGGTAGGTACCTCGTAATAATAAAAGGTTCGGGTCTCTTTTATTTTGTTTACGTTTCAGAAAAACGCCGTTAAAAGGTTCTGGTTAAATTTTATTACGGTTTAAGCGACTTGAAATACTTTATTACTAAACTAGCTGTAACACGCGACTTCTTCCACGTGGGATTTTATAAATTCACAATTTTTGCTGATGCTGATGAAATGAAAAGAAATGAAAGGAAATTTGTTTATTTCTCTTAAACCACAATAAAGCCAAACATTGAAAATTAAAAGCACTTAATACTAAAAAACGATACAAAGATATTATCAGTGAAAAATGAAGTTACAATGTTGCTTAAATACATTAAATACATACTAATACATGCATGAGTAACAATTTTAATAACTGATAACTAATTTATTTTAGTGCTTTGTCGAAAAACCATCTTCTGGGGAGGTACCGGACCGATTTACGTTTCCGCGGATCACCAATAGCGGCCGTGTCCACAGATAAGAGGAAAATACCCTCCGAATTTCTGAAACCTATGAATAAAATGTGTGTTCATTTTGTAAGGAGAATCTACTAACATTATACATACAATTTTGTAGTTCTATTGCCAACGGTTGCTGAAATAAAGAGCATTTTCGTTTAAACTTTCAACCCCTATTTTAAACCTCTTAGAGTGCGAATTTTTAAACATTCCTTTTTGCTTACTCTCCTACCAAGACCTACACAAAATATCATCCTTAGTCTACACACCCTGCAAGTTTCAAGTCTCTACGATAAGTGGTTTGGGCTGTGGCTTGTATACGAATCAGAATAAAGAGTCTTATGCTCGAATACTCAAACCGTCTCAGATTTAAAAGGTCTCAAATTAAAAATTTTAGACAGATCTTCTTTGAAAACGAACAAAAAATTGCGACATGTGAGTTGCGTTTGAGCATTCGGTGGTTATATTAGTATAGATTGACTTGTTATTCAAGGAATCTACACTGAGACCAATGCGTTTGAGCATTCAGTGGTTATATGAGTATAGATTTACTTGTTATTCAAGGAATCTACACTGAGACCAATGCCTTGCAAAACTTTCGTGCAATACTCATCGTTGCAAGGTGGGTCGAAGACGTATGTAGGTACTTAGTACGCGTCGCGGGGCGTCAATGGATGTGACTAGCACAGGACGGTGAATGGCAAAAACTTCGGGAAGCCTATACCGACAATCGGCGAATAATTTATTTATTTATTTGACCATGGAGATATAACATGATAGGAACTTAGCCTAAGCCGTTACATCTCTTATACAATAGCATTAACAAGACTTTCACAATAAAAATTACACAGCAGAACACTATTCCTATAAAAATGGAAACACAATATAATAATAATATACAGCAAAATTAAATACAAACTAAATTTACACATATAAGAAACAACTTACAAAAAAAATTGGTTGTCTGTAAAGTCGGTTTACTGACGATAGTTGAACGTGACAACGCAGACGCATCGCTCACTCAAGTAGGAGAGAGACGGATGTCGAGCGCTCTCGCTTGCACTTCAAGCCTTACATGGAACGCCTCAGAGCGAGGTAACGCCGCATGACGAGGTAACGCCGCATGACGTCATGTTTTTTCGTGTGTGCAGCCGGCTCTATCGAATTATAAGACGTTGTCACGTCAAAAATTATAGATGTAATATCAGAAGAAGCAATATGTATACAGGGTGGAATTTTGTAATGCCACCTGGAGGGAAAGTACTCTTATTACTGTAGATAGAAAATTTTACTCAAAGAAAACATTCCTTTAATTTTGAAAAGAAAGAAAACGGCATTCAAAGATTTTCGAAAATTCGCTTGCCACACCCGGGAATCGAACCGACTAAATTCTGTAAAAATTACACCCTGTATTTTTATTGCATAGATCGTTAGGGTCAATTATAAGGATGAAATCTCTCTAACAAATTTAATAAATTAAATGAAAGGAAAACCATGAAATCTTAAATTATTTTAATTATTTACAATAAAAAGTCAACTAACGAATTAGTTGCTCAAAAGGGGCTCCATTTTCTTGGATACACTTTCTTCTAACGAATTCATTTCTAGTAACTTTTAATAACGTGTTGTGGTGAATATTATAAATCGTATTCTGAACTTCAACTCTCAACTCGTTTACATTCGCATAAGATTTCATGTAAATTAGATTTTTTACATATCCCCACAAAAAAAATTCTAAAGAGGTGAGATCTGGTGATCTCGCAGGCCATCTGATTGTGCCGTTGCGTTGGTACCAATCCAGGTAGGTATTTCAATTTCAATCGTCTTATCTAAATATTAATTCGTCATTTTAATGGATAAATGACGTCAATGATAATTATTAATTACTGACACAAGTAAACAGATGGATCCTTAAGTTAAAGTGCTTAACTTGACCCATTCAATTTATAATTTAAGATTTCATGGTTGTCCTTTCATTTAATTTATTAAGTTTGTAAGAGAGATTTCATCCTTATTATTGACCCTAACGATCTATGCAATAAAAGTACAGGGTGTAATTTTTACAGAATTTAGTCGGTTCGATTCCCGGGTGTGGCAAGCAAATTTTCGAAAATCTTTGAATGCCGTTTTCTTTCTTTTCTATACTAATATTATAAAGAGGAAAG
Organism: Eupithecia subfuscata; assembly: GCA_963564075.1. NCBI lineage: Eukaryota > Metazoa > Arthropoda > Insecta > Lepidoptera > Geometridae > Eupithecia > Eupithecia subfuscata. The sequence continues at coordinate 14,356,043 of OY751106.1, forward strand.
GTTTGATTTTTTGTTTGTTTGTTTGTTTGTATGAATTGAATAGGCTCCGAAACTACTGGACCGATTTGAAAAATTCTTTCACCGTAAGGAAGCTTACTTTTCAGGGAGTGACATAGGCTATATTTTATCCCGGGATTCCCACGGGAACGGGAACTACGCGGGTGAAACCGCGAGGCGATCGTCTAGTCAAAAATAAAGGAATGTTTTCTTTTAGTACAATTTTCTATCTACAGTATTAAGAGTACTTTCCAGGTGGCATTACAAAATTCCACCCTATATATTGCTTCTTCTGTTATGGCAACATTCCGCACCTACAATCCTCCTGAAAAACTTGCTACATCGAGTCTTCTGTTCTAGCAACCTGCCGCTCCGACTGCCACGCCACCCGCGGCTACTGCGAGCAGCCCGGCGAGTGCCGCTGCCGCTTCGGCTGGACCGGCCCCACCTGCCGCGACTGCCAGCCGCTGCCGGGCTGCCAACACGGCTACTGCGATAAGCCGCTCGAGTGCAAGTGTGCGAAGGGATATACGGGGCTGTTGTGTCAAACACGTAAGAAGAAAATTAGAAATACCGTTTTTCCGACACGTCCCAGTGATTAGACTCTCGCTCTATCGAAGTAGACAACTTCCATTGCTTCTTAGTCCGATCGCCGAAAGTTTAAAATACTTGGTCCATATGAGAATATAAGTTGCATTCTCATGTCTGCCTGTTTTTAAATTGTCTATACGCGCTGTCTACTCTTAATACTTACCAACTGCTTGTGGCAATGAAATAAATTTGTGGATGCAGAGTAGAATTGAGGACAACAATCGTATTGGGCTAGATGCTTAAAGATGCTTAAATGTGGCCCGGGCGTGACTTGAGAGGCTTAGTTGGTGGATTATGAGGGCCCAATACGATTGTTGTCCTAGTTAGATTCTAATTAGAAGCTCATGGGCAACAATGGTCGCTTCCTTCTTTCCCTTTTGAATTACAGGTACAGGTACCCTTTTTCAAATCAAAGAGGGTTTGAAAAAGGGAAGTGTTTCTTACTTTTATGTTATTTCTCAATTTAAGTTGTTTATAAGTTTTGTTTAAAGGCTTCTTACTTAAAATGACGTATATTTTGCAGCGGTCTGTGCCCCAGGCTGCCACAGCGAGCGCGGCTACTGCCGCCGGCCCGGCGAGTGCCGCTGCAAGGTGGGCTGGACCGGCGAAGACTGCAGCACCTGCCACCGCTACCCGGGCTGCGCACACGGCTCCTGCAGCCGGCCCTGGGAGTGCGCCTGTGACAAGGGGTGGGGCGGCATGCTGTGTGATGAAGGTAACTATAGTGACGGGTAGGGGGTGCAAGGTGGGCCGGACCAGCGCCGACAGCACCACCTGCCACCATAGATTATTGTAAGTAGCTACTGCCTAAGTTGCCTTACTAACTAGCCTCCACTTAGCCGCAGGAGGTCATCTGCGTCTTGGGCCATGAAAGTGTTAAAAAGCCAGTACCTACCTAGATATTTTTTTTCGCAATTTCAATGCAAATTCCATTTTCTTGCTAAATTTGGAACGTTCAAAATAGCTGCTGCTAGGGGATCCAATCCAGGTAAAAAATGGAGATAGCGTAGATCCTTGATAATTTTGTATAAAATACATAATCTATACTAATATTATAAAGAGGAAAGATTTGATTGTTTGTTTGTTTGTATTGAATAGGCTCCGAAACTACTGAACCGATTTGAAAAAGTATTTCACCGTTAGGAAGCTTACTTTTCAGGGAGTGACATAGGTGCCTCGGGAGACCACACACACACACACATACACCAACACTCAGAAACCATATAATGTTTAATGTGAATTTGTAATAACTAGTAATAAAAACCATAAGTAGATTAATAAATAAGTAGCTTTAATATTATTTAGTAATTAGAGTAATTATTCAGAAATCTAGGAGATGGGCGTTGACACTACCACACAGTTTGTAAAGCTTCGGTAGTGTCATCTTTTCAATACGTATTTAAGATCCTTGATGTAAAATTGTTCTGAATAAAGTGACATAGGCTATATTTTATCCCGGAATTCCCACGGGAACGGGAACTGCGCGGGTGAAACCGCGAGGCGATCGTCTAGTTATGTATAAAAGATTTACAGGCATTAGAAGCCTAGCCCAGTACTACTATATCACAAATTCCATAAGATACATGCCATCCATTTCTCGGAACCGTACGTGAGTTTATGGGTAAAGCTTGTGACATAAAATAAAATAAACTATCAACACCACACCTTTAAAGTTCTAGACTTCTAGACCAAGTTTTTTTTACTAACTTCCCAATAAGACGCGCAAATAAGTTTGCTAGGTGTTTAAACCTTCGTTATAATACCAAAATGGTATTTACTAATCGTTGCACACGGGAATTTATTAATTTCTTAGATGTATTTAAGAACTAATTTACTAGCTGGAGATTTTGACGGTGTCTATAACGGTCCCAGATATGAGTATTATGAGCAATTTAAGTGGCAGATTCGTTGCACACTATAAGCTTTAAGTTACGAGTACCTTTCAAATAACTTTTGAAGCTTAGGGAATTTTCGTTTTTTCTTTTGGTTCAGGTGTGAAAGCGGCGATAAAAACTTCTAAAATCTAAAAGTAAATCTTGAAAACTCCCGACGATATTTCTTTGGACCATTATAACATTAAAATGGCTGAACCGATTTTCATCAAACATAGCAAAGTAAGATCCCAGAAATATTAGCTTTCTTACAAAAAATGCGATCAAAATCGGCTCACCCGTTTAGGAAATAAATAGTAACACATTAAGTTTATCAAACATAGTATCGAACGATACCAGAAATATTAGCTTCACAAACAAAAAAAAAATTGATCACGATTGGGTCACCTGTTTGGGAAATAAAAGTGAGCATAAGTTAAAAATAAACACTTTAACTAACAACCTCTTAGCCCAACTGCATAATACTGTCTGCGTATCGCCTGAAATAAAATGGCAGAACAATATCAGTAATTTAATGTGAAAAAATCCTTTTCAGAGTTAAACTACTGTGAGAAAAACCCAGGAACCTGCAAAAACAACGGTAGATGTCAATCCCTCGAAGCTGACGACGGCCACTTCCGGTGCGACTGTCCCTCCGGCATTTCCGGCAAAACCTGCGAAAAACTACCAGAAACTACCACGGCCCTAGCCAATCTTACTACCACTACCGTAACTACCACTGAAGTTACTACAACAACCGAAGAAGATCTGGAAGTTTCTGAAGAGGTGGATAAAACTACAGAGAAAATTAAGGAAGTTAAAGAGGAGAAAGCAGCTAAGAATTCGTCGGCTGTTTTTAAAAGTAAACGCATAGGAAGTTCCCCCGTGCTCTCTAAGACTAAACAGTTTACACTGTCTGTGTATTTAGACAGACATTAGACGAAATAAAGTAATGTAAGTGTAAGTTGCAAAGATAATCTAGCTAGAAAGTAGACCTATAACGAAATAGAAAAACAATTTGACTGACTAACTCATAGTTTCGTAGGTAGATTATTTATTTGTGAGTATTGTGTGATTTGTAGGTAATTGGTGTGATTATAAATTGTGTTATGTGTGGATAAGATTGTGGTTTTTGTTTATTTGGTATACAAAGTGTTGGCAATGGATAATAGATCAATAACGAACCGTAATGTTTTTTGTTAATACCTACCCAGTAATCTTAGTTGGTTTTTAGGTTAGGTATAATGCAACTTGGTTAGAACTGTACTATAGGTTAGGTATAATGCAACTTGGTTAGAACTGTACTATAGGTTAGGTATAATGCAACTTGGTTAGAACTGTACTATAGGTTAGGTATAATGCAACTTGGTTAGAACTGTACTATAGGTTAGGTATAATGCAACTTGGTTAGAACTAGTTACACATCTAGTAGGTATCTATACTTAACCACAGATTTGACTTAACCTTGCACCATCTTCAAGATCCAATGTTTTTAAATAAGTTATAATTATAACACAACAATACAAAACTCTCTTAGTAGCGTCGATTTTGAAAAATAACTGTCAGCATCATGCATTTTATAGAAGAGCTCAAAAGAACAAAAATTAACCTTATGTTGAGCAACATGAAGCTGAGGCAACACCTTTTTGGTTCACATAGAATTAATACTTCTTTTATATTTTAAGGATTTTTTAAAAATTAATATTGTATATTTTATATCTGAGCCAAACAATTGATTTTCTTTCTTTCTTTCTTTGAAATCGATGAGAGGTGCTTTAGTAAAACAATCAACAAGAAGTGATTTTTAGGTACTTAATATGGGGGCAATGTTAACAAACATTGTATCTTGTTTGTTAACTAGTTCGGCCAAAGTATACCTACTCGTATCAACCAGGACCTTGTTCCAGTCTAGACCGGTGTAGATCCTGATCGACTTCTCATCACTAAGATGTTTAACAACTCTTTTCGAAAGTATCAAAACATACTAGCACTTTTAAATTGGTAGAACGCAGTCGTCGATTATGTAAACTTTAGCGACATGGTTCTAAAGTGCATCTTACTGTGTATTTGGTACCTAAGCACACAGTCTGAAGATGCCTACCCCAAACAAGGTGGGTCCACTATAGGGTTGCCAGACGTCCCGTATTTCAGGCATAATTTTAAACGTCCTGCCGGGACAGACTCTGTCCCGCATTTCAACATGACCGTAGGTGCTATTGAAAAATGGAAAAAAGTAATGGAAGGATTTTCCAGGAGCGAAATTCCTAACATTTTTTAAATTATATTTTTTGTCTTTAGCATACCTAGTTCCAACTGCTTTGTTGAGAGGATTTTTTCGTTGATGGCATTAAAATGGACTGATGTGCGCAACAAATGTACTCCGGATTTGATAAAAAGCGAATTAATGACCGTTTTCGACTATGATTATAGCTGCATTGAGTTTTATAAATATGTTAAATCAAACAAAGATACGTTAAACCTTACACGATCTTCTTTAAAATATACTACCTAACTAATAACTAGCTATAAAAACAACGTAAAATACATTTGTTTTCATTCATCCCGGGAAAAAAAATTAAAATCCCTTATTTTTGGCCAAAATGAGCATGTGTCCCTTACAGGATCAAGAAAAATCTGGCAACCCTAGTCCACTATCACCATGCAGCCTGATTGGTGATGACAGTGGAGTCAAAGTAACATTAGCTAATTTGTGGTGAATTAAAATACACAGAAAAAAGCTGCTGTCGTTCCTCTTGCATGCCATCTCTCTACTTGCATTTGCATACTGTAACCGGTCAAGCATGTTGTTTCACAAATATTTTTTGTCATCTTTTATACACATGTTTTTTGCAAATAAATATCTTTATCTTTATCTTGTAGGTTCCTCTAGTCGACTCTTACGATATCCACGAGCTGAATTGGAGGGATAGATTCTTAAGCCGCTCCCCCACCGCGGCGCATGCTGTGCACAGCCATGCGGCACATTTTAAGTGCGTGGGCTCGATTGACAACGTGGGTCTACGTTTCCACTGCAGCACACACTATAGATGAAAATTATCAGCACGGCACGTAGCGCAGCATAGTTTTAACGTTCCACTAACTGCAGTGAAGCTACGCACGCGTGTACTGCGTGCAAAGCGTTGACAGCGTTGAGCTGCGTTGGTGCTATATTCGAGTAAGCCACGCGTGTAGGAATGACGTCTTGATCTCGTATTGGTGCGTAGCGTGTTTGTGGGTTGCTGTGGACGTTATTACATACACTTTCTTGCATAGCGAAGCTGCGAAGCTAGACCCACGTTCGTAGCCTCTCCGCGCGCAGCGGTGGGGCAGCAGCTTTACGCCGCGACTTATATTAGGTAAAGGAGTTTGAAATTTCCTTATAAAGTAGAGCTAGAGCTACTAAAAAGCGAAGCAGGATGCAAACTCATGTAAGATTCATCGAAATGCAAACGCACGAGATATATATTCATAGTGGAGACATATCAAGTATTCTAATCAGGCTTAAATAACCTCTTAAGGACGCGAAAACTTGGGAGTGACCGTCCTGCCCATGTAATACTATCTAATTGGTCTAATTTACACCATTTTCCATAAAAGATAGGTACGTACCACCCGTAGGTACCACCGTATGAAAAGTTATCAAAAAAACTCAATCTGAATCTGGTAGGTAGAGTAACTACAGTTCGTACGTAGAATTAGTCTGCAGGGAGGGCTGCTACCCGCCCCCGGTGGATATCCCTTAGTCGCCTCTTACGACGTAGAGTTGGGGTGGTGCAAATTGTAAGCCACTTGTATTGGTATCACATAACAAATTAAGTGCACATCACACTAATATTATAAATGCGAAAGTTTGGATGGATGTAAAGATGGGTGGATGTTTGTTACCTCTTCACGCCAAAACTACTGATCGTATCGGGCTGAAATTTTGCATACAGGTAATTCTAATCCTGGAATAAAATATACTTTTTATCCCATAAATCAGTTCCCATGGGATAGAAATCACCTTTATACGTTTACCACCTTACAACGCTTGCGAAGCCGTGGGCATAAACTAGTAAAACTGTAAAAAATACTTGAACTCAAACGTCTCTCGCTATGTTACTCCTGTGTCTGTGACAGTAAATCAGGCGAAAAATGCCCGGTTCACTGGAATTCGTTCGAGAATTGATTATTTTCCAAAAACGTACCGTAGGTAGAGACAAGTTAGCACCGACTGTGTTTAGTTATCGGTCAGTGTGTCCATTGCTTGCCATCACACGATATTTAGCTGTCCCCGGGAGAGCTAGCTATAATTGAACTAATTTTCCATTGAAAACCCGAAAAACGAATAGTTCAAAAAATATTTAGGACTCTCGTTACATTCAAAGGATCTTCTCTTATCCCTTTTCATCATGATACCGTTAAGAATAAGACTACCTAAGATAGCGAATGAAATATATTTGACTTAGGTACCTAGTATAACACACAATAGAATGATGAATAAATAAAAAGCTCTTTTGGACTTTCCGACCGATCCATACCTATTTTAAATTAAGATATCGAGTGTAAGGCCTAGGCTCCACCAAAGTTGAGATGTGCGGAGATATCCGAAGCGGAGATGAGAAGAGACGTTATTCGGCTAGGGTGTCTCCACCCAAGTTGTGCGGACCTGCGTACTGGCTAGACAGTAGTGGATATGTTTGCTGGTTAAAGCGGAGATGTGTGCTGCCTAGAGTGGAGATGTGTGCTGGCTAGAGCGGCCGCGCTGCCTGCGGCGAGCGTCGGATGTTTGTTGAGATGAATGCACAACACATCTCTTCTCCGTTCGTCTCGTCTCCGCTTTGGGGTCTGGCTCTAAACGGAGAACATAAGAAATGACAGCGTAAACAAAATACGTTTTAACGATGCCCACAATAACTGTCTGTAATCCTAAGCATCCAAAGGCTCAGGCTGTGACTGTGATTGAGCTTCTGTTCCATTTCGAGACATAGGTATCATTTTCATTATACTAAGACTCTACAATCCCATAGTAATTTCTAAAGACTGTAGCTAACACCTTGGTTTGCTTGCTACCATATCTATCGGCCGATATAATTCCGTTCAACACGAGGGCAAAACGTCTCGCATTATGGATACGAGCGCTGGACCAAGTAACTAATATGTCTATATAAGCTAGGGTGAACTGTATCGATCACATTGATTGGAAGTAGCCCGTGGATGTTGGATTGGTTTTTGGATTTTTCTAAAGTAACCCAATGTGATTTGTGATCTCAGAGGAAACATGGCGTTAGTTCACGTTTTGATGGTAAGCCATAATTTTTGTCCCAATATTTAAACTGGCATATATACCTACTAATCAGAAAGGGGGTGAATCAATTTTTTTTATTGCGACCCTCGGGCTTCAGAATTATACCGTTTCGGCTTAGCACACTACACAATGTGTTGCATTTTGCACTATCCCGACGACATGTTACGTGGCACACTGTATAGGATAGGGTAAAATCGTGCCCTTTGGTAACTGAGTTTTTTAGGGTAATTAGTTTATTTAAGGTTAAACTAACTTTATAATAAATAAAACTAAAGTGAAAATTCAATTTTAGCCATCGATCACAAGCTTACCGCCCATGGCGAATCCCGACGATGATGGGATGATTCTAACGCCAAATATTTTTTTGCATATTGTGTCTTTGATTTCATAGATAATTTTGGTAAAAGTGTCCATGGTGGAAATTGCCCCCACCCCACATAACTATTTTCCTCTACAAATCGTGGGGCCACTTAATGCGGCTAGCAAGGGACCGTGGCTCATTGACTTTGGAAGACGTCTTTACTAAATGTAGGGTAGAGAAAACAAATCTTTCGAAGATCCAGCTGCAATGATGATGATGATCAGGGTGTATAATACAGATTTTCAAGTATACTTTTTATTTAGGTATCAAATTATGGTGTAGTACCCACCTATATAACTAGCTTGAAACATTGTAAATCGGTTGGTAGATGACTAACTTTATCGTTACGTCTGGTTATTAGATACACTTCAATAGCTATTACGAGATTTTAATAATTGACTTTGGTAGGTACAGTCAGCTGCACAGACATGTATACACTTCCAAGTTTTATCTTATAATTTACTCGGAACTTTTTAAATAAAAGGACATGCACACGTTTTTCGTACAAAGTAGTCATCGTACTTCGTCAGAATGCGGTACATAAATTATCACAATTCCTATACACTTACTATTTAGTCAAATTGAAAACTTGGGAGTGTATACGTACTTTTGCAGCCGACTGTACATCCGATCGAATGCTACAAATTAATTTTGTTTATGTAATGTATGTAGCCATTGACTTCATATGCATTATAGTTGTTCAATTTCATGAAGCAAAGTGGTTCAATCTACTTCGATCTAAAATCGATTTACTTTCGTATCTATGTGATTTTTATGGTAAGTATCTAAATCTTATTGGTGTAAATACAGTAAATGCCGCAAAGGTGTGTGAACTGTATGTAGGTAAAGGATTACCTGTTGAGAGTTTCGCAGGTCAAAATACACTCGAGAGTAATGAATCCGGGTCACTCAAAGAATCCAAAAAATCTCGGAAAGTAAGAATGCTAGGTTAATGCAATAAATTGTATTTAATAGACAATTTAATACTCCTTAAATGAAAGTTAAAAAAATATGAGTCACCATACATTTTATTTACACAAAATTACATAAAGAAAAAAAACTGCTGATCTCTCCTTAAAACAAAAATAGGAAACATGAAATTTTTGAACTTTATGACGATTTTCTTGAATTTCAATACTTCGTATTACCTCCTCGTGCTTCCATTACTGCGTTTACGCGGTTTGGCATGCTGTACACCAAGTTCCTTATACGATTTTGGGCAATATTCTCCCATTCCTCTGTGAGAGCAATTTTGAGCTCAGGAAGCGTGATTGGGGGAGGGTTTCGTTGTTTTACGCATCTCCCTAGCTCGTCCCAAGCATGCTCGATCGGGTTGATATCCGGGCTGCGCGCTGGCCACTCCATACAAGTAATGTTCATCTCTTGAAGGTAGTCATTCACAATCCTACCTGTATGAGGTCGGGCATTGTCATGCATAATAATTAATATAGCATCCTCACCCAAATTGACCATAAATGGACCAACGTGTTCGTTGAGGATTTCTTCCACATATCTTACGCTAGTTAAAGAGCCGTTTTCTATGATCACCAGCTCTGTGCGACTTTCAGAGGAAATTCCGGCCCACACAAGTACAGACCCACCACCGTAGGCTACTTTTTCTTCGATGCATGCTTGCTTGAATCTTTCCCCTGGTCTTCTATACACTCTGTGTCTTCCATCGTGCTTGTAGAGCATAAATTTTGATTCGTCATTTTGAAAAAAAAAAACAAATTTTGATTTGTTTCATAAATTTTGGATTCTTTGAGTGACCCGGATTCATTGCTCTCGAGTGTACATAGTTGCAAGTCACCCATGTGTAGGTCGTGAAGTGCAAAAGCGCCGACACCTGACTCTAGTTCCGTAAGGTTCAACTAGCTAGCCTTGCCCTAGTTCTCAGGCAGCTTACCTATAGCTGTCTCTATATTCGTTTAGATTTTCTTCGATTTCTTTCCATTAGGCTATATTTTATACTGTCTAGCTTACGTAAGCTTAAGCTTATGGTTTTATTGCAAAGATAACGACTCTAGGTTCTAAACTCTAGGTCAAAGTTCTAAAGGTTCATTTATTTTCAGGTGCTGCTTGCACTGAGCAGTCTTTCAAAAGCAGGAGAAGTGGTTTCCAAACAGAAAGTATCCAAATTGCTCCTTGAGGGCGGAATCAAGGGGAAGGTAACATCAGAGAAAGGAGTGAAAAGAGACGTCTCACACCTGGGTTTGCCTTCATACGGAGGTGTTATCGGGGGCCATGGTATTTCTTATGGCAGTACTATTGGCCATGGAGTTTCGTATGGAAGTGCTATCGGTTCAGGTATTGGCATCTCTGGAGGGGGCATAGGCCTCTCTGGAGGGAGTGTAGGCCTCTCTGGAGGAGGTATAGGCATCTCTGGAGGCGGTATAGGTATTGGAGGGGGTATAGGAATCGGAGGGGTAGGCATTTCTGGACCAGCCGTGGCAGTCTCAGCAGCACCAGCTTTGGCAGTTTCCGCAGCGCCGGCAGTGGCCGTTGCAGCTCCGGTTGCCCTGCCAGCTCCGTCCGTGCAGACATCAGTAAACGTCCAACCCAACCCTGTTATACTGAGACAAGAAATCCCCCGATATATCACTCGCACCATCACCCGTGACGTTCAAGTGCCGGTCCAGGTTCCAGTGGCTGTTCCAGTAGACCGCCAGGTGCCTGTACCGTACAGAGTCAACGTGCCTGTGCCAGTAGACCGACCGGTGCCATACCCTGTCGTGCAGAAAGTTCCAGTAGAGATAACGAAGCAAGTGCCCGTTTATTACGAGAAGAAGGTGCCATACCCTGTAAAGGTTTCCGTGCCTGTGCCGTATCCCGTCACGGTTGACAGGCCCGTGCCAGTGGACCGGCCTGTGTACGTAGAACGGCAAGTGCAGGTGCCTCATCCTGTGTACGTAGAGAGACGGGTGCAGGTGCCATTCCCGGTGCATGTAGATCGACCTGTCGCGGTGCCTCAGCCCGTGGTGGTCCAACAACCCGTCCCCGTCGTGCAAGCAGCGCCCGTCGCCGTGTCTTCAGTGGCCAGCGTACCAGTCTCATCGGTTGGAGTTAGCGGCTACTCATCGCTAGGGTACGCCGGTGGAATTGGCGCGGGACTTCCGTTGTCCACGGGCTATGGCATTTCGTCGGGAATCGGCCTTTCGTCAGGAATTGGCCTTTCTTCGGGGATTGGCCATTTGTCGGGAATTGGCCTCTCGTCGGGAATCGGCCATGTGTCGGGAATTGGCCTTTCGTCGGGACTGACGCATTTGTCGGGAATTGGTTATCATCACTGATTGATTGTTATATGTGAACTTTTGAAAATAAAATATTTGACGAAAATATCTCTTAGTCATTATAATTATTTGAAACTCTTGTCACGGAAATAGGTGCATATTTCGTCACCTTTTCTATCAGTCATTAATTGTCCTCACGATAAGTTTCTCTATCTACCAATCTTGGCGAATATGACGGAGGATAAAAACAATTGTAGTGACAAAGTAAATATTTTAATTATCTAATTTATAGTTACAACTTTAAGTTTTACACACTTACACTTATTTAGCTTAATCAACTAAAAAAATTATTGCATTATTGGCCCAATATTTTTCCAATAGTTTATCGATTTTCAAGGGACAACATCACTGATAAAATAAAATAAAACTCATGTTAAAATTATTTTCCTCTAGAAGACTGGGTTTTAGAGCCGCAAAATGGCTTTATTTTTTACGCTAACCTTGCAGCCATAGAAGTTTATGGTAAGAGGTTTTTATCAGCATACCAATACCTAACTCCTTGCAAGAAAACATAGTTGTAACAAGTTTTAATCGCTCTATCTATTTTAATGTATCTAGTACTTTTAATTTTATATGTACACATTTAGGTTGTCTATAAAGATCAGTCTACGCGTATCATTCACTACTATATCTCCACAATCTAGTAAATTATACACTTCTTCTCTGGATTCATGAAGGACCCAGGCTTGCATTTCCACGATTTCGCGAATGCCTCTACATTCTGCAAGGAACCTGCGACTCGAAACTGTTGAGGTGCGTGCTCGTCTTTTAGGTCTGACTGCAGGGATTCTGAAGTGGAAATCCCGCACCATAGCTGTGGAACAATAATTGAAAAATCAACTTACTACGCCTTGCCCTCTTTTTGTGCCAACATAACTTCAGCACTCGACACGGGGATGTAGAGTAGGATCTGCGTCTTGGGCCATGAATGTGCTACTAAACTAAACTAAAAGGTTCAGAAACCGTAGATAGAGAAGGGCGCTCTTTGGTTCAGCATAGAGCCCCTCTCAATAGAGAGCGAGGATTTGGAGCTTTCCTAGAACATCGGAGGTATAGAATGCATGAATAAGCAGACCAATAACATAGCCTTGCAGGATACCACTGTATCATGTACAAAATGATGCTAGAACTAGAATACATCTTATCTTACTAAAATTATAAAGCCCAAAGTTTGTGAAATCTGAATTTTTGTCTCTTTATCTCCAAAACTACTAAACAGATCAAGATGAAATTTGGCGCACGTTTAGAGCAAAGCCTAATTTAGATAATAGCCGCGGGCAGAAGCTAGTCTAGAATACCAATGTTTTAGGAAATGTTCAATTCCGTCCTTTTATTCTCGAAGCTTTTTACTCACATTTCCGTAAGATAGGAAAAACATTTGATCCGAAGTAAACTTCTCGAAACCAGGCAGTTTCTTCTCGGGACCAGTTTTCTTGAGATGGTTCCGCAAGGCCGCTAGTGCCTCTCTGACACCTCCGTTGTCTGCTATATTCTCACCCAGGGTTTTCTTACCATCTACCTGTAGGTATTTATTTCCAAGTTTTACTTAAGAAATCGATCGCATTTTACCTATACTGGATGGCCTATGTTCGTAAAAATGCTGGTCTATTTTAAAAAAATAATTTCGTATGGCTAATATAATAAAAAGAGAGAGACAATATTTTTATTTAAAATTACTAACTCAAGCCCCAGGGCCGTCTCATAACTATAAAGCCGAGACATAACCATAGAGTGGGAAGGGAGGTCAAGGGATCTTATACTTATATTTGTTCCTGGTGTGGGGTGTTTTCTAGGTAGACAATAATAATATGTATTTCGAAAAAATATTTCAATCTGGAAAATTCACTCAGCCATAATAAGTTATCATATAGCGCCAAAGTTACTTCTGTTATGGGAACAAGATAACTGATATTATACTTACGTACTTAATAGGTAAATGCAAGTTTATTACAATAAAACAAAGAAAACACCTAGATCAGAAATAATCTGCTGATTATACAATCACTTGTCACACGGCGGGAATCAAACACGCAACCTACTGCGTCGCAGGGGGAGCGGGCCTCGTTGTGCCACTGAGGTCGTTTTAACAAGTATACACACTCTAATAGAACTTACGTGTTTCTGTAGTTCTGGTAAGTAATAGCTGGAATATTGGTCCACAAAGCACTTTGTTTTGTTTTCAAACGATTCTATCGTTTCGTTGGTCCACCAAGGTAGAGCATTTCCATTCTTGTCAAAATAGCGACCTGGAAATAGAGACCAGAATAATTTAGAGCGCCAAAATACACACAACTTTATTACTTTAGTAATTCTTACCAAAATTATCGAAGCCATGAGTGATTTCATGTCCAAGTACAGTGCCCAAAGATCCATAGTTGAGAGAACTGAGAACAAAACGTAGGGTAGTACTTAATCTGATTTCTGCATTAATCGGAAGAAACCTATAGTTACTGTACTCACTCGATTCCCAAATCAAAGAAAGGATACTGAAGAACGACCAAAGGAACAGCTGCAAAGTAAAGCTATATACATTTGGAGTGTCAAGACATAAAGTACCTATCTAAGAGAAGATATCAAAAAACCTCAAAATATTAGCGATCTGCTAAAAACGCCTGTTATGTAGGTAAACTTACTGATAGTGTTATGTTGAAACGTATGGTAGGCGTTGACTTCAGTAGGTTCGGTCGCCCAAGTTATATTGTGTACGGCATGGAACTTATTAAAACCCTTTATAACTAACGCTTGTATAATATTTATCAAATTCTCCAAGTGTTTTCCTGGCTGTACTTCTATTCCACTGTAGTATGCATCTAACTTTCCTTCTTCAAGTAACCAGTCTGGGAAACCTATGAGAGACTTCATTTGTATGATCTTTTGGTATGTTGCTAGTTTGGTGTCATCGTCCATCCATTTTGCTTGTCCAACTAAATGCGCTAAAGAGTTTTTCAGTTCATTTAGCATTATTTCGATCTGGAATAAGAATATTTTTTCAATCATTATGTTTATTGTTTCTGTTAAAGGGTGTTATGCAAAGCTCTATAGTTAAGCCAATCGCTTCTATTCTAATAATCTAATCTATGATAATGGTATCTTTGCAGAATCGTAACGTAGACTTTACTTTAATGATGTCACACAAGGCTGTGTTTTAGGACTATGTTTATATTTTCCTTTCTTAATATGCTTTGTGGGTTAACCGTTCATTACCTTAGGCTTCGTAACATTGAAGAAATGTGGATCAGCTATGCCGTATGACACCGCCATACCCAACATATCGTTAACAGCATTAGCACACTGCAGGCTTCGGGACCCCGAGTAATAGTAGGAACCCTCTTGTTGATACGCTTTCTCGAACAGAGTGCGTAGCTCCGATGTTGTGTGGATTGCCATTACTTCTACAACCTGTGTAATGTCAATAAGTGGTTCAATACATATCATCATTATTAGCTTTATACTCATGCCATCTCAATCAAGAGACTATTATACATAGATACTAGGGTCTATAATATAAAACTTTAAACGCCATCGTGTCAGCTTACCTTGATCCAAATATAGAGTTCAATTAAAACAGGAGGAGTCTGAGCCATATACGCTGCTATCTGCGCTAGATACATCAGATCAGGCTTCGATACCAAAATCTTGTCGTTTTCAAAGTCTAGACTAATATCACTAACGTTAAATATTCCGCCGAGGTATCGTTTCCAGAGAGGTGTAGCGGAGGCGTTGTTGTGCACTACGTTTATATCGGTCAAGTTTTGGAGTTCGTCAGCGGTGAATCGCGGTAGGTTGTGGTAGTTTTCATTGTCAGAATCGGTGCTGTTGTCGTTTTCTAGCTGGAAACATGAAAAAATATATAAAAATGTACCTAAGTACCTATCATAGGACATCGAAGATAATAAACATACAAATCATTAAACAACGCTCGTCTCGTTGCTGGTAAAACGTTAAATACGCTATTGAAATAAAGCCTTAATGAATTCTATTTTGATACATAAATAATGCTATAAAAATAGTGAAGTTTTTATTTTTTTTGTTCTGCTTCTGAAATAGCGACACGGCACTAAAAACCCTAATTACTTATTACAAAAACAAACAGTATTAATCCAAACTATCACATTAGTTAAGTAATGAAACAAAGTTAGTAATCTATAGTCATCACAGAAAGAGTCAGGTCAAACTAGATTGTATCAAATCAATAGCCCGACAATCAACATTATGGACATTATAGAAATAAAGCCCTATGCTTTCTGTATTTCCACGCAAGCTTGCTATTATCTGTTATTAAACATGCTAGAATAGGGAAACATGCAGGTGTCATAACGTGCACGCTAAATCGAATGCATGTCTGATAATGATAACTTTCATATTATAAACATTATTCGCATCATATTCTGTCAGTTGACTGTACCTACTGCCACAGTAGTATGTAGTGAAGAAAAAAAAAAGATATTCATACCTCCGTTTTCGTTTAAAAGGTTTACAGTACAAATAAAGTTACCTCGTAAATAACATCCTTGATCAGCACATAAGCATCTTTAGTAGTTATGATATTTTCATCCAGCTCAGTTTCAGTTAGTTTCATGTCTTTAATTTCTTCTGATTCACTGACGAATATCTTCATAAGCTGTGCGTATACGAATTCATATTTTTCATCATCTGTATCGTCTACCATTTTGGCAAAGTTGTTGTCTGGGATAATGTTTTGATTTCGTTTACGTCTTGGCATGTGAATGCCTTTACTACCATGACCATGACCTTTCTGCTTATATTGTAGGCTGAAATCAATATCTATATTACGCGTTGAGTAGTGGATTAGATATCAAATAATAAAATAGGTACCTCATTAGTCACGAGCAAAGTAATCAAAGAACTCATAAAGAATAAAAGTAATAAAAAAGTTATATCTCTACGGAACATTAGAAAAGGTCAAAGAAAAACAACATAAAGTACAGTAATCGTATGTAGGTGTACCTTCGGTGTATTGGTTTTCAAATGAAAGCATAATAAAATGATTAGTCATAATGGGCTCTTCGGGTTTTTCAAAAATTATCTGAGCGTCTGGTCGAAGCAACACGTGACTCGAAAGCTGGTGAGTATCTGACGCAGTGCATCAGCATTGCCATACAGCGGGGCAATGCAGCCAGCGTCTTGGGGACGCTTCCGACTGGTATTGATATGGATCATTTTAGATACCTGAGATTGTTTGCAACAGTCTGCAGTTAGCTCAATTGAAAATACAAGTTCTAATTTATTTCTATTATTTGATTATAATTTTCTTTATCAAAAAAGATTTTGTCATAATGTTTTGTTATTTGTGAAAACAATTTTAATGTAAAGGAAAAATAGAAGAAAGGAAAAGAATAGAAATTATACTTATTAATTATAGTCAAACCTTGGAAATGGATTGGTTGTCTCTGGCGTGCCCATAGCAAGAGTATACATAGATGAGTTTCTCGGATCAGCGAATATGTCAAATCCGATGATGACATCCATACCGATCTGAGTCTTGATTTTAATGACGGTTTCCAGCCAGTCGAAGGTATAGGAGGAATAGTCCACTTCAGTGACGTTTATGAAGGTGGGAAAGGGTGGGAGTCCTAGTGATGTTAGGATGGTAAAGATTGGATTCAGTCCTTGTTTGTCTAATGTATCTGTGGATAAAAGAATTATTACTTTAATACAATGGTATTCATTACTTTTAACGTTAGCAAATAATCAATGTTCACGAGAGATTAGAGATGCCTTTAGGTTCTACCCAAGACCCACAAAAATGTTTGCTTTTTTGCCGACTTAACTCGAAGAACATGTTCTCATTTTGGATGGTGTCGAATATATTGTTTCTCCTTTATTATTTGTTACATTTTGGTTCACATGTTTTTTGCAAATAATAGTGCATTTTACACCAAGGCGAGAAAGTGATCAATTCCTACCGAGTGTGTCGCCTTAAAACACACGAGGTAGGAATCGCACTTTCTGCCGAGTGATAAATAGTGCTTTATACTACACCTTCGAGGAAAATAAAAAGCAGAATTAATTATTAATTGAAGTTTAGAAGAACTTACCGCGCCCAATGATGTTGGTAAAACCTCATTGACCGCCAGCCTTTGGGTTCTTTTTTCAAAATATTGTTCGGAAATCGAAGGAGGCCTAATGGACTTGGAGTAAAAACTTTTTGTCGTTTGACCGAACGAAAATAACCATAGCTACCGGCCGATCTTTTAGGAAATTAAAAAAAAATAACACGTTGCAAATGGATTTCCATACACTTTTTCCTCCCGCTAAAAACCATGAGAAATGAAATTCCATAGAGTTTTTCCTCCCGGTTTCCTATAGGCCTGCAAAGACATACTTTCTATTCTATAAATGGAAAAGGAATAGAAAACTTTCCGAGCAGGTGTAGTATAAATATCTTTATCTTTATGAAATGTCTTGCCTAGAAAAGATTTCTAGATAGTAACGACGCGACTTAAGAACTAGATGCCAGCCCAGCCAACGGCACATTTATCTTTGAGGTTGCCGATGATGTTTGCAAGCTCAACGTTGTCAGTCGGGGAGAGGGCCAAGAAGATCTTACCAGTGTCCATACAAGCTGCATACATGTCCTTAGCAGCATTGACGGCGCGCGGGGAGTCAGTACGGTTCTTGGTTAGGAAGTCGCGCACCAGTGCGTACACCTTGACTTGCTTGGCGCGGAACCAGTCGTAGGAGAGGTAGGCGTCGGGGCGAGGGTGGTCCTCGGCCCAGTTACCGCAGGTGTACTGAGAGGTATAGTAGAAATCATAAAGGGTCTGGTAGATTTTTGCAACAAGGTTGACAAGGCGAGGTATAGTGCAGGTAGATCGCATTATAGTAATATATGGTTCCTTCACACCGTAGAGTTATTACAAGACTATTCACAGGTTGTCGAGTCAGCACAAAGGTTGTTTGGTTTGATTAGACATTTGACAAGCCCAAACGAGTCTCGCCATGACTCGGCCTAAATCTGGATGCACTTAAAATTTAATGGTGTAATTTATTAGATGAATCAGAATTTCTTAGCGTACAACTATGTAAATAGATAGTACAGTAAGTAGGCATATTTTGAAGTCTTTTAAAATGTCTGAAAATGAAAAGGAAGAAAATGAAACTCAGCCTGCAAATCCTCCTGAATATCCTGAATATTTCGACTCTATTATTAAGTCCGTATCCTGAATCAAAACTTAAGAACCAGAGATCTACTTTATTACTTAAATTTTTCTTAGGTACTACGTGGAATCAAAACATGCGTCGAAACGCTCCGAGAAAAGTAGTGCCCTGGTTTTGGCGCATCTTAGCGGCAAACACTCTCGTTCTTTGTAACACGACATCTTTCAGAGGCTTAATGTCATTCATTATATTTCTACAGCTCTACCCGACGTGGACCTAAAAGCATTCCTCTAAGTACTTACCTGATAGAAATCTTCGCAAGGATCCGCAGTCAAGTCCATGGAGAGTGCAAGATTGGCCGCTGACCTCAAACATTCCTTGCTTTCACAGATTCGCACCGGTTTGTGGTGTTTTTGTAAAGCGTCTACAATACAAACACATTGACTTGTTATTGTAATCCTCAACAGTAAACATTTGTGTTCAAACTGAAAACTATTTTAACCTTTATGATTTTTATAAGGTTTAGAATCTGATTAAGTAAAAGTTAAATAAATAAATAATAATGTCCTCCTAGCCGTATTTGTGAGTTGCAAAAACTATCAGTAAGTAAATAAATTCAAACAAATTGTCAAAACCTTGCCGTGCAAAAAGGCTTGCTATAAAATATCAGATTATCTAGACGATAAACAAGCTTGGGACGGGTTTTGCTCCAACTCGAATAATAACAACTAACAGGCTAAAGGTTTCTTAGTCGCTTCTTTACTTTAGTCTACATACCGAAGCGACAGAAATCAAAAAATATCACTTTATTTCCGTGTCAGTGTTAAGTTTTATATTTTGACCCCTTCTAAGTGTACATTTATTGTATTTATGGAAGTAAAGAGTTTTTGATTTTGATTTTGACTTCGACCACGGCGGCAGGTCTCATCGGAGACTAGTCAGATGCGCAGGGCATATTATAGTGCACAAGTGTGTGTGCAAACACAGGTGCACTCGATATTCCCTCACTCTCATAATCCGATGTTACGGCAGACCGACACGGGGGATATAGGTAAATAAATAATACTGGACATTCACACAGCTTCATCTAGCCCCAAGCTAAGCAGGGCTTGTGGGTAATAGACAACTTACTCAATCCATTTATATGACACTAGCTTTTGCGCGCGGCTTCGAACGCGTTTTTTGTATAAAATATAACCTGTTTGGTTATTTCCAGGTCCAGATTTTCATGTGTGCAAAATTCCAGCCCGATCCATTTAGTAGTTTTGGCGTTTTCTTCGGCCTAACATATTAACAATCGCACAAACTTTCGCCTATTAAAATAATAAAGACCTAGTTATAAGAATATCCCCCATAGTTACGAATGGCGTAACCAAGACCTGGCCGTCGTTCACATGGTCATTTAGGTCTAAAGTCATATTTTACAAAGGCACCTTCATTCAGGGCAAAAAATGAAGAAAAAACCCGATAGTACACAAAGAGTTTATGACAACATAGAATTCTAGAAAAATGGTATCGGAAATGCACAATGTTTCTCATATTTCAGTGTAATTGTGCAGGATGTAAGCATCCTGCACAATTACGCTGAAATAAGAAGTTACCTACTTACTAAATTAGTTATTCATTTACATACGAGCCTATCGTACGAGAGATAAAAGTGGTACTAATTCTTAGTACTGACATACCAGAGAACATAATCACGAAATAAATGTGGATACTACCAATTAGAAAAACACGAACAAAATGTATGGGGACAGTACGCGCTAAAATTTTGACTGATTCAAAGACAAATGTCATCTTCTTCTTGGTTATTGGCCAGCCTTTTAGTGTTGCAATAGGTAGAATAATAACTATCCTTTGACCCTGTCAAAAGTTGTTCAAACAAACATAGTCTCTAACATGATGAAAAATCGGTTTACAATCGTCCGGGCGAGCCGGCCCACCGGCGGGCTCGCGCAAGTCTACGCCTTTTCCGTTACATACCTATCGAGCCCGCCGGTGGGCTCCTGCAAGTTTAGGAGTCACTTCTCGTCCTCCACCTGACCGATCTTCCTCACTCCGTGCCGGCCCCTAATGGAGTTCGGTTTGCGTTCCAAATGCACGGGGTGCACGGCGGCGCACGCAGAAGGCGCAGGCATGGTAAATGATTTTGACAGGCGACGCCGATGGTGATTTATTTCAGATTTTAGATTTATTTACGGTGTTTGATGTTTTATTTGTTTGATCATGGACATACAAAATTCCATATTTTTTGAGGTTTCATTTCACCTTTAGTGAAAGAAAAAAGAAAAAAATAAAAATGTCTGAGTTATAAATAATGCAACTGTCTCACTCGCCCATTGATGAAATTACCCTAGACGTCACACATACAGTTGCCGAGATGCGACTTTTGAAATTTATTTAATTTTTAACCCCCGACGCAAAAATAATTGTAAGTTTAACGTGTCTGTCCGTGTATCTGTGGTATCGTAGATCCCAAACGGATAAACCGATTTTCGTTTAGTTTTCTTTGTGTCATAGATAATTTTATCCCGAGTCTTCTTAGCCAGGTTTCATGAAAATCTGTCGGGAAGTTTTTAAAATTTTTAATTTTGTTCTTGTATTCTACTTATTGTTTGATTTTCTGCTGTCTATGCGGAAAGCAATGTGGCGAACTTACAATAATCAAAAGTAATAAACAAATCAATTTATTAGAAAAATAGAATTGTGGCGAATTTACACTTTTTTTTCGAGACGAATTTACTTTGTGGCAAATGTTCAACCACTCGGAGAAATGGTCGAGTGTCCGGGCGTGGTTTTACTATAAAAACTTTCTTAGTTTGACGAATTCGTTATGAATGCAAGCGGGTTAACTACGAACCTAGTTAGTGTTGGAAGAACACCAACGTTTCATCCCTGAACGAGGGACTTCATCAGGGTGAGGGCGGTTCGAGGAACGCGCGTTCCGCTAAATTCTCAGCTAATTCCTAGCCGATACAGATATTCTATTTAGAAAAACTAAGTAGAATGTTATAAAATAAATACTTACATAGTACTGTCATAATAATCGCAAAAACCAGGAGCAAGGAAAGAAGGCATATTAGAATTATAAACGTAATTTTTTCCTTGTGTTTTCTTCTGAACCTAAAACAAATATACATATAAATAACCGTCAGTGATTTTATTCGGTAGGTATAATCTGATTCGTCTATGAAAACCAGTAAAATTAATGCGAATTTACAGATCATGTGAAACTGTGAACTCTAGATTTAAGAGCCTAGGTGCCTGTGCTGGCTTAGAATTTGGACCACCCCAATTCTTCCCGCGGGTGTCGTAAGAGGCGACTAAGGGATACCCACTGGGGGCGGGCAGCAGCGCCCCCTGCAGAACAATTCTAGCACCCCAACCTACATGCCCAGCGTGGGGATTATGGGCATTACCCCCCATGAGATAAAAGTCAATAAGGCGCTTATTAGGTGGAGGCCAGCATCCAGCAGTGGACCAATATAGGCTGTCGAGGTCGAGGAGGTAACCTTAGCCACAACACTGCTTCTAGAGTCTAAGTACACTTTCCTCAGAACACATAGGTCCGTATTATGAAAGTTAGCTCAGCCATCGATCAATTCTTGAGTGTGGTCAAGACTTTATTTCTGTCATAGATAAGCGTTACTCCATGGTAAAATACAAGGTAAGGCACTCCGAGAAACAACGGTCACGTGGGTTTTCCCAAGCCTACGTCATATGCTTTACGGTGGTACTCAAACTTTTGAGTTTGGGCAAATTCGAGATCTAGATCTAGGTTTCAGGTTTTCTATGAAATTCTTTCAACTTAGTTTCCATAATTTGAGCAACGCTAATGAGGTCTGCACATGGATAAATCAGTTTTTCCCTTGAAATAAAGTTTATCCAATCACATCACAGGAACATTCTTCAGCCACAGATTCTTTCTTCGGGAATTAAAAGAGCCTTATTTCACCGCCTTTTACACTTAAAGTTACGATTATCTGATCAACAACGCGAGTGACGCCGGTGACGCGACAACAAAAGTTTGATAGTCACTGGCGAATGAACCTAACCTCAATTTTGTGGCAACTGGACAGTGACGTAGCCTTGGGAAGATCTCGGAATGTCAGACCTTGTTTTCTTAGATCATGCCTTACTCAAGCAAAGATAGATGACTAAGTAAGCTTTCTTACTACATGTACCTAAGTACGTTAACGCGGATTGGTGATGGCAGGAAAGAGGTTGAATAACACAATGAAGGAAGCTGTCACCCTTTTTCTGGTAGGTTAGGTACCTTAGTCAGCTCTTACGACATTCACGGGTTGAACTGGAGGGGTCAATTCTTTCACCGCGCCGCGACCTCCTCCGCATAGACACTTTACTGAGTATAAAACGCTCTAATAGCGGAATCGTTTTACATTTAGGTATAATCATCATCATCAACTTATATTAGTTCACGGCTAGACATATGCCTCCCCTAATGAGCGCCATAGCGCCCTGTCTTCAGCTTGCCGCATCCAGCATCTGCCTGCAGTCTTTCGGAGATCGTTCCACCTGGCTGGAGGGTGTCCTGCACCTCGTTTGCCGAGTCGCGAGTTATCCTAGTAATAACTAAAATGCGTACCTTGAAGTTCTGGAGCCGACTGCTATCAAATACCCTGATTCCACCAGATCGTTGCCATTCTTCAGAGGAGGTGTGGTTGGCTTTGGGCTTTCATTGCCTAAAAATTACGTTATCTTAAAATAGACCAATCATTTTGTCCTAAAAATAAGGTAGGTATGGGAATTACAAGAAATCTAATTATCAAATTGATTCATAAATATTTTTTAAAACATCTGAAAAATTGTCACGGGTCGTCAGCGTGAGAAAACAAAAACACATCTAATTATTCAAATTCATTGATAAATATTTTGTGAAAACATCTCAAAAATTGTCGCGAGTCGCCAGCGTGAGAAAACAAAAGCGCATCAGTAAATTCGAACATTGGACCAATTTAACAATTGGGATAACTGACATTCTGAAATCAAAATTCAATGAAAGTTTATGTGCGTCTGCATAGAGTTTTTATTGAGCTTTGCTCTTTCTAGAATTTCACTTTCTGCAAATACCTAACTAATAGATATCGAATATTTGGACGAGGCAGTAAGGGGAGCTACTTTGACCGTCGTAGGTAAAGGAAATTGGTCTTAAGGAGACTATACCTTACATCCATAACTTTTTGAAAAAAAAAAATTCCCATTAAAAGATTTAAAAATATTACAGTTAACACAAAAATTGATAGTTTATACAGAAAACTCTTTTTGACGCCCATCGATCCTGTTTTATACTTACTAATCAAAAACTTCTATCGCACCGTACAGTGAAAATTAATCTATAAGTACCTACCGATCAACTATTTTTATTTTTTAAATCAATAACTAGAAAAAGGCCGTCTGATAAATATTTATTTTTCAAGATCGACTGCATGAAAAGAAAGTAAAAGCAACCCTGCTTTATAAAATTCTACAAGCCATAACTAACCCTCTAGCCTTGACCATAGCATAGCACACTAATACTTGTCTACGTAAAATTTACGATAACATCTTTAGGTATGTTGGCGTGGAGCAGCTGTAGGCTTAGCGATTTACCGCACAACCTTGGTTACCAACCTGGTATGACCCAAAAGCTTCGAATACCTTTGCTTCAAGAAGCAGCCACTGGAATGGCCATGGCCATTCATGGTACGTCTTAGGTGATAGGGACCTAATATTTATCAAACTACCAAAACATAATTAAAAAATTAGTACGACTATCGTCCGGTAAAAAAATTTAAAGTAGAATTTGAATTTTTAATCAATAATTGAAATATCTGATGCTCTATTATTAAAAATTTTAATTGAGCACTTAGCCCAAGAAAAAGGCAAAATGAGTTTCATTGATTGTTTTGAAGTTTCAAAGTTGCAAAGCAAGACTTGGAGGTTTTGCTGAAAACTTTTTTTCATCTCGAAAATTTATAAGACCAAAAAAGTAGGTAGATCTTAAGTGTAAGCCTATACTTAAAAGTTAAACTTAAAGTATCGACTATCGACTCTACCGATGCCTACCGACTCTTTTGCATATTAATTTAATAATATGCGTTTTAAAATTTCCATCAAGTTCTGGGGTGGGTACAACTTGGGAATAACTTACGTGGCACTGTAGGCCCCATCACATCACCCCCCTCGCCAGACCAAGCTCGCATAATTCCTAACTTATCTGCAACTTAACTACAACTTAGCCTATTCACTTCTGCATTCAATAGCTTAAACATCTTTTGTTTCTCAAACAGATTCACAAATGATTTAAAAAATTTAGGACGCAGCTCTTTCGTGCAATTTTTAAATGCAAAGTGGTGCGAAAAACGTGAAAACTTAGTAAGTTGACGTATTTATTTAGTTGTGACAAATTCAGCCATGTGTACTGTTTCACGGTTTTCAGGTGACTGAAAGCTGGCAGTGGCTTACAGAAATGTTTCAGCTTTTGTATTGTGACCATGTTTTGTGCGGGACGGTTAATATTTAATAGAACCTAGATCTAGCTATCGATAGTGATTGATGATGGGACCTAGATCTATTGTTGATTGGTGGTGGGTGGTCATTTAGGGTGTAAAGTGACCTTGTCTAGACCCATTTAAATTTTTCAGTGCCTATAACTAGTATTTATGGAAAATTTATTTAAAAACTAAGAGGTTAATGAACAGGTTATTATGAAAAAATTCCTACAAAGGTATCCAAATAAACTCAGGTTCTCCTTATCAGTTGCAGTATTGTGTATAATTTTGTATTCTTGCAAATAAACTATTTGATTTGATATTTCTTATCCTACATACCTACATGTCTATTTACTTTGATGTAGACCTTGTCGATGGATAGAGGCGGCTCAGGACCGGAATTCGTTGCGTCTTATACGAGAGAGGTTTATCATAATGTCAAGCAAACTTTTGTAGGCTCATTTGATCATGATGATGAAGAAGATTTTTTTTCTTACAGCTTGAAAACATCAGAACGAAGAGAAGAGAGCAGAATTAAAGTATTAGATCTTAACTATAATTACCTATTATGAATCCTTAGAGACTAAGTACTACAATGTTTTTACTATACTATTCTAAAATAAAAAATTGCCTATAATCTTATATATAAAAATGAAACCCGTTTTCCGTTGTCATCGCATCACGCGTGAACGGCTGGACCGATTTCGCTAATTCTTTCTTTGTTATGTTTGTTATTGTCAGGAGAAGGTTCTTATGAAAGAAAAAATTAAGAAAGTTGGAAACATAAATTTCCACGGGGGCGAAGCCGCGGGGCGCAGCTAGTGCTAGTTAAAAATCAATAAGCTTGAATATCGCGGCGATATGAACGGAACCAACTTAATTATAAATTAGCGTATATTCCATTGCAACTTGATTCTGATTTAATTCTGAATATGTGGTTATCCTACATCCGATTCATAGGACAGTGGTGATGTGCTACGCCGCACGCGACGCTAGTGTTGTGCCATGCTGTATCGATTCAACAGTAACTCGCGAAACGATGCTTTCATTCATGCTGTAACGGCTCAAGTTTTTCTACCACATGCTTTTATGGCCGCCATGTGCAGCCTTGGGCTTTGAGTGGTTCTTATTATTATCTTACAGAGAATTTTATGGTATTACCGGTGTAAGTTGTAGAGCCTTGTTTGAGTTCTTTATTTTATGAGAGTTTACGTATGCACAGCTAACTACATATTCATAGCAATAAGGTAGTTGTGCAAACGATATTTTGAAGTATTTTATCAGTTAACTTTCAGTATTTTAGGCATATTGTAATTTTTTCGATGCATCAGCATCAAATCCTTGCGTCGACCTTAAATCATTTAATTTAATCTTTAGTTATACTTTTATTTCTATTTGTTTAATTTAGTATGATATATATTTGGTATAGGTAAGTACCTACCTAGTTAAAGTTTTTGAAGAGCAAAAAGTTAAAAACTTAAAAGCTGATTTTGGGGCTTGATACTAAAAAGCCATACTAAACCTAGGTAACTAACAAGCTTTGATATCGATTATCGATAATAATGCTAATGAGTGTTCACATCACTAAACAGATCGATTCCCATAATGAATATTTCAAAGGTTTAGTTCGGTTTAAAATTTAATACTGTTGGTTTAAATTGCTCCTAACTGGGTTAGTCAGTATCAGTAGGGTAGTAAGTCAATGGTGGAATTTAGGGGGGTTGACAGTAATTTGCGTCAATAATAATCGGTTTGAAGCAAATAAATTATGGGTTTTAGTGGGAACTTTTGTTTCGTAAGCTGATAGCTTATTGATATACGAGTAGGTAAGTTTGAAAAGCTAAAAATAAATAGATGGGTATCGGTATTTTTTCTCTTGTGTGACAAAAGCAAAAACAAAAGTAACGATACTTTTTTTTTTTTGCCTGTGTACGCCATGCGCCATTCTGAATAAGGGTATCATCATTATTTTTAATCGATTGGCATATGGTATTAAAAAAAGCAACATAATTCAGTACTGACATAATAACAGTTTTATTTGCACCACATTAACAATATACGGACATGATCTCAACGAATAAATAACTAAAATTAATCTTTCAACATTTGCAAGGTCTACACACCAGCGACTATTTTCACCTTTGCAACACCCAAAAGACCCTTACACAACCTATAAAAATATTTCAAAGTTTATCCGGCATTTGTTTTCGACGTGACAACGTCTTATAATTCGATAGAGCCGGCTGCACGCACGAAAAAACATGACGTCATGCAGCGTTACCTCATGCGGCGTTACCTCATGCGGCGTTACCTCGCTCTGAGACGTTGTCACGTTCAACTATCGTCAGTAAACCGACTTTACAGACAACCAATTTTTTTTATATCCTAAAGCTGGAACCACAATATTGTGGTGTGTATGTTGTGACATCGGTTTTATAAGTTTAGTATGGTTAGACATACCTACATTATTACAGCGACACAACACACCACAACACAATAGTGTGCTTCTAGCTATTCCCACAAGATGCTTATGAAACAAAAGACGAAAACAAATGCCGAGAAAAG
Organism: Eupithecia subfuscata; assembly: GCA_963564075.1. Lineage (NCBI taxonomy): Eukaryota > Metazoa > Arthropoda > Insecta > Lepidoptera > Geometridae > Eupithecia > Eupithecia subfuscata. Next base: position 14,383,618 of record OY751106.1, read on the forward strand.
ATCGACCCCCCAATACGCGGTATCTCAAACGCAAATCAGAAGCACGTTACAAGTGACGAATTTTTGACAGATTTTCATTGAAAACAATCGTAAAATCGCGTTCTATCTAAGTTGTGATCAAATCTGAGTTGAGTTTGATTATTCGGGGGTAAGAGCGAGAATTGTCTTTACCAAAAAAAATTATCAACGCATAGGTCTAATCAGTGTCAAGATGTTAATGTCGGTCAGGTGGCCATCAGTGGATCTGTTTATCTACCATCCATGCCCGCCCAGCCCGCCTAGCCCGCCCAGCGAAGAAATGATAGGTTCTGAGTAAGATTGAAGCAGCGGCTGCGAGATCACTGGGGCGTGAACCACCGGGGCGGCCTGGATCACTGGGGCATGGACCACGGGGGCGGCGTGAACCACGGGGGCGGCGTGAACCAGTGTTGATGGGTGAATAACCTGGAAAAAAATATTGTAAGCACTTGTAGTACAAGTAAGTACATGTATTGATAGAGATGTGATGTAATACTGCGACAATAGGGTTTTTCCTGGAAAAATAGCGATAGTCGGGTTTTCTTTATCCTTATTTGTTAATTATGTGAATGAGGATGTTTGGGTATATTGTTGGAAAAAATGCATGTGACTTTAAAAAAGATTTTTTTAATGTATTCTCTATTGATATAGAAATATATCGGTATATTTATTTTTATATTTTGATGTTTTTGTGAAATTTAATAATTGAAAAGAAGATATTTTAAATCTCAATCACAAAATTTCTAAACGCAACGCTATTGGCACGAGCGAACCGTGACGTCAAACCTCTCATTTTGTATTGTCATGAAGCTGAGGCGGGATATCTTTTTAGTGAAGTTAAATTTTAGTTCTTATAATTTATTTGTATCTTATTTTATTTTGATTGAAAAATCAACGATGATACAGAGGCACTTTGAGTTGACAATGTATAGTATGGGAGCGTTTTCATCACCCGAAACTGAGCGCAGTTTGTTTATTTTTTACCTGAATAATTATTTTGAGGGTGTTATATTTTTTTCGGTAATGTATTAACCTAAATAATCGATAAAAAAAATCTACGCATATATTTCTCTATTGTTATTGCAATCAGATTTTTTTAGTGCCAATTTTAGTCGAGATAAACAAAAGACAAAGTGCTTTTTTTTTGCAATGAGATGTTTTCCAAACAGAAAAATTGCCTATTTACCAAAGAACTTAATAGATGGCAGGGATCTTTTGTCTATGGCACTTGCATTTGACAAATTCATTGTGTATCTAAGCGGGTTAACTACGAACCTTATTTGTGTTGGAAGAGCACCACACTCGGAGAGATAATAGATTCTAACCACGCAGCAGAGAGTAATAGAATAGATTCTAACCACGCAGCTCGCTTTCGTGCGAATTCTGCCGTTTTTCACCCAGCTTGCCAAAATAGGCTATCACTACCATACCCTTTGGAATGAAGAGTAGCTGGTGGCTGCTGGCTTTGCAATAGCTACCGGCGCGTGCACGTAAGAAGCGACCTGTGGGGCCACAACTTGTTGGACGATCGGTTGAGCAACGTGCACTGCTGGCTGCTGGAGAAGGCTAACTGAAGATAACTGAAAAGCACAAGGATATTTAAATAAACCGTATCTTAGCTCTACTGGCTCGGATAAACTACAGAGTACATACCTAAGAGTAGAGATGTTACGAAGCTTTGGTTCTGTTTCCGATTTCATTTTACTTATTGATTTCTCAAACAATAGTTAAATTGTTTCGGATTTATTCAAGACGAGGAGTAAAGAGAAGTTCAGATCAGGTTATGCCGGAATTGTTGATTTATTTTCCTCCGGTTTCGATTTGCTTTGCGCGAATAGTTGCCTCTTATGCGGTATTTTTTGTATAATCTATAATAGATTATACAAAAAATACCTTATTTTTCAAATAAATAAATAGATCTATTTATTTATTTTAAAAATAAGGTTACAGCGAGTACACCAGAACTAGAAAGGTACTTACCTACTCCCATCATTTATGGATTAGTGATATGATAACTATCATACTAATATTATAAAGCCGAAAGTTTGTGAAATCTGAATTTTTGTTACCTACCTATCTTCAAAACTACTGAACAGTTAAACATGAAATTTAGCGTAGGTTTAGAGCAAAGCCTAACTTGGTTAATAGTCTACTTATTATACCGAAAATACGCGTGCGAAGCCGCAGGCAGAAGCTAGTATATAATAAGATCGTTTTTATTCTAGTTTCATCATTTCGCTAAAAAACTTACGCTTGGCGCGTCCCATCCTGAGGAGAGGTAGCCGGGCTTGGCTGAGGCAATTGAAAATACTGCACATATGATCTGGAAAATAATTCTCTGTTTATCAATTAATTATCTACAGCAAAACTCCGAGCGAGTTGTAAAAATTATCAGTAAGTAAATAAATTCAAACAAATTTTCAAAACCTTGCTGTGCGAAAAGGCTTACTATAAAAATAGATATTAGATTATCTAGCTAGAGGATAAAAAAGCTTGGGACGGGTTTCGCTCCAACCTTAAAAATAACAACTAACAGGCTACAGGTTTCTTCGTCGCTTCCTTACTTTAGTCTACATACCTAAGCGACAGAAATCAAAAACATCACTTTATTTCCGTGTCCGTGTTTAGTTTTGTAATTAGATCTTTTCTAAGTGCACATAAGCACATTTATTGTATTTATGGAAATAGAGAGTTTTTGATTTTGATTTACCCATCAATTTTATCATGTCTTATCAGCACGCCTATTACCACTGCTGAACTGGGGTACTTTGCCGAAGTCACCACGCTTGGCAGGTGGATTGGTGATCCCTATGGAGCTGTTAAAAATACACAGACGGAAGCTGCTGCCCTTTCTCTGGTAGGTTCCCTGACTAAGGGACATGCACGGACTGATCTGGAGGCGTCTATTCTTACGCCGCGACCACCGCGCTAAAATGCTTCCGCGGCCCACGGCAGCATTTTAACATATTCGTTGGCAAATAAAATTCACAACCAGTAGTAAATTGGTATTTTTCTATTGCCTTGGCAAATAACGATGGAATAATATTTTCTTTTTATACGCTACTGGCATCCAGCAATTTTTATAACACTCGAAGGTATATTAACGCATAGGATAGGATTTGCAAATGGTACGCAATTGCGAGAGAGGGGGGGGGGGGGGGGGAGTAAACGCATTCTCAAAGACGGTTTTTTTTGCTGAAGTTAGGGGTAATTTCTCTCACATGCCGCAGGAGAGTTTTTAAATAATATGTTTTAAAATGGAAATTAAACTAAATCTATATAACTTAATCATTAATTTTTTAGGAATGTAGATGTACAAAAGGTCATATGGTTAAAGCTTTCCTATTACATTCTGCCTTCTCAAGGCTCAAAATTAAGTTACCTACACAAAATTTGTTTACAAAATAGAGATTCCCTAATCATCTCCCACGCTTAGGCAACATACCGCCTGTTTAGGCAAACAAATATCCGAACGTAAAAAAGAAGCAATTCAGTTCGTTCAATAACCTTTCACTCCAAGCCTTCATTCAACACATTCATTCTTCGCCATTACGCCGCCATTAAGGAAAGTCAAAAATTCAGCAAAAATAAAACGATTCATAAAAAAGGAAGAAAAATATCATACAAATACAAATAGTATCTGCGATCAAATGTGATTCTCCAATCTCGTGAGTATTCTCAACACCGCCACTGTTCAACCAAGGGGGGCTTTTGGAAAAATGACCACGCTTAGCAGGAATATTTGTAATCGCAGTGGATGTGTTATAATACTCAGAAGGGAGCTCTTTACGCCGTAAGTAAGACATTATAACCTCAACCTCACCTCAACAGCCTATATCGGCCCACTGCTGGACGCAGGCCTTCCCCTGATAAGCGCCTTCTTGGCTTTTATCTCATGCCCATAATCCCCACGCTGGGCATGCGGGTTGGGGATCGCAGTTCGATGGTAGAATTTTTCTGCAGGGGGCGCTGCTGCCCGCACCCAGTGGATATCCCTTAGTCGCCTCTGACGACACCCGCGTGAAGAGTTGGGGTGGTGCAAATTCTAAGCCGGCACCACACAGCGAACATTATAAGTACCATAGAGTACCATCTGAACTCTACTCTACTGAACGATATTTGATAATCAAGGCACAATTTTCTAATAACCATGTCTTTAAATATTTTTAATACCACCATAAAATTAAATATGAGGAGTTAATTTTTTTATGGATAATCTAGATAATATTAATTACACAAGATAAACTAGATTTCTTATAAAATACTTACAAGTGCCCTCATGGTTACTGCAGTTAGTTTGTAATGTTGCTATTAAATGCGCTTGCGCACCTTATATACCACTGTAAGGACTGCTTCTAGCTAAGTTTTAACATCGTTTAAAAGGTTCATACGTACGATTTTGAAATTATGGTAACGTATTTGATTTAACATAGGTACGATTTGTACACCGAAAAGATCCTAAACGAAATATACCTTTGTTTAGGATCTTCTCTCTGGGATGAAATTTTACATTACTTAAATAAAATAGATAAGAGTGCATTATGTGGGTGTAATTTTAATAGATAAAATGGTATATTACTTGTATTTTTCAACGACTTCAAAAAAGGAGGACGTTCGATGTGTATGCATGTTTTTTATGTATGTATTATGTATGTATGATGCAATTAAATAATTTAGTATATCAGTTATCTAGTACCCATAACACAAGCTCTGCTTAGCTTGGGGCTAGATAATGCTGTGTGAATTGTCCAGCATTATTTATTTATTTATTATTTATTTATTTAATTATGGAAAAATTATGTTATAATTCCTGTATTTTTTAGTTTTTAGTTTCTAAGAAATCAAATACGTGTACAATGAGTGTGAGAGATTGCGCACTATAACAAAAAGCGTTTTTTTTTCTTTTTAAACAATAAAATTATTTATACATTTAAACAGGTTCAGTACAAGTAGCATAAGAACCGACTTGCTGTGAAATTCTTCGATAAATAAGATTGAATCATTACGAATATAGAAAAATTCTAATCAAACATATTTGCAAGATTTATGTAGGTAATGAATTAGGAAAATTCTATTTCATATTGATTAAATGATTAAAAAAATATGTACTGCATTCCGCATATGACTTACCTTATTCAGCACGTTGGAGATATTTCACATAAATGTATTAAATAATTCTGTCTTCGGTTAGTTTTCTTCCAAATTTCTGTAATTAAGTCCTAAAATTGTTTATTTTTTAGTTTTCGTAGACGCTGATGCTACCGAAATTTCCCGTAAAAGCTATGAAGTTTTTACGTTAATTTCTTGTCAATTCAAAAATATGTTGTTGCTTACTTCATATATGTTGTTGCTCGCTGGATTCTTATTACAGAATATTTCATAACTTTGCGATCATGATGAGTTGAAACTCCTGTGGCTCAGCGACCCAAAGTGGATCTTGTCCTCTGACACAAGACTTCTCCAGGCATCTCAGTTCTGAGCTGTCTCTCGCCAGCTATTGGCGTCGAATCGAGGACATCAGCTTCACCTTCGATGGAAGAGGAAATCACCTTGATCGACCAGCGATACCTAGGGCAGACGAATGGTTAACGCCCCGATGGTTTTCCCTCATACGCCTTCTTGACAGCCAGATCCTTCTCCATTCCCTCGACGTATCCTAGCCAGAGAAGAGAACAAAAAATGAAATATGTTTGTAATTTTATGGTTCTAACTTTAAGACAACTTCTGCCAATTTATGTTCGTTTCACCCACAAAATGTTAGTCTAGTAAACGGTAATTTTACTATTACCATTCTAGAATGTGAACTAATATAGAAATCAAAGCAACATTCGATGAGCTTATAAGAGTTACACACAGAGTCACAAGTGTCAACATAAAATTCTGACAAAAAGTAAAAAAGTTATTCTACATTTTTTGGCCCATAAATTCTAGTTAGCTTAAGCTTTATTAGGGGTAAACCTTGCTCCGGCCCTTATTTAGGAGGCCTCTGAATCACACTTAGCACGAAGTCGAATCTTCTAAATTGGATATCTTTAATTAGGAGCAAAGGTTAGTAGAGGAAAAAATAAACCAAAGGCACGTTTTCACGTTTTATAATCTGTATTAGGAATCCTACAAAACACTGTCACGAATGTGGCTGTCATTTGTTTATCTTTAGTCTAGTCGACGAAGGATTGTGGATGGGAAGGTCTAAAGCAGAAAGTTTGGTTTGTTCCGCCCAGACAACCAGTTACATGAATTTTATTTCCGTCTACACAACTGTTTGGTGACTAGTTGTCTCGATGGAAAATTTATTATCTTCCGCGGAGACCACCAGTTAAGTTTGCTTCGCGGAAAGTTCGTCTAAAACAATTCGTCTAAAACAATTAGACTAAAGCAATTCGACTAAAACACAATTCGACTAAGAACATTTCAAACTAGTAACAATTCGACTAACGACTAAAACAATTCGTTTTAACAACAAAAATTTTGTGTCATCTGGCTCTGGGTGCAATTATACATATACACACCCTTTCAGTCACAAAGTCGCCACGAACCCGCCCCCCCGCTTCGCGGGGGTTGGACTTCGTTAGGAGTAAGTAAATGTTGACCCCCCCTCCGCTTCGCGGGGGTGGAGGCCTACAAGTCGGGTCAAATCAAGGTCGAATTGCTTTAGTCGAATTGTGTTTTAGTCTAACTGTTTTAGTCGAATTGTATTAGACGAATTGTTTTAGTCGAATTTTCCGTAAACGGAAATTTTGACTTCAGAGGTTTTGAAGACGTTGACTATTAGAATAAAAATAAACAAATGACAACCACATTCGTGACAGTGTTTGGTCTAGATAGGAGACAAACATACTAAAAGTCTCTCCCCAAAGCTTTATACAATTTTTTGAATTTTTTTCAGGGTTCTATTAATTGTCATTTGTTTGCGATTTACGGAAAGTTCATATTATCTCACACACAAAACTTCTACTTTACTTGTGTGCCGGGAAATTAAAAACAAACACACAATTTGGTTTCAGATCTTAGTAAAAAGATGAGACAGTGATATTGGGGGCTCAATTTCAACATTAGACTCCGTAGACAGCATAATTACATACGACCAAATAATTATATTATGGTGGAAAAAGCTAGACAGTATCTCACCTATTTCCCTCCTTAAGGGCATATCATTTACAAGTCACCTACTGACATGACTTTAATTAGGCATGGCACATTGGTACCTACGCATTTAAATTTGTAATGTGATTTTACGTAACTGCAAGTCATTTTTTACATGCTGCGCCTAAGATATGCGCTTGAATGTTACGTAATTAGTAGCTTGGCTGAAATTTTTCTTGTAGGCATAATTTGAGGGTGTAGCTCACCTCTAGAACACCGCTGCCACACAGCAACCGTACGGCTCCGCTTCCCAACTCAAATCTTTCTGACTTATACACTGTCCATGTGGTTATAAGTTCCTATCTGGGTTGTTTTAAGTAGTAGCGATGCTTAACAGGTGAGCTACAACTTTTTTAATGTGTGGGAACAATTCTCGATTCTCCAAATTTGCCACATTTTAAAAAACTGAAAGATTTTTTCAAACCACTTTCTAACCGTCACTGGGCTCCAAAAAGCAACAATCTGAGAGAAATGACTCTGAACTCAAATCGTTTTTAAAAATGAAAACCCCTGACCTTGGAAAATCAAGAGGTAGGTAGAGATGCGAAGTTGCTCTTTTTGGCTACGATGGTTAGCAGAATGAGCGATTTCGCATCTGTGCCTACCCTATACAAAATAAAACTTTTACAGAGGCGTTAAAAATGAGCTTATGATATGTATCACAAACTGCAAAATCGATTTTATAAAAGATATTTTTATATAAGAATAGGTGGTGGCGCTGATTTGGGTCGGGTATACGCCTCAACACCAATATTCAAATGACACCCATTAGGACATCATGACATACTCTACTTTAAAACTAGGTAACACAATACCTAATCATTATTTCTTTCGAAGCTAAGCTAGGGGTTTATGGGTCGTCAATCGATACCATTAAAAATGCATGCACTATTGATCGAAAGGTTCGATAACATAGTGATGTGACACGCGAGGATCGCAGTTTTGACACATTTACATAGAAAACTGTTTTGTAATGTCTGTTGGGCACGTTTGTGGTCTAACCTCGATTCTAGGATAGGTGAAAGAAGATTGAAAGCTACGAATCGCTTGATAAAATTGTGTACACGAAAATCGCCTTATAAAACGTGTCTAAATTTCCGTTTCTCTATAAAAATACGTATGTTTCTACTTTTACAGAATGCCCGCGGCTTCTTCAAGGAGGAAAACTGGAATTATTTTTTTAAAGTCCATTTTTCCCCCTTAGGGGGGATTTCAGGGGGGAAAACTGGAAGAACCCCTTCTAAGGGATACCGTCTACCTCCCCGCCAAAAAACACTAAGATGCGTTAAGCCGCTTAGGCATGTTTAGGTTACACCGGTCGCTTAAGCGCCCCACTACACAGCCGCAATTTTAGAGCGCTTCTTGTATCCTTGCTACTTTTTACCCCGGCATAGTGCCTGTGAGTGAAGCCGCGGGCTAAGCTAGTCACTCTTTAATATTTTTTAAATATTATAAAAGCTTTATTGCAGGAAAGATTAGTCTAACGTAGGTGCAAGAAGTTCTTAAAGACTAACTATCGTATCCTGCAATTGGCGGTCCTATCTCTTGCAGAGATTTCTTCCAGACGACCATAATTAAAGGAACCCTATTTCCTATATCTTAGGCTACCTATGAGCTAGCTAGTTGGTTGTAGCTAGCTGTAATAATATTGAGCTGGGTCGTAAAATTTTGTGGATTATTAATGTCAATTAATGGCTTTCACGAAGACACGGACGGATACTCGTATAATAACAAAGTTTTTGATGGAAATATCATTAACCTTCGAAGGGTGACGTCTTTTTGGGGGTGTCCTTTTTCATCATCATTAAGTCAACCTGATATCACCTTCGTAGGTAGGTATTATGCTTCTGTCCACCTCTGTTCTGTTATTTCAAGACACTTTATTTTTGGTGTTGTTACATAAAGGTTAAATTGAATAAATTCGTAATTAATGCTGGTTTCACACACCATCATTTAGCTGCAAAGTAAATAATTTCTTTAATACTTTTGTTGTTTTGTAAAAGCGTTTAAAGGTTATTTCTATCCCATGGGAAGTGATTTATTTTTAAAAGTGCGTTCTAGATCTAGGTACATCCTTAGAAGAAGAAGACTTAGAATGATAGTTGACACAAACGAGGTGAATCTAAAAAAATGCGACGGATCGTCGCAATTTTCATTTTGAGCCGTTAGTACAATACTTCAAATGAGACGGAAAGCAGCTCTCACATAAAAATATAAAAATGATGTGTTGTGCGGTGCAAGGATGTTTAAACATCAGTAACCGGAAAAATAATACCGTAAATTTCTCATTCCACCGGTAAGTACTAATATTCCGTTTGTAATTTTGCCTAAAACAGTCATCAAAACTCATAAATAAATTTAAAAATTTCGTCCACCATTTTCGTGAAAATGTTGCTATGCACTGGGAAAAAAATACCCAGGTTTTGTTACTTAGTACTTAGGTATATAAAAATAGTAGAGGAGAGGATGGAATTCCTTCAAGTTTTTATTAGAACTAGTATTTACAATTGAAACAATTGAGCTAACTGCAGACTGTTGCAAACAATCTAGAGGCAGCTCAACTTATCGATATCAATACCAGTCGTCGCGTCCCCGCTACGCTGGCTGCATTGCCCCGCTGTATGGCAATTCTGGTGCGCTGCGCCAAATACTCACCAGCTCTCGGGTCCCGCGCCGCTGCTTCGACCAGACGCTCAGATATTTTTAAAATTCCGGAAAACCTCGATACCGCACGGACCTAGACCTTTCTCGGCTCCAAGGGGAGCAAATGCAATAAACTCAAATTTAAAATTGCAATCCATCCCATCACCTTATCTGTAGCAAGCAATACTTGCACGTGCACATGTTCTTTTTTAGGGTTCCGTAGTCAACAAGGAACCCTTATAGTTCACCACGTTCGTCGATCCGTCCGCAGCTTAGTCCAGAGACCATTAGTAGGTACTAGAATGGTGTAATTTGTCTAAGTTGGGCATTATTATTTGTGAAAAAAATGCTAGTATAGGTGGTGTGATTTTAAAAGGAAAACTACACAGCTTTAGTATGCTTTACTAGTTGAGTAGGTACCTAATAGTCATCCTAATCAACTTAAAAACTGTACTTTGGTAGGTATGTGTAAAACAGGTAAATAAATTGGTTCAGATAGGCCATGAACCGTGCAACTGTTCTACTTACACTGCACGTGGCCGAACACGCACTTGACCGTCTATTTTAAATTATTGTCCCGAAAATGATCGGAGCCGATCATATTTTGCAGACTTGGAGTAAAACCTTTTTGTCGTTTCACCTAGGTAGAATGATAGTAAACTATACCGGTTGATATTTCGTAAAATTAAAAAAAAAACAAGACGTTGGAAGTGGATTTTCATAGATTTTTTCTATATGACAATAAACTATTGACACCTTCAGTAAATTGAATTAATGTAATATCAAAAATAAAAAGGTAGGTGATAAAAATAATATTACCGTTTTGCACAAAAACAAAACGGATATTATGTGAGTGGAGAAACGGACAGCATGGTTTGAAGAATTGCAATTTGAAATATGGATGTATTTATGTGCTTTTATCGTCTTTTTGTAGTCATGCTGTGTGTTTTTCCGTCAAAGTCATAGCAGCAAGTCCCTGTCATTGTGACATCTGCAGTAACTGTCAATGTCAACTCATAGTGTCATCAACACCAGCAAGTACCTTGCTGATGCTGTCCGTTTCTCCACTCACATAATATCCGTTTTGTTTTTGTGCAAAACGGTAATATTATATGTGTTTCGAAACGGACAGCATGGTTTGAAGACCTGTTTGTTATCTGCTGGTGAAAGACGGACAAACGCTATGTGAAAATAAAATGTATGACATGTAACTAAGTAGGTACTAACATGTAATACATAAATAACAGTCAAACAAGTCAAAGATCTTAGGACATAACTTCTAAGACTTTAAAGTTGTGTAAAACAAAATATTGAGTGTTTATCAAATCTAATTGATCAGAAATCAACGATACTTAGCATCACACAAAGTGCCCCTGAAGCACATATAGGTACACATGGATCTGGATAGTGGCAGCCGGCGACGCCGTTCTGCAGTTGTATTGTGCGCCGTCATGCAGGTCACTTCGTTGGGGCTTAGGTCTGGATAGTGGCAGCCGGTGACGCCGCAGTTCTGTCGCTGTACAGCAGATCGCTTCGTGGGGCCGGACAATGTTTAAAACTGTCATAAACTGGGTAAAAGGCAGTGATCTAAGTATGAAAATATTGTATGTGTAGGTAATATAGGTATTTCATTATTTAAATGAGTAAAGTTCTGGTTTCTATTTGAAACTTTACTATGAACCATTTAGATTCATCAATTTATTAAATAGGATTATGGTATTCATAAAATCTTGCTGATCAGAAATTACTGCTCTAAAATGCAAGGTCTAATATTTCAATGAGTGGAGTTCTGCTTAGTAGAATATTTTCAGTTTGAATGTGATAGTTTTAATTTTATTTAATTCAGGATTTATTTGTTGATCACATGCTTGGTAATGTGCTCATTTTTAGAATTAATAAATTTAATTGATCTTGCTATTATGAGATCTGGGATTCACATGAACATAGGTACCTACTTCTTATGTATATCCTTAATTAACTGTCCATAATTGAATTTAGTTCAAATAGGACTTTTAACATTACAAATATAAAATAAAATATGTTATGGTATGGATAACTTATTTACAAGGGGTTATTTCGCTATAACCCTTGCTGTGTAATTATAGGTATTTGTATGTAATATAAAGATGGTAGTTAATGATATCTACATATAGCTTGTTAGTTCTCTGAACTGAACAACATAAGTACTTGAATCAGGTCCAGTTGCAGAAAACACCAAAACAGGTGTCTGCTTGGGTATGTTATTGTTTTCATGAAAAATACTTGGTTATGAATCCACTGACACCATAACTCCATGGTGTTCCCGCTAGACGATATATATTTAATTGCGGAGAACCCTGTCATATCCGACGGTAAAGGGTAATGGTACCTTGGTTGGTGATAATGATGGACAATCTGATACAGGACAGTGGGTGACGTGCCTAGTCTTACCACTCGTCTACTTCACCGTACCGTTTCTCCCCCCCCCCCACTTTTTTACCAAAAGTTCCAGTGTCTCCATCTGAGGAGGGACTTCACTGGGGAGAGAACATTAAAGGAGCTCAGACAGAACCTCAATACAAGATTTAAAATGTATAAGCCAGAAGCATTATCATATTTATCATAGATTGTGTGCTATCTTCTCAGGCTCGAATATATTGGCAAAATGTCAGGCACTTTGTTGGGGCGTCCATCGCCTAGTATGTATGCCCCATCATCCGGATACAGTCTCCGAGGGCGACGTGTATATTCAGACAAAACTGATCACACTTCGACTGAAGGTGTTATAAAAGTCGACCTGACCTTGTTATAGCGAGGTATCGCTTTTAAGACCAAGTGCCAACAGGGCCTATAGCCAGCTGTGGACTAATATAGGCTGATGATGATCGAGCCATTCGAGCCATTGAAGGCGCAGCGAAAAATGCCATCCGTACCTCCTCAGTACTGGAGTTAACATTGTCATTTCCCCTCTGCTAGTTTGCCTCCGAGGCCAAAGGTATTAAGAGCCATTCGCGCCTTTGAAGGCTAAACGAAAAATCGCATCCGTATCTCCTCCGCACTGGAGTTAATATTGTTAGTGTCCATCTGCTAGTTTAACCTATCAGGTTTAGCAACGAGGCACCAGAGTCGCCACCTCTGCGGGTCACACCGCAGAGTCTAGGCCATGGATGGGGTAACACTCATACTCATAAATTTATTCGCCATAGGAGCACAAGGCACACTTGGTTAATATGAGAAGAAATATAATAATGAGAAGTATTGTACTATTTTACTGTAATAGCCTTCATTTCATGTCTATAATGCCACGCCCCATGTTCCGGATACAGCTTCCGCAGCCGGGGGCAATAAGTACCGTTCCGATACTCTGTTCAGATTATTTGGCTGGCAGACGGCCATGCCGTTATACCTCCCCGAGAGGCATGCTGCCGTAGTAGTGTCCTGAATCGTCGTCAAGACAGCTCCAGTAACATCATCGCCTAGCCCAAGTAAGCATGCGATGGCCCCTAATTTAGGATATAGCCTCCGAGGCCAGGGGCAATAAGTACCATACCGGTATTATGTTGATTATTTGACTGTTAGTTGGCCAAACTATAACATAACTCTCTCATGAACATCACCATTATTAGTTCCAGTTACATTGTTTCTGACGACAGGATAAAGTTTCCCTTATTTTATACATAAAATAATAAGTTTCGTTTACCGGTATGAAATGGTATAGTCCCACATATTGGCTTGAGTGTCAGATATTTGATAGGGTCACTGCCCACCTGACTGGAACCTCTCGTTCAAATGAGTGCATCCGATGCATCTCGTCAAAATGTGGATCACATCCGAGTGAAACCAACTGTGAAGGTTTGGTTATCTATGAGGTTTCAAAGTATTTATTGTAAACCAAATAATTATGTAATGATCCTCTGCTACTTAATTAACAAAGCTAAGAAAAAACTGAGCTCTTGTGACTTACACACTCTTGAATATTGTAATAAAAATTTAATATACCAGATTCTGATGGTGTGTTGGTGTGCACTAACCTTCACCTGAAGTGAGTTGCACTAACTCAAACAAAATAGCAGTAGGAAATTGTCTTTAATTTAAAGGAATGCCATTGCCCTGCTGTTGGACATCCTAGGCTAATAATAGTAATCTGTTTGTCTTGATCATTTTTAGTTTGTTGCAGAGAATTTAATTTTGATTATTTCAGACTTTGGGTCTAAATGATTTTCAGAATAATGCGGGGTCAATAAAAGAAATAATTTTAGGTACTTACTATTAAATAAAGTTGTTCTATAAAAGCCATAGGTAACAACTGTGGAAATAACCTATGATTCTGGGAATGTGAAACTAGGTTCAATATGACATGTGATGTTCATTCCAACTGGTGTCATCAGATCTTGGAAGTAAATCATGTTTTAGATAGGTACTTCAAAATGTCGGAGATCACCATGACAATGATCTAGAGTATATTCAGTTTCAATACAATGAAAGTAACATAATGAGAGACTACAAAGTATTTTTATGTTTGGCACCTTACTCCGAGTAAGTGTTAAACATACCTGCAGGTAATTTTATTTACAAGCTGTAATGTGAAAGGTCAATTTGCAGAACCTTTTAACTTATTAGTTATAAGGTTAGGTTAAGGTAGGTACTGTTCTTTAAATAATTTAAGCAAAAGAAAGCTATAATTATATACCTACTTTGGGCATTTTCTTATTATTATATTTAACTTCCAATACAATATAGATTAGTTAGTCAAAAATCAGCTCTTGTTCTGATATACTCTCTGTACTCTGTCTGCCAGTAACAATGAAATAAGTACCTAGCTAAATTCTGATTGTTCAAAATAAAGTGGTGATTCTGCCCCGAACAGTACAAACCGAACCTGGGAACTTATTATTATGATTATTATTATTGTGCTAAGGTTTAAATCTTCTCTGTGAAAAAACCGGTAAAAAACAAAGCACATGGGCCTAAGGCAAGTGCACTTCAGGTGCTAGGTAGTTCATTTTGCAGGATTTTTCTGACAATCCTACAAGTGTTTAGTATGACAGCTTTTTGCATTAATGTGTCAACTTTTTATTTACCAAACCAGGTAGGTAGGTACTACCAGGTAGCCTACGAAGATTTCGATCTGTTATTTATGTAGGCATTTGCCCTGCCCTGCCAAACTTTGGTGTCAATGATGTTTTTATTTCAAACAATTAGTTCATACCTATTACATGCACATAACTCTGTTTATAATAGTAGTTTACTAATTCATCATCTTTTCATCAAAAGTATGTTTGTAACACTCAATTAGAGATTGCAAAATGATTTAACATGATCTAGGGTGCTAAAAGGTGGCACCGCACCTTCCGTCTATAGGTTATGTACTTCAACCTGGGTTATTATCGCAATAACTTGATAAGACAAGCTGTACTAAAGGATCACACTCGTGTGTGTACCGCCGGCCTGATGGTACCGGCGACATAACTATACAAAGTATTACCATCCGATGGGAACTTTGTGCCAGGCTCGTTATTATGAGTTTTCCACGCTTACCTCATAGTCAGTGGTCGGGATTATAACTCGGAGAGATGGGCACGAATTTTGCACAAAGTAAATGATTGTACTTCACCGTAAACATCGTTTTTTCACCAAAAAAACCATAAAAACACAAAATTTTCTGCATACACCGCTGAAAATTTCAAACGCTATGAGTTGACATTGACAGTTACTGCAGATGTCACAATGACAGGGACTTGCTGCTATGACTTTGACGGAAAAACACACAGCATGACTACAAAAAGACGATAAAAGCACATAAATACATCCATATTTCAAATTGCAATTCTTCAAACCATGCTGTCCGTTTCGAAACACATATAATGAAGTATTTTCTTAATTGGAACTTTGCTTCAGTTACCCAATTTTTTAGGGAAAATGCTATTCACCTGCAACATTCAATCATACGCATGTGTGAGTGAAGGCACTGTATTTACGTGCTGTCAAAACACACATAGATCGGTTTTTGGTTACACAAATTGTCAAATTGTTGAATGACACTATCCCTCTGCTGAGACAGCAGCGAGTTTTTACTCTATGGGTACATCTATGCAAAATTTTAGCAGATCCGTTCAGTAGTTTTGCCGTGAAGAAGTAGCAAACATACCTACGTCCATCCATCCATCCAAACTTTCGCTGTTTGCAAAGTTTGTGAAATGTGAAATTTTGTAACTTACCTATAGGTACATATAACTTAATAGGCTACTTTTTAGGGTTTCGCTTCAGGTTTCGGATTTATAGAAGGGTTTGTATAATTTACACGTCACGTCCAACGAGAAACCAAAACATAGATAGAAAGTCCGTCTATGCAATGTTGTCTATTTTTGTCAAAATTGTAATTGAATTTGTGATGTTGCCATGGTTGTCATATCTGCTTTGTAAAATATGGAAATTAAACAGAACGTAAACTTCAAAAATAATATGACACTGGCAGAGTCGTAGCGAAAAGCAAGCGGTGCCATATAAATAAGAAGTTGAAGTTGAAACAGAATGTTTTTCTCCAGCAAAGAAACGAAATACCTAATTCACATAATACCTACTAAAGGTACATTCTATGGATAACTAGCTGACCTGGCGAACTTAAACCTTTCCTCTAAAATGATCCGCCATTTATTGAATTCATTTGTTACAAAAAATGTGATAAATGAAGAACCGCTCGACCGATTTTGTGCAAACTTCACATAAACCATCTAGCAGCACTAGGAGCACTGATGCAAAAACGTAGCATCCATCTGGGCAAGCACCTGCTTAGTCCAGACCAGACGAGCTAAAAGACTCCACCCCGAAGAAAATCCTACAGTTCCTAGCAGCTGCAAGGGTTAGCGGCGAACTGTGAACGCCGCTGCTTCGGGGCTGAACACACAAAGTGGCGATCACAATAGGCCTATCATGGCCGCAGCGATACGAAAGCCACCAAAAGCAAATAAAAAAAAAAACCATCTACTAAATAGTCGGAACAAAGCCTAAACATTTGTTTTGGATAGGTGAGCCCGTTCTTGAGCTATAAAATTACAACAAAAAGTGGCAATGATTTTTATATATATTGATATAATATTTAATACTTTATGTGTAGAAAGTCACGGATGTATTCGTTTTTTCTATGCAAATGTTTTTTTCCGTTCACTTTTTGTGTCCTTTAGTAAGGTAGGTACCCTACCTACCACGCTAACGAAGTTGCAGGTGACAGCTAGTAATACATACATTTTACAGTGACAGTAAAACAGTACCTAGCCTCGCGCAATAGGCAAACTTGTCGCAACCTAACCACTCATTGATTGACGCCTTGCTTCAAGCGAGTGACCCGCGCGCAGCAGCCGCGTTGACCGCTAGCTTGAAGCAAGTTGTACGATCGCACCGCGCGGCGTGGACAGCGTGCGGTCAACACGATTTGAGGCGGAGGCGTGGCGTTGCTGTGCAGCCTATGTATGCGAGGACCTTTATGTTTAGGAGCGGAAGTCGTTCGGCTGTGATGATGACGATGATAATTTTTTTATTCCACATTTTAGGCACCTATATAGGTACTCTATCTACTAGTGGCAAGAAGACTTCTTAAAAATGTCTCTACGATTCTAAATATTTCTACGATCATTTATAGAGTAGTTTTGTAATTTAGTCGATAGGCTTCTAGGCCAGTCTGAAGCAATACATAAAACTGTCACTGATTTAAGGCTCCCACCATTTACGGACAAATATTCGGAAATCGGCTTTACTTAAGGCGAGGATTCCCGGATTTCGGGGTTTTTAACTGTCCGTACCTCAATAACTATAAGGCCTATAGTTTTGAAATTCATACATAATTATAGTTGAGGATATTTTCTAGTGCATCACTAGACAAAAACACGATTGGTGATATTTCACCCGATCGAAAAAAATATCAAAGTTACCTCTAAATGAAACTTTTAATGATCAGTGTGAATAGAAAAATGAATAAAATGACACAAAATGTTTACCAAAACATTGCAAACGTTATTACGCAGTGCATCACTAGAAAATATTTTTATATGCCATACAAATATTTTTCAAAACACCTAAATACCTACAAAATCGTGCTCGGCTGCCTGCGCACCGTCTTGTTCACTTACTCGCAATCATCGCATCTCGGGAATCCTCGCCTTAATTCTAAGCCAGACGTTGATGTATGGATCTTTATAAGCTAGGAAGAAGAATCTTATAGATAAAACAGTTTAACGAATCTTTTACAGAAGCAAGTACTTATTAGGTGCATTATTTACAACTAGTATTATTTATTTCACTTCAAGTGTTGATGATGAAATAAAATGCAAAGGCAAATGAACGACTACAGATTTGAAACAGTGACAACCCCATCTGAATGTTTTCCAGCGAACTAAAATCAGTAAGGCCCGAGCTCGCTTGGCAAGTAGCACTTTGGTTTAGTTTCCAACACGAACATTGGTTTCAAGCATGTTTCAAGCTTTGCACAGTTATTTTTTTATACGCTAGATGTCGCCCAAAAAGCTTTCTTAAAAAGCACTGCGCTTTTTTCATTGAAAGTCCCTAAACCTAAACCGTGCTTGATTTGAAATGACATCCCATTGACTGCCACTCATCTCCCACCGCGAAACATCCGCGCCATTTATTGAGTGCAAATTTAAATAGGGTTTTTTTTTGAAAACGCATGATTGTACAACGGCTCTATTTCTTTATTAAAAATAGCATCTTACGTGGGAATCACTTAGGGGCTAATACATTTTATTTTACATTTAAGGGACGACAAAATTTTGCACCTTTTTTGTTACTCAACTAAACAATTATATGAACACAATAAATTTTAATGGGCTAGTAATAAATGCTTTAAAACCAAAGTCCAAACGCCTACCATAGATATCTAGCATTGCACCCATTGCACAAGGTGGCTATGTGTTCCGGGTTCGACTCCGTGACCACGTGTCAGAGCCTGTTGCAATTATTGACATTTTGCATTGTGCGGCCCTTTGGATTTTGAAATGGTTTACTTTGTTAATAGGCATTGCTTAGTACAATCGAAATGAACACCGCGATAATGTCGCCTGTTAAGTTGGCGATAAAATCGCCCGTTGAGGTGATTCCTTGCAAAAAGAAAATGTGACATATAATTTTATTGCTACCCTCATGTTTTCATCATCATCATCATCATCATCATCAACCTATGTTAGTCTACTGCTAAACATAGGCCTCCCCGAATGAGCGCCATAGTGCCCTGTCTCCAGCTTGCCGCATCCAACATCTGCCTGCAGTCTTTTGCAGATCGTCATCCCACCCGGCCGGAAGGCGTCCTACACTACGTTTGCCGAGTTGTGATCTCCACCCAAGAACACGTTTACCCTAGCGGTAGTCGGTTCTTCGCGAGATATGACCGGCCCACTGCCACTTCAATCTGCTAATTTTTAAAACTATGTCGATAACTTTGGTTCTCTGTCGGATGTATTCGTTACGAATGCTATCCTTTAGAGCATGCATCTTCAACTTTTTTTTGTGCAAGGGCCAATAATCCATTTTTCATCGCCCGAAGGGCCGCAACCTGCAATTCTCTATTTAATTTTACTATCTACCCTAAAAAAGGAATATAAAACAAGCAAGTTTACAATTTTCAATAGGTAGTCTTTATGGGTTTATTTATTATTAAAATTATTTATTTATTAAAAACCTTACAAAATAAGTAGGTACAGGAACTTGAATCAATGCGATGTTTGACACTGTTTATTTATGACGAGTGTATCGATGTCAGGCTTTATTTTTGAAGTTGCAACCCGTAGACTACCTTCCAGATGTGCGTCTGTAATTCTTGTCCTTGTCAAGTCTAAACTTGTCATTTTTCATGCGAGAAAACAGTTGCTCGCACACTGTGCTCCCAAACAATGATATAATTTTTTGGGCATGTTTTCGTATCTCTGGAAATGAATTTTTATCAATATTTTGAATAAAAATCCAGAAAACCCGTGTTGAATTTGTGTTTCCAGCTCGGTACTGCACTGCAATTCGATAACTTCCATCTGAAAATTTCCTGGCATGTCATCAACGGATACATTGAATGGTCGCGCAAAGAGGTTGATCAAGTTTTCGTTCTTTCTGAAGTCGGCAAACCTTGATGCGAACTCTGTTTTGAGCGATACTAATGCCGTGACATATTTGTCCACATTTACATTACACATACGCAACTCTTCAGGTTAGGAAAGTGCAAAGTAAACTCTTTTTTCAACCACAGATTTTTCCACAAATCCAGTTTTATTATTTTTACCCGTTATTAGAGAAAACGCGAAAAAGGGAACCGTGAATAAGGAGTTATTACTGTAAATAAAATATTATAATTTGCTATGGCCTCCGAGGGCCGCAAGGAAAGACCCGGCGGGCCGCGGGTTGAAGACATTTGCTTTAGAGAGACTCCGAGAAGCACACTGATTGAAAAATTTAGTTTTCAAGCATTACGGTATGGATGACGAGAAGACTCGACGTAATTTCCCAAACGCTGCCCTGCCTAGCTGGATCCTCCACTTGGTCTCCTTCTCAAAATTATTTTTACCTAATACTATTATTTTTACCTTTACCATGTTTTCAGACTTCCGTGAATTCCGTGCTATCTAGAGTAGCCCAGCTTTTTTAGGGTCCTGTCTGAGTCATTTAAAGCCCCCTTACATAGCCTCCTATGACATCACCCTAAGAATTCAAGACACGTCCTTTTTCCTATAGAAAGCTGTCGGGCCCACATATGGAACATGGTGTGTGACATAACACACCTCGTTCCTAGGAAGGTACGCTTGACCGGATGTTAGGTAACGATACAGCCTGATTATCGATGTTTATAGCTATAGTATGCCCGGGTAGATCTGGATTAGTAGGTTTGTGTAGGCTTGTAGAAAATCCTGTATATAGGTTCATTTCAACGGACGCGTACCTTCTTGGCGGTAGGTTTACTTGACACTCGCCTGTGGAGTTGATGTTTCAGTAAACTATGTGAATGGTTTTGTCAAATATTTGTCTTGTGTTCGCCGAAAAAGGAACAGGGAAACGATTACGACGTTATATTCCATTGGGAAACGAGTAGTAGGATTCGACCCAAAAATAGTTTTATAAAACCTTTGCGATGTTTTGAACATTGTACCAAGGGATAATTTTAAACATTTCCTGAAGAATTCAGTGGTTTTTATGAACTTACTAGTTTATGCCCGCGGCTTCGCACGCGTTGTTTCTACATAAAGGCGTAAAGGTGATTTTGTAAAGATTTGTGGGATAAAAAGTAGCCTATGTTTGACTCCAGGCTTAGAGCTACATCGATGCAAAATTTTAGCTCAATCTATTCAGTAGTTTTGGCGTGAAGACGTAAGAAACATCCATCCATCTATCCATCCATGCAAACTTTCGCATTTATAATATTATTAATGTGATTGTGATAGTGTGATTTCGGTTTTGCTTGTAAAATCGTTTTATTCGGGAGTAGGTACACAAAATAAGAAAATAAAATAAACGTTATAATCTTCGATACATTTTATTACAAAAGTACGTACAAATTAGTCGACTGCGGTCGAAATAAACCTTATTCAATGATAACTAAAGCATAAAGTCAAACTATATACAACATAATACAGGTACACACACACGCTTGAAGTTTCCACAAAGGGAGAGATCAAGTGAATTACATTATTTTCCAGAGATTCTGATTGTAAGTGATAAATATAATAGAGCACAGTGAAATTAAGGGTAAACCGAAGTTCAACTTCTTGCCTGATGGCTCTGAATCTCCTCCTCCTCAACAGCCTGTATTGGTCCACGACTGGACGCAGGCCTCCCCCTGATAAGCGCCTTATTGGCTGTGCGTCTGGGTTGACGCAATTCTGCCACACCGAAGTTATTTTGAAGGATCATTTTGTATCATGAAAACATAATGATATTACTTATTTTCATTTTTGACATAACCAGCCTTTACCAGGCTACCGCTAGACAAAGGCCTAAAGGGCTAATGCCTTATTGGTTCTCATCATAAGCTTAATGCTTTTATTGTGTCTATCCAAAACAAGTAGCTTCCGTACGGATCCTCCAATACAGATTTGTTCATAAGTCATAACAAATTCTGAATGGCTTATTCTTGGATGAAGAGACTCTCTCTAGCCAAAAACAACGGAAAGTTGCATATTGTGTAAATTGCTATTGACAAAACGAATGGCAGTAAAGCAGTACCATAGTGGTCTAATCTGTGTAATTGCAAAAAAATGCAGAGCATTTAAAATAATTTTGTTCTCTGCTAAAGTTTAAAACACGATGGGATGTGTAAAACTAGATCTGAACAAACTGGTTAATTTTTCACAAAGGTTGATTAGAGCTTGGTAGTGGATAGATGAGATAAAAGCCAGTAAGTTGCTTATCAGGGGGAGGCCTGCGTCCAGCAGTGGACCAATAGAGTCTGTTGAGGTGAGTGGATAGAAAATACCTTGCTCAAGTATTATTGCGCACACGCTTTTCAGTCTTTGTTGAGACTGGCCGCTGTGGCTGAACATTCGGCTACGAAGGCACCATCAAGTTTTATTTAACAAAATTATCACTTACAACCACAGCTGCCTACAACAATTAAAGCCATCTATGTTTTTCATCTCCCTTCCATACAATTGCTTCTAATAATTGCACTCAATTCCCAAATACTGCAAAACTCTAGATTTAAGAATGAATTGATAAAGCCTTGGCGCAAATTTATAAACTCATTCAAAAATCCAGTTCTCCCCAAAACGATCCCTTAAAACTATTATAGCTAAATCACACAGATCCTTTGACTACACGCAATTTTCACATAAAATGCCTCACATACTCTTTGTAACTTATTTGTGTAGATTACAGTGCTCTGTCTATCCTCAAAAACCAACATTACATAAATATTTCCGATTATTCTTTCATTTGAACAACCTTGACCCAAACTCCTAATCCACATTCTTTAGGTACAACTTATCAGACGTGACTGCCTTTTGGGGTGGATATATACCAGTAAGTTAATCGACACACCATACATAAGTTCTGCTGTATGTTGAAATCAATTATGCCCTCCACATAGCACTTCTTGAGTCATCCCATAAAGTCTCCCACAATCGGAGCAACGCTACATCATTTATGGCCACAAAACAGCTTCTTCTAGAATCACCCCATAGGGAATCCCATCATCCCAATCTATACATCATCATCTCTAAATGACAATTCAAAACTCACGGTAGCCATGATATGACACGTCAAGACCCACTGCGGGGTTGTTACGCCGGAAAAATTAGCGACTGTGTGAAATAACACTTTTAGAATCACCCCATGAAGTTCCCTATATCATAATTCCGAGCACCATAACCCACCAAACAGTTCCACCTACATCTACCAGCCGTGTTTCCCGTGGAAGCCATGGGAGAGACCATATGAGAGGTGCGCGTGCGGCGCGTAGACTGACTTCACAATAGGCACGGGAGCGGGTACTGGCACGGCGTAGGGCTTGGGCACGGCCACGGGGTATGGAGCAGGTACTGGCACTCCGACCTGGAAGTTAAGACGCTTGGTGAGACAAGCTGGCATTGTCAGCAAGAAGTAAAGGTTTTTGTTAGCCTGTTCGAAAACAATCAGTCTGCAAAACGAACTGCAAAACAATCAGGTGCAGAAAAAAATGTCATGATGCTAGAGCAGCCCCGTAGCTTATTAGAATATCATAGATTCTTGGTTCATCATCATTTCATAAAAAACTATAAAGGTAACGTGTCGGATATCTTGGCTCGTCTAAACTGCATTTGAAAGGGGTTATTTAAAAACAAATTGTGTGGTGCATAACCCCAGAATTTAATCTGGCTTAAATACTAGAGTGCCGCTGCCTTGGCTACCGATATTACGAGTATGATCTATGTGGCGTGCATCTTCTGTTGGGTATAGTATAGCCCGAAAATTCACCTGTTTGACAATCGGTACAGGAACGGCATGTGGCACTGGGTAGGGCACTGGACGGTCGACTGGCACAGCAACATGCTTCTCAACCGCCACGGGGTAGGGCCTTGGTACTGGTACAGCGTAGGGACGGTCTACCGGTACTGGGACTGCAACCTGTGAAGGAATTTAACTGTGCTGAATGGTTATTCACGGCGGTTGGCTAACCCTCTTAAAGTTTTAGCGAAATCTCGGGAATGAAAGTAACAAGGCGCTTCTAATTCAGTCCTTGTACGGTCCACTCACACTCGTCTATACTAACTTTAACTCCGTGATTCTGAAACTCATGTTCACGTGTTAAATGAATCTTTAAGTGACCTTTCTATGTAAATATCCATGTGACCACCTGTTAATTTAAAGGTTCTACATGATTCTAACACCCATTGCTGAGTAAAGACATCACTTTATCATACAACCCCTAGCAGTCTTGGGCTAAAAACCCTTAGAAGACCTAATTATAGTGATTTCAGACTGCAGTAGCCCTCATCATGTTTGGGATACCTTTATAGCCTGCTAAAAAATCACGCAAGGAATAGTATAACATACCCTCACGGGAACCGGAACCGGCCGGTCCACCGGCACAGGGTAAGGAGCGGGCACTGGAACGCCGACATGCTTCGTCACCGTCGTATGCACATCTGCACCAATGATAGCTCCCGACAGGCCATAACCAGGCCCAATCCCTGGGCCAGCATAGCCGACGCCTGGGCCAGCATAGCCAACGCCTGGGCCAGCGTAGCCAATCGCAGGGCCTGCTGAGATCGCGCCTAGTCCGCCGAGATGTCCGCTAAGATGTCCACCAATAGCGTGGCCGAGGCCATAGCCGTGGCCTATCAGAGGTGCGCTTAGACCGTAGTGACCAATACCACTTCGCTTCTCGATGACTTTGCCCGGTTCGGCTAGAACTGATGCAATCACGAAGAGTATTGCGATCTGGAAGATGGAAAGGGTAAAATTAACACCTTCATGGCCCAAGACGCAGACGAGCCTCTCGACCCTCGTGTGACGGCCGAGGCTGTGCAGTGAATGCGATACATTAACTAGTATAATGCTATGACACCATTAATTAAGTAACACGATAGCTTTGTGCCGTGAATTCACGATATATATTATTATATGATTATTATATTAATATCGAAAGCTATAACAATGTTTGCATTTTCGAAAGTTATTGTTTGTTTACAGAATTTGGAGCATTGACTCGCATACATCATGCATCGATAGATTTCGCCGTTATTATGACATCACGTCATTGATTATGCCCGGGGTGATTTAAAACGAAATTTCTGACGTGATGAGCTTAACAACGAGGTTCTTGATCCTGACTGAGCATGGTCAGACGAAATTTTATGGTCATTTTGATTGTGAGGTACCTATAGGTGGTAAGTATGCCGTAACAAATGCCAAGTGAACCAAAAAACTCTTGAAAGTACGATTTTTTTTTCAAATTATTTTCTGTACTTGGTTTTTATTGTGTATAGAAAGATTATTTTTAATTCGGCGATTGTTTGGTTTGGCATAAAGATGTTTGAAAAAGTTTTTATGTTAGATTAGATCAGCTTAATTTTTTCATCGTTTCATCGTTATTCTAATTTATCTCGAATTTTAAATGTAAGCAGTGATTTAAATTGTGTCGGTAGCAGCACCTAGTTTTAGATTCTAGTTGATATTAATGGCATTCAACGCACGGTAGCACGAGGCGCTTTGGGGTCTATACCTCATTTACCTTGTTTGTGTGCCCTATCCCAACTAGCAAACATAATTATATCTCAGAGCAGCCCATAGAACGTTTATCGAAAACTATTTAGTGTTAGTGAACAGTACTATAAATAGCTAAAGAGCGTGTACCCAACTAGGTTTTGGCGCAGATAGGTACATCACTTTTCAGTGTTATAGTATTTCTATAGCGGCTGCAGGCATGATATTATTGACCTATAAAATTGACATGACAGCAGGTAACGCAGATAATCAAATGGTGATGTAATAGTCACTAAGACGCTGTTTATGTACTTTTTCGAACTATAGTGGTTATCGGGGTTCCTTCACATCACAGTTCTGTCGTGTTATTTTTTTAGGACAAAACAAATGAAATAGCAACATAACATAAAATATTGACAACTCGTGGGAAGTAATTTTTATTGCATCCATATAACTAAATGCTTGATGTGGGTGGGTATCCAGTGTTTTTTTCTGCAACACAATCTTATTAATTAACTTGGGTGGGTTTAGCAAGAGAATTTTAAAGCCCCTCGAGTAATTGATTTTTTATTATTTTAATAAGAAAATTAAAACCCCTGTCCTATAAGTTACCACTATAGGACAAAGAGTGAAGCCGTGGCGACTTTTGGCGCTCTATAGTACCCTTGTCAAAGTAACGTCAGTGCAATTAGGTATGTGCCAGTTGAAGATAAAAATTATGTGAAACGCCGTTAGGAGACAAAAGTACTTGACTTTTACGAAAGACTGGTAAGATCCGATTATTTGTGTAGTTCCCATGGAAAAATATTATAAAATACCAACAGAAAGATTTCATCAAAATATTTTGAGTATTATGTTGCCAGTTTAAACAGCAAACCAACCGCAAAGGGCAATTTATTGTAATAAAAAAAAATATAAAGTTCCTCCGTTATTTGGATTTTTTATTAAACCTTTGATGTCAACGAAACCCTACATTAATGATATGGCCAAACGTCGATTGAAATATCATTATACGTTGATGCTTAAACGATGTCAGTTTTAGCTGGCCATATCATGAAATACAACCATTTCATGAAATGGTCGGTTACATCATGAAGTGATCAATTCTAGGATATGGCCACGACATAAACACTTATATCCCTGTTCTATGGGATATTTTTGATTTATAAGCTTATAGAGCAAAAATATCCTGTTTAACGCTTTTATACATTAAGCGATCACCAATAGCACTTTAATACAACTTTTACGGGATGTTTTTGAGAAAACAAATATTTTTACAGGACAATTTTGCTAGTTGATGTATTGAATGTATTTAGAAAATAATACATCTATAGAATTACGTCCGTTATTCGGTACATCTCATACTCAACGTAGTACTAGTATTATTGTTGCAAAGATTTGAAATTCAATTAATACTAATGTTGGGGAGGTTCATCCCCTAAAAATAAATAGGCGTGGCGGAATTGAACCCGCAAACCTTAAGTGGCGAGGCTTACCTTCTTCCACCTCCACCACTGAGGACTTCTCTTATAATGGCGCCGCTTGCTTTTCGCTACGACTACTTATTTCATAAGTTTAGATCAAACGCCAAACTTGACAGCTCATGTCGAAAGTGACAGATAGTGCCAAAATTGACAGCTAATATAAAATTGAGATTTAATATAAAAAAAATAGTTCTAAACACAGACAAATACAAGCTGTGCTGGATTTGTCAGTAAGCACAGTTGGCTGCTGAAAAGTTGTGGATTTGATTCTTGCATTACAAATAAAATGTTTGCTTGTTTGTTCGTCCAGATCCAGATTTCAGGGTGGTCCGGTGATAGTCTAATTTATCAAGTGCAGAATAATTAATTGTTAAGAAATCAAATAATATCGCAAAAATTTTCGACTACGACGGGACTTGAACCCGCGTCCTCCCCTCAGTACGGGGATGTGATAACCAACTACACCACGAAGTCAAGTGACGTGGGAGTCGAAAATCTCTGCGACTTCCTACGGTCTCTAGCGCCGTTAGCTCCACCTACAGGGGAAACATTGAATTCTTAGAAATTACCCTTAGTGTGGGGTTACGCACTATAATAACAAAAAACCTTAGAATTAATTGTTAGGCAACGTAAAATTTCCTAAGAACTTTAATTTTCAGGACTTCAAAAATTTTGGTATTCTGAATATACAAATGCTCAAATTGGAAATGCTCAATGTGCAAATTGGAAATCGGCCTAAAACTTTTATCCTTTGATCCAAAAAATTCAGTCTCTTGCCTCCCTAACCTAACCTCCATTTGACCTATTTCACAAAACCACAAATCACTTACAAAGCCTTTCATTTTTCACTTCACTTAGCTCCACTTCACTTAAACAGACCAGTTCATATGTGACTGAGATTCCGTCCAGTACTTATATAAGGCGGACAACCCCACTTTAGCCATAGAATTAAACATAGTCACTATGGCAAATCACCATAGAATAACTATTAGTTAGTAAGGGGGCTGCCATGGTGTTGATGGTAGTTAGTATGGCTCGGTCATGATTAAGTTTGGATCGTTTGCATCAGTTTAGGTTGTACGGACAATTGGCAAATTTGGACATAGCTCGAATTTACGATGGAGATAGTTTGTGAAATGAGAAAACGTGGAGCGAGTAAATTACGGAAACCAAAGGATGTGGAAGGTCAAATAAATAAAGACGTGCTTCCAAAATTCCGTCTTCATTCCATTGCAAAATGGTAGACGATACGTCTGCCTATCTCTGCAAGATAAATTGCAGTTTTTAACATTTCAAGTTATTATTCAGAGCAGCTCCAATAGCGCGTTTGATCGAGGCATGAAGTACAACCTACAATTTTAGATGATATGTAATTGATTAGCCTCCTTCTGTATAGCTAAACGGTGTATTGTTATTTCTACCCACAGTTTCTTACCACGAATTTAAAATTGTTATTCGACCCAAAATAAATTGTCAATTTAACCCACGATAAATTTAATTATTTAAATTTATCGTGGGCTGAATTGACAATTGAAAAAAATGATTTTTTTTTGGCATTTTACCCAAAAGTTATTGTTGTTTCATCCCACTTCCAGAGTACTGTCGTCCCCACAGAACTAGGATAGAGTATGACTGCCGAGTGAATAATTAAACTAAAAAAAAGTAGCACTCCGGGAGTGCCGGCAGAAGTGAAAACTTACATCTTACGATCTTACGCTTTTTCGATCAGCATCACGTGACCCTGACGCGAGTTTGAAAGTTTTTACCCATACAAAAAAAGTGCTCAGCGCCGCTAAAGAAGTTTTCACTTCAAAAAAAATCCTGAACAATTCACACATCATGATCTAGACCCATAGTAAGCAGAGCTTCTGTTGTGATTATATTCTATTTTAGAATAACGATTATGGAATAAAGAAGAAAAATTATGGCTATTTTGATTGGCTGCACGACCCTAAGTCGGCACTGAACCTACAAAAACCTGAAAGTTTCGTGACAAACTTCTTGTGTTTTTAGTGTAATTTTGTTTATATAAACTGCAGTTCAATATGGATTAGGTATGGTATTATGCGTTTCTGCGTTTCTAGGTATAACCGAAATCATGAGATAGTACCAATTATGAAATCAGCTCGTATTTCATAGCAGTTTGCTCAATAGGCATGCTCTAAATAGGTACCTAAACATTATCTTTGCCTGGCTACCGTTCTGTTTCAACAGCATCTTACTGATCCGCATATTAACCATGAATTTGTTTGTATGCGGACTTTTTTATTATTTTTTTTTTGGGCAGGTCAATAAATATTAATTACCACTAATAAATGTAATAGTAAGACATATACTTTATTTTTTTTATGGTTAAAAATGGCGGTTTGTGTTTGGGTCTGTCAAATTTAAATAGCAGACCCTTCATAGACCGTACCAAGTTTAACATGTCATTTAAATGACAAGACAAAATTAAAATTTTAAGAAATCCGCTGTCGTTTATTGGCTGAACAGATTTTCATGAAACATGGCTAAAAACACTCGGGATAAAATTATCTATGACACAAAAAAAAAACTAAATGAAAATCGGTTCATCCGTTTGGGAGCTACGATACCACAGACAGATACACAATACACAGATCGACAGATACACAGACAGACACGTCAAACTTATAACACCCCTCTTTTTGCGTCGGAGGTTAAAAATATTCTTCCGCGAGAGGTACCCCGCTATCTATTTAGTACCAAGGTTAATATAGGTTTATTTTTTGAAAAAGACCTCACTGCCATTGATTGCATTGGTTGTTGGTGTTATACCGATATTAATTCTATAATTCTGACTAAAGAATCAATTTGATCTATTTATTGGTTCTGTACTTCAAATGCGAGCACGTTTAAATCTTTTGTACTGAGGATTTACTCAACGCGCTCGCTTTTAAAGTTGTCGAGTAATTAAATAATTTCTAGGTTTCTCCTTAATAAGATAGTTGTTCATGTAGTTTCGGTGGGCTATGCGCCAAAACTTGGAATCCTCTGATCACAGGTTGATACAAATCTCTTTGTTAGGGTTTTTTTTCAATAGACAAGTTTATTGAATGAACTGAGCATTATAAAATTTGGGGATATTATGTATGTACTAGGGCTTGCAAATATTCGAAAATTTTGATATTCGAATATTCGAATTTTTTTTCGGGTACTATTCGAATATTCGAATATTATTCGAATAATAGAAACAAACTATATTATTATTAAAATCAGTCATTTATTCACAAAGAAAATTATACTAGTATTTACAATTGAAACAATTGAGCTAACTGCCGACTGTTGCAAACAGTCTACAGATAGCTCAACTGATCCATATCAACACCAGTCGGAAGCGTCCCCAAGACGCTGGCTGCATTGCCACGCTGTATGGCAATGCTGATACGCTGTGCCAGATATTCACCAGCTCTCGGGTCACGCGTCGCTTCGACCAGACGCTCAGATAGTTTTTTGAAAACCCGAAGAGCCTCGGTACCCTACGGACCTAGGGTCTCGACTCCAAGGGGAGCAAATGTGTAGGCTCTGTCGAGACCTGCATATTTGCGCCTCTTGAGATCTTCGGCCAAATCTGCCGCCGCACCCGCCCTCACGGATGTCCTCGGAAGATGGGAAGGCGCAAGTGTGTCGACGCATGTAGCGTCCCACACAATGGGCCTCCCCAACTCCCATGGGACTAGTGTGATACCGTCGGGCCTCTTATCATCGTCACGCAACAGACCATTCGGTTCGAGAATAGCTGGTACGTTAGCGGTGACAAAAGCCCGCCGGATGATGTCGTTAAGGCTAGCGTGGCGAGATATCCGACCGGCAGCCCTAGTGCACGATAATCCGTGATGACCAAGCTGTTCGACAGCAGTACCGCACTGGCATTGATGAGGCGCGCAACACCTTGCACCCAACCGGAGACATGTTGCGATACGGAAAGTTACGGGATCCAATAAAGTACCAGTGTTATATGAAGGATAACAGTGTTATGTTTGCAACCAATGTCCTGACTCCCATTTAGAAACGGCCAGGAGGCGGGCACGATCTGCAGAGCTGGAGCACGTTTGTAACTAACAGTTCCGTGTCAACTCACACAGAGGCCCGTCCCATTGCCGTTGGGACAAAAGTGATTAAAAAAAGTTATTAAAATCACATGTTTTTTTATTCTTTTATGTGTTATTTGCACGAACAAATTAAAATTACCAAATTGACAAAAGGTTGTAACGAGACATTGGCGATTTTCACGCATTCTTAGTAAAATAAGTCTTTAAAATTTAGGTGAGTTGGTTTTTCAACAACATCCTAGTAAGTAGTAGTTCTACGAACAGTAGAATTCGAGAGCACTAATTTTTTCAATAATTTATTTACTCTCAGAAAAACAGAAATATTTCTGTGAATTTACTTAGGTATTACTAAAGCTATTTAAAACTAGATATTTTAAACTGGATTTTTGGCTTTTTTTGGAGGAAGTACGCCTTTAAGCAAAAATTGGTTGTCTGTAAAGTCGGTTTACTGACGATAGTTGAACGTGACAACGTCTTAAGAACGACGCATCGCTCACTCAAGTAGGAGAGAGACGGATGTCGAGCGCTCTCGCTTGCACTTCAACCCTTACATGGAACGCCTCAGAGCGAGGTAACGCCGCATGACGTCATGTTTTTTCGTGCTTGCAGCCGGCTCTATCGAATTGTAAGACGTTATCACGTCAAAAACCAAAATCGAAGTTTCTGATTCGTTTTCGTGCAAACGCTAATCTTATGCAATCGACTTAAAAAATTGGTTTTGCTCGTGCAAAACCAATTTTTTAAGTCGATTACAACGAAAACAAAACTTCGATTATCCTTTTCTGAAAAAAGAATACGAATAGAATACGCGAATGCCCTACGCAGTCGCACGCGGCACTCCCGACTGTCTCCGACTCGGGAACCCTATAACTTTGTCATTTTGTTAACCAGAACAACGTAAACTTATATTGAACTTATAAGTGGCATTTTATGCGCATCGGAGTTCTGAAATTGGTGATATTGATTTGAATAGAATATTCGAATATTGCAATTTCAGTATTCGAATATTCGAACTGAATTAATATTCGAATTATTCGAATATTCGAATATTCGAATGCAAGCCCTAGTATGTACGTGTACAGCGATGAAAAGCTCAAAGTCAGAATTGAGCTTCTGAAGTTTACTAATAAACATCTTATTAGTTATAAGAATTATTATACTGACGTATTAATTTAATATTTGACAGAATGTTAATATTACTTAACGTGATTTGTACAGCATTATTTATTTATTTATTTTTAAACAATGGAAATTACATTTAAAAGAAAACTAATTACAATCATATGTTTTGAATTTTACCTAAGTATATCATTATGTATTCTCTATTCATAGTTTGAACAAGAATTTTGTTACGTACTAAACTTATTTCATTATGTCTGACAAATTAATTATGTAATGTTTTTGTAATGATTCTCTTTGCAATAAATTTATTATACAATACAAAAAATACAAAATACTTTATTGTACACCAACAAAAATACAAAACACGAAACCTTACATAAGATACAAGTACAATGGGCGGCCTTATCGCTTAGAAGCGATCTCTTCCAGGCCAGATTATTATTATTATTTATTATTATTTATACCAGATTATTACTATTATTTATTATTATTATCCTGAATTTTATCTCATTCATGGCTGTCCTACTCATGGACCTTACAACTTTACATTCGAAAGGGACAACGGTTCCCACAGATCCTAGCTCTTGATTCCACCATGCCACGAAACGTCTCAAGTGTCTCTTTAATTCACACTCGACTTTAATCGTTTTTCTCATAAAAACAGGGTTGAAAATAGGTTAGTGGTTTTGCACGGTGACACACGAAGAATTTGTCTTTGCTCTACTTTCCGTGAAGTGTTAGTCCTTGAGGATTACGGGATATTTTTAATAGTGTTTGTGTTTGTTATTAACTTGAATGATAGATTTGGCCGAAGATCTCAAGAGGCGCAAATATGCAGGTCTCGACAGAGCCTACACATTTGCTCCCCTTGGAGTCGAGACCCTAGGTCCGTGGGGTACCGAGGCTCTTCGGGTTTTCAAAAAACTATCTGAGCGTCTGGTCGAAGCGACGCGTGACCCGAGAGCTGGTGAATATCTGGCACAGCGTATCAGCATTGCCATACAGCGTGGCAATGCAGCCAGCGTCTTGGGGACGCTTCCGACTGGTGTTGATATGGATCAGTTGAGCTATCTGTAGACTGTTTGCAACAGTCGGCAGTTAGCTCAATTGTTTCAATTGTAAATACTAGTATAATTTTCTTTGTGAATAAATGTCTTTACTTGAATGATATTCACAAGTCGTTCACAAATTTATCTTTGTAGATAGACTTATAGACTTACTAGCTTCTGCCCACGGCGTCGCACGTGTATTTTCGGTACTTATATTAAGTATATTATCTAAGTTAGGCTTTGCTCTAAACGTACGCCAAATTTCATCTTGATCTGTTCAGTAGTTTTGGAGATCATAGGTAATAAAAAATCAGATTTAACAAACTTTCGGCTTTATAATATTACTAGCTTCTGCCCGCGGCTTCGCACGCGTTGTTTCTATGGAGGTTATTTTAACTATCCCATGGGAACTGATTTATGGGATGAAAAATCGCCTATGTTTGATTCCAGGGTTAGACTTACCTGTATGCAAAATTTCAGCCTGATCCGTTCAGTAGTTTTGGCGTGAAGAGGTAACAAACATCCATCCATCCATCCATCTATCCATCCATCCATACATCCAAACTTTCGCATATAAAGATGTGATGTGATAGTAGGATAGTAGGAAGTAGGATAGGATACTGATAGACTTAGATCCTAAGGGCTTAGACCTTCTAACCCAAAGCGGTATTAGGGGTGTAGTCTCTGGGCACAGAGGTGGACACTCGCGGTTCCAACTGTGTCTGTCCTATCTGTGTCCTAATCGGGGGGAGGAAAGGTAACGGAAGAATGGGGTCGGCGAGTGTGTGGATAGGTGGGCTCGCCGGCCATGTATAGGAGGAAGAGGGGACGCCAGTCGGGCCGCGGATGTTTAAATGTTCCCGTGGTTCGGCGAAAATGGCGAGAGAGGGACACCGGAGAGGTTTTAGTGGGTATTACGTCCTTTTCAGGGCGTCGAGTCCCACATAATTCTGGTCCCCCCCAGACCAGTTTATTCGTGAATGAATTTCCTCGACGAGACAAAAAAAAGGGGTGTAGTCTCAGTAGTCCGGTTACGTTAACGTCAGCCGGACTACTGAGTCACTCGATGGTATCAGTAGTCCGGTTCAATTAGGTCGTATTGTAGAACAAATATTACGAAATTTAAAAATACAAAAGAAGGTCTGCTAACAAATGACGGTGATGGTTCAGTTCCCTTCACTACAGTTTAAGGGCTCTTGTACACACACGTTTTTTCCGCCGTGAAACTCTACGGTTAATTCGACGTGCATAGGCACGGTTGTGGACAGATCACTATGGAAGCTTGTTGACGGCGCCACAGAATTAGCCGTAAATTTTTACGGTAAAAAAATCGGTGCATCAACAAGCTTTCATAGTGATCTATACAACACTGACGACCGTGCCTTCACACGTCGAATTAGCCGTAGATTTGCACGGTGAAAAAAAGGTATGTGTGTGTAGTGTGTACAAAGGCCCTTAATATTTGGAAAAAGGAGGCTGGCGAAAATTCAAGAAGCTTCATATATTAACAATCCAACAGTTGATGATGATGACGTCCGTAACGTTTTGAAAAAGCTTGATTTTAGTCATCAGTTCAAAGGTAAATTGATGTCAATAATTTCCAACTAGCCATGTGATTTACTTCAACAAAACCTTTTCGAGCCGATCTTCAAACAAAGGGTATTTGATTATAATTAGAGATACGTAATTTTCGTTTTTACGAAATAGGAGCGATAAATGCGAAATTTACGCAATTTATGCGATAAATACGAAATTTAATATTTTGTGTTTATAATACCTTTTCGACAAAATTTCGAAAAAAAAAACATTTTCAAACGCAATAGTCACGTAAATTTTTATTAGAAAATTAAAGATGGTAGATACATAATATTCCACTTTTCAAAGATATACCACTGGATGGACTCTGGATATGCTCATTTCCATAGACAACTAGTCAATGTGGTTCAGCAAGAAACTCCTGCTATCTCATGCAGATTCTACTTGGATCAAAACTTTAGGATCGCGAATGCAGCTACACAAAGTGTTCATAGCCCAGTCAACAATGTAAATGCTTGCTTATTTACGCACAAACACACCCTCATACACATACACACACACATTGGCGACCTGTGATACATTCAATTTATATAGGTCATTTATTTATCTGTATAGAAATCTATAACTAATGTTGTAAAAATGTGTAATTCTTTATTATTATCTTTTTATGCGATAAAAACGAAATTTTGCATTTTCAATTTATATTTATGCGAAATGTCGATTTTTTAGTTGCGAAATATACGTAACCCTAATTATAATGTATAGTTTAAAATTTGACTTGTCTAAAAGCTTGTTTCGTAAGTCTGAAAAATTGCATGTTATTGATTTCTGATTTCCTGGTTTAAACCTAAATTGAGCTATCCACTAAACATTGGTGTTATAAACCAAAAACAGCCTAACTAATCGACATTATTACTCAATAAGATCAAAGCGTACGATTAAGTCATTCCACTCCATTCCTATGAACCTCTTCGGTCATCAAGAATTTTCCTTCGACACCTCATTTAGCCGCCTATCCTCAATAAACCATAGATTTTAGGCCTTATTCCATTGTGATAGAGACCAACAGCAGTGTTCGTAGATATGCAAGCGATAGGGGAGTGTCATAGTTTTTATTGCATTTCTCAATTATGTAATAACATGGCACTGGACCAGTATGGGCGATCTATTTTGTAATTGTGTAATGTATACGCTTCTTAGAACTTTTTAGGATAAACTTGCGATTACATGGTGGTTACGTGTGAACCCGGTTTTAATAGGGTTCCTAATTTCCATAGGTCGTTATCCGCATTGTAGACATCCGTGCTTTTTTACCCAACCACGGCAAAGCCAGAAGGAAGGGCAGTGTTTCTGGCAATTTGTTGATTGTGTTTGGATTTACTTTATGTTCCAGCCAGTGGCCGAACGAGCAGCCAATTTAAAAAAAAAAAAAAATATTATGAGGTGACAGTTCGACTGATCCAGTCAAAGACAACCTTTGGGGAATTAAGCAGGCAATTTGTGTTTGATTTGGGGCAAAAAAGTTCCACATGATACAAATGAGAACTTTCTTTTGTTTTTGTGGATAATCAAATCAAATCAAATCATTTATTCGCAGGAATGTAGGTACAAAAGCTCTTAATAATAGTGGTAAATCCAGTACATTCTGCCTCGTCGAGGCGTGCAAAATTAAAATTGTAGGCTTTATTAAAGTAATATGTCAAAGATTAATTCAAATAACTAAAGCAAGCATTATATAATTCAAAATGGGTGTCAAAAATTTTTTGTTAGTTAGGTACATACGTCAAAAAAAAGTTTTATGGTCAAAATATTCCTTGATGTCATAAAAACATTTGTCCAATAACCACACTTTTAATTTAATTTTAATGTCGGTAGCAAATAAATTTACCTACATCCAAAACAGTGGTGTCTCTCATTTATTATGTCAAAATGATTATCTGTTTATACGTTTTAGACAGAAATTTGTCTCGAATACGACCCTTAAGTTTGCGCATCAAATGACCTAGTCTAATCTTACGGATCACCCGTGACTAAAATGCGAACCATGGACCTTCCGCGATCGCTTCATTGCCCATTCATGTCGCTGTTCTAAACTGATGTAAGAACGGTAACTGACACAATGTAGAGGCAGTCGACTTGTGAACACAAATTATATATATGGTGTTTTTGTGTATTGGATTTATGAAAATAACTAAACTGGACTCAATACACCGAAACCAATACAATACACAGCACGGCGGCGGGCTGATGAGACATTTCAGTGTATAAATATTTTAGACAGCGGACAATGTTTTGTCAACTTGTTGCCGGGCTCTGTCTATTCTTATTTGGCAACCTTTCTATCTCGTAACCATTTTAAAATAACTAAAAATTTTTTTAATATTTATACATTTTATATCATCGAAATTTTCCTGCGATTTTCATGAGAGTCAGCTATTTTTGTTTCTTGAGCTTATTAGCCGATCAAAGAACCAACAATCGGTCACCTAATCGGTCATTGTATGGCTATTACAAAATGTTTTTTATTATAATTCGATCAGCTGTCATTCGAATATCAAAATCATCACGACCAATAATAACAAAAACTTTGCCAATAATGAATAATTTTGACGTGACAACGTCTTATAAATTGGTTTGCCGGGTGACACTTCAAGAAACTGCGTTACGCGTTACGCTCCGCTCACGTTATGCGCTCACAATGAGAAGTCGTTGTCACGTAAAACTTTCGCCCGTATACCAACTTTACAGGCAACCAATTTTTTTTTTTGCTACAAAACGCCTTTGAAGGACAGTCCATTTTGTATAGGTTTCAGAAAAAAAATCATCAGACAGAGAATCTGCAGACATAACTTCAATGATGTTTCTTGTTTTCAAAAAGAACCATGTTTTAAAAAGAAGAGAGTGGTAAATTTAGGGGTTATTGTCAATGAATTTCTGCTTACGAGGTTTTTGTTCCGACTGATTAAGTATTAATAATGCCGAATGGAGTATAATTTTCATCAACCCTGCACATCAGTGATAATGATAATGATAAGTTACCAGTTTTAACAAGGCTTATGACCAACTAGCTTCATCCCGCGGGTGAGCACGTATTTTTTGGAATAAAAAGTTACTTTACATTATTATGTTATTTCAGGTCCAGATCATTATTTGTGCTAAATTTCACACCGATTCATTCAGTGGTTTTGGAGTTGTCTTCCACCAAACAACTTCAGAACAACTTCAGAACAGAACAAACTTTCGACTTCTTCTTGATTCTTTAAATTTTAGTTGGTAGAAAAAGCCATCAAGATCCAACTCGTCCTCGCAGAAGCTTCCACATAACTATAATACTTCTTTGGCTTCCACCATCAAAGTAGAGTAGGTTACCTACTAGATGCTATCAAGAAGACACCGGTCCCAATATAGTATAATGTCGTAAAGCACACGTTAACAGAATAAAATGGACTACCCAAGGTTAGCTATTGTGCACTTTCCCCAGACGTTTTTAACAATTTATTGCCAAACGTGTGTGCATCACGTTTTTTTACAAGATTAGTATTAAAGTGGTGCACTCTGTAGAGAATGACAATCAATTTGCATGTAGAAGATATAATAAACCTATATTTTTTATTATAATGTTATGTGATCTTCTTATCCACGTTAATTCGAAAAATCTTGCAGGGTCACAAGAGTTTTAAATTTCAACCGGTGATGGACTGACCACCTGGGGAAAGTCACCAGAAAGGCTAGATCCGGCGAGACGATCGCTCATTGTGGCGATCTAAGGGAAGGCCCAAGTTCAGCTGTGGTCATCCTACGGCTGAAATAATACTTATTAATTGATGCTGAAGTCTTGTGGCATGTACAACGAATGTATCATTACGCCCAATTTATGTGTGTAGGATAGGAACCTTCCTACAAGTCCACAGGAGATCGGAATACTGGCTTCTATTTCAGTCAACGAATTAGCATTGCCATTCAACGTAGCAATGCTGCCAGCATTCTGGGCAGTCTGCCTTCTGGTGACGGATAAAATTTTAAGGAAATTTATGTAAGTGTAAGTATTAGTTGTAATTTGTTTTTATGCTATCCTATCCTACTAATTCTACTAATATTATAAATGCGAAAGTTTATAGGCTACTTTTTTAGGGCTTCGCTCCCGGTTTAGGATTTAAAGAAGGGTTTGATAATTTACACATCACGTCCAACGAGAAACCAAAACATATGTAGATAATAAGTCGTTTTGTACCAGTTGTTTATTTTTGTCAACTTAGTGATTGAATTTGTGATGTTGTCAAAGTTGTCATATCTGCTTTGTTAAATATGAAAATTAAAAAGAAAGTTTTTCTCCAGCAAAGAACCCTACCTACCACGGGTAACAGCTAGTTCTCTATACATATTTTACGATTGCGTTTAGTAGAATGTTTGTTTGCTTTAAGTTCATAGGCATAGGTACCCTATATGATTCACGTTACATCAGCTTGCGTGTTACGTGTAGGTCTAGACCAGACCAGATCTAGATTGGGAGTGCCTAGTACTTCGCACGCATGCTTCTCAGTTTACTTACTGGCAAGTGAAGTAGTCGATTAAATATGTCTACAGAGGTGATTCAACCGCGCGTAAATTAATATTACCCTATGATAAGATAGTCTTATCAAAGTAGTGTTTTAATGATTATGCACAATGGCATTGTAACTTCGTATACTTGGCAATGTCTAGCTGCAAACCGTCAGAACTCATTTTGTTTTATTCGACGACCGATGTGGAGCGGAGGGCGAAGGTCCGCCTGCGACGCAGGAGGTTGCGGGTTGGATTCCCGCCTTGAGACCAATTTTTGTACGATCTGTAAATATTTGTTTTCTGGGTATTTTCTATGCATAATAAAAAATATATCTCTATGTACTATTGTATTATGCATGGTAAAATAATACAAGGCTACTCCGAGATCATCCCAAGCCTACTTCACTGTCCACTTGCCACAAAAATGGGAGGTTACGTTGATTTGCCGGTGACTATCAAACTTTTATTGCCGCCGCCGGTGAATCACTCGCGTTGTTGATCGGATTTATCTTTGAAATAAAAGAGGCGGTGACTCTATACGTCACTGTAAGTGTGAAAGGTGGTTAAATAAGGTTCTTTAAATTCCGCAAAAGAGAATCTGTGGCTGAAAAATGTTCCTGCGATTAGATAAATTTAATTTCAAGGGAAAAATTGATTTATCTATGTGCAGATCCCATTAGCGTTGCTCAAATTATGGAAACTATGTTTGAAGAATTTCTTAGAAAACCTAAAACCTAGATCTAGATATCAAATCTCCCAAAGCTAAAAAGTTTGAGAACCACCGTAGCGGATATGACTTGGGAAAACCCACGTGACCGTTGTTTCTCGGAGTAGCATACCTTGTATTATTAAATTATTATACCATGATTAACCATGGCAATAAATAAAAATAAAAGGTCAAGTGCGAGTCGGACTCGCGCACTAAGGGTTCCGTTTAATTGTAAGACCTTGTTTCTTGCCAAATATCATATTTCTAGGTTAACATGAAGTAGGTACTCTGTATATTTTGGTCGAGGGAGAGAATTAAAAATTTAAGATTTTTTAATAAACTACAAATTTACGGTTTTCAGATTTTTGTCGTTATTTGTGCTATATGACCTTGCTTCTTACCAAAATTCATGATTCTAGGTAAACGGGAACTACCCTATAGGTTTTGTGTGCATGTGATTCCCTTGGAGATTTCAAAATTTTCGGACATAAACGGCTGTAACTTTTGTGTGCGTTGACTTAGAAGTTTAATTTATATCACGGCTTCAAGAGGTTACGCAGTTGAGTATTTGATGATAATTTCAACTCTATACCTCCACGCGTTCCTGAGAAAAGAGGGTTGACAGACGGACAGACAGACAGACGGACAACAAAGTGATCCAAAGGGTTCCTTTTTTCCTTTTGAGGTGCGGAACCCAAAAACTAAAAGATCCATTTCATATATCGTCAACTCATCTCTATATGAATAGAGCGCTACTTTCCTCTCATTCAGGTACAGGGTGTACCACAAAACGCCGGTTCCGCCAGCCCTAGAGTCACACATGACGTTATAAATACCTGCTCGTTCCCAGCTCAGCCACTTTCTTTCCTTACTTCACATTGAAAACTAGTACTAATAATTAAAGAAAATGCTCGGGATACATTATGTAAGTTTAAATGGTCCTTATGTAATAGAAAATTAAGTAGTTATTTGATAATAATCGTTGGTTTAACTGTCGATCAGTTGGAATGATAGCTTTTAAATTGTATTGGATTACCTGCGTTACTAGCATAGTATTATGATATCTGTGCCTGCGTCCAGAAAATCTAGAACTGCTAAATTATGCAATTATTTTTTGAGGAGATTGTTACTTATTTCAAAATATCTATTGTAAGCTGCATCAATCAATCTTCCAATTGATTGATTTTCAACTTCGAAAAACGGAGGTTTTCAAGTCGACGCGTATATATACATATATATATTTTATGTATGACCACGCATAACTTATTACCGAGTAGTCCGATTTTGATAATTCCTTTTTCATTGGAAAGGGTATACCTCGAAGGTAGTCCCATTTAAATTAGAAAAAAAAACAACCCTAAGGGTAGGAAAACATGAGGATGATTGATTGTTCACTCACTGATAGTAATGTGTTTCCTTTCCACGCATAACTTTTTACAGAGTCGTCCGATTTTGATAATTCTTTTTTTTTAATAGGTTATGCCTCGATGTGTCGTCAAATTAAATTAAACTCGAATTTTAACTAGATGTCGCCACTAGAAGAATTTAAAGTCGTTTATCGTTTTTTAAAACACGCCAAATTATGTGCAACCCTTTTGGGTCCTATTGGCTAAAGATTAGTATACATTTATTAGGTCTCTATCTAGATGGCATCCTTTGGTTACGGAACAATAAAATAGCTGGCGCTATCTAGCCCAAAATGTAGCAGAGCTTTCGATATGGGAACCAGTTAAGCTAACTCTATAGGTATTCAACTGAAGCTATTTCTTTCATTAGGGGAGGCCTG
The DNA here is from genome assembly GCA_963564075.1 of Eupithecia subfuscata. Classification (NCBI taxonomy): domain Eukaryota; kingdom Metazoa; phylum Arthropoda; class Insecta; order Lepidoptera; family Geometridae; genus Eupithecia; species Eupithecia subfuscata. The sequence goes on from OY751106.1 coordinate 14,425,368, forward strand.
TGTCCAGCAGTGGACTAACATAGGCTGAAGATGATGATGATGATAGGTATTAATTTATTTTCGATAAATGAGACTTAAATTTCTTTACAGGCACTGCTGCTCATTTACGTAAACGTAGCATACTCCAGCCCCGTACCAGATAAAACGAAAAGACACGTGGATTCCATCGCCTCTCCATCAGCAGCTGTCGCCAGCATACCAATCCGACACACGTATTCCGAACACCACACACATGTTGGTATACCGGTACCCCAGGCGATACCGGTACCGGTTCCGAGAGCTGTACCCTACCCGGTGCATGTCGGCGTACCGGTTGACAGCCCCAGACCGGTACCAGTAGATGTACCGCATCCCGTAGCCCATATAGTCCCTCGACCAATTGCAGTGCCTGTGGATAGACCGTTCCCGTACCCTGTAGCTCAGCCAGTACCGGTAACGATAACTCAAGGGGTAGGAATACCGGTACCGCAGCCGTATGCTGTAAGTGTACCGTCGGCCGTACCGGTTAGGGTGCCAGTTGGAGTGCCAGTTTTAGCACGAGGGCTGATAGGTTCGGGTATTTTCGGTTCTGGATTAAGTGGTTCCGGTATTTTTGGTTCTGGCCTAGTCGGATCGGGTATTGTCGGTTCTGGGCTGGGTTCTGGGATCATCAGTTCTGGTATTATCGGTTCTGGGTTAGGCGGTTCGGGTTATTCGGGAGTGGTTCCAAGTGGTTTGGGTTCAGGTTTGTACTCTAGTATTGGTTCGTCAGTATCACAACCATTGGTTGGCAGTGGCACGGTCATCTCTAGCCATGGTCACGCTATTCAACACCCTTATTGAGTTCACCAGAGAGTTCAAAGTCCCACCCCACCGATGGTAGCTCACTTATCCATTTCCGTGCTTATACTTAATGATGAGCATTGTTTATATTTTTAAGAGTGATTCTGTACATAATATAATTAATTTCTTTAGTATTTATTGTAATAATAAATAAACACTGTATCTACTTAACAATTAGAATGAGACTAGTTTAATATTTTGTATTAATAAATTAAGTAATTATAGTATATTCGATGGCTTTCTTATTTCAGTCCAGAAATAATCATAAAAAATCCCATTTTGAAATAGTAGGTAAAATTACCATAGTGCTACACCAAAAAAGTACCGTTCCGAAGTAAGTATTTGTTGTTCAGCCTCTTATCATTCCATATTTGGACAGATAAGACAAATTATCCGGATTTGTCATTATCATTAGTGAAATATCGTATTTTCGATAGCGATAACTGAACGTTTTACTGATAACTACTATCAGTGTCCGCATGAAAGTCACTAGAGCTACTGTGACGAATAAATGAACTGTTCCAATTTTAAAATCAATTATTTGAAGAAAGAGTCTGACTCATACGAGAGATAAAACCTCTTTTGTAATTTCTTTGACTTACATATTATTTTTATAAAAGTTAGAAATTAAAAGTGAAAAGTTTTATAATTGGAGGAATATAGTGCGTTGGAAAAAAATAAAAAGGACGCTAAAGAATGAAGATGTTTTCTAGTAAGTTATTTTTTAATTTTATTTAGGGCTGGGGAAAACGAGTAAAGTAAAATTATGAGTTGATAAAAAACTACATAGGTATTCATTTTGCGTTCAGCACAAACATGACTTTAGTATGAATTGACTCATCTTACACGACTCTCTACTCAAAAAACTACGCTCGTTTGGCCCCAGCCTAACTGTAATTTAAGCTCATTTTGGTTGCATAAAGTACTTATTGTATTAGTGGGGAAGTATGTGGGTAGGTACTGACTGTATTTAGGTACTAAGGCTTGTCTATGAGTAGATACATAATCTACTCGTAAAATGCTTTCAATCAAACCAACCACCAACATTCAGTAATATTCTTTTATTAATTTAGTAGGATGCTAACAAACTTATCTTTTGCTGCAAGTAATACCGGATTTACAATGTTGTTTATACATATTTACTGATAGTACAAATGTACCGATAGGTAGTTGGAAATTATCAACAATAGAGTGAATGTAGCTCACCGTTTAAAGTAAAATTGCAATTAATAGAGACGCAGTCTGTTGTGTGATAGAAATGATCGTGGTGTTTCGTGTTTGCAATAGAGGTAAAATTAAAGTTAGATAATATATTAGAATGTGTTCTGTTCTGATCGCGTAAGTTAAAGAAACGTTAAGGAAAAATGACTTCATATTCGTATTCACGATAAGGACACAATAGAATTAAAATAAAAACGATAAAAGTAGACTCCGACGGGATTTGAACTTTTTGGAGTAATATTTTATTTCCTAGAAATTACCGCGAGTGCGAGGGGGCTTAGGTACTATAATAACAAAACATTAAAATAGAATTTAATAGGAATTTCCTAAGCAGAGTCTTTATGAGTTATGCCGTAGAGTACCGTCTGTCTACCAATCTTCCATTGGCTTGTAGGTACCCTACATTGCAGTGATACAGTGCTATATTATAAACTTTTAGTAAACTATCATACCCATAGTAGGTACTTACCCATAGTTTAAATAAGTTTAAATTGTAATGCTACAAATAAAGATTTCTTATTTATTTATTATTATTTATTTATAAGATCTCAAATTTAATATCAGAAAGATCCTGTTAAGAATTCTAGAGTCTACACTAGAGTAGGTATAGAATAAGTCATATATTTTCTTCATATCTCATCGTAAGTTCTAACAAAGACCTCCATGGACATTTTGAAGTAGGCAGAACTGCCTACTTTAAGCTGGCAATATTTTATCCAGAGAGGAGCTTATAAAATGAACTGGCCATTGATTCTTCTACATGAGACTGTTGACCCTAAGAGATAAGCTACAGAGTAGGTAGTAAGCAAGTACCTATAAGGTAATATAATAATGATCAACTCGTCGCTTTTTTGTAAACAGAAATGCTACTGGGCTAACCCTAAGAGAAGAAAATTCCAGAACAGAAGATAAGAAAAAGATGTCCTTTCTTATCCTTTCACCAAACCAGCTTTTTGTCTTGAAATGCTAGTAGTGGTAGAGTCAATTTTGTAACTTACCTTCTCAACAGCCTATAATAGTCCATTGCTGGACTCAGGCCTCCCCTGATAAGCGCCATATAGGCTTTTATCTTATGGGGGTAATACCTACCCATAATCTCCACGCTGGGCATGTGGGTTGGGGATCGTAGTCTGGTGGTAGAATGGTTTTGCAGGGGGCGCTGCTGCCCGCCCCCCGATGGATATCCTTTAGTCGCCTCTTACAAGAATGGCATTACTTTTTTCTACGAATTGTGTACCTACATATGTGTTAACTTATGTGTCATCTGACGACTCCATTGTATTGTGCCGTGCACTAGGTTTTATATGGACAATTTTCTATTCTATTCTATTCTACGACATGCGCGGTAAGAGTTGGGGTGGTGCAAATTTTAAGCCGGCACCACACGGCCAATTGTTACTAAGCCAGTTATAAAATTGCAAAACATTAATACAAAATTACAAAACATTAGATTTTTCTATAACTCTCAAAATTAAGTTAAAAATTTTATTACGTAAATCTGTTAAAGTTAATTCATTCATGACGAATGAATTAACTTTACCCTTATCCATTCTTTTTTTTCAGGTTTTCCCTTCTCGATGGAGAATATCCCGCGGCAAAGGAGCTTTGCCTGCCTCTCCTTGAAGCTTGGCAGTATCCTATCCGCCTTGCTTATCATTGTAAGTTTCCATAGGGCTCATAAATAATAAATAACACTCAATGACCGATGCTCTACAACGATAATTTTACTCAACTTATCAAACTAATAAACAGCTAGTTTGGTCATCAAAACAAAGTCTAATTACATTATATGTCATTTGAGATAATCTAATGACCACCTCATAAAGGCTCGCTAGAGACAGGCAGAAAAATTCTGTGGGTTCGATTCCTAATGCGAAGAAAATTTGTATGATTGGAAAATCTGTCTTCCAGATTTAGGTGTTTTCTATGCATACTTATAAGAATATATACTTTCTTTAGTAGTTACATCGGTAACCTGGTTGGTACTCATAACAGAAGCTCTTTAATAGTCCCCATGGACTCGATGATTCTTTGTGAACATGTCCAGCATTGGTGAAACATTCAGGAATGACACCAATTATGTCCTTCTAGATGAATTTTCGGTCACAGCGGCCGTCTCAACATAGACGAGCCATTTGCGCAGGACATACAATACAATACAATACAAATACACTTTATTGCACACCAAGAAAATAAAAAAATAAAAATACAGGAAAAGAGAGATACAGAGTTGTACAATGGGCGGCCTTATCGCTAAGAGCGATCTCTTCCAGACAACCTTGGGATGGACACGAAGCAGTTGTGCTTGTAAAGACGGTGGCGTAGACATATTAGAAATGCAAAAGACGGGTGTGTGACGCAAACACGTAATGTTTACTCTCTATTCCCTCATTTTCGACGACCTCTGTGGCGCGGTGGGCGAAGGTCCGCCTGCGACGCAGGATGTTGCGGGTTTGATTCCCGCGTCGGGACAAATATTTGTACGATCTGCAGATATTTGTTCAGGGTGTTCTGGTCGTTTTCTATATATAATAAAAAATATCTATCTATGTACTCGTATATTATTATGTACCTATATCAGTTATCTAGTACCCATAACACAAGCTCTGCTTACCTTGGGGCTAGATAATGCTGTGTGAATTGTCCAGCATTATTTGTCCAGCAATATTTATTTATTTTCATAATCCGATGGGACAGCATACACGACCGGGGAGAGGTCAGGCACAGGATCAGAACACTAATATACAAGACTAGCGTCTGCATAATAAGTAGCCTATTATCTAAGTTAGGCTTTGCTTTAAACGTACGCCAAATTTCATCTTGATCTGTGTAGTTTTGGAGATCCTAAGTAAGTCCTAAGTAAGTCCTAAGTAAAGGGCACGACCTTCACCAAAGAAGAATACGACAAAGATGGAGAAGAAGAAAACAAGCATTCTTAACGATTCTTTTATACTTAATTTCAGCTCTACTCCGTGTTAGTCCTAGCACAATGCACCGCAGCGCTCTGCGAGCTGGCATCGAGGACAAGTGCCGACAACGCCGAGTCCATGGTACTGACGGGAGTGGTGATAGTCGTCACCATCTCGCATTCTGTGACGTTGTTCCTTACAACTCTTATGCTGGTCGGAGTTCTGAGGGTAAGAGTATATTATCTTCTTAAGTATCTCTTCGTACTTGTCGTATCGGTCACGGCGTGAGAATCAATTCCTCTAACTCAAGTAGTGGATGTCGTAGGAGGCGGCTAAGGAAACCTACCAGAGAACAGCAGCTCCATTCTGTGTATTTTTTAAGCCTACTGCGATCACCAATCCGCCTGCCAAACGTGGTGATTCTGGCGAAACCCCCCCCTGGGTGGAAGAGGCACGTTTAGCAGTGGACGTATATGTGCTGATCTGTAAGTGCCTCTTCATCTATGAAGGTTGGGGGTCATCCTCTTCGAAGGTCTTGATCTAAGACTGTCCATGGTAGTCTTCTGCGTTCTTTATTATCACTCCTGCCTTCTGTCCTTGTTTGACGACCTCTGTGGTGCAGTCTGTCGGGCCCTAGTCAAATTGCTACTGTCCACTAGCTCAGCTTTTTCCTGGTCATGAACTACATAATAATTATTAGTCTCATAATATGAACAACAGTGCTTTCTTAGTAAACTCTGGCTGGCCACTCAACTCTTTTATTGTTACAGGAGAAACTCCACCTCATTCGCCCGTGGGTGGTATGGACCTCGATCCAATTGGTGGTGTATGTGATGTTGACCGTCCACTGGGCCGTGACGAACTTCACCAACCACACTGATGGGAACTCTTTGCTGATGTATGCTGTTGGGTTCCTGAGCCTGTGTAAGTGTCAATTGGATATGAATTGTGCGATAAACGGTAGAGCTGCCTGCCTGCTTCTCTTTTCCGACCAACTACAACCTGAGTCTCTTAACGACTTAGTGATTAGCACTAAATTCATTTACAACGGGGTATTTACCATGTTTTGAGTTTTGAGCTTTCCAATATTTCGGCACAGTTTCATGCGCCATGATCACGGAATGACTGACTTTAGTGTTAATAACCATGATGGATTTAAAAGTTTTAGAGTGATTAGGTGTCTTCTAGGCCTTAGGAATGGTAAGTGACAATGTGGCCAACGATTTACGGCCCCATCGTGACTTGCCATCAGGTAAGATTGTGGTGAAACGAAGGTATAATTCACGTTAAAAAGATCTATGTCTAGGGCTGCATTTTGAGTCTAAAGCAGGATCCGGTTTTTATGCTGCTAAGTATCTTGTTCTATTGATAAAATTTATTCCTGATTCATTTCAAAACTATTCAAGACATGAAAATTATCCAGAACAAATAAATCATTGGAATAACTCAAATAATTTGACATTAGCAGTGAGCGACTAGTATCTAAATAATTGCGTTTGATAATTTTGTGGAGTAATAAATTAATGGTATTGATATGGATCAGTTGAGTTACCTCTAGATTGTTTGCAACTGTCTGCAGTTAGCTTAATTGTTTCAATTGTAAATAATAGTTGTAATTTATTTCTATTAGTTGATTGTAATTATTTTTTATCAATTAATTCAACTGATCAAATGTATATGACATGTGAAGTAGTATCGTCCAACTTTTGTCGTTATTGGTTCGTTTTTAAACTTTAGTGCTCCGTTTAATTTTTTTTTATTCAGTTTAAAACTATTTTCTTTCCAGTGATACGATTCTACATGCTAATGCTAGTAGCCAGCTACTACAAGCAGCTTGAAGAGGAACAGTTCGACGGCGAGCGAGTAAAGACTCTGGTCCACCAGGACACTTGGTACAACAGTGCTTAGACCATGACTGACATGGTTAATGATGACTCAGGTTTAATAAATATATAGAACCAGGCGTTACTTTGCGGTGTAAAATATTTAGTAACAAATCCGCGCAACACCTTCTCCGGTAAGAACATAATAAGTAAAAATTGTGACAGCAAACTTTACGATTGTGTTAATTTTCTAACATTTTTTATGTATATTTTATATAATAACTAAACTTTTTATATTTTTATTTTATTAACTAAATTTTCTAACTATAAACATTTGCACGACTAATAAGTCAAATAAAGCCCTATTCTAAAACCATAATTGTTAACCTATTTTTAAGCAAATAAATACTATTTAATTTAATTTCATTTCAACTGTGATCTCTAAGAGGTGTTGATATATTGCTAAAGTTGATTGATTTTTGTAAGTGGATACCATGCATTTTCCTTGAGAATCAAAAGTCTGAAGAAAAATGTTTAGTAGCTACAATCGTTTAAACATTTTTATGTCCTATCGACTTTATGTCCCCTGTAACATGTAGGAAATAAACTTTTTATATTTAAATATTAAACTTTTATTTGTTTCCTCCATCGATGTAAGTTAAATTGGGAAGATTGAGTACTAGCTTCTCGAAAGTAGAACGTTCAAATTAGGTCCAATTAGGTCCACCCACCTCAGTCACAGTCTATAATGTTGAATCATAGATAAAATAAAGATAATGGTGTCAAAGTTTTGGTAACATCTGAATATACTGCTTCATTGGCTTCGTTTAGGGTGAACAGCTTTTTAGGCAAATCGCATGTTTAGGTATAATGTCCTCATTGGCATCTTGCGTCTAAGGTAACTCGATCACTAGGGAAATTATCTATATTTTGTTCTTAGAATTTTTTTAAGCTTTACGCCTTAATGACTTACACCGATTTCAAGATCAAAAAAAATTGTCGTGATTATCTCTCAACTAGTTTTTTGGCACTTAATTCCACAACGACGATATCAGGCTAACAAAGGTACATATATTCCATCCATATATTCCATATTCCATCACCTACATCAATTTCCAATAACAAGCCTTCTACGTCGAAGTTGAAATGTTATATTTGCAAGGGCGATCATCTAATGTTTTATTGCAAAGAGTTTCTAGAAATGTCGCCTGCCAAAGCCTGCCTACAACAAACAATGTATGGCCAAGTTATCATTATGCCATAGCAGCCTTTAAGACCACTAAGATAAAGCCTGTATTTCGCCAAAGCGTTGTTGTTGGGAATGTAACGAGTTTCATAGTCATAACATAACACACTCCTACACAGCATGTATTAACTTGAAGTTACTGGGAATGAAACTAAATCGCGTACAGATCAGCACAAATCAACTACTCACGTAGGCCAACAGCCGGAGGTTTTATTATTTAGCAATGATTTATAATGATGACGACTGTGGCGCAGCGGGCGAAGGTCCGCCTGCGACGCAGGAGGTTGCAGTTTCGATTCCCGCCTCGGGACAAATGTTTGTGCGATCTGCAGATATTTATTTAGGGTGTTCTGAATGTTTTCTATGTAGGTAGGTATAATAAAAAATATCTATCTATGTAGTGTATTGTATTATGTATATCAGTTATCTAGTACCCATAACACAAGCTCTGCTTAGCTTGGGGCTAGATAATGCTGTGTGAATTGTACAGCATTATTTATTTATTTATAATATCTATAATATGGATCCCGGGGAATCCCTGCGTGATATAATTCAAAGGAATAAACATGACGACAGTACCATGCCAATATATTTGTCGCAGACGCTTTTAACACACTCAAGGGTTTTGTACAACCTCCTTACTTATCTTGCAATGCGCCTATTATCTATGCGGATCACCAACGTCTATGGTTTGACGTTAGACCAATTCTACGTGAGGACAGAGAAGGAACTGAAAGAATCAGCTAAGTGGAATTCTGGTTCAATCATCGTAGCTGAAAGTACTAGAAAGTCATAGAAACCAAGTAGAAACGGTCTCGCGATTCGTGTAGTCAGAGGCCTTAGCCTTGTGTCTGTCTTTCAAGCCCTATTTTCAACTGACATTACCCAATTAAGCCCACAGGTGAGACAGATAAAGTACCTACTCCGTTATATTTATGAAAACTTCTTGTACACTATCAATCGGTTCCCTAAAAATAGCGACATACATAATTTAAATACCTACTAGAAATAAGAATAAACTCGCTGTGCTACAACTAGGCTACACAAGATTAATGTATCCTTTAATTAAAGGGCAATGCAAATATACGCTACAACAAAACAACAAGTGAGTTGCAAAAATTAAAATGAATAAATTCAAACAGTCAAACATATCCTTTGTAAAAAGGCTTACCTACTACAAAGTATCAGATTATCTAGTCTAGAGGATAAAACAAGGTCCGTCAAGTGCAAGTGTAACTCGTGCGCCGAGGGTTTCGAATCTTTTGTCAATTATACAGATATGAACTAAAGGTACCGGTAAGAGATATCGCTATTTGATGAATACCTAAAAATAGTAGGTACCAAACTAAATTTTAGATGGATCGCTCTGCATAGGTAGTTGTACTTACTTCGGAGATTAGGTAAATTTTTTGACTTTTTTCAAAATATTTCAAAAAGTATGAGACCTAGGTAGATAAATTTTAAAAACTGTTTTGAAATGTAAACCTGATACCTTTCATTAAATACCCGACTCAGTGAGGAAGCCCCCCCTTTTGAAAATTATTCCCCCCTTTTTGACCATTTTTCTAAAAGTGTTCGTTTAACAAACTTCTCTATATTTTTCCTGTAAAATAAAGATCCATATCTTCAAACGCTACATACATTTTGGATAGATCACTCTGCAATCTTAGGAGATAAGGGGGGTAAAATTTTGACTTTTTTCAAAATATTTCAAAAAGTATGAAATCTGTACAGGCACTTTCTTAAAATCTGTACAGGCACACGAAATGTATTATTATTTTAAAATTCAAGTTGATAGGAGGGAAAAAAGGAAAGACAAAGCGAAACCATAAGGGTTTCGAAACCGATCTTCAAAACCCTAAAAAGCTTGGGACGGGTTTTGCTCCAGAGGGACTATCAGCGGAATTGGAGCAAAGGATATCAGCAGTGACTTAGACCACTGTGTAATAGTGACTGGAGTCCCTTCATACATACCATTAGATCTTAACCTAAGAATTTTTACTTAATCCTACCTACGTAAGAAGATATGTACACTTCTTTTTAAATTAAAACCCGAGGAATGTAACATTCGGTTGTGGTGGGAAGTTGCCTCTTTATCTATAATCAATCAAGTATTATACCTATGTGTTCTTTCTCGCGGGGAACTAGGTACCTATGGCGAATGCTACACGCTCGATATTTATCGTGATATTTGACGTGATATTTATCGAGTAATATTTTGGTATACTACACATACGATACGATACGAATCGCATCATACGACGGTAAATTTCATTGAGTATCTACACTTGTGCGTTTCATATTGTTCGTTTCGTATTTGGTCCAAATATTATAAACTATGAGTGATAATAGTAATAAAGCTTGCGTTGCTATTATATTAGCGAAAGCATTGAAAAAACGTTCAAAGCGAAAAAAATGGACGAAACATTGGTTTACACAGAGAGAAAAATATACACAATATCTATGAATTCAACACAAGTATGAATTCTTTCAAGTGTTTTTGATCGTTCGTTTGAGGTACGGCGGGCCCCGCCGCCTCAATATGCGCGTCCTCTTCCATCGCTGACAGAATGAATACTCTGACGCGATAAATATCGACTAGAGACTAGACGCTCGATATCTATCGACGATAGTTGATACAGATCGTGGATTTCTGGATTTCTAGAAATCCAGCGATCCGTATCACGATACGTGATACGCTTCACTACACACTCGATAAATATTGTGATCCTGGATTACGATCCAAATATCACGATAAATATCGAGCGTGTAGCATTCGCCTATGTACCGGCCAACCCGCACGTTATGCGCCTATACTTTAGTTAGGTATTTAGGTTCACACGTAGGTATACGTTGCCAGATACGGGCTTATCATTTTCTGGACATTTCTGGGATTACAAACGGAGTTCAATTCAATTCAATTCGTTTATTAAACCAGACCTAAAATTACAGAGTTCCCTAATGCGTTACGTCTAGGATCGTGTCTGGGACACCTACATACTTGCTAGGTAGTGGAGTTTTAAGAGTCCAAATCCAGCTACAAATGTTTGCTGTTGGATGGGCAATAGAAAAAATATTACAAAATTACTAGTTAGGTAACTTAAATAATTTACAAAAGTACTAGTAAGTTTTAAAAGGAAAATATGCTTTAGATTTATTTGATAAATACATTTTTATTTGTTGTAAAATCTATAGATATTGACTTACACACTTTATACATACCATACACAGTCACGTATTAGCCTTTTTAGTTCCAAAAAAATTAAGCACCTCTTTCAAATAAAAATCAACTTCAGGTATTTATAGGAAACATAAAAACTGACGAACTGATTTATGGAATAAAAGTAGCATAAGTTTGATTCCAGATTTAGAGCTACATCTTTGCAAAATTTCAGCCCGATGCGTTCAGTAGTTGGGGCGTGAAGAGGCAACAAACATCCAAACATCGAAAAGTAATATTAGTGTGATGTAAAGATAAAGATAAAGATACATTTATTTGGCCAAAAAAAAAACAGGTAGTTACAGGCAAAAGATACAGTGTACAAGTGGCGACTGTGCTGCCCCTGTTGGCCAAAAAGGGTCAAACTCAGCTCTGTGCTGACCCGCGCGTGCGCGCGGATCAACGCTGATTTTCAGTTTGAACCTGTAAGTGCCATCACAACACGGAGAAGAGAACAACCTCAAAACAAATATAAGTTTACTAAAAACTAAAAATAAAAATTACAATCAATTGATAGTGATAAATTAGAACTAGTATTTACAAATTGTAACAATTGAGCTGTGATCTATATACTAACTAGTCTATGCCCGCGGCTTCGCACGCGTTGTTTTTATGACAACGTTTAAAGGTGATTCCTATCCTATCCCATGGGAACTGATTTATAGGATAAAAAGTAGCCTATGTTTTATTCCAGGCCTAAAACTACACATATACAAATTTCAGCCCGATCCGTTCAGTAGTTTTGGCGTGAAGAGGTAACAAACATCCATCCATCCATACATCCAAACTTCAACTTTTCTTTTTTAGTGTGATACCAACCGATTTGAAAAATGATTTCACCGTTACAAAGCTTACATTTCAGGGAGGTCACTCCCTGAAATAGGCTATATTTTATCCCGGAATTCCCACAGGAACGGGAACTACACGAGTGAAACCGCGAGGCGATCGTCTAGTAATAAATATACCTAATTACGACTTACTGTTAACGCGCGGCTACTTACATCATACCTACTGAACGAGGATCCGTAACGTGTTTAGTTGAGGATGATGGGGAAATAGCACCGACGCACTGAAACTCTTCGTCCTTCAAAAAAGATGTCTAAGAATAATACTAAACCTCGATGCAATGGAAAGCTGCAAACCTCACTTTATCATCGAAAACATTCTAACGCTCACCGGTATATATATTTTAGAAATAAGCATATTTGTTAGGAAAAACATGAACTTCTTTCAAGAATACTCTCGCCCTCAAAATCTTCGCCCCCAAAGTAAATTAGCCGTCCCTTTTTCTAAACTTCAGCTTTTTCATTCCGGAACACATGCTATGGCAATTAGGATTTACAACAATATTCCTCAAAATATAAAAAATGAAAGTGACCTTTTCAAATTCAAAAAGGCACTAAAAACATTACTAATTAAAAAAAGCTTCTATGCCCTGCAGGACTTCTTTTGTGAATAATTTTACGTTGTGTTAGGCTCGTTATATTTTAATAATGTTAGAATTAAGTTACTTATTTGGTTTATCTATGTAAAAGTAAAAATATTTATTTTTGCTCACAAGAGCAAAAAATAAGATATGTATATTTTGCAGTGCCCCACCCGGGCTCATTTTGGTAGCTGTAATTTATTTTTAAGATCTTTGTACAATATGAAAGCAATAAAACACTTGAAACTTGAAACAGATATAAAGAGTTAAGAAATCCATAACACACGGTGCAAAAACTTTTGTTCTATGACAAAAATTGACGAAGTTATGACCAAATAACTAGCGAAGTTCCAAAACTTGCTCGGTCGCCGCCCGTTAACCGTAGGCAGATATCAGTTTTTAGTGGTTTACTCCGAAACTATAAGCTTAGGAAAAAAAATGCCAGAACCAAATAGACTCAGTTTTGAGAGACCCATCACCCAAGTGACGTCACACGCACCCGCGGCGGTCACTCGGTGAACTTCGCTAGTAATTTAGTCATAACTTCGTAGGTAATGGTCCGATTTGGATAATTTAAAAAGATATATCATTCTAATGTCGTAAAGAATAACTTGGATACTAGTTCTATTGAAGTTACGGATCCTAATTGCGATAACCGAGTTACATGCGCCGCGCCGCCGCCCCGTGGTGTTGTAACTTTATGGAAAAAATTTAGTCTTCATGAATTTCGGGACAGTAAAGTGTAATTACTGGACACGGGACCACACATGAAATTCCGGGACTTTCCCGGAATTCTCGGCAACCTTATACGTAGGCCAGCTTAGGTAATAACTTTGTACTAAGCTGTGTGCGCCATAGCGTTAGCAATAAGCAATGATCAGCATTATATCAATCATGGTATAATAACATACTTACATATTATATCAATAAATTCAGTCTGCAAACAACCTCCGTGCCGTGTCGTTCAGGCATTTTTAACTCCCATCAACAATATCAAAGTACGGGATAGCAGGGCACAGGTACTTTTGGCTTGTCTATGAGTAGATATCTAAAATGCTATGAAACAAATCGAAAAAACAATAAATTTTATTCTTTTATTAATTAAATAGGATGCAAACAAACGTCTAACCTTTTGCTGCAAGTAATGCCGGATTTACAATGTTGTTTATATTACTAATAGTACAAATGTATCGAAACTATCAACAATAGAGTGAATTTAGCTAGCCGTTTGCAGTAAAGTTGCAAATAATAGAGACGCAGTGTTTTTGTGTGACAAAAATGATAGTGGTTTATCGTATTTGCATTAGGGGTAAAATGAAAGATAAATTAAAATGTGTCTTAAGTGTGTACGTAAAACTTTAAGGAAAAATCGCTTTATGTTCGTTTTCACAGTGGCTTATTCCAATAATCCCCTGCTATTTTCCCCTGCACGGGAAAGGACATTAATTAACTTCAGATATCCCTACGCAGTGTTTTTATGAGTTAAGCCGTAGTCGTAAAAGATATACTTACGCCTAACAATCCTCCATTGGTTTGTACCTCTTCATTGATGCAGTGATAAAATGGTTAGTCAGCTTAACATAAATAATATTTATTTAATTATAGTAAGACGGTTGTTTCATCCCTTTTCTCTACACCTCAACCTCAACCTCAACAGCCTGTGTTGGTCCACTGCTGGACGCAGGCCTCCCCCTGATAAACGCCTTATTGGCTTTTATCTCATGGGGGGTAATGCCCATAATCCCCACGCTGGGCATGCGGGTTGGGGATCGCAGTTCGGTGGTAGAATGTTCTGCAGGGGGCGCTGCTGCCCGCCCCCGGTGGATATCCCTTAGTCGCCTCTTACGACACCCGCGGGAAGAGTTGGGATGGTGCAAATTCTAAGCCGGCATCACACAGCTCTCTCTCGCTTTCTCTACACATATAAGTCTATAGTCTAGACTAGAGCAAGTAGAGATACCTAGGTCAAACCTTTTGTCCATCTCACATCGTCCTTTCTGTCATTAGACCTAATAATCCGCCTAATGATGAAGCAAGGCAGGCTGTCTGTCTACTTCAGATATTTATTTATAATCATAAGACGGATAAAATAAGCTATAACGCGGTAGAAACATAGGGGAAATAATAACAAAAGGTACTACGCTATAAATACCCACTAAATTCATTTCATTACTTATGTTTTCTACATGAGACTATTGACCATCTATTCTATATATAAAAATGAAACCCGTTTTCCTTGGTCACGGCATCACGCGTGAACGGCTGGACCGATTTCGCTAATTCTTTTTTTTGTTGTGTTTGTTATTGTCTGGAGAAGGTTCTTATGAAAGAAAAAAATTAAGAAAGTTGGAATCATAAATTTCCACGGGAGCGAAGCCGCGGGGCGCAGCTAGTAAGAGATAAAACTACAAAATAGTAGGTAGTAGGCGAGTAGGTTACCTACTAAGAAATATATGATTTCAATTCGTTGGTTTTTTGTGAACAATAATGCTTATTCTGGAACAGCAGATAAGAAAAAGATGTCCTTTCTTATCCTGTCACGAAACCAGCTTCTTATCTTGTATCTAGTTACCAATTTGTGCTGAGGTAGAGTCAATTTTGTAACTAAGCCAGTTACAAAATTGCAAAACACAAATACAAAATTACAAAACATTAGATTAATAAGTATTCTTTTTCTCTCAAAATGGTGTTAAAAAATATTTTGTTAGTCTGGCGTCATAGATTAATTATCTTTACCCTTATTTTATTCTTTTTTTGCAGGTTTCCGGTTTTCAATGGAGAATAATCCGCCGCAAAGGCGTTTTGCATGCCTCTCCTTGAAGATTGCCAGTATTGTGGCCGCGGTGCTTTTCATTGTAAGTTACATACCATAGGGTTCACGAGTTCACGACACTCACTGATCACAATAAAGAGGTTACATATTCAGCTGTATGTGTGCTCTATGTTTCTCAGTCAATTGTGGACCGATTTTGATGATCAATCACATGTAAAGGAAAATAACCGAAAACTGTACAATTTAATTCACAAACGAAATTCTTTGATTTTCGTCATGGACCAAAACCTAAAGGGTACTTCCCGTTGACCTAGAATCATAAAATTTGCCAAGAAGCAAAGACTTAAAATTATACCGAAGCCTTGGTGCGCGAGTCCGACTCGCACTTGACGTTTTAATTTAATTTCAGCTTTACTCTGTGCTGCTTCTGACACAATGCATCGCAGCGCTCAACGAGCTGGCATCCCAGAATAGCATCGACAACGCCGAGTATGTACTCGGCATTCTCGTCGCTGATCCCCATCATTACCCTCATGGGGTAATAATGGGGATCGTGATAGTCGTCACCATCTGGCATTCTGTGACGCTGTTCCTCTCTGCTCTTATGCTGGTCGGAGTTTTGAGGGTAAGAGTAACTTAATACAAGTATTTTATCCCCTTTTCGATGCGGCGGACGCACTTGCCGTATCGGTCTCGTTAGATAGGCCCTTACCGCAGTAAGACCGCGCCGTGTTGAAATGAGCACGGCTCACACATTTGAAATCAGTGTACATCTTAACACAGTGTTAGCCGAACGTGTTATAACTGCTATTTTTGCGAGAAAAGTGTCACTAAACGCCATCATGTGCATAAAGTGCAACAACCATTCGAGAAATACAAATAAAGCCAAAGGTGTAACATTTCACTCGTAAGAATTGCGATTTATTTATATAACTTTTATTTTTTTTAATTACAAATTTAAATGGCGAGTGCACGAAAGAGAAACTAGTGGCATCATTATGCTGAGATGGGACCTTTTGGTTCGCTGCATTGCTTGCTGCTATTAGGTACTATTATTTTATTATTAACTAGGTCATTGTTATTGTAATATTCTTAAGTAAGTATAAGTAATTGTAGAGGAAAGTAACCAAATATGGAATAGTATCCCTAATTTGGAATACCGGCATTTCTCGCAAACAAATATTCCAACCAGCTGGCATCCCAGACTAGCATCGACAACGCCGAGTATGTACTCGGCGTTGTCGCCGCTTATCATTACTCCCATGGAGAAATGATGGGGTACGTGATAGTCATCACCATCTGGCATTCTGTGACGCTGTTCCTTACTGCTCTTATGCTGGTCGGGAGTTTTGTGGGTAAGAGAAACTTAATCCATGTATTTCTTCGCCGCGGCGGACGCACTTGCCGTATCGGTCGTGGCGTACATAGGTAGATATGTATCGTTAGATAGGCCCTTACCGCAGTAAGACCGCGCCATGTTGTCGCCGCCGTGTTGAAATGAGCACGGCTCACACATTTGAAATCAGTGTACATCTAAACACAGTGTTAGCCGAACGTGTTATAACTGCTATTTTTGCGAGAAAAGTGTCACTAAACGCCATCATGTGCATAAAGTGCAACAACCATTCGAGAAATACAAATAAAGCCAAAGGTGTAACATTTCACTCGTAAGAATTGCAATTTATTTATATAACTTTTTTTTTTTTTAATTACAAATTTAAATGGCGAGTGCACGAAAGAGAAACTAGTGTTTGCAAGTAATCAGGGAAAAAAGAGATGACATTATTTTCTCAGTACCTACGCTTGTGCGTACATAGGACACGTTTTATAAATTGCACACTTTTTAGATAAAGAAATATTTTCGATTTCAGGGCTTATTAGGACGTTTTTTTTTCACAGAAGTATGTGCAATACGATTCCACACGAAATGGTAA
Organism: Eupithecia subfuscata; assembly: GCA_963564075.1. Taxonomy (NCBI): domain Eukaryota; kingdom Metazoa; phylum Arthropoda; class Insecta; order Lepidoptera; family Geometridae; genus Eupithecia; species Eupithecia subfuscata. The sequence goes on from OY751106.1 coordinate 14,442,742, forward strand.
TAATAATAATTAGGTTTATTGGCAAAACTACACTATTTTTAAATACTCATTACATTAGGTAGTGTGCGTGCGTAGGCATTTTGACGCACACATTTTCGATTTCAGGGCTTAGGCACACGATTTTTAACTACATCGGCATCGGCATTTTGTTAACGCACACATTCAAAGACAATGCCACAGTTTTTGGGGTCGGGGCATATCTAACGATATACATCTATGGTGGCGTAAGAATCGATACCTCCAACTCAGGTAGTGGATGTCGTAAGAGGCGACTAAGGGAACCTACCAGAGAACAGCAACTTCATTCTGAGTATTTTTAAAACCTCTACTGCGATCACTAATCTGCCTGCCAAATGTTAGTGATGTGCCGAGTCGCTGTTTTGGTGAATCGAGTCGACTCGAGTCGGTTTAAACGGTATTCGAATCCTGACTCGATTCCGGTATTCGAGCCAAGTACTCGAGTTCTATTTTTTGGTATTCGAATGTTGACTCGAATTTCTAGACTCGAGTCCAAGACTCGGGTCCTGGACTCGAGTCCAAGACTCGGGTCCTGGACTCGAGTCCACGGCCGTGCACCGCTTAGCATCCGCGTGGTAGTCTTTCATAAGATACAATAAGAGATACAACTCGCACGCTTCCGCCTCTACCACGCCTCCGGCGTCTGTGTGTGGAACTGTGGAGGCCTTAAAAGTTGCAGGTTCAATTCAAACTAGTATCAAAAGGCGTTACTTCATTGCTTATGTAAAATGAGATCGAGTATGAACGAGTCAACCTAACTCGAATACAAGACTCGAGTCAGTTGGACTCGCATAATACTCGTATGACTCGAGTACCGGAATCGAGTCCGGAGTACTCGAATCATAATAAATTGGTATTCGAGTAGGCGAGTCCTAAGCAGGAATCGAGTCTGACTCGAGTCAAGCCGTACTCGGCACATCACTACCAAATGTGGTGATTCCATAATCACCATGCTGGGCAGGGGGACCTGGCCCAGAAAGTGCCTCTTCATCTATGAATGTTGGGGGTCATCCTCTTAGATTGTCTTTATCTAAGACTGTCCTTGGTAGATCTTCTGCCTTCTTTATTATCACTCCTGCCTTCTGTCCTTGTTTGGCGACCTCTATGGTGCAGCGTGTGGCCCTTTTCAAATTGTCCACTAGCTCAGCTTTAGCTGTTGTTCCAGGTCATGAACTAATACTTACCTACTAACATATAATTATTATTATGTAAGCCTCATAAGTCATAATATTATAAGCAGTGCAACAGTGCTCTCTTAGTAAATTCTGGCTGGCCGCTCAACTCTTTTATTGTTACAGGAGAAACTCCATCTCATTGACCTATGGGTGGCAGGTACCTCGACCCAACTGATGATGTGTGTGTATTTGGCCGTCCGCTTGGCCGTGGTAAACTTCACTAGACTATTTAATGGGAACACTTTGCTGATGTATGCTGTTGGGTTCCTGAGCCTGTGTAAGTCTCAATTTGGCTTGTTGGTCTGGTCGAGCTGGTACATGGTTTGAAAGTTCTGTGTTGAGATTGGGATCCCGTGTTGAACAGGCAAATAGTGTTGTAGAAAATACTCTTGAATGCGAGTCACGTGCGCTGCCGCGTGACTGCGACGTCACCTGACGCGAACGACCAATCAGACGCCCGCACGCGCGGGGGACAGGGCTTGAGCGCGCGCCGCCCCGCGCCGCGCGGCACGTGGACGCAGTCAGTTGGTACGAGAAAGAGCGTCGATTTGGTCGCCTCGGGTCAGGTGAACGAACGAAGCCGCGCGCGTGATAAATTTTGACTTTTTTGTGTTGTGCACTCGATTATTACTGAATAAACCGTGAATTTAAAATGTCAGTGTTTTTATAAAACCGACGAACCCCGCGCCAAAGTCTACAAATTGGTCCTTCGAGCCGGATCATGACGTCGCGAAAGATAGAAACACGCAGCATAACCGCCGCCGCGGCTGAAAGCCTACAAGAGGAACCTCCGCTATGTACGACTCCCACGAATGCCATCAAACCGGCTGTTTCGGATAGAGATACCATCAGCCAGGAAAGAAAGAGTATGAGCTCGCGTACGAGCCGCGCGAGTAAAGAAACACTGAGAAGACGAGTGGTATACGAAGCAGAAATACAGATAGCAGAAATAAAAAAGGAAATGATTGCTAAAAAGTTAGCCTTGGACATCGCTGAGATTGAAGACCAGGGGGACGATGATGACGAGAACAGAAGCCGTGTCTCGCGAGTAGACACACAACACAGTGTGGAGGAGTGGCTTTCGGATATAGCAGAAGTTTTGCCGCCACCACCTCGGAACACCGCTGAGACCGCCAGGCCTTGTGGACCCTTGAATCTTACCGGTAACAGGGAGAGAAACCCTCACGTGCCCTACCAACTAGAGGGGCCCAATCAACCTACAGCTCCCCCCGCCGTGGAAACGATGTCATCATCTGTTGCTATGCCGGCAGGCCGGGGGTACAACCCGGCCCCAGTTGTTTATCCCATGAAAATTATAAGTCATGAATTACCATCATTTGGAGGGGGCCCCGCCGACTGGCTGATGTTCAAAAGGTCGTATGAAACGTCCTCAGCCACATATAATTTTAGTGAATTCGAGAACGTAACCCGCTTACAAAAAGCACTGACCGGAGAAGCGAAGACCGCCGTCGAGGACCTACTGAGAACTAGCTCCGACCCTGCAGAAATTATGAACACCTTGGAACAGGAGTTTGGTCATCCTAGCCTCCTCCTACAATGTGCAATACAAAGAATAAACAGTCTGACGAGAGTGTCTGAAAGCGGGAGTGAGTTACGAAAGTTTACCTCGGTTGTGAGAAATTGTGTTTCGATTTTGAGAAACATAAAGGCGGATGGATACATCAATAACCCACAGCTTGTGAGTGACGTGATAAGTAAGTTAACACCTATGCAACAAGCACAATATGGTGAATTTGCTATGAAGAAAGATTTATCCCATGAATATCGTGTGGACCTCAGAGTATCACCAAGCCTAGACCTCGTGGTAGAATTCCTCACATACCTATCGAAAGCATCGTCTTACTACATGCCAATTCAACCTGCTGCATCACTGGAAACTCGGACAAATGTTCCCCGAATTAACCCTTCGAGCGTCGATGGTCGTCGAGTTAACCCTTCGGTGGCCGCAAGACGACCATGGCCACAGACGACCATGCAACATCGAGATCGAGTTTTCGCAAATGTCGACGTGTCATCTACGGACAATGAAGTGAAATGTGTTTTATGTGCGGAAAGTCACGATTTACACGTTTGTGAAAAATACCTAGGTATGCGTGTTGAAGATAGGTGGGAAGTAGTGCGAATAAATAAGTTGTGTTTCAAGTGTTTGTCGCAAAATCACAATCGTTTCCAGTGCCGCGCTAAACGATGTGACAAGTGCCGTTTGACACATCACACGTCGCTTCATTATTGTAATGTAGTATAATGGAACGTAAGGCTGGCAAGAACGGAACGTCCGGAGGGACCACAGACAAGAGACACTTTTGCCTATGGCCGCTCCAGGGAAGCCGAGCCGATAGAAAAAGCAACCTGTAATAATTAATAAGAATAAAAGAAATAAACGTTTGACTAAAACTATAATTGTGTTCAACTATCTAACAATACATGGCGCAGCCGACGGAAGAACTGAAAGAAGAAGTAAGATATTAGTCAACTCAACGAGGTTATGACCACGCCGCCACCGCCGCCATTGACATCCGAGTCCGACACATCAAGCGTTGCAGAAGAATTTGAAGCGATGGGAGGGGTAGATTTTAGAATAGCTTTACTACAGTATAGGGCATCACCTGTTTCTGGAACTAACTTTTCACCAGCTCAATTGTTAATGAATAGAAATTTAAGAACCAAATTACCTGTAACATATCAATATTTGAAACCTAAAATAAATGAAAATGTTCAGGCAGAATTCATGAAAGTTAAAATTAGAAATGAAAAAGCTTATAACAGAAATGTAAGATGTAAACAATCCTTTTCAATAGGACAACACATCTGGTTCAAAAAAGATCCTAATAGTAAAAAATGGCTAAGAGGCCAAATAGTAAACCATAACAATTTTAGATCTTATGATGTAATCGACCATGAAGGAAGTAGATATACAAGAACCTCGTATCATATTCGATCTCAATAATGTGTTGATCTGTCCAGGACGGCTGAGTGTGGGGTTTGAGTGGTTTTAATATAAGTAGTTAAGTATACATAAGATAGGTAGGTATGTCTAAAATGTTCCTTTATGTATTTGGCATAAGTAAATTGTGGGTCTTAGTTAAGGTAGTTTAGAGCATTGTATTGTATAACACTATAGCGATAGTAAAAATTTAAAGATAAGTAACTTTTTTTTTAAATATTTTTTTTTAAAAGAAGGGATAGATGTAATGTAGTATAATGGAACGTAAGGCTGGCAAGAACGGAACGTCCGGAGGGACCACAGACAAGAGACACTTTTGCCTATGGCCGCTCCAGGGAAGCCGAGCCGATAGAAAAAGCAACCTGTAATAATTAATAAGAATAAAAGAAATAAACGTTTGACTAAAACTATAATTGTGTTCAACTATCTAACAATACAATTATAAGTCGAACACCGCCGCAACGGTAGCGGCAGTGACTGCGGTTGCGGAGGCTGGTGCAGGGGCGACGCCAGAGATCGAGGAGCGATCCACAGCAAGGGTAATGGACACTGAGTCGGTGACGAACATTGGTGAGCGAATTACAAAGACACTACTTAAAGTTTTACCTATTGTGATTTGTGATAATGACAATAATGAGATAAATTCCTATGCCTTGTTAGATGACGGTGCAACTGTTTCACTCATAGATGAATCTTTAACCGCGAATTTAACTGGTTCGACGGCCGCCCTTAGAATAGTAAGCGCACGAGGGTTAAGTGTTACAGATGACCGATCGCGTAGGGTAACTACACATGTGCGCGGCCCTAATGGGAAAATGCATTTAGTAAAGTTAAGAACAATTAAGAACCTCGATCTTCCAACCCAAAGCATACCCGCCAGTGTCATGAACCAAACATACTTGCGTCACTTAGACATCGAACCTTACAGAGACGCAAAACCTATGGTACTGTTAGGGCAAGATAATTGGGAATTAATAGTGAACGATACTATAAGAATGGGTAGGTCCGGACAACCGGTAGCTTCTCATACAAAAATGGGTTGGGTGCTGCATGGCCCTATTGGGTCCGGGAATATCGGTAGTGAAAGGGTTAACTTTATGATAGAAAAAGATGAACTACATGAACTTGTCAGGAATCAATTTGAATTAGAATCTATAGGTATAACGGAAATATCTAGAAATAATTCGGAAACCGAGCGAGCCCTACAGATTTTAGATAATACTAGTTGTCAGGTTGGGGACAGATGGGAAGTTGGGCTGCTCTGGAAGGCGGATGGAGTAGAATTGCCGAATAACTACAACTACGCTTATAAACGGTTACTTGGGATTGAAGCTAAGATGCGAAGAGATAACGAGTTTGCAATGGCATATGAGCGGCAGATAAATAGGCTGATAGATGAAAACTACGCACGACGGATTGATGAAAAACCTGCTCAGCCTAATTGGTATCTGCCTCACTTTGGGGTGACGAATCCAAACAAACCCAACAAACTTAGGTTAGTTTTTGACGCAGCCGCCACCTACCAAGGTGCTTCCCTTAACAATAATCTACTGACAGGACCAGACATGTTGAACTCATTACTGGGGGTGCTGTTTAAGTTTAGACTAGGACCGATTGCGTATTCTGCAGACATCGCGGATATGTTTTTGAGGATCAAGATAAGGGAACCCGATCAAGGAGCGCAGATGTTCTTGTGGCGAAAAGCAGAAGAGCATAAACCGGAGCCGGACAAGTATGTCATGGACTGCATGATTTTTGGCGCTAAATCTTCACCTACTTCGGCGATATACATCTTAAACAAAAACGCTAGTAAATTCGAACAACAAAGACCCGAAGCAGTGAAGGCCATCCAGAACAACCACTACATGGATGATTATTTGGACAGCGTGGAATCTGTCGAAAAGGCTCGTCAGCTGATCAAAGATGTTTCTGAGATTCACGCGTCTGGAGGTTTCGTGATAAGAGGATGGGTGACTAACTCTTGTGAGCTGCGCAATGAACTGCCAGCGGTTGTACCCGGAAAAGTGAACCTTGATCGATCACCCAATAGTTCTGAACGAACTTTGGGTATGATGTGGATTCCAGAGATAGATGTACTTAAATTCGACTTGTCTTTTAAGAAGTTAGCATGTGAAGTGACAGACGGAAGTAAAGCGCCTACTAAGCGAGAATTTCTAAGGTTTGTTATGAGTATATTTGATCCGTTAGGTTTCTTGTATCCGTACACGATTAAATCGAAGATTCTCCTCCAAAAGATATGGAAGTCCGGAATTGGATGGGACGAGACCCTCAAAGAAGGTGAGTTGGACGAATGGAAACGTTGGCTAGAAGATATAAAAGTTCTGGTTGATTTAGAGATACCCCGTTGGTTTGGACTAGTGTCTGAAGAGGTCGAACTTCATGTTTTCGGAGACGCCAGTGAGTTAGCATATTCGGCAGTAGCATACGTAGTGGGGCTCAATACTGGGAGACAACGAACAGCGTCAATAGTTGCGGGAAAGGCTCGGGTAACGCCATTGAAGGTGGTTTCCATTCCAAGGCTGGAATTGCAAGCAGCTGTACTAGCATGTAGGCTAGCCAGCTATATTTCTGAGGGTCTAGGAATGCCCATCGCTGCTAAGTATTTGTGGACCGATTCAAAGACCGTTTTGAAATGGATAAGATCGGATCCCCGTGAGTTTCAGAAGTTCGTTTCACACCGTCTTGCAGAGATTGACCGAAAATCGAAGACCAGTGACTGGCGATGGGTACCATCGGCACATAATCCAGCTGACGAAGCTACCAAACTCCGCTGGCCAACTGATCCGAAAATTTGGTTTACAGGACCTCAGTTTCTCCTGGAAACAAAAGATAAATGGCCTGTTGACAAGCACGATGAAGATCATGATGACAATTCTGAACGGCTTCACCACCTCTGCAGCTTCGAACAGAAAACACCGTGGATTAACCTTAGCCGATTTTCATCATGGATGCGAGCTGTAAGGGTGATGGCGCGCGTGCTATTATTCATAAAAATTTGTAATAAAAGCGAAGATCGGGAGTTATCAGCCGAAACAATAAGAGAAGCTGAAAAGTTGCTATTAAAGCAGGCCCAAGAAGAATCCTTCGCTGCGGAATTGAAAACCATATCAGATGGAAAAGAGTTACCACCGGGGAGCAAGCTGCGTGGCTTAGATCCATTTATCTTTGAATCGGACGGTCTTCTCAGGGTAAGAGGACGACTAAGCGCAGCAGAGAATCTAAGTTTTGATGAGAAACATCCGATCATTCTTGACGGCCGGAGCATTGTGGGAAAACTCTTGATTGACCATTTCCATAAGAAAGCGCTACATGCAAATAGTAATACTGTGATAAATTGCATAAGAGAGAAGTATTGGATCACACATCTAAGAGCTACAGTGAAAAACGTGTCTTCGAAATGTCAATTTTGCCGAATCAAGCAAGCTATGCCATCGGAACCTAAAATGGCAGATCTACCTGCATTAAGACTTGAAAATACACGAAGAGGATTTGTGCATTGTGGCATTGATTATTTTGGTCCCATGGAAATAGCTATAGGAAGACGTAGGGAAAAGAGGTGGGGTGTATTGTTTACATGCCTTGTTACTCGTGCCGTTCATTTAGAAATAGCTGCTTCACTTACCGCAGATTCAGCCATAATGGCCATTCGGCGTTTTATTGCCAGACGTGGGCAACCCACTGTAATATTTAGTGATAGGGGAACAAACTTCGTGCGAGCTGATGTTGAACTTAAAGCAGCTCTACGTACGTTGGATCATCTGAAACTGCAAGAAGACGCCACAACTCGAGGAATTCTATGGCGATTCAACCCACCAGCCAGTCCCCATATGGGAGGATGTTGGGAGCGTCTAGTTAGGTCGGTCAAATCAGCGCTCAAAGTGACACTGAAGGAGAGGGTTCCGAGGGAAGAAGTGTTACACACTTTATTAACAGAGGCGGAAATGCTGATTAATAGTAGACCTTTAACGTATGTAGAGGCTGATCCAAATGAGCCTGTAGCACTTACTCCGAACCATCTGCTTCTTGGTACTGCATCCGGGGTTACTTCTGTAGGCAAATTTCACCCTATGGACTTAGATGCTAGGAAATCATGGCGTAAAGCACAGGCACTGGCGGATACGTTTTGGAGACGATGGTTGAAAGAATATGTGCCTACATTGCAAAAACGTCAGAAATGGTTAAAGGCATCACGACCGGTTAAAGTAGGGGACGTAGTCTTGATTTTTGATAAAAACCAGCCTCGAAATACTTGGCCCCGTGGTCGTGTTAGTCGAGTCTTCCCTGGGCAGGATGGTGAGGTTAGAGTCGTTGAAATTAATTTAGCAAACGGAAATATATTAAAGCGTCCCACAGTAAAAGTGGTTGTGTTACCTACGGATGGAAGTAGCCTTGAAATATGAGGTAATTTTTGGAACGCTCTGTGACCTATCCAAGCCTAGGTACCTATATGTGTGTGTAGTTGCCCTGGGGGACGGTCTTTTGAATAGGCATTGTACCTTTGCATTATTACTTTGTTAAATGAGGTGTCAGCGATGTCTGTTAAACTTTACTCATTATTTAATTTGACTAAGTTTGATTTGATGATTCTGTGTTTTGATTGTAGTTGTATCTTATTGTCGTTTTAAATCTTGCATTGTTATTCTTATTATGTGTAAGAACGGAGTGTATTTTCCACTTGCATTAGTGTTTTCGGGTAACTTTACCCTCTAACAAGGGGGTGGAAATGTAGAAAATACTCTTGAATGCGAGTCACGTGCGCTGCCGCGTGACTGCGACGTCACCTGACGCGAACGACCAATCAGACGCCCGCACGCGCGGGGGACAGGGCTTGAGCGCGCGCCGCCCCGCGCCGCGCGGCACGTGGACGCAGTCAGTTGGTACGAGAAAGAGCGTCGATTTGGTCGCCTCGGGTCAGGTGAACGAACGAAGCCGCGCGCGTGATAAATTTTGACTTTTTTGTGTTGTGCACTCGATTATTACTGAATAAACCGTGAATTTAAAATGTCAGTGTTTTTATAAAACCGACGAACCCCGCGCCAAAGTCTACAAGTGTATTATTATGCATATATTATCATGTTAGACAAGTAACTTTTTTGTATTGTTAGTAGTGTAGGGTTATTTTTTGATATTTTTTATCTGTGGTCTGCCACCCGTGTTGACACGAGCCAAAGGTCCTGTCAGAAAACCAGCGTTACTCTACTTCTTGTGGAGCAACATTATGCTGAGATGGGACCTTTTGGTTCGCTGCATTGCTTGCTGCTATTAGGTACTATTATTTTATTAATAACTAGGTCATTGCTATTGTAATATTCTTAAGTAAGTATAAATAATTGTAATAGTTGCAAGCTGTACTAGTGAACCAATAAATTAATTTTCTTTCAATTTGATACGAATTTTGCGAACATCGGTAGAGCTGCCAGCTTGCTTCTGTTCTGCATGCCTGCTTCTATTATTTCAACAAAAGACAACCTGGGTCTGGCAAGAAGAATGAGATGCATGGATGTTTGTTACATCTTCACGCCAAAACTACTGAACGGATCAGGCTGAAATTTTGCATAAAGGTAAGTGTAACCCTGAAATCTAACATAGGTGACTTTTTGTCCCATAAATCAGTTCCCATGGGAAAGAAATAACCTCGAAACGTTTCCATAGAAACAACGCGTGCGAAGCCGCGGGCAGAAGCAAGTTGTCAATAAGAATAGCGTGCTTGTTAAACTTGTGGTTGATCGGTGTGGGGAATGCATATCTGTCAATATGGGAAGCAATGGGTTGTTTCATCAAAATAATTGCGTACCAACATTAACTGTATGATAATTTTGTAGAGTAATAAATTAATTCGTCTGATCAGAGAATGTACATGACAATATGTAGTCGTATCGTCCAATTTGGTCGTTATTGGTTTGTTTTATTCGGTTATTGTTTTGGTTTGTTAATAAAATCATCTTATTTTTCCAGTGATAAAATTTTTCCTGCTAATGCTAGTGGTCGGATACTACGAGCAGCTTAAAAAGAATTTGACAGCAAGCGAGTGAAGACTCTCGTCCACCAGGACACTAAGTACAACACTGTTTAGACTATGACTAACTTGCTTAATGAAGATTCAGATTTGGTAAAATAAATAATACATCCAGGCGTTACTTTGTGGAAATCCATGGCAAACAAATTAAGTAAAATATTTAGTAACAAATCGGCGCAAAACTTTCTCTGGTGAAGAATAAAGGATCAGAAAACGAGCAAACGGGCGCTCAAGAATTGCATTTAGTTGGATCTTACCAGATAAGGTTTTGCGTGGATTTGATACTGAATATTTCATCGGCCCTAATTTTTGGACTAAGCTTTGATTGACTGTAATCTCTGATAGGCCTTGATATAATATATCAACTTTAGCATATTATGCTAAAGTTGATTGAATTCTTGTAAGTAGGTAGGTACTATGCATTTTTCTTGAGGGTCAAAGTCTGAAGAAAAATGTTTAGTAGTTACAATCGTATAAGCATTTATCAAACGAAATCTAAAAAAAACTGAAATTTTATGTCCTAAGGAATTAACCTGTAACATGTAAGAAATAAACTTTTTATACTTCAACATTAAACTTTTATTTGTATCCTTATCTTAATTTGGTAAAAATACAAAAATACTTTGTATGTATTTAAAATATACCTACATTAAATGGTAACAAAAAAGGTAGGTTTTTTAGAAATAACCGTTTGAATTTTATTATTTCAACCACTTCAAATATAATATCTTTTCTAATTTATAGTCGAAATATCTTCTTTAAGGCTTATATCAGGAATAACAATGTAGGTACCCTAAATAACGGGAATCTTTCGCAGAGAGGAGCGGACGCTTAGACAAACGAAATCACCCAGAGGATGTCAATACGATATTATGTCGATATAAACACTATCTATGACACTCTGATTTGACACCACCACGTAAAATTGCTATCTTTGTTTAAAAGAAACTTAAACCTGCCTTACATAGAATATATAAATTGGCAAACGTTGTCTGATTTGTTTCGTTTTGATCCCCTCTTTGTTTCTTTAGTCCAACAATATTCATAGTTTTCTAGAAACTCATTTGACCAATGATCCAGCTTATTTAAATAAAGTTGAAATAAGTACGACATTATGTGTAGCAAATCTACCTATTTACTAAACTATATACTTACTTTTCTTATAATCGACTTTAAATCACAAAATTCCTAAGGCACATCGATATTTTTACAAATCAATCCGATCGGATTGAAAATATTTTTTATCCCTTTTTGGCCCTTGTTGCCTAGGTTGGCCTTTTTTTGACACCACGCACGGTAGGCACTGGCGTTGAGCAAATCCGTTACATTCATCTGATGCTAAAATGTAAAGTTTAAGTTTCATAATCTAAAAGTTTGGTCCAATTATTTTGTATAAGGAATTTACACATATTTTAAATTACCATTGTACCTACTCTTCTTGTCTCTACTACAGTGTTGTAGAGATTTCCCCTCATTGCCAACTATCATAACCTATGTATAATCAAGCTTCTGATGGTCATATTAATTTACAAATAAAATATCTTGAGTAGAACTAGATGGCTAACTGCCACCAGCCCGGAGGAGGGACAGAGACATTTCGTCTTGAAGTCATACCAAAACGAAGATATGTATATTTACCCTAAATCAAGACAGTCGATTAATTCAAAAAATAATGTCTGTTGGGCAACTGTCCCGATTTGATTTTAAACCATCATCGACACCTATTACTTAGATTCAGTCGGTAAAGTCTCTGTCTCAGGTTACACAACATCCCTGTCTCTCGTGTACTTGACCGTGCCGTCTCGCTCCATCTTCACTATCGAACTCCAGATCAGGATCACCAAGTACAGTTGTAGCACTGGAAAAATAATCAATCCTTTAGTTTTGTGGTTCTTAGAACAAGCGATATACCTACTTTCGATCTTTGTGGGTACACGAAACAGAAGCTTTGGGCGCCACGTGCCACACTTTGTCGGTTGTTGGTTCTTGTAAAGATGAAGAAGTTAAAATATACGAATAGAAAGGAAGGGTGAAAAGACGTTATCCCAGACTGGCTCACTACATCTAGGGACAGAGAAAGCTGGACGAAAGGGAAGAAGACTTTTCCCCTGCAGTGGGACAGTCAAGCTAAAAATAAGTAATCAAAGTGATTCAGACATAATGAGAATACCAGGTCTTAATTCTTAAAATTTTATGTAAAATTGTAAATCGTCTCCCGTGCAAAATACTGTCTGACGGCTCCTCTTCCCCGAACACTGGCGCCGCCACATATTTTATCTTATTATTACGTCGAAAAAAGGAAATTCCAATAATTACGTTGGGCAATTTGTGAATCCTATCATAAGCTTTTTTTTAATGCATCTGTAATTTTTTTATTTTGTATACTTTAAGCAGAGTTGCGAAGTTGCTGTTTTTGGCCACCATGGTGGCAAAAAAGAGCAACTTCGCATCTCTGCCTACACTATACAAACTAAAACATTTTATAGAGGCATTAAAATAATGCTTATGATAGGTGTTAGGCCTTAAGGCTAGTCTCATTTATATGCACATCATCATCATTGGCCTATATTACATCTACGAAAGATGATTTAAGTAGCATCAGTCTGGCTGGGAGTCGGCCGAGCACACGAACACTCAATGATAATTCAGGACAGCGCCGTTTTTAAGTTTAGTTCCAAATAAACCCTACTATTCTTCTCATTACTTCTCTACCAATTTCAAGAATTATGACCTTATGTCTTCATGAACTAGTTCGTGACGATGGGCAGAACCTACAGTTCACACAGTGTCAGTAAATTATAGGTAAATAGACCTGTAGAAACACTTACTCAGCTGGAAGAGAATGAGGAACAGCTCGCTGGCAGTCTCCTGCGTGAGGAAGGCGAGGCTGTACACGAAGCCGATGGTGGAGTAGCCGATCTCGAAGTACAGGTAGACCCGCATCAGGAGGACGTGTTTCTAGAAGAACAAGATGTTTCTATAGTACCTCATCAGCACAAACAAGGGGGGTTTTGCTATAACCAGTAGAGTGCTTAAAAACCACAGAAGGAAGCGGCTGCCTTTCCTCTGGTAGGTTCCCTAACGGCCCCCTTCCCTGTCGGCTCTTACGACATCCATGAGCTGAGTTAGAGGGGTCTTATGCTGCGAACGTCACACGACCGACGACCCCATCATTTTCTTAAGTAATACGAGTACACTGTGGTACAACAATACAACAATGAGGTGGCAGTTATCCTTCACTTATAGGCCGTACAAGTCATATAAATTATTTATGGCCGGGTACATGCGAGTTTATGTACAAAGGATGACAATTACGCAATTCTTAAATCATTTTTAATGATCAAAATTATTAGATTTTATGAATCGGAAGTTATTTTATTATACATACTTCCCACTTCCGTACCTACTGCAAATACATCTCTCTCAAAGGATAGAATTAGTGCAGTTAGTAGGTACATCTTAGATTACTAAAGTGGGGTGATTTTTTATGTCCACGAGTTACATGTTTCTCGAGTCATCACAAAACACGTTTATGATGGATGACAGATTTGATCATCTGTATACAAGTCTCGCCATGACTCGGCCAACTTGTAACTGAACCATTACTTAGATGACTACCCATGGGGTCGCTAGTCGCCAATCACACTTATTCCATAAAGACCTGAACGTAGTTACTAATTATAGTTTGTATCAGCACCTGCAACGATTTACAGAACTACTTTGGGGATCAAATGTTGTTTGCGTCGTACCTACGTAGCTGTGTTGTCTGACTGACTATATGTATCTAGCTGTCAGGTCGAATCGAGGCGTGACCAGACAGCTGGTGAGTATCTGCCGCAGCATTGCCATACAGCAGGGCAATACAGCCAGCGTCTTTGGGACGCTTGCGATTGGTATTGATTTGGATCAGTTGGGTTACGAATAGATTGATAAACATAGTCAACAATCTGCAGTTAGCTCAACTGTTTCAATCGTAAATAATGTAAGTACTAGCACCTAATGTTGCTATTAGTTGGAATTTTCTTAAATAACAAATGTACCTTGTGTAAAGCCACAATAAAAGCCACAGTCAATGCCAGCTCCAGCACAAGCCCAATAACATCAACAATAAGCCTGACGAACTCTGAAGCCAGCTCCGCCTTGTCAGCTTCCGAGGAGTTTCTGATGATGGAGATGTAGAGGGAGAGGAAACAGGTCGCCACGATAGTCAGCATCTGAAACATGAGAAGTGGAAGTGAGAAGAAGTCAACAGTTTTGCCAGGGAATAATGGTTGCGTGCTGTGTGAGAGGATAAGAACAAAAATCCTGGCAGCTTCCGAAATATAAAATTATTTTATAAGCATACCTACTCGTAGGATCCAAAACGTACATTCTGTTTTGAATAGGTACGTGTGCAACAACTTTTAAAAGTTATTTAACTCCTTTTAAATATTATTTTGTTAAGATAAAACTCTGGTCTTACTCACTAACGAAATGTAGGTAATAAAATAACGCGCCCGAGAATCCCATGTTATTTCTCCATATTTTCCAGTTAATATTCAAAGTTCTACGAACAGGTTTGGTTTAGCCAACAGCAATGGTATTTAGCTCAAAGCATGCTTCGATAACATCCTGCAAAGTTCGTGCAACTTTAACTATTGCATCATATTAATATAGGTTGGGTTACGAAGTTGTTTATTACCAATAACCTTTTTAAACAACCTAACAAGGTAAGTTTCTTATTGGCTTCTTTACCTTTCAATTTTTTATGGCTAGAGAAGGGGGTAGATGATGCTGTGTGGATTGCATAACCATAATTTGAAACAAAATAGATTTCTTTGGTAATCACTTGATAAGTAATTGTAAATTGTAATAATGAGTACGTTTACGTCAAAACTTACCAAATTGATATACGCGAATGCCATGAGACCTCGCCTCAGTGGGAAACAGAAGCAGCATCTTGTCAGGATGGGGATTTCTATGGACTCCTTGATTTTGTCCCTGGAAATAATAGAAGAAAATCAAATGTTATTGCTCGCCCGTTTGAACCTCTTCGTTTGCGCCCACAGATGAAATTAAAACACAAACTCCTTGAAAATGTGGCGTTGATGCCAAAAAATATGGGTGAACAACGCGCCAGCAGCGGTTGCCACAGATAAGGGAATTGTATTGCTTCCAATTTTTCCGGTACGGTACGGATATTCTGAGTAGATTAAAATTGAAATTTTAATCTACTCAGAATATCGTCGATTCTTTAACAATGATTTTCCTCGCAGGTGTAGTACAAAGCACTAGGTATGTATATGTATTACTCGGGAGAGAGTGCGATTCTCAATCGTGTGAGGTATGTCTCAACTCTCAAATAAGACACTCGATAGGAATCGGCCACAATCTCGCCTCGGCTTACAATGTACTATATTTTCTATTTTGGAAAACTCCTCACTCAGGTGAATTGGAAAACCAACGTCTTTGATAACATTGTTCCTTATATTGTTCTTTATTTGGATTGAAGTTTGGATTTGTTATTATGTCGGATACCAACTGACGCAGGATGCCTTACGTATAACGGATTGCGTTACGCGGAAAAGCAATACTACATCAACAAGAGAATCAAGGTTGTAATCACAATCAGCTCGGAAAACAACCAAACTACTCGTGGTCATAATAATTAGCTCAATGCAATCATGATTTGACCTTCTTAGATCATAATTCGTATTACACCTAATCATCCTTCTTCTTTTTTTATAATCAATGGACCTTCCTTTGGCCACAGTCTCATCTGGTGGAATGTAAACATGTGACCGACGACGGTGCATCACTAGGGTCTAGAAGACACCTATTCACTTGTCTTGGAGAGACCCAGGTTGTTATTTTATACGAATTGTTAGGATAGGAAAGCTTCGATGTTTGACAATCTTTACGGTCCGCGAGCTATTTGTTATCTGATGCTGTCAATATAAAAAGCATCTAAATATTACGAGGGCAATAATGCGGTGTAGATCTGCGACAACCTTATAGGTAAGTACCTACTACTGTAGAACATACCTGCCGACGAATAAAAATCAGACATCAAAGTGCTTTATTTCCTTTAGACCTTAAAGGACTCTTGGACACGTCAAAAAAACAAATACCAAAATATTATGTACCTAAATCTAGGAAATAAAGTAATCACTTTGATTTTTTGTTCACTTCAATCTATTTAAGGTAAAGTAAATAAGCGAGCAAGAAACCTTTACCTTGTAAAGTTAGTTTACGAGTTGGAGAAAAACTCGTCCAAAGCTTTTTTATCCTCTAGTCTAGCTAAATAATCTGACATTTTGTAGTACCTAAGCCTTTTTTAGTAAAAAGACAAAATATCAGACTGTAATGATACAAAATATTAGACTGTAATCGTTGAAAAATTACAAAGTATAGAGAATTTGAAGTCGTTACAATTGTATTTTAAAACAGCGTTGCGTACAAAATTATAGGCACCGTATGTGTTCATCGTATAGACACAAAAGGGCAAAACCAAGAGTGGATTACCTATTGCAAAAACCGCTAGTTTGTCATTACGCGCGATTCTCACAGCCCAGTTGCCAGAAGGAAGATTACATAGCTATTATGTCTAGATTCTATGCAGTTGAGTTTGTACACACTTGTGATTACATAGATTGTGAGTCGCTATGGTTGTCGGTAACTAGCGATTGACGTAAAGAATGGTTGCACTGAGTACCTGTTCTAGTATAGTACCTATTATAGCAGGTAGGCACTCTACCATAGTAGAGGCTATTTAGAAAAATTATTGTTTAGCAAAATCAAGTTGACTATTCCTCGATGTTGGTCTACCGCGATCTGATATTTGGTGAGTTTGAAATTATAATTTAGATCGATTTAAACTGTTTTTAAAGACAAATCTTGAAACCATAGGTACTTAGAATATAGGTAAGTACCTACTCACATCTTTAATAACAAAGAAAATTACAATTAAATAATACAAACAAACTAGAACGAGTATTTACAATTGATACAATTGAGCTAACTGTAGACTGTTGCAAACAATCTACAGGTAGCTCAATTGATTCATATCAATACCAGTAGGAAGCGTCCCCAAGACGCTGGCTGCATTGCCCCGCGTATGGTAATGCTGATGCGCTTCGCCAGACACTCACCAGCTCTTGGGTCACGCGTCGTTTCTACTACTTACCTAAGAATATAAACTCAAATTAATTCCCGAAAAATCCCATTGAGCAGCAATGTGGCAATGCTGTCAGCATTCTGGCAGTCTGCTGGTAACGGTAAACATTTTTAGGGAATAGATTTAAGTGTAAATAACAACTCATTTGATGTATTATTAGTTTATTGAAATACACCTCGTTAAGAATCTCCTCGGTAAGAACATCTTAAGTAGATAGATATGGTGCTTAACGAGGTACTTACGAGTAACAAGAGAATAAGTAGGTGTGCTTGCCTTGGTAAACAATCAGGAATACAGATGTCGAAAGATAAATGAGCTAAACGCTAGATGATCGTTATATGACGTGATCTCCGTTCTCGATCGTGACAGTACGATAAGCAATAATTTCCTGAAATTTCATTCCAGGAATTGTAGGAGGGAAGTAAGGCCTAGACGCCACCAAAGCGGAGATGTGCGGAGATGTCCGAAGCGGAGACGAGAAAATACTTTTTCAGCTAGGGTGTCTCCACCGAAACTGTGTGGAGGCGCGTACTGGCTAGACTGAAGCGGAGATGTGTGCTGGCTAGAGCGGAACTTACGTGCGGCGAGCGTCGGATGTTTGTTGACTACACGCCATTCGCAGCTCTTCGCGTCTCTGTTGCGTGACGTGGCCAGCTTGCAAGGCACAGCTCACATCTCCGCTTCGATTTTTCTTTATTTTCTTTGCATACAAATATGATACTTAGGTACGTCTCCGTTCGGTGGTATCCACTGACTGAAGCTAAACGCAGACGAGATGTGTGAATAACGACGATCTATTGGTTGTTTAAAACAAATCTCTTCTCCGCTCGTCTCGACTCCGCTTTGGTGGAGTCCGGCCCGTATATGGGTGTGCGACATCTTTAGATAATTTAGTGGCGGTATATGATTCTTGTTTCAGGAGATAGGTATTTTAATAGCCACGGTGAAGAGAGGTTGACTATTTCTCCTGATGTCGAGAAACCAGACATCACCTATCTAGTACTGTCTATTGCAGGTGAAACCGACAAATCTTAATATATATAAATCACGTGTCACGTTGTTTGTCCGCGATGGATTCCTAAACTACCCAACCGATTTTAAATTAAATTGGCACACCGTGTGCAGTTTGATCCAACTTAAAAGATAGGATAGCTTATTCAGGGAAGGTTTAAAAGGTGAGAGCGGTACGAAGTTCGCCGACTCAGCTAGTTGTAACATAAGGTGTCTCCTGGATCCAGCTAGATGGTTGGCTGTGGAAGTCACACACAACACTCAAGGGCTCTAGCAGAAGTTCACAGTTTGTTGATAGAACGTCAATCTTGACAACTTAACACGGTTTTTACCGAGCGCAAGAAACGTCTCCAGTGGAGACACAACCTGGTGGTGGACTGGTTGTGCTCGAGCCATTCGTAGTTTTCGCAAGTCTCGTCAGTGTAAGACTACCATAAAATTATCAGTAAAATCTAACAACGAGTAACAACATGTCTTGTGATATCTTACTACCTTCTGGGGTATCTATCTCTACCTAAAGTATTTGATACGATGAGAATTTACATCAATGTTCCCCTAACATGGTTACCATTACCATTTCAAATCCTTCACTTAAAAAAATTGAGCTTTATAATAAAAAAAAAATCTACTGATTTTATTAATTTAGCGAACATTACAATAGGTACTTTACTCACTAACAAAGCAATTTACAATCAAAGAATAGACAGACACAAATTACAACTAGTATTTACAATTGAAACAATTGAGCTAAGTGTAGACGGTCACAAACAATTTGAAACCCCTTTAAAATACTTTACTTAAAACTTGTTTTATAGCGTTTATGTTACACCACACATAACGAAAATTTTCAGAATTATTTTATGTCTACAAAGACATTTATGAATGGAAACTCAACAAAACTGATAACAATAACAGCAAACAAAAGGTACCTAACAGCAAGGCCGCAAAAAAGGTTTAAATTCGAGTTCCAAAACGCACATGAGACAAATGATACGAGTATCATGAACGAACCAAGCAAAATTGTTTCGAGCGTCTGCGATTTACTCCAATGATACCAGTAGTGTCTTAGTATATTTTATACCAATATACTTGTAACTACTTTGTCTACAAAAAAAAATCTAGGTTGCCGAAGAAGTAGAGGCCCGAGTAGAAGTAAATAGCCATACAATCGGTACCTAGTCCTAGTTGTTTAATCTGTTTAGTGGCAGACACTCAAGTCTAGCTCAAATCATATTTCATGATGGAAAAAGACATGGTGATGACTTGATAATTTCACGGATCGTTTACTGCTGATGTCACCTTCAAATGACATCAAATTATCATCAGATTGAGAGCTGTTTCATGATGATGAATGTTACAGTTACTACCCTAACTTTAATGTTAAATTGAGAAATAAGAACACAGTACGACATCATAGTTGATAAATAAATAATAAATAATGCTGACCTTGTGGTGCTGGCTTAGAATTTGCACCAGACAACACTTTCCGCGCGTATCGTCAGAGGCGGCTAAGGGATATCCATCCTATACAAGATACAAAATGTTTATTATCATTCTCTTAAATTACTTTATACATTGTTCAGTGTTCGAGACCTCCTTTTAAGTATAAAAATACCTGTATTAGGAGGTAACGCTCTTCCTTATCATACATTATGAGTTACATTAATGTTATTTCAAAAACATTTCTCAGAAATAGTGTAATAGAATCATGAGTAAATATTGTTTAGAAATTTGTTGAGGGTAGGTTTCTGTTGGCCTTATTCTATAGTAAGTTCATGATGTTGTGTGGTACAAGTGTAAGTGGAAGCGATCCTATGAGTGTGTCGTTAACAGAATTTCCATTATCTTCACAAAACCATATAATGGGCAACGATAACTGTTAAATCAACTATCTATCGTTAAAAATCGTTAAAAACTAGGACGTTGAGAATTTCAAGACAGATGTAGCTGAACGTGTGAATGTTGACGTTCAGCTAACGTAAAAAACCGCTAAGAAACGAGTTTATTTCGAGCATGACGTTATGAAAAACTTTCCTTAATACTTTTTCGGACACCACAGCTTGAAAAAAAACTTCAGAGGTGTCAAGGGACACCCGGATGGAACGAAGTTCATAAGAGAGAGAGAGAGAGAGAGAGAGACAGACAGAGAAACATACGCACGCCGCATGGCTTACAATAGCTTACTATAGCAAAAAGTGTCGTTACAACTTTTCGTATGAATTTTTAACGTCTAGACCTCTTTCACAACGCGCGATATGGAACTTCGTAAATAAAACTCTTACACCATAATCTCCGTATCCAGGAGATTGGCCCATCCTGTGAGGTTTCTACGTGATCAACATAAAGGAGCACTACATCTTAGCTCCTAGAGAATTTCAAACCGTCATAACTCCAGAAACACTTCAGACAGACCCACGTTGTCGGGTCTCGAAGACATCAGAAGAATGAGCCCTACCACATGGAGTAATAAACTTGCATGCCCAGCGCGGGGATTATGGGCACTACCCCCATGAGATAAAAGTCAATAAGGCGCTTATCAGGGAGTTTGCATCCAGCAGTGGACCAATATAGGCTATTGAGATGAGGTGAGGAAATAATGCTGGACCATTCACATAGCAATATCAAGCCCCAAGCTAAGCAGAGCTTGTGTTATGGGTATAGTGATAGATGATAACTTGGATACTTAATACAATACATTACATAAATAGATATTTCTTTACATTTATTTTACAAAGAGAACAACGATTTTCGCCAAAAAGGCTTCTTTTTAAAATCATATTTCCCTGTTGAAAAGGCCATTAGGAACAAGCGGTCAAATATAAGACTCTGCATCGTTAACATCTCCAGTAAGAAAAATGTCTGACAAAGTATTAATTAGACCACGTACCTATTTGTTCCTTCATATTAATTCAATAGAATCTTCGATTCATTAATATTCAACATGCAACAGTAGACCTATGCAAGAAGTAATTCTGCAACTTTGCATCCTGTTGTAAATAAGCTTATTGCAAACACAATTTTCATTATGTGATATATAGGTACCTACCTCAGTAATGAACCTAGAACTTAATAAAACTAGTAGTTCCACGAACAGTAGACCTCGCGAGTTCTTCACCAAATTTTTATGAGAACAACTTATAGCGACTACCTCCCAATAAAAAAAATTCTTCGAAATCAAATCTCATTAATCCTCTGATTTATGAAATTTGATTTCGTCTATTATGGTCAGTAGCATTAGCGCCATCTATAAAATTGATTTATTGATAGTTCACCCGAAGTGTTACAAAGATGTTGTAACAGGTGGCACTGTACTGTAATATTATGCTTTCTTGCATATTACTGCATTTTGCGAAGCTATTCTGCTCGTCATGCCGAAAATCCTCATCAATTTTTATAAGAACAATTTAAAATTACTACCGTTCAATTGAAATATAATCATCGAAGTCAAATGTCTTAAAGCGGAGATGTTCTAAAGCCCCTTTTTTGCTTTTTTTGGAGAAAACGCATCATCATCACCATCATCATTAACCTTTAATAATCCACTGCTGGACGTAGACCTCCCCTAATGAGTGCCATAATAGCGCCCTGTCTTCAGCTTGCCGCATCCAGTATTTGCCTGCAGTCTTTCACAGGTCATCATCCCACCTGGCTGGAGGGCGTCCTACAGTACGTTTGCCTTCAGTTTACATAATAATACCTACATATTAGTATTGTGGAACCATTGTTGGCTCAACATCTTAAAAAATACCTACATAAAGAGAACACCCAGAACAAATATCTGCTGATACGATGATTTTCCCCAAATTGTACCGGCTTCTTTTTATAATAGGTATATTTTCCTGTGCAAAAGACCGTTAGGAACAGGCAGTAAAATATAAGTCTACATTGTAAACCAACGTAATAGGTACCTATACCAACGTTTTATGTTGGTTGGTTAATAATTGTTTGGTTTTCATGAAATTGTGACGACATGTTATACCTAACAGTCAACTGGTATTGTGGCATTCTACACAATTACACTAGCACTGTAGGTAGGTAATCCTTGATTCTTGCAATTATTCGCTTTAGATTGTGGTTCTCAATGTTTTCAAAATACTAGAAGACTATTAACCGTACCCACGACTTTTTGAAATAGTCATAATGACATAATTCAATCAACTACAATAAAAGCGTTAATTAGCTTCTATTTCGGTCAGCAAATTGCATTACTATTCAACGTTGCAAAGCTGCCAGCATCTCATGCCATCATGCCAGCAGCTCTGCCTTCTTTCTGGTAACGGCTTATTTTTAGGAAATAAGATATTAAGTCTACACCTAGTTGTAATTGTTTTATTCTGTTATTGTAATTTACTTTCAATTATTTCATTTTTATGAGTGAAAAAATCTGAGTCAGGATCAAGTAGGTATTCTAGCTTAACTAGCTCTTGCTTTACAGCACTCAAAATACTATAATGTATATTGAATGAATCGCCTACAACAGACGAAAAACACCAACTAAAAAAAATTACTTCATCTTCTAGTCTGATCTCCTATTTTTTATTTATTTAATTTATTGGAAAATCAACGGCTTAAACTAACTTGATCAAATTTCATAATAACAACAGAGAGCCAAATAAAGATTTTCACGTATAGTGACAATTTAACTAATGAAATGTGAACATAATAGAAAACAGCTCAAACGACAATGACGTGGAATAAAAATATTAGCAATAAACTATGTACATAAAATTTATGTAAACCTAAATACCTACGTCACTATTAAAGAAAATTCTGGTCGCTGTCTGGCATTGATGCTCGTACAGAATAGATCTAGGTCTATTCTGCTACATTCTGTAGCCTTCGTCCTCTTTATGGAGAAAAAAATGAAAAAACAAGGACCGAGTCTGGTTTTTTATAGTTTTCAATTAATTACTTGTTATATTTCCATAGCATTCTTAAGTCATGTGATTATGGTTTTAATTTTCACAAGTTTGAGCACCACAACAAGCCCGTGTTCCACCGATCAGATAAATGCCGACGATCTTTCATTACTATTGAGCGGTTGTTACGTTAATGCGACTGATGAAGGTCGGGCTCGATTGTCCGCTCGAATTTCCTGCATCCACACCAATCATCATGATCAGCAATAAATAGTCCAATGTTGGACATAGGCCTGCCCTACTGAGAGCCATAGTGCCCAGTCATCAGCTTGCCGCATCTTGCATCTACCAGCAGTGCTTTGCAGGCTGGGTGTCCTACGTTTGTCGATCCACACTAGGTCTAGGTATTATTAAGGCTTAATTTTAGTCGAAGTATCGTCTGTTTTTTAGGATAAAAACACTGAACTATTTAAATTTCTCAAGAAGAGAGGAGGTTGCATCCTAGAGCAGGATTGAATCCTGTTAAAGGACCTTGCACTGTTTTCTATACTACTGTAGCCAAGGGCAGAAGCATGATTAAAAGCGAACAACATTATTATTTGAACGGGAAGATTGTTACGATATCGCTTTATTCTGCGAAAAATTGTGTGCTCTTCTTCAAGGAACCCGTTTTTATCTGCCTCTAGTTACAAGCAAGTTGAGTTTGCACACAATATTCAATTCTTCTGATTCTGTCGTGGAATTTTGAGGAAAAAGGGACTTTAACCGTTAACAAATGTGACAAAGTAGATATTTCATTTATTTCTTTTTACCCTACACGTGCGGAACAACTACCTTTTGTATAATACGACCCTACAGTTTTTGTTCTAAATACGAGCTAAAATAAAGTGTCGTCGGCAAAAACAAAAGACCATCTGAACATCTGTTGAAGTACCTAAGCAAATGTTTTTATTGAATTATATCCACAAAGGTTTTATTCTACGCACTCAAAGTCGGTTTGTTTTTGTTAATTTATTGAATGTATGCATTTTTCTAGGTCCATAGTTCACGTATATTCATAATTTTATAACTTGTGTTGTTAGGCTATCGACTGCTGGTTGTTGCAAGTTGCAACAACCAGCAGTCAATAGCCTAACAACTTGCAACTTGCAACATTCAAGTAGCAAGTTCAGTACTTCCCCGGGTGGAACGGTCCCTTTTGATTGTGGTTATGCAATACAGTCATATTAACATCCGGCCTTCTATCTACATGTCAGAGTTTACAGTTTATGTTTCTGATATTCTAGCTAGCTGGTAAAATACCTAAACACGTACCAGTATCTAAACATCCTAGCAACGCTTAAGTTTCCCATTGCTTGATACCCATGGAAGAATTTAGACATCGAAAATGATGGAGGTACCTACCGAATTTGGTTATAATTTTCCTTTCTGGTCCATAATCATTTTCCACCTAATAATTTTCAATCGTTTGTTTTGTACTTGATAAACAAGACAAGAACAGGGAAACTTAAGTAGTACTTAGTGAAATGTGAATTTTATTTTGTATCCTATGATCTCCAATACTACTAAACAGATCGAGATGAAATTTGGCGTACATTTATAACTTTTCCTAACTTAGATAATAGGATTCTTACTATACCGAAACTACCCGTGTGAAGCCGTGGGCAGAAGCTAATAATTTATAATAGGTGGGTAGGTACTTAGTTCGTAATTTTCTTATGTTTATTATTCTTCATCTAAATACAGACAATGAGCTGCGAAAAAAGTACAATTAATACACTCACGAATTTAACTAAATCGCAGTCATCTCAACAGCTCTAGTTATTATCATGTTCTCGAATACTTTTTCCGTTCTAGTTTTTCCCAAATTGTAGGTATGATATTCAAACAAAGCATTTCTTCGTAGGACACAGAGGCACACAGAGGCTAGGAACGTGCCCATTATCAATGCACATTGTAAGTTAGTACCTTAAACAAATTCTGCAGGCCTACTATTATACATATACGCACCGCGATAACTGTTTGTCGTCTGTTTTGTCGTGCATATTCGCACAAAAAAGAGTGAGACTAAACAGTAGACAAATTTTGTCGCGGTACGCTGCAACGTTTTTTAAACATTTAGAAAGTAAGGTTTAATCGAATACCTACATTCATTTCATACTACAGTCTACGCCACCAAGTATGCCCTTATCAGTATGTGGGCCACACAGTGACGCTATGGCGAAAGCAAGAGTGGTTTTAGAAAATTGTATTTACCGCGATAGAAGACTGGCCAAACGGGTTTTATTGCAAACGTGCACGTATCTAATTAATTACTATACTAGCTTCTCTCTGCGGTTGCGGATTTGCACACGGTTTTCCTGAACAAAAAGTAGTGTTGTTGCAAGGGATAGAACTAAATACTTATAATGGAATAGAATAGAGATTTAGTAAGCACACCAAACACTGAGGGAAAGTAAAAACCAAAAAGTAACACTGAACACAACAACAGAGAAGAGACTGGATAAGATCAACAAACAAACATCATAAATCAAGTGCTTTAAAAATTAAATTAAAAAAGATCTCAACGTGTAAAGTCTGATGAAAGAAATTGGTCTTTCCCTAGTGCGTGGCTAAACAGGTCCACAGCTTATTGTCGCTACCGCCCGAGGACGAAAACAACGCTGGTTGCACTCTGAATACAAATACAAAATACAAAAACGTTTATTTTAAAAATGTGTGATATTCTTGATCATTGTTTTTATTGGCTTCAACAAAAAATGCAGCATCTTGAGCAACAGCCTTGAATTTTAAATCAAATTGTTTTATTCGTATTGATAGGAACGTTTAATTCTCGCAAAAAATACGCGCTAATCAGCATGAAAACGCTTCGAAGGTTTCGTCAAATTTTATGGTAGAGCTCTTTATGAGATGGAAAGAGCCATAAAAAATTACATTAATAAAAAAAGCTATTAATTATTTCCATCACAGTGGACCAATAGAAACTTCGCTGGAGCAATTAACATTATAGCACTTCCATTACGTGAATCGCGTTGATACAAGTAATAAGTACTGCCTGATTTTCAACCGGCGAAAAACGGAGGAGGTTCTCATTCTCAAGTCGACGCGTATACCTTTTTTTATGTATGACCACACATAACTTTTTAGTTTTTACAGAGTAGTCCGATTTCGATAATTCTTTTTGACGTGACAACGTCTTATAATTCGATAGAGCCGGCTGCACGCACGAAAAACATGACGTCATGCGGCGTTACCTCGTCATGCGGCGTTACCTCGCTCTGAGGCGTTCCATGTAAGGCTTGAAGTGCAAGCGAGAGCGCTCGACATCCGTCTCTCTCCTACTTGAGTGAGCGATGCGTCTGCGTTGTCACGTTCAACTATCGTCAGTAAACCGACTTTACAGACAACCAATTTATTTTGACGTGACAACGTCTTATAATTCGATAGAGCCGGCTGCACGCACGAAAAAACATGACGTCATGCGGCGTTACCTCGCATGCGGCGTTACCTCGGTCTGCGTTGTCACGTTCAACTATCGTCAGTAAACCGACTTTACAGACAACCAATTTTTTTTATTGGAAAGGGTATACCCCGAAGGTGGTCTCAATTAAATTTGAAACAATAATTCCAACCCTAAGGGTAGGAAAACAGGGGATGATTGATTGTTCACTCACTGATTGTAATGTTTGATCACGCATAACTTTTTACAGAGTAGTCCGATTTTGATAATTCTTTTTTTATTGGATAGCGTATACCTCGATGTGTCATTAAACTAAATTAGACTCGAATTTTAACTAGATGTAGCCACTACAAGAATTTGAAGTCAGTTTATCGTTTTTTAAAACACGCCAAATTACCTAATTTCCTGTCAAGGATTCTTTTCAAAACCTAGGTGATCTGTCAAAGTTAACGATGGGGAGGGGGCTAGACTATATTTATGACCTTAAGCACTAAAATATCTAAATCTCAAGAATTACTAGGTCTTTTTTCTGATTTAGAATCTAGAATAAATAGCCCATCGAAATATGTAAATAACATTTGTCATAATAAGTGTTTTTAACCCTCATTTAAGTAGGGTAGCATCTAAAAATTTTCTCTTCTATTTGGTTAGGTTAGGATAATTACAATTTTCCTTAATTTTTATCTTCTTTGTTATTATTATATTTTTTGTAAACCATCTTTGACATTGTTTTACGCGCGTGTCACAGCTGCTGCTGCGCCCTCTAGGTGTCGCATACAACCAGCGCACAGTGGCGCCATCGTTACTGTACATCATGCTGAGCGGCGACCTTTGTTGTTGTCACGGTTGTAACTTTTATTTGTTTGTACCAACTTTGCTTGTAATTTTGTGACACAGAATAATAGTTATGTTATACAAGAGTGCAAAGTTGCTTTTTAACCGCGTGCTCATTATTGATGACCGAGCAAGCGAAGGATTCTAAAATTGAATCAGGAGCGTAGCGACTGATTCAAAAGTTAGACTCCTGAGCGTTAGCGAGGGATCAAAAGAGCACGAGGTAAAAAATCTTTGCAGTCTAGTGCAACACGTAACTTTTCCTCCCACCAGCGAGGAAATGACTAAATGCAAAAAAAGAAAATGGCGCGCGCAAAAAGCAAATTAAATAAAAAGTACACCAAACAGGTTCGGAGTCTGAGTTTTTAACAAATTAAAAAAGGTTGTATGATAAATTCGGCACCATGGAGGTTGAAGTAAATAGGTTTTGAATCACAAACGTAGTGCACACGATGTTCTAAATTTACTTTATCCTCTAGCGGATAAAAACGGCTTTTACACTCAGATAACGATGAGCAAAAATACTCTTTTCAAGATGGGGGGATGAAAATACTTTTTACTTTACTTTACTTTACTTTAAAGCTTAGCTCCATGGCTCAGTGAGATACCTAGAACATTATAGGTGAATGAATGAATATACGCATAGAATTCCTTCGCTCTCAAAAATCTTGTGTGTGTCTTAATTGAATATTAGGTTTAATTAGCATTATTCATTAAATTATATTTCAACGACATCAAGTGTATATTATGTACCTGCGGTGGAATAAATGAATTGAATTGAATATATCTTTTATTTTAGCGTCTTGGGGACGCTTCCGACTGGTATTGATATGGATCAGTTGAGCTATCGGTAGATTGTTTGCAACAGTCTGCAGTTAGCGCAATTGCTTTAATTTTAAATACTAGTTTTAATTTATTTAGATTATTTGGTTGTACTTTTCATTGTGAATAAACATTATATAAGTACATACCTATTTTAGACAATTTAGTACATAGCATAGAGTGGGCATCCATAAAGTGGAGGGACTTATTGGCAAAGTTGTTGCAGGTTGGTTTAAACTGGTTATGCTAAGGCTACCTATGTTTTGATTGGAAATTTAACACTGAAACTACCAGTTCAATTCTCTTTAAATTCAACTCTTTCTTGTCTTGTAAATAAATGACAAATTCGTAAAATAACACTGAAATAAAGTAATTCCCCGCTCTCATAAGGCTGGTATACAACCTTCACGGTACCCTACGACCTTAGGTCAGGAACCGATCTCTTTGTTAAAACACAATGCAATGCACGATGACTTCCAACCTGCAGATAAAGCCGGTGAAACTTGGTGAAATCTTCTCATGATTAAGTTATTTATTCTATTCTTCCGACATAGAAATAAAACCTGACCTATTGAATAATGATTAATTTCGAAGAGCAGTTGGATGTCCAACCTCCGAGTTACTGAGATGGTATTATATTTCATCAACCTTCGGTTTCGATTCTTAAATAAAGTTTTGACAAGCTTTATAATTGTTTTTTTACATTTTCTAGCGATTGTGAGTGCTTTTATCATAGACCTATAGACAAATAGGTTTTCTCATATTTTGAAGGAGGTCTTTTCCCTGGTGATAGAGCTAGGGTGGGGCAAAAGGACTAGGTACCTATTGTAGTAGGAACCTAACTGTTTTCTTTTGCGCTTAGATAGGTACTATTAGAATACAAAAAGTCTATGCTTGGTCACGTCGATGGTCAGAGACACGGCTTCAATTTTAAAACTATACCGGAAGTAGTAATGTTTTTTCAAAAATGTAAGGGACCATTCCTCAAAAACTTTTGAAAAAGTTTTCGAACTAATCTCGTTTGAGGGATTTATTTAAATAAACTGTTAAAGCGGCTACTGATTAGTATGACGACCTCTGTGGCGCAGCGGGCGAAGGTTTGCCTGCGACGCAGGAGGTTGCGGGTTCGATTCCCGCCTCGGGACAAATTTTTGTACGATCTGCAGACATTTGTCCAGGGCGTTCTGGATGTTTTCTATGTATAATAAAAAATATCTATCTATGTAGTGTATTGTATTAAGTATATCAGTTATCTAGTACCCATAACACAAGCTCTGCTTAACTTGGGGCTAGATAATGCTGTGTGAATTGTCCAGCATTATTTATTTATTTATTAGGAAATTAAAATCTTATTCGATATCTTCTTAGAACTATTATGTAAAGCTTTCAAGTATGTTATAAAAAAGTTGCACACATTGAGGTATCAGAGGGGGACGCCCCGCTTTGCGAAAATCAATTACAACCATTAGGTATATACAATAAGGTACCTACAATTTAATATTTAATGTAGGTACTTAAGAGGCATAATACGCCAGGATTTCTTGTAAACACCTACATTACTATCTCAAATCAACATATGTACATACAAGGGCAGCACTGATTATGTTTATCGAGTGAAAAATGGTCAAAGTGTATCTAAACAAGTATTTTACTCTTTGTTTTTTATTTTGTCGCTACAGCACAGTGTATGCTAGTGTGGAGATCAAAGTGAGATCACGATTAGTCTTAACATAGCTAGTACGTAGATAGCCCCTAATAATAAGGTCGTGAGGGGTTTTTCGGGGGGGAGTTATTGATCCAAGTGGTAGAGCTCATTCTCCTGATTTTTTTGAGTTCCGACAACGGGGATCTGTCTTGCGTGGTTCCGGAGTTATGACTTCGAGACAAGTTGTAGGCTCCTTCTGCTAATCACGTAGAATCCCTACACGATGGGTAGTCGAGGTCTTTAGAATGGTCAACAATTCGATAAATTTCACGCTAGAAAAAAAGTAAAGCCATTTTGAAATGTACTCAAGTATTTAAGAGACCAAACTTTATCTAATTGATTGATTTTACCGCCCTTTTTTAGTCATCCCCTCGATGGATTTGGCTCCACTAAGTTACCAGCATATTTCACATGTCTTATCTATCGACCTGTCAAATTTCACGCAAATTGGATCAACGGTTGAACAGTTATGCTCGAAGTGACTATTTTACCATACAGCCAAATCACCCAAGCTGCCACTGAGAACTTCGTTCGCTTCGCTCACTCCGTTCAATTAGCAATAATATGAATAAGTCTAAGTTAATGTGATTGTTGTATATGTATGCATGTATTTGTGATGAATAAACATTACTTATTTCGTTTGAATTTATTGTCCAGATTTTGCAGTTTGTTTTAACCATTCTGACGAGAAAATAGACTACCTCAGTCCCCCTAACTATAACCCTCGTTCGCCCTTCACTACATTCGCCTGTACTGTATGTAGAGATTTTAGAGAAACATATTGAATAAGCACATATAACTTAAAACAGAATAATCATTATTATAGTTGGTTTTTCAAGGAAAATTTGATAATTTTGTGAATGTCAAGCCTATCGTCCTAATAATAAAATCACCCTCGTATTCTGACTTCTCTGCGAAGTCAGAATACGAGGGCGATTTTAGTACTTTTAGTACTACACGTTTTAGTACGATAAATCATGAAAACAAGCTATGTTCGAGTGCGCATAATAAAACTTATTTCGTCCATTTATTTTCTTTGTTTACTTCATCAATATTACTAGAAAGTCAGGGTGTAAGGCGTTTTCCATAATTCAGGGTTGAAAACAAAACCTTCGCCGGCAGTTGAAATACCAATGTCGATGCATTATACTCTTATCACCTCTGATATACTCTTATCGTCAAAGCAAACGGCGAGAACAATAGCTCACTATGTCAAAAAGATAAAAGACTAACTCCTTTGTTTTAAGGCTCATTATACAGTGACTGTTGGGAGTCTGTGATACTGTGACTTATTGATAGCATCTGTAAACTTGGTAGTTTGTTTGGCTCTACTCTACATTTTAGATTTTCTGGTTTATAAACGTTTTCCCTGCTGTGTTCTGCGTCATACTTCGTTTTATGGGAATCCATTTACTATTCATTCTCAACTTAAGAAGAAAACTTAAGTGTAGTATGGCTGATAATGAATGCGTTTTCGCCTGTTGACGAAAAGTAAACTTTTAAATTTTTGAGGAATTCTTAGTCCTAAAAAAACATAGTAAGTAATACTTTTTTCTCTCCATTCGGACAGTTATTAATAATTTAAGACTTACTTTATAAAGGATTCAACAAGCCTACTGTGATTTAAGCTATAAAATAATTCAACAATATTTTATTATTTTGCAGGCACTCGCATTACAATTCGTGTGTTATTATTACTTATACTTCTTGTCACGAGAAATTAACGATAATTACTTACGTTAAAATATAATGAAATTATAAGTTACCAACACCAACACAATACTAACCGGAAAGCATGTTATCGAATGAATGACAATAGCGTGATCAAAAAGAGTTATCACAGCACTTCCGGGCCTGTGCCAATCGCAAAGCTTTTGAATATTTAATTAAAATCTGTCGAACATCAATTAATTTTTTTGCCCCGCTGTATGGCAATGCTGATGCGCCAGATACTCACCAACTCTCGGGTCACGTGTCGCTTCGACCAGACGCTCAGATATTTTTTTAAAACCCGATGATGTTAATAAATAAACTGAGGTAAAACCTCATTGGAAGAGACTCGGTACTCCGTGCAGACCTTAATGTTTCGCTCGACTCAAGGGGAGTTCAGTTGAGCTACCCGTAGATTGTTTGCTACAGTCTGCAGTTAGCTCAATTGTTTCACTTGTAAATACTAGTTCTAATTTGTTTCCATTATTTGATTGAAGTTTTCTTTGTCAATAAAGGCATATGTTGATCACTTTCATTTATTTTGGCTTATAAAATAATTTCTTAGACAAGTAGAGTAAGGTGTGAGTAAGGTTGCCTGGAAGAAATTGCTTTAAGCAATAAGGCCGCTCATTGTACGTTTTTATTTAAGTTATTTTATGTATTTTAATCAGTAAAGTGTTCATTCATTCATTCTTCATTCATTTAGTAGATCATTATTAGTACCTTTATTGGTATGAATGAACATAAGGTAATATCTTTAACAATTGAGACAGTGTCACTTATGGTCACATGATGTTTACTGCGTAGCATCATTACCTTGACGTACGTAATACATTTTCCTTGGAAATTACATCTTTTATGTATAAGCTGTACATAAAACCGGTGTCTCCCAGCATTGTCTGTGCAATGCAGCGTTTCAGTCGAATCAAAAAATTTAAATAATAATGAGAGAAGCAAGGCCTTTGCCCAGACGTGGGAGTGGGACGGTATAGTATAGGCTAATAAATAAAACATGATGCTGGTCAAAATTATTCTTCGTACAGACGTTGTCAAGGTTTATGATGATCTTTGGTGTTCTGAATTTCCCTTTCGACTCAATGCATTTACTGCCCAGCTTCGGCGGTGCGACCCGCCGCCGCCGCCGCGACACGGGGGAGTAAACTGACATCTGCGTCGTGGGCCATGATAGTGTTGGTTTAATACACCTTACCCTTGGCACCCATAAGTACGTAACTACTCGATGAACTTGGCATTTGGCCCATGGCCAACACGTATGGCAGGCTCTGGAGGAGGAAAACTTGGACGCAAGAAAAACCAGCAAATTTTCCCATCGCACTAAATTAAGTAATTTTTCGTAGCTAACGCTTATAAGGCAATGAAATTCATTATCCATTTTATAAGAATCACACTAATATTATAAATGCGAAAGTTTGGATGGATGGATGAATGGATGTTTGTTACCTCTTAACGCCAAAGCTATTGAACGGTTCCGGCTGAAATTTTGCATACAAGTAATTCTAATCCTGGAAGCAAACAAAGGCAACTTTTATCCCATGAATCACTCCCATAGAAATCACCTTTAAACGTTTCTATAGAAACAACGCGTGCGAAGCCGCGGGCATAAACTAGTAACAAAATAAATGTTGTTTATTTTATTTATACCTACACAAGTTAATCGGTATTCGTTGCGCTTGACCTTTGCCTTTTCCTAAGCCGCGTTACAAATGAGATGCGATAACCTTAAAGTTTTTATTGTATTAAAAACTCAAGTTCAATGCCAATCGATCTATCAATCAAATGGTAACTAATTGGTACGTAATGGTGTACATAATGCCCACGCACGATCATAAAAATAGCATAAAAATTGGCCGATCAATAAAACTTCGAATGTTGTTTCTAAAAACGATTCTTCCCAAAACTCGTTTCTTGTTGGTCAACAGAAAGCTTAATGCGAAGATTTCTTAAATATTTTACTTGTTTTGTGAGCAAATATCTTTAAGAAGTATAATCGAAGAAAATCTTGAAGAAGTATTTACAATTGAAACAATTGAGCTTACTGCAGACTGCTGTAAACAATCTACAGGTAGCTCAACTGATCCATATCGATACCAGTCGGAAGCGTCCCCAAGACGCTGGCTGCATTGTCCCGATGTATGGCAATGCTGACGATGTTTTTGTTTAAAATAGTAAAAAAAAGTACAGTAGGTTTGACTAGGTAAGTATTTAGGAATACATGGTACGTGTTTTGTAAATAATACGACTTTAATTTCCCGAATAAAATGGTTAATTTTATCTAATAAGAAAATTACAACCTTTAGATACAAATGAGAACTGCTTAGTAGGTACTTATTTACAGTTAGAACAGTTGAGTTAACTGCAGACTAAAGCTCGACGCTCATTAATCCAATACCGCTACCACACATAACAAAAACGTGCATTTAAAATATTGGCTTAAACTCGTAATCTTTAGATGCATTTTACAGTGACATACTAGCTTTCCGCAAGCTTCAAACGAGTGATCCGCGAGCTGTCTGTTATCTGATGCCGTCAGTATAAAATTCATCTAAATGTTAGGAGTTAAGGCCCTATTTGAATGCACATCTTTATGGTATGCTGCAGCGGTGCTTTCCAGGCGCAAATAATCAAAAGGTAGCCCATGTGATCCAAAAAAATGTATTGGCTTGCACAATCACATCGAAAATAAGCGCAAATAATCAAAAGGTAGCCCATGTGATGCAAATCAATGTATTGGCTTGCAGAATCACAGCGAAAATAAGCGCAAATAATGCAAATCAATGTATTGGCTTGCAGAATCACAGCGAAAATAAGCGCAAATAATGCAAATCAATGTATTGGCTTGCAGAATCACATTGAAAATAAGCGCAAATAATCAAAAGGTAGCCCATGTGATGCAAATCAATGTATTGGCTTCCACAATCACAGCGAAAATAAGCGCAAATAATGCAAATCAATGTATTGGCTTGCACAATCACATTGAAAATAAGCGCAAATAATCAAAAGGTAGCCCATGTGATGCAAATCAATGTATTGGCTTGCACAATCACATTGAAAATAAGTTACCTAACAGTATTTTTACGCTTGCTTGACCTCTAGTCTGGCTCAGGCATGCCATCTTGACGGTCAAGGATTATGGTCAAGAACCGGTTGGCGTTAAGTTACACTTACACGGGTACTTGTAATGCGAGATGATTTAGTGTCTTGTCTGTCTTTAGGTCGTAATGCAAGTGGATTATATAATATAAAAAACATGTACATAGAGACTAGAGAGAATATTTTTATGTACCTTAAAACGACTATAGACAATTAGCCATAAGACAAAATTAATTGAAACTACCAAATAGTTACAAACTAGATTTGTTTTGTGCGTAGCAGCGTTTATGGCAAATATGACACTTCACTCTGCGTTGTGCTGGATGCACACTGATGTGTCCACCCAGCGCTGATTTTCAGTGACATTTACATATATATTTTACTTACTTAAGAGCTCTAGTAGAGCGATTTTGGGCAATCAGTGGTTATAATAAGTATTTACACAGTTTTAATAAAAATATAGTTTTAATGACATAAAGTTGTACCACTAATCAACGATGCCACCAAAGTATAAATCAAGGTTTTTGTTTGTATTTTCGTATTATAAGGAAGCCTAAGGAATGGCTAATTCTAGACTAGTTTTAAGGAACAATTGTTTTTTCCTGGGAAAAACATACTCGGTACTAATAATCAGAAAAAACAAAACAAAAATCGAAAAAATTCAATAGTGAGACTTTGTCTCGGTCAACCATGGCTCAAATGATTCTAAATGGTCTATTCTTGCCTCTCCTTGAAGCTTTGCATCAAATCACCCTGTATAAATACGAAATACGTACCTACCTATTATAAATCTTCTCTAAGAGCTTATTTTTTTAAACAAATGGAATATTATTAAAAGATTTCTGATTTCTGATAAATGCGAAAGTTTGGATGGATAATGAATAGATGGATAGATAGATGTGCGTTTGTTACTTCTTCACGCCAAAACTACTGAACAGAACGGGCTAAAAATTTACATAGAAGTGAAAATACATCAAAATGTTCCCATGGGATAGAAACCACCTTAAAACGTTTCCATAGAAACAACACGTGCGAAGGCCCATGCAGAAACTAGTGTCTATGAGTCATAAATAACATTACTTAAGTAGTAGATCTTTCTAATTATTTATTGTTTACTCAGGTGCCTCATTCATACCAGACAGCAGTTTTATTGCAAACGACTCATCATTATCTACCTATGTTACATTATGTTACAAATTGTAAAACACTATTTAAGTAGGTACCTACTTACCTATCTGCGTATAACACTAGCGAACCTCGTTGTGGAATTTTTGTAAACAAATCACGACACAAAAACTAAAACTCACTTGCTTGACGTCAAGCTTCCGATATATAATTGTAAGCAATGTTTTTGAAGGATCTCAAATCGACAAGTACTTTGAATTTAATGTATACCTATGTAAGTAAGCTTCAGCAAGCGGCTTCGCGTATTTTCGATAAAATAAGTCTAATATCTAAGTTAGGCTTTGCTCTAAACGTACACCAAATATCATCTTGATCTGTTCAGTACTTTTGGAAATCCTAGGTAACAAAAATTCAGATTTCAAACTTTCAGCTTTATAATATTAGTAGGATAATTTTCCTAATAATGTAATGTAAAATGACACGGAAACACAGTGAATTTTTGGTTAAGTATGGGTGGTTTGTTTATAAACATTCTACATCGAATATTTAGAGAAAACTTTTGTAATACACGAATAGGAAGAAGAAAACATTTAATTTCAAAAAACCAAAAACATATTCGAAATTCAAAAAATCTTTATTCCCAAGTTTCCTCTAGTTATCTCCTCGGGGTCCAGAATAACCCCCTTGCCGCTTACTACACATGTTACGTGGCACCCTGTATAGGTAGGTATTACCTCAGACCAAGAAAAAAAGATTTGATAGAGATTGAGAGATTTTTTTTTTGGTCTGAGGTAGGTACCTGAAAAGTAGTTTCAATCACACCATAAATTACACTCGCAATATAAATAAAAATTTAGTATTTATGGTAAGAGGCCCGACGGTATGACACTAGTCCCATGGGAGTTGGGGAGGCCCATTGTGTGGGACGCTACATGCGTCGACACACTTGCGCCTTCCCATCTTCCGAGGACATCCGTGAGGGCGGGTGCGGCGGCAGATTTGGCCGAGGACCTCAAGAGGCGCAAATATGCAGGTCTCGACAGAGCCTACACATTTGCTCCCCTTGGAGTCGAGACCCTAGGTCCGTGGGGTACCGAGGCTCTTCGGGTTTTCAAAAAATTATTTCAAATTTGAGCGTCTGATCGAAGCGACGCGTGACCCGAGAGCTGGTGAGTATCTGGCACATCGCATCAGCATTGCCATACAGCGTGGCAATGCAGCCAGCGTCTTGGGGACGCTTCCGACTGGTATTGATATGGATCAGTTGAGCTACCTATAGATTGTTTGCAACAGTCTGCAGTTAGCCCAATTGTTTCAATTGTAAATATTCGTTCCAATTGATTTCTATAATTTGATAGTAATTTTCTTTGTGAATAAAGATATATTCTAGTACTCATACACCGAGTTCTTTATTTAAAGTGAGATGCTAATTAAACTTGCAATCAGATAACTGAAGATAATGAGCGTAGAAAACATAGTACCTACGAGTATGTACCATACCGGTAGATATGTAACATCAATTTTAATAGCTACCTACGTAGATAGGTAATGGTTATACAGAATGCTCTCATCTTAGAGGATCAAAATATGGGTGTTCAGGGGTTTCCGCGTTGCCCATTCATTTTTCGCTATTTTTTTCTTACTGGAAGTTAGATTTAACCCATGACACCTAAATGGCGACGGCAAATGGGCCTGATCAGCCCTTACAAGAGTATACCGGTGTAGGTAACATAAATATGTTACCTACACCAATTTCACATACGAAATAGTATGTGAAATTTTCAAAGGAAAGGGTTTCTATTTGGCGTTAACAGAAAATAACACTCTCTCTACACAAAACTAGCTTAAACTTCTAAAATGTTAAAATCCGAAAATTTAAATGGGGTTCATTGTCTGCAGATTCCAGCTTCCCACCACTTTTTAAAGATTGGATCATCATTTTAAAGGTTGAAGAAAATATTATGGAGTAAATTATAGTGGTTAGCAACTAAAAAGAAAGCAGAAAACGGTGCGATACGTCAATTTCGATTAGTACGTGCGAAGTGAAAACCGAATCGATAAAATATCAACATTTGATTGCACGGCAAATGTAAACTACCGATATAGCACAAAAGGCAAGGCTGAGTTTGGAATTAATCATTGCTCCATAGTTTGTGATTAAAAATCCCTTGCACAAACCACATACAAAATAAAAGTAAACGACACATTCCAAACACAAACGGGATAATTTTCGAACCAGAGACTCAAAAAGGTTCGAGCATGCATAAACTTTTTAAACACGGAACGCAAAAATGTGTTGCCAGAGGATGATAACCTCTGAGGGAAGAGCCTCTTTTTAGGAAGGTTCCAGGATCAAACCACTTGGTTAGCTAGTGAAACATTATTTAAACTGCACCGTTTCTACAATTTACATAAATCCCTTACCGCACCACTGGAAAATTAAAAAAAAAAAAAAATTCACACGCAAACACAAACCAATTTACGCGAAATTTCTCAATGGATGCCACAATATGACCCGAATCGCTTGACCGATTACTTTCGCCGTCGCAAGCGCACATCACTTACTTCAAACTGGTTTGCACTGTGGCGGACATGGCGACTGGCTTGGACCGCGATCGGACGAAAACTGACGAACTGAGAGCACGTTCTGTGCGAACTGTATAGAGCAGATACATCACCTTATCATTTCTTTGTACTAACATAAATGATATGAGTCAAACGATATTGCGCGAAATAACACATAGGCTACATTTTATATTGTATTAACTTTATGCTTCTTTTACTCTGAAAACAACGCGAGCGAATCTGCTGACAGAAATGAGTTAGTCATAATCATAGGTCTCACCAGCCAGTCTCTTAGAAGGAACTGTGAGAAGGACAAGTGAGATTAATCTCCAGCTATAGTGAGTGCACCTGTAGCTTTTCTGTCTTTTTGAGAATCTGTCTTTTTAAGAATCCGTCTTTATAAAAACAAACCGCGATTTCATACTAGAATAGATTCAAATAAAACGGCTATCTGCGTGTACCGTGCACCTACCCACTGGCTCTGGAGTCTGGGTTAAATATTTTCTTGCATGTGAGTTTACATCATCATGATTACAGTCCTTGTCCCCCATTGTACTATCACTTATTGTACATCTACATCTATCAGTCTTCTAAATCTCACTGTTGGGCAAAGGCCTCTCTTCAATCCTTCCATACAGAAATTATTTAAGTAGATAAAATAATGTTTAGTTATATTTTTCTCGTCCTCGTTTTGATGCTAGAGATTCGATTAGAGTGCAATAAAAAAATAAATCCTAATGTTGTTTTTTTTCCTCTTCATTTTCTTATCACAGCTACAGA
This sequence comes from Eupithecia subfuscata, assembly GCA_963564075.1. Classification (NCBI taxonomy): domain Eukaryota; kingdom Metazoa; phylum Arthropoda; class Insecta; order Lepidoptera; family Geometridae; genus Eupithecia; species Eupithecia subfuscata. The sequence continues at coordinate 14,482,075 of OY751106.1, forward strand.
GTTTAATTAAAACTAATGTATTATTAAAGTTATTAAAAGCTAAAACCCGTGATACGAACAGATATCATTAATTGTAGGTACTGACATTAACAAGCTGGGTAGTAAATATTTTGTTATAATATACTGAGAAACGATTAGGAGCTATCCTAACAACAAATCTTCATTCAAATAGTAATGTATACTAATATTATAAAGAGGAAAGATTTGTATTAATGTATTTTTGTATGTTTGTTACGAATAAACTCAAAAACTACTGGACCGATTTCAAAAATTCTTTCACCATTAGAATGCTACATTATTCTTGAGTAACATAGGCTATATTTAATTCTTGAAAAAATTAGGGATCCCTACTAAAACTTCAATAATGTAACCCAAGGTGTAAAAAAATTCGCCATAAATTGTCTATCATCGCATGCGCTGTGGAAACTATTGATGATAGAACAAAAAAATGTTCTACAATATTAAAGACTATATAAATATCTACAAAAAACTCAGCAATACCATATGTCCAACTATTGTAGTTATGTTAAGCTATTAAGCTTTGCTTAGCTTGGGGCTAGATAATGCTGTGTGAATGGTCCAGCATTATTTATTTATTTATTTATTTATTTATTTATTTATTTATGTCAGTATAACTATTTTTTTACTTTTTAAAAGTTGATAGAAATTCTGACCGAAGTCTGAACATGTTAGCCATACCTCTGTATTAATCCATATCCAAATAAATCATTTCATAATTAAGACTGTTTCAATACCTGTAGATTACTTTTTGAATTATTCAAATCGGACATTCCATTCAAAAGATATTAAAACAAAATACTATTAGAAAAATAAATGACGCCGCACCCGAGCAACGCAGCGAGGGAGGTAGGTAAAAATAATAATAATTAATGTCCTCCTAGCCGAATTTCGACCACGGCAGCCAATCTCATCGGAGACTAGCCAGATGCGCAGGACATATTATAGTGCACAAGTGTGTGCGCTGCTGTGTGGTGCCGGCTTAGAATTTGCACAACCCCAACTCTTCCCGCGGGTGTCGTAAGAGGCGACTAAAGGATATCCACTGGGGGCGGGCACGACCGGGGAGAGGTCAAACGCAGGACCAACGTCTTAATGTGCTTTCTGAGGCACGCCTCCGTGCCTCGGAGAGCACGTTAAGCCATCTAACACCGCCAATTTCCTTACTCCGGGCTGCTACAGTGAATATTTCTTGCTAGAAAATACCCAATAACACAAATCTTGGGCCGACCCGGGATTTGAACCCGGGACCACATTATCAGCGGTTGAACACGCGACCACTATACCAACGGGGCAGTTGGATAAAAGTATAAAATGTCCTGCTACAGAAATATTAGAAACCTACGTTTATCCCAAATTTTTTAAAAATTAATATCCACCCGTACGAAGCCGGGACAGGCCGCTAGTAAACAATATTTATCATCCCGACTATTCGAAAAGTTTTAATTATTTTTAATAAACCTGGTTCTGCTACATCTCAACCGTTGTTCAATAGTTTTAGCCTAAGAGAGAAGTAACAAAACCTAAAAACAAACCTATTGTGGTTTAATGGTACGGTACCACATTGATGAACACAACACATGTATACTTTTCTAATTAAATAAGCTATCTATCTATCTAAAGATTTTACCTCTTCCTCATTGGCTCCACCCCCATACAGGGTAAGACCACCAGGATGTCCCCTCCTGAGTTCATCAGGATATGGGAGGGGGGGGGGGGGGGATGACGTAAGTAAAGATGGTGTCATAACGAATTACACTACTTTTACTCTTAGTAGGTATTCGGATAACATAAACGTAAAAGAAAAATGCATAAAATAATATTTTTATTCTTCAGTGTTTATTTTACTATCCTACTATTATTATAAAGCCGAAAGTTTGTGAAATCTAAATTTTTGTTACCTTGGATCTCCAAAACTACTGATCAAGATGAAATTTGGCGTACGTTTAGATCAAAAGATAACTTTAGCTTAGGCTTCTTATTATTACTATCTAAAATACGCGTGCGAAGCCGCGGGCAGAAGCTAGTCTCTTATAAACTTCTGCTCGCCTAGTACTTTTCAACTATGGTACTGGGGTATAATGGTACCTATACTATAGTCCACTGCTGTCACATGCCTCTCCCAAACATGGGGAAATGCTATATTCAACACCCTTGGCAGGCGTGGTGATTGCAGTAGAGGTTTAAAATACACACTGAAGGATTGTTCAGACGATTTTTGCAGAACTTCAATTTGTTTATTCAATTTAGCATCATCTGCACACAGCTAGATGTCGCTAGTAAAAGTGACCGACAGCTGGATCGCGCTGACAAGAACGCACGGGCTCTTGCTATGATGAGGTTGTAGTGATTTTTTGTTTGTGAGCTCATTTAGAACGGGTCTTTTATTTTGCAATATCACACTTATATTATAAATGCGAAAGTTTGGATGGATGGATGGATGGATGTTTGTTACCTCTTCACGCCAAAACTACTGAACGGATCGGGCTGAAATTTTGCATACAAGTAATTCTTATCCTGGAATCAAACATAGGCTTTTTATCCCACAAATCAGTTTCCATGGGATAGAAATCGCCTTTAAACGTTTCCATAGAAACAACGCGTGCGAAGCCGCGGGCATAAACTAGTTATCTATACTAATATTATGAAGAGGAAAGATTTGATTGTTTGTTTGTTTGTATTGAATAGGCTCCGAAACTACATACTGGACCGATTTGAAATATTCTTTTACTATTGGAAGCCCACATTATTCCTGATGGACATAGGTTACGTGCGATTTACAAAGCGCCGTTTTATTTGTCTGGGTTCCATCAGGCTAGCTGCTGCCCTTCCTTTGGTAGGTCCCTTGAGTTGGCTCTGACAACATCTACGCGTTTAGATTCTAAATAATATTTTTTTATTCATACTTGTTTTATAAACGTGTCGAGTGGAGATTGCAAAGGTAGTGTAGGACGCCCTCCAGCCAGGTGGGATGATGACCTGCGAAAGACTGCAGGCAGATGCTGGATGCGGCAAGCTGAAGACAAGTCAAATCGCTATGGCACTCATTAGGGGAGATAGACCTCCCGAGGTCCAGCTGTGGACTAATATAGGCTGATGATGATGTCGGCATCATCGACCTCATCATCATCAAACAAATTATGAATTCTATTATCTACACTTGCGAGCTTTAAAATGGAATCGCTTTCATCGCGAGTTGATCAAAACAATTTTTTTACAATTTATGTACAATGAACTATAGATTGTGGTATATAACATTTGAAAGGTAATTTTGTTACCTTTCAAGTGATATCAAGAAGATTTAAAATTATTTAAATTGGCTACCTAAATTTTGGGAATCATTGCAATAGGTCGAAGTTGCATCTATCGGCTTCTATCGGCGCCAGAGCTGGATGAGCTGGATTTCTCCCTCGTATCCGCTGTTTTAGCTCGTCCCACATATGCCAGATTGGGTTCAAGTCAGGAATAAGGGCTGGCCAGTCTAGTGTGGGAATGCCGACATGGAAGACGTCTGTCTGTACTGTCTAGTCACTGCTGCGGTGTGGCAGCGGACATTATCGTGCATTAAATCAAAATTTATCGTCGTCAATAAATCCTGCGTAAGGGAAAACATAACTTAACTCATAGTTCACTGCAAAGAAATTGTAAAATTAGTCTTGAACAACCCTTGAAGCGATTCCAGTTTAAAGCTCGTAAGTGTATATGTATATTATTCGATCTTGGAGATAGAAATTGTATAGTACTACTAGTTGCTAACTTTTACAGTTTATCATTTTGCTCCTATATGTTTTGATCGTAATATTAATATGTACCTATGCACAAAGGTTGTGTTAAAATCAAGGTTTAGACCTTAGTACATAATTATAAGATTGTTATATTTTGTGGTGACTATATTGTGCTGTTAATAAACAAATTTAAAAAATATTATACATATACGGGTGTCAGTCTTCTCTTTATAGATCGCCATGACATTTCGTGATATAACCACTGCTAATGGTGGATTTGCCGGCAGACCGTGGGAGAATTTAATGTAAACCTATCATAACATTACAAAACACTAGTAAGAGGTGAAACTTACTCGCTAATAATTTGACTGTTTTAAACAACTATAAAAACGACTTCGAATCTTGTAGTTTTAAACTATTATTTAAGTTCTGCGGATAAAATAGTAATCCGGAAATAACGGGAATAAAAATGGGAAAATTATGAGACCACCTAGGAATCACTTCTATGTGACTGCAAAAGAATCACCTAAATCAGTCAACGGACACATGAACATAAAAAAACGTTATATAGGTACACAGTCGAACATAAAACCTCCCTTTTTCGTAGACGGTTAAAAATTCTAAGAAGGTACTAGAACGAAACAAAGGTTTTTTAAAAACTGATTTATTCTCAGATATCAAGTCAAATCACTTTGTATACAGCTATAAATAAATAAATATTATAAAAATAAATAATGCTGTGTATAACTTCACACTCACACCGCATCATCTAGCCCCAAACTTAGCAGAGCTCATGTTTTGGGTAGTAAGTAACTGATTTACTACTAGAGACTTTATACAAGTTAATGTTTTAATGTTTTCGTCTTAGACAGATATTAAACTAAGATTTACACAGTTTGTAACATGGTATAATAATATACTTCGCCGGATATAACATTCCGAGACATCACGGTCACGTGCGTGGGTCACAAATTCTACGTTGTCGGCGGATACTCAAACTTTTTAGTTTGGGGAAAAAATTGATCTATTCATTATCCAAACTATTCCAAACTCGATGCAAAATGGTTGTCTTTTTACAACAGCCCGATTGACACTATGATTTTCCAGAAAAACTTCGATCGTAACTTCTGCAGTATTGGCCCATATTCAAATGTAAAAAAAATATCGTTAATTACATTATGGGTATCAAAGCGTAAGGTCACCCGGGGTGAAGTCGTCTACGGGGCTAAGGCGTCTATTTCAATTATCATAGAAAAGGCGTATTTTAGAACAACTCACGTCATCTAGTTCAAGTCTTTGGCACTTAAACTACCAATAGTCATCAGTAGATGTCGTGACAGAGCCTTATTTCGTAAATAATCCGCCATCTTAAAATTCTCATTCGTTTGGATTCTTTTGGTGTGACACCACGTGGTTTTGCATCCAGTGAAATCTCAGTGTTTTCATGAATATCGATATTTTTTAACCGTAAGTACTTTTATTGTTGTATTGCTTTACGTGTTGTTTTAGTTATTTTATGTAATAAGCTTAAAAATTGCAGTCAATATGCCATTTAAAATTTGCCGGTTACGTATTTGTTTTGGGGCTATTGCGTGCATCCTGTTGGGGTGATACCGTCTATTGTAACGCATTAGCCCCATTTTCAGGGGCCCTAAGCCTTTTAATTTTAGTGGTAAAAACATACTCGTATATGTATAGTTGACGACCGATGTGGCGCTGCAAGCGAAGGTCCTACGCAGTAAAAAGCGACTCCAATTCTCGCCCGGGACAAATGTTTGCAAGAAATGGATGAATTTATTATACTTGGATTTTATATGAGAGTATTTTGCGTTAATTCTGAGTTTTTATTTTAGGATTTCCAATATGGTGCGACACTCCAAAAGAAAAACAACGACTACATACGATCTTGAAACTTTATAGAAAGCTGTAGATGAAGTCAAATCTCATCAAAGTTTCTAAGAAACTATGTTGCCATGCTCTTAAAACTGAGTAAGTATTAATAGACCTTCTGGTCATTATTGTAAGAAAAGATCTCGTGCGTTGTTTTGTATCTCTTTGTATTTTTGTAGTGATTTTAAGACTTTTTTATTCGTAATATAAATTATACGTCATTTCTAAGTTGTTGTTTTGATTCCAATCTTAATAATTATCTACCCGAACCTACGCGAAAAAAAATGTTAGGTACCCCTGAAATCTAGGATGGGGCGAATGCGTCTACAAGAAATAAGGAACATTAGACGCTATAGCCCCGAATATTTTTGTTCAACTCATTACCCTAAACTAAGCACAGAATTCGGCGTACTAGATAATAGTTAACTTTATCACTAGTATTTTTATAAATTATTTTGATCAAAATTGTTATAAGCTCTTCCTATTACATAATACTAGTGAAAGACGGTTTCGCCCCACCTGGGGTTAAATCGTCTAAAAATCCCAGTTTTTATAGAAACGACATTTACACATAGAAGTTATTCAAAATTCCATTATATGGTGTTGATATATGAAAATAGATAAATTTTCCTAACTTGCATCGTATGTTAGAGCTCATAAGGACACATAATATGTTTGTTATAGTCAGATGAATATGCCGTTCAAAGTATTGTGACGCCTTCACCCCGGTTGACCTTATCTAATATTAAACAATATAATTTTACTACGTAACAATATAATTTAATAATTTTACTAAGATACGTGTACATGCAAAAGAAAACATGAATGCCTTTCGTTTGCAGCCAAAAATTGGCTACAAACGAAAGACATTCATATTTTCTAATTTTTGGAAAATTAGTAGGTCGCTTGTTTGACTCAATTTCATTGGTTGTTCTGTTCATCTCTTCTCTGTCGTGGATCTTCGTCCATAAGATTATACATGAGACGGGCTATTATCACTTTGCATTTGACTTTGAGATTCTGCATATGGTTGTATAATGCCCGACCAAGTTATTTGACTCAAGGGAAGCCTCTTGAATTCATGTACTTATTCTTTTCTTTTCTAAGAGCATTTAAGATTGACATAATTTATCTCAATCACGCAATTTGTCGCACGGTGAAAATTCTGGGGCCTACTGGGAAAAGGAAAATGAATGTTTCGTTTTCGTTGTCGTGCCAACTCTTATGTCACTTGCATAAGATTGGCGTTTGCACGAAAACGACTCAGAAACTTTGATTTCGTTTTTAAGAGTTGGTGTCCACCAAATAACTTTAAATTTCTTATTTCATTTATATGATGATGATGATGATGTATCCCAACCGATTTCGGCTACGGCGACTGTGTGACTGGGCGAGCATTTTTAACTCGGACTATTTACAGGGTGTTGATTGTCTACCCTTTGGTGCGCTCTTTGGTGGCTTGCATACCCAAGTTTATTCATTTATATAAATACTTACTTGGCAGGTATTTTTAGTCGTCTTAAGCTCTGATCACACACATCCAACACAAAAATAATACATTCAAGTACGGGCTTAAGCTAGTTTCTTTAGGTAGATGCATTTTACAGTGACAAGATGGCTTCCCACAAGCTTCAATCAAACGGGTGGCCAGCGAGCTGTCTCATAACTGATCCGTCAATATAAATTGCATCTAAATATTACGAGTTATAGCCCATTATCATTGTTGGGGGGTTGGACCATGACGCGCTAGTCCAGTGCGTGTTCGTGGGTTGTTTAGCCATTACATTTACGTGCTGTGCGTTAGCGCCGCTGCGGCCCTGATCTGCGACAACCTTTATCCATAATTCACAGCCCATGCCTAAATTTAATCTAGTTTATCGTCGTAGATCGCGGTAGGCTACGTATTGCACATCAGAAGACTCTTCAAGTAACCGCACAGTATTGAAGACCAAGAACAGGAGGTAGACATTTAAACCTGTAACCAAGAAAATGTAGAGTCGGTTATATATGATGTCCTCCTAGCCGAGTTTCGGCCACGGCGGCCAGTCTTGGAGACTAGCCAGATATGCAGGTCATATGATAGTGCACAAGTCTGTGCGCAAACACAGGTACACTCTCTATTTCCTCACTCTCATAATCCGACGAGACCGGGGAGAGGTCAAGCGCAGGATCAATGTTTTAACGTGCTTTCCGAGGCACGGGGGTGTAAAATCGCCGTCTTCCTAACTTGTGATGTGATATTTTTGGCAGACGGCGATTTTTTTAAATCATGAACAAACCTTACGGTACGTCGGTGTCTGTGGCCGACGTACCTTCGTGGTACGTCGGCCACAGACACCGACGTACCTTCAGACATCTATTCACTTTTGTCTTGGAGAGACCCAGGTTATAGGTATTAGGTCGGAAAAACGGAAGCCAGTATAAACCGGCAGACGCTCACCTAAGAATAGGAAGTAGACAGCGTTCTCGATGTACTCCCGAAAGTCGAAGTAGAAGAGGTCTGTGCACAACGTGACCAGCTGGAAGACCACGCCGAAGTGGAAGTAGATCTGCAGGAGTATCTTCCTCTTCTGAAACACCAACGTGAAAGACCTTTGAATATTATATTCAGCGAGAAAAAAGACATAAGGTATCATAGAAAATGCACTGTCCTACTATAATAATCATTTATTTCAAGGCATCTCAAGACAAGTACAAAGTAACATAAGTTATTTATTTCGCCACTTGATAAGTAATAATTTTCAAACTAAATAATTTAGGTATTTACAAGAACATTGTATGAATTTATAAGCAATTTTGTCAATTCTGCTTTAAGTACATATAGTTACTGATAGTCAAATATGATTATGTAGAGGATTTTTGTTGCACTAAGCTTTTATACTTATTGAGTAATGTATCTGGTAGGAACATAATTATGTAATTAGTAATTACCATATTTTGAAAGACCTGTAAGGGCTGTTTAAATGTAAGAGTTTATTTGTAAACATTAAAATATTAAATGTAACTGTTGGTCTAAATAAATAAAAAATATGCTGGACAATTCACACAGCATTATCTAGCCCCAAGCTAAGCAGAGCTTGTGTTAGGGGTACTAGTTAACTGATAGACATAATACAATACACTACATAGATAGATATTTTTTATTATACATAGAAAACATCCAGAACACCCTGAACAATATCTGCAGATCGTACAATCATTTATCCCGAGGCGGGAATTGAACCCGCCTCCTGCGTCGTAGGCGGACCTTCGCCCGCTGCGCTACAGAGGTCGTCTTAATAACGAATAAACTTAATTTAAGGCCCATATGATACCTTAGAAACACCTAAATAAATGTTGAATTTTATATAAGTACTAGCTGCGCCCCGCGGCTTCGCCCCCGTGGAAATTTATATTTCCAACTTTCTTAATTTTTTCTTTCATAAGAACCTTCTCCTGACAATAACAAACACAACAAAGAAAGAATTAGCGAAATCGGTCCTGCCGTTCACGCGTGATGCCGTGACCAAGGAAAACGGGTTTCATTTTTATATATATAGACTTAATTCTAGTTTTGTACCACGGGGATCCCGTGAGTACTGAGATCTAGGCCTAGTTTGACAAGCAAACCCGCTTCTCCCCTTAATAAGAATCGTGTCATTGGCACTGGGTAGATGACGTGCGCGCGGTGTCGAGTATCAGCCATTGATTATTGAACTATAGGATTATTTGGCTATAGGAAGTCTCATCATCATCAGCCCGTAAACGACCACAGCTGAACATAGGCCTCCCCAAACGACGCCACGAAGAGCGGTCCTGAGCTGCCTCCATCAATAGATTCCTTGCGACCCCTACAATGTCGTCGGTTCATCGAGTGAGAGGTCTTCCTACAATCGTTTTCGCATTGCATCGCGGTCGCCACTGGAGGACACTTACGGGGAGTAAGTTTCCTCGAGTTATCGTTTCTGCGGTATAGAAAGTCTATCAATAGCAGTGTTTTGCTATAGTAATCAATTATTCAGGTGTTTCATGTGTACATCGATTTCTCAGGATTTAGTGAGATCATAACATGAAACCTTTTGGGGTCATGAGAATTGTTTTCTCATTGGTGTTCGGTATCAATGATTTGATTACCACTCTTCAGAAAAGAACTTCTAATAAAATAATAAAATTAGTTAGTAGATCTGTATTTTTTTTACTCAGCCCGTAATCACTGCAGAGTGTAACGTAAGCCTACAAAGTTTTTTTCACACATACCTAATATTATGAAAATGTTCAAACGCCTTTAAATTGTACGAGCAATAAACAGCTTTTGCCCGTGAATCTAATCAGGCAAAGCCCAGCTAGCTAGACCATGATTCGTTTTCGCAAGTGTAAAATGCACAGTGAAATGTTTCGGAAAAATAGCCCTACCCTCAGAACACAGAACACTAGTATCCTACGCCTCTGAAGGATGGCGGCAACTAATTTCTCTATGGCCCTACCTATCAAATAGTGTTTTTATGAAATTTTGTATTGCAGTGCCCGCAATCGTGCTTGTGTGGAAATTACTAATTTTAATTCTAATTCAGAAATTGTGCGTCCACTCAACCACTACATTTCCATTAAGGGCTCTGATTGTTGGAAAACGTTATTATCTTATATATAAAATTCTCGTGTCACAATGTTCGTTCCCGTACTCCTCCGAAACGGCTTGACCGATTCTCATGAAATTTTGTGAGCATATTGAGTAGGTCTGAGAATCGGCCAACATCTATTTTTCATACCCCTAAGTGATAATTTTAAATTTCCACGCGGGCGTAGCCGCGGCGCGCAGCTAGTTATTTATATATTTATCAATCGTGTCGTGTTGGTTAAATGAAGAATGTAGCTGTCTGTCGGTGTCGGTATCGATGAAGAACCGCCCATTGGCAGGCAGATTGGTGAACGCAGTGATGTTGAAAATACACAGAAGTATGCTGCTGCTCTTTCTCCGGTAGGTTCCCTTAGTCTCTTACGAGGTCTACGAGCTGAGTTTGAGTGGTCATCTCTTACGCTGCGACTGCCTGGGGAAGTAATCACCTTATGAGCTCCAATCAGCAGCAGTACAGTCATCATCACATCGATCAGCACGAAGGCGATGGTGAGCGGCAGGTGTACCGACGGCTCCAGCAGCACCGAGTATTCTGCGTCATTTTGCGCCTTCTCTGACGTCATCTGTTCCACCATTAGGAACACCAGGACGGGGAAGGATAGAAGAGCTAGCACCTGTAATTAAGTTGGGTCTATAAATATAAAATCTGTTTATTTCAGACTACAAAAAATTCAATATACACAAATAATATGTTTACATAAATGTAGAATTCTTTTTGAAAAATAATAAATAACACATATGTAGTCGTAGGTAAGTTTTAGAAGAATATCCTGTGTAGCTATTTTTGGCGTTAATTAAATTCTGGTCACACTCACCTGCAATAGAGTTCTTAGAAGCATAATGTGGTACATATTGTTGATATTTTTATCCAGAGAGTTTTTAGGAGTTCGACTTTTCTTTTTCAACGGCAGCATTGTGTAGGTGCTCACAGACATTTTAGGTACCTACCTACCTACTTATGTATATTATTTTAGGTACACTACAGTTTCATTATTTTAGGTATGCCACTGTTTCTTGAAGTCTCAAAAGAATACTAACAATTTGATATAAAATGACAAAAACATAACATTAATACAGCATTTATCGATATAATTTGGGTCAAATAAACCTATTCACATCATGTTATCACATCACATTAAAATTATAAAACATGAAAGTTTGGATGTTTACAATGTTTGAATGACTTATGTAATTTGAAATTTCTGACGTGTCCAAGAATTCTGTAAGGTCAAAACCCGCCTGTAAGGCAGGTTCGTGGCGACTCTGTGACTGAAAGGGTGTGTATAATGTATAATTGCAACCAGAGTCCGAAAATCAGCGCCGCGTGCAGTACCTATTGATAAATCGTAGGCGAGTCGTCCATTAGGTATTTCATACCTATTTCAAACATCCAATATCTTAAAAAATATTAGATTGATCGTTCGTTAGTGCGATTAATTTTAGTTCAATAAACATGAAGTAAGTTAAACAGTACTCGAATTGGTCATTATGCGTTATGAACATTATGTGAATCGACCGTAGTTTAGAAAATACTTGAATGATTTTAGTTATTATAATATGTAACCCACAATATTCTCTATATCCCGGAAAATGCGTGCAAGGCCACGCGCAAAAACTAGTTCTCTAATCATTCACATATCATTCAACGTCAGGGACTGTCAGAAAGAACCATAGAGTTAAGACAGTTCACGCCAAATCCCGAAATAGTATTCGTCTATGGCCAAAAAAAATTAACGGATCGGAAAATTGTGGTTGCGTTGATCTCTTGTCACCTTAGGGCGGTTATAGACTAGGTAGAGAATTTGATAAAGTATTACAGTGAATCTAACATTCTTACGTTAATAATTGTGTAATAGTACACTACAATACAGCCTTTATTCACAAAGAAAATTATACTAGTATTTACAATTGAAACAATTGAGCTAAATGCAGACTGTTGCAAACAATCTACAGGTAGCTCAACTGATCCATATCAATACCAGTCGGAAGCGTCCCCAAGACGCTGGCTGCATTGCCACGCTGTATGGCAATGCTGATGCGCTGTGTCAGATACTCACCAGCCCTCGGGTCACGCGTCGCTTCGACCAGACGCTCAGATAATTTTTTAAAAACCCGAAGAGCCTCGGTACCCCACGAAACTAGGGTCTCGACTCCAAGGGGAGCAAATGTGTAGGCTCTGTCGAGACCTGCATAATTGCGCCTCTTGAGATCTTCGGCCAAATCAGCCGCCGCACCCGCCCTCACGGATGTCCTCGGAAGATGGGAAGGAGCAAGTGTGTCGACGCATGTAGCGTCCCACACAATACAGACAAATGTTCACTTTTTTCTCAATTTTACAAACAAAAAACTATTTCAGGAATTAAGTAAGTTTTCTACATTGGTGCTATTTCGAACATTGTGTAAATTGGTCACTTCCCGTTTCAGTGGTATAATGACACTTTTATAGTTTCAGTAATCATGATTCTGAGTCATTCATAAAATTTTCTAGAGCAACTCGAAAACACAAATTGGCAAAGCAAACTCACCAAATTAACATATCCAAAGATGGTAACACCTTTGCGTATCGGCACACAGAAGCAGCATTTCCTAGCTACAGTCCACTGTGGACACTTCCCTCTGCACATCTCCATCCTATCCAAACAACCCTTCATCGTAAACTGATCTCTACAACAACCTCATTAGGATCAAATTACACTACAGCTTGAGGACGTAGTCTGATCCATATCGCGTCGAGCAAAGTGAGCAAATGGAAGTCTTGAAAGTTGTCTGGTTGTCTGTAACGAGCGGCTTCCTGTCCCCACTCCTGGCTATTAATCCTCATTGTGGCAAGTTTATTACACAATACATTGCTTTATTTGTAAAGTGTGCATTCTGGGACGCTGCATGTTGTGAGCGATGTGTGTGTGCAGGATAATAATTCGTAATATTACCCACTGTGTAATATAAATAGTCAGCGCGGAACTCAAATCTCGGGATTACCCTAGACATTCTAAAATAACTGCTAGGGACTAGTAAGCTGTCGAATAATGCAAACCTGGTTTTGGAATCCGAGTCCTTAGGAGGACTTGTTCATTAGTTTATGATAACGAAAAAAGTTTTCTCTTTACATACATTTGGTGACTTGCAACAACGCATCTACAGGCTACCTCCATTTTTCGTAATTTAACAGCGCAGCGGTTGCATAGTTTCCATCTAAACCATTCGAAAACTATTCGAATGGCTTTGTGAGATTTGACAGAGGCCATTTCACGGAATAATGAATTTGCGTCATTCTTTTTGTACGTGTAAGCATGATAGAAGTTAAAGTTTATCGAGTTCTCGAAAACTTTTTTCCGAATTGTGCACACTCGTACCACAGTGTCTCAAATTAAGCATACCGATAATTATAGCCTCAAAATCTTGTCGCCAATTGGGCGTTTCTCGAGACCAATGTCAAGTCTACAATACATGATTGAGAATTCATGCACATTGGATCAACCCAGGTTGGAAAGTTACATACAATACAAGTCTAATTAATAGTATATTTAAAGGGACTGTACAAATTATAAGAAAGAAAATCTACGAGTACCTACCTATGTGAAAACAATGCGTATGCCCCTGTTTGTATGTCTGTCATTTTAAGAGTCATTTTGAGAATCTGTCTGATATGAGAACACTGGTTTGTTCTCAAAACATAAAGACAGATTCTCAAAATATTTCAAATTACTATCGAGATCTTCGCTCGCTTGATCGACTATTAGAATAAGTAATTTAGTATGCTCTTGAAAGGTTGTGTAGGTAGGAATTGAGGCATTGAAACACTTATCTTTTGTTTAGTTTATACTTTACTCACACTATTACCAGAGATTCTAATGTATCTGTAGAGTACCTAACAATTTAACACAGAAGTAGGTACAACATTAAAATACTACACACGTTTGTTATTTCACACAAATAAATTAATACTATGTAGATCCTCATTTCCTCTGCATACATCTTTTATACGAAATACGTGTAAACATAACAAAGAACGCACACACAAAGATTAATCTTAACATAATTTATATAATTTTGTGCACGCTGCGGCGTCCTATAAGTAAAAATACAAAATACAAAATCGTTTATTTAAAAAATATTTGTAACAAATAAAGTTAGAGCTCTGTCTCCTGTGGTAGCTACAATTCAGCTGTGTTACAGGAGAACAGCTTCTTCCCATATTTTAACTAAGTGTAAAAACACATAGATATTAAGAGCTGAAATGCACTTTTAAGCCATAAAGTGTATTACACGTAGGATGCCCTGTTTTAAATAAATAAATAAATAATTAAAGTCAAGGTTTTTTTGTTATTAAAGTACGAAAGCCCTTTTCTAAGAAATAAAAGAAAATCTTAAAAATGTTTCTACTTCGACGGGACATGAACCCCCAACCTTTCCTTGAATTGTTGGGATATTATTTGGTACGTTACCAACATAACTGCTTTGTTAAATACATGAACGACACATAATTACACAACATCAATGGTCCGTCAAAGCCTAGAGCCGCTTTCCCTATAGATTTCATTTATTTAATGATTCGTAACAAAATAACCAAACATCCGCAAGGTATTTCAAACAAGAATCAAAATGCATTTACTCTGCATTTGTAGGTACAACTTTGCTCAAATACTCCGTAACGCTTCTGGTCAATCCTGAACGCTTGACAGATCATACTTGTTGTGTATCTTCATTATTTCTCGCTTCACTTTTGCGATGATAAAAATGTCGACCACTGTAAAAAAAAGTCAAATTTAATTCTAAAGCTCTACTTCGAAATTTGAGTGTGTCTAGCGTTTATTTTTTACAAAAAAAAATTCCTAGCCTTCTATTAAAAAGCGATACAATTAAACGATAACGTCGATAACTAATAAAATTATTAATACATATTATTAAATTATTATTCAGAATTATAGTAAGTAAGTATTACTACTGTAGAACAACATGTAGGCATCAATAAAGACGATATTGATCAAGGAAAAAAAGAAAGGCATGTTTAAATTAAAAGTTGCAAGTCTTTAGACTTGCTGCAGTAGCTAAAAGAGTTAGTCTCAGCTTTATATTGAACCGACAATCGCTGTTATGGTAGACCTAGTCATGTTAAGGCGAATAGTAGGGTGGATAGTGGCGCCACTATATATTTAATTTTCTATTTACGTTATACAAAGGAATTATCAAAAAATCGGACCGCGCGTAGACGATATCTATCACAAGCTTTATTTAAATGTATCTTTAATAGTTTTGTACTGTATTGTTTAGGCAGATACTTGTTTCAAGAGTTTAGTTCCTATTGGTGGCCACCAAGCTCTCCAAACAAGGTTTTTGATTGAATAACGCAAAACAAAACTATTAAAGATACATTTAAAAAAAGCTTATGATAGATATCGTCTACGCGCGGTCCGATTTTTTGATAATTCCTTTGTATAACGTAATTATAAAATTAAATATGTAGTGGCGCCACTGTCCACCCTACTATTCGCCTTAATAACCTAATATGAATAGGTCCACCATAATAGCGATCGTCGATAGTTAACACGTTCTCTGTGCATGACCCCCCGGTGGTGCATTTTGAGGTTCTCACCGTACGTGCATGTCCCACATATGGGGCACGAGCCCTATCAAGTTCAAAAGGCCTGTAAACATGTACACGCGTGAACTTATTCACTTTTTTGGCATAGACGTGTAGCCAAAAAATTAATAACCAAGAAACCCGGAAGACTTTTCATTTAAGGTAGCCAGTATCCCACTATCATAAGTGCGTTTGCACGTAAGGGGTCGACTTTATAATCATGGCTGCACAGGGAACGTGTTAAATGCTAAATTAGAAAGGTACTCACAGATATAAAAGGATCCCACTATGATGATGATAACGGTTTGTTTGACATCCACCTTGACATACTCGTTGTTTATCGTGTACAGGATCACGGGAATCAATACAAAGTCGCTCACCAGCGCGAATATTTCGTAGTAGAAGAACGCACGTAGAGTGTTGTAACTTTTCTGTAAAAAATTGGTTGCCTGTAAAGTCGGTATACGGGCGAAAGTTTTACGTGACAACGACTTTGAGTTCCTTTCACTTTTTATGTCTGTCTCTCTCGCTCTTAGGCGGGCTAACCATGCCCGAGTGGAAGGGACGCGTGCCTCTCACTCGCTCTCATTGTGAGCGCATAACGTGAGCGGAGCGTAACGCAGTTTCTTGAAGTGTCACCCGGCAAACCAATTTATAAGACGTTGTCACGTCAAAAGAAATTAAAGCATTTTGATGGTGTAGTTTAGGATATACTTTATCCTAAAATTAGGTTCTTGATAATATAACAATGGATCTCCATAAATAAGATTTTTGATGTGAGAGTGACTAAAAATATTATTGTCTAGAAACACAAGAAAACTTATAGCGAGCCCACATTTGAAAGCTCTTGTAAACTATTGGGGATAACATTCATATTCCAAGATATAAAATCTACAACATGGTAATGTTAAAAAGAGATTCGGACGAGATGTCCCCTTCACTTTTGGTTGAGGGTACAACTGATCCGAATCTAACACTAAGAGATTTTAGATTCGGACGAGATGTACCCCTACTCAAAAGTGAAGTGGACATCTCGTCCGTGGATCAGTTTGAGATTCGGCCAAGATGTACCCTAACCCATGTTATCATATGAGACCAATATGTCTACCAACAACACAAAGATATATTAAACAAACCTTATGAAGACCAATCATAGAAGCAACTTGAAAGCCAATATCAACTATCAAGAACAGCACCAATACCCCGAGGATAGAGTACATCGACGACTGAGCGAAGACATGCCGTTGAAACCCGCCGAAAACCACCGGCAACAAGCTGACTACTATGATAAGACCTGCTATCTGAAAAAGACAAATAAATACGTACGTACAGAAAGTATCCTTAATTTTAATTAAAATTAGCCTATCAATGGACAACTGTTTTAACAAATTAAATATAAGCTAATCAAAATCAAATATATCTATGTTCACTTTATTCACAAAGAAAATTACAATTAAATAATATTAATAAATTAGAACTAGTGTTTACAATTGAAACAATTGAGCTAACTGCAGACGGTTGCAAACAATCTACAGGTAGCTCAACTGATTCATATCAATAGGTACCCGTCGGAAGCGTCCTCAAGACGCTGGCTTCATTGCCCCGGTGTATGGCAATGCTGATGCGCTGCGCCAGATACTCACCAGCTCTCGGGTCACGCGTCAGTTCGACCCACGGAGCAAATACTCCGTGGTTCGACCAGACGCTAAGATGATTTTTTTAAAAATCCGAACAGCCTCGGTACCCCATGGTTGTATATGTATTTTTAATCAGAAACGAATAAAATAAATTAAACCATTAATTTGTGATAACAGTGACTGTTTCCTTTTTGCCTTTAATAACCAACGCCCAAACACTACAATGAAACAAACATTAAATTTAAAATTAACCCGACAAACATAATTACAAATGACCCAAATCCAAACAAAGCAATCCACTTACAATTTTCGCATACGTCCAAGTTTGAAGACACAACTTCACCGGCAGCGGAAAACAGCACTTATTGACCCTGGGCTGCTCATCCCTCATCATCCCAGCGGCATTTGCAAAGATCATTGTTGATTAGAGATGCTAATAAGGTTCAAAACAGCTATGACGAAACGCAAAACAATACTGACGCTGTTTTGGTACAAAACGCTGCACTCATGGTCGGCCGAGAGGGAAGGAGGGATGGTATTTATAGAATTGGGAGAGACTGCTCTGCCGTATGGTTTACGTGGTTTTGCGACCGTGACCCAAACTGTATGACCGTGTGGAGTAAACATAATAAAATCTTAATGGCACCCCCTAAATATTGTACTAGCGAGGGAGATACTCTTGCATTGCACGAATGGTACACAACACATTATCTACAATGAAAAGTCATTCCGTCATCCGCATAATGAGCGTACCAAGAATAAAATCAAGCAGGAAAATTTAATTAATTTAATTAAAGCACTTAAATGAAAATTCATTTGAACTTTACCCCTACGCTCGATGGAAAATGCGTTCCTAGTAGGGTAAAACTAGGTTAGGGGTTTTTAGTGGGCAGCCAGAGGATAGAACCTTTCTTTTTCAAAGTCGTAATTGGAAGATTTTACCGTCACGCGCTATTATTTCCTATCAAAAGTAAAAATTCGCTCACATAAAATTCTAAAATAATAAAGACTAGAAAATACTAGATAATTCTGTTTAAATTCCATAATCGTAACCATAATCTAGTAGGACCACTAGACAATCGCCTCGCGGTTTCGCCCGCGTAGTTCCCGTTCCCGTGGGTATTCCGGGATAAAATATAGCCTATGTCACTCACTGAAATGTAAGCTTCCTAACGGTGAAATAATTTTTCAAATCGGTTCAGTAGTTTCGGAGCCTGTTCAATACAAAAAAACAAACAATGAAATCTTTCCTCTTTATAATATTATTAGTAAAGATAGATAAATACCTAATAAACTCTTCGGATGCAGCGACTTATGTAATTATGGTCAAACGTCATTTAAGGTAAGTTTGTTTAACCTTCAAAATATTAACAACTATTTTATCGATTCACTAGTCTTCACTCCTAAACTTGCCCGTCTCATCGCCTTCAAGCGACATTCGAGAGAAGTCGTATTGGTTCTTGTTCCTCAGCTTTACCATCTCGCTCTTTAGTGTTACTATGATGCACAGGTCCAGTACTGAAAATAAAAGGTAGGTCAAACGAGTTAATAGTTTTGTTGGAGTAAATACTGAAAACTGGAATAGTTGTTCGTTTAGATTCTTGTGCTTCAGAATGAAACCGTGTTTTCAGAAAAATAAAATAGCTTGTTTTATCCCTTAGCACTAAACTAAAAAATTGACAAAATAGAACCAAGGGACCATGGTCTTGCTTCTAATAATATAAAGGCAAAAGTTTGTATAAATGTTTCAGTCAATACAACGTCAAAACTAGGTAGGCAATGAACAGATCGAGTCTTTGCTTAGATAAGCTTATAGATCTGGAACAAAATAACAAAGGGACCACTTTTTACTCTGGTAAAACATTGGCAAAGCCCCGGATAGAGGCATGATAAATAAATAAATAAATAATGCTGGACAATCCACACAGCATTATCTAGCCCCAAGGTAAGCAGGGCTTGTGTTATGGGTACTAGATAACTGATATACTTAATACTACTACATAGATAGATATTTTTTATTATAGTAGGTACATAGAAAACATCCAGAACGCCCTGGACAAATGTCTGCAGATCGTACAAACATTTGTCCCGAGGCGGGAAGCGAACCCGCAACCTCCTGCGTCGCAGGTAGACGTTCGCCCGCTGCGCCACAGAGGTCGGATAGAAGTATACGTACAGATGTAAAGGATTCCAACAATGATAAATATCATGGCTCGAGGTCCAATCTTTGCTTCCACGAATTGCACACAGATGAAAATGATGAACGAAGCTTCGACCACCGTGACAAACAACTCATAGCAGTAGAATACTCTAATTGTGGCGATACTTTTCTGAAAGAAATAAAAAATAAAAAGTTGCTTCGGGTTGTATTATTAGGTGGCCAAGGGACGCAAAACGAGAAAGAAGCAGATCACCCGTCCGTTGGTTCGATGATCCGGGAGTTAGTACACAGTTGGGATGTAAAGACCGAAAGATATCAGCATTGGACGCATTTGTGATGACGAGAATGAAACAGAATATTTAAAAAAAATCTTACATTAAATATTCCAGCTGTGAGTGCAATCAGAAAGCCGACGTCGACCACCAATGCCACCACCAGCAAGATCAAGAGAAGGCTGACGCTGAAGAAGCCGAAACCCGCATACTCGTACATGAACACAATCACCAACGAGACGTAACCTATGGCCAGGAAATCTGCTATCTGGAAAAACCAATTAATTTTTGAAAATCAAATCAAAAACTCAATACAATAAACATACACTTAGAAGAGGTCAAATTGTATAACTAAACACTGACATGGAAATAAAGTGATATTTTTGGGACGAAATTCCTTATCGCGCGTTGCGAAAGGGGGCTAGACGGAAAAAATTAAGACCAAAAGTTATAACGACACTTTTTGCTATAGTTGTAAGCCGTTTCTCTGTCGGTCTATCTCTCTCTCTTATAGAAAGCAAGCCAGTTATTTTCGTTTCGTCTTTCTATTTCGCATTCAATTTTTCAATTTTAAAAGTTCATTATTAAATAAAAATAGTAGACGGTACATTTCCAGTGTGAGTTTAAATACCTAGAAAAAATACATCATAAAAACATTTACAGCGTTTTCTAAGCCATAGGCTTCTTAAAACTTTTGAGCAATTAACTTGTAATTTAGTATTTCACATATTTTAGAGCTATCGACAAGATTCTACTTCCATACTACTCTGGGGTTTATGTAATCTTTAAGTCTAGATTACATTTTTAATTACAAATGTATACTTCGCATTGAACAGTGTGGTGTCGCGACGATTATTTTTGTTGCGTGTATAAGTACAGGTTTTTTCAACCATGCGGGCCTATTCGGGATTCGTTGCCAGTCTGGGTTCCCAGTTCCCACCTTGCCGTTAAAGTCCCCCATAACAACGTTGAAGTGTGCCTTAGTGGTGTTGTGTAAGGCTTTGGATATGTCTTCGTACATATCCTCCACTTCATCATCCGAGTGTGCCGAGGTCGGTGCGTAAACCTGAATCACCTTCATGCTGTACAAGCGCTTGGTATAGCGAAGGATCAGGTATGCTACCCTGGTCGACACACTGGAGATTTCTTGGACGTTGTTAGAGAGGGCCTTATTGACGAGGAAACCTACGCCACCCTGGGATGTTTTATCACCCTCGCGAAAGTAGAGAAGATGGCCCGAGTCTAGGGTTACGGCGTCCTCCCCCTCTCTACGGACTTCGCATAACCCCAGAACATGCCATTTAATATTCTCTAACTCCACTTCCAACTGCGCTAGTGGTGGTCAAGCCTCAGAGTGCGTCCGTTGAACGTAGCCAGGGTCAATTTTTTTAGAAATGATCGGTAGTCTGATGTACCCCGGGGATTCCTAGCACCCCCTGCCCCGCCGTTACCGTGACCGCTACCATGGCCAGAAATAGCGAGGCGGCGGCTAGGAACTGGGGGCCATTTTCTGGCTTGTGTTATCATTAGGGGGTAATGCCCATAATCCCCACGCTGGGCATGCGGGTTGGGGATCGCAGTGCGTTGCATTTTTACGTTTTTTGTAGTAAAATTTTAAAATGTATCGAATTTCTTCATTAAATTCACTCATCTTGACAGTACGAAAAACAAATAAAAATCACATATTTTCCTAATTTGAATTTGGAATTACCTTTTTTAAGCTTTTAATGATACCAAAACCAGCCAGATACAAATAGTATAGCCAAAGAGATTTTATTACAAGTTCATACATATTAAAATGCGAAAAGACTTTTTCCCCAACCTGATATTTAGATATTAGCTTATTATTAGGAAATGCTATTGTAGAAATGAAGCATAATAATACGTATGAAGTCCTTTATTTAGTGTCAAGATGAAAAATTATAAGCTGACAGAAAATTCCCTATCTTCAAATATTTGAAGGGTAAGGACCGTCATCTACACGAAAATATTTACAACCTCTTTCGAGATAATGTGACGGTCTCACCCTCGAAATTTGAAAACGTGAACGTTCCCTACGAATTTGAGCTTTATTGCTATAAGTCTAAAGTGCATATTTGAAGGACTTTTATTTTTTTATTAAGTTCTACTCAAACATACATATTTGCACAACAAATAACGAGTAAATGTCAATAGACGGTCATACCTCCAATAGCACGGAAAGACCGTCTACACGCCTAGTTTAAAAAAAAGATTTGAATTAAAGAGATGTTCTATAATAATGCAATTCATAAAATACAAAATTGACACAAAAAAATTGTTTTATCACACGGAATTCTTTAAATCGGCCTCGAACCTACAAAATATTAATATTTTTCATTTGTTTATATTTTTCAATAAAGTACGCCGGTCTTACCCATGTTGACCTTCACACTATAATATTATAAATGCGAAAGTTTGGATGGATGGATGGATGGATGTTTGTTACCTCTTCACGCCAAAACTACTGAACGGATCGGGCTGAACATTTGCATACAGGTAACTCTAATCCTGGAATCAAACATAGAATACTTTTTATCCCATAAATCAGTTCCCATGGGATAGAAATCACCTATAAACGTTTCTATAGAAACAACGCGTGCCAAGCCGCAGGCGTAAACTAGTATTCTATAAAAAAAACGACATCAGCACCATAATATGGTTATTATGCAAATTATTCCATCAAAAACGCTTTTTTCTGTAATGCCACAGCAATGACAATTTAACTGTATCTAACCTAAGGATCTGTTTTGCATGTAGTTACTAGGTACTTCACAGTATGAATTCCTAAAACCTTTGCACAAAAACGTTTTCGAGAAGGCAAAGCAGGGACAAACTCATTTTGATTTTATCGTTACAGGATTAGAGTTCATTATCGTTAACACTTGTCAGACGAACTAGTTTTCATTTCGCTCAATCGATTTGGCGCGCCCTTCCACAGTTTCATCGTTTCGTTTGGTTTGGTTCGTTCGATATAAGGACGGATTTCTGAGAACAGGTTATTTTAAAAAGTGAATCATGAACGGACAAGAAACCGTTTCTCAGTTCTTTGAGAAAGTGTTTCATGAAACTGTTTTACAAAAAAACACAGTACCAGTAGAATTGTCACGTACCTTTTTTTTTTTTTTTTTTTTTATCCTGAGGGAAATGCGCACGCATATCGTACTGCCACGGGGAGACAGTACGATGATGTGGGACTCTAACACCACTAAAACCCTCAGGGTGCTTCCGCCTCTGCCGCTTGTGGTAGAAACGTGGGAACGCTTACTCATCCACGAACCCACCGCGGCTGCCCGATATCGGGCCCCTCACTGGGGGTGTGCAGCACCCCCTCTTCGCAACGCGCCAGAAACACATGACGCGCCACGACCACCTTGGGGACCTTAACCGTCAATTGGGCGCCGGACGACCCCGTGTCCAAACGCCCAAGGTCCCCCTGCGACGGGTCAGTCGAGTGGCCCCGCCGCCTGCCACACGGTCGCAAAGGATAGGGAGAGCGGCCATCGCCTTACCGACAGACCTCCTCCCCTGCGACCCCACCGCGTCCGCCATCGTACGGTGGCGACCCCGCCTAGGCCGCGGAAGGCAGGCAGAGCGGCGTACCTCAATACCGGCACTCCTCTCCCGCCGCGGCCTCCACCTCCCTGCGGCCATGCTGCCCATACAGCACAGCCGCCCGCCTCAGTTGCGGTGCCTCCCATACGACACCGCAACCTACTACCGCTCCAACTGGGCTTAGAGCGCAAAACCCAGAGGAGCGGTCCGTCCAGGGGCCAGCCGTGTCGCCGTCTGCGTTGGTACGGCCCCATGGGTTCCTCTTAGCTTGATCGCGGGTGACTAGGCCGCGATTACTAAGCCCCCCCGCCTCGACAAGGCGGGAACCCTTCGGGGGGGATTGTCACGTACCTAGCCTCCTTAGATGAAAGAAACACCAGATGGTGCTTGCGGTGCCATTTGCACGGACAGATTATAAGTACCTAATGGTTTCCATCATGGACAAAGGTCCTGTAGGCCGATTACGCAAAACCATGACATTTGAAAGCCCTTTGAATGGCCTTAATTTGCTATTGTATGGATTTAACCATTGACAACCTCTGTGGCGCAGCGGGCGAAGGTCTGCCTGCGACGCAGGAGGTTGCGGGTTCGATTCCCGCCTCGGGACAAATGTTTGTACGATCTGCAGACATTTGTCCAGGGCGTTCTGGATGTTTTCTATCTATAATAAAAATATCTATCTATGTAGTGTATTGTATTAAGTATATCAGTTATCTAGTACCCATAACACAAGCTCTGCTTAGCTTGGGGCTAGATAATGCTGTGTGAATTGTCCAGCATTATTTATTTATTATTATTTATTTATTGAAATGGATTTCAAGGCCATTCAAAGGGCTTTCAAATGTCAATTTTAAGATGGGGAATTTTTGCGTAATTGCACAGCTAGACACTTTTGACGCATCTGTAATTTCTTTCATCTAAAGGTATTCTATTTTTTCATTATCTGCAAAAATATAAACAATGTCGCAGTACTTACTTAATGTCACATTAACTTTCTAGAGAAACCTCAGAGAAACGCACAAAAATCTGCTAACAAATATAAATCAAAACAACACTAAGGAAAATTTTGAGTTGCGTGTAGGTTTTAGTATGGTATTTTATTTCAAACTCACCAATTTTAAAAACGCCCATGTTTGTAAACAAAACCTCAAAGGTATAACATAACAACACTTCCTAAATAGAGGTTCCTCTCTCATCAGTATAGAGTCCATTTTACTTTGAAAAGCAATAAAGACACTTTGTTGTCTCTGTATGTACTAAAAACTAAACAAAATAATAACGTGCACCCATCCAATGTCTAGATTGCGACTGAAAGAGACGGGAAGAGTCATGTATTTTAAGCCACAACGGTCCGAGCTTCAGACGTCATGTTAAGTGTTTGCGGCCCGCGGCTTCGCATGTATTTTTAGGGATAATAAGTAGGTAGCTTTATAAAAATCAAAATCAAAAATCAAAAACTCTTTATTTCCATAAATACAATAAATGTACACTTAGAAAAGGTCAAAATATAAAACTAAACACTGACACGGAAATAAAGTGATATTTTTTGATTTCTGTCGCTTCGGTATGTAGACTAAAGTAAAGAAGCGACGAAGAAACCTTTAGCCTGTTAGTTGTTATTTTTCGAGTTGGAGCAAAACCCGTCCCAAGGTTTTTATTCTTATTTTATGTTATTCTAGGGGTCTATGCAAAGAAATAAAAATTAAAGGATATCCTTTATATTTAAAATATCCCTCCATTTTGATAATCATTAGTCTTGACGTTGTTTTCTGCAAACAAATAGGCTTTTATAATATTAGTAGGATAGAGAGTAGACTATCCATTTATAACCCCCGACGCAAAAAGAGAAGGATGTTTTAAGTTTAACTTTGTTTTAAGTTTAGAAAGACTTTGTTTTAAGTTTAGAAAGACGGACAGATACAAAGACAGACGGACAACAAAGTGATCCTATAAGACTTCCTTCTTTCCTTTTGAGGTACGGAACCCTAAAAATGAATTTTGACGTGACAACGTCTTATAAATTGGTTTGCCGGGTGACACTTCAAGAAACTGCGTTACGGTCGTTGTCACGTAAAACTTTCGCCCGTATACCGACTTTACAGGCAACCAATTTTTTTTTTCTTTAATTCAAGTTTTTTACCACGGGGATCCCGTGAGTACTGAGATCTAGGCCTGGTTTGACAACCAAACCCGCTAGGTTCGCCCTTTAAGGAGGATGGTTGGAAGAGGACCGGAATGCCAATCTCCGTTGTCCTATCGGTCGCCGACCCGTGCGTGGGACACCCGCGGTACCGCTGGAAAGATCTGCAAGAAGCCAACCTGTGAAAGCTACAAGCGAGGACTCACGGGAAACTGCTCAAGACAGGAAAAAATGGCTACTTCTCTTTTAAGAGGCCAGTACATAGTTGCTTCGCGTCGTTGAGCCTTAGGAGTAAGAAAATTTTCATTCTAGTTTCTTTCGATTTCTTCATGCCCTTATGTGATTTGGTAAAGTATCAAGTCAACTAACTTTATCATCTTACCTTAAGAGCGCAAACACATTGAAAATCAAACCAAGCACCATTATAGCCAATGTGATGATACTACCTACTACCTACTAAGAATAGATTATTCCCCAGACCCTCTTTGTAATCGTTACATTATATCCCTGTGAGACAGTCACACTTCCTTCATAGTGCACTTTGTTTCTAGATAGATTCAATACAAAAAAAAAACTTTTTATTCGATAGAAGATTTTTTTACAACCCAAAATGTTTATATTAACAAAGAAAATTACAATAATCAACAAATGATATAAACAAATTAGACTATTGTTTACAGATTTTTGATTTTTGATTAATAGATAGATAAAAAACACTTTATTATACCACACAAATACAGGAAACAATACAGAGAAAATGCTTAGAAAAAAGGGCGGCCTTATCGCTGAGAGCGATCTCTTCCAGGCAACCTTTGGATGGACTGGAAATGAAAGAACAAAATAGACGGTGGCACTGAATAATTAAATAGATACCTACTTAAAGAAAAGGAAACAAATACTTACACTACATACCTACTATAATACCTACAGATCTTCAGTGAGGTCCGGATAGCAGGCGCCAGCGTAAACGAGAATGGGAAGCAAAAGGGACTGGGCAAGAGTAACCTTAGTGGAAATCGGGACTTCAGGAGAAAATTGCGCAGGCGCCGCAGAGAGCCCGCCGATGCGAACCTTTTTCTGCTGAGTTCGGCCAATTGCGGACCCCAAAACAACTCACTGTCTACGATCAGAACCAGGTTTTTGACAGATTTGCTTATTGGTATTAACTAGACGTGTGCGCCGCGCCGACCCGCCGCCGCCGCCGGCAAATTTTCCACGCCGCCGCCGCCGATCGGCCAATCGGCGTGAAATCGGCGTGGAACGTATTCTTTTAGACGCTTTGAAAACTCCCTTATTTGATTGATTATTACATTGTCTGACACCTGCTACCTACAACCAAGTTGTAGTCAAAGAAGAAACCGCGCCGCGCCACGATGTCAAAGGGTGCCGCGATGTCAAAGGGCACCGCGAACTGAACGGTATCAAAAGTCGCCGCTGATTCAGACAGATACAGGTGCCCACGGAATTAGAAATTAGGACAATTAATGAGAAATTATTAGAAATTAATATTTATTTTCTAATTCCGTGCAGGTGCCGATATAAACTTGCAGAGGACACTGTAGGAAAATAAACTTTATCAGATATCAAGAAAATTCCACTAGAAAGATTCAGACTAAATTTATATTGCATAAATTGCATTTAATTATTTTCTAAACCTTACGAAGTTACCACAAAGGCACAAGGACACACTGAAAAACTGAAAAATATTTAAAACCCTGACGTTTCGTACCCCTTAGGGTACGAAACGTCAGGGTTTTAAATATTTTTCAATTTCGTAATTGGCTTTCTAAATTCGGAAGCTCAATTTAGAAAGTTCGAAGTTAAGACAGAAAATGTAACTTTTATTCTCCTGTCCCTTTATACATAGAGTTAGAATCGGAAAATTGATTTACCTAATCCAAAACATACGAAAATACTTTGATTACCTACACACATTAAGTGTCACCGACGACGCGCTTGCACTGCACGTATGCAACGAGCGCCCGTCCGAGTCGTATCGCTGAAGCCTGGCAGAGAACTGGTTAACCTACTTCTATAATTTACGTTGTTGTAATTATCACAGATCATGATAATTACAATTGAAACAAATGAGATAACTACAGACTGTTGCAAACAATCTACTGCAGGGATTGATTGGATTGATACGGGGATTGTTGTCTAGGGTAGAATAGAGAAAAATTACGTCACTTTTGTCAACGAATGCGTAAATTGTTTGAAAGTCAATCCTTTTACTTCTATAATGTACGCAATGTATGACGATGCGAAGTCGATAATGTCTATTCTACC
Organism: Eupithecia subfuscata; assembly: GCA_963564075.1. Taxonomy (NCBI): domain Eukaryota; kingdom Metazoa; phylum Arthropoda; class Insecta; order Lepidoptera; family Geometridae; genus Eupithecia; species Eupithecia subfuscata. The sequence continues at coordinate 14,509,970 of OY751106.1, forward strand.
CTAGATAATAATCTCCGTGCTTGGCCTAGAGGTAGCTCAAATGATCCATATCAATAACAGTCGGAAGCGTCCCCAAGAGGCTGGCTGCATTGCCCCACTGTATGCCTATGCTGATGCACTGCGCCAGATACTCACCAGCTCTCGGGTCACGTGAAACCAGAAGAACCAGAGGTCTCAAATCAAGGGGAGTAAATGTGTAGGCTCTGTCGAGACCTGCATGTTTGCGCCTCTTGAGATCCTCGGCCAAATCTTCCCCCGCACCTGCCCTCACGGATGTCCTCGGAACATGGGAAGGCGCTAGTGTGTCGACGCATGTAGCGTCCCACACGATGGGCCTCCCCAACTCCCATGGGATGAGTGTCATACCGTCGGGCCTCTTACCATCGTCACGCAACAGACCATTCGGTTTGAGAATAACTGGTACGTTAGCGATGACAAAGACTCGCCGGATGATGTCGCCGGCTGGCATGGCGAGATATCCGACCGGCGGCCCTAGTACACGATAATCCGTGATGATCAAGCTGCACACGACAGCAATACCGCACTGGCATTGGCATTGATGAGGCGCGCAACATCTTCTTGCACCCAACCGAAGACTTGTTGCGATACGGAAAGTTACGGGATCCAATAAAGTACCAGTGTTCTGACTCCCATTTACTTATTTAAATGTATTACATTTTACGTTAGTTGATAATAAACCCCTAAAAAAGTTAGGGCATCCAGCGTTTTGCCGCTGAGAGTGCTCCTCGGGCGGTTACAAATGTAGCCAGCCGCTGAGAAAACTCTCTCAGCTTCAACACTGGTCGCATTTCACTCTTTCAAAGAACGCGTGCGTTCCGCGACTGCGTAAGGTGCCTTGTATGCGTGGGTAAATAATCGAAACAAAAAAATTAGAGAGTTCGAATTTGTGGCCACCAACGAACTTAAAAAATGGCCAAAAAGGCTATGAACTTCGAATTTACGAAACTTCGAATTTTCTAAATGCACCTCCTAATGTACTCGAAAATTATAATAATGTACCTATATCAGTTATCTAGTATAGTACCCATAACATAACACAAGCTCTGCTTAGCTTGGGGCTAGATAATGCTGTGTGAGTTGTCCAGCATTATTTATTTATTACTTATACCTACGCGCCGATTTCACGCCGCCGCCGCCGATTTCAGGCCGGCGCGCCGCTGCCGATCATTTTAACGTCGGCGCACACGTCTAGTATTAACACACCGTCAAATGGAGATAGGAGATAAGGTCGCCATATCAATTTTAGCTGTCATCCTTGAACTGCCCACAATGATTACTTGAGTCTTCTAAGGGTTCACCAAAAGACCGAGTGATGTAGCCTATGGCGAGGAGATTTATTGCCGGGAACAAGCCATAGACAGGCTATAGTTTAATTTATTGCGTCTGGGTATCTGGTACCATCATACCTACCTACAAACTCTGCTAACCTTGGTGCTAGATTTTGCTGGGTAAAAATGAGCATAACTCAAATCGCATCGCATCATATCACACTAAATAACACAACGCTACATGATGTGAATGGATGAATAAATATTTTGTTACTACGTCATACCTAACGATTCTTAAGAAATTCGAATATCTCTACAAGAAAACCGACTTATTAGAAAACTTCTACTTAAACAGCAAATGATTATAAATTCTAATTGAAAGGGTGTTATTGTAAGCTTACCACTTTTAGGACCGCCCATGTTTGTAAACAAAACTTCAAAGGTATAATAACATAAGAACACTTTCTAAGTAAAGGTTCCTCTCTCATCAGTAACTATAGGGTCAATTTCACGGTTTACTGAAACTTTGCATAGATGTTGTGACGTTCCGTTTTCGTGTGTGGATTTGGTTTAGCGCCTCTAGCACAATACATAAATATACAGTAATCCGACTCCATACTAGACCGCCCGAATGGACGCACGCACATATAGGCGTCATTTATACGGCCGCTAAGGTAGTCTCGGCATGCACATCTATCCAGTGTCACGCCGCGCGCCGCGCGCCGCCGAGACTGGTCGCTGCGCTGAACGAGTTTGTTGTGCCGCGACCCCCGCGCTGTCAGCTCCAATTTCGATACATCAACGTTGCAAGTGCGCGAAATAATAAATTAAATAATGGCGGCATCACGACCACGAGTATATGTACTGCAGTGTTTACGGGTGCCTAAACTCAACGTTCGTTAAACCAACACTGTCATTTTTTCGACTTCCTGCTAATGCTGAAAGGTAAAATAAATATAGTCTTTACCACGTTTTAGGGTTCCGTACCTGAAGTATAAGTAATGCCAATGTTACTAACAAATATTTATGTAGTACCTCCATATTATTTTTTTTGAAATTCACTTATTTTTTCCTACCTACTTATTTTGCGGTCTAAATGTATTCTACATCTATATGTCGTGGCCATATCCTAGAATTGATCACTTCATGATGTGACCGACCATTTCATGAAATGGTAGAATTTCATGACATGGCCAGCTAAAACTGACTATATCGTTTAAGCATCAACGTTTAATGATATTTCCATCAATGTTTGGCCATATCATTTATGTAGGGATTCCATGACATCAAAAGGTTTAAGGCTATGGCGCTCATTACGGGAGGCCTATGTCCAGCAGTGGACTAATATAGGCTGAAGATGATGATGAAAAAGTTTAATGAAAAATTCGAATTAGGAAGGAACTTTATATTTAAAAATTGCTTAATGCAGTTGGCTTTCAGTTTAGACGTTATGCTCGTTTTTCGAGTGACTTTTATAAAATTCCTATAGTTTTTTATCGTAACGGCTCCTTACTTCATTTTTGTCTTCTATTTGCACATTATTATTCGCTTTTTTAACTAAATAATTGTCCGCCGACATGATGCATCACAGAACAGAAACAAACAAACACTCAAAGACCACAGATGTCAAAAACAAAACAATATCAGCGCCTCTAACGGTGGATAATGTAACTATTTTATGATATTGTTTGACCTTATCATGAAGTAGCCGTGCGTTTAGCTTTTCATATCGTTAAACGCTGATTATTCATTGATCTGGCCTGACTACATCATGATATGGCCAGCGCGTATTTTCCATTTCATGAAACTCCACCATTTCTTGAAATGGTCGGTCACATCATGAAGTGATCAATTCTAGAATATGGCCACGACATATATATATAAAAATGAAACCCGTTTTCCCTGGTCACGGCATCACGCGTGAATGGCTGGACCGATTTCGCTCATTCTTTTTTTGTTGTGTTTGTTATTGTCAGGAGAAGGTTCTTATGAAAGAAAAAAATAATAAAGTTGGAAACATTAATTTCCACGGGGGCGAAGCCGTGGGGCGCAGCAGCTAGTTATATATAAAATACCTAATTTTGGTACGGAACCCTAAATGTGCCAAGTCGACACGCAATTGGCCTTCGCTTTCTTGTTTGTCTCTTCGGAGGTGGGTGATGGACAAATGATAGGTAGGCCAATAGGTAGGCACTATCATTAAAAATGTATGGGAAATTCTGCTATGTATTTAATGTAATATGTATGTAATGTAGGTATACATTACATATTAGCTTTTAGGGCGCTTTTCCTGTCATGCGTTTTTGCGCCCGCGTGCGGTTCTCGACCGCACGCGCACTTTGTAGGTACCAACCCTAGCGCTCCGCTCAACTGTAGGTATAAAGTTCAAAGAGACGGCTGAGTCATTCTATTGTATACATTTATCTACTGTGCCTCTAGCGTACAAACATTGAACGAGGCATACCTTTTCTGAGTGTATATTTATTGTATTTATGGAAATAAAGAGTCTTTGATTTGATTTGATCTTATGGCTCTGATTATGTGACCTACTAATGTAAGTATGGCATCCTACGAGGTTTAGTGGACTTCCCTGTCCTTTAAGGTTAGTATAAAAAATATGCTGGCAGATTTGTGCAAATAAGTCTATAATTGTGTCCAAAATTCAAAAACTCGTAGCACAGAAGTTGATCCCCTCAGGGTCCTGAATCATCCACTTTCAGGATAGTAAACATGTTACGTGGCACCATGTATACATTTTTATAAAAATCAGAAGCCACTGTAGTGTCATTGCATTTGTCATTGCATTTGTCATTGCATTATTTGCAACTAATATCAGTCCACAAGTCTTCACTCCGCAAGTTGCTAGTCACTTCACCTTCAGGTGAAATTCGAGAGAAATCGAATTGGTTCTTCTTCTTCAGCTTTACTATCTCACTCTTCAGTGTTACTATGATGCACAGGTCCAGTACTGGAATAAAATAAAACTATGCTCAAGCCAGAAATAATGTAAGTAAATCACAACACGAAAAACAAAACTATCGTTTTGGGGTAGAGTTTGAATATAATTGTCAGGACTAAGCCTTATAGGGAAGAGCTCAAATCGACAAGTACTTAGTCCAAATTCTGACAAAAATCAACGAAAAGACGATAATTGGTGGCAATGTTTACAAACATTGTTTACATAATTTTTCAGTTTAGCCAGATTAACGGTAGTTACCTCAATTTAAAATGAGCTTCCGCTGCTCAATTTGTACTACCTATTACACAAAGTTAGAGATTTTTATATGGATAGAAACCATTAAAATCTCTTCGTTTACATACCTACCTAATATCTTTATGAAATGTGAATGTCTTTATGAATGAACTATTCATTTTGCTCACCATTTTCTAACACAAGTAGAGCAGTTGAGTGACATAGTCACAGTGGGACAAAGTCCATAATAATAAATCTAATATATAAAATTCTCGTGTCACAGTTTTCGTTGCCATACTCCTCCGAAACGGCTTGACCGATTCTCATGAATTGTTGTGAGCATATTCAGTAGGTCTGAGAATCGGCCAACATCTATTTTTCATACCCCTAAGTGATAATTTTAAATTTCCACGCGGGCGTAGCCGCGGGGCGCAGCTAGTAATAATATAAGAATAGAAAACTTAACGAGAGTACTCACAGATGTAAGAGATCCCTGTAACAATAACCACGATGCCTCCAGAATTCAACTCAGCCTCTGCAATCTTCACGAAGATGAAAATGATGAAGGAAGTTTCGACCGCTACGGTCACCCACTCGTAGATGTAGAATACCCGGATTAAGTAGATGCTTTTCTGGAAAACAAAAAGTAAATTTTGTTACGAATACAAAGCTTTTCCCTGCTAATCTGGATGATACTAGTTTAAGATGATGTAGAGGGTGGCACAATATAATAGAGCTAAGCGATGTTCACGATCATCATCAGCCTACGTTAGTCCACTGCTGGACATAGGCCTCCCCTAATGAGCGCCATAGCGCTCTCTATATCCAGCATCTGCCTGCAGTCTTTCGCTGATCGTCATCCCACCTGGCCGGAGGGTGTCCTATACTACGTTTGCCGAGTCGCGGAATGACATGCAATAGGACTTTTGTAGAAGGACGTTTAGATATAGAAATCTTGCGACCCGTTATAATTTTTAGCTGTGCGTTATTTCTTAGTTCTAAGTCTTTACATCTTACATGCTTGCAGCTTGTCCTTTAAATTTTAAAAATATGTAGGTAGATAGGTTATTTATTGTGACATTTACTATACATAATTATGTCAGTCTCATTTACCGACTAATAAGTAGTATAAGTAGTAAGTAATGTTTGTATTAATGCCTTTCTTATAAAGCATTTCATCTCTTCCTAGCTAACCTATTTGAAATTGAGACTCGATGTTACGGGAATAAATAATTCATTGATAAGATGATACCATGGAGTCTGCTTATTAGGGAATCTAGTTTGTCAGTCAGTGTAAGTTTATGTGATGTAACTTTGTAAAAGAATTTTCAAAATTGGTCTGATTTTGAAGGTAATTTTGGAGACTAGCTGCATCTTTCTTACACGCAAACTATTATACTTTAAATTCTTCGATTTGTATTATCCATGGTTATATAACCATAGATTAATCGCGATAAGCTAACAGCATTTGCACCACCCCTACCTAATCTTCCCACGAGTGTCTTATGAGCCGACTAAGGGATATCCGGTGGATATCCCGTAGTCGCCTCTTGCGACGTGCCCAGCGTGGGGATTATGGGCATTACCTCCCCATGAGAGCCAATAAGGCGCTTATCAGGGGGAGGCCTGCGTCCAGCAGTGGACCAATATAGAGTGTTGAGGTAAGGTGAGGGGAAGTTAACAGAATAAAGTAGTAAGTACCAAAATTAATTACTGACCTAAGAATTGCGACTTCTTATACCTATTGGAAGCCAAGTTACACTTCCAGTCGCTGAGACATTAAGAGAAGATAATAAAGGTCTTACATTTAATATGCCAACAGTGAGTGTAATAAGAAAGCAGACGTCAATTGCCAGTGCTACCTCCACCAACACCAGAAGAAGGGCAACGATGGTGTGAGCGTTCTCACCCCCGAAGGCAAACATCATTAGTACCGCGACAGCCATGTAGGCGATGGCTACAAGATCCACTGCCTGGAACAAAAGATTCGCTATTATAAGTAACACGACAAACAAAATGCTAGGCAGGTACAATCGGTTGCTATGAAATCACCATCCGCTCACAAATACCTCTGTGGCGTAGCGGGCGAAGGTCCGCCTGCGACGCAGGAGGTTGCGTCTTCGATTCCCGCCTCGGGACAAATATTTGTACGATCTGCAGATACTTGTTCAGGGTGTTCTGGGTGTTTTCTATTATATTAAAAAAAATATCTATCTAGTTACCTAGAACCCATAGCACAAGCTCTACTTAATTTGGGGCTAGATAATGCTGTGTGAATTGTCCAGCATTATTTAATATTTATTTTATTTAAAGGACATATCAGGGGACCTACTCGGAAATAAAAGTCAAAGTTTCTGATTCGTTTTCGTGCAAAACCAATTCTAGTCACAAGTCGCTTGCATAAGATTAGCGTTTGCACGAAAACGCAGTCCCCGGACCCGTACTCTTATAAAAAGGAAATCGAGCGCCTCGTCTATATGAATAAATAAAAAAATAATGCTGGACAATTCACACAGCATTATCTAGCCCCAAGCTAAGCAGAGCTTGTGTTATGGGTACTAGATAACTGATATACTTAATACAATACACTACATAGATAGATAGTTTTTATTATACATAGAAAACATCCAGAACGCCCTGGACAAATGTCTGCAGATCGTACAAACATTTGACCGAGGCGGGAATCGAACCCGCAACCTCCTGCGTCGCAGGCAGACCTTCGCCCGCTGCGCCACAGAGGTCGTGAATGGGGTTAAGAGGCGCAAACGGACCACCGGCCACCGCCACCGGTGATGGCGACAAGCTGTTAACACGCTTTTCATACATTTTGTACCAACTCACCGTCGTCGCCGGCGGCAGCGGCGGCCACTCGCTATAGCAGTGTCTTGTGACGGTAGCGCGCGACAGCCACCACCGGTGGTCGGTGCTGGTCGGTCCGCTTGTGCCTAACCTAACACTTCCATCACAAGAAGATTAAAATGTTGAAAATAATAATAATAGTTAGGTACATTATAGTTTATTTGAAATTCAAACGCGTTACACAGTAACAAGACAGCGGCGTGGAATCGGACAAAACCGTCTTAAAAATAAATCAATAGAAATAGAAATCAATAGAAATAAATCAAAAATAAATTAAAAATAAACAAAAAACTAAATCCCCATGTCTTAGTTGTCATTCCCAACCGCGGCACGGTACGTTTAGGGCACGATTTGAACTGTCAAATAAATGAGCTCGCTCAAGCTTGCTGGGTTATAATTATTATTATTTTGTTTATAAGTTTATTTTTTCAATCCCTATTTCCTTTGGTCTCGGCATCACGCGTGAACGGCTGACTAATTTCGCTTATTCTTTTTTGTTGTAGGTACTTATTTGTCATTGTCAGGAAAAGGTTTTTATGAAAGAAATAAATTAAGAAATTTGGAAACATAAATTTCCAAAAGATCGTTCTGCTACTAACAAATTATGGATCAAAGTTATCTGAAAAAAAATGAATTTGAAATTTGAAATTGTGAATATCACTCGTTTAAGATCGACATGAAATTTGCTTAGAGGCCTATGACGTCACAACATGGCCGACAGCGTTTTCGGAATAAAAAATAAAACAAAACAATTTTTAAATTGAAAATAATTTAAACAAATCACCTTTTATTATCATCATAATATCAGAAATCTATATTATATTGGTTTAGTCAAATACTACAGAAAATATTTTATTTACTGCGCCAAATTCGATATGAGTCAAGTAGCCTATTAAAAGATGTTACTACCCTTATAGAAACAGACTGTGGAGAAAAGCAAAGTCTCTAGGCAAAACGGAAAAGCTTTATCGCCGTATCGTAGATTTGTGCCCTTATTGCTCCTTCACTTTTAAGTGAGCACCTATTAAACGATGATTGGATTTATATACTTACCATCACAATGTTCCTACTGAATTACAAAACAAAAAATAAAGCTTTTATAATGTAGGTACATAAAGCTTCTGCCCGCGGCTACACATGCGTGTTTTCACGGTATAATAAGTAGCCTATTATTTAATTTAGGCTTTGCTCTAAGCGTAAGCCAAATTTCATCTTGATCTGTTCAGTAGTTTGGATATCCTAGTCCTCCAACAAAAATTCAGATTTCACGAACTTTCGGCTTTATAATATTAGTAGGATAGGATAAGATAGGTACTTTTCTAAAAAAAGATACATGTGTGATAGAATGGTGTATTAGCAATGAGCGTCATCGAACCAACAATACCGCAGAATGTCACAATTCTGTAATAAACAAAAACATCAATAGGAATTATATCACGTTCAATAAATTACTAAAAGTTCTACATGATAACATCAGCAAAGCAAATTTCGAACATGAACCAAACGAGCGTAGTAAAATAAAAAGGAAAATAACCAAATTATTTTAAAACAGATGCAAGTTCCTCAAAAGGAAATATCTGTAGGTCACTTTTTAGAGATTTTGCGATAGATTAGGGTAAAACACCCAGTAGTCAGCCTTTTAGTGAGGAATCAAATTTGAATCAACTGTAATTTAAATATTAAACACTATGAATAAAAACAATCATTATTCTCCGCAAGGTTGTTTATTATATTTACTAAAGACAATAACAAAATCTTATATTTTTCATAGATTTATAGAAAAAATCAACATTAAACAAATAATGGTACTTTTCACCAGTAGTCAGCCTCATTTTTCCAGAGGTCAGCCATGTCTTATCCAGTAGTCAGCCTCTCTCTTAATCTTGCGTATTTGGCATAGAATTTTAATTATTATATTACGTATAACAATATTTTCATTTAATATGTCTCCAGCGAATTCAGTACATTCTAAACTATACCATACAGGGCAAATAGCTGTCACATCCAATATTCTTTCAGTCATTAATTTCTGTGTAGCTAGTGCATTCCTCTTCATAGTTAGTGCACCTGATTCTGTTTTTTGCCATAGGATTGGTCTTTTTGACATGATGGAATTCTAAAACAAATGATTTTCATGCTAAAATAACCGTGAATAAATTTAGCCCTAATTGAAAGGTTTTAAGGTGCAATTTTCTGCAACAGGACTAATAATGGCTGACTATTGGATTTGTAGACCCATTGGTCGGCCCCTGACATTTATACGCGGCTGACTACTGGTAAAATACACTTTTCGTCTCAGAGGAGTTAATCCCAATCTAATGAGCACAATTGGGATTATTCGCTCCGTTAATTTCAACTACATACAAGAGAAATGTGAAAAAACCAGTAGTCAGCCACTTATGGCTGACTACTGGATTTACCTTAAAAATTCGAAACCCAGTAGTCGGCCACCTAAATTACAACGTAATAAAGCAATAAAATGCATGTAATAGTTAATTTTATCACAAAATAAACATTTTATTGTAACACAGTATAACAATCCACCAGAAATTACAACAAATACACACAAAAGCGTTTCCTTAAGAAAAAAATTGAAAAGGTGACGCATTTAGTCAAATCCTTGGCGACAGTGCAAATGAATGACTGTAGCTCGTCAACCCGTGATGCTATTGGTTCGAAGGTGTGCGTATTAGTCAATAATGAGACTTGGATTCGATTGAACGTTATTTTACAGGTGTACACAAATTTCAACACTATTTATATCGAAATAATGTCTGTAAAGGCTGACTACTGGTGCGGGGCTGACTACCGGGTGTTTTACCCTACTTATAAGTAAAACGAGAATTAAATTTTTGTATTGAATGCGGAAGATAAGTTTCTTTTTATTTTTGGTTCAGGTTGGGAGGACAAAAAAGTGACGTCATAAATAAAATGTACCTATGCCTCACCTCCCGGGTATTTTCCGATCCAGATTTTTCGTAGTTTTCGAGTTATAATGTGACCACAAGTCCGCAGTCGCATGAGACGTCGGTCGTAGCGTACTTACAGTACCTCGATCCAGCAGAAATTCGAGCCGCACTGCCAAAAACCCAACTTCCGAAAATCGCAATCAAGTTTTCATACGTTATGGGCCTATGTCCCCACACGCTTTTTTCTCCGTGAAAATCTACGGTGTATTTGCCGTGTGTAGGCACGGCGGCGGGCGGCATGGAAGCTTGTTGACGGTGGCGAAAATCTCGTGTGTTTATGAGCCCTAACTATGAAGGCTTAAAAAAGAGCGAAATTTTGAACGACAGTCAGCGTTTTTGGCAATAGCGCACGTTTCACTTTCAAGGGATTATCGAGCTTTAGGTAGAGTACATAAGGGTTCGATCCTCTTTAAGCTTGAATCTCTAATCAGCTTTAAATGCTAAGGTCTGATTGATGTCACTTGTTGGGTTCAAGGGTTGGACTCAATCAGAAAAAATAACTAACAACACGCATAGATAGATAGAAAATACATACCACACAAAGACAGGAAACAATATAGAGAAAAAAGCTTAGAATACAGGAAGTATAAAGGGCCGCCGCCTTCTAGCTGTGAGCGATCTCTTCCAGGCAACCTTGAGATGGACTGGACATGAAAAGAACAAAATAGACGGCGGCACTGAATAAATCTATTTAGATGACAGAATAGAGAATTCTAATTCCGTGATTTAGATATGAGAAACCAAATTCTTACACTACATACTAAAATACTTACATAGCCTACAAACATTAGAATTAACTTAGTATATAAAAATAAAATAAGGTTGTCTAGCTTTCATAGACCTATAGAATAGAGTTATTAAAGTAAATCAATTCAAAAATATGGAATTCCAAAACTAACCAAATTAAATTAATCCTTACAGATATGTTTGATATAGTTTAATATATTGCAAACTTACCAATTTTATAAACGCCCAAGTTTGTAAACAAAACCTCAACGGTATAACATAACAACACTTTCTAATTATAGGTTCCTCAGACATCAAAATAGAGTCCATTTTACTTTGTTCTACACAAACAGAATTAAACAAAAAATTGTAACGTGCACCCTGCACCAGTGTCTAGATTGCAATTGAAAGAGACGGCACGAAATCCATCCAAAAATGTGTCTCTATCGTACGCTGAGTTCGTTCGCACTTAGTGATTTTTTTCTTCGTTCGTTTGTTATAGTGACTCCAAAGCAGACGTCCTATAGGTTACTAAGACATGTCATGTTGTGTTTGTTGTATCTACTAGCATTTGCCTGCGGCTTCGCACGCATTTTTGCTTGTTTGTTGTGTGCATCGCGCGTACCTACGGTTGTTATGATATTGAAGGTAATGAATGTGTTTAGTTTTTAAGCATTGTTGGCTCATGACATGAGATGCTTTGTCAACTGTTATGTTTCTCATAACATAAGGCACTCGATATTTATCGGATTGCTTAGATATTTTGTAGGTGGTTATTCTAAAAATAGCTTGAAAGATAGTTATCGAAGTAGGTATTTCGATTAATAACCTAATAATATCTCTTATTAAACCAGGTGAGAACTCTGTGTCTAGTTTAACCTAACGTAGGCTTTAAGGCACTTCTAACCGAAATGTAATGTTGTTATAAAGAGCTTCTGCTCAAGCAGAAGCCACTGAAAAAGTCCAAGTGACAGTGAATAAAATACACAACTGGACAAAAACCTGGCGAATCAAACTAAATGAATCTAAATCTATTCATAATCAATTTCACAAATAGAAGAGAAAACTATCATCCCGTATTTATCGATGGAGTCGCTAACACTGCAAAATGTCTAGGCATGACCCTTGACGCCAAGCTACGCTTGAAAGCTCACGTCAAGAAGAAAAAAGAAGAGCTAGAGATTCGCTACAAAAAGATGCACTGGCTAATTGGAAGAAATTCTACTCTATAGCAGTACAACATAAAGTTTTATTATATATACGAGTCCTTATGCCAATTAGGACTTATGGCATATGGGGCTGTACCAAAAAGACAAATGTAGCAATTATACAAAGATTCCCGAATAAAGTACTCAGGGCAATCGTTAATGCTCCCTGGTATGTAAGAAATGGCGATCTTCATCGGGACCTGAATATTGAATTCGATAGAATAATACAAAAATACGCAGAGGCTCATGAACAGAGGCTTCATCATCATGTGAGCGTCGAGGCTATCCAGCTCCTCGACAACACGGACATAGTGAGAAGGCTCAAAAGAACTAAACCTTTTGAGATAGTGTAGTGATAGTTATAGTGAAAGTGCATAGGTAAGTGAAAATTTTAAAGAACACATGAACCAAGTGTCTTCCCTTTTAATAGAGACAATAAGAAAAGTGCCGATGGACACGTTCTTAGTGATATGTATTTTTATAAAATTAAGTTTAAACAAAATTACCCATTAGTCAAATTTATGGCTAGATTGTAATGTTATTCTAATGTATTTAAATATGTATGCTAGACTATAGTAGTATTTTATTATCTGTGACTATAGTAAAAAAAGGCAAATCCAAAGAAAGTGTGTAGGGTAGTCTTGATTGGCGTTATCTACAGCCAAAATTCATACCTTCACCTTTCGCTTTTATGATTTAGTCGGCTAGGGGTATTCGTTTTTGCTGAATTAATTGGCTGTTCATTGTCCAGTGATCCTGACGTTTTGGACTTAGGTACTTAACCAGTTTTAGAAAAGACCGTAAGCTGCACCATTATCCGACGACATAAAAAGGATATTTGGGTTAAATTTAGGCACCATACATACTTACCTGCTGGCATCATCATCGGCCTTGTCTCACGTGTTTTTTTACAAGTTTATTTACGGTTATTCTTCATCAGTGTAGCCAACTATATGTTGTCCGTTGAGTAGAACAACGGCGTCCTCTGTATATTTATATTTATTTATAACAATAAGGCTTATACCTATCTATCAATTTTCAACTGATCCATCCACCAGTCGGCGCGTCCCCAAGACGCTGGCTGCATTGCCCCGCTGTATGGCAATGCTGATGCCCTGCGCCAGATACTCACCAGCTCTCGGGTCGTCGCTTCAATTCAAGTAGACGTTCAGATAATAACCTGAGCTACCTGTAGATCGTTTGCAACAGTCTGGAGTTATCTCAATCGTAAATACTAGTTCCAGATTGTAATTTTCTTTGTTAATATTGAAATGTACTTACTTACAATAAAATTTTCATTAACAATACCTAATTATACAGTGTAAAATTTTAAGATGGGAGTGGATGGTCAAATCCGAAACCAATGAGAGTTATAGAAAAGTCTTGAGAGGATTCATGACCTCGGAGGAAAAAGGTTCGTGTCAACGTTATTGATTCGGATGGGGATCTCATCAGACGTGCGTGACAGCGCATGCGCAGGCAGTTAGCTAAACTCTTTTAACCTACATACAATTAACACTCACGATTGACGATAAGCGGCTAGCTTCACACTGAATTAATGCAATTATTTTTAGCAACAATTGGGGTCGTAAATGTGTAACGTACGTGTGAGTGAATTTATCATGGTTTTGAGTGTAAGCTTACACGAGTATTTTAGATGGTTTGTATAAAATTTAGGATTATTTTTGCACCGTTGCCTGCTTCACATCCGATCCCCTAATCCTTGATCTCTTTCAGCTCCCTACGCTCTACTGGCTCTACATCCAGACTTCGACATGCTCACAGGAGAACGGACGACTTTCCGACATGCATGTTTGGAATTCGCTGTAGGGCTCACCTTGATTTTTAGTTGACATATTCGAATAGTGAGCTGATTTTGACTTTATTTAGTAATTATACGATTGTGTACAACGTTTATTTCTAAATAATGTAACACGATATGGACTATAAAAATTGTGTGATAGGCTTAGGTCAAATTGATAAATACATTTTAAGGTCACTATCGAGATAGGTACCTATCGCTTGGGCAGTCGATGTCAATAGCAGAAATGACTTTTCGACGGAGTGGAGATTCTCGACAGTATTTTGTTCAGCATATCTAGGAATGATTGAGCTTTGACTGGAATGCGATGCGCGCATATGCATTTTAATTTTAAAGTAAAAGTGTAATCATCGTTATCAGCCCGCTGACACCCTACAGCTGGGTGGCCTACTTTTTTCAAGCCAGATCCCTCGGTCATGAGCATGCCTCATCCACAGTCTTCCAGCCACTCCGACGATGTCATCCGACCATCTGGAGGCCTACTTTGCTGTATTTTGTTTTCAATGTAGTGCAAAACCAACTCTGATGTCGCTAGCATATGATTAGCGTTTGCACGAAAACAAATCAGAAACTTCGATTTCGTTTTTAAGAGGTACGAGCCCTGACAGTTGGTCTACCTCGAGGACGCTTCGTCCCTACCGGATACAACTCTGTAACCGCCTTGGTCTATCGGCTGTCATCCAGCCTTGAAACGTGGAAAAGAAAGTGTAATGAACAAGTCAAAATAAATATATATTTCAATTTATGGCTTCCATATTGGCATCTTTATTCTGCGGCGTATGGTATACAATTGATTGAATAATCTCAAATAGGTTCCTGTGTGTGTGAGTTTCTTATTTCCACCATTCAGATTTCTTATATCTTTATTCCTGTAACTTTAAGTCTTCACTCCTCAATATATCCGTCGCTTCACCTTCACGTGGAATGGGGGAGAAATCAAATTGGTTCTTGTTCCTCAGCTTTACTATCTCACTCTTCAGTGTTATTATGATGCACAGGTCCAGTACTGGAATAAAATAAAACATGTTATCTCAATATAAAATAGCCTTGGGTAGTTTAGGAACGATAGGTATACTAAAATGAATTAGTTCCCACCAGTGAACGAGTAAGAACTATTCAGCTAAACACGCTCCTAGTAGTTCAGTAGTTCACTTGCTCATCAGTTCCGAAATCTCGAAACGACTAAAAAGTTTACGATTTAATCACTATTTTATATGCCATAAAAATGCATTTCTTTCACTAGTTCAGTAGTAGGTACTAATGTGTAGACGGAATTGCAAGACAAAGTAATGAATAAGGAATAACAGAGATAGACAGCGCATAATCCGCGAAAGTAAACGAGACGGAGATATTCGTTTGGTTCTCTAGCTCAGTAGTACAAATATTTCCCTGAAATTTTTATCGGGCGAAGTACTTTATTAGTAGTACTAGAAGTCCGAACTAGTACTTCAGTACGATTGTACTAGTAGAAAGCGATCCCTTTACTGACCGAGCAAGAACAAGCCTAATTTATAAGTTTCGTAAAGGTACCCTGTGGTATATCTAAGTACCTAAAAAATTCATAAGCATAACCCTTATCATCTGCGACCCAAGAAGTTGAAAAAGAATATTAAATTGAGGTCCTGCTTTTTGATTCACATGGTGGAAACACTTTGTATATTTATAATTAAGTACGTCATTAATATTTTTAAGGTTTTTATATTTATATGAAAAGGCTTTTTTATTATTTTTTGGGTAGGTATCATATTGACCTTAATATAATAAAATATAATGAAAAGCTTTATTGCAGGAAAGATTAGTCTAAGGTAGGTACAAGAAGTTCTTATAGACTAGACTTATAGACTAACTATCCTATCCTGCAATTAGCGGTCTTATCCCTTGCAGAGATTTCTTCCAGACGACCATAATTGAAGGAACCCTGTATCTTAGGCTACCTATGAGTTAGCTAGTTGTGTACAACTAGCAACCTTGGATCTGTTTGAACTATTTTATGTTATTCTGTGGCACGAGCAGAACGTCCCCTTTCGGTATGGCGCACTAAAATGACTACCTAACATCTTTTAGAAGTATTTATTTCGTCTCTTTCTTTTCTGAAGTATTATGGCAGGTTTTAAACATCTACTGGAGGTCAATCCTCAACGACCAGTGAGAATTGAAAAATTGAGAAATTTTGGCTTTTCCAAGGAAGTACGAATGTTTTGAACTTCGTTTGAATCACACTCAAAAGATATCATTATCCAAGTATTTTTATTCAAGGTAGAAAAGGAGTCGTATGAATAGAGATATTGGCGCGGCTCAAACCTTCTTCTATTTAAAATAATTTTCGGCGGCTGGTAGGTAGGTACAGTTAAATAGGAGTTTTTATTCATAAAAATTCAAATCACTTCGTTAACATAATTGTTTAATGTGATGTGATGACTGATGAGCAACCATTGATTTTGCTCACCGATTTCTAAAAAGAGTGGTACAAATATAAGTAAGTAGAGATGTTAAAGAGTACTCACAGATGTAAGAGATCCCAAGAACAATAACCGCGATGCCTCCAGCATCTATCCCAGCATTCGAAATCTTCACAAGGATGAAAATGATGAAGGAGGTTTCAACCGCCATGGCAACCCACTCGTAGATGTAGAATACTTGGATTATATTGATATTTTTCTGGAACACAAAAAAACTGTTACAAAATTAAAATTTAGTTGAGACTAAATCTTTTCTTTGCTAACCTGGATGACACTGGCAAAAGACTTGCGCGTGTGGCGCGGATGGAGTGTTTTTTTTGTGTCATAGATAATTTTATCCCGAGTGTTCTTAGCCATGTTTCATTAAAATCTGTAGGTACTTACAGGGGTTTTTAATTTTTTTTTTATTTTGTTCTTGATGTGAAATAATTTTAAAAATCGGATTAGGAATTCCGGAGATTACCTCTTTCTTATAATGAAACCTAACAAACTTTATTTTGTGCGATTTAATATTAGCTAAACTTAGACCAGAAGATTATTTTAGTTCCAAACGCCAAATACAAAGAAAATATTTGCGATTTCTTATATTGGACGCCAAGCCACATTTCCGGTCGCTGAGACGTAATACTACCAACAGACTACACTACTAACAGGCTAAAGGTTTCTTCGTCGCTTCTTTACTTTAGTCTACATACCGAAGCGACAGAAATAAAAAAATATCACTTTATGTCCGTGTCAGTGTTTAGTTTTATAATTTGACCTTTTCTAAGTGTACATTTATTGTATTAATGGAAATAAAGGGTTTTTGATTTTGATTTGATTTTGATTGATTTTAATATAAAATAACAGAATATAGATCTTACTTTAAATATCCCAACAGTGAGCAGTACTAGAAAGCCGACGTCGCAAGCCAGCGCTACCCCCACCAACGCCACAAGAAGGGTGAAAAAGTCCAATGCGCGACTACCTCCAAACCCAATAATCAGGAGTAATTGGATCCCGATGTAGCCTATTGCTGCAATATCCAATGCCTGGAACAAACGATTAGCAGAAGTTACAGATAGACAAGGTGCCACGGAAAGGGTGTACTAAGCCGAAAGGGAGTGATTTAGGACATTAGGGGGGGGGGGGGGGGGGGGTCAACGTTCGGTCTACGATGCTCTACGAAAAAATGAAAATAATTTGAAATCATATAGTATCTTCTTTTTTGTGTTTTTAAAAAACACGTGTTTTCTAAGTGTGCAGGAGAGTATTTTAAGTGTATTTATATTATTATTATTGTTTTGAAATTTCAAAGGATTTCATGACAAAATTCTGGTTTTGCTGAAATAAATAAGCAAAAAAAAACATTTGTGAAATATTTTGTAATGTTAAATAATGTAAGAATACGTGTAAAAGATCACGAATAGGAAGAGAGAAAAAACTTGATTATTTGCAAAAAAAAATTCATAAAAATCGAAACCGTTATTCCCACATTGATACCCTAGGGGCCCAGAATCACCCCCTTTAAGCTTAGTTCATCCAATCCGTGGTACCCTGTGAAATGAATATACATAATAATCAAATATAAATGAATATATATAATAATATATGAATAATTCTGGACAATTCACACAGCATCATCTATGATCTACGAATATCAGATAAATGATGGAAAGGAAAAATAAAATGAGCGAGGTGCACCTAATAATCGGTGGCCATGAAATAAACGTCCGCTCGCCAAGGACAAATCAGAGCCTTTTGAAAAAAATTAGATATTGCGGGCTTAATACATTCTCTGCCCATCAGATCTATGACCTACAAGAGCATACCGCTGCCTCGTATACCTATCTATTATAGTGACCTTTCAATCGGTGAAGTCCGGATCGATGCCCCAAAATGGGTGCGTGCCCCACTGCCAAAAATCTTTTCGTCCGTAAATCACAATGAAGTTTTGATAGGCTAACTATAAAGTCAAAAAATTGTTAAATTTGAAATAATCAATCTAAATTGCAAATTTCAGACGCTAAAAATTTTGGCAGTGGGGCACGTGCAGTGCATATCACCACATTTATCGCTGAAGGCAATAATGGGGTTTTACTGTGGGACCCTCTAATTTCAGCTAAGTATATTAGGTAATGCTTATCTACTGAAATAAATAAATATAAAACTATGGAATTTCCTAAGTAGGTATATAAAATATTTACATAAAGTAGGTAAGTATAAATAATATTTTGAGGCAAACTTACCATTTTTAAAAATGCCCATGTTTGTAAACAAAACCTCAAAGGTATAACAAAACAACACTTCCTAATTAAAGGTCCCTCGGTCATCAAAATAGAGTCCATTTTTACTTTACTATACACAAACAGAACAAACAAATTACTAACGTGCACGCAACCAATGTCTAGATCACGACTGAAAGAGACAGCATGTATTTTTAAACCGTGTAGTCATCCTATCTATGCCTACGTAGGTACGTACACTGTCAAAATATCTGTCTCTATCGTACGCAGAGTTCATTTGATAAAAGCGATCCTGACTTCTGTGACGCATTCAACCAGTTTATTGTAGTATTATATGTGTTTCGAAACGGACAGCATGGTTTGAAGAATTGCAATTTGAAATATGGATGTATTTATGTGCTTTTATCGTCTTTTTGTAGTCATGCTGTGTGTTTTTCCGTCAAAGTCATAGCAGCAAGTCCCTGTCATTGTGACATCTGTCAATGTCAACTCATAGCGTTTGAAATTTTCAGCGGTGTATGCAGAAAATTTTGTGTTTTTATGGTTTTTTTGGTGAAAAAACGATGTTTACGGTGAAGTACAAGCATTTACTTTGTGCAAAATTCGTGCCCATCTCTCCGAGTTATAATCCCGACCACTGACTATGAGGTAAGCGTGGAAAACTCATAATAACGAGCCTGGCACAAAGTTCCCATCGGATGGTAATACTTTGTATAGTTATGTCGCCGGTACCATCAGGCCGGCAGTACACACACGAGTGTGATCCTTTAGTACAGCTTGTCTTATCAAGTTATTGCGATAATAACCCAGGTTGAAGTACATAACCTATAGACGGAAGGTGCGGTGCCACCTTTTAGCACCCTAGATCATGTTAAATCATTTTGCAATCTCTAATTGAGTGTTACAAACATACTTTTGATGAAAAGATGATGAATTAGTAAACTACTATTATAAACAGAGTTATGTGCATGTAATAGGTATGAACTAATTGTTTGAAATAAAAACATCATTGACACCAAAGTTTGGCAGGGCAGGGCAAATGCCTACATAAATAACAGATCGAAATCTTCGTAGGCTACCTGGTAGTACCTACCTACCTGGTTTGGTAAATAAAAAGTTGACACATTAATGCAAAAAGCTGTCATACTAAACACTTGTAGGATTGTCAGAAAAATCCTGCAAAATGAACTACCTAGCACCTGAAGTGCCTTAGGCCCATGTGCTTTGTTTTTTACCGGTTTTTTCACAGAGAAGATTTAAACCTTAGCACAATAATAATAATCATAATAATAAGTTCCCAGGTTCGGTTTGTACTGTTCGGGGCAGAATCACCACTTTATTTTGAACAATCAGAATTTAGCTAGGTACTTATTTCATTGTTACTGGCAGACAGAGTACAGAGAGTATATCAGAACAAGAGCTGATTTTTGACTAACTAATCTATATTGTATTGGAAGTTAAATATAATAATAAGAAAATGCCCTAAGTAGGTATATAATTATAGCTTTCTTTTGCTTAAATTATTTAAAGAACAGTACCTACCTTAACCTAACCTTATAACTAATAAGTTAAAAGGTTCTGCAAATTGACCTTTCACATTACAGCTTGTAAATAAAGTTACCTGCAGGTATGTTTAACACTTACTCGGAGTAAGGTGCCAAACATAAAAATACTTTGTAGTCTCTCATTATGTTACTTTCATTGTATTGAAACTGAATATGCTCTAGATCATTGTCATGGTGATCTCCGACATTTTGAAGTACCTATCTAAAACATTATTTACTTCCAAGATCTGATGACACCAGTTGGAATGAACATCACATGTCATATTGAACCTAGTTTCACATTCCCAGAATCATAGGTTATTTCCACAGTTGTTACCTATGGCTTTTATAGAACAACTTTATTTAATAGTAAGTACCTAAAATTATTTCTTTTATTGACCCCGCATTATTCTGAAAATCATTTAGACCCAAAGTCTGAAATAATCAAAATTAAATTCTCTGCAACAAACTAAAAATGATCAAGACAAACAGATTACTATTATTAGCCTAGGATGTCCAACAGCAGGGCAATGGCATTCCTTTAAATTAAAGACAATTTCCTACTGCTATTTTGTTTGAGTTAGTGCAACTCACTTCAGGTGCAGGTTAGTGCACACCAACACACCATCAGAATCTGGTATATTAAATTTTTATTACAATATTCAAGAGTGTGTAAGTCACAAGAGCTCAGTTTTTTCATAGCTTTGTTAATTAAGTAGCAGAGGATCATTACATAATTATTTGGTTTACAATAAATACTTTGAAACCTCATAGATAACCAAACCTTCACAGTTGGTTTCACTCGGATGTGATCCACATTTTGACGAGATGCATCGGATGCACTCATTTGAACGAGAGGTTCCAGTCAGGTGGGCAGTGACCCTATCAAATATCTGACACTCAAGCCAATATGTGGGACTATACCATTTCATACCGGTAAACGAAACTTATTATTTTATGTATAAAATAAGGGAAACTTTATCCTGTCGTCAGAAACAATGTAACTGGAACTAATAATGGTGATGTTCATGAGAGAGTTATGTTATAGTTTGGCCAACTAACAGTCAAATAATCAACATAATACCGGTATGGTACTTATTGCCCCTGGCCTCGGAGGCTATATCCTAAATTAGGGGCCATCGCATGCTTACTTGGGCTAGGCGATGATGTTACTGGAGCTGTCTTGACGACGATTCAGGACACTACTACGGCAGCATGCCTCTCGGGGAGGTATAACGGCATGGCCGTCTGCCAGCCAAATAATCTGAACAGAGTATCGGAACGGTACTTATTGCCCCCGGCTGCGGAAGCTGTATCCGGAACATGGGGCGTGGCATTATAGACATGAAATGAAGGCTATTACAGTAAAATAGTACAATACTTCTCATTATTATATTTCTTCTCATATTAACCAAGTGTGCCTTGTGCTCCTATGGCGAATAAATTTATGAGTATGAGTATTACCCCATCCATGGCCTAGACTCTGCGGTGTGACCCGCAGAGGTGGCGACTCTGGTGCCCCGTTGCTAAACCTGATAGGTTAAACTAGCAGATGGACACTAACAATATTAACTCCAGTGCGGAGGAGATACGGATGCGATTTTTCGTTTAGCCTTCAAAGGCGCGAATGGCTCTTAATACCTTTGGCCTCGGAGGCAAACTAGCAGAGGGGAAATGACAATGTTAACTCCAGTACTGAGGAGGTTCGGATGGCATTTTTCGCTACGCCTTCAATGGCTCGAATGGCTCGATCATCATCAGCCTATATTAGTCCACAGCTGGCTATAGGCCCTGTTGGCACTTGGTCTTAAAAGCGATACCTCGCTATAACAAGGTCAGGTCGACTTTTATAACACCTTCAGTCGAAGTGTGATCAGTCTTGTCTGAATATACACGTCGCCCTCGGAGACTGTATCCGGATGATGGGGCATACATACTAGGCGATGGACGCCCCAACAAAGTGCCTGACATTTTGCCAATATATTCGAGCCTGAGAGGATAGCACACAATCTATGATAATGCTTCTGGCTTATACATTTTAAATCTTGTATTGAGGTTCTGTCTGAGCTCCTTTAATGTTCTCTCCCCAGTGAAGTCCCTCCTCAGATGGAGACACTGGAACTTTTTGTAAAAAAGTGGGGGGGGGGGGAGAAACGGTACGGTGAAGTAGACGAGTGGTAAGACTAGGCACGTCACCCACTGTCCTGTATCAGATTGTCCATCATTATCACCAACCAAGGTACCATTACCCTTTTCCGTCGGATATGACAGGGTTCTCCGCAATTAAATATATATCGTCTAGCGGGAACACCATGGAGTTATGGTGTCAGTGGATTCATAACCAAGTATTTTTCATGAAAACAATAACATACCCAAGCAGACACCTGTTTTGGTGTTTTCTGCAACTGGACCTGATTCAAGTACTTATGTTGTTCAGTTCAGAGAACTAACAAGCTATATGTAGATATCATTAACTACCATCTTTATATTAAGTACATACAAATACCTATAATTACACAGCAAGGGTTATAGCGAAGTAACCCCTTGTAAATAAGTTATCCATACCATAACATATTTTATTTTATATTTGTAATGTTAAAAGTCCTATTTGAACTAAATTCAATTATGGACAGTTAATTAAGGATATACATAAGAAGTAGGTACCTATGTTCATGTGAATCCCAGATCTCAATAGCAAGATCAATTAAATTTATTAATTCTAAAAATGAGCACATTACCAAGCATGTGATCAACAAATAAATCCTGAATTAAATAAAATTAAAACTATCACATTCAAACTGAAAATATTCTACTAAGCAGAACTCCACTCATTAAAATATTAGACCTTGCATTTTAGAGCAGTAATTTCTGATCAGCAAGATTTTATGAATACCATAATCCTATTTAATAAATTGATGAATCTAAATGGTTCATAGTAAAGTTTCAAACAGAAACCAGAACTTTACTCATTTAAATAATGAAATACCTATATTACCTATACATACAATATTTTCATACTTAGATCACTGCCTTTTACCCAGTTTATGACAGTTTTAAACATTGTCCGGCCCCACGAAGCGATCTGCTGTACAGCGACAGAACTGCGGCGTCACCGGCTGCCACTATCCAGACCTAAGCCCCAACGAAGTGACCTGCATGACGGCGCACAATACAACTGCAGAACGGCGTCGCCGGCTGCCACTATCCAGATCCATGTGTACCTATATGTGCTTCAGGGGCACTTTGTGTGATGCTAAGTATCGTTGATTTCTGATCAATTAGATTTGATAAACACTCAATATTTTGTTTTACACAACTTTAAAGTCTTAGAAGTTATGTCCTAAGATCTTTGACTTGTTTGACTGTTATTTATGTATTACATGTAAGTACCTACTTAGTTACATGTCATACATTTTATTTTCACATAGCGTTTGTCCGTCTTTCACCAGCAGATAACAAACAGGTCTTCAAACCATGCTGTCCGTTTCGAAACACATATAATATTACCGTTTTGCACAAAAACAAAACGGATATTATGTGAGTGGAGAAACGGACAGCATCAGCAAGGTACTTGCTGGTGTTGATGACACTATGAGTTGACATTGACAGATGTCACAATGACAGGGACTTGCTGCTATGACTTTGACGGAAAAACACACAGCATGACTACAAAAAGACGATAAAAGCACATAAATACATCCATATTTCAAATTGCAATTCTTCAAACCATGCTGTCCGTTTCTCCACTCACATAATATCCGTTTTGTTTTTGTGCAAAACGGTAATATTATATTCTCTTTGCCAGCTTATAGCAAGTTCGGAAGCAAAACAAAACCATTTGAAGCTTTTGCACGCCCCGTGCTTTTCCGAGAATATTATAAGGATACTTTTACAACTTCGTTGAGAGGAGAGTGAAAGAAAAATACATTTTGTGCCGTTCCCACCTAGCTTGGGATAGGAAGGTACTTTTAGGAAGAAGACCTTGTACTACGACCTTGTAAATAGGTAGGTACCTAGTACTTCGTCTTTGTCTGTCGTGAACATTTCATTCTCCTCTTTTACCCGAATATTATTATGAAAACAAACGCTATTGATTCTGATTAAGAAGACCCCATCAGATACAGCGCGCTCTCTGCGCATGTGTAGACAAACTCCACCATAACAGTAATGTGGAATTCCAATGAGTCATCAATTCATCATACGCTCACAGCTAGAAAAATAAAATAAAAAGAGTAGGACAAAACATTACACTATTTTCTTAAAAAAACAGGTGTTCAGGTAGTGGATAGTCAGTTAAGGAACTACCATAAGCTACCATCAAGTGAGCTTGTGGTCAAACGAAGGTCTGTTCACTTTCACTGGGTAGGTACACTGTTAAAAGTGGGCCTCCAAATTAGATACAAGCAGGGGCGTAGCTACCGCCGTATCTGCCGTATCAATTATACGGGGCCCCCGGGCCACGGGGCCCCCCGACGTGCGTAAGCAAAAATTTATAAAAACTTCTCTATTATTTTTTTTATTTCAGATATGACAACATTCAAAAAAAGTACATCAAATATTATACATCTGGTCAACTCGGAAAATTATCGGTTTTATCACACTAATATATTATTAATGCGAAAGTTTGGATGGATGAATAGATGGATGGATGTTTGTTACCTCTTCACGCCAAAACTACTGAACGGTAGTAGTGAGCGTTGAATCAACGAACTGTTATAAAAAGCAGCTTTTCTAAATTTAACGAATCAACCGTTTTCTCTCTTCCGCGAAACAGGTTGATTCAATCAACTTATTATTTCATTCAACGAACGACATACTATGACGTTGACACATTCTCGTTCGTTGACGGACAAAACGAATCAACCGTCTTCTCTTTTCCGCGAAACAAGTTGATTCAATCAACTTATTATTTCATTCAACGACATACTTTGACGTTGACATACTATCTCGTTCGTTGACGGTCGTTCGTTGACGGACATCGAAGATTGAACTCTAAAAAACACCTTACGAACGAACACCATCCGAAAATTAACGAACGAGCTTCGAACCGCTAGGTAAAAGTAAAACACATTGTACACGAGCGAGCGAGACGCCGCAGTAGTCGACAGCTTAAGATTGTTGGAGATTGAAAGAGATGAATGTATGTTGGTTCATTCCGGGGGCTAAGCGCTCCGTGCGCCGCGCCGGCCTTCTGACTGACCAAGAAAAACAGGGAAATTGTTTTCATTCGTTTAATTAGTTTGTCTAAGTGACACGTTGAGGTCAACGCTTTTTTTGCGCGCAAGTTTAATTATTATTTTATTATGTATAGGTAGTGAAAGTTAGTGATAATTTAGGATATTTATGGAAAATAAGGACAGTGTTTTATTGTAAATAAATAATACTAAGTAGTTCAAATGTTAATAAACAAAAACAATTTGCAAAATGCCGGAATGTAAAGGCACTACAGTTTACGTTTCGACAAACCAGTTAAAAACGTCAACAGGTTTTGCCACAAGTTGACCGTTTTAGACGTTAACGCGTCAACACTACTAGTGCAATACAGTTAACGTTTCGACAAACCTGTTAAAAACGTCAACCGTTTTTTTAACCGGTTGACCGTTTATGGAAAACGGTTTCGTTTCGTTAACGCAAAAACAGTCAACGACCCACAACTACTGAACGGATCGGGCTGAAATTTTGCATCTAGGTAATTCTAATCCTGGAAACAAACATAAGCTACTTTTTACCCCATAAATCAGTTCCCACGGGATAGAAATCACCTTTAAAAGTTTCCATAGAAACAACGCGTGCGAAGCCACGGGCATAAACTATGTAGTCATAAATAAATTGTTTCTAATTTTCAATTCAAGAAATAAATATCTTGAATTATAAGCTTGCTCAACCATCAGGTGTTGCGTTTGCGATATTTTAGTGTTATTTGAAAATTTAGAGCCCAAAAATAATGATTTCATTCAAGTCACTCATGATGACCAGTTTCGGAACGAATAGTTTTCATTGTTTGTTTTCAATAGGTACAATAACTTAACCTAGAAAATTAAATCATCTATCATTCGTAAGTACGAATTATAATTTTTATACGGGGCCCCGACAAGGCACGCTACGCCACTGGATACAAGTAATAGGTACATTGATTTTTAACTCTTGAGACACGCTGATTATATGACCCACTAATTTGGGTGTGCCACGTCCTTCGAGAGGTGGTAAACGACCCTGATCATGTTCGAGAAATAAGAATTTATCAACAACGCGCCTGCAATTTTGATGTAGCAAGGTGTCTTTAGGCTGCAGTAACCGCTTATCATCAGGCGCAGGCAGCTCGCCTGCGTGGTGCCTGTGGAAAAATGAGCTGGGTCTGTGTTCCCGAGCACTGTAAGTATTCCGTCCAGTCTACCTCCCCTAACTCCCAGAACACTTTTCCTGTTTGCACCCCTTTACCCGCAATCTTGAACTTTAAACAGCACGCTTGACTGAGCAAGCTTTTATAATACGGGCCTTAGAATGTCAACCCGAAACTGATTTATAATTTATCGTTTATCTAATAATATAAAGCCGAAAGTATGTGCAGTTTGGCCGAAGACAACGCCAAAACTATTCAACGGATCAGGCTTAAATTTTGCACACACAAAGACCTGGAATAACATATATACCTAGGCTGCTTTTAATCCCAGAAAACGCATGCGTAGCCGCGGACAGAAGCTAGTTTATTGTAAATACGTTACATATAGGTAACTGATATAACTTACCTATCCAGTCAGCAGTGCCAGCCAATGTTAAAATGCTCTAAGCACCGGGTTGGGTTAGGAATTTAGAGATGAAAGTTACCTATTTAGGTATTTGAGAAAAACACGTCCATAAAACACTGAAAATGATGCTTGAGTACTCATTTATATTCATTTATTCCCGCTCATTATTTTAAGCCCAAATAATAGAGAAACTAAACTCGTATCGTCAATCATGGTATTATCTGTCTGATTAAGGTATCCAATTTAGTATACTTGCTTATCCTGGAGAAAACACCTCCGAATAATATCATATCGTCGATTTAAACCTTTGAACAATCGTCTTCTAAAAAAGTTGGTTCTCAATAAGTTCCGACGGCATCACCAGCAAATTAGACAGTTTTATCTCCCTCTTTTTCAATAACATCTAAAAGAGATGCCCATCCGTCATCATCTCCACCGATCTCCGAGCCCGCTCCATGGTAACAAGACTCTTTACTATCTGTTGCATAGTCAAAGTCATCACCAGATACTTCGCTTAGGGAGTCGACTTTGGTTTCTTCCGCGTGTTTGACTCTGTAGATTCTCGTCTTCAGCATTAGCAAGGTTAATGTTTGAAGAACTGAAATGCGAAATGTAATAGGTTTGGGATTCTGTAGATTGAAATAAGAATGAGTAGGGAATATTAGGATAAAACAATATTTAGTAACAATTCCGCGCAAAACCTTTTCTGATAAGATCCAACAAAATGTAATTCGTGTGTACCGCCCGCCTTCCTACAAATTGATCCTACTTAAAATTAGAGAAGGTAAACAACAGACTATCGATTGATTGTCTCACTCTTATTGATAACTGGTATCAATGAACATACTACCTGATGATGTGATGATGAGGCTGATGATGTGATGATGCGGCTAGGAGGATATCCTCCTAGCCGAATTTCGACCACAGCGGCCGGTCTCATCGGAGACTAGCCAGATGTGCAGGACATATTGCACAATTGTGTGCAAACACAGGCGCACTCTCTATTTCCTCACTCGCATAATCCGATAGGACGGCAGACCGACACGATCAGGGAGACGCCAAGCGCAGGACCAACGGCTTAACGTGCTTTCCGAGGCACGGGGGTGTCACACCGCCAAGTTCCTGACACCGGGCTGCTACTGTGAATTTTTTTTGCTTGTAAAACCCCAATAACAACTATTGGCCCGACCCGGGATTTGAACCCAGAACCAGCGGTTGAACAAGCTGACCGACAATACTACTTATCTGTGATCCAAACATGATAGGGTGCTATTCTTAAGGTAAGATCTTCGTAGCTGAGTGCCAAGATGTATTATAACATGTAACATATGTTATTAATAAAGAACTATGAACTATGAACTATGAACTATTATCCATACTACTATCACAGTAATATTATAAATAAGAAAGTAACTCATGTCTGTCTGTAACTCACCTTTTCAGGCCTAAACTTGGCAGGGAAGTAAATAACATCTCGGGGACGGACGTGCGAATCAGCTAATATTATAAGAGCAAAAGTAATTCTGTCTGTCTGTCTGTTACCACGCCTAAACGGCTGAATGAATCTTAGTTAAATTTGGGAAGGGAGGGAGGTAGACGTTTTCCCAGGGGACATAGGATACTTTTTATCCCGGTAAAGGATACTTTTTATCCCGGCAAAGGGCGTGCGAACCCGCGGGCAGAAGCTAGTGTCAAATAAAGGTTCAATCAAACTCGTGTTACGATCGTAATATGCAAAACTTCAGTGGCTGGTACAATGTATGTGTATAGTATGTACTCACTTGCACTGGCAAGTCCCACCGCCACGTACCACACCAAGAAGTGCGATCGAAAAGCATCATAGTAGCTGCTGGTTAAAGTTGAATTTAGATGTAGCACGATGATCAGCACGCAGACGATGGTAAAGACTATCGTTGATAAGAAAGAGTAGTTCATGTACACTCTCAGGAAATGAACATTTTTCTGAAAAGAACAAAGAATTTATGAAAAAAAAACTTGAGAGGTGTCAAGGGACACCCGGATGGAACGAAGTTCCTTCCGATTAATAGTGAGCGTGGGAGTCACAGCACGGCTAGCTGTTCCCCCTTTGTCGCATTGCGCCTCGCTGCGCTCGCCGCAATGCTTCCCCCGGGGTCACGCAATCCGACACACGCCTGCCGTCATCAAATTCGTAATCCTTACCCCCATGTTAGTCGAAAACGTTCGAATCGAAGCGCACCTCGGCTCAACTCGGCTGCGGTCGTCGCTTCGGGTCGCTTCGGTTCTCCTCGGTTCTCTTCGTCAAAATGTGTCGTTACAACTTTTCGTGACAATTTTTACCGTCTGCCCCCTTTCACAACGCGCGATAAGGAACTTCGTTCCAAAAACAAGATGAACTTAAGATGTTATTAACGCTATTGAACGTGCTCCAGCTTTATGGATCGGGCCAGCCTACTGGCCGTTTCTAAATGGGGGTCAGGCCATTGGTTGCAAGCATTTCCTTCATTTATCACTGGTACTTTATTAGATCCCGTAACTTTCCGTATCTCAACATGTCTCCGGTTGGGTGCAAGGTGTTGCGCGCCTCACCAATGCCAGTGCGGTACTGCTGTCGAACAGCTTGGTCATCACGGATTATCGTGCACTAGGGCCGCCGCCGGTCGGATATCTTGGCACGGCAGCCTTAGCGACATCATCGGGCGGGCCTTTGTCACCGCTAATGTACCAGCTATTCTCGATCCGTGTGTTCTGTTGCGTGACGATGGTTAGAGGCCCGACGGTATGACACTAGTCCCATGGGAGTTAGGGAGGCCCATTGTGTGGGAGTGGAACGCTACATGCGTCGACACACTTGCGCCTTCCCATCTTCCGAATACATCCGTGAGGGTGGGTGCGGCGGCAGATTTGGCGGAGAATCTCAAGAGGAGCAAATAAGCAGGTCTCGATAGAGCCTACATTTGCTCCCCTTGGAGTCGAGACCCTAGCTCCGTGGGATACTGAGGCTCTTCGTGTTATTAAAAAATTATCTGAGCGTCTGGTCGAAGCGACGACGCGTGACCCGAGAGCTGGTGAGTATCTGGCGCAGCGCATCAGCATTGCCATACAACGGGGCAATGTAGCCACCGTCTTGGTGACGCTTCGGACTGGTATTAATAAGTTTCAGTTGAGCTACCTGTAGATTGTTTGCAACAGTCTGCAATTGGCTCAATTGTTTCAATTAAAAATACTATTGACTGTAATTTTCTTTAATTCTTTTGATCCAGGTAGTACTTCCTACTAATATTATAAAGCCGAAAGTTTGTGAAATGTGAATTTTTGGCAAATGAAGGACAGCAAAGAACACTTATGAAATAAACTGCACCTTATTTGAATAACCGTATGACTTACTTTATATGCCCCAACGAGGCCCATAATGTTCATAACAAACTCCAGCATGAGCCCCAATAAAGCCAACCCGGCCACGGACAGAAACTCCGACCGTCCTGAACTTGCCCCCACCACGCTGCACGCGTACAGAAACCACACTAGTAACAGCAAAGGAAATATAAATAAAACAGGTAACATTTGTAATGGTAATGCTATCAAAAAGTAAAAAGATATAAATAGTAAGTTATTCTATGGTCCTATCATGTTTACTGGCATAATAGTGGTCAAAGAGAATAATAACTACGTAAAGACAAAGTAGTAGCCAAAGCCAATGACTTTGAGAAGACTCATTTCACTCTATGGATGTCCCGTCTTTTCTTACTGTATTCTCTTCGGGGCATGTTACACAGTCAATAATAGCCTCAGATAATTATCACAATACCAGTATTCCATTTGACACCCTGCCACATATCGAGATATTTGGGACAATTTTTTGTTGTTGCAAATCAAAGGCAAAAAAGAAAAAGACTATTACACTAGTGATGTACCTACCTAATATCATCAGTTTGTCTTTAAATTTACTAGACTGAAGTGTTGTTTATGGTTTCGTATCGAATAAATAAATTGATTTATTTATGACGTCTATGAACTACGTAAGAATCGGTAGTGATCAAGGAGAAAAATAACACTTTTTTTCTTTGTTTCTCTTAGCATAAATGAGGGGTGCAGTATCATAACCCGCTATAATGCTTTTTGACCAATATCGTGTTAGTACCATCAATCAAAAGTTCTTAAAAATTGCTTTGAAATGGTTGGCTGCTTTTCTATTAAAACCCATTAAAACACAGAGAAATCCGCTGGTAAAGAACGATGTAAGGATCAAAAGCCACTATAATAGCGTAGGTCAGTTTCAAAATCCTCTATAACACAATCGACCAATCACAGCACCGGATTTGCGTCGCCTCATCGAGAAAATAGTATGGCGGTTGTGACTTTCTGTGTACAACAAGGTTTCGGATTTTTAATAAATTTAATGCAAAAACATGGAAGAATTAGCCCAGTTTGTGCAAAAATCAGATCTGAAGCATTTGAGGAAGAGGCCACGCGTTCCGTCATCTTCGAAACGTGAAGTGGAGCGCAAGAAATGGTGAGTGAAAATGGAACAAAAATCTCCTGGAAAGTTAGCAAGAAAAGTTTTATGCAAGATGTACCTAGTTAAGTTTTCAGCCAGTTATGTACGTAGATACCATTTTATACCTAAGAGAAACTCGTGTTTAATACATTTTGAATAAAAACTATAATAATATTTCATATCTTTTTATTTTATGTATGTACGCAGGTAAATAATACATTTTAGGTAAAATATCTTTGCTATGTTAACAGTAGGTACCTACCTATTTTTCTTCCTTCACGTGTCAATGACACAACAATTAAAAATATTATTATTTATTATTATTATTGAAAACATAGTAATCAAATACAATACACCTAGTAATAAAATAATATCCTACCTCCGACCCCTATTTTAAAAATTATGTCGTATAACGCCATCCATCCACCATCTTATTGTTGGTTTTGGTTGGTTGCAAAACCCGCCAAAATATGACTGTTCATTTTCAAAACCCGCCATTATGTAAGATTAGTTTCAAAATCCTCTAAAACGAATTTTAATTTGCTTATAATTCAGTATTTTCTCTATGATTTCTGTTGGTAAAGCTAAGATTAGTGGCGCCATGCCCAGGACTAATCGGCAAGACCAAAAACTATGAATTACGATTCATTGGTCAAGATTTAACAGTTATTTCTAATCTGTGAAAATTTTGAGAAAGCTATTATAGTGGTTTTTGATAATACACCCCTCAAATAGTGATAGGTACTATAGAGGTTTTGCCCTATCCTTCTAGATGTTTTTTCATGATGCCCCTTCGATCAGGAATCGATATATTCGATCGGGAATATATTTTTTTCAATGCGATGCTCACTGAGCTCTATAGATTACCGTTAGGCTTTCTAACCCGCTAATCCATTATACAAAATAAGTCAATGCCGTACTCAAAGATTTTTTTTAAATGACCTTTATTTATTTTCGAATTATTTTACCATTGCAATTGAACGTGATCAGTGTATAAACTCTGTTATACACTGATCACTCTGTTTAGAGTGAACATAAACTCTGTTTAGAGCTTTAAACGATTTCAGGGCATTTTACCGACATAAACATGATCCGTATCAATCTGAACCTATTTTAATTTCGCATAATTTTCAGCGTTTACCAACCAAACGAAACCAACTAAACCTAAGAACCAGTCCAACTAAACCTAAGATAAAGCAGCCTACGTTAAGCTAAACCGTGTTCAAGGGCTGTCATGTCACACAAAGTTAACTTCAACTTCTTTCTTAATGGCGCCGCTAGCTTTAAAGTCAAACACGACGAAAAACAGCGGACAGACTTTCGATCAGGGATCTAATGGATAGGTACGCTTTATGAGGTTATTCAAAAAAGGTCTTATAACCTTTTTTGAACAACCTCATAAACGTTTATAAGTAGAGTTTTACCATTTGTCATTGTCATTTTGTAAGTCCATAAATAAACTTTTGCTAAATCAATGCGCTTACTATTAATAGAGAAGACTCATCAAAATACTTATAATATTAGTGTTATAAATAAAACGATTAAAACCCAATAATGTGGTTTTATCTGAATAAAAGTTGTGCTAGTATGACAGACAGTCGGTTTGGCACCGACTGTCGTACAAACCAAGAAGTATTTACACTACATTCACCACCATTTAAAAAACTTCAACTACGATCGTAGTCTTGCAGACGAAGAGGAGCTCGCCTTTCTCTAGTTGAGCGTCGAATAGGTGGTTCCAGGATTTCATCTGCCGCATCCTCAAACTGTTCATCAGTCTCAGGTTCAGAATCACTTTCCATTTGTTGTGGCGGAAGAGGAGCTAACTGTCTGTTTGAAATCGTAGCTTCACGACCATTTGCTAACCTAACATGAGAGTATGATGGATTCGCTTCTAAAAGTTCCACTTCTTCACACTCAGAATCGTATTTAGAGCGTCTTTGATTGTTTCGCATCAGAACCGGACCTGGCTCCGAGAGCCACGTTGGCAAGGATTCTCCGTTTGCTGTTCGACGTGGATGATTGAAAAATCTTTCATGGGGTGTAGCGTTAGTCGACGTACACAATAAAGAACGAATTGAATGAAGGGCTGGTAATAGCACACGCTCCCAGTTTTCTGTGTCAAGCTGCCTAGTCCGCAGACACAACTTTATAGTTTTCCATAGGGTGCCATTGAGTCGTTCTACTTGCCCATTTCCTTGTGGGTTATAAGGTGTGGTCCGGCTACAAGCAACTCCATGCGATGCTAGAAAATGTCGTAATTCATTTGACATGAAGGCGGTCCCACGATCTGAATGAATGTACTGTGGGGCACCGTAAGTTGTGAATAAATCGTTAAAACATTTGATAACGGTGCCAGCAGAGAGATCCTTACATGGGTAGGCAAAAGGGAATCTCGAATATTCATCTATGATTGTCAAAATATAGCGATTCTGCGTATTGGTAGGTAGAGGTCCTTTGAAATCAATATTAAGTCTTTCGAATGATGCAGTTGCTTTAATAAGATTACCTTGCATCTTTGCAAATCTCGGTTTAATTTCTGCACAAATACGACAAGCAGATGTCATCTTCTTGATATCGTCAGTAGAATAAGGCAAATTCTTCGACCGTATCCAGTGTGCCATCCGCACAATACCAGGATGTCCCATGATCTCATGTAACTCATGCAGTTTGTTACTTGTAGATATATTTAAGCATACACGGGACAGGGTATCAGCTGTGACGTTATCTTTGCCAGGACGATAAATAATGTCATATTTAAAATTTGATAGCTCTAGGCGCCATCTTTCTATCTTTTCATTTTTAATCTTGCTGTTATGAGATTGCTTAAACATGAATGAAACTGAGCGTTGATCGGTTATCAGGATAAAATGCCTTCCAATAAGATAGTGTCGCCATTTTCTGAGAGATTCAACCACAGCACTCGCTTCTTTTTCAATTGATGAATGACGTTTTTCGGAGTCATTGAGTGTCCGGGAGAAGAAAGCCACTGGACGACCGTTTTGGGTAAGAGCAGCCGCAATAGAGTGTTCCGAAGCATCGGTTTCTACAGTAAACGTCTCGTTTTGATTTATGGTTGTCAGCGCTGATTTCATGATATCTTTCTTTAGATTTTGAAAGCAATCATTTGCGTATTCATCTAAAGGAAATTCAGAGACTTTTGTCAATGGGCTGATCTTTTGGGAGAAGTCCCTTATCCATTTAGAATAATGGGCGAACATGCCGAGAGCCCTTTTTAAAGCTTGCAAGTTATCTGGGATAGGGAGATTCATTAGAGGACTGAGGCGTTCTTTATCTGGCCGGATCGTATTGTTCTCAACTGTATAACCCAATAGTTTAATATGGTTTTGGCTGAATAAACACTTCTCTTTGTTCAGTGTTAGGTTATATTTGGCTACAACCTCCATAAACCGTTTTAAATTTTGGTCATGCTCTTCTTTTGTTTTGCCACAGACAGTTACGTCATCTAGATATGCATATGTACCTGTCAGTTTTTCTCTAGAGATCACATGGTGTAAAGTTCTCTGAAAAGCAGCTACTCCGTTGGTTACCCCAAATGGTATTCGAGTGAACTGGTACAAATTTCCGCATGCTTCGAACGCTGTGTATTTTCTTTCAGTCTTCAATATAGGCACTTGGTGGTAAGCACTTCTGAGATCTATTTGACTGAAAAATTTGTGCTCTGCTACTTTCGATACAATAGATTCCATGTTCGGCAAAGGGTACGCATCCAATTCAGTAAATCTATTGATAGTTAAGGAGTAGTCTATGACAAGACGTTTGCGATGCGTTGTGCCTCCGGTGATCAAAACTTGAGCACGCCAAGGTGAATTGCTAGGTTCAATGACATTACTCTTTAAAAGTTTGTCAATTTCTTCGCTGATAAATTTATTGTCATCTTCAGTACGCTTTCGTGACTTTATAGCGATTGGTTTCACGTTGCTAGATAGATTAGTGAAGAGTGAAACTGGGGGTACCGTAGCTTCCATAACACTGCATATTCTGAGTGGTTTTTCTACACCTCCAAAAGAGATCTCTACCGATGAGTGTTCGTTTAGAATATCATGGCCAATAATAACGTCAGCACATAAATCTTCTAGGATATATAGAGGCCTTTGAGTGTATGTATGTTCATTTAATATAATAGTTGCATAACAGAATCCATCAATGGATGTAGTACGTTTTTTCGAAGCTAATGTTATAACCTCTTTCCATGGATGGCGTTTTAAATTTAGCATCTTTGCGAAATTTTCGTCGATAAAGCTCATAGAACTTCCACTATCGATTAACGCGTCGGCTTTGTAGTTATTGATAGTGATAGAGACTATTGTCTTGCGTAGACTCTTTGGTGATGCTGCTGATATTGCTCCCGCATAAAGTTCATTTTTAACAACTGCGTTTGCTGTAGGTTTGATTGCATTTTGACTTCTGCAAACCTTGGCGAAATGACCTTTCTTATCACATTTTGTACAAGTTGAGTGAAACGCTGGGCACTTTACCCTTTGGTGAATGTTTCCGCCACAAAAGAAACAGCGTCTGCGTGTTATCGGTGCCGCAGCCAAATTTTGGGTACTCTGGTTTCCCTCGTCAGTGTTTTCTATTTGGCTCAGCAAGCCTGTATGTACATCATTGCTAAAATCTTTTGAATTCATTTCAGCCATTTCGAGTGACATCGCTTGATTTCTCGCCTCCTCCAGAGTTATATTTAAGTTCTCTAGAAGTCGTTGACGAATCTTGTTCGATTGAATACCCGCGATAAAAACATCCCGCACATATTCATTTCTGTATTCTTCAGCACTTACAGATTTGAAGTTGCATTCATATGCTAGTTGTTGAAGTGTGCGCAAATAGTCTGCTACTGTTTCTTCTGGCTTCTGTCTAGTTGAGGTAAGTAGATATCTGGCGTGAATCTCATTTTTACATTTAAGATATATTTTGTCCAATGAACTTACGGCAGTTGAGTATTCTTTTGCCTCTCGAATAAGCGAGTATATGTTCGGTGAAATATTATTCAATAATATTTTTAATTTGGTGCCATCTGATATTTTATTCGACTCCGTTTCTACAGCTAGATAGTTCTGGAACGTCTCTTTCCAATACCGGTACTTGAGTTCGGCCCTGGGAGCTCCCGGATCAATGTCGAATTTATCTGGCCTTAGCAGTCGCGCTAGAGAAGCCATTATTCATCACGTATTTATTATTCAGATAAATTGTTATAAATAAAACGATTAAAACCCAATAATGTGGTTTTATCTGAATAAAAGTTGTGCTAGTATGACAGACAGTCGGTTTGGCACCGACTGTCGTACAAACCAAGAAGTATTTACACTACAATTAGCTGAATTAATGGGGCTACCCAAGTTAGTGCCCAAGTGGTCAAATAGTAAATTCTTACGAATTGAGCTTCAAAGTAAATTCAAATTATAATTGATAATCATCTGAAGTTTCACAGGACAACTGAAGGAAGAGTATAATTTCAAAAAATGATTTTGGTATATTTTAACTACAATTAACACACAGTCCCTTTAAATAAAATAAAGTAATGCTGGACAAGTCACACAGCATTATCTAGCCCTAAACTAGCAGTGCTTGTGTTATGGGTACTAGATAACTGATATACATAATACAATACACTACATAGATAGATATTTTTTATTATACATAGATAAACATCCAGAACACCCTGAACAAATATCTGCAGATCGTACAAACATTTGTCCCGAGACGAGAATCGAATCCGCAACCTCCTGCGTCGCAGGCGGACCTTCGCCCGCTGCACCACAGAGGTCACCTTTGTTTGGTGGGTTTGTTATAAGAACACATGTTGTCCATAGGAAAAATTTCGTTATATTTAATTACAAATGAGTATTTTGATTCTCTAAAATTCAAATACCTACAATGACTAAGTACATCACTAGCAAAACGTCAAATATTGGTTACGCCTACACAATGTGCAATGTGTGTGTTTTTCGGCATCACGTCCTTTACAGACTAGATTTTTTCCTGGATGGACAGACTGACATTTTAAAATTCTATGTCAGGTCGGTTCTTCTCGTAAAAACGGAAATCGAAGTTTCTGATTTGCTCTCTAAAACCCCAGATGTAAAATTCGTTTTCGTAAATGCGATCTTATTGTAGCTGTTGAAATCTTTGTGAATTAAACCGAGATCAAAATCAACATTTGAACTCGATTAAGCTAAACATGTTGTAGGTACTAAGTTTTGACAGCGAATTATGGAATTGCACCTTAGTATATTGGGCTCTCTCCTTAACCCGCATGCCCAGCGTGGGGATTATGGGCATTACCCCCATGTGAAAAAAGGAAATAAGGCGCATAGCAGGGGGAGGCCTGCGTCCAGTAGTGGACCAATACAGGC
This sequence comes from Eupithecia subfuscata, assembly GCA_963564075.1. Taxonomy (NCBI): domain Eukaryota; kingdom Metazoa; phylum Arthropoda; class Insecta; order Lepidoptera; family Geometridae; genus Eupithecia; species Eupithecia subfuscata. The sequence goes on from OY751106.1 coordinate 14,547,864, forward strand.
TGTTGAGTAAGTAAGTAAGTATATTGGGCTAAGATTTCGATTCAAAACAGAAACTTCAAAGTTAGATAAGTAGGTACCTATAGATCTATACTAATATTATAGAGAGGAAAGATATGATTGTTTGTTTGTTTGTTTATATAGAATAGGCTCCGAAACTACTGGACCGATTTGAAAAAATCTTTCACCGTTAGGAAGCTTACTTTTCAGGGAGTGACTTAAGCTATATTTTATCCTGGAATTCCCACGGGAACGGGAACTATGCGGGTGAACCGCGAGGCGATCGTCTAGTAAGTTATATAACATGTTACTTAATCTGGATCCTTAGAAACAACGCGTGAGAAGCCACGAGCAAAAACCCAGACTATTATAAATCTAGAATAGTGTTTTTTCCTGCCTGGCGAATTCTGATACCCGGCACGTCTGCGTGTCGTCCGCCCATGATATCTTCTTATCACGGTTTGATAACTCCAACGACCTATCATGTCTGGGCAATACATTATTATAGTTACATCCATTTTCTACCAATAAAAATTTATCATGATAGGTACCTACATTCGGAGCAAGAGATTCAAGAGATTCAAGAGGACGCCCTCCGGCCAGGTGGAATGACGATCTGCGAAATACTGCTGATGCTGGATGCAGCAGGCTGAAGACAGGGCGCTATGTCACTCATTAGGGGAGCCCTTTGGCCAGCAGTGGACTTGACTGAGGCTGATGATGACGCAGATTTTCCCGGTACTTCAAATATCTTTCGACTTTAACACTTTCATTGCCACCGATGCACGTGAATGGAAGACTTGACTCAGCTGCCGCTGAGCGCGCACACGTGCGGCTGTGCGATTACGGTAATATATCCCATTCAATGGATCGCCATCCGGGGAGACTGGGTATAAACAATTTCGGTTTACATCACATGGTACAAAAAAAAATACATACAATTTTCTGTCGGGATTGAACCGACCGATGACGAAGAAAGTAACGTCATAATATCACAAATGTCAATTACGTAATGACTTATTTTATTTATTTGTCAGTGAGATACTTATCGTTAAAATTCATGCCTACCTAAGTTACTCACTCTAGACCTTGTTTTGCTCGACTACGTTTTATTACTGCAATGTACTTTGACTTAGGTTATAATCTTGACATTGACGTTAAACTTTCCGTCGTCAATCTGCTTCGTTCCGCCAGAAAGTTGTGTGTATTTTCTAGTACCATAATAGAAACTGAAATTGTTTATGCCTACTCTCCCCGGATGGCCCATTCAATGGGAATGGGAGATTACAGCGTAATCGCACGGCGGGTTGCACCGCAGAATCATGACAATAAATGCATGTTTAAGCCGTAATCTCCTAATTCTGTCAGAAGAAACTAAACGACCTCATGCACTTATCATAACGTTCTACGGTTTTTTAGTAATATGTTTGAGTTATTCAAAAATAATTTGTGCTTAGGTCATGCTTTAGGTCATGCTTTAGTCATCCTATTCACTTTCTATAGGGTCCATTCACCGTTGCAACTGAACGGGATCAATATAAGATAAACTCAGTTAAGTGCTTTAAACGAGCTTAGCGCACTTTACCGACACAAAGTTGATCCGGATCAAGCCGAACTTAGTTTGATTTGTGAACGCCTAATTTTCGGCAGGTAGCCTAGCTAAACCGCTGTCATGTCACATAATGTCAAACACGACGAAAAACAGCGATGAGAAGTTTTGGGCGCGTACAATGAAATTGGACCTAAGTTGGCATCGACAAATTATGTTATATTTGGTTGAGAAACGTAAAAACATGATTTAAGTAGTATTTTTTTTTGTGTATTTGTTCATTCATGATAAAAACTATCACACGGGCAAAATACAATTATAACAACTTTGTGTATTCAGCAATAAATATACTTTTACTTATAAGGATTCTTTAATACATTATCGATACATTAGTTATACTAGTAGAGCTTAGCATAGTTTCCATTTAGCTTACTAAATAATTTATTTTGCCCTTTCACATCACCATCGTTCATTGAAATCTCTGGATCTTTCTTTTCATCATCATCATTTAAAGTGGGTTGCGTCAAGTTAACGTCGAAGTTTTCAGAGTTCTTCAGGTAGTTTCCAGTATCGGCCACCATGGCGCACTCTGCCTCATTTGCGTTGTTAGCAAAACTGAACTGAGTGCTGTTCTCCAGCTTCAAGATCTCACTCCTGGTCAGGAAGATTAGGTAAACTTGTAAACCTGTAAAAGAATTAAACATAATGTATGTAATTTATTTATAGTTTTTAGGTAGGTACTATTTTTTTATTCTATACCTACTACAGCAAATAGGTGTCCTCTAAACGATCCTAGACGTAATGCATTGGACACTAACTCTGTAATAAACAAATTGAATTACGTGTGGCAGACATGCACTTGGCAGGTTTTATTCTGGTCAAGTTAATAAAAAATATATATCTATATAATGTATTATAATTATTATGTATATCAGTCATCTAGTACTCATAACACAAGCTCTGCTTAGCTTGGGGATAGATCATTCTGTGTGGAATGTCCAGCATTATTTAATATACATTTATTTATATTAGATTTACTATGGTTCTCGACGTACAGAATGATGACAGATTCATATAATATAAATTTGATTTATATAAAAAAACTAAAAACTGATTTCAAGTCCCTTAATTTTACACTGTTTTTAAGTTTTCCGGAATAAATACTAATTTCTCGAGAATATTTTTTTTATAAGACATCCTCAAGATTATTCTCTAAACACTAATGAAAAAATTTTCATAATCGGTCCAAAACTTTTTTTTTTCTTTGACTAAGCTTTTTTTTTTCTTTGACTAAGCAATCGACAAACACACTTATAGCCGAACATCAAACCTCTTCCTATTTTCGAAGTCCTCTATCACAGTCAGTAAGTCAGCATAAGATATGGCATTACTTACAAGTATTAAAAAATCCCAGTACGATGATAAATCTAAGTGCATACGTTGCGAAGACGACTCCTGCCCATTGGGCCAGCAGGATAAACCAATAGAAGAAGACTCCAAGCCACAGCAAAGTGTTGAAGATACAAAAGCCGATGCTGTAGTTATTGTAGATCTTTAGAAGTTTTGCATCTTTCTGGAAATATAAGGGGAGAAATGGATTTCATTTGCTTTCACAGTCGTGACTTTAGAAATATAGAAATCAAAATTTCGGTTCGATGAAGGCATTGAAGATCTACCGGACAACTGATTGTGGGAAAAGCATAACGTTATGTTTACAATGCAATTAAAATTTAAAAATGGCTACGTTAATACGTGCGTTATCAAACGGAAATAAATGCTTCGTATCATGTTTGCATATCATCCGACAGTCGATGATTCAAAGTTCAATCCTATAATTTTTTATATTAAAAATATGAAAGACTAGCTTCTGCCCGTGGCTTCGCACGCGTTGTTTTCTATGGAAACGTTTTGAGGTTATTTCTATCCCATGGGAACTGATTTATGGGATAATAAGTAGCCTATGTATGATTCCAGGGTTAGACTTACCTGTATGCAAAATTTCAGCCTAATCCGTTCAGTAGTTTTGGAGTAAGAGGTAACAAACATCCATCCATCCATCCATCTATCCATCCATCTATCTATCCATCCAAACTTCGCATTTATAATAATAGTGTGATTTCAAAATGTTTGGGTCAATAAAACGCCAAAACTAGTGGACGAGTCGGATAGGCTAAACTTTTGTAAAATGAGATGTAAATCGTTATAAGCACATACGCAGTAGGTGTTTTCATATAATTTGTTTGTATTGTATTCATCGTTTGAATTGATTTGGAGAGTTCTGATGTAGCCAAACGTCCATTAAAAATATCTTTACCTTGTGGCCGCCGATAACGAAAACAACAGCCAGTACCGTGTCACCCAGAACTATAAGAACCGCAAAACACTTGATCGCAATGAACCACCCAGGCCAGTATTTTCCAACTTCCGGGCGTACTAGCTCTGTGATCCATGACGTTAGTGTAAATAAGCCTATTATCTGAAACAAAAAGTATTAATGAACTTTTGATATTAATTTAGGTAGGTACTTAAGTACATTTTTATGCATGTTAGTACCTATGTAGATTATTTTTTATTTGACAATTATTATGTCGTCATTTTGAGGGTTCCGTACCTCAAAAGGAAAAAAGGATCACTTTGTCGTCCGTCTGTCTGTCCGTCCGTCAGTTATACCCCTTTTCTCAAAAACGCGTGGTATCGAGTTGGAATTAACATCAAATACTCAAGTCCATAACCTCTTGAAGCCTCAATATAAATAAAACTTCTAGGTCACGCAATCAAAAGTTACAGCCGTTTATGTCCGAATATATTGAAATATCCAAAGGGAATCACATGCACACAAAACTTATAGGGTACTTCCCGGAGACCTAGAATCATAAGATTTGGCGAGAGCAAGGTGTTTATAGCACAAATAAAGGAAAAAAGGAAACCGTAAATTTGTACTCAATTTTTTTTTATTCTCTCCCTCGACCAAAATATACAGGGTCCTTCCCGTTGTCCTAGAATATTTAGCAAGAAACAAGGTCTTTCAATTAAACGGAACCCGTAGTTCGCGAGTCTGACTTGCATTTGACGTTTTATTCTTTAACAAATTTTAAGACTATCATTGTCAGAGTAATTTTTTCCAAACGAATTTTTCACAATTAGGTACTATTTGTATTGTTTTGTCCCCATTTTTCAAAAAGCAGGGAACAATTACGATTAATCCAAGATTTAAAACATAGAATAAAGACAAAAAAGAAGAGTTTGAATTGAACGTTCAAAGTATAGTATAATATTTTTTTTAAAGAAGTGAGCTCTAAAGTTTACTTACCAGCTTTAAGTATCCAGTAGCCAAAAGACCATATCGCAGCGGCAGGCAGCAGAGGCATCTCTTGAATTGTGGAGCTTCCACCCTCATCTTTTATTTTTTTCAGCACCCGAACAAAGAATCAACAATAAAAAATTAAAATAGACTTCGTTTAAAAATATCGCTAAGCGTCCATGAAGCAATTAAAATCATTAAAAGCGCGTGGATGCTTCGGTTCACGAGATACGTCTGAACTTGCTTATCAACCCGTGAGCTCATAAATAGCTATTACAAGAGATAAAAGCTGAAGTAAACAAAACCAGTGGCAGGAACTGGGATTTTTGCATTCTTGTTTATTTTCCAAAACAATGTGCGAGACATTTTGAGAATAGATAGGTTTTTATTGATAAACAAAGTGTTTTTTCCATAATGAAATTGATAACAGTTCGACGAATTGTTTTTGCATTCGAAACAGTACTGCGGTCTAAGAAACTTTTTTTGTTTTTTGTGCGCTTAACATCTATTCTACCCGTTAGCATGTACTGCTGGGTATCGCCATAGAAGGTACCTAGGAGGTAGTCTTGAAGGAGGTAGGTACTCTCTTACCTACTCGGTGAGGATATCAAAACAGTGGACTGGATGAGGGTGGCAACGCTACGCAACCGATGTCCAATGTTGAGGTGTTGATGCAATGGTGTTGAAATGCTTCATTAATAATTACAATTATTTATTTATTTAAAAAAATTCCAAGTCTTTCTATCACTAAATTAATGGTCTAAACGTTTGTCCGACAGTTAGCCATGATCATCCCAACTCGAAGTCCTCGGAAGCTGGTGCTGGACTTCTGACGAGCCAGCTTGGCTTTCTTCACCTCCCTCTGTTTCAGGACTTCGCTTCTTACCAGTAGCAACAGGTATGTCTGAAGGCCTGCCAAGAAATGGTAATAATAAATTGAATGTTTTGGTCACGTTCTTTAAGATAGAGTCGATTATGTTATGACGCATACCCGACCCAAATCAACACCACCATCTACACATTACAGATTTTAGGTTTAGTTTCTAAGAAAACCCCTTTAATTAACGAGTTTTGAATGGGAGTACATATTAATATCATTCCCTTTCCTCCAATTTTAAGAATTGAGACCGGCGTCTTCACGGACGTGTTCATGATGGTGGGCAGAACCTGCAGATAACACAGTGTCAGTGAATTACCAATAACCCTGTATATTACTTTCTATAGTGTAGGCAGAGATGCGAAGTTACTCTTTTTGGCCACGATGGTGAGCAAAAAGAGCAACTTCGCATCTCTGTCCATACTATATAGAATAAAACTTTTACACAGGCATTAAAAATAAGAGCTTATGTATAACGTAGGTATAACAAACTGCAAAATCGATTTTTGAAAATTCCTTCGTTTAAATTATTCCTACTTCCTACTTTTTTGAACTATTGTTTTTACGTTTGTGAAATCTTAATTTTTGTTACCTAGGATCTCCAAAACTACTGAACAGATCAAGATGAAATTTGGCGTACGTTTAGAGCAAAGCCTAACTAAGATAATTATACCGAAAAGGCTACTTATTATACCGAATATACGCGTGCGAAGCCGCGGGCAGAAGCTAGTAATACGATAAAATAGGTGGTGGTGCTGATTTGGGTCGAGTATGCGCCTTAACATATTGACCCATGCGCCACGGGGTGTTAATTGAATGCAGTGAATAAGTCGACTCCCAGGGAACGCTGCACATTTTCAAGTTTGAAAATAGCTTATCTAGCTCTAGATACATAATATCTAGATCTACACGTATGCAAAGTTTCAGCCCAATCCGTAGGTACAGAATCTTGGGCGTGAACAAGTAACAAACGTGCATAAATCTATCCATCAATCCATCCAAACTTTCGTATTTGTAATATTAGTGTGATGCACTATTTTCTCTGAAATCTGAGCACTACCAATTTTGATAGAATCAGGGCAGTATTTCCAGCTACAGTAGCTCGAATATCTGTTAACAGTGGAGTGGTGTTGTGTTTTCAATTGTTTTTGTTGAACACTTACAAATGTTCCCAACACCAAAGCAGACAAGCACATAGTAGTCGAGTTCCACGACCCAGGCATGATGGAAGATCATGTCATGCAGCAGTCGGAACTTCTCCATGTTGCAGCAAGTCAGCAGAACGACGAGGATGAAGACGGCGAGCATGGTGATGCAGTAGAAGTAGTAAATTTCCAGCATCTTGAGGTTCCTCTACAAAAGAAACAATTTGTAAAAGATGTCTTCAAATAGAAGTTCAAGCGTAGATAGAACGCTATAAAGATAGAACGCTATAAAGATAGAACGCTAGATAGATAGAACGCTAGATAGATAGAACTCTAGATAGATAGAACGCTAGATAGATAGAACGCTAGATAGATAGAACGCTAGGTAGATAGAACGCCAGATAGATAGAACTCTAGATAGATAGAACGCTAGATAGATAGAACGCTTACTTGAGCGTAAAATTATTGAAAACCAACCTTATGCGTGGCTATGATAAGGAGCAATGTAAATATCACGTCCAGCAGCTCAGGTACTGTGGTAGTAACGCATTGTAAGAACGTGATGGCATTGTCATACGACTCTGGGACGCGTCCAAACATACGCACTGATAGGTATGTGAAGCTTATTGTTACTAGGAGAGATAACACCTGAAAAACAAAAGAAATGAGGATATAAAAAGAATGAAAAAAAAATATATATGTTTGTACGATCTGCAGACATTTGTCCAGGGCGTTCTGGATGTTTTCTATGTATACTTAATAAAAAATAACTACCTATCTATTTAGTGTATTGTATTAAATATATCAGTTATCTAGTACCCATAACGGCCATAACACAAGCTCTGCTTACCTTGGGGCTAGATAATGCTGTGTGAATTGTCCAGCATTATTATAATTATTATTATGTATTTTTCACGAAAGAAAAGTGCTTTTTTATTGGTATTTGTGTAATACCACAGAATAACTATATTTCTATAGGAAAATTTATTAACATTGAAACGGCACCAAATTCAGTAGGGGCCATTTCATTGTTTAAAATTTTTATGAATCTGTCAATTTGTAGCTGTAGGTATTCAGTCGTTGACTGCTGTGCCTAATTTTGTTGTTTGTTTTCTTTTGTTTGTTATCAATAAGTTTAAGTTATGATAGGACTGTTAAACTTTGTAAAGTAAAAGTCCTTAACAATAAAAATTATTTAAAAAACTATATTTCTAGAAAATTTCTCCCTGTTTGAATATTACAAGAATTTGCATTATGTAGTTCACATTAGATTTGTACCTACACAAATAATAAAGTTAAAGAAATTACCATCGTTTCATCATCAAACATTAGGTAGGTACCTACCTTTTTTTTATTTGTGAGGCTTGCTCTCAAGTTGTTTTATTGCCCACAAAGTAAATTAATAAAACAACATTGCTTACTTACCAATTTTGCGTACCCCCAAATTAGTAACCCTTGTCTCACTGACAAACACAAACAAAAGCTCTCAACATTTCTTTTCGCCATTTTCTTTTTTTTTTCAAAAGCTATATAACCTTTACTTGTTATTTTAGCAATTATTGGAAATCTAACGTCTTATTTTATTAGCTATCAGATAGTTACTGATATTAACTTTAGAATAACAATATTAACCTTAGAAACGCTGTTACATTCAGATAAGTTCCAAAGATCATTTTCAACTAGTGTTATCATTTATTCAAAACCAAGGTACTATGCACATGACAAGCTTATGATAATCACTAATAACACTGATAAGTACCTATTCTATATGCGAAAGTTTGGATGTTTGGATGGATGGATATTTGTTACCTCTGAAAGCCATAACGACTCATCCGATCGGGCTAAAATGAAGCTCTAAGCCTGGAACCAAACATAGGCTACTTCTCCCAGGTCATTTATCCCACAGTTCCTATAGGATATAAATAACTTTTAAATGATACCGCGCGTAACAGAGCGCGCATTTCACATTTCAAGCCAACAAACTATTTTAAAAGCATAAATGTATGTTTAAGTAAGTCGTAAAAAAAATAACAACTAAATCTCAGTGTTTTGCAACGATTTTCTAAAAAGTTAAAATCACGCGAAGGATCTAAAGAAATAAATACAAAACAACAATATTTTTAAAACATTTATTCCAACAAAAACATAAATGTTAACACTATGCTAAGTCACATCTCGTAATAGACAGCGGAGGCTTAGTAATACGGTACCGTTTGAACCCCTTTGAGTTTGGGTACGGAACCCTAAGAAAGGAGTGAAAACTTAGTAAGGGGATATTGCTTTGCCTCAGCGTTGGTTGCTAGCCTGCTAGTCAACCAACGTTGGTCTTTCATAAAGCCACATGTTGGCCTTACGGACCAACTCAACCAGTCACAACGACTATACAAACAAAAACGCACCAACATAAACCAGTAGTTAGCCCCTAATAATAACGTCGTGAGGGGTTTTTCGAGGGGGGGGGGGAGTTATTAATCCATGTGGTAGAGCTCATTCTCCTGATTTTTTTGAGATCCAACAACCAAGGTTCCATAGTTATGAAGGTCTAAAATTCCCTTGGAGCCAAGTTGTAGAGCTCCTTCTGCTGATCACGTAGAGACCCCTCATGATGGGTCTTTCTCCCTTGGATTTGGAGACATTGCGTGAGGGGTTTATTTCCTAACTTATCACCTGGATGTCATGAACCCGGAAAAGTATGAAGGGAAGTATTTTCACAATTTATTTATTTATTGGTTAAACAAAATCCACAGCCCTTAATTAATACAAATATCTTACATATTATCAAGACTTACGGCCAAAAACACTACACAATTAAGTCTTTTTTTTTTGGTAATCTAAATAATAATTGAATGGAACACATGAATTATAATTAAATTATCGAATATTTATTATTAGTACACGCAGATAAATATGAATACAATGATACATACATGTAGTTATCCTGAGTGAAATTATAACATTTTGGACCGTCGCAAACACACTAACACACGTCAAACCTCGCCGCGTGTCGCAACCTAACTGAGGTAAGAGAGGGTTGCAACTGAGCCGCCACGGACTTGCTTCGATAAGTTTAGGTGTTGCTAGCTTGCACAGTTTTTGAAATACCTTCGTGGTCCAATGAAAGCACTGGTCCAATGATCGCAATCCTCCCTTATACATTATATGATACGATGGTGACAGTGTTCTTATAGCGGGTTCCTCCCTACACCCACGGGTGGGTCCAGCACCACTTCTGACATGTGGTTGACGTAGCTGTAATTTCCTTCCTGGTACTTGAGCTTTTGCATCTCGGATCTGATGAGAAGCAGCAGGTATGCTTGTAAAACTGGAAGGAAAAAAAATATTATAGCTACAGTCCGCAGCTTAGCACGCGCTTTTCTGACAAGTAATTTGTAGAGATGGGCCGAATGTGGTTTGAACTGAATACGAACTTCGGCCAAACATTCGGTAGAAATAAAAGTTTTTAAATAAAGTAAAATCTAAAGAATATCAAATTAAAGACAATGAGGAAAAGTTTAATTAAATTTTAACTTCTATCTAAGGCTGTTAGCCCAGAGTGCGTGTGTGTGTGTTTGTGTGGTGTTTGAGCACATGGTGCTCCTGAGGACACTGGTCTCATATACCACCAATCTCTGATTTCGAAATAATTTAAATGCTGAATAAGAAAAGAAGACAAGAGCCGAAGTGCGTTGTATTTTTATTTTTGTCTATTGTAGCATATTGAGATGCTGTTTTTTTATGAATTGTCGATTTAAAGAGATCTGCAAAAGTGCAGCAAAACAGAATAGAACGAATGTTTGCTGTAGGTATAATTCATTATATTTCTTTTTATTCTTTGTATTTTCAATTTGCAACAGTCTGCAGTAGGCTCTATTGTATCACTTGTAAATACCGGTTCTATTTTGTATCTATTATTTGATTGTAATTTTCTTTGTAAATAACGGTACTACTTTTTATAATTCTCTATCTACAGAAGATTAGCTACGAGGAACATTGGTTTTTTAACAAACACTATTTGTCAGTATGTTTATAATGTTGGTGATTCAGAATGAGGCAATGCCTAAATAACATCCTTTGATATGCATTCGTAATATCTGGAAAAATATCCGGATGTTTAGGATTCACAGGAAACGCTTTAGATAAATTTATATTTAAATTATTACAATCGCATTATTGTCAGTAAGTAGCCAACAAAGTATTATGGTTATAAAGGCATAATCACAAAAATAATTATAACAATCACTTCTTTAAAGCTCAAGCTCAACAGCCTGTATTGGTCCACTGCTGGACGCAGGCCTCCCCCTGATAAGCGCCTTGTTGGCTTTTATCTCATGGGGATAATGCCCATAATCCCCACGCTGGGCATGCGGGTTGGGGATAGCAGTTCGGTGGTAGAATTGTTCTGCAGGTTGCGCTGCTGCCCGCCCCCGGTGGATATTCCTTAGTCGCCTCTTATGACACCCGCGGGAAGAGTTGGGGTGGTGCAAATTCTAGGCCGGCACACAGCTTAAAGCTGCGGGCCTTAAAACGCTAAATTCATGGCTGGAGCAATGGATCCATGGATCCTACCATGGAGCGACAAATGAATGCACTTCTGAAGACGCACAATACATTTTCGTAAGCGTAAAAAAATTAATTGAAAAAGAAGAAAAAACCTAATGGCCGTTTTTCCAACAATCGAATCCGTCGACTGGATTCAGGCGCCCCGCGCCGCCGTCGACAGCTGAGGAAGCAAATAAGTATGAAATTTTGTGGCATGTTTTTACTTGCACTGGGAACGGCAACGGTACAGATTCATACAATTTATGGCGGCGCCACCCCGGTGCCGTAAGGCCAGTGGAAAACGCTCATTGCTATCGATTGTTGAAGTGACTATTGGTCCATGATATTTCTTGTGCAAAAAGGCTTACTGAAAAAGATCAAGTTATCTAGATGATAAAAAGCTTGGGACGGGTTTTGCTCCAACTCGAAAAATAACAACTAACAGGGTAAAGGTTTCTTCGTCGCTTCTTTACTTTAGTCTACATACCGATGCGACAGAAATCAAAAATATCACTTTACTTCCGTGTACTTAAATATATATTTTGACCTTTTCTAAGTGTTACGAGTATTTATGGAAATAAAGAGTTTTTGATTTGATTTGATCACCTCCTTTAATTCGTTAGGGGTGATTATGGGAAAACGAAAGTTTTCAATCAGTGCGTCTTACCCGTCATGACCTAAGGAGCTGAGACGTGGACACTCACGGTAGGGCTGGTCCACCAGACGTTCAAAGTCGCTCAGCGAGCTATGGAAGCGAGCTATGCTCGGAGTCTCTCTTAAGGATAGGATTCGTAACGAATACATCCGACAGAGAACCAAAGTTATCGACATAGCTCAAAGAATTTTCAAGCTAAAGTGACAGTGGGCCGGCCATATCTCGCGAAGAACCGACAACCGCTGGGGTAAACGTGTTCTTGAGTGGAGACCACGACTCGGCCAGGTGGTATGAATCTGCGAAAGACTGCAGGCTGATGCTGGATGCGGCAAGCTGAAGACAGGGTGCTATGGCGCTCATTAAGGGAGGCCTATGTCCAGCAGTGGACTAATATAGGCTGATGATGATGACGATTATGGGAACCATCAGAGGAAGGACAGCTTCTTTCTGTGTAGGTATGTTGTCACTTCTACTAGAATCATCAACCCGCCTGCCTCGCAAACCCCTTTTTGGGGACTACACGTTTATCAGTGGTCATATGAGCTGATCAGTAGTACTTACAAAAGCTGGCGAATGCCAAGCAAATCGTCAAGTTGTTAAAGTACCACTCCTGAGTGCTGTTGTTGCTGAAGAAAACCAGGATGAAGATGACGCTGGACGCGACATTCGTCATCAGACCGTAGTAGTAATACACGCGGAGGAGTTGGTTCTGCTTCTGCAAAGACGAATTATCAGTGACGGAACCGTGGTCCCACTGCGATGTCCCACTGGTCGGACAAAACTTTTTCGTGGTCCCACCAAACACACACTTGGGTAGGACGTAGGACATCGCAGTGGGACCACGGTTCCGGAGTGGAATTATCGTCGTCTGGGGTTTTCACTATTGAAGGGTTGTCTATTGAAATCGGTTGATAACTCGCTCTAGTTTTCAACCGATTTCGATAGGGAGAGACTTCGTTCGGCTGTTATGTGATGTTTGTTACTCGATATCTTCGCCAATTATTAAGCGATTTTAATGATTCTTTCGCTTTTGTGTAGAAAATGATCACGATGTGGTTCAAAACGGTAGATAATTTTATTTCCGAATAATAGCCACTTGTACCATACGGCGGAAACACAGCGGAACAGAGATGCCTGTGTCGAAGGGAAATATCCACTTTGGGTCACTGAGCCACAAGAGTGTGATAGATAGATATATTATAGTACCTAGATAGGTACCTATCTAGATGGTTCATTTGGTTCACAAACATAGACAGCACGAAACAAAATCTAACATGGACAATATATAAATAAATAAATAAATAATGCTGGACAATCCACACAGCATCATCTAGCCCCAAGCTAAGCAGAGCTTGTGTTATGGGTACTAGATGACTGATATACATAATATAATACATTACATAGATAAGGTTTTTTGTTATTATAGTGCGTAACCCCACACTAAGGGTAATTTCGACTCCCACGTCACTTGACTTCGTGGTGTAGTTGGTTATCACATCCCCGTACTGAGGGGAGGACGCGGGTTCAAGTCCCGTCGAAGTCGAAAATTTTTGCGATATTATTTGATTTCTTTGAAATTACCCTTAGTGTGGGGTTACGCACTATAATAACAAAAAACCTTAGAATTAAGCTACGTGACACCTCTCGTCAAACGAACTAAATGTAACTTTAGTCTTTGAACAGGATTGGATAAACTTCAATGTTTCCCCTGTAGGTGGAGCTAACGGCGCTAGAGACCGTATGAAGTCGCAGAGATTTTCGACTCCCACGTCACTTGACTTCGTGGTGTAGTTGGTTATCACATCCCCGTACTGAGGGGAGGACGCGGGTTCAAGTCCCGTCGAAGTCGAAAATTTTTGCGATATTATTTGATTTCTTTGAAATTACGTAGATAGATATTTTTTATTATACATAGAAACGACCAGAACACCCGGAACAAATATTTGTAGATCGTACAAACATTTGTCCCAAGGCGGGAATCGAACCCGCAACCTCCTGCGTCGCAGGCGGACCTTCGCCCGCCGCGCCACCGAGGTCGTCAAATTAGGTAGGTAAGTGTCGGTAAGAATGCAGTAATTTACCTAGGTATTATTAGGTACGTACAAGATACAACGCAAAATCAATAAAAAAGATTAAAATCAAAAATGACAAAAGTACCTACACATATTAATAAAAAACCTACCGGGGGCGAACCTAGTGGGTTTGCTTGTCAAACTAGGCCTAGATCTCAGTAATCACGGGATCCCCGTGGTACAAAACTAGGGTAACATAAAATTCAAAATGTTTTCTTCGGTTTCTTAATTGGGAAAACAGGATTGCGAAAAACACAAAAAATTGGTTGTCTGTTAAGTCGGTTTACTGACGATAGTTGAACGTGACAACGCAGACGCATCGCTCACTCAAGTAGGAGAGAGACGGATGTCGAGCGCTCTCGCTTGCACTTCAAGCCTTACATGGAACGCCTCAAAGCGAGGTAACGCCGCATGGCGAGGTAACGCCGCATGGCGAGGTAACGCCGCATGACGAGGTAACGCCGCATGACGTCATGTTTTTTCGTGCGTGCAGCCGGCTCTATCGAATTATAAGACGTTGTCACGTCAAAAATGATTACGAGAAAAAAATCATGAACTTGCACCGTTTTGCAATTAAAATTTGGTCGAGATCTCAAGAACCCTGCGGTTTATAGAATAGATTTTTGTTTTGGTTCGTAGGTTATTTTATTACTAATTCTTTAGTTCCTTAATACGGTCTCTTCAAAGGTTGTGTAGTTTTCTTGTAAATGAGTTACCTAAATATATAAGTAGGTACCTACCGTGGACTCGTGGACAGGTAGGTATGTCAGTGCTTGCGAGGTGAGCCCAAACGGATCAGTCTTAGCCTTAGGCTGCCTTTCCACCATAGATGTACTACGTTGCCATGTTTCCAGCTGACCAATAGGATGGCTCCATTATCGCGTCACTTTCATAGCTGACAAAACTGACGCGATAAAGAAGAGACGCTATTGGTCGGTTGGTTGAAAACATAGCAATGTAGCATATCTCTGGTGGAAAGGCCTTATGCTGTTTTGCACCGGGAAGCAAAATAGCGCTAGTTTTTGAGTACCTAAGTAAGTTTAACTTACCGTATGAGCTCCGATCAGTAACACAACATTGAAGATTAACTCCAGGGTAAACAGGAGGAAGTGTAGCCATAATTGAGTGTGGATTTCTATCCCTCGATACATGGTGATGGTAACAAAGGATGGGTGGTAGCCAAAATCTACCCATGCTTCCAGACATATCATAAAGATGGTGAAAATCTGGAAAGATCACAAAATTACTTAATTTTAATAGGTTCATTTGATTTTATTACATTTAGAAACACAAATAACATCCTACTGGGATAATGTGATACAAACACTTTATTTCCCATTATTTTGGTTACCCCGCGGCTTCGCACGCGTGGTTTCCCGAATAAAAAGTATCTTTAAGGATAGTACCCACTACTATCCATAAGATACTTTTTATTCGGGATAGATATTTATGGATAGTACCCACATTATGTGGGTACTATCCATAAGATACTTTTTATTCGGGAAACCAAACTAGTAACCAAAATAATGGGAAATAAAGTGTTTGTATTTTAGACACTTACCTACTACTAAAATATTGTTTAAGCTACACCTACTCAGAAAATTGCTTATTCCTTTTCTAAACTTAGGTAGAAAGTACGTCATTTCAGGTGCACTGAAATGCGGGATAAACTCTATGGAATTTCATTTCTCAAGCATTTAGCGGGAGAGAAAAGTGAAAGGAAATCCATTTCTAATATGTTATTTTTTTTACAAGAAATATCAGCCGCTAGTATATAGTAGTTTATTAGTATAGATAGATAGATATTGTATAGTAGTAAGTACTATTAGCCGGTGGGTAATTCAATAAAAGAACCATGTGAAAATCGCGCATGAGCGTATTTAATGCTACATTTGAGTTTAAAATTTGAATTTGTTTGACTGATTTTAAAGACTCTAAAATGATAATTTTCTCGAAGGTGTAGTATAAAGCACTATGTATCACTCGAAAGAAAGTGCGATTCCCACCCGAATCCGGAATCCCGAATTGGGCACTTCTCGCCTAGGTGTACAATGTACTATTGACTCTACTTACTTGTTAAAGAAAGCGAGTAGGTTAGGTACCTACCTACACACAAAACCACTTACCAAGTTCAAATATCCAAACATAATAATCCCACGTCGCAAAGGACAACAAAAACAACACCTTCTAAATTCAGGAAGCTCAAAACGCATCTTTATGTAATCTAAAACGTTAATCGACGCCATTCTTAAAAACTTTTTGAGGTTACCTAAAATGAGTAATGATTTTGAACTAGGAATAAATCCTTTTTTATCACACCTACAAAAAACAGCTCGTAAGTTTTCAAAAAGTTATCATTCTTTTCTACGAGTAGATTCTAAATTCGAACATATTGTTCTGTTTTGTTTTCCAAACCACTGAGAGATAACGGACGCGCTCCAAACACGCCACGCTATGCCCGTATGAGTTAAGAGGGAACAGACCAACTATCCTATCTGGATACTTACAATTATCTTATTTAGTAGTCTACGGAGGAAATAACATTGTGTCATGCATGAGCTTTGTTGTGTTCTCTGTTAGTGTTAGTCATCTTACGGATTGCACATGTATAATAAAACAAGGATGATAAAAATTCACAGAATAGGTATCTTAGGTTACTTCGTAAGGTCTGGCAATAGATCCAGTAGGCCACCGCCTTTGATCTGGCGGTAAATGATAAAAAAATGTTCATCATCTTGGATTTGAAATAGCACCAACAAAATCAAAAATCAAAATCAAAAACTCTTTATTTCCATAAATACAATAAATGTACACTTAGAAAAGGTCAAAATATAAAGCTAAACACTGACACGGAAATAAAGTGATATTTTTGATTTCTGTCGCTTCGGTATGTAGACTAAAGTAAAGAAGCGACGAAGAAACCTTTAGCCTGTTAGTTGTTATTTTTCGAGTTGGAGCAAAACCCGTCCCAAGCATTTTTGTCCTCTAGATAATCTGATATTTTATAGTAAGCCTTTTTGCACAGCCAGGTTTTAACAATTTGTTTGAATTTATTTACTGATAATTTTTGCAACTCACTAGGAGTTTTGTTGTAGAAGCGTATACATTGCCCTTTAAAAGATATTTTAATTTTGTGCAGCCTAGTTGTGGGCACAGCGAGCTTATGTTTGTTTCTGGTATTCAAATTATGTTTATCGCTATTTTTAGGGAACTGACTTATATTTTTATGTGTGTACAACAAGTTTTCATAAATATATTGACATGGTACTGTCATTATGTTTATTTCTTTGAATTTATCACGCAGGGATTCTCTGGGACCCATATTATAGATTGCACGAACAGCCCTCTTCTGCAGCACAAATACGGTGTTAATATCTGCAGCGTTCCCCCACAGCAGTATACCATAAGACATGATACTATGGAAGTAGCTGAAATAAACAAGTCTAGATGTATCCACGTCTGTAAGATGACGGATTTTTTTGACTGCATATGCTGCAGAACTAAGTCTCTTCGATAGCTTATCTATGTGTGGGCCCCATTGAAGTTTATTATCTAAGGTGATTCCTAAGAATACGGTACTTTCTACTATTTCTAAAGTTTCTCCTTTAACGTTTACATCAGCCTTCACTTGTTTAACATTAGGTAGAATAAATCTAATACATTTTGTTTTGGTTTCGTTTAACAAAAGATTATTGACACTAAACCAATGAACTACTTTTGAGATTGCATTATTCACATCGTCGAAATTTGTGTTTTGTCGTTTCATTTTAAAAATTAATGAAGTATCATCAGCAAACAATACAATCTCGTGATTATTCTTGACAAGATGAGGCAGGTCGTTAATATAAACTAAGAATAGGAAAGGACCGAGGATAGAACCCTGTGGTACACCCATTGTAACTACAGACCCCGAAGACCGTTTCCCATTAATGTCAACTCTTTGTATCCTATCACTCAAATAAGATGTAAGAAGATCCAAAGAGGTGTTCGTTATTCCATAGTGATGTAGTTTCCTGATTAATGTTTCATGGTGTACGCAATCGAACGCTTTTGATAAGTCGCAAAAAACGCCCAAAGCGTCTTGCGACTTCTCCCAAGCATTGAAAATATGCGATACTAACTCTACACCGGCATCAGTAGTTGACCTGCCGCGAGTAAACCCAAATTGCTTACAATGCAGCAGGTCATTGCCATGAAAATGCCTAAGCAATTGATGTAAAATAAGTTTTTCAAAAACTTTGCTGAATGTTGGCAGTACTGATATTGGTCTAAAGTTAGTGGGGTCAGACCTACTACCCGATTTAAATAGTGGGATTATTTTACTACATTTCATTAGATCAGGAAATACGCCACAATCAATGGATTCATTAAATATAAAAGCCAGATCTGTTGCAATGGTATCAATCAATGGTTTAATAATCGTAACGGAAATGCCCCAGAGATCTGCAGTTTTCTTTGTATTTAAAAGTTTGAAGGCTTTTTTAATATCTTTTTCATCAACATGGGTGAAATTAAATTTATTTTTACATTTAGTTACATTTTCTATTAGCAATGACTCAGCAATTACTTGAGAAGAGTTTAAACATTTTGTAGTAGAGATTGGAATTTCAGTAAAAAAGTTTTCAAATGCCTGGGCCACTTCGACATCATTTTTAACTGAGCAATCATTAATCTTTAAATTGTAATCATTAACGTATGTACTGACCTTTCCAGTCTCACTTTTTATTATATTCCAAGTTGATTTTATTACATTATCACTGTTTCTAATTTTCGAGCTAATATAATTTGATTTTGCTATTTGACAAACTTTTCTAAATATTTTTGAGTAATTTTTTACTTTTTCTTTGAACTCCTGGCTAAAATTGTATTGTTTTTCACTATACAGTTCATATAACTTTTGTCTACTTTTATGTATACCCACTGTTGCCCACTCACTAAAGGTAAGTTTTTCTGAGACCATAATCGATTTGGGTGTGAATATTGAATGGAATGCATTGGTGAACTTGTTAAAAAAATTGCAGTACGACTCATTTGGGTTGTTAAGTGAGTGATAAGGTGATGGTTTACAATCCCAATCCAATTTCAACCGTTCAAATCGATTTGTGGTTACAGGTATGTATGTTATTTTCTTTTTACAATTATTATTTTTTACTTGAATTTCTAGTTTTATTAGTTGACCTAAGTGGTCTGATTTTAAATTTGCTATTATTTTTTTTGTTACAATTTTTCCGCTTTGGCAAACAAATACATTATCTATACATTTTGCTGAGGTTTCAGTTATTCTAGTAGGTTCCATAAATAATGGCCTTAGATCATAAGAATTAAATAAATTAGTCAGTCTAGTACTGAGGGAGTAAACTTCTAAAAGGTCAACATTAAAATCTCCACATACCATTATAGTTTTATTTGATTTTGATAATTTAAATAAAATATCCTCCATAACATTTTCAAAAATTTCAAAAGAAGCTGATGGTGGGCTGTACACGCTTACTACAATAATTTGCTCCAACTCTACACATGCTACTTCAATGTGGCTTTCAACGGATAAGCATATTATGTCCTTACGGTCTTTGAATTTCATTAATTTGTTTATTAATATTAATGAGCCTCCACGAATAGCATGTGATCTGCAAAAAGAGCTACCAACCTGGTGGTTACTGAAATTGAACATGAGCTCATAGCTTTTCAGCCAGTGTTCTGTTAAGCAGATGATATCAATATGAAAAGCGTTCATGTACAATTCCAACTCTAGTAATTTACTTTTTAATCCTTGAATATTTTGATGCACCAAGTTAGTAAACTTTGCATTTATTTTACAGGTTTGGTTTCTTTGACTTTTTATGTAACCAATATTATTTGACTGTTTATGGCTAGAGACTTCCTCTATTGTCGTTAAATCTAATTTAAATGGCTTGGAAGAAGTTCCAAGGTCTTGGTTGTAAATTTATTACAATGCTCAAAAGAAGCATCTTGTTTAGCCAAATTTTTGGCTGTAATAATAAAGTAGTAGGATAGCGACACAGCTATTTGTTTTTTGCAATAATTTGAAAGGTAGTAATTACCTTTTTTAGTCAAGCAATATTTTTTACTAACAGTACTGTTAGTGTCAATCCAACGCCCTCGAGTTAATTGAAAACGATACATACCCTAATTAAATACCTATGTATTTAATATTAAAAAAATATATAGTCTAATTATACGATACATACCCTAATTAAATACCTATGTATTTAATATTAAAAAAATATATAGTCCGCCATCTTAGATTTAGTAAAGGACCTTTTTCCTCTTCGTAATCTACACTACACCCTCGATTTAGTCAAAGAAGAGAAGAACAATATAAGATTAAAATACCGCGTAGACTATTTCTATATGTTACTAGCTGCGCCCCGCGGCTACGCCCGCGTGGAAAATAAAAATTATCACTTAGGGGTATGAAAAATAGATGTTGGCCGATTCTCAGACCTACTCAATATGCTCACAAAATTTCATGAGAATCGGTCAAGCCGTTTCGGAGGAGTATGGCAACGAAAACTGTGACACGAGAATTTTATATATTAGATATTCTTGTATTCGTAATTTACATCTTTGAGAATATTTAAAAAAAAAAACTTTTTCTGGAATCACCATTCACCGAAGAATGGTCAACCATTCTTCATAATATCCAATAATAACATAATGACATTTTGAGCTCAAGCTCAAAAATAAGCAAACAGACTGCGCGTCGCGTCGTATGCGCCAATATTCAGCAGCCCTGAAAATATAATTGAGTTACATAGGTACAAAAGTATTGTATGCCACTCGGCCCCCCTTCGTTCCTTGCCCCCCACACGATTGCCCTATCAAAACGCCTTTGTGGAACGACTGTATGAATATGTAGGCTGTAAATAGGTCAAATGCACTGAGATGTAAGAAAGGTCATTGAAGGTCAGTTGACTGATTTATTCGTGTGACTGATGATATAGTAGAGATGATTCTGGAGATATTTATTTTATTGGTTACTTACGCAAAACAAATTACAAGTACTATGAACAAAAAAGTTAAAATAAAAAAAATACCTACTTCGTGTTAAGTATTGCGACCGACATGATTTTTTGAAGTCATGGGCTACATTTCCCATACATTAGTTCCCATACATTAGTTTTTGGGGTCATGGGCTACATTTCCCCGGTAGAATCAATGTCTGACGGTTGCTGAGTATGAAATTTTTAAGATTTTTTGAAATCTCCCAAAATCTCACCTTTAGAGCATTATCCGCATAGGACGCCCTCCGGCCAGGCGGGATGACGATCTGCGAAAGACTGCAGGCAGATGCTGGATGCTACAAGCTGAAGACAGGGCGCTATGGCGCTCATTAGGGGAGGCCTATGTCCAGCAGTGGACTAATATAGGCTGATGATGAGATCATCATATTTTTTTGTTTGTGGTTGTAATGCCACACAAAGTACCTTGTGCTGTATTTGTCAACGCACTTACTCTAAATAGATAATTACTTGATACAATTCACTTTGAAAAATGTTGCGAGCATTCAAAATAAAAAATTTGCGTAAAAGTTATAAATCGCGACAACTTCTAAATTCATTAAAAATCACTAAAAGTGATAAGTATTGAGTTTAGTTTTCTTTTAAATAGTCAGTTCATTTACCCTTACTTTTCAACGTTACGCTATATGACATAAACATTATTATATAGGTGGTCAAACTAAATGATACTCGTCTGCTAAGGTCATCAGCAGACTCTTTTTTCGTTTTGTTCTGAATCAATTTAAATCACAAAATTTGCTCTGATTGGCCACCTTTTCAACAAATGCAAGCAAAACACGATTTTCTTATGTGGGGTGGTGGTTAGATGCAGAATTTCATGTATCTTTTTTTCAAGTAAGTACCTACTTATTTATATTTATTTCTAAAACAATGGTGTGGTGTGTGCGAATCTCACAAAATATCCGTCATCTTTTATTATGAAAATCAACTCGTAATAGTAATGTAAGCCTTCGAAAACTATAGGTAGGCAAAACGCCCATTTGTAATCAAATCTAGTTGCCGTGTGAATTAACAGCTGTTGTACGCGATGACTTTTAAGGCCAACGTGAAGTGATAGCAGATAGTAGACATTTTAGTTTTATTTAGTGACAACTAATTAATACAATACCTAATAACTTAGTTCTTTCAAAAAATTCAAATTGCGTTTTATTTATCAGTTAACTCAGAAGAGTCAAATCAGTCGCATTAATAACTTCGCTGCCAAAAGATATGGTGATGTCATGAAAAAATCTCACATCGTTTTTTACAATATATTGTTCTTAAGGCGGTACCCTACCTCGTTATTGTGTGAAGAGGATAGGCATAGGATTTCGCGGTCACAGGAGCGGGACAGAGCAAAGCGGCGTAAGCCCAAAAATCAAGTTTTTAGTAGTTATTTGCTCCCCACAAACATTAGAATAGTTAATTGAAAAAAAGGCAACATATAAAATGTTCTTTATACTTAGTTCAATTATTATGCTTAATCTCAAGATCGTATCATCTGTATTTATCGAGAAATTAGGGTTTTAGTAAAAAATTAGAGGTAACTTTGCGATTTTTTTCTATCGAGAGAATTTTATGGCATCGTGTTTTCGAAACATATGATCGATAGAATAAGTCCTGAACTTTACCATATATAAATTTCAAAGTTAAATATTCAGTAGTTTGGAAGATATGGAGGTCCGACAGAGTTGAAAATAAGCAATTTGAGGGTAGGTACCCCCTTTAGTAACGGTCAAAATTCATAACAAATGTTCGAAAACAACAACTTGCAAAAACGAAATTTATTATTTATGTTAGTTATTTTCATTATTTAAGTATATTTAGTTTATTAGTGTCTCGTTAGGTAATCTGTTTTTGTATTTGTATTATAGATGAAATCACATTTTTAGCTTTTACATAAAGTACATTTTAATACACTAACTTTTCGTTAATAATAAGAGTCAGTCTTCAAAATCTTCTACTACTATTTCGATTTCTTCTTCCATTGAATAAAATTGCTTATATTTTTAAAAATTGTCAACAATAGGACACCTTATCCTACCATATTTCATTAAAAAGCCATACTTTTATTTAGGTAGGTAAGTCATTTAATTCTTCATCATAAAAAAATCACAAAATTCATCTTTATAACAATGAAGTATTTAGTTAGTAAAGTATAAAAATATAAATGATAATTAGGTATATAACTAGGCACAGAGTTATAAAAACAAAATGTTTTTCAATTAAATTCGAAAAGTGCTACGAAAGCCGTAGCACTTGCTACGAATTCCTGAGAGAATAATGATATACTTATTTTTGTAATATTTTATTTGATTCTGGTGTAAACTAGAACTACATTTAGTTATATAGTTTTAAAATTATTCTGGTTTTCCGTGACTTTCTCAAATATGTGGTTCCAGATATTCTTATTCCATTGCAATCTTTGCTTAACATTTTAGAACGAACACACATAGAAATAGAATATACAAAGAACTGAATAACCTAGAACATTATTTTACCTTTTACTATATAAACTATCGTAGTTTGACGAATTCATTACGGATGTAAGTCCTTGTGTCTTCCAACACAAATAAGGTTCGTAGTTGACCCGCTTACATCCGTAATGAATTATTATACCTTAAATAACTAAATAAATAGTACTCAGTCTCAAGTATCGATGGGAATAACGGTCGTATTACTATAAATCCCATTAGACTCCACATTTAGTTCTCCATTTGCTATCGGATGGAGCTGGTTTTCATACGTATGCGGACCTGATTCCTCCAGATCCTTGATCAGGCTTCGAACCAAGGTCAGCAAGTAGATTTGAATACCTGCGAGAGAAAATAGTATAATACACAAGCTAAGAGGAAAATTACAATCAAATAATAGATAATATATTTTAGAACTAGTATTTACAAATGAAACAATTGAGTTAACTGCAGACTGTTGCAAAATTTATACTGGTAGCTCAACTGATCCATATCAATACCAGTCGGAAACTTCCCCAAGACGCTGCTTGCATTACCCCGCTATATGTAAAGAAAGATGGTACAGAATTGGCCTACAAATGGAGAACCAACCACCAACAGAGTTATACATAGTTGTGTGCCGTTATTGAACGCTTTAAGAATGATTGATTCCGTAGTTCACCCCAGATTGCATACTACAGTCTCCCTTATTTTTATTTTATTTTCGAATTATAAATGAAAAACACGCATTAGTAATACTTCTGCTGTGCTGTGTGGCTTAGAATTTGCACCACCCCAATTCTTCCTGCGGTAGTCGGAAGAGGCGACTAAGGGATATCCACTGGGATCGGGCAGCACCCCTACAGAACAATTCTACCACCGACCTGCGATCCCCAACCCGCACGCCCAGCGTGGGGATTACCTCCCATAGGATAAAGCCAATAAGGCGCTTATCAGGGGCAGGCCTGAGTCCAGCAGTGGACCAATATAGGCTGATGAGGTGAGATGTAACACTTCTGATACCTACAAAACAATTAATCTTGTGACTACTGTGCCCTGGTTCCGACGTCACGGGCCAAGAGCCTAGTACGGGGCCGTAGCCAATTTTATTAAACAAACCTATTAATTTATTGAATTAAGTTTACTTTTTCTGAAATATTTAAGTGTGCCTAATTGTAATGTGTTTTTTCAGGTAAATAAATTAAATTGTATTTCATTCGCGTGGACTTTAGCAATAGTACTAATGTACATCCGAGTTATTACTCGAGTACCACGCGTTTGAAGCCGCAGATAGAAGTTTATGTAGGACCATAATAACCCAAGAATGTGAATTTCTAAAAAATCTCTTCTGAGGCGCTTACGTCCTAAACTAAATGTTCATGCAAAATTTCAGCCTGGTAGCTTTTCTTTCTAGATAAGTCCTTTCTAGATTTTCTTGATAAGTCAGCGGCCTAACTTTAAATTCAGACCATTGACCTTTAGGGGGCGCATTTCAAAAAACCCTGAAAGACGTGTCTGTTTATTTTAAGTCATCTTCTTACCCTACAAATTCTGACAGTCCAACAGTTACCGTTCTGAAATTATTATAAAAATGACCTTTGACCCCCTTAGAATACGAATTTCCAAAAATGCGTTCTTAGCGGTGCCTACTCCATGCACAATTTCAGCTTCCTAGCACTTGTAGTTTCAGAGATCTCTTGATGAGCCAGTTTTCTCTTCTCTTTTATATATATAGATTGATAATAATCGACTTTTTTCCGCAATTTTGAAGTCGTCACCTCGAAGATCTACCCACGCTAAGTCAGCCAGTATGACAACGTTTTAGCACGCTCGTCAACTTGACCACTTAACAATTAGATGGATAATATCCTTTTTCCTTCTCCAGGTGTTGAAAAGGTCACATAATAGTATTTATAGAGGTGATTTCAATCCTGGACAATCGTCAATTTGCTTTTACTAAGTATACATCAGAAGAAGGTCACCTGTAGGGTATTAATCCGAATAAGAATCAATAACGTGTAGCAATTGGCCAAAATGACAAGAAAACTGTTAACGAGGAACGGAGTGTGCACATTGAACCAAACATTTAAAAATCTAAGATGAAAGAAGTACCTATCTACCTTTAATACCTACTACTAAGCAGAAATGGTACCTACCACCTATTTGATTCTCATAATTAAATCTTAGGTAGGTTAGGTACAGAAGAAACTTCCTTCTTCCATACCTAACCCATAACCACATCCTACTATCATTATCATCATCAGCCTATATTAGTCCACAGTTGGACATAGGCCTCCACTAATGAGCACCATAGCGCCCTGTCTTCAGCGTGCCGCATCCAGCATCTGCCTGCAGTATTTCGCAGATCGTCACCCCACCTGGCCGGAGGACGTCCTACACTTCGTTTGCCGAGTCGTGGTCTCCACTCAAGAACACGTTTACCCCAGCGGTTGTCGGTTCTTCGCGAGATATGGCCGGCCCACTGCCACTTCAGCTTGCTAATTAATTAGCTTTCTACTATAGGGCTCCTGAAATGTAATTCAATATGCCACAGGCAGTAAAAATAAAATCCTTCAGATATACGTACATAGTCCACCAAAAGAGAAGATGCACTTCTCAAAAATGCTCATTCTATGCCTGCTCACTACTATGGACACAATCTGAAGGGACAGGAGCGCCACGCACGTGACTAGTGTGTAGAAGAAGTAGGCTTTTACGTACTTTTGGAGTTTCTGCAAATAAATTCATATTTTCGTAGAAAACAATTAACGGCAGAGTGAATGTTGAGATGACGGCTGATAAAAGTGTATGGATCCTCAACCCGCATGCCCAGCCTGGGGATTACGGGCATTACCCCCCATGCGATAAAAGCCAATAAGGGGGAGGCCTGCGTCCAGCAGTGGACCAACACAGGCTGTTGAGGTTGAGGAAGAAGAAATCTAAAAAAAAAATTTGTTTTTGAATGCATAATTTTAGCCCGTAACTCCTTTTCACGACTTTTCTCCTCTTGGATTCGGATTAGCATTCTATTTGTCGCAATAATGTTTGTCTACAAGATTGGCCTACGTAAAAAAATAAACCACTCTTTGATGTTAGCCAAAACGCCGAGAAGCGATTCGACGTGCATCGAAATAGCATGCGTCGAGATTTCGTGGCACACCCTATTTAGCAATAACTCCTATCTCAAACAGCCTCCCTAAATATTACCATATGTGCTCCGTAGATGAGTACCGCGTTGAATACCAGCTCTAGACAGAAGAAGGTGATGCCGACCTCAGTTGGCAGGAGGTGGATGGATCTGCCTAAGCTCAGCTGACCGTCCATATCGTAGTGCAGGTGATGGCAGAATAGACCTAGCAACAACGCGCTATATACCTGGAACAGAAATCAGAATCATGTATAAGGTGCAAGGGTGGGTGGTTTACAGCTACAGTCTGTGTGCAAAAGTCCTGAAAGGTCTGAAAAAAAATCTCTTCGAGTTCTCTGAAAAGCAGCACTGGTTGTGTGCACCAGCACACAGCCGATGCAAATATCATAAAGCTGAGATTTCATATTCGAAGTGAAGAGAAGAGTTATCCATTTTGGGTCAACTCTGCAGCATTGAAATACCTGATCCTTGCCCACGAGAAGTTACCTTCTTATATAAGCTTAAGTAAAATATTTAGACCTGCTTACTCAATTCATCCGCACTTTTAAATATTGACAAGGCAGCACCTGCGTGGCGGCGCAGACTGGTTGTCCCCGCGGAAAATTTCTTCTACGTAGACAACCATTGGTCAAGTTTGGTCGTCTGGGCGGAACAAACCTAATAATAATGTTGGTATGGACTTCGTTGAAAACAAACGACAGCTTTGACCACAGATTACAGGCGGACACAGACAGTAGACATAATAATATTTATTTCATGCCATTTTGGCCCGGAACCTTATAAAGTAAACAGGTATAAAAAAGTACTCACTATGTTTATATAGGCAAAGGTTAGCACTCCTTTTCTCAACGGCATACAAAAGCAGCATCGTCCCAAGCGCGGCCAGTTGCAGTACATTTTGGAAACTTTTACCACACTTTTTGAAAATTAAGGAAAATGAAAAATACTTTAAGAGAAAGCTAAGGTCTGCTTTGGTGTAAAATCTGGACAGAACTGATGCTCTGGGATAGAGCAATTATTTAATGAGACCGAATTGGACATTGACCGACCGGGATGGTTGGGAAGGGGGTATAGTAGAGCAAAAAATTATACCTACATGATCCTACTTATCTAGAGGTCAAGATTTACGTAACTTTTTACATTTGGTGTCATTTTTGACATTTGGTGTCATTTGACATTGGATGTCTGAGATTAGGCGTTTTTTTGATAAATTACGTCATTTTTGACATTTGTTGTAATTTGTTATGAAAACTATCATTTTTGACATTGCTGTCAAGATACAAAATAAAAATTGATTTTACTGTTGAGTACTGTAGTTTTCATTGGTTCTCTTTGGTTTCCTTCTCTCAAGGGGGAAAACTGGAACGCGAAAAATCGTTGAGGGGAAAAACTGGAATTTAAATAAAATTATTCCAGTTTTCCCCCTTGAGAAATTTTTTTTCAAGGGGGAAAACTGGAATAATTTTCACTGCAAAAAATGAATTCCAATTTTCCCCCTTATGGGGGATTTGTCAAGGGAGAAAACTGGAATAACCCTATTCAAACATCAAACATGTGAGTGCTTTATATTATATCCTTTAGACTTTACAGAACTCTTGGACACGTCAGAAAATTCAAATAACATAAGTAATGTTTGGATTTAGTGTTTAATTTTGATTTATGGTTCAATTAAATATTTTTAAGTTAAAGTAAAGATGCGTATTTAAATTTATTTTTATATTTAATTTGTGTATTTTACCATTATGTATGGCAAGACATAATATGTTATAGTATATTATATAGTTGGGACATACATCATATCCTACTAATATCACACTAATTTCATCTAATATTATAAATGTGAAAGTTTGGATGGATAGATGGATGGATGTTTGTTACCTCTTCACGCCAAAACTACAGAACGGATCAGGGTGAAATTTTGCATACAGGTAAGTCTAACCCTGGAATCAAATATAAGCGACTTTATATCCCATAAATGAGTTCCCATGGGAAAGAAATAACCTCAAAACGTTTCCACAGAAACAACGCTTGCGAAGCCGCGGGTAGAAGCTAGTTTATTATAAATGCAAAAGTTTGTGAAATGTGAAATTTTTGTTACCAAAAAATCTCCAAAACTACAGAACAGATCAATAATATGAAATTTGGCATACATTTAGAATGTAGCCTAACTTAATCAATAGACTACTTTTTTTAGGGCTTCACCCCTAGCGTTTAAAGAAGGGTTTAATAATTTACACATCACGTCTAACTAAAAGATAGATAAAAAGTCCGTTTATGCAATGTTGTCTATCCATGTCAAAATAAGGGCTACGTCCCATCCGATACGCTGAAACGGATCACGTTGCATCCGATCACGGTAAACGGCGCCAAGCAGTTGCATCCGATCACGGCAAACGGCGCCAAGCAGTTGCATCCGATCACGGCAAACGGCGCCAAACAGTTGCATCCAGACAGTTGATCACGCCATACAGATAGTGCCTTACTTTTTTATTTACGTGTGTAAGCATAATAAATAGGTAGACTTTCATTATTAAATACTTACGAATGTTATTCGTAGTGTATGTTTCTTATGATTCAGTAGTTTGAAAATAGAAAAGGTAAGAAGGCGACAAAATAAACATTATGGTATTATTTATCAGTCTTTTATTATGTATCTCTATTTTCAAAACTGAGAGAGCTTTCTCAGCGGCTGGCTACATTTGTAACCGCCTGAGGAG
Organism: Eupithecia subfuscata; assembly: GCA_963564075.1. Lineage (NCBI taxonomy): Eukaryota > Metazoa > Arthropoda > Insecta > Lepidoptera > Geometridae > Eupithecia > Eupithecia subfuscata. Next base: position 14,577,339 of record OY751106.1, read on the forward strand.
CTCTCTGCGGCAAAATGCTAGATGCCCAAACTTTTTTATGGGTTAATTATCAAGTAAAGTAAAACGTAATATTGTATAATAATATAACATTAAAAAACAATAGTAAATCCTGACCAGCTATTTCACTGATTACTGAACCCTTCTTGCAATGAGAATAGAGTTGATAATGCATATTTTAATTGGTATAAAGACGGAAGTGATTGAGAGCAATCACGGCAGCAATTTTCCTGAATATATAGAGTAGTCGACGCGCAATCAGATTGGGACAGAACCTAGTCAAACTCAATATATTTACTTCATATTTCTGGTAGAATTCGAGCGTTGGTAAAACGGAATGGAACCTCGTCGAAGTAAATATCTGATCGCGCTTGTGTCAGTTCGAAATGGTTCCATTCCATTCTGATGGCGCGTATGTACCTACTGTACCTACGGTTAATTTGTTTAAATAAAACGATACATTTATTCACATAATTTCATTTTTTATCACAAAATATACAAATATATTAAAGTATTCATCTATCACAATATTTACAAACTTATCATATCACCATGCACATTAATATTCACAATGTAAGTAAATATTAGGTACCTACTTATCTTCGAGTTTCGGTAAGTGCTACCTACGCTTTAGGATATTTTCATATCATTTACATCTATTAAATATCCTATTTGATTGCAATTTTTGGCAAGCATTTATTGAATGAAGTGACTAAGTTTAAAGTAACAACGAAATAGTCATAAATAGAAAGTCGCAAAGATTTTCGACTCCCACGTCACTTGACTTCGTGGTGTAGTTGGTTATCACATTCCCGTACTGAGGGGAGGACGCGGGTTCAAGTCCCCTCGAAGTCGAAAATTTTTGCTATATTATTTGATTTCTTAGAAATTAGAAATTATCCAGATTGCGAGGCTTACGCACTATAATAACAAAAACGTTAGTCATAAATAGTTTTAAGCATCAATAGGAATAACGGTCGTATTACTATAAATCCCATTAGACTCCACGTTCAGTTCTCCATTTGCAATCGGATGGAGCTGGTTCTCGTAGGTATGCGGACCTGATACCTCCAGATGTTGAACCAGACTTCTGACCAGGGCGATCAAGTACATCTGTAGACCTGTAAGAGGAAGTTTTGAAGTTTATGCATTTCTTTTTTTGGGAAAGTCGAAATGTGTAACCGAACTAAAAGGCTCAGTAGTCCGAGGATCTGTATTAATCAGCATCATCGGACTGGTGAGACTAAAAAGTCTCATCAGTAAAGTCATTAACAACGGGATATTTACCATGATTTGAGTTTAAAATCATGGTAAATATCCCGTTGTTAATGACTTTAGTGTTAACCATGATGGATTTAAAAGTTTTAAGTCTCATCAGTCCGATCATAGAACTAAATCATCGGACTACTGATACTAGGGGAAGTTTTATAGGTCACGAGATTTTTGAAGTGAAACTTCTTATGCAACTTCCAACAAGGTTGCTTTAAACGTTTAACGCTACCATGGAAGTGGTATGAAAGCACTGTTGCGGCGAATAGTAGGGGTAATAGTGGCGCCACTACATATTTAATTCATTAAGTTATACAAATGAATTATCAAAAAATCGGACCGCTGGTAGACGATACCTATCACAAGCTTTTATTTAATGTATCTGTAATAGTTTTGTTTTGTGTTATTCAATCAAAAACCTTGTTTGGAGAGCTTGGTGGCCACCAATAGGAACTAAACTCTTGAAACAAGTATCTGCCTAAATAATACAGTACAAAACTATTAAAGATACATTTAAAAAAAGCTTATGATAGATATCTTCTACGCGCGGTCCGATTTATTTGATAATTCCTTTGTTTAACGTAATTATAAAATTAAATATGTAGTGGCGCCACTATCACCCCTACTATTCGCCTTAAACGTTCAACGCATATATGCACCACTTATTGTAACCAATGTATATTTAAACTGACATCTCCAAGTGTGCCTTGTGCTCCTACGGCGAATAAATGAGTATGAGTAACGCTCCTGGGGAGGGGTTCTCTTCCTATTTTCATTTCCACATTACTAAGTTTCCCTTTTTCCGCGCGGAGGGTCTCCACGCACAATTTTTTAGTGGTGAATTACCACACATGCGTGTCTTGTGCGAGGCCGATGCGCACTTGGTCGGTTTTAATAAAGTCTGAGTCTTATTATGGTACAGATAAGTGAACTTGAAACTGAAACGCTCACGAGGATTTTGTTAGGGGCTAACTACTACTTAGTTAGTATTATAATACTTATTAGTAGTTAGCCCATAACAAGATTATATATTATACTAGCTGCGCCCCGCGGCTACGCCCGCGTGGAAATTTAAAATTATCACTTAGGGGCATCGATCAAAAATTTCCGGTCGGCCCCCCTTAGATGCACAATGCGCGCCCTGAAAACGTCAGTATCAAAAGGTATCCCATTTGGCAATTTGGGATACCTTTTCAACTAGTGTCATTTTAGCTCTCGGACTGTAAGCATGGTCAAGTGCTCGTATAAAAAATGCAATACCGACCAAGCAACAGAAAAAGGATGGAATTTCTTATTTTCAGTAAGTTTAAATGTAATTTTTACCTGTGTATTGTGATATGAGCCAATTGAGCCTTATATACTTATATAATATTGTTGGGTTTGCCTATGTAAAAATATTTATTTTGTTCTAAGTTGATGAATGGAGCGGCTATTGTTTCTAATTTTTTTTTTATTTATTTGTGGTAAGTTGTAAGTGATAATTTTTTTTTCATGAAAAGACATTTAAAATAACTGGTTGAAGTTTATAAAATAACCTAGCTGACCCGTCCTCAATTTTATTTGCGTGGACACTCTAATAAAAGAAAGACTACCAAAAGTATTATATATAATCAACTTAGTATTTAATTTTTAGTTACCCTTGACATCCTGTGCGTTGGGAAAAATGGAGGTCCATTTTAGCACATTGTATTTTAGGTTTATTTCACTAGCTTTTGTTAACTTATTTATATTATTGTATGTCCGAAATGACCCTTTTGTTTGTTGACTGTTGCGTCGCTAATTTATAGTTGTATCAATAAATGATTCGTTATATTTACCTGAATTCTGTTGATTTTATAATCTTTATAAAAATATAGTACAGTGTATAAATTATTTTTAGGTACCTTCCTACCTACTTACAAAATAAAATAAAATAAATTCGACTCCACTAATCTCTTGTTCCGCATGCAAAAAACTTGACAGGCTCTGCGCAAACTGTCTGCGTCAAAACAAAACGTGGACACTTTTGAGTGTCATTCTTGTAAGGTTCTAGGTATTTACGGGGGAGGCCGCATACTTGATCGATGCTTAGGGGTATGTAAAATAGATAGTAGCCGATTCTCAGACCTACTGAATATGATCACAAAATTTCATGAGAATCGGTCAAGCCGTTTCGGAGGAGTACGGGAACGAACATTGTGACACGAGAATTTATATATAAGATTATATTATAACTAGTTTATGCCCGCGGCTTGGCACGAGTTATTTCTGTACATCCATCCATCCAAACTTTCGCATCACACTAATATTATAAATGCGAAAGTTTGGATGGATGGATGGATGTTTGTTATCTCTTCACGCCAAAACTACTGAACGGATCTGGCTGAAATTTTGCATACAGGCAATTTTAATCCTAGAATCAAACATAGGCTACTTTTTATCCCATAGATCAGTTCCCATGGTATAGAAATCACCTTTAAACGTTATACATAGAAACAACGCGAGCGAAGCCGCGGCCAGGCATAAACTTGTTTATAATATTAGTGAGATATTCATAATATATAATAGTTATTATTATATACCTAAAAATACTCCTAACAATATTACATTAATCATCATCATCAATGGCCTTTACATCCACGAAGGATGGTTTATGTAGTGTTCGTTTTTCAGCACTTACGTAGATGACTTGTAAGGCCTATACGGGAATGGCAGATGCGGCCGCAGTATTGGCATCCGTGAACCCCGGTGAATAGTGGTGGGTCTGCGACAGCCGCCGCAGCCCGTTGGTGCCTCAGTGCTCGCTTTTCATTTAGCTTTTGGAACCATGCTACGTCATGAGCAATAACTCCTTCCGCTAATGTTTTGCGCCACCGATCACGGTCTTCCGATTCGTCTTCCCAATTATATTAATATTACGAGTATAATACGTACACACTCCAACAAAAGTGAAGATGCTCTTCTCTATATTAGTGGGGCCAGAAGAACTGAATATGTCCACTATCTGGACCACGAGCAGCGCGACACAGCTCACTACTGTGTAGTAGTAGAACACTTGCACGTACTTCATGAGTTTCTGAAAACCACAATCAAAGCTACAAAAAAAATGCAACCGTAGTACATAAACATTAAAAATTGGTTGTCTGTAAAGTCGGTTTACTGACGATAGTTGAACGTGACAACGCAGACGCATCGCTCACTCAAGTAGGAGAGAGACGGATGTCGAGCGCTCTCGCTTGCACTTCAAGCCTTACATGGAACGCCTCAGAGCAAGGTAACGCCGCATGACGTCATAGCGAGGTAACGCCGCATGACGTCATGTTTTTTCGTGCGTGCAGCCGGCTCTATCAAATTATAAGACGTTGTCACGTCAAAAAATTCGAACCATTTTACCTCCAAACCTTTATCGCGTGTAATGTCCAAAGACTCAAGACAAAACAACTGAACGGATCGGAATAAAAGGAAGGATACTTTTTATCCCATAAATCAGTCCATCATGGTAAAATAATACAAGGTATGCTACTCCGAGATCTTCCCAAGTCTACGTCACTGTCCACTTGCCACAAAAATGGGAGGATACGTTCATTTGCCGGTGACTATGAAACTTTTATTGACGCCGGTGAATCACTCGCGTTGTTGATCGGATAATTATCTAAAAGAAAATGGGCGGTTACTCTATCCGTAACTGTAAGTGTGAAAGGCGGTAAAATAAGGTTCTTTAAATGCCCGAAAAGAGAATCTAGCTGTGGCTGAAAAATGTTCCTTCGATTAGATAAATTTTATTTCAAGAGAAAAATTGATTTATCTTTGTGCAGAGCTCATTAGCGTTGCTCAAATTATGGAAACTAAGTTTGAAGAATTTCATGGAAAACCTAAAACCTAGATCTAGATCTCGAATCTCCCAAAACTAAAAAGTTTGAGAACCACCGTAGCGGATATGACGTAGGCTTGGGAAAACCCCCGTAACCGTAGCTTTTCGGAGCAGCATACCTTATATATAATATATATAAGGTAATCTATATATATCTATACCATGGTTCCCATGGTATAAAAGTACTTAACGTTTCCATAGAAACTGTGCGTGTGGTTTTACCTTATGAGCTCCATAGATGAGTACTGTGTTAAAGACCAGCTCGAGGCAGTAGAAGACTATGCAGGCCTCAGCCGGCATGATGCCGACAGATCTGCCCACGAGCAGCAGCTCGGCCATCAACGCGTAGTGGACGGCATAGCAGTAGAGTCCTAGCATAAATGCGCTGAAGAACTAGAAGAAAAGTTAGTACACAGTATAACGTTAGTATCTGAATCTGAGTATGAAAATCATGTACGCATCCAGCATCTGCCTGCAGTCTTTTGCAGGTTGTAATTCTATCTTAGACTACGTTTGCCGAGTCGTGGTCTCCACTCAAGAACACGTCTAAATAAAGATTTCTTATGCTTATTTAGGGTAAATTAAATAACACTGGAATGGGAGCGACGACGCAGCGAGCATTTTCGTGGCTGCCCGACATGGCTGGTCCAATAGTTCAAAGTCGCTCAGCGAGCTATGGAAAGAGCTGTGCTCGGAGTCTCTGAAGGATAGGATTCGTAACGAATTCATCCGATATAGCTCTAAGAATTAGCCAGCTGAAGAGGCAGTGGACCGGCCATATCTCGCGAGGGACCGACGCCGTTGGAGTAAACGTGTTCTTGAGTGGATCACCACTCGGCAAACGTAGTGTAAGATAGGATGACGACATGCGAAAGACTGCAGGCAGATGCGGGATGCGGCTAGCTGAAGACAGGGCACTATGGCGCTCATTGGGGGGGGGGGGGGCTATGTCCAGCAGTGGTCTAACATAGGCTGATGAGGATGATGATAATGAGGCGACTAAAGTTGACAGACGGACAGACCGAAAGGCGGACAACAAAGTGATCCTATAAGGGTTTTTTTTTCCTTCTGAGGTACGGAACCCTAAAAACCAAAATTATCGTTCTGGGGTAGAGAATAGTACTGGTCTTATATATATGAAGATATAGTTAATATTTATCTGAAATCAGTTGGACACGGCGAACCCTCTGGCTGGCATTCCAGCGTGACTTGCGTCACCTAGTGGGTTTGGTTGTCAAACTAGGCCTAGATCTCAGTATCCCCGTGGTAAAAAACTAGGATAACATAAAATACATTTTTTTCTTCAGTTCCAAAAAATTTAAAAAAAAAATTTAAATTGCACTGTTTTGCACATTATTTGGTCGAAATCTCAGAAACATCAGTTTAGAGAAAAGATTTTTGTTTTGATCCGTAGGTTAATACTAATTCTCTGGTCCCTTAATACAGTTCCTTCATAAGTTGTGTAGTTTTCTTGTAAATAAGCAAAAACATCATATTTGCGCTTACGCCCCGTTACATAACGGCATCATAATCATTCTTATCTAATATATAAAATTCTCGTGTCACAGTTTTCGTTCCCGTACTCCTCCGAAACGGCTTGACCGATTCTCATGAAATTTTGTGAGCATAATATAAAATTCTCGTGTCACAGTTTTCGTTCCCGTACTCCTCCGAAACGGCTTGACCGATTCTCATGAAATTTTGTGAGCATATTGAGTAGGTCTGAGAATCGGCCAACATCTATTTTTCATACCCCTAAGTGATAATTTTAAATTTCCACGCGGGCGTAGCCGCGGGGCGCAGCTAGTGTAAGTATAAGTAATTGTAATAGTTGCAAGCTATACTAGTGAACCAATAAATTAATTTTCTTTCTTTTCTTTCTTTCTTTCTTTTATAAAGGTATGCTCCGTCCTGCTCCTATGAACGCGAAATTCTATTGGTTGAATGGGTATTTTGTCGACTATTTACAGAATATTTCAAAAAGTATGAAACCTACAGAAATTTTAAAAACTTTTCTAAATATACAGCTGATATCTTTCATTTAATATGTCTTACCACTCAGTGGGGTCCCCCTTTTGAAAATTAACCATTAAAATTTCGGCATCAAAATTTGTATAGAAAATTTTCATATTCGTTTTTCATTTATTTTCCTCTTTTTCCTTTATTTCTGTACAGGTGCACGAAATGTATTATTATTTTAAATTTCAAGTCAATAGCTGGGGTAGTCGCTGAGATATTAATGAGGGAAAAAAGGACAGACAAAGCGAGACATAAGGGTTTCGAAACCGATGACCGATCTCGAAACCTCAAAAATCATGAAGTCTAAATTTTTTTGGACATAAGTACTTAGTTAATTTATGTATGCAGTAAATAACAGGTGCCTTTGTTAAAATAATAGAATCAAATTAAATAGTAACTATTGTTATTATTTGTTTATTTATTTAGGTACCACCCAACACCCGGTGACCACCTACCCGAGGCGAGTATTTATAAAATCAGCGCTGCATGTTCCTTGCATGCAGCACAAAGGTGAATCTACTGCCTTTGTCTATGATAAGATTGATAAGTTTTTCATTTTTGAGTATAATTCTAGTTTAGGCTTAGAAATTTATAGGTAACTAGACGATCGCCCGCATAGTTCCCGTTCCCGTGAGAATTCCAGGATAAAATGTAGCCTATGTCACTCCCTGAAAAGGAAGCTTCCTAACGGTGAAAGAATTTTTCAAATCGGTCCCGTAGTTTCGGAGCCTATTCAATACAAACAAACAAACAAACAATCAAATCTTTCCTCTTTGTAATATTAATATAAATAATTGATTCTTTATTTTTTCTATTATTTGTTGTTAATAGACGAGCAACCTGTGACTGATGTGTCTATGTACAGGGTGGACCAAACAGTGACGTCATAAAAAAAATTAATGCCTCACCTACCCGAAAATACCTGAAATCGGTCTTTAATAGTAGGTAAGGTACTGAGGTGAAAATTGGTTTGGTATTTGTGTTTTCAAAGTCGATTGCCTAATGATTTGTATTGGATTTGATTCTATAGGAAGCTGAGTCATAATTCATAATTTGTGAAAAAAAAACTTTAAAAAATCATAACTCGAAAACTGCGTAAAATCGGAAACATACATGGGACATTTTTGGGCACCTCCGGGTCATTTTTATTACGTCACTGTTTGTCTACTCTGTATTTGAATTTAGTTATTGCGTTTGATAGTGGTTGTCATTGGTTTATGCGGATATTTTTACCATATCTGTCACTGTGCTCTATGGCGTCGCTGTTATCAATTGGTAGTCCCTTTGTTAAGTTTAAATCCTATTGATCCGTCACATGAACCGTCCGATTCTAGACATCCAAGATACTTTTGTTCAAATTTAGATAGATAGATAGATAGAAAATTCTTTATTGCACACTTATAGATAGCAACAATACAACAAAACAGCTTAAAATCTAAGTGACAAGTGGCGGTCTTATCGCTCAAGAGCGATCTCTACCAGACAACCGTGGATGGATAGAATCATTGGATAGTACTAGGGGATCTGTTTGCTCGTGAAGGTTATATAAATAAATACTTTTAATATGATACTACGCTTAAATATACTACATACATAACATTATATATTTAGATAATATGATATGGGAGCCATCGATTTGGCTAATTGTGCAAGCTTATGTATCTATTTTCCAACATCATAAGATGCGACATATTAACACAAAAAGGCATTAATTACATTATAGAACAAAAAAAATGAGTTATGACTCGTGTAAATTTCGTATATTCTTTCAACGCACATGACATGACAACACATCGTGTATGAAGTGACGCAAACAAACTCAAAAAAATTACGCTCTTTTATCTTCAGCCCAACTAAATAACGAGTCTAGTTTTCCATTTTGGTTAATCATTTAGTGGCAGTATATACTCACCAAATTAATATAAGCACATGTTAGCACCCCTCTTCTCAAAGGCATGCAAAAACAGCATCGTGTCAAACGAGGCCATTCGCAGTACATCTTGGAAACTCCTAACACAATTTCAATAAACTAAAGGAAATTTAAAAATTACACTTTTAAACAAGTACGTCAAGGTCTGATTTGGTGTAAAGTCCGAACGACACTGACGGTTCTGGACTAGAGCGTTTATCTATATAATGAGACCGAATTGGACATTACCGGACTGGGATGGCCGGGAAGGGGGTATAGTAGTAGTAAAGAGATAAAAAAAGATATGAAAACATTTGCAGTGGTCGGAAAAAACCCAGACTTTTTTTTAAATGTATGATGTTATATATACACATTTATATTTGTTTATTTGTTTGTATTCTGTATTCATAAAAATAAAAAATTATAATAATAAAAAAGCTTTATTGCAGAAAAGATTAGTCTAAGGTAGGTACAAGAAGTTCTTATAGACTAACTATCATATCCTGCAATTGGCGATCTTATCCCTTGCAGAGATTTCTTCCAGACGACCATAATTGAAGGAACCCTGTATCTTAGGCTACCTATGAGCTAGCTAGTTGTAGCTAACTGTGTGTAGTAGTTGGATTAGGCCACTGTCAGTGAGTCGGACAGCTCTGGTTGCTCACTGTCCCCCGAACTAGTTGATAATGGTATGTATATATATATATATTTTTACATAGTCTTCGGTACACCCCCTGCCTTTCTTAAATTCAAATAATTCTTTCCATCCAAAGGTTGCCTTGAAGAGATCGCTTCTAAGCGATAAGGCCGCCCATTGTACTTGTCTCGTGTAATGTCTCCTTGTAATGTTATTTTTATGGTGTACAATAAAGCATTTTTGTATTGTATTGATGTCAAGCAAAAGAAATGGCAACGGAGTGAGTAAACGAAAAGTTGTGGGACTTTCACAGGTTCGAGAGAAAATTTTACGAAGTCAAATGCAACCAAACAAACGGCAAACGGAGAGAACCGCAATTTGTGAGGGTTTTGAGATCGGTTTCGAAACCCATATGGTCTCGCTTTGTCTGTCCTTTTTCCCTGTTTTGTATCTCAGCAACTATCTATTAACTTGAAATCACATCACACTAATATTATAAATGCGAAAGTTTAGATGGATGGATGGATGTTTGTTACCTCTTCAAATGACATGTAATAATGGTATTACGAATAAATTCTGTATTCTGTATTCAATAGTGAAAGAATCAACAAAAGCGGTTTACCATTGGCGGAGATGTCCAGTAACATACCTACACACATAAAAAAAACATACAGCTGAATTAAGGACTTCCTCCTTTTTTGAAGGTTGTTAAAAAAACGATACATTTACTCACGTTGTTTTAATTTTATCACAAAATACACATTATTTCAATCAAATTATTTATTCATCTATCGCAATATTTACAAACTCATCAATAAACACATTATTATTCATAAACAAAGCAAAAAATAACAATTATTTTCTAGTTTCGGCAAATGCTACGAAAGTTGCTACGAATTCTTATAACCATGTTATCCACTTAATTTATTCTTTTTTTATTTTATAAATTAAGAGAAAGAAAATTCAATATATTTATGAATATTGCATATAACTTACATATACTAAGTCGAAATGGGTTGATTCTGGACATCAAGGGGGTCAACGTTTGTTCTAGAATTTGTCGAATTCCTGTCTTTTACTTATTTTTGAAAAAACATTAAGACGTTTTTTCTTTAAATTTGTGTATTCTTAAATTCTTATTGTTTTGAAATTACAAAGGATTTACATATTTTTTTGTCATAGTTTTATGACAATACACTGGTTTTGCTGAAAAAATAAGCAAAAAACACTTGTGAAATATTTTGTAATGTTAAATAACGCAAGAGTTCATGTAAACGAACACGAATAGAAATAATTTTTTAATTTTCGGCAACTTAAAAAAAAATCGAAATTTAAAAAATCATTATTCACAATTTGATTCCCTCAGGGTCCAGAATCACCCTTCCCGTGGCACCCTGTATATAAATAATCCTAATCTATAAATAGTTTTTGTTTTGTTTTTATTTAGGAAACAAACAGTTATAATATTATAGTATACGATTAAGACTTAAAATTAATACAAAAACCAATAGGTAAGTGTAATAGTAGCTAAGTATTCAGTCTATAGCATCAATAGGAATGGCGGTCGTATTATTATAAATCCCGTTGGACTCCAAATCCAGTTCTTCATTTGCAATCGAATAGAGCCGGTTCTCGTAAGCATGCGGACCTGATTCCTCCAGATCTTGAACCAGGCTTCGGACCAGGACGATCAAGTAGATTTCAAGACCTGCAAGAGGAAATTTTATAAGAGACGAGTTCTATACTGATGAATTCGTACCGTGGAAACCATGGACACGCGTGGAAAGTCACGCAACATTTTGTTAGAAATGGTTCCAATATCAATTTGGATATCCAATTCGTTCTTAGGGTTCCGTACCTCAAAAAAAAACGGAACCGAAAAGAACGGAAAGGATCACTTTGTTGTCCGTCTGTCCGTCTGTCAACCCCCTTTTCTCAGGAACGCGTGGACGTATCGAGTTGAAATTAACGTCAAATATTTAAGTCCGTAACCTCTTGGAGCCGCAATATAAATAAAAATTCTAAGTCAACGCACTCAAAAGTTACAGCCGAATTGTCCGAATATTTTGAAATTTCCAAGGGAATCACATGCACACACAACCTATAGGGTACTTCCTGTAGACCTAGTCTTATAGCACAAGTAAAGGGAAAAATACGAAAACCATAAATTTGTAATTTATTCACTAAAAAAATACTTTTAATGCTCGCCTTGGAAAAAACCATTAGGGTACTTCCCGTAGACCTAGAATAATGAAATTTGGCTAAAAGCCAGGCCTTATAGCACAAGTAAAGGAAAAAATCCGAAAACAGTAAATTTGTAGTTTATTCACAAAAGAAAAATACTTTTGATTCTCGCCATGGACCAAAACCTATAGGGTAGTTCCCGTTGACGTATAATAATAAAATTTGGCAAGAAGCAAGGTCTTATAGCATAAATAAAGGAAATAATCCTAAAACCGTAAATTTTTTGTTTATTCACCAAAAAAAAAAAAACTTTTGATTCCTGCCATAGACCAAAACCTACAGGGTTCTTCCCGTTAACCTAGAATCATAAAATTTAATAAGAAACAAGGTCATAGAGCACAAATAAAGGGGAAAATCGAGAAACCATAAAGTAGTTTATTGACAAAAAAAGTCCGACAATTGGTAGGCCAATTGTCGGACATAGGCCTCTTCTGAAAGCGTCTTAAGCTGTCAGAAAAAGTAACCCGAATCAAACGAATCATCAAAAGCATTCTATCGCTAAAAATAAAACGACGTTTTTAGCGGTTTCCGAAAAAAGGGGGGTTCGAGGTTAAAAGGTTGTTATCATAAGGGGGTAAAACCATAGTCCCCATGCTGAGCATACGGGTTGGGGATCGCAGTTCAGTTGTGGATCTGTTGTGCAGGGGGGGGGGGGGGGGGGCACTGCTGCCCATCTCGACACGACACCCGCGGGAAGAGTTGCTGTATATAGGTAACATTAGAATTATCGTCTTATTACCTTCTTATTATTATTTACCGATATTATAGACTAGCTTCTGCCCGCGGCTTCGCACGCGTTATTTCTATGGTAACGTTTTGAGGTCATTTCTATCGCATGGGAACTGATATAATAAAAAGTCGCCTATGTTTGATTCCAGGGGTAGGCTTACCTGTTTGCAAAATTTCAGTCCGACCCGTTCAGTAGTTTTGGCGTGAAGAGGTAACATACATCCATCCATCCATCTATCCATCCATCCATCTATCCATCCATCCATCCAAAGTTTCGGATTTATATTATAATATTAGTGTGATTATAAATAGTATTACACGATATTATAGATATTATTACACGTACACACTCCAGTAAACAGGAAAGTGGCGTTCGCTAGACCAACTAAGCCTCCAACGTGGGATATTTTCCAGGTCTGGAGCACGATTAGCGCGACACAGGTCACTATTGTGTAGTAATAGAAGGCTTGCACGTACTTCGGGAGTTTCTGAAACAAAATCTTAGTTATCCTAACAGACATATAGAGGGAAGCAGCTAGGACTATATCTGTGGTTATCCCTTACTTTGATGCGCCTTTTTGCATGAATTCGCTCACCTGTGGAGGTAATTCTGGGTGTCCCAGGCGAGAACGGCGTGTGTGATTAAAATGACGATATCTCTAAAGTTTTGTAGGGAGCTATACCTATGTATGTATAAGTTATATCGTTGGAATCGTTATGAAATAAGAGGTTTTCGACAGAAAACTCCTGCAGTCCATTCAACAAACGAGGGGTCTTCTTACGATCACTTACGTGTGTTAAGTTAAAATATATATCCGATGACGTCATGTGCCCGAAGAGATTGAGACATTGGAGTAAGGAACTATCTTCAATTCCAGTATTCCAATCATCCTGGATATAAACCATTTATCACATTCATCTCAGGTGAATCATAGCGTATTCAAGACGCTGGCTTGGCTACATTACCCCGCTGTATGGTAACACTGGTGGACTGCGCCAGCTACTCACCAGACCGGACGCTCTGATCTATTTTAGAAAACCTAGAGAGACTCGGTATGATCCTACGGACCTAGGGTTTCGAACACAAGGGAAGCAAATGCGAAGGCTCTGTCGAGCATATTTGCACCTCTTGGGATCCTCAGCCAAATCTGCCGTCGCATAGAGATAAAATAGCTCAAGAATCAAGAATCAGAGAATAATAAGAATCAGAGGCTCGAGGCTATTCGGGTTTTCAAAAAACTATCTGAGCGTCTCGTCGAAGCGACGCGTGACCCGAGAGCTGGTGAATATCTGGTACAGCGTATCAGCATTGCCATACAGCGTGGCAATGCAGCCAGCGTCTTGGGGACGCTTCCGACTGGTGTTGGTATGGATCAGTTGAGCTACCTGTAGACTGTTTGCAACAGTCAGAAGTTAGCTCAATTGTTTCAATTGTAAATACGAATATAATTTTCTTTGTGAATAAAGATGTATTAAATAAGAATCAGAAACTCATTATTTCCATAAATACCATAAATAATACGATAGGTCAAAATTCGAAAAAATTAAACATTGACACGGGAAAAGGTGATATTTTTTATTTATATCATGCTTACTTTATGCGCTCCGTAGATGAGAATCGCATTGAAGACCACCTCGAGACAGTAGAAGACTAAGCAGACCTCGGCTGGTACGAGGCCGACAGACCTGCCTGCGAGCACGAGTATTGTCCTGAACGCGTAGTGGACGGTATAGGAGTAAAGTCCTACAGTAAACGCACTGAAGAACTGGAAGAAAAAAATAGCGTCAGTATCAGAATCAGCTTAGGTCATCTGACATTAGGACAGACTTATGACATCATCACATGCCAAAAACCACAACCTCAAGCGCCTGTATAGGTCCACTGCTGGACGCAGGCCTGCCCCTGATAAGTGCGTTATTGGCTTTCATCTCATGGGGGTAATTCCCGTAATACCCACGCTAGGCATGCGGGTTGGGGATCGGTGGAAGAATTATTCCGCTGGAGGCGCTGCTGCCCGCCTACGGTGGATATCCCTTAGTCGCCTCTTACGACACCCGCGGGAAAATATGGGGCCAAAAAACCTAACTTCTGCAAATCGTAAACAAGTTAAAAATCCTGCAAATCGTAGACATCCAATTGAATTTGTCTAACTCGCTGTCAGTACCTATTCTATTTCCGAATGACTCAGCATCTGTAACCGGACTACTGAGACAACACCTTTTAAAAAGCTGTTGCGATGGTCATTTGTTTTTCGCATACTGGTGGCCTGGATTTGTGACGTCAGCGTGAAAAACAAAAGATAATCGCACCAGCTTAAAATTTATCTATACTCGTACCACGGCGCCGCTAAGCTATCAATCGGTAGCCCCTTTGTTAAGTTTAAGCCAATTCATATTGATCCGTTACTACTAGAGATTCTGGATATTCTATTACTAGAGGTGACGGTAAACTTAATTCACCTGAGCTTATTCACCTAGGTGCATTAAATATGTATACTTTTAGTTAACTTTAAATACCTGGGTGTATTAAAGTTACTTGAGAGAGACTTGTTGAAACTAAGATGATAGATAGATCGATAATGATTTTATTTCATCGCAAAAACAGATTGTACTTAATTAAACTAAATGGAGTTGGCGGCCTTATTGCTTAAATAATTAATGATAATATCATGTGAAAACTGTTAGCGCAAGATTATAGTTATTATTGTATTCGCCAACATTCAGATCTAGCGCTCGGAGTTTCTCTAAAGGATAGGATTCGTAACAAACACATCCGACAGAGAACCAAAGTAGCATAGCTCAAAAAATTAGCAAGCTGAAGTGGCAGTGGGCCGGCCATATCTCGCGAGGAACCGACACCGCTGGGGTAAACGTGTTCTTGAGTGGAGACCGCGACTCGGCAAACATAATGTAGGACGCACTCAGCCAGGTGGGTTGACGATCTGCGAAAGACTGCAGGCAGATGCTGGTTGCGAGGGCCTATGTCCAGTATAGATAGTATAGTATATTATAGTTGATGATGATGATGAAAAGCATTAAATATGTAGATGAAGACTGAGGCAAAACGCGCATAATTTAGGGTACTTCCCGTAGGCCTATAATTATGAAATTTGGCAAGAAGCAAGGTCTTATAGCACAAATAAGGCGAAAATTCCGAAAACCGTTAATTTGCAGCTTAATCACAAAAAAAATATTTTAGCTATGAACCAAAGCCAAAGGTACTTCCCGTTGACCTAGAATCATAAAATTTGGTAAAAAGCAAAGTCTTATATGACAAATAAAACGAAAAATCTGAAGAAAAAAATTGTTGATTCTCGCCATTACCAAAACATATAGGGTACTTCCAGTTGACCTAGAATCATAATAATTGGCAAAAAACAAGGTTTTACAATAATACGGAACCATTAGTGCGCGAGCTCGACTCGCACTTGACATTTTATTAAGTAATAGCAGTAATACACTTACACAGTACTATACGCACTACAACTAATACTCACCAAATTAATATAAGCTAACGCTAGCACCCCTCTTCTCAACGGTATGCAAAAGCAGCATCGTGTCAAACGCGGCCAGTCGTAGTACATTTTGGAAACTCTTTCCACAATTTCAAAAACAAAGTTTATTTTTTAAAAACAAATCATTTAAGGTCTGTTTTGTAGTAAATTCCAAATAGCACTGGGGGCTCTGGACTAGAGCATTTATCTAATGGAGACGCTACCTATTGTAATGGACGTTGGCCGACTGGACTACTCAGGAAGGGGGCTTTTGCATTGCCTATTTCGTCGTATCCTACGAATAAGGTTACAGTCGCCAATGTGACCATTTATTTTTATTGCATTTTTGGAATCTCCATTATCATTTGCATCATACCAGTTCGAAAAAAGTAAATAAATAATGAATATAAAAAAGTTATTCGGTTACAATTGCACTGATACATTTAGCCCGACGAAAAAGGTAACGAACAGCTTTGGCGCTTTTTTTCATGTGCGAAACGCAACCGACATGGGCATTTCCCGGCGAATATGGTTATAATACTCCACAATAATCGTGTACGGCAGGCGAAAAGGCGCGCGGGCGCGGGTGACCGCTGTGTGTCGACTCCGAGCGAGCAGAAAACAGTGCAGTAGACTATGAGGGGGGCACATAAATTAGTGATTAGTGACCAATTGCAAAACAAAAAACTCTTTATTCATATAAAATCTTTTATTAGTATAGTAGTGTTTTCGTAAACTATGCCAAACTCATCCTAGGGTTTCTGAATGCTGGATTTAAATTAATAATTGAAACTTATAGGTTATAATTCCTTTCTTTTAAAACGAGGTAATTCAGCATAAAACTTTAAAAACTATTTAACAGGTTATGAAAACTAAAGTCATTTAAGTTATTTAGTCAATTGTTCCGCGATCATGGCGCATGAAACTGTGTTGAAATATTGGAAAACTCGCAACTCAAATCATGGTAAATAACCCGTTTTATATGACTTAACGATAATTCAGTGAATAATGATTATACGAGTAATGTTTTACTTCTCTTTAAACATTCGCATTACATTCGCGTGTATTCTTGCGAATGCTAATGCGAGTATTCGTTACATCTTTGTATGGATAAATGGGTCTATCTATTAGGATATTGTCATGATAGATTGATATGCCTCTGCATAACATATTTATTTTCCAATCTTCGGCTAAATGGCAGCCGTGAAGGCTATTTATTGGATTTTTTTGTTTTATGTTAGTATGTCAGCAATCCAACACTTTCGTACAAACTCAGTTTTAGCTTTCGAATGATTTTGAACGATTAGTTGCATTTTAGCAGTACAACTTTGACAAGTCAGAGGTAGTAGTTGTACGAGCAGTTGCCCCGAGACGGCAATTGAACCCGCAACCTCCTGCGTCGCAGGCAGAGGTCGTAGATTGGGTGTTGGGCAAGCTAAATCCATCTAATATCGTCAAGGTAGTAAAGCGTCCTGTGCAGCATGAATAAACAGTTTCTGACGCTAATTAACAAGGTAACTAACAAAATTCTTGAAAGAAAGTAAAATATTACCTTAGTATTTTTGTAATTGTCCCTAATTATTTCATCAAATAAGCTTACAAAGGCAATTCTTACCATCTCAGTTGACGTCGTGATGCGAAATCGTTGTGGAAAAAGGTCACAAACGCGCTTAAAATAGCGTCGATTTGAAATTTGCTCGCGGCACAAGGTGTTAAGCGACAAAAACTAGAGAAAATGTTTTGTTTTATTTATGATACCTCCGTGATTATTTAGCTAAAATCATGATAAAACGTTTTAGAAAATAGTGAAAACTTACATCTTGCGATCTTACGCTTTTTCGATCAGCATCACGTGACCCTGACGCGAGTTTGAAAGTTTTTACCCATACAAAAAAAGTGCTCAGCGCCGCTAAGGAAGTTTTCACTTCAAAAAAGTTACACGTATAATGGAAAATTTTCGAAATAATAAGAAAAAACCGTCTCCTGAAAAGTTACAACTGTAACCTTATTCGTAGGATACGACGATTTATGTATGATAACAACTGCGATTACGAGTTGCGTTGGTGGGTAATACCTGTGGCTCTGTAAACACAAAAAAATATAAGGGAAATTAAAGGAAAAATATTATAACAACTTACGAGTCATAACAAAATGAAAGAAAACAACATTATATTGCACAGGTGTGAGCGCGACACTAGTGCACTCTCTCTTCCCTTACTCTCAAAATCTGTTGGGTAGATTGACACGACCGGGCGAGGTCAGAAGCAGGACCAACGGTTTAACGTAACACCGCCAACATCACACCACGTACTAATAGTTAATATTGAAAAATTTAAATATAAGATACCTCAACCTCCTCAACCCTGATAAACGCCTTATTGGCTTTTATCTCATGGTGGGTAATGCCCATAATCCCCACGCTGGGCATGCGGCATGGCAATATAAGATACATCACAAACAAAATTATTAAAAACCTAAACATAAATAATAGGGAGTAACAGGACAATATTAATTAATTTCAAGAAATAGCCTCGAACTAAGCAGAAATTTCTGTTATAAAATTCTGGTAATGATACCTATTAAGTACCTATTAAAGTAAATAAACCCACAATTCAGTGAAAAAATTAGAGATTTAAAATGTTGGATACCGAGTTTCTGTGATAGCTAGTTTCAAATAACATTCGGAAATCCTGTCCAGCCCTGATTACAATATTGTTTATAGCATTGAGAATAGATTGATACTGCATATTTTGTTTTGTATTTTGCATGTTTACTTCTGTGATGATAACGGTGACCTTTTATAAAATCTTAGAAGCGACATTACAATTATCTACCTACCTACACAATACAACGTAAACAGAGAATATAGGTATGTACTTTTAATAATACCTAGGTATAGTATATTTTACAAAAGACTTCAATTATATAGGTACTCCCGAGCGTAGCGAGGGACGATGAGAAATCTGAGTTATATGGGTGTTTTCAGTTAAACAATCAACTTTTCACTTCGATTGCGGGAAAATAAAACAATCAAAACTTACGTTCTGGAAAATAATGCACACGTTTTTCACGAATTTGTTATAAATCATTAAATATATTTCACGTGATTTATTTTAATTCTTGATAATTATTTATTTTCTTTTCTGTTCCATTTGCATAAACCGGTATACTTACTTACTATTTATAGGTATACTTTAATTGACATTCTTAATTAATTTTGCCACCTTCCATTCGAATTGTAGTAAACTAATAGAGATTTGACGCTATACAAACTTTTTATTGTTACGCGCAACGTAAAGGACACATTCTACCATGGAGGAAGAATCATCCTTCTTATACATTTATTTATTCATATATACATCAATTACCAAGAAGTCGCTTTCAGTTCCATTTTCAAAAATACATTCAAATAAAATGTACCTATGTTATTTCTTCACGGAACATCAAAAATTCTGGTCTTTATGCAAGAAAAAAAAATTAAACCTACTAGTATTTACAATTGAAACAATTGAGCTAACTGCTTACTGTAGCAAACAGTCTACAGGTAGCTCAACTGATCCATATTAACACCAGTCGGAAGCGTCCCCAAGACGCTGGCTGCATTGCTGCAAGAAAATAATATTTTTGTACTGACTGATGATAATATCAGACAAAAATTAAAAAGAATAAAAACTTTTCAGCCCTAAAGATTAAGTTCAACTTTAGTCCCGCTACGCTTCGCTATAATGATACACTTACTGTGCATGAGAAGTGAAAAATCATTTATTTATATTATATTATAACATAAATAAAACAGGATTAGGTTACTGACGCTACCTCACACTCACTCATCCCAAGTGCATCGACCCCGAAGTGGGTCTTGGCCTCCGAGATAATAGATCGACAACGGGTTCTATCCTGCGCCGTTTCCATTCAGTCCCGTGCAAATATTTAAAGTGTGCGAAGGTCCTTCTATTTCCTTTGTACCTGGGCTTACCGACTGTTCGTCAGCCAAATGGCCAGCAAGGAAAGCTCGTTTTGCAGCCCGATCCTCCTTTATTCGTAGCACTTGGCCGAGCTAGCAGCACACACAAGCTTCTGATGACGGAGAGAAAAGTTCTCAGGTCTTAGGTCGAGTTCAATGAGAACCGTTGTTCGTGCCAATAGGGTAAATGCATAGAATTTTCTTATTCTTTTAATCGATAATTTAGGTTAGTACGATACCGAAAAAAAAACGCCCACAGAATTTTAAATTATTAAGGTAAAAAACAATGAGTAAAACTGCACTCAGTTTCGGTTGATAAAAATGCTGTCCTTGTTCTGTGACGTCACGTTTCACATTGTCGACTCAAAGTGCCTCCGATTCTTCTTACCAGTAAAATAAAATTAGATACAAATAAATGATAAAAACTAAAATTTAACTTTCCAGAAAACATCAAACAACCGATAAATAATACAAAAAGAATAAAAATTGTTCAGTGGTATGGCGATGTATGTATGTAGCTTATACTTTACTAGTAAATGTTGCGGCACTTTAGCTATCGTAGAGGTACCAGTCAGCTGCACAGACATGTATACACTTCCAAGGTTTAACTTTTATTTTATTCGGAACTTTTCAAATATAAGGACATGCACACGTTTTTCGTACAAAGTAGTCATCGTACTTCGTCAGAATGCGGTACATAAATTATCACAATTACTATACACTTACTATTTAGTCAAATTGAAAACTTGGGAGTGTATACATATTTTTGCAGCCGACTGTACCTACTCACCTTTCGCTCAACTATTATAATATTCGACGACCTCTGTAGCGCAGCGGGCGAAGGTCTGCCTGCGACGCAGGAGGTTGCGGGTTCGATTCCTGCCTCGGGACAAATGTTTGTACGATCTGCAGATATTTGTCCAGGGCGTTTTGGATGTTTTATAATAAAAAATATCTATCTATGTAGTGTATTGTATTAAGTTTATCAGTTATCTAGTACCCATAACACAAGCTCTGCTTAGCATGGGGCTAGATAATGCTGTGTGAATTGTCCAGCATTATTTATTTTTTTATTTATCTTTTCTTCATTTTCCTCAACCAACACTTTCCTATTTTCCTTTTCGACCGACGAAAACGGGAGGAGTTTCTCAAGTCGACGCGTATATTTTTTTTAATGTATGATCACGCATAACTTTTGCAGAGTAGTCCGATTTCGATAATTCTTTTTTTAATTGGAAAGGGTATACCCCGAAGTTGGCCCCATTTAAATTTGAATTCGGTTCATAGTTTTTTTTAAACACGCTAAATTATGTAGGTATTGTAGGTAGTTTAGTTGAGTTTGTTTTTGGGTTGGGATCATCACGGAATTAAAGTAAGTCGATTTCAAAATATCAAATAAAAGATATAGATATACAATTACGAAACATACAGCGCTTGTATCACTGAAAATCGTTAAGTTTAAATATATAAATGTTCACATACACCATTTACTAAAATTAAAAATAAAACTTTCCAAACACCAGTTTCCTAATAAATACGTTTTATTTCAGGGGCATAAACAACATACATTTATTTTTACCTGCCTGTCTGTGTCTATTTATAAATGGTTTAAAATATACAGCTCTTTGTGTGCCAAGTAAGTAAATAAACTACCAACAAGTTAAATTTTTTGCGAATTGAACAAAAAATCGGGTATCTATCGATATCGATAATGTACTTCAATGTGCTACCTGGTGCAGCTCTAATCGAGTAGCAGTCGATGGTCGACCTATCACGCGAATGTCAATCTTAAGTCTGAGGAAATTAAGTTTATAATTGCGACCACTAAAAATACCGCCATCTATGGTCAAGTAGCGGAATTAACTTGTCAATCGAATGTTTGGTTACTATAGACCGTAAATATGTTCTGATGCTAAAGAAAAATAAATCTTAAATGTAGAAGTCAAGGTTTATTTCCAAATCAGTGACGTTGGCTAGTTTTGACTAAACTTAAACTACCAATCAAACGAATTGTTTCTTTGTAATGCATTATATGATTACTGGTTTATTTGTGTGATTTTGGCGACACCGGTGCCTTTATTAATTTTGTTGCATTGTCCTTCCACTCTAACTTCCATTTCCGTGGGGATCATCGATCAAGTATGCGGCCTACCCCGTAGATACCTAGAACCTTACAAGAATGACACTCAAAAGTGTCCACGTTTTGTTTTGACGCAGACAGTTTGCGCAGAGCCTGTCAAATTTTTTGCATGTGAACAAGAGATTAGTGGAGTCGAATTTATTTATTTTATTTTGTAAGTAGGTAGGAAGGTACCTAAAAATTATTAATACACTGTTTATTTTTATAAGGATTATAAAATCAACAGAATTCAGGTAAAGATAACGAATCATTTATTGACAACTATAAATTAGCGACGCAACAGTCAACAAACAAAAGGGTCATTTCGGACAATTGACATACAATAATATAAATAATTTAACAAAAGCTAGTGAAATAAACCTAAAATACAATTTCAGGCAGGTACTTTAAATTTAAAAGAACTAGTGTCTGCCTGCGGCTTCGTAAGAGTTTTTCTATGGGCAAAAAAAAAAAACGTTATCTCAAGTCAACTAGGATCTTATATAATACTTTTAAACTTACATACGCCATATCAACACATTATTTATTTTTACCTACTATTTAATTTTGATTTTTTAATTTCGAAAACAATAGGTAAATAAACGCAATACATACCCGTTTTATATTACTAGTTCTACCTACAGTAATTCCTAAGTACTGAAAATATGACGTTTCCAAATGTTTAATACCTCATATAAATTAAAGGTTTTTTTTATTAAATTTTCAATTTCCTTGAAAAAGATTTAGTTTATTGTATAAAGATCTCTAAGATAAAAAATTAGAAACAATAGCCGCTCCATTCATCAACTTAGAACAAAATAAATATTTTTACATAGGCAAACCCAACAACCATATTTAATGCTGATTTCTCAAGTATATAAGGCTCAATTGGCTCATATCACAATACACAGATAAAAATTACATTTAAACTTACTGAAAATAAGAAATTCCATCCTTTTTCTGTTGCTTGGTCGGTCGATTATTGCATTTTTTATACGAGCACTTGACCATGCTTTCGGTCCGAGAGCTAAAATGACACTAGTTGAAAAGGTATCCCAAAATGCCAAATGGGATACCTTTTGATACTGACGTTTTCAGGGCGCGCATTGTGCATCTTTAGGGGGGCCGCCGGCCGGAAATTTTTGATCGATGGTTGGGATGAATGTTTTTTTTTGTAAATACTGTACAATACGCAATACGTAGAGGTTCTTCTTCTTCTTCTTTTATTTTTGGCTCTGCGTCATAGTTTGACACAATTCTGCCAATGTCAGTTTTAGAACGAATAAGATTAAAATTTATGGAGGTCGAGTTTGTAATAATCAAAATAAAAAGAGTAAAATTGAATCTCAATAAAGTTCATTATGTACAAAAGCAAACATTAACAACCAAAATAAATAGTAAGAAGCTATTCTAAAAGCACTAAAATAAGCTATCATTCTGAGTATAAAAAAACATAATATTTACATAATCTACAAAGCTACAATTTTATATTATTTACAGAAATAAATCTACAAAGTTTAGATACAAAAGGTGAAAACACTAAGGGAAGAAGAGTCTTTGAAGAGAGAGGACGGGGGATTTCAGGAGGCATAATATCATGAAGGGATATTTTAAGTTTTGGACAGGTAAAAAGAAGATGTTCAACATCTCCACCATCCAAACCACATTCACAAAGAGATTGATCCCTGACCCTTATCTTGGCTAGAAAAACAGGAGTACAGGCATGACCCAACCGGAGACGGCATAAGATCGATGTGCTGGTATTGCTCACTCCATAAAGCTTGCGATGCTGTCATGAGACGGACAGCGTCAAACCAGATGCAGAAGCCATCAGACAAGAAGTTGAAGTTGAACACCGGTCAGGACGTCATACGCCAAGACTATGTAAAGCCTATGTAAATGTACTATGTTTCTATGCCTAGAGCTGGATCTGAGCGAACCCCTACATAAATAAACAGGAGAAATAGTACACACAATAGAAAAATACCGTAACATTTAATATAGGTATCATTGCCTTGCCATTGTATTTTTCTTATGGTGTTTTAAATTAAATACATATATTTCTATGTAAATAAATAACTATTTAATTTCATAAGGAATTACTTACCTTAATCACACTAATATTATAAATGCGAAAGTTTGGATGGATGGATGTTTATTACCTCTTCACGCCAAAACAACTCACCTTTTAACATTTTCATAGAAACAACGCGTGCGAAGCCGCGGGCATAAACTAGTATTTAATATATCATTGGTTTATATATTTTTCTTATTATGTTTTTAATCTAAGTATTTATTCATTTATAATTTTCTTATTCGTTGTTTTTGACTAGGTATGTACTTTCATTTTCATGTTTAAGCAATTTGTGTTCCTTTCGTTTGGAGGCTTTAAAAAATAAATAAATAAAAAATTGGTTGCCTGTAAAGTCGGTTTACTGACGATAGTTGAACGTGACAACGTCTTAAGAAAATACTGATGGAATGGTAGCATTTGATACTCGATCAAAACATGTAAATGTACTATAGTATAGCAGCTGTCCACGCAGACGCATCGCTCACTCAAGTAGGAAAGAGACGGATGTCGAGCGCTCTCGCTTGCACTTCAAGCCTTACATGGAACGCCTCAGAGCGAGGTAACGCCGCATGACGTCATAGCGAGGTAACGCCGCATGACGTCATGTTTTTTCGTGCGTGCAGCCGGCTCTATCGAATTATAAGACGTTGTCACGTCAAAAAATCGTGTGGTATTGCACAAGGAACATCAGCGATGCATGCCCGATTTTCCTATACCTGGGTATGCATTGCTCATCTGTTTGTCGAAATCGTGTAGTGCACTCCTAAACTTAGACCTTTTTGATAATAGATTTTGCTGTCTGCGTTATTTGTCTTGTCTTGATTTCTGTCATCAATTTGTAAACATTGCAAACACGGACGAACGAAATTACTTCCCACAACAGAATCCAAGAAATTAAAATTCATGGAAAGCAATATTAGTTTTATGCTTGTTTAACTCCGGACTAGAAAATACATCGAGCACATTGTGCTCGATGTGTAAATATCACCAACAGTTCCATTAGGATTCTACGAGGATTCTACAATCTGCTCTTAAATTATGCTTTGAAGAGATTTGGGTAACAATCTTCTAAATTCACGAGACAAAATTTACAATTATCTGCCGTTCAAAAAGCGAGACCCTTCAAAATGGGACTGACGCTACCAACAGTAGAACGTTTCCTTCTGATCTACAGCTTACGAACTGGAAGCATTGTTGTGTTGCTCTGGTCATTTGTAAGTAAATCTTTTTCCTATATACTCGTACCTACTAGCTTCTGCCCGCGTCTTCACACGAGTTTTTCCGGGGCCGAAAGTAGCCTTGTTTGACGACCTCTATGGCACAACGCAGCAGACGAAGGTCCGCCTGTCATCGTGCTACGTGAATAGGGTATTTTACTCTATTTGAGTAAAAATCTAAAAATATATTATTGAGATAGCTTAGGCAAAATGCAGTCAGAAAACGTTAGTTTTAGTTCACAAACTAAATTTTAAAATTCAATTCAAAGGTATCAGCTTTTCTAATCTGTTTCATATCACCATTAGATAGAGTCGCCATGTTATTACGTCATACGGCTATGTAAACTTAGAACTGTCAACCATCAGCGTAGGTACCTTTATAAAAAAAACGAATTCCCTCCATACAAAAATCTTCAAACCCTTTTAGACGTCTCTTTGCGTTGCATAGGTTGCAGCATAGGCTCAGTCTGTCTCAACCCTTAATAACCCCTTGAGAACCTTAACGCGTTCAATGCCACCACGATTTTCATAATGTATTGCCGAATGCCGCGAACATTTCACGGTGGACGCGCTAGGGGCGTCACCGGCACTGGAATAAGAATTACGTGAACACGCGAGGGGAGTCAGTGGCACTGGACGTGTTAATCTTTAGCATACAAAATATCACTGCATTTGCTTACATAGCCAACTGACGTCATGACCACAGAGCAATAAATGGCGTCTACTGCGTCCAGCGTTTTCGTCAAATTACGCACGAAATTTGAAAATGCAAAATTTAAATTCATTTTTATGGCACTTATCGATTGAATAAAAATTTTGTGATTTTTTTTGTGGTTCATTAGCAGAATCGAATTGAGACACTTTAAAAATGGGTGTAAACCCTATTGTCCAGCTTTATTTAATTACTGACACTTTGACCAGACTTTGGCTGTGGCCACGGACGCACTTAGCCTTCTTCAGTGTCTTGTACTCAGCGCAAGCTCAATCTTGGCATGGGACACATTAGAAGTAGGCACTAACTTCGATGTAGACGCCGCTAACACATTTTAAGTCTACTTAGTAATACCATCCTTAAGTAAAAACGGGGAGATGAGGTATGTATAAGCTGCTCGAAAGTGGAAGACTCAAATTAGGTGCAGTTAGGTCCAACCACCTCAGTCATAGTCGGACCGGGGTGACGCATGGCGCCGGCGGCGTTCGTGTTTCGCGTGCGTAGCGTAAAGTTGTCTCGGTGACACCTCGGTCTAGGCACGACTTTCCACCTTTGTTTTTCATTAGAATAGAATAGAATAGAATAGAATATAAATTTATTTGTTACAGGACTTACACAGCTTAGACTAAAATACATAATTAACCTAGATTATAATACGAGGTGTAAACCCAGTAACAAAATGAAAATAATTAGGAAATACATTTCCAATCTTTTGCAATATAGAAACCTATATTGCAAAAGATTGGAAATGTATTTGCGCTTAGTTGTAAGTGACCATTAATTGTTTAGTTAGCGCTGGGATAACGTACCATAATCTACAGAATTTTACTTATATGTCTGATAATCTTAATTCTGTTTTCAGTTCCGTTCTTTATTTACCATCTTTTTCTACGTGATCATGATTCTCGAGAGCTTTGTGAACAAACCTACATCCTCCAGCTCCACTATATTCGTCCATGTTGGAAATTCTACGACAGAAGATAATGTACTCCAAGTTTATTACTGTTCCATGCTTATGGTAGTAGCTGAAACGTTTTTGATGGTCTTCTGCTTATTTTTGGCACTGGGAATTTTTGCGGTAAGTTGGTTTTGCTAAACTGACTTATATTGTCACTATTTTATTGTTTCCATCCGTGGGGCTCAGACTTAGTGGTAGGTAGTATGGCGTCGCAAACACATATTTTCAATCTCTCCGTCCGATATTTATTACTTCAGTAACTTGTTCTTATGCCAGTAGGACCTACTTGGTATGAATTTTTGTATTCCTGCATACAATTTGTCCAAAACTAATGAGAACTCTTCTGAACGGGTCCTTTCAATGTCATTCACAACAACACAACAATGCAAGCTACAAACACAAGCTATGCTTAGCTTGGGGCTGGAAGACACTGGGTGATGCGTGTGATGTCAGCATTATTTATTTATTACTAGCGGCCCTTCCCGGCTTCGCACGAGTGGACATTTATTTTTAAACCTATAGTAGGTACATATAATCTATGTTACTCGGGGTCTCGGGGATAATATATAGCTATCTATAGGGTGTGAAAGGAAAGAACCTTATTTGTTCATGGTTTTATATTGACTGAATAGAGTAAACTAAAAGTGCTATGCCTGCACAATGACATAGATTAGATAGAACTTACTTACTACTCGTAATGCTAACCTATGTTATAGTAGGTACCTATAGGATAGGTACTTCATAGCATTTTAATGGTGAAAGAATTTTTGAAATCGGTCCAGTAGTTTCTGAGTTTATTCAATACAAACATACAAATGTTTCCTCTTTATAATTTTAGTATTATAATAATTAGTCTAAATAGATCATTCTTCCTCCGCCCCTCGAGGAAATTCGCGAACTCCTCAGATACAACACTTTTTCCGAGTGCTTCCGTGAAATTCGGCATTTTCTCAGCAGAGGGACGAGATAGACCGAATGATAAAATGTAATTATAAGTAAATGATAATTGTAATTGCAGGAAAATTGTCAGGCATTTCCAGAGTTCATGATCTGTAGATTTGTGACGTGGCTGATTGAGGTGACCTGCCTCTTCGTGCTTTGTGTAGTTCACAAGCTACTTATCGGATGGTATTTGGGCATTTTCTTTTTTGTCAGTGAGTATTAACACATTTACAAACACACAGTGGTGCCGGCTTAGAATTTGCACCACCCCAATTCTTCCCACGGGTGTCGTAAGAGGCGACTAAAGGATATCAACTGGAGGCGGGCAGCAGCGCCCCCTGCAGAACAATTCTACCACCGAACTTCGATCCCCAACCCGGATGTCCAGTGTGGGGGTTATGGGAAAAGTACCCTCTATGGCATAAAAGTCAATAAGTCTCTTATCAGGGGGAGGCCTGCGTCCAGCAGTGGACAAATTATAGGCTGTTGAGGTGAGGGGAGGGATACATTCACTTACCGTTTTTGTAGTGCAGAAGTGTCATGGGCATTCAGTCGCTTTATTTACCTAAGCCTTTATCGCATTCACTGCCAATTTTCAATGTGTATAGGCTGTATATTTATGTAAATATGAAGGTATAAAATTAAGCGATCTGAAACCATTGTGTTAGTTTTGAATCTTGCCTACAAGTTAAATAATGAAATGTTGTGTAGAACCAGACAATGGTCTGTGAAAATACAGTACAGTTGGTACGATTCGCACGAAAGTTGCTTTATTCGTTTAGTAAGAAATCCAGGAGAATAATGGAAAATTACCCGATAGACATTTGATCTATCGACACAGAATAACTATAATAAAATTATAGTACTACATAAGGTATTTTCCTATCAAGTTAAAGTAACGTGCTGCTGTAGAACCGCTCGCATCTCTAAACTCCCGTGCTCCTAAAAAAGAAATCGAAGTTTCTAATTCGTTTTCGTGCAATCGCTGATCTTATGCAAGCGACATAAAAGTTGGTTTTGCACGACACCGAAAACGAAACTCCGATTTTCCTTTTCCGTGTAGGCCCTTGACCCCACCTTTTAACTTTTCAGTTCTGGAGTTCTATGGATTTGTGATAGTCTACAGCCTCTACGTAGAGATGTGTGTTAACGGATGCCAGAACTGCAAAGCAGAATGCGCTGATGTCGTGATCCCGAGGCCTTGTGAAACAGTACTCTGACATTATGAATGTGTGCGGGTTAACTACCAACATTATTTATTTAAAATTGTATTGTACTAAGGTAAAGGGTGGTCTTAATGACGAGGAATTTACTACCTGCTGCCAAAAACACGTGTTTTACGGGGGGTATTATTAGTAAATAGTAATGTTAGCCTATTAACCTTGTTTTTGGTAAACACCGGCTTTGCATACCTTAATGAGGGACATGATCAGGGTTACCCCAGACATTCGTAATTAATTCGTCAAACTATGATAGTTTTATTGGATTGTCATTACCAATTTAATTAAAACCAATATGAATTCAGAGATGCTTCTGAAATTTTTCTCAACTTTTCTATAGAATATTAATAATTTGACATAAAATTTAGAATGTGGTATACAATAATTTTTATAAATGAGAAACTACAACAATGTTGAAATTTTTCAGTTGGTTATATCAGTCGCCTATTTCTTAAGTTGAATAAATGTTTATAAAATTAATGTAGATTTTTAATCAAAGTAGATAGAATATATTTAGCCGGTCCTTTAAAGGTGTGGTGGTTTTTCTCTTGCCAGCTGATTGATAGTCCCTGTGGGGTCTCTCCGTGTATTGGCAAACTTCCTTAGGGACCCGATACTATCCTTCCTAGGGTACCAGGCTTCAACCACGTGGCAGCCAATTTGTGTGATCAGGTTCCAAATGAAAGATTCGTTGAGGATGAAAATGGCTGCGCCTTCGTCCAGGAGATCTGATGTCAACTCGATGTCAACTCGAACTTGATGTCAACACAGCTAGTTCGATCACTTTGTTGATGTCAACATAGCTAGTTTTATGCAGAACATGAATCCATTATGAATGTAAGCGGGTTAACTACGAACCTATTTTGTGTTGGAAGAACACCAACGTTTCATCCCTTAACGAGGAACCTTAAACCTTCGTTGAGGCATGAAACGTTGGTGTTCTTCCAACACAAACTAGGTTCGTAGTTAACCCGCTTACATTATAATGAATTCGTCAAACTACGGAAGTTTTTATAGTAAAGAACATGAATCGTCAACAAAAGGATTTTTGGTGCTTAGGTTATTGATGCGCGTTGGATTGGAAGTCTTTTGTATGCTACGTGGGTCCGGCGTAGCACGCGCTACGTTGTTCAATTTGTACGTTATGCCATCGAGGTTCGTAAAGCCTTGGTTTCTTGATCATTATGGCTAGTTTACACAGTACGAGCTAGAGTACGAGTCAGCCTGCCGAGTAGCTGCACTGCAGTAACTTGCACTGTTTGGACGTCACTTACGAGTAACTCGCACGAGTTGGACAGTAGCTCGCATCCGAGTTACTTCAACATTTTTTGTTTTCACTCGCATGCTCGCCCGCCAGCAACTCGTACATGACAGCAGCTCGGCCGTCACTCGCAACGTTTAGACGCGTTCGGCAGTAGCTCGCCAGTGCGAGCGGGACAGTCGTGAGCGGAACCCGTGTTTTTATTAAATTTGAAAGCGTTTCGACTTGTTCAGCTGTCACTCTCATCACTGATTTACGGGGGTCTTCATGATAAAGCTCCTGGAAAATGGTACGTGGTGCCCCGGAAGATCTTCTTGCCATACAATCTCTAATCCAACCCCTTTTCTTTCTCTCTTTTTGTTGCAGTTTTTTATAGGAATTTTTCTATTAATAGCTTAATATTGTGGTCATAGAACGTATTATAGATTTTTATCAAATCACGTTGACTCGACATCGCGACAACTAGCATTAGAATAGACAGCTATTCGAATCATGTGGACAGCACAGGCGAGCCCAGCGAGCCGCGAGTACACAATGCGAGCAGCTGCCTACTGCCACCGTCAGCAGCTCGCAACGTGTAAACCAGCCATATGAAGAAGTAATTAAGAGACAAGTAAAATTTAAAATTTGACTTTTTGTTTATTTTTTAAGCCAAAAGAAATAAAAGTTCGTTTTTATTTCGAGGGTGTCATTTGCACAAGCCTAACCACTGGGGTAAACGAGTTTTTGAGTAGAGACCGCGACTTGGCAAACGTAGTTTAGTTTTAGTTTTTTTAGTTTTTATTTATTCGGGATAACAAACAATAATACTCTTATCCTAATTAAATAGATGCTTATTCTAATGCGCCGTGTGGTGCCGTCTTAGAATTTGCACCACACCAACTCTTCCTGCGGGTGTCTTATGAAGCTACTAAGGGATATCCACCGGAGGCGGGTAGCAGCGTCCCCTACAGAACAATTCTACCACCAAACTGCGATCCCAACCTTGCCCAGTGTGGGGATTATGGGCAATACCCGCCACGAGATGAAGGCCAATAAGGCAAGCTTACTCGTATTAGGGGGAGGCCGGCGTCCAGCAGTGGACCAATACAGGTTGTTGAGGTTGAGGTTATTCTAAGTGTTATTCTTTAAGAGCAATCAACACCGTTACGAGGGTAACGGTGTTGATTGCTCTTAAAGAATAACACTTAGAATAACAATATAAGAGGTTATACATATAAAAATGTAGGACGACCAGGTAGGATGACGACCTGCGCAAGACTGCAGGCAGATGTTGGATGCGACAAGCTGAAGACAGGGCGCTATGGCGCTCATTAGGGGAGGCCTATGTCCTCTCGCACTTTACTGGTTTTATTTTTCAACCGACGAAAACGGAGGAGCTTAAGTCGACGCGTATATTAATATAATAAATAAAATAATAAATAAAGCTGGACAATTCACACAGCATTATCTAGCCCCAAGCTAAGCAGAGCTTGTGTTATGGGTACTAGATAACTGATATACATAATACAATACACTACATAGATATATATTTTTTATTATACATAGAAAACATCCAGAACGCCCTGGACAAATGTCTGCAGATCGTACAAACATTTGTCCCGAGGCGGGAATCGAACCCGCAACCTCCTGCGTCGCAGGCGGACCGTCGCCCGCTGAGCCACAGAGGTCGTTATATATTTTTAAGTATAACTTTCACGCATAACTTTTTACAGAGTAGTCCGATTTCGATAATTCTTTTTTTATTGGAAAGGGTACCTATACCATGAAATTGGTCCCATTTAAATTTGGAATAAAAAATTGGTTGTCTGTAAAGTCGGTTTACTGACGATAGTTGAACGTGACAACGTCTTAAGAAAATACTGATGGAATGGTAGCATTTGATACTCGATCAAAACATGTAAATGTACTATAATATAGCAGCTGTCCACGCAGACGCATCGCTCACTCAAGTAGGAGAGAGACGGATGTCGAGCGCTCTCGCTTGCACTTCAAGCCTTACATGGAACGCCTCAGAGCGAGGTAACGCCGCATGACGTCATAGCGAGGTAACACCGCATGACGTCATGTTTTTTCGTGCGTGCAGCCCGCTCTATCGAATTATAAGACGTTGTCACGTCAAAAATCCAACCCTAAGGGTAGGAAAACAGGGGATGGTTGATTGTTTACGCACTGATTGTAATGTATGATGACGAATAACTTTTTACAGACTAGTCAATTTTGATAAAACAAAATTGTTGGATAGGATAAATTAGACTCGAATTTTAACTAGATGTCGCCACTACAAGAAGTCGGTTTATAGTTTTTTAAAACACGCAAATTATCACTTAAGTATTTGAATCGCAAACATTTTTTAGAATCATAATCATAATTTTTAGAATAACATCGATAATTTTATTGCAGGTAAACAAACACGTCACCTCAAATACCAAGCTAAGACTGCCAACTGTAAAATATGACCCGATATCTTGCCCCTACTATAGGTACCATCCGTAGGGGCCATCCTATTTCCAATCTCATCCGATCATCATCATTATCCGCAACCCGACGTCGCCACAGTTGGATGTAGGCCTCCAAACTATTTTAGTGGGTATTACGTCCTTTTCAGGGCGTCGAGTCCCACATAATTCTGGTCAGCCCCAGAACAGTTTATTCGTGAAGGAATTTCCTCGACGAGACAAAATAAAAGGCCCCCAAACTCTACAGTGGCGAGATGGGCGGACGATATCACTAATATTGTGGGGCGAACCTGGGCCCGTACTCTAAAAATCGAAAACGAAACTTCGGATTCGTTTTCGTGCAAACGCTAAGCTTATGCAAGCGAGATAAGAGTTTGTTTAACAATAAATTCCCTAAGACAATAAAAGATAGTGATAGTGTTTACATGTTTAAAGAAACTCTGAAAAAGTTTTTGATACATTAATCATATTAAGTATACGGTTATGGAATATTTAACAGAAACGATATTTTGACATAACTATTCGAATAATTTAATTTTGACTTTTCTAATTTCCTATGCACGAGATATTAAGTACATAAATGTGGCTTAAATTTTATTTCTTAATTGAAGCTTGTTTGTGTATAAATCAAATTATTTTTATTTTTATTCTATTGACATCCGTATGCTTTATAAAGAAGAATATGGTGACACATTGTATCTTCCAACTGTATATTTAATTACTAGGTACTCATGTTCTATGCGAATAAACGATTTGAGTTGTTTGAGTTTTGCGCGACAACGATAACGAAACTTCGATTTTCCTTTTCCGAGTAGGCCCCTTGGATGAGATCGACACAGGGCCGTGTGGAGTGACACAAGAGTTTGAAGTCCTATCTTATCCAAAAGGTACGTCTAACTAACCCTAATCTATATTCCGGTCCCTTTCACAAGAACTCCAATGGTGACTCGTTATCTCTTTCGCACTATCATGTTGATAACTACACGTTTTTATCAATAACCATACGCTCATTCCCCAGTCAGCATGTTTTGGTCGTTTGTGTGATAGATTTTTTTACTAAAAACGCATAGTTGTAGAGGAAAGTCCGGATTAGTGATATAATAAGGTGTTTTATTTGTTAAAATGGCGCAAACCTACTGGTATCCGAGAGTAAACAAGTGTTGCTGCTGTGTACCACTCAGAGTTGGATCACTTTTGATTGGATATATTTCGATCGTAAGTTTTTTGGAAGGTAATCAATCAATAAATCAAAGTAGGAAATAATATGATTCATTATTTGATTAAGTATCTTGATCTAAGTACCTTTCTTCTCGTTACTTTTACAACTTGATGATTTACTGCACAAAGATTTGAATCTTTGTTAAGTACTGCAGGATTCTTTAAACAAACCGGCGGGACTTAGTTAATGCCTATTTCACTATCATCAGAATGCAGCCCAGCATTCCCGTGCCTCGGAAAGCACGTTAAGCCGTTGGTCCTGCGCCTGACCTCTCCCCGGTCGTGTCGGTCTCTCGTCCCATCGGAATATGAGAGTGAAGTAATAGAGAGTTCACCGTGTTTACGCACACACTTGTGCACAATCATATGTCTAGGTAGAGCGTTTTTCGTCGTGCACTTAGGTACATCTTCTGAATTCAGAAAAAAAAATTGGTTGTCTGTAAAGTCGGTTTACTGACGATAGTTGAACGTGACAACGTCTTAAGAAAATACTGATGGAATGGTAGCATTTGATACTCGATCAAAACATGTAAATGTACTATGGTATAGCAGCTGTCCACGCAGACGCATCGCTCACTCAAGTAGGAGAGAGACGGATGTCGAGCGCTCTCGCTTGCACTTCAAGCCTTACATGGAACGCCTCAGAGCGAGGTAACGCCGCATGACGTCATTTTTTTTCGTGTCATCAAGTTTTTTCGTGCGTGCAGCCGGCTCTATCGAATTATAAGACGTTGTGACGTCAAAAATTATTTAAATAATGGTTTCGATTGAAACCTAGGAGTAAGTAGGACAAACAAAAAACGCTGTAATAGAATTATTGCAATGTTTTTTCGACGTGCACATACCATCTTCTGAATTCTTTAAACAATGATGTAAATAATGTCCTACTTACTTTTAGGTTTCACTCGAAACCTAAGAGTACCTAAGTAGAGTCAAACTTCGCCTCTCTCCATAGCTGATGCGACTCGGAAATTACTCACAAGGCTTGGAACAGCGACCTTCTGTTTATCAGTCTTGTTAAGAAATCAGAAATTATCCCAAAAAGGTTTCGACTTCGACGGGACTTAAACTCGTATCCAGTTCCTTCGGTCTTTATATGTTTTCAAAGTATTTATTTTATTTTATTTTTATTAATTTTTTATTAGCCTATTTCGTCTGTAAAAGTAAAAGTAGAGTCTGCTTCCTAGAGTCTGCAAAAGACCGAGAAGTTTGGAACTTTTGGAAGGGTGCGGGGGAAGCCTCTGTCATTGCAGTCGGACGAAATAGGCTAAGTATTTATTTATATAAAATTATTGGTATGTAGAGTAACATAGGTCACAGTTACGCAACAGGGTCAGTTCATTTATTGATCCGGTAGGTCTTCCATTTATTGGTCTGGTAGGTCCGGTAGGTCATCGAGTCCCAACGAATATTGTTATTTTTTGCAATATTTCAATAAACTAGACCTGGTAGTGTATTATAACAGGGAAATCAATGGACTCCCAGCGAAAAGAACATAATAACATATTATTTTAATAGATAGATAGATAGAAAGTATTTTATTGCACACTTATAACTAAGAAACAATTTAAAATGAAATAATTATAATCTAAGTGACAATTTGCGGTCTTATCGCTCAATAGCGATCTCTGGCAACCTATAATATACATAAACCAAGATTTACCTTAGGTAAATTCGTCTCAGTGAGGGTCACAATCACAACATGACAAAAATATTAACCAACTAGCTGGGCCCCGCGGCTTCGCCCGCGTGGAAATTAAAGGAATTGATTGCAAATCCCCTAGAGGTAGTCTAGTTTTGTAATAATAAAAAATAGATTAGTCATTATTTACGTTAATATTAAAATTAGTGTGAAGTACGATAGGATTTCGACTAATTTTAATATCCTATCTTTCAGCTGCTCTCCTGCCTGAGTCTAGCCGCTATATCCTTCTACACGTACAAAGTAGCGACGTACGTGGAGAAGCCCCACGCGCCGCCGTCGCCGCCCCCTCAGGAGTTGGAGAAGAGTGCTCTGAATCTGTACATCACCTTCGGCTATTATATGCTGGTGTTTCTGTACAATCTCATCATGCATGTAATTCTGGTGGTTGGAGTTCATTCTGTAAGTAACCTACATAGAAGTAGAGATAAACGTCATACAATCGATGTTCATTTTAGAATGGTTTATCTCTACCTACCTATTATTATGATAGATTTTAAACTGATGCTATTGATTTCCGTTTATTGGAGTCCTGGATTTGTGACGTCTAGCGCGGATAATTGTATGAAAAAATAAAAGACAATCGCGCCAGCTTTTCAAAATTTACCTTTATCTGTTATCACAGTACAATGACAGCCTCGTTGGTCTAGCGGGTCAGCTTGTTCAACCGCTGATTATGAGGTCCTGGGTTCGAATCCCGGATCGGGCCATAAGTTGTTTTAGGGGTTTTTCTGGCAAGAAAAAATCACAGTAGCAGCCCGGAGTCAAGAGGCTGGGGTGTTACACCCCCGGAAAGCACGTTAATCCGTTGGTCCTGAGCTTGACCTCTTCCCGGTCGTGTCGGTGTGCCGTCCCATCGGATTATGAGAGTGAGGGAATAGAGAGTGCACCTGTGTTTGCGCACACACTTGTGCACAATATTATGTCCTGCGCATCTGGCTAGTCTCCGATGAGACTGGCCGTCCCGTGGTCGAAATTCGGCTAGGAAGACATTATAATTATACATACAATTTTTTAAGGTCCTGGGTTCAAAACACGGGTCGGGTCAAATTTTTTATTGAGATTTTGTAGCATGAAAATTCAAAGTAGATGCCCGGAGTCAGGAATAGGTAGTGATAAACCCTGTGCCTCGAAAGTCGAAAGTTCGTTAGCCGTTGGTCTTGCACCTAACATCTCCCCGACCTTGACAATCTGCCGTCCCATCGGATAATGGTAATGAGGAAATAGGGCGGAAATTCGGCTAGGACACCATCACGATACATTTTAACATAAGTACTATTTATAAACATTGTTAAAAATTTGTTTGAAAAAGTATGGTTAGGGAGGTAATTCTCGGAACTACCTAATTGTCTGATTCTAAAAATAAATTGACTCAAATGTTCAACATTCGGTAATCTGAGTAGGTATATGACAGGCTGTAAGATTACCTAGGTAGGTAAGGTACTTAATCTAGGTAGGCAGTAAGTACGTAGGTAGGTAGGTACAGTCAGCTGCACAGACGTGTATACACTTCCAAAGTTTAACTTTTATTTTACTCGGAACTTTACAAATAAAAGGACATGCACACGTTTTACGTACAAAGTAGTCATTGTACTTCGTCAGAATACGGTACATAAATTATCACAATTACTATACACTTACTATTTAGTCAAATTGAAAACTTGGGAGTGTATACATATTTTTGCAGCCGACTGTACTTGGAACAGGGAGCATCTGCCCATTAGAAACATTTTTTTTCTCCTGCGGATTTTAAAAATGTTAGGTATTTTATTTAAATTTTTTTGCGTAGGACTAACATTTTTCTCATCTGTTCTAGAACCGGCCACGGTACCTGAATTTCTACTGCAGCGCTGCCTACTTCCTGTTCGCGTTTGCTGTAGCGCTGATTATCCTTACTTGTATTTTTATGGGCTTCGTGGCAATGATTCCCATTCTCAAGTGGGCTTGTAAGTATCCTCTATTTCAGAAAAAAAAATTGGTTGTCTGTAAAGTCGGTTTACTGACGATAGTTGAACGTGACAACGTCTTAAGAAAATACTGATGGAATGGTAGCATTTGATACTCGATCAAAACATGTAAATGTACTATAGTATAGCAGCTGTCCACGCAGACGCATCGCTCACTCAAGTAGGAGAGAGACGGATGTCGAGCGCTCTCGCTTGCACTTCAAGCCTTACATGGAACGCCTCAGAGCGAGGTAACGCCGCATGACGTTTTTTCGTGCGTGCAGCCGGCTCTATCGAATTATAAGACGTTGTCACGTCAAAAACAAAGATCCTATGACTACGTTCCGTAGGCAAAAAAGTTTTCAATGGGGGGTCTCGGCAATTCTCACGTAATTTTTTGACGTGACAACGTCTTATAATTCGATAGAGCCGGCTGCACGCACGAAAAAACATGACGTCATGCGGCGTTACCTCATGCGGCGTTACCTTGCTCTTTTCTTAAGACGTTGTCAAGTTCAACTATCGTCAGTAAACCGACTTTACAGACAACCAATTTTTTTTAGCACTTCCTACATAGGGTTGTTCGTTCGCGTTAGCGCGAGATTCACAGATTATAGAAAATCTTTTATGATTGGTGGGATATTATTACTTCTCCGTTCGTTTTATTTCTTGTCGAAGGCAGAAAAATTAGAAACCACAAACAAAGAATCTAGTGCCAACACGAACGCTCGATTTTGTCACTGTGATTCTACATAATATTACGGTTCTTCTAAATCTTAGAATAAAAAATTACTCGTTTTGAAAAATCTCACGTGCTATTAGTGGGGATTCGCGACATTTTGTTTTGTTTTCAAAACGATAATAAAAGTTATATATTTGGATAAAGGACACTGAAACGAATAAAAATGGTACCTATATTAACGTAATGGCATATGCGTCAGCTTTCCGAGATATTCACATAAGAAGACAGAATTAAAATTATTTTCATTTGTAAGTATCTCAGAAACCTGAGGCTATAAGACATTATTGAACTTTCTATTTGTTTCAGTTTCTTCTATCCAAAGCGTGCGAAGCCGCGGGCATAAACTAGTTTATTTATATATTACTAGCTACCGCCCGCGGCTTCGCACGCGTTGTTACTATAGAAACGTTAAAAGGTGATTTCTAGCCTATGTTTGATTCCAGGATTATAATTATCTGTATACAAAATTACAGCCGGATCCGTTCAGTAGTTTTGGCGTGAAGAAGTAACAAACATCCATCCATCTATCCATTCAAACTTTCGCAATTATACTATTAGTGTGATTCGTGCGCGGTGATTTTGAATAAAAGTCAAATGTTATGGAGGGCTCTATACAAAAATTGTCAAACCCCTGTCACGACATCTCACCAAGGGGAAAGGGGTGTCGAGAATTCGCCAAGATCACCTCCCGTATTTTAAGGATGCATCTTAGGATATGTGATTCCGTTCTTCCAAGGGTCATAAAGCCAGCATGACAGTCCATAAGAAAAATATTGAGCTAGCTAGCCTAGCTCGGCCAATAGGCGAAAGACTAGCTAAAAATAAAACAATAATAAATGTAGTTTATTTATTCAGACCAGTAGGTACCTATCTACTAATCCAAATATAAAACTTTGCCTACTTATTATTTATATTTTGTCCAAATGCCTACTTTCTATTTTTTTTTGTTTCAGTTACCCTTGCTGTTTGTATTATCGTTGTGCGGAGCACCCAGATTGAGATGGAGGAGCAACTAAAGCCACGTGTTTATGAAATGCAAAATTTATACATTCGTCAACCGGCACCAATCGTAGTTTAATTTTAAACGAAACATCACAATCAAAGACGTTTTAATTGTTTTAGGTACCCACTTTACCGTTCTAAGTTTGAATAAAATAGCAGGAAGAAGTTTATTGCGTTTGATTTATACCTACCTAGTTGTATGTAGGTCTCATTGTATGTAAGAAAAGAACCTACGGACCATTTATAAGTACCTAGACGGTCTAAAGTTCTACTGTACGTACTACCTACATCAAAGAGGAATACATAAAAAACTGTCGAAATATTTTCTGTTCCTAGTGGCGGATTTGCCCTAAATACGCTCCAACGTTTGCCCTGCCGTTGCTGTTTTGTATGGTTATTTGCCAATCATACACAATTAATCGCCAAAACACAGGATCGGCCACTGCAAATAAGCCACTGCCTGCCTGTTCCCGAAGATCGTAGCAGCCTACGTGAAGGCTACGCGTGAAGGCTACGATCTCCTTGTAATGATGAATCGATTTTGTATCGATTCCAAGTATGTATTTCTCAGAAGCAATTTTGTTTCTGGTAGCACTAAAATTCTAATACCTTTGCTTGTGGTTGTCATTGTCATCCATCACGTTCTTGTGACAGCGAGAGATAACCCGACCAATTTAAGGTTCATTTTGATGCGTGCGTATTTTTCGGATCTCTCTGTTACTCTAATGGGATTATAGGTCGGTCAATGTACGCTTTCTCTTTTATTTAGATGCTTCTCAAAATTGCTGGATTATATAAACGTGTTT
Source organism: Eupithecia subfuscata (assembly GCA_963564075.1). Taxonomy (NCBI): domain Eukaryota; kingdom Metazoa; phylum Arthropoda; class Insecta; order Lepidoptera; family Geometridae; genus Eupithecia; species Eupithecia subfuscata. The sequence continues at coordinate 14,617,829 of OY751106.1, forward strand.
GAAAAGTTGGGCAATGTAAACGCTTCATAATTTTACATTTTTCATGATTTTTCTCTTGTTTTACGCATTTATTTGTCTTGAAACGATGAAATACTGGTGATTTAGCACCCTGAGAAAGTAATCAACGAAGATGTCTAGCAAATTTGCACCAAATACCAACCTTGCCATCCAAAACCAGGTTCGTTTTCGTTGACTGAGGTGGACGCGCGGCTACATTTCAGCAAATATTTACTGAATTACATTGAAAAAATTGTATTTCTCATTTGAATTAAACAATTTCAATCTTCACGTCTTGTTTTATTTTATTTGCACCTATTTTCAGCTTGTACAATGGATAAACGATGCAGGAATGGCCGAGGGCGGCAAGAAAGTGCACCTAATCAGAAAGACCATAGAGGTCTTGCTTCACCAGGGCTCGCAATATATTCCCCTGTATATTCAGAACATCCTGAGCTTTGGGGGCGATAGATCTAATAATGTGAAGAAGCAAGTCATTGTTTTTATCGAAGAAATAAGGTAAGCAAAATGGAACCAGAGAAACTATCAATACAACGATCTTGGGCTAGATTACCTACCATGCCAATACCTACAGGGAACCGTGTTCGCACGTAGAAACGACTCAGGTACATGTAAATGAAAAGTCCTCGGAGGTTTCGGTTAGGTTTTATACGTTGTAAATAGCCAAGGTTGCATAGGTAGATGTCTAGAATATTATCGTAGAATACCCAATCTCTAATCACTTTCAAAAGTAGACTGAACATAAAAACTTGCTACTTATTTATTGAGCACAACACTGGCAAGGAAGGACTAATACCTAAGGTAACAATACTAGTATAGGTAGTTCCAAAAACTGCCTGTACTGTACCTAGTATCAAGAGGTAGGTATTAGTCAAATTTGAACTCGACTTAGGAATGGCTTATTGGTAAGTACCAATCTCTCCCATTCAATCTCCTCCACCATTTATAGAGTTGAGTCCAGTGAGTATGCAATATTAAGTAATTATTACTTAATATTGCATACTCATACCTAGAGTCCAGTGAGTATGCAATATTAAGTAATTATTACTTAATATTGCATACTCACTGGACTCAACTCTATAAATGGCGGAGGAGATTGAATGGGAGAGATTGAACACTGTCACAGGCCATGATGTATGATGTGCGTCAAGCTCTTCTCGATAAGATGATACAAAAGGGAAAAAAATCTTACAATCTGTAATAAAAATACATCCAATTTTATTTTAATAATTATATCTAAGTGTCCTGTATGTTCCTAAGAAAATACAGGAAACTAGTATCTAACTGCGGCTTCACATGTATTGTTTATATGGGAACATTCAAGTCATCCCATGGGAACTGATTTGTGGGATGAAGCCTATGTTTTATTCCAGGTCTAGACCTATATATCTATCCAAGATTTCAGCCCAATCCATTCAGTAGTTTTGCTGTGAAGAAGTAAAAAACATCTATCCGTCTATCTATCCAACCAAACTTTCACATTTATATGTGAAATGGCACTGACTTTGAATTCCAGCAAGAACTTTCCCGAGCACTTGCCAGAAGTGATCAGCCAGCTGCAACTGCTGGTGATGGATACGGTGGTGGTGGTGCAGAAGCGAGCCATCCAGGCGGCCAGCATCCTGTACCGAAACACTCTGCTGTGGATCTGCAAGGGCAGGGCTGCGGAGGCCGAGATGCAGAATGTTTGGGAGCATCTTAGTGAGATCAAGGTGAATTGTCTCTCTGATGCATACAAGACAGCCAGTGTCTTTTTAAGTTAATTTACATTTTTTTGCCTTTAAATGGAATGAATTAAACTATGTGCTAGCAAAACTCTTTCAAAAATAGACTGGACATACCTATACTATTTTAGTTTCTGCCATGGCTTCGGATGGGTGGTTTCGATAAAAACATTTAAAGGTTATTTCCCATGGATACTGATTAATGGGATAAAAAGTATGTTGCTGCATGCCTCTTTTCTTCCAGGCCTAGAAATAGGGTATATATACAGGTATTTATATATTATACCTGTATGCCAAATTTTAGCCCAATATGTACATTCAATAGTTATTTATGGGGTGAAGAGGTAATAAACATCTAAATTTTCGAATTTATTATATTAGTGTGAAGTGTGATTTAAACTGCACTGACAAAGCCTAGTGTATTAATAGTAAATAATATTCTCACATGGAGTTTTTCGTCCCATATTGTTTGAATCAAACCTATTTCTCAAACGAAACTCTTAAAACACCTTCTGCTTGGAGACCCCCTTAAATTTTCCCCTTATTTTATTTGTAGTATTTTTTGGTAGTAAAGTTGAACTGTTACTTAGGTACAGTTGGCTGCATAAATATGTATACACTCCCAAGTTTTCAATCTGTTTAAATAGTAAGTGTATAGTAATTGTGATAATTTATGTACCGCATTCTGGCGAAGTACGATGACTACTTTGTACGAAAAACGTTTGACATGAAACATGTCCTTTTATTTGAAAAGTTCCGAGTAAAATAAAAGTTATACTTTGGGAGTGTATACATGTCTGTGCAGCTGACTGTACTTAAAGAAAGTTTCATGTGTCAACCTATTATGGTTCAAGAGATAGAGCCTCAACAAACTTAGTGCAAAAATAGCCAAAAAATCGTGTTTTTTATGGGAGCCTACATGGGAGTCGACTTTAATTTTAATATTTATTTTATTAAATAGTATTTGTTGTTATAGCAGCAAAAGAAATACACATTCTGTGTAAGTTTCAACTGCTCTTACGGTTCATGAGATGGAGCCCTCTGACAGACGGACAGACAGCGGAGGCTTAGTAAAACGAGTAGTTGACATGAAATGCGGACTTTTTTGTCTGAAATTAAAATATATTCCTAGTATTTTACAAAACCCGAAACCCAAAACCCTAAATCTATCCCACAGCTCATCATCCTAAACATGATAGACAACGATAATGAAGGCATCCGGACCCACTCGGTCAAGTTCCTAGAGGAGGTGATCCTACTGCAGAGTCCTGGGGAGATGGTGACAGATAGTGACTTCAGTCTGGACAGCCTGCCGACCCACCTGCCATTCATCAAACGAGACCTGCTTGAAAAAGAGTCTGAGTGAGTTATATTGGAAATGAAATTCTGCCCGCGGCTTCGCACGCGTTGCTTCTATGGTAACATTTATAGGTTATTTCTATCCTATGGGAACTGTTTTATCGGATAAAAAGTAGCCTATGTTTGATTCCAGGTTTAGAGCTATATGTATGCAATTTCAGCCCGATCGGTTCTATCTTTTGCGTTATAATATAATATTATATGTGTTTCGAAACGGACAGCATGGTTTGAAGAACTGCATTTGAAATATGGATGTATATATATGTCTCTATGTTAGTTTTCTTGGGAATAATGCCTTAGTTCCTCCGTCAAAGTCATAGCAGCAAGTGTCTGTCATTGTGACTGTCAATGTCAACTCATAGCGTTTGAAATTTTCAGCGGTGTATGCGGAAAATTTTGTGTTTTTATGGTTTTTTTTGGTGAAAAAACGATGTTTATGGTGAAGTACAAGCATTTACTTTGTGCAAAATTCGTGCCCATCTCTCCGAGTTATAATCCCGACCACTGGCTATGAGGTAAGCGTGGAAAACTCAATCACGAGCCTGGCACAAAGTTCCCATCGGATGGTACCTAATACTTTGTTTATTCATGTCGCCGGCACCATCAGGCCGGCCGGTACACGCACGAGTGTGATCCTCTAGTACAGTTTGTCTTATCAAGTTATTGCGATAATAACCCAGGTTGAAGTACATAACCTATAGACGGAAGGTGCGGTGGCACCTTTTAGCACCCTATAAAGATCATGTTAAATCATTTTGCAATCTCTAATTGAGTGTTACAAACATACTTTTGATGAAAAGATGATGATTTAGTAACATGACTACTATTATAAACAGATTTATGTGCATGTAATAGGTATGAAATAATTGCTTGAAATAAAAACATCATTGACACCAAAGTTTGGCAGGGCAAGACATACAAATGCCTACATAAATAACATATCGAAATCTTCGTAGGCTACCTGGTAGTACCTACCTACCTGGTTTGGTAAATAAAAAGTTGACACATTAATGCTAAAAGCTGTCATACTAAACACTTGTAGGATTGACAGAAAAATCCTGCAAAATGAACGACCTAGCACCTGAAGTGCACTTGCCTGAGGCCCATGTGCTTTGTTTTTTACCGGTTTTTCACAGAGAAGATTAAACCTTAGCACAATAATAATAATCATAATAATAAGTCCCCAGGTTCGGTTTGTACTGTTAGGGGCAGAATCACCACTTTATTTTGAAGAATCAGAATTTTGCTACATATTTCATTGTTACTGGCAGACAGAGTACAGAGAATATATCAGAACAAGAGCTGATTTTTGACTAACTAATCTATATTGTATTGGAATTTAAATATAATATTATGAAAATGCCATAAGTAGGTATATAATTATAGCTTTCTTTTGCTTAAATTATTTAAAGAACAGTACCTACCTACCTTATAACTATTAAGTTAAAAGGTTCTGCAAATTGACCTTTCACATTACAGCTTGTAAATAAAGTTACCTGCAGGTATGTTTAACACTTACTCGGAGTAAGGTGCCAAACATAAAAATACTTTGTAGTCTCTCATAATATGTTACTTTCATTGCATTGAAACTGAATATTATGCTCTAGATCATTGTCATGGTGATCTCCGACATTTTGAAGTACCTATCTAAAACATGATTTACTTCCAAGATCTGTTGACACCAGTTGGAATGAACATCACATATTGAACCTAGTTTCACATTCCCAGAATCATAGGTTATTTCCACAGTTGTTTCCTATGGCTTTCTTAGAACAACTTTATTTAATAGTAAGTACCTAAAATTAGTTCTATTATTGACCTCGTATTATTCTGAAAATCATTTAGACCCAAAGTTTGAAATAATCAAAATTAAATTCTCTGCAACAAACTAAAAATGATCAAGACAAATACAGATTACTATTATTAACCTAGGATGTCCAACAGCAGGGCAATGGCATTCCTTTCAATTAAAGATAAATTCCTACTGCTATTTTGTTTGAGTTAGTGCAACTCACTTCAGGTGAAGGTTAGTGCTCACCAACACACCATCAGAATCTGGTATATTAAATTTTTATTACAATATTCACAAGTCACAAGAGTCACAAGAGCTCAAAGTTTTTTCTTAGTTTTGTTAATTAAGTAGCAGAGGATCATTACATAATTATTTGGTTTACAATAAATACTTTGAAACCTCATAGATAACCAAACCTTCACAGTTGGTTTCACTCGGATGTGATCCACTTTTGACGAGATGCATCGGATGCACTCATTTGAACGAGAGGTTCCAGTCAGGTGGGCAATGACCCTATCAAATATCTGACACTCAAGCCAATATGTGGGACTATACCATTTCATACCGGTAAACGAAACTTATTATTTTAAGTATAAAATAAGGGAAACTTTATCCTATCGTCAGAAACAATGTAACTGGAACTAATAATGGTGATGTTCATGAGAGAGTTATGTTATAGTTTGGCCAACTAACAGTCAAATAATCAACATAATACCGGTATGGTACTTATTGCCCCTGGCCGCGGAGGCTATATCCTAAATTAGGGGCCATCGCATGCTTACTTGGGCTAGGCGATGATGTTATTGGAGCTGTCTTGACGACGATTCAGGACACTACTACGGCAGCATGCCTCTCGGGGAGGTATAGCGGCATGGCCGTCTGCCAGCCAAATAATCTAAACAGAGTATCGGAACGGTACTTATTGCCCCCGGCTGCGGAAGCTGTATCCGGAACATGGGGCGTGGCATTATAGACATCAAATGAAGGCTATTACAGTAAAATAGTACAATACTTCTCATTATTATATTTCTTCTCATATTAACCAAGTGTGCCTTTTGCTCCTACGGCTAATAAATTTATGAGTGTGAGTATTACCCCATTCATGGCCTGGACTCTGCGGTGTGACCCGCAGAGGTGGCGACTCTGGTGCCCCGTTGCTAAACCTGATAGGTTAAACTAGCAGATGGACACTAACAATGTTAACTCCAGTGCGGAGGAGATAAGGATGCAATTTTTCGTTAAGCCTTCAATGGCTCGAATGGTACTTAAATACCTCTGGCCTCGGGGACCGTATTTAAAAGAGGTTTCCTAGGTGACACTTCATCATCATCAGCCTATATTAGTCCACAGCTGGCTATAGGCCCCGCTGGCACTTGGTCTTAAAAGCGATACCTCGCTATAACAACTTTTATAACACCTTCAGTCGAAGTGTGATCAGTCTTGTCTGAATATACACGTCGCCCTCGGAGACTGTATCCGGATAATGGGGCATACATACCAGGCGATTTACGCCCCAACAAAGTGACCGACATTTTGCCAATATATTCGAGCCTGAGAGGATAGCACACAATCTATGATAATGCTTCTGGCTTATACATTTTAAATCTTGTATTGAGGTTCTGTCTGAGCTCCTTTAATGTTCTCTCCCCAGTGAAGTCCCCCCTCAGATGGAGACACTGGAACTTTTGGTAAAAAAGTGTGGGGGGGGAAGGGGGGGTTAGACGGTACGGTGAAGTAGACAAGTGGTAAGACTAGGCACGTCACCCACTGCCCTGTATCAGATTGTCCATCATTATCACCAACCAAGGTACCATTACCCTTTACCGTCGGATATGTCGTGGTTCTCCGCAATTAGATATATATCGTCTAGCGGGAACACCATGGAGTTATGGTGTCAGTGGATTCATAACCAAGTATTTTTCATGAAAACAATAACATACCCAAGCAGACACCTGTTTTGGTGTTTTCTGCAACTGGACCTGATTCAAGTACTTATGTTGTTCAGTTCAGAGAACTAAAAAGCTATATGTAGATATCATTAACTACCATCTTTATATTACATAGAAATACCGATAATTACACAGCAAGGGTTATAGCGAAATAACCCCTTGTAAATAAGTTATCCATACCATAAAATATTTTATTTTATATTTGTAATGTAATAATGTTAAAAGTCCTATTTGAACTAAATGCAATTAGTATGGACAGTTAATTAAAGATATACTTATGAAGTATGTATATGTGAATCCCAGATCTCATAATAGCAAGATCAATTAAATTTATTGATTCTAAAAATGAGCACATTACCAAGCATGTGATCAACAAATAAATCCTGAATTAGATAAAATTAAAACTATCACATTCAAACTGAAAATATTCTACTAAGCAGAATTCCATTCATTGAAATATTAGACCTTGCATTTTAGAGCTTGCATTTTAAATCAGCAAGATTTTATGAATACCATAATCCTATTTAATAAATTGATGAATCTAAATGGTCCATAGTAAAGTTTCAAATAGAAACCAGAACTTTACTCATTTAAATAATGAAATACCTATATTACCTATACATACAATATTTTCATACTTAGATCACTGCCTTTTACCCAGTTTATGACAGTTTTAAACATTGTCCGGCCCCACGAAGCGATCTGCTGTACAGCGACAGAACTGCGGCGTCACCGGCTGCCACTATCCAGACCTAAGCCCCAACGAAGTGACCTGCATGACGGCGCACAATACAACTGCAGAACGGCGTCGCCGGCTGCCACTATCCACATCCAAGTGTACATAAATGTGCTTCAGGGGCACTTTGTGTGATGCTAAGTATCGTTGATTTCTGATCAATTAGATTTGATAAATACTCAATATTTTGTTTTACACAACTTTAAAGTCTTAGAAGTTATGTCCTAAGATCTTTGACTTTGTTATTTATGTATTACATGTTAGTACCTACTTAGTTACATGTCATACATTTTATTTTCACATAGCGTTTGTCCGTCTTTCACCAGCAGATAACAAACAGGTCTTCAAACCATGCTGTCCGTTTCGAAACACATATAATATTACCGTTTTGCACAAAAACAAAACGGATATTATGTGAGTGGAGAAACGGACAGCATCAGCAAGGTACTTGCTGGTGTTGATGACACTATGAGTTGACATTGACAGTCACAATGACAGACACTTGCTGCTATGACTTTGACGGAGGAACTAAGGCATTATTCCCAAGAAAACTAACATAGAGACATATATATACATCCATATTTCAAATGCAGTTCTTCAAACCATGCTGTCCGTTTCTCCACTCACATAATATCCGTTTTGTTTTTGTGCAAAACGGTAATATTAGTGTGATGTGAACTTAGGTATAGTTTACAGATAATAATAATAATAATAATATATTTTACCTATTTTCTTTGGACCAGCCGTATCTAGATAGATAGATAGATAGATTATATCTTTATTGCACCATCAATACACAGAAAAATTTAATAAGAACTTAATACTAACTATATAGAATATGGCACAATCGGCGGCCTTATCGCTAACAGCGATCTCTTCCAGGCAACCTTTGGATGGATAGGATCGGTACGTATTGAAGCTGACGGTGGCGTTATTGACGATGTACTAAAATAAGTATTAAACAATCAAGTATTATTAATCTATAATATAAAAATGAATCGCAAAATGTGTTGGTAAGCGCATAACTCAACAACGCCTGGACCGATTTCGCTAATTCTTTCTTTGTTGTGTTTGTTATTGTCAGGAGAAGGTTCTTATGAAAGAAAAAATTAAGAAAGTTGGAAACATAAATTTCCACGGGGGCGAAGCCGCGGGGCGCAGCTAGTAATAGATAAGATTAAGAATAATATCTACACAGTCGACTAATAGGGACTAATAGTCAGTCTTCGCCTTTGATAGGAGAGATTTCATTTCTACTTAACTACGTAAAATACCTTAGCATCACTGTAATGTTGAAGTGAACCTGTCTTTTGTTGGTTTCATCTACACTATCTAGTCTCCAAAGCCTTCAAATTATTAAAAGTAGTTGACTCTCTTATGGTCTCATATAACCTCTATCTGAGCTTTTAAAAAGGACAACAATGTCATGGCCAGTCAAGATTAAGATTACATGGTCATCTAAAAGTTAAACTGTATTTTAATAAATAATTCAGAGATGCTCTATCATTACTTTCTCCTTTTTCAGGCAAATCTTCAACCTAATCGTGAATTTCCACAACTCACAGCACATATCTAGCGTGAACTTGATGGCTTGTATGACAACACTATGCCTACTCTGCAAATCAAGACCAAAATACATGGCCCGAGTCATACAAGCATTAGGAGATCTCCATACAACCTTACCACCCACACTCACACAATCCCAAGTCAACTCAGTAAGAAAACATCTGAAATTGCAACTAATCAACTTGATCAAGCATTCATCAGCAAACGATCACATGCCTCAGCTAACGCAATTGCTTATGGACATAGGGATGACGACCTCCGAGATAAACAAGGCCTTACCCAAAGAAAAGCGGAGTAAGAGACTAGGGGAGATAAAGATGAGCGAAATCCCGTCCAAGAGATACAGAATAGACTCGCCTCAGAATTCGCAGAGTAGCGACAGCAACAGCCGAAGTGAGCTCATCACGGAAACTCGTCCCGAGGTTACCCGAGAGCTCCCGAAAGAAGACTTTCGTATTGACGCTGACGAAGACAGCGGCAGTCAAGTATCTCTCATTCAAGCTCCCGTTAAACCTGAAGACAAACCAGTATCTGAAGACACTTTCTTCGACGGACTGAATAATGTCGAACTTGTAGTTGATCTAGTGATGTCTACTTTAGTGAATGGACTTCCTAATGAAATACCACCGACTTTCGCCACTCTTTACAAACCTATCCCTAATTCTGGCAGCAATGTGCAGAAGAGAAGTCTTGCGAAACTGATCATGGCTTTGATAAAGAATGAGCTGGAATCGGTAGAGCCTGCTCCAATGCCGGTACAGCCTCCCACTTTAGAAAGCCAGGAAATCCCGTTCGTTACTCAGCCATCGTTATCCGAAATTGCGGCCAAAATACCTCTGATAAAGGACGAAGAGAGTGAGAAAAATACTCTCAAAAACGCGGTAGCCAAGCTTCAGGAAACATCCAAAGCTGAACGACAGATGGAAAGCGCTGTATCTAGCGCGGTATCTAAACTCATGGAGGAAACCAGAGCTGACCATTTGAAAGAAGAAGAACGCAAAACGAAAGATAAAGAGAAGCTGATACCCCCGCAGACACCTACCGTACCGAAGCTCAAGCAGAAAGTAAAGTTGCTCAAACTGCACGAGATCACTCGTCCGATACCGAAAGAAACGAAAGAGAAAATGGTCTTGCAAGCCGTAGACAGAATCTTACGCGCTGAAAAAGAGAGCATCATAGGAGGAGCTGCTCAAATCCGATCCAAATTCATAACGATCTTTGCATCAAGTTACACGCCAGAAATTCGCGATCTAGTGCTAAATTACATTTTAGACGACCCTGTTAACAGAATAGACTTAGCACTACATTGGTTGTACGAAGAATACGCCTTTATGCAGGGTTTTAACCGTCACCCTGTGACGTTACAGCCAAAAATGCACGAGAAACACGACCAGAACTATAGCCACTTGCTTTGCGCGCTGATCACCCAGATATGTGAAAGAGGAGATCCAGTGATGGAAGCCTCCAAGGAAGTTCTGCTTAGGAAAATATACTCGGAATGTCCTGTAGTGACAGATGAAGCTATAGATTACTTGAAGCATTTGGTTATGGAGGAGAAGGTAGCTACGGTTGCGTTGGAAATTTTGGAGGATATTTGCATCATGCGGCCTCCACGGGCTCATAAGTACGTGACGGCTTTGGTTTGTCATGTTTGTAAGTATTGCATTTGTTCACTATTTTGTAATAGACGCCTTTGGTTAAAAGTTGGGTCTAGAACGACTCAAGATCAAAATTACTCAGGGGGGCAGATGGCGCGTAGCAGTTGGACATTCAAGGCTGTTATTGCAATTTAAAGGTTGATTAAAATAAAACATCCCCATTAGCACTTTTGATATGTCCACTGCTGAAATACAGTTTTTGTAACTCAATATACAAAGCGTATACAAGTTCTTAAATAATTCGAATAACACATAAATACAGTACAAAAACATTCTAATTAAATTAACATGAATAGGTAGGTTATTAAAAAGTCAAAAGGAACACAAAAGTCATTTCGTCCGCTGTTGGCTGTCAGCAGGGCGACCCTCTTGGTCCGGCCATATTTAGCCTTGCCATCCAACGTCTCCAATCCAAGCTTAATGTTTGGTATTTGGATGATGGAACATTAGGTGGAGAAGTGAACGCAGTTTTTGATGATCTAAAAATCATCACAGACGAATTTCGACAAATAGGTTTGGAATTAAATTTTTCAAAGTGTGAGCTTTTTATTTCGGACTCTTGTGTAGACAAAAACAATATCATTGAGAAATTCAATACCCCCAACATTACAGTTGTTGATAAATGTTCACTTCGACTCCTTGGTTCACCAATTCTTGATGAGTCTTTTCAGTCATTTGTAGATGAGAAAATTCAAAATTTCCACAAAAATTCGGACAGACTGCTCAAAATTAATAGTCATATGGCTTTTACAATTATTCGGTTCTGTCTATTTGTACCTAAATTTACGTATTCTATGAGATGTAGTCAAATGTGGAAACACAGCGAGCTCTTGGAAGGCTTAGACAACATAATAAAGAATACTTTATCATCGGTTTTGAATATCGATTTAGATGACAAGGCATGGTCGCAGGCCTCCCTGCCTGTCAAATTGGGAGGCTTAGGTATACGCAAAATTTCAAGTGTAGCCCTACCAGCGTTCTTGTCTTCTGTCTACAGCACTAGTTCTTTAGTTGAAAAAATTTTAAATCCTTCTCTTTTAGTCCCACCTGGAATGTCATTGAAAATTTCATTTCTAGACGAAGCTCGAACGGCTTGGCATAGTGCTTGCCCCGATGCTGCTCCCCCAAAATCACTTTTGTCCCAACGGCAATGGGACGGGCCTCTGTGTGAGTTGACACGGAACTGTTTGTTACAAACGTGCTCCAGCTCTGCAGATCGTGCCCGCCTCCTGGCCGTTTCTAAATGGGAGTCAGGACATTGGTTGCAAGCATTTCCTTCATATAACACTGGTACTTTATTGGATCCCGTAACTTTCCGTATCGCAACATGTCTCCGGTTGGGTGCAAGGTGTTGCGCGCCTCATCAATGCCAGTGCGGTACTGCTGTCGAACAGCTTGGTCATCACGGATTATCGTGCACAAGGGCCGCTGGTCGGATATCTCGCCACGCTAGCCTTAACGACATCATCCGGCGGGCCTTTGTCACCGTTAACGTACCAGCTATTCTCGAACCGAATGGTCTGTTGCGTGACGATGGTAAGAGGCCCGACGGTATGACACTAGTCCCATGGGAGTTGGGGAGGCCCATTGTGTGGGACGCTACATGCGTCGACACACTTGCGCCTTCCCATCTTCCGAGGACATCCGTGAGGGCGGGTGCGGCGGCAGATTTGGCCGAAGATCTCAAGAGGCGCAAATATGCAGGTCTCGGCAGAGCCTACACATTTGCTCCCCTTGGAGTCGAGACCCTAGGTCCGTGGGGTACCGAGGCTCTTCGGGTTTTCAAAAAACTATCTGAGCGTCTGGTCGAAGCGACGCGTGACCCGAGAGCTGGTGAATATCTGGCACAGCGTATCAGCATTGCCATACAGCGTGGCAATGCAGCCAGCGTCTTGGGGACGCTTCCGACTGGTGTTGATATGGATCAGTTGAGCTATCTGTAGACTGTTTGCAACAGTCGGCAGTTAGCTCAATTGTTTCAATTGTAAATACTAGTATAATTTTCTTTGTGAATAAATGTCTTAGTATCATTACCATTAGTCTCCTTTTTCTCGAGTAGTTTGAGCTGTTTTCTATTTATGTTCTTAGTTAAATTGTCACTATACGTGAATATCTTTGATTGGCTCTCTGATGTTATTACGTAATTTGATCAAGTTATCATAAGATTTTCCAATAAATTTAATAAATAAATCCACGGGCTGAATTAAAGGTGTTGATCTCTTCGCCGAAAACCACACTATTCAAACATATCGTCATCATCATCATCATCATCATCAACCTATATTAGTCCACTGCTGGATATAGGCTAATGAGTAATTAAAAACTATGAAAAGCGTCAACAAATCGGCAAACCCCGCTGTTGTCCACGACCAAACTTTGTATTTGAACATAACATAGAAAAACCTTATGCATTTGTACCCAAACAGAACACATTTCGATTTAAGTAAGCTGTAGATTAAATAAGTACTTACTGTAATGCTACGGCTCCACCTGTGTTAGCGTTGACGTTAGTGTTAATGTCCTTTAACGCGTTAATTAAGGCGCTAATAATGCACCTTGGCTTCTAGTAATGCCGTTAATAAATGATCACCTTAAAACCTTGGCCACGTCTGCGTAACGCCCTAATTAACGCGTTAATTAACGCGTTAGGACGCAGGTGGAGCCGTAGCATAATACATAAACAAATGAAAAAACAAACCAAAGCTCAACTCCTTCCAGTAAATCAACAAGAAGACATCCGTGACGCCACCCTGAAATCAATCACGAAAATCTACACACGTTCCACGGAAGCAACGCGCAAGGTGATAGAGAAGCAGGCGCGTCTGTACCTCGGGTTCATCGCGCTCGCGTCGCCGCCGGCCGAGGTGCTCGCCGCGCGGACCACCTTCAGGATGCCTTGGACCGACCACTTCTACAAACTGTGCTTGAATCTGATCATGACCTTGTTGTTAGAGAATGAAGGTTAGTGGACCTATGTATAAGGTTGCTTTTCCGACAGAGCCAAGCCACCTAGCTACGCGTTGGAATGTGTCCAACCCAACCATTAGGCTCGCTAGATTTTGTGTCTCAACGGTCCCATGAGGATCCCCTTTTCTAATAAGATAAAAAAACCTGTTTAACTTAGAACTTCATAGAGGGCGTGGTAGCAATGTCAAGCGAGAGTCATTGTACGGTCTAGAAATTATATATATATATAGCATAGACGATCTGTATTTGTTAAACAGTGTGTACAAACATGGACTAAGTAATATAAGGGGTTTACACATCGACCTACAAACAAAGGCTAACAACTTCTAGCAGCTTCTAGCATCTTCTTGCTGCAATACCAATACAATACAAATATATCACAAGCCTTGACTCGCTTCTGTTTCATCCAGCATTATTCTTTGATAGCTCGTTAAACTGCTCAAGTTAAACTGCTAGTCATATAAAACCCCGCTTCAGATCTTCGTCATTCACTGCTCACTCTTTTAAACCCCCGACGCAAAAAGAGGGGTGTTATAAGTTTGACGTGTCTGTCTGTGTATCTGTCTGTGGTATCGTAGCTCCCAAACGCATGAACCGATTTTCATTTAGTTTTTTTGGTGTCATAGATAATTTTATCCCGAGTGTTCTTAACCATATTTCATGAAAATCTGTTCAGCCAATAAACGTCGGCGGGCTTTTTTAAATTTTAATTTTGTATTGTTTAAAGTTCTTTCATTTCCCCCAAACTCACCATAACCTATCTTCTCCCCAGACTTAATAATCGAAGTGGCCCGAGTGTACGGCTGCTGCGATCCGGAGGCTAAGCGCGTGGTGCTCCGCTGCGTGGAGGTCCCCGTGCGTGCCGCCATAGCCAAGGGCGTGCCGGCGGCCGGGCTGCGGCCCGCCTTCGCCTCGCTGCTCGACGAGTGTCCGCGGGGCGCCGAGACACTGCTCACTAGATTAGTGCACATCTTTACTGAGAAATGTGAGTATAGTATTCACTGTCACTCTCGAAACTCTTGCATAAGTCAGTGGCTGAGTGGTATAGTCACTTCGCTTCAAAAGCCAATATTGGTCCACTGCTGGACGCAGGCCTCCGCCAGATAAGCGCCTTATTTACTTTTGTCTCAAAGGAGGTAATGCCCATAATCCACGCTGGGCATACGGTTTGGGGAATGCAGTTCGGTGGTAGAATTGTTCTGCAGGAGGCGCTGCTACCCGCCCCCGGTTGATATCCCTTAGTTGCCTCTTATGACGCCCGCGGGGGTGGTGAAAATTCTAAGTATAAATCAGTTTAGACGAAATAACAGTAAACGTTCAGTCGTTAAGACGTGAAAATAAAACAAAGAAATAAATAAATAATAGATTTTTAAATCTATTTATGGGTAAGTAACACCAAATAAAAAAAAAGGCACTGAGTGCACTGCGAGTGAGTTTTTTAAATATTGGCTAATTTATTTAAATTAAAGCCCAAATCTAAATCGTGGTAAATATCCCGTTGTAAATGACTTAAATAAATAATGCTGGATAACTCACACGTGTCAGAAGTTGACAGATTTATAGTATAGGGAGAGACAGAGTTAGGGTATTCCATTCGTATATGAGGGGTGTATTATCAAAAACCACTATAATAGCTTTCTCAAAATTTTCACAGATTAGAAATAACTGTTAATTCTTGACCAATGAATCGCAATTCATAGTTTTTGGTCTTGCCGATTAGTCCTGGGCATGGCGCCACTAATCTTAGCTTTACCAACAGAAATCATAGAGAAAATACTGAATTATAAGCAAATTAAAATTCGTTTTAGAGGATTTTGAAACTAATCTTACATAATGGCGGGTTTTGAAAATGAACAGTCATATTTTGGCGGGTTTTGCAACCAACCAAAACCAACAATAAGATGGTGGATGGATGGCGTTATACGACATAATTTTTAAAATAGGGGTCGGAGGTAGGATATTATTTTATTACTAGGTGTATTGTATTTGATTACTATGTTTTCAATAATAATAATAAATAATAATATTTTTAATTGTTGTGTCATTGACACGTGAAGGAAGAAAAATAGGTAGGTACCTACTGTTAACATAGCAAAGATATTTTACCTAAAATGTATTATTTACCTGCGTACATACATAAAATAAAAAGATATGAAGTATTATTATAGTTTTTATTCAAAATGTATTAAACACGAGTTTCTCTTAGGTATAAAATGGTATCTACGTACATAACTGGCTGAAAACTTAACTAGGTACATCTTGCATAAAACTTTTCTTGCTAACTTTCCAGGAGATTTTTGTTCCATTTTCACTCACCATTTCTTGCGCTCCACTACACGTTTCCATGATGACGGAACGCGTGGCCTCTTCCTCAAATGCTTCAGATCTGATTTTTGCACAAACTGGGCTAATTCTTCCATGTTTTTGCATTAAATTTATTAAAAATCCGAACACTTGTTGTACACAGAAAGTCACAACCGCCATACTATTTTCTCGATGAGGCGACGCAAATCCGGTGCTGTGATTGGTCGATTGTGTTATAGAGGATTTTGAAACTGACCTACGCTATTATAGTGGCTTTTGATTCTTACATCGTTCTTTACCAGCGGATTTCTCTGTGTTTTAATGGGTTTTAATAGAAAAGCAGCCAACCATTTCAAAGCAATTTTTAAGAACTTTTGATTGATGGTACTAACACGATATTGGTCAAAAAGCATTATAGCGGGTTATGATACTGCACCCCTCATATATCGATATCTTTGTCCAATGTACATTAGCATTTATCAAAATTTCAGCCCGATCTGTTGAGAAGTTTTGACGTGACGAAGTAACAAACATCCATCTATCCAAACTTTCGCTTTTATTGACGTCGTGAACGAAAGTGAACGAAAGTCTTCGTTTCAGGTCTGGCCAAAATGGCGTTTTTGTCAGTATGTCCGTACTCCTCTACAGGTCGTATTTTACAACCAATCGGTATGAAACTTTGTGTACAGATTCTATGATTTTATAGAATTTTATTGTCGTCGGGATTTTTTGATTAAAGGCGTACTTCTTCCACAATAAGGCAAAAAGGCGGATTTGGAATATCTCCGCTCTAAGAGATTTGATTTTGATGATTGTATTTTTAATTGAAAGGTAATAACTTAAAACTGTTCTTATAAAAATTTGGTAAAGATCGGATGAGGATATTCGGCATGACGAGCAGAATAGCTCCGCAAAATGCTGTAATATGCAAGAGAGCATTTACAGTACAGCGCCACCTATTAGAACATCTTTATAACACTTCGAGAGTTATATGAAATAGCGCGGCCGCATACACCGTCGTCGTCGGTTAAATAATAACAACAACTTTGCGCTGATGGATCAACGCCATCTATTGATACCTAGGTACAGAATTTCGAGCTTTGCTGAGGAACGTGACTTAGGTACTTTGTATGGACAATTGGTCTAATGGTTGATGTGTTTGTGTAACATTTCGTTCAAAAAATCCGACAACAATCGTATCGCAAGTGAAGTGATCTGTAATACCTACCTACCTTTCCAAGTGCACCTTACCTACCTTACCTACCCTACCCACAAACAAGATTTAATCCGTTCTGGAGAAACAGAAAGGGTAACCATTTCGACTATTTTCAAAATATACCTACCGAACCTACCTACCGAAATATCCCGTTTTAAATTACTTTAGTACATTCATAAGTTCGCGACGTCTACTGTTCGTAGAACTACTAGTATTAGTGTAATGTGATGTGATTTCATTTGAACTCAAATATGCAAATCACAACATTTTTTATTTGTTTTGGTATCCTCTATCCAGATATATAATTTTTATTGTGCGCGGCGATTTTGAACATAAATAAAAATGTTAGGGCCACCCCTACAAAAATCTTCAAACCCCTTGATCAAATAGTGGGCATCGAAATTGGACAAAGACATTTGACGAGTGGAAGTAGTAGAACCCTTACATTCCACTTGACTATGGAATTTGGATTAGTATCTCTAACTATAGACATCGAAATAAGCACTACTTGGACATCTGTGACCCGTTTCATAGCATCGCTTATCTTGGAGCTTGATAATGTGTAAACATTCAACATTATTTACTTACTAGCGACCCGCCCCGGCTTCGCACGGGTGCAATAAAATACTACTATTACTATTATTATACATATTATGATTTCTCAATCAAAGAGCAAAGAGTTTTCACTCAAAGAAATTAGACCGAACCACAGATCACTATATATGTACCAAGCTACGATCAAGGAGTATTTATATACCCTGGGGAGCGATTTCTTCCGTCCACGGTACCAAGATCGAACCATAGACATGTTTATACTTAATTGACATGTTTACTTTGCAACGCCGTTACAATTTTTTTAGCAATTTATTCATTTTCATATTGAAACTACTCGAAAATCCGAATTTTCTGCCTATATGTTGTCGACTCGGATCGACTAATTTTTTACGCTCTTCAATTTGATGTGCATTTCGTTCGAGTCTACCGTAGACCGGTCCGAAATTATTAATATAGATTTGCTCAACAAACGGTCTGTATTATGTTCGCAGCGCCCCCTACCGCCGAGTTGGTGTCGAAGATCCGCGACTTGTACGCGACTCGCGTTTCTGACGTGCGTTTCCTGATTCCCGTACTGACTGGCCTGTCGAAGAAAGAGGTCAGTTGATGTAGATTACTTTAAGATTTGAAAGAGGTCAGTTACTATAAGATTTTAGAGAAAAAGATGAAAAAGAAAGTGTTCGATACATCGATCACGTAGGTAGGTAAAGTAGCATCATCAGCAGTTTGACCTAAGTAGGTTACTCGTGCCGCGAGCGCGGACCGGCCGCCTACGGAGGTCAGTGCATCAGCAGCAGCCATTTCGACCGCACTCATTAACATCATATTAGTCGTAGTTTTATACAATATAGCTTTTGTACCATAAACTCGGCTTTTATATTAGCATCCCGGGAAGAGCTAGCCGCGATTCCTACAGAAAGTTTTTGCGGCTCCTGAGCGAAAATACCCAGAACCCCCGGAACTTAGCAGATCGTACAAACATTTGTCGCAAGGCGGGAATCGAGCTTGCAACCTCCAGCATCGCAGGCGGACCTTCGCCCGCGGCGCAACATCGGTAGCCAACGTGAGGAGTTAATCAATTACTTTATTGTTTGTTTAAAGATATTAGCAGCCCTACCAAAGTTCATAAAACTGAATCCGGCGGTCGTAAAAGAAGTCTTCAACAAGCTGCTCGGTCTACAAAACCCTGATGAGCAGTGTCCAGGTAAGTTATCTATTTTATGCCTACAAAGTCAGTTTTTGCATCAGAGTGAAGTTGTGAGATGAGCAAACCCAACCAGTAGGCTTGATCGATTTTCATAATAATAATGTTCTTTTTTTAACATGGCTGAAGCCTTTATTTACAAAGAAAATTACAACGTTAATTAAATTATAACGTTTATTGAAAAAGATTTAAACTTAAAATGGGGTATGTTACTCTGTATGAGAAAAAATCTTAAAATATATTATTGAGATAGATAGGTAGGCACTTTCACTTTGGAAAATTATTTCAACGTTAGGAAGCTTACTTTTCGGGGAGTTATAAGCTATATTTTATCCCGGAATTCCCAAGGGAAGGGGAACTACGCGGGTGAAACCGCGAGGCGATCGTCTAGTAGTTCATAAAATAGTAAACTCACGATTACGTCTACGTTACTAACGTCAAATAGACTCGCCCCTCAGAAGTCATCCGTCAACTTCGTTTGTTTTTCAAAGTAGGCCTTCAGGTCCGCTTTTGGTAATCAGCAGAGCAGAAGTGGATTTTTGGTCAAAAACGACTCTACAAAATATTTACATAGGTACGCACTGGTACGTGTAAAGAAACTCCGATTCTCGAATGCACGTTATTTCGATACCATGCATAATATCGACTGTTTCCGTATACAAAGGACCGTTTAAACGATAATTTCTGCAAAATGTTTAAAAAATATATTAAATTTTAGGTGCTACGAACTAATTTTTTCGTCGTAGCGCAATTTTACATATACAGATCGAAAGAGCGTAAAAAATTATGTCAGGTTGTATCAAAAAGTCGTATTGCCCAAAATGGTCTTTACGCCCTTTGTATCGGAAACAGTCGATATTTACAATGTTGCGTAGTTCTCTTGTAAATAATCAATTAGGTACTTGATTTTTGCGCT
Source organism: Eupithecia subfuscata (assembly GCA_963564075.1). Lineage (NCBI taxonomy): Eukaryota > Metazoa > Arthropoda > Insecta > Lepidoptera > Geometridae > Eupithecia > Eupithecia subfuscata. The sequence goes on from OY751106.1 coordinate 14,637,793, forward strand.
TACGCCGTTCCAAAAACGTATGCTTTGTCCTATGAGCGCGAAATCCTATGCCTAAATTGCCTTTTCACAAAATGCCCCGCATTGCGCCCCCTTAAATAGAATACGTCATTGCTTGAGTAAGATAATGTAAAACTTTTATTGTTTCGTATTTCAGTGTGCATTATTTGTAAGTACTTGTTCTTATTATAGTGTGTTTGCTGATTGTTTTCTATTTGCTTACAAGCTCAAATTTACTACTCAAGACGGATGGTTGCAGGTGGGTGCTTCAACATTTTAAATATTGATTTGATTCAACACCTTTTGTTTGAAAGTGGATGTGAAAACTAGCACCATAAATGGCATATTTACTAATTATAAGGGGTCATGATTTCGGAACACTCAACAAAATACGCCCGTAGCACACCTCCGCTGCGGAATACGAGCAGCGGAATCGCTGGATGAATTCCGCTGCGATTAAGTGTCGTTTGAGTTGCGGAACTGGGCGTCGGATCGTCACGCGAGTCAGTTGAGTCCAGCCAGAGGAGGAAGCAATATTATTGTGGACTTTAACTTTGAAAAGTATAAATAGAAAGTAGGTCTATTTCTGACCTCTTGAATTAATTATTCTGTAAAATCGACGTACATTTTATGAAAAAATTTAGTTCTGCTCTTTATTTTTGTCGATTTCCACAAACACATTCGAAAACAACGCGGCACCGCAACAAAATAGCGGAAGTTTGGCTGACGTCGGAGTAGATCGACGAAACTGCGCGGGGAAAGAGATAGAATTATAGTGAAATCTATGCGTTAGAACAGGCAGTTTCGCTAGTGTTCCGCTTCTCCTACATACGGACAAGACATGCGCTGCGCTGTTATGGTTTCGCAGCGGAGGTGTGCTACGGGCGTTAACTTATGCACTTTTCTTACCAGGGGACATTTTCCGAGCGTGTCTAAGCTCCGTATTATCTCATCCATCTATGCTTGAGTAACGCTTTTCTATGGCTCAAGCATAGATCGATAACTGAGCAAGCTTTCATAATATAATTAATAATAATACCTGTAAAAGTATTCGGTTGATTCAATATTTCTGACTCTATTACCTCAAAGCACAGATACCTAATAATAGTACTGTACCTCGAAGCATCAAAATGGTAGAAGCGTTTCTGATATATTATGTTTTAAAGACTACGCAATGCTGGCTGGGTTCTAACACTACGTTTTGGCAAAATTTTGTGGCAGCCATTCACTTATAGTCATCATTTTAAAATATAATGATGATGATTAAGTTGTACAGGCAGGTAGAAAATGTCTCGGCAATAAGCCCACCCTTTGTACCTCAGTGCAATAATTTTTTTAATAAATAAATAAATGATGCCCTCCTAGCCGAATCTTCGGCCACGGCGGCCAGTTTCATCGGAGACTAGCCAGGTGAGCAGGACATATTATAGTGCTTTTGTATTTATTCTATAATGTCTTTAACTTTAACTATGTGGGTTGGTTGGAATAAAAGATGTTAGTATCTTCACTGAGTCTATTCAATATCTATAAACACGAGTACATGAAATTGCATTAACTTTAGTCTATAATCCTTAATGAGGATAAGTGTGTTCTAGGCGAGGGCTTGAGGAGTGACTAACGGCGATCGGCATAAACTGTAAAAACGTCGAATAAACGAAACGCGTTTGCGCCGCGTACTTTATGCTAATCTGTGTCACTACAGTGCCCAAGTGTGGGCGGAAACACAGGTGCGCTATCTATTCCCCCACTCTTATAATTTGGGACGGCATACCGACACGACCGGGGAGAGTTCAAGCGCAGGACCAACGGCTTAAAATATACGCGTTATATCGAGCTTGGGGACGAGACAAGTTTTTCTTAAACTTTGGAATAAGTTGCTTTACTGACTAATATAATTGACATTTACAGTTTCTCCCACGGAACTACTGGTGGCTCTTCATTTAATTGACCCGAGCAAGGCAGATCTCAAGTTTATTATCAAAGCTACGGCCATCTGCTTCGGAGAGAAGCATATCTTCACGCAGGATGTGAGTATCTCAGACTAACTCCCAAACACTCAAACGTAGCCGCTTACGGGCTCCACACTCTATTGAAACGCCACACGACACGGCAAAACGCGCTACGTGTTGTATTGACACATTATAAACCTGCCTGGGAGAAATCGCTGTCAGCGATAAGGCCACTATGCTAATTTGTCATTTAGAGATAAGACTTTTATTAACTATATTTCATCATCATCATCATCAGCCTATATTAGTCCACTGCTGGACATAGGCCTCCCCTAATGAGCGCCATAGCGCCCTGTCTTCAGCTTGCCGCATCCAGCATCTGCCTGCAGTCTTTCGCAGATCGTCATCCCACCTGGCCGGAGGGCGTCCTACACTACGTTTGCCGAGTCGTGGTCTCCACTCAAGAACACGTTTACTCCAGCGGTTGTCGGTTCTTCGCGAGATATGGCCGGCCCACTGCTTTGGTTCTCTGTCGGATGTATTCGTTACGAATCCTATCCTTCAGAGAGACTCCGAGCATAGCTCTTCCCATAGCTCGCTGAGCGACTTTGAACTGGTGTACCAGCCATACCGTGAGTGTCCACGTCTCAGCTCCGTAGGTCATGACGGGTACTAGGAACTTTATTTACTTGCACAATAAAGTGTAAATTCATTCATTTTCATAAACACCCGACGCGACGCCATGCACATTATGCTCTAGCGCATAGGAGTGGCGACACGTCGTGTAGCGTTTCAATATTGTGTTTGCGCCTTTAATTACGCTCGTCTCAAGTCCCTACTTTTTGACAGTTTTCGATAAAAATTCGTCACTCGTTACTCAAACATATCTCAGATGTGTTTGAGTAACAAGTGACGAATTTTTCGGAGGTAAGATAATATGAAAAGGACTCTACATCCGACAACTTGGGTCTCTTCAATACTAGAGCTTCTAGGCCCTCGTGACACCGATACATCGTCGGCTATATCGTCTTACCATCAGATTTTTTGTTACTTAGGATCTCCAATATTACTGAACTGATCAAAATGAACTGACAATAACAAACACAACAAAAAAAGAATTAGCGAAATCGGTCCAGCCATTCACGCGTGATGCCGTGACCAAGGAAAACGGGTTTCATTTTTATTTTATATTATATAGATAGATAATAAGTAGCCTAAGTTATGCTTAGCTCTAAAAGTACGCCAAATTTCATCTTGACCTGTTCAGTAGTTTCGTTGAACCTAGGTAACTAAAATTCAGATTTCACAAACTTTCGGCCTTAAAAAGCCGAAAGTTTTTGATTAGTAGTGATTAGTAGGATATTGGTAGTGATGTGATTTGTTTACTAAATTCTGAATCTTTCTATCTATTTATTTATTTTATTTATTTATTTTAGGGAAACCATCAGCACACTAAACATATATAGGTGATAAAATAAAAATTGATTGGATATTTTCGATAAACATTACAGGTGGTATCAGCAGTGCTCCAGAGACTAACCGAAGAGTCCGAGATCCCAGTTCTGATGATGAGGAGCGTCCTGCAAGCACTGACGCTGTATCCTGCGCTGGAGTCGCTGGCGTTGAATATACTGCAGCTGCTTATGGAGAAAGAAGTTGGTTTGGTTTTTATTATATTAAAGTATTTAGACCGAGAGCTGGAGTTGATTGTGGCCGTGGCATTCGCGGCGTAAAGTCGATCCCAACTCACCCCGTGAATATCTTAAGGTTATAGTAGTCATCGACGCGAATTCGTCGGTGGGCGCGGCCTTAATGTATGCTATTGTATTTGTATTTCTTTATTAATCAAAAACTTATTCTATTCTTATTTCTACGACACTTTAAACCATATAAGGTTTGTCTAGTGTCGACAGTTACAGCGTGTTGCCACACATTTGGCATGAAGTTAAACTTAAATAAACATTATCATATAATATACCTACTAAGTACACCTAATATTATCAGAGATTTACAAAAATATTGCCTACAACTAGCCGAAGCACCAATACACAGTTTAGATAGATAGATAGAATATTTTATTTGTAACTTAATCAACAAAAACAAACATGATTTAAAGATAAAATATACAGCTTCTGTCGATTTAAGTCACAAAACGGTCTCTGTCTCAGCATAAGCTAGTTGTTACCACGTAACAACCAACGCTGGTCTTCCGACAGAGCCGTTTGGTGACGTCACGGAAGATAACACAAAACAATCAAAAATATAACAATAAAAAAAACATAATCTACGGCAACGGTTGACAAACACAAGATACATACAATACAGATGTCATGAAATTATAAACATTACCAGGGACGAGAGAAAATATTTTCTCTCGTCCATGCACATTACATGAACTCGGGAAGAGACGCTGAACTAAACTTAAGTACCTAATTTCTGTGCACACCGACATTTATACACAAGTAAACATAAAATATAGTGTAGATAATTGGGACTGACTACTGGATAGTTTAGGTACTTTACTTACTATTGGTGCGGTTACTTTTAATGTATGCAATTACTAATGTTACTATGGTTACGTATGGCATGGCGTGGGGCGGGAAGTGTGGCCGCCTCCGCTGCCCGCGCGCTGGGATGAAATCAACGATAATTCATTCGTAAACCGGCCGCTTAAAAAAATGGGAACAGACTTTTAGCACAAGGTTATAGAAAATCTATTGAGAACTTTTCAAAATTAATTTATTTCAACTTTTGAATAACTAAACTATGTCGGTACCGGCTTTATTTTAGCGTTTTCTTTCTCCGTATATTATTTATTTTCGCCCAAAGTTGGGCTAACTGCCACAGTCACCGCCTTAGTTACTGGGGAGCTTCCTCCCCCGACCCGTCTCTTGCCCCCCGCACGATTGCCCCGTCAAAACGCCTTCGTCGAACGACTGTATGCATACAGGTAGGCTGTGGCACAGATATAATAATACTATACTAGTCTGTGGTATTATTATTATATTATCTGACAATACTATGCTATATGATGCGTGTGCATGTCTTAATAATTTATATGTTATTATTTATAAAGTAATTCTTTATTGTACACAATGAATACATACCATGAACTTATTTAATAAGATATTTACATAGGCGAGCTTAACCCTGAAAAAGAGTTTTCTTCCAGCAAACCTTAGAGTTAAAGGAGAGGCGATGGAATAGGTAGAGGAAGTGTACAAATAATGAATCTACGATACATATAAGTACTTATAATAAACATACATATATTAAAATAATAATGACTAAATAAACCTAATAAATACCTTTAATGGAATATATAAATAGATATTAATCTATATATATAAAAAAAAGTCGTGTTAGTTACACTATTTATAACTCAAGAACGGCTTTACCGATATGGCTGAAAATTGGTGAGGAGGTAGCTTAGAGCCAGGAGACGGACATAGGATACTATTTATTCCGTTCGATAGCATTCAAGTGTGACTTGACATAACCTCAAAATTAGAATAGGATAGAAATAACCTCAAAACGCTTCCATAGAAACAGCGGGCAGAAGCTAGTATATAATATAATAATTAATGTTTTATCATCAGGTGTGGCACAACAAAGTAGCCTGGGAGGGCTGGATCAAGTGCTGCGAGCGGCTCCTCCCCGCGTCCACATTCTTGCTGCACGCGCTGCCGCCCGCGGTGCTGCCCGCCTGCGCGGTCGTGCCGCGACTGCACGCCGCGCTGCAGCCGCACGCGCCAGACCGGCCGCAGGCACAGGTATCTACATAAGGGAAAAAGTTTTTAAACTTATGCGATCAGAACACTGGACGTGTGGTTCCGGCTTAGATTTGCACCACCCCAACTCTACCCTCGGGTGTCGTGAGAGGCGACTAAGGGATATCCACCGGGCGGGTAGCAGCGCCTCCTGCAGAAAAATTCTACGACCGAACTGCGATCCCCAACCCGCATGCCCAGCATGGAGATTATGAGCATTACCCCCATGAGATAAAAGCCAATAAGGTACTTATCAGGGGGAGGCCTACGTCCAGCAGTGGACGAATATAGGCTGTTGAGGTTGAGGATCAGAACACATTATTATAAATCAGTCAGCCCGTGACCACGTCAGAGAGAAAACCTGTTGAAACGTCGAAAGAAATAGTTAAATAAACGTGATAATTAACCGTGAAAATTTATAATAATCAAAGGAAAGGCAAACACGAAATGTGTGCTTTAAAGCAAAACAAAACACACCCGACACAGTGCGGCTCGCTTCGCTCGCTGCTTTCTTCCAGTTTTTTTTGTCCCTCGATGTTATCGGCGTGTCAGTCAATCCCATTAATATCACCTGTGCCATGCATATTACATTATTTCCGGACATTTAAGGATGACCTAATCGAAATAAAATAAATAAAAATAATTTATTTTGGCACCGATGCACACGTATAATTTATTTCCATTAGAATTTAAGATTATGAACTCTGTTATTCTTTTAGTACTACGATATTTAAAAAAATTATGTTATATATTTTTTTAAAGACGTATTTAAGTATCATTTTTGCTGCGCTCGAATTTAGGTGTGATGGATCACACATCACACTAAAACAAAAAAGTCCACGCACACATTGAATCAGTTTTACATAAACTAACAAATCTTGGTACTTGAAGCTTTGGTAGGATTAATGTTATAAAATTTGCTATACCATAGCAATATATTTTATCTATTCTATGCTTATTATAATAAAGAAGATCCGTCAAGTGCGAGTGCATTAAGAATAATACTAAGTTTAAAATTGTAAATCATAGAGAATCAAGTGTACACTTCATAATAACTATGTCTGTCCGTTTGTTCCAGCCTGACCCCTCGTACGGGTCCACAACACCCCCAATGCCCGTTCCGATGCCGATGTCAACGCTCAACCCCCTGGAGCCGCTGCCCCCAGGCATGGAGTAGACAGCTGCGTCCTGCCTCTTACATCATTATACTAACCATCAACTGATATAACGATCATAGTAAACTTCCCAGAACTGATGTAGGCTAGTGTATAGGTAGGAAGGTTACGACAGCGTTTCAAAGCCTCAACGCTCCCAGTTTCAATACTCATCAACCCTCTGGAGCCGCTACCTCCAGGCATGGAGTAGACACAACTACGTCCTGCATCTTACATCATTTACCTCCATCAACTGAATCATAGAGTATCCCATCAGAACTGATCAGATGGATCTGGACGGTTAAGTCGCCGTACTCTAAGGAAAGGTACGTTGTAAGGAACTTGATGATATTGAACCCTATCTCCACAATGTAGGGCCCATTTCTTTCACGATAATAATATCTCGCGTCTTTGTCATCTTCATAGAAAATGGTGCTTTACACTGTGGTGATAAGATTCAATATTATTATATCAAATCTTTAAATATTCCCTGCAATCAGCTTATAATGTGATTTAACCTTTAGTACAGCTAATTCGCCGTGCTTTTGACGAGATAAAGATAGATATCACAGTATACAGGGTGTTAGTCAAAACTGCTGAAAAGTAGCGCTGCTTTGGCCCTTGTGCATAAACTGAACCGGTAACCTTTTTGTGTTACATTATGCTTATTATTAGTTATAAGCATTGTCATGTTATATTATGTCACACAAATAAAGATCTTCTATTCTAAATTAGTGCACCATACTGAAAGAGGTCAGTCGCCTATTCGCATAATAAGGCATTATTGGTAATAAGAATAAGATTAAAATGGTTTGTTCACTGAATATTAATACCACGTATTAATATTCAGTGAACAAACCAAGCCGCAAACGATTTTTAGTTTTATTACCAATAATACCTTATTATGGCGGCGCGGTCATTGACTGCGGTCGCCTTGTGTCGCCGTGAGGTGGGGCGAGGGGAGGGGGAAGGCCCGATGCCCCCGGGGCATCGAAGAGGTCACCAAGTTATGGCTGGCTTAAATGACTAATTTTGCTAGTAAGGAATTTTAAATCATCTGCAAAAAAAGAATTATTAGAGGTTGCAGTTCAATGGCCTTCTTCAGTATGGTGCACTAGTTTGACTAACACCCTATATAATACCGCAGTACAGCAATTGAATTGGCTCGCAAGCTGATAATGCAATTCTTTGTTGATGATAGGCTCTGTCATTTATTTATACCTACATCAAGTGAATATACCACCTTAAATAAGATTTGATGATCGGAGTGGAGTTTTTTGGAACAGGAATTGCTCGTGTTACCGGCATGTCTTTTTGAAATAGCTTTGTACGAAATCGTCAATAATTCCACTGAGATTGTGCATTTTTGCAACCAAATGTAACCATTTTTTTTTCGATTTTATATATATTTGAATCCACGAAGCACTTGTTAGATTGAAATTGAGATAGAGACTTTGTATTCGTTTCTCTTAGGAAATTAAATAAAATTTACCGACAAGATATTACCGATGCACGTTATTTAGAAATAATATTTGTTATTTAAATGTAAATAATAAGAACTACATGGCGTTGACATCCGTATTAATTATGAATTTACGTTATTCTAATAAAAAACAATGATTTTTAAGTGTTTATTTTATTTTCATCATTTAGGAACTCTTACAGCTAAGTTTCTACCTAATTCATAATAGTTGGTAGCTTTCCACAATGTCAGTTTACGTTTTACACTAGTTAATCTTATAATACGCAGTTTTAGGAGAAATTGCTTTTAGGATATGTTCAACGTTGCACGGTGATTCTGAAACAATAATTTAAGGTACTCTTACAGAAAAATTCAACTTTTCAAATGAGCAACAAATCTACCTTTACAAACAGCGTTTTCATAAAATACATTAATAGATAATAAAAAATAGTAAGTATCTAAAATCACACTAATATTATAAATGCGAAACTTTGTGAAATCTGAATTTTTGTTAAGTACCTAAGATCTCCAAAACTTCTTAAAAGGTCATGATGAAATTTGGCCTAGGTACATATTTAAAGAACATAGCTTAAGTTAGATAATAGGCTACTTATTATACCGAAAATATGCGTGGAAGCCGGGCAGTAGCTAGATATTACCCATGTTTACCCATAAGTAACACTTTGGGTGCCCAGGACGCACATGCCGCAATACATCTCCAGGTAGCTGCAGCGTGTACCTTCTGCCTACTAAACAGATGAGACTGAAATTTATAGTGCATTTTACACCAAGGCGAGAAAGTGATCAATTCCTACCGAGTGTGTCGTTTTGCCTTAAAACACACGAGGTAGGAATCACACTTTCTGCCGAGTGATAAATAGTGCTTTATACTACACCTTCGAGGAAAATAAAAAGCAAATTAATTATTAATTGAAATTTATATTAAAATTATCACAGTTATTGAAACTCAAAGAAGAATTTACCGCGCCCAATGATGTCGGTAAAACCTCATTGACCGCGCCAGCCTTTGGGTTCCTTTTTCAAAATATTGTTCGGAAATCGGAGGAGGCCTAATGGACTTGGAGTAAAAACTTTTTGTCGTTTGACCGAACGAAAATAACCATAGCTACCGGCCGATCTTCGAAATAAAAAAAAAAATAACACGTTAGAAATAGATTTCCATACACTTTTTCCTCCCGCTAAAACACGTGAGAAATGAAATTCCATAGAGTTTTTTCTCCCGGTTTCCTATAGGCCTGCAAAGACATACTTTCTATTCTGTAAATGAAAAAGGAATAGGCAACTTTCCGAGCAGGTGTAGTACAAAAAATATTTCGCACTCGTTGTTTCTGTGGAAACGTTTTCTATCCCATGGGAACTGATTTATGGGATAAAAAGTCGAAATCATGGGAAAAGAGCCTATGTTTGATTCCAGGATTATAATTACCTATACGCAAAATTTCCGATCAGTAGTGTTGGCATGAAGAGGTAACAAACATCCATCCATCCATTCAAATTTTCGCATTCATAATATTAGTGTGATTTCATGTCTTCGCTTTAGGGACACCGTGGGCTAATAAAAAGTTTAAGGCGTTGATCGTAAGTATTAACTTACCAAGATGAAGCCATTCCATATCATTATATCCGAACTCCTTCCTAGCTTCTAGAACAGCGTCGTGGAGCGCGAATGTCACCACAACCGCTAACGTAATCGCTGGCTCGCCTGTCGCTGTAAAAAAAGTAGGTCAATAAAATAAATAGATAACTAATACCTAGCTAATAACTAATAGCTAGCTAGTCCAAAAGTACCTACCTAAGAATCACCATCGCCCCTAATGAGCGCATAGCGCGCTATCTTCAGCTTACCGCAGCGAGCATCTGCGTGCAGTCTTACGCAGATCGTCAATCCATCTGGCCGGAGGGCGTCCTACACTACGTTTGCCGAGTCGTGGTCTCCACTCAAGAACACGTTTACTCCAGCTGTTGTCGGATCTTCGCGAGATATGGCCGGCCCACTGCTAATTCAGCTTGCTAATTCATTGAGCTATGTCGATAACTTTGGTTCTCTGAGTGGGACGTAAGAGTGGGAACCAGAAATTAAGTTTGAAGTGTATAGGAGACTATACAGGGTGCCACGGAAAGGGTGTACTAAGCTGAAAGGGGGTGATTTTAGACATCAAGGAGAACGACGTCTGTTCTACGACCTTTTGAATTTCGTTGATTTTTTTGATAAAATTTAGAGATGTTTTTTCTTTATACCTACCTACCTATTTGTGTTTTTTGTGTGTATACTTTTTACATTATTATTTAGCGAACCTAGTGATTTAATACATCCTGTATTGTAAACCTGTAGCTACTTACCTATAGCATACATTGACATTCTAACAAAACCTTGCCATTTAATTCAAAAGAATTCTACAGAAATATCTACCTTTTGACCTCAAAACCCCAGCAGGATTAGGCGAGTTTCGCCTGAAGCTGACTCTGAAGTCAGCCGGTATATCCTTAGCGCCCGGCGGTTTGTACGTCCAAGTCCTGTCCGTTAGCAGCTTTCCTTCCTCGTTGTAGATCAGGTGCTCTGAAGTCCATAGACCGAGGCCCATGACGAACGCTCCTTCTATCTGGAACGATAAAATACCTACTTGGTGACTTGAATGCAACGACAGTGGTTAAAATGTCTTTGCTTGAATGTTTTGTTCCGAAATTAATTTGAATGCAGACAGGAAATAGCGAAAACGGACTTTTTATGTCTTTTGTATTGATAAGTCCTAATAATACTTATTATAGAGCCAATAGTTTGTGAAATCTGAATTTTTGTTACCTATGATCTTCAAAACTACTGAACAGATCAAGATGAAATTTGGCTTACGTGTAGAGCAAAGCCCAACCTAGATAATAGGCTACTTATTATTTCGAAACTACGCGTGCGAAGCCGCGGGCAGAAGCTAGCATAATATAAAATATATAAATCGACTATGAGGTTCCCTAATAGAAATGAAACACCGAAAACAGCGCATAGGTATACTTACATAACTATATCAGTAGTCGAGTCACTGTAGCCTCCCTGACCCTACATAAATATAATATACTTAACACTATTAGATAACAATTAGTTATGATTAGTAATTTAAGTTAAGCCTCAACGCCCGGAGTTATTTACCTAAGTACTTAAACTTAGTTTTAGCACACAGTTACCGTTTAAATTTATCTCATTTTAAGTGAACTGTAATGTTTTTATGAGAAAAAAAAAATTGGTTGTCTGTAAAGTCGGTTTACTGACGATAGTTGAACGTGACAACGCAGACGCATCGCTCACTCAAGTAGGAGAGAGACGGATGTTGAGCGCTCTCGCTTGCACTTCAAGCCTTACATGGAACGCCTCAGAGCGAGGTAACGCCTCAGAGCGAGGTAACGCCTCAGAGCGAGGTAACGCCTCAGAGCGAGGTAACGCCGAATTAGTCATGTTTTTTCGTGCGTGCAGCCGGCTCTATCGAATTATAAGACGTTGTCACGTCAATAAAGTTCTTTAAACCTAAGTCTGCGGCAGCGGTAAAGGACCGTACGCAGAACGCAGCGTACTGCGTAGTTATTAAGAGACCAGGCTTTACACGGCGACCGTTTGTGCAGTCAGTAGGTACGGGGAAAGAAGACGTGCGCAACGAGCAACAAGACAGATTTCAGCACACGGCGTAACAAATCATGCTCGCTGCGGTACCTAAGTACACCACGCCCCGTAACACGTCAGTACCCGACTTTAGAAAGTGGGAGACCAAATCCCATTCAACAAACTCACTTGCCCCACATCAATATGTGGACTGATGCTGACTCGTGTACCTACCGATAATGCACCCTATGTATTAACAAGAACGGATCCAAATCCCATCACTAACTCGCCCCACGTCGATATCTGGACTGATGCTGACTCCAGTGTCCTCCAGCAAGTCAACCCTCCTCATCCTCCTCCTGGCCTGTCAACACATCTAACTCGACCTCCGCCCCGCGCACTACATATACCGTGTAGCTTCGCAGGTTGTCTGACGGGGTGGTCATGTAGGACACCCAAAGTGAAAAAATGCTTTTGCCGTCTACCGATAATGCACCCTATGTATTAACAAGAACGGATCCAAATCCCATCACTTACTTGACCCACATCGATATCTGGACTGATGCTGACTCCAGTGTCCTCCAGCAAGTCAACCCTCCTCATCCTCCTCCTGGCCTGTCAACACATCTAACTCGACCTCCGCGGCGCACACTCCATACACCGAGTAGCTTCGCAGGTTGTCTGACGGGGTAGCCATGTATGCAAGACGTCCCAAGTGAAAAAATGCTTTTGCCGTCTACCGATAATGCACCCTATGTATTAACAAGAACGGATCCAAATCCCATCACTTACTTGCCCCACATCGATATCTGGACTGATGCTGACTCCAGTGTCCTCCAGCAAGTCAACCCTCCTCAGCTGGTGGTTGCCTGTCAACACGTCTAACTCGACCTCCGCGGCGCACACTCCATACACCGAGTAGCTTCGCAGGTTGTCTGACGGGGTAGCCATGTATGCAAGACGTCCCAAGTGAAAAAATGCTTTTGCCGTCTACCGATAATGCACCCTATGTATTAGCAAGAACGGGTCCAAATCCCATCACTAACTTGCCCCACATCGATATCTGGACTGATGCTGACTCCAGTGTCCTCCAGCAAGTCAACCCTCCTCAGCTGGTGGTTGCCTGTCAACACATCTAACTCGACCTCCGCGGCGCACACTCCATACACCGTGTAGTTTTGCAGGTTGTCTGACGGGATAGCCATGTATGCAAGACACCCCAAGTGAAAAAATGCTTTTCCCGTCTACCGGTAATGCACCTTATGTATTAACAAGAACGGATCCAAATCCCATCACTTACTTGCCCCACATCGATATCTGGACTGATGCTGACTCCAGTGTCCTCCAGCAAGTCAACCCTCCGCAGCTGGTGGTTGCCTGTCAACACATCTAACTCGACCTCCGCGGCGCACACTCCATACACCGTGTAGTTTTGCAGGTTGTCTGACGGGATAGCCATGTATGCAAGACACCCCAAGTGAAAAAATGCTATTCCCGTCTACCGGTAATGCACCTTATGTATTAACAAGAACGGATCCAAATCCCATCACTTACTTGCCCCACATCGATATCTGGACTGATGCTGACTCCAGTGTCCTCCAGCAAGTCAACCCTCCGCAGCTGGTGGTTGCCTGTCAACACGTCTAACTCGACCTCCGCGGCGCACACTCCATACACCGTGTAGTTTTGCAGGTTGTCGGATGGAGAGGCCATGTAGGACGCTTGGAGATCGATTCCTGGGGAAATATTGTGCTGTTAGCAATGTTACCAACAACCTGATTCTCTTTAATGAATTCGCTGCCCAGCCTCGGCGGTGCGACCCGCAGGAGCGCACTGGCTTTACGCGGGGCTGGAAGTGGGCCAGTGCGTCTTGGGCAATGGAAGTGTTAGTGCTAGACAGATTAAGTGTCTACCTTCATGATACTTCGTAAACCACATAATCTACGTGATTATGTGGTATCGTAATAATATCGATTATATCCGAAATGTCATCTCTCAAAAATCAATGTAGGCTCCTACACTATAATCTGAGTTATAAAGAATATTGAGAAAGACGATTGAGTTTGTCTCATGCTGTTTTGCTCAGTTCGAATCCGATTTGAGTGGGTCAGCATAAGATAACATCATTCTCAATTTTATTCTTTAAGACCACAGGTTATACGACTGCTGGGCATTAAAATAAAATAAAAATATTTTATTTCGAATAGCAATTGATCCATATTTTGTTAGTAACACGATTATAGAAAAAACTTAAAATTATGGTTAGTAACAAATAATCACACACACTAATTGAATTAGGTACAATATAATATAATATAATAATATAGGGTAATAGGTGAAATATGATATTATCATATTTCACCTATTACCCTACGCACAAAACATATCCATATAGGAGAGGGGAACTTATCGGCAATAGTTCTCAGGATGCTATTTGTGCTGTCCCGGATTCTGCGCATCAGGGAAGCGGTCTTTTTGCGGAGAACAGCTGTAAATCCATCTACTTGGTACTCCGCAAACATCCCTGACGCACTGCAGTAGCAGCATTGCCCTGTATTTCTATAATTCTGACTTGAAACACTCGACTCTATATTTGTGTTGTTCTACAGACCTCTTCGTTGTTCTACCTACAATAATTTTCTAATAGCAGGAGCTTTTTTAAAGGTCTATGCCAACTCCACCAAGGAATTATCTGGTCTGTGTAGTACACACAGTACCTAGGTACAGTTCGTAATAATCAACTCTAAATCAATCAAGATAAAGCTCACCTTTATTATACGCTGCTTTCACCACATCCAACCACGTAGGATTCTCCATCTTCAAGCCTTGCTTGACCGCTTCCAACCTCCGTAACAACTCCTCGCAAGCCTTCACAGTGGCGAAGGCAACGCAATCACTCGTGATGCTGCCGTTGCTTGCCATGGAATTGGGTGAGGTGTAGCTGTCTGATGGTCTGACTATTATCTGCGAACACACAGACTTTCTGGTCTTATCTATGTTATCATCAGCTAGATCCTAAGCCTGCTTCTTCTATTCATTCTTGTTGCGTTGACGACCTCAATGGCGCAGCGGGCGAACGTCCGCCTGCGACGCAGGAGGTTGCGGGTTCGATTCCCGCCTCGGGACAAATGTTTGTACGATCTGCAGATATATGTTCAGGGTGTTCTGGGTGTTTTCTATGTACTTACTTATAAAAAAAATCTATGTATGTAGTGAATTGTATTAAGGCGGTACCCTACCTCGTTATTGTGTGAAGAGGATAGGCATAGGATTTCGCGTTCACAGGAGCGGGACAGAGCAAAGCGGCGTAAGCCCAAAAATCAAGTTTTTAGTAGTTATTTGCTCCCCACAAACATTAGAATAGTTAATTGAAAAAAAGGCAACATATAAAATGTTCTTTATACTTAGCTCAATTACTATGCTTAATCTCAAGATTGTATCATCTGTATTTATCACAGAAATCTGAATAACAGTGCCTTGTTATTAAGATTTCTGTGGTATTTATTGAGAAATTAGGGCTTTAGTAAAAAATTAGAGGTAACTTTGCGATTTTTTTCTATCGAGAAAATTTTATGGAATCGTGTTTTCGAAACAAATGATCGATAGAATAAGTCCTGAACTTTACCATATATAAATTTCAAAGTTAAATATTCAGTAGTTTGGAAGATATGGTGGTCTGACGGAGTTGAAAATAAGTAATTTGAGGGTAGGTACCCCCTTAAGTATATCAGTTGTCTGGTACCCATAACACAAGATCTGCTTAGCTTGGGGCTAGATAATGCTGTGTGAATTGTCCAGCATTATTTATTTATTATTCTGGTCTACGGTTTTAGGCCGGTCTGGTCAATAAGCTTCTAATTCACTCCCCTGAAAGTTTTATAGCCAGTCCCTACCGTGCAAATCATTTGCAAGAAAAATTCCAACCGCGACCTCTTTGGTTTTTGTAGGGGAACTACGCACCTGATGTTGAGGTTAAGGTGTAGTTAGAAAGGGGTTGAAATGACACAGTAATGGAGCTACTAGCTACTATGTTATAATATTTGCTTGTGACTTTTATTCGTAAAGTCGTACCACACACATTAGATTATATGACATACTCGTAGGTAGCAAATGTCCTCGATGTTACTGGCGTCGATAGGTAAATTTTCATTCTTAGTTTTCTGCTGACCAATGTGGAGCCCGTCTTGTATTTTGGCTTCCGACAAGAGCGATCCCATGATCAAATGGTCCATGAGTACGCAGTGAATTCTGTAAGTTTCTTTATCTTTACCTTTTCCAACGGTATCTTGAGCTTGTAAGCGCAGACCTGAGCGACCTTAGTGTTGATGCCCTGGCCCATCTCGATGCCTCCGTGGGCCATGCTGACAGTTCCATCCGAGTGGTGGATGGAAACTGTCACGGGGAAGTTCCAGGAGTAAACTGTGGGAAGACATTCGGAGAGTTTAATCTTTGAAGATCAGCATCTTTCGTCGGACTTCCTACTGATAATAAAAAGGTAAATGTTTGTGATGCTTGCTGCCAAAGATCTCCAAAACTACAGCTAAGTTCGGTTTGACGATAATATGGAGAAGTCATAGTCGCGTTTGAATTTTCTACGGGATTTGGTACAGCGCATATTAGCTTCACCTCAACAGCCTGTATTGGTCCACTGCTGGACGCAGGCCTCCCCCTGATAAACGCCTTGTTGGCTTTTATCTCATGGGGGTAGTGCCCATAATCCCCACGCTGGGCATGCGGGTTGGGGATCGCAGTTCGGTGGTAGAATTTTTCTGCGGGGCCGCTGCCGCCCCCGGTGGATATCCCTTAGTCGCCTCTTACGACACCCACGGGAAGAGTTGGGGTGGTGCAAATTCTAAGCCGGCACCACACAGCTATTAGCGCATATTAGCTTGCGGAAATGGAACTACGCAAATCCCATTCAAAAATGAGACGACAGGATAGATAACTTCTCGAGTCTCATACTATCGTCAAACCGAATTTTGGGCTTAAGAAGGAACTTTGCATACATTTAGAACATACTCTAAGTAGTTTTTACCTACGCGGAAAAGGCGCGTGCGAAGCCGAGGGCAAAATCATGCCAATGACATTTAAAACTGGTGTGTAATTTTTTTTTTAAAGTAAGTATCAAGTTTGCTCTATTTAGTGATATTTCTACAATCGAACTCACGGATAGGATACGCCATTATTGTCAATTTCAAAGTTTTCTTTTTCCAAGCATTTTCTTCATTGAACTTCTTCAATTCCTCTTGTCTCGCGTCGAATTCACAGTCCCTCTTGAAAGTGGCTACTAAATCCTTCATGGCGTTGTTTTCTGCCTTGATATGCATAAGTCTTATATCTACGGGGTCCTTCTTGGTCTCGAATGCTATTCTTTCCATGATGTGCTCTGTTACTGCGATCGCTTCTGTTGTGCCTGCAATGAAATATGGAGTAAATAGTAAAAGTTTTGTTTCGTGTTTTGCGTACCTAATTAGAATTTTTATTACTACTACCTACATCTTTCCGCAAATACGATGCGTCGCTGTTCGTCTGCAAACTTCTACCTGAAGAAAACAGTGTTTTTATGTATGTCCCAGTAAATTCAAAATACTGACCAGGAGCTCGACACCATGTCATGCTAACTTTATCTGTGAGCACGCTGTATCCCTCGATCTTCCACCGGGATGTATCGTACAAACTTCCAAAGACCCAGCTGATGTCGCCGCATCCGTCATTGAAGGAGCAGCCGCAGTCACTGTAGTAGGTTAAGTTGAGGAACTGGATCAACCCGGCATCGTTTATTCCAATCTGAAAAATATTCAGTCTTAGAAATCAGTAGGTACCTTCCTACCCACGCGTAATCAATAAGTATCTAACGTTTATTTCTCTAGGCTTACAAAATAACCTCAAGGTACAAGTCAAATTGAAAAAAAAAAATCAAAATAAACAATAACAATTTATACAACATTATTTAGTATTAAATTCTATCCTACTTCCTGCTAATATTATAAAGCCGAAAGTTTGTGAAATCTGAATTTTGTTACCTAGGATCTCCAAAACTACTGAACAGATCAAGATGAAATTTGGCGTACCTTTAGAGCTAAGCCTCACTTAGATAATAGGCTACGAATTGTACCGTGAATGAAGTGTTAATTTATTCATTTATATTATTTCATTTCATTTAGGTAGTAGTGGAGTGATTCACGAAACAAAAAGCGGATCATTCATTATTTAAAGTAGAAGAATGGTCCCTTAGTCGGCTTTTACGGCATTCACCCGCTGAGTTGGAGGGTTGATTCTTACACACGGGTATTTTAATGTTGATTTGTTTTGTTCAACAATTACCTCGTAGTCCATCTCGCATTCCTGTCTCTTGCCAACAGCTGCCATGTTATCTTTAATCGGCAACACCAATGTGGCTGTTCTGTTTAGTTTATAAGCCACCACTGCGCAGGCACACGCGATATGTGACGATCTTGCTCCTTTCCCTCCGTACCCGCCTCCTATCCTTGGAACTACTACTTCTACCCTGCAAATGTTAGGAAATTAGTTGTGTGAATTTGATGAGCCTTTCGACACTGTTGATGGCTGGATTTCATTATCATCATCAGCCTATATTAGTCCACAGCTGGACATAAGCCTCACCTATTGAGCGCCTTAGCGCCCTGTCTCGCATCCAGCATCTGCCAGCAGTCTTTTGCAGATTGTCAGCCCACCTGGCCGGAGGGCGTCCATACTAAGTTTGCCGCGTCGCGGTCTCCACTCAAGAACACGTTTACCCCAGCGGTTGTCGGTTCTTCCCGAGATATGGCCGGCCCACTGCCGCTTCAGCTTTGCTAATTCTTTGAGCTATGTCGATAATTTTGGTTAGCTGTCGGATGTATTCTTTACGAATCCTATCCTTCAGAGAAACTTCGAGCATAGCTTGATTTACTTACGTTAAAATAATAAAAGAAACCTGGGAAAAATATTCTATTTATTGCCTTGGAGAACTCTCTCTCTCTCTCTCTCTCTCTCTCCAAGGCTCTCAACTGAATAACAAGTATACTTCTGTAGGTATTTTGCTGAGAAATTTCGACTGGAGTTCCTCAGGGTTGCACATTAGTTCTATGTTTCTCCTTTACATGGATTTCATGTATTAGTCTAGAAAGGTAAGGCACTTACCGATTATGATCAATGCCCAACGCATCACCCACAGCCGCGTTAACGAGGTCCATCCACTGTGTTGCGGATCTAACAACAATGCCTCTGGAGTTGTTGATGACTGTACAACTCTGTGGCTCCATGGTGTAGTGGTATTGCGATGGCATGTGGTACCGGCCTTGGATTGTTTTTGTTACGTCTTCGCCACGCTTTTTTGGTGTAGTTTTGCATTCTTGTCGTACCTGTTAACGTACGATACGAGTAGATAATAATTATGGTACTTCAGAAATAAACACGTTATCAAAATCCTAAGCTCTTTAAACTTGGTAGATTTTTTGCTATCTGTTTATTTTTTATTTTTTGTTTTAGTAGTTCGTAGTATTGTTTTAGCGTAGATTTATATTAAACTGAATGAAAGTGGAGTCGAGACCCTAGGTCCGTGGGGTACCGAGGCTCTTCGGGTTTTCAAACACTATCTGAGCGTCTGGTCGAAGCGACGCGTGACCTGGTGCTATCTGGTGAATATCTGGCACAGCGTATCAGCATTGCCATACAGCGTGGCAATGCAGCGTCTTGGGGACGCTTCCGACTGGTGTTGATATGGATCAGTTGAGCTATCTGTAGACTGTTTGCAACAGTCAGCAGTTAGCTCAATTGTTTCAATTGTAAATACTTGTATAATTTTCTTTGTGAATAAAGTTATTTTAACTGAATGAAATCAACTTTTTGTTCTTTATGGACTTCAAATTTGGGGCCACCGAAACCTCTGACCGAAACCTTTGAGCATTTGACATTTGCATTACTTTTTTCTGATAATATTTTTTTGTGTAAAACTATGTGAAAACTCACCTGAAGACTCCATTGTATTGCGCCGCGCACTAAGTTTTAGTAAGGACAATTTTGCTGTAACTCCTTATATTGGACAATTAATTTAATTCTATTCTTTTCTTAGTGGGATTGCAATTGGGATCGAGATTGAGTCATTCTCGCCAAAATTGCCTACACCAATTTAAGGCGAAATAAAGTAAATCACAGATTCGCTGTCTCTTACCCGTCTTTCCTTGTCAGGAGCATCCAAAGCATCCCTCACTTGCAATATCAGTTTATCACCACTTTTCTTGTACTTGACTTTCACGAGTTCTACAGCAGACAAAGCTAGTTTTCTCGTAACTGCCGCTATCACTCCTATAGGCTGTCCATAATAAACAACAGCTGTAGCCAAGATCTCTTCATTTTCCCCAACCCAGGGTACGTCTTTCGAAGTGAAAGAGTTCTTTCCTGGGATGTCTTTTGCGGAGTAGAAAGCGATAACTCCTGGTATTTTCTGAAATATTTCAACCAAATTTTATAAATCAAGTGATACTATTGGTATGACATCCTCGGCTAGGTCCACGTCCACCGATATTTCCGACGAGGTATTACTTGGAACAAAATCAGTAGGTATGCTGATTGTGGTGGTTACTCACAAGTGCGTCACTTGCATCGATGTCCTCTATCTCCCCTTTACAAATTGTCGACAAGACGAATGCCACTTGAACTGCACTGGGCTCCAATGTGACATCGCAGGCGTAGTCTGCTTCTCCAGAACACTGCAATGATGGCGAAGTTTTATTGAAAGATAATACTTTTTATTAAAATAAAATGAAACAGTGAAATTTCAAAATAGAGCTTCCAAGAAGATCACGGTTGATTAAAGCAAATGTTTGTACATTCCAAGGCAGTTTTTTTTCTGGTTGGTTGACGTGCAGGAAATTTGAAATATTCGACGCGCGAGTTCCTCTCTTACGGTCGATAGGTACTCGCGCGTCGAATCATCATTACCTATCATCGGTAGGGTAAATAAGCCATCATTTCACCAACTATGCTATGTTTTACCAACGAGGCACACAAACCTGCGTCAATGCCTCGAGTTTCTTCACCGGCTTGTTCAAAGGCCATAGCGACTTGTCTGTGTCGAAAGTCTGAGTGCCCTTGGACAGTTCTCGCTGCAGGATGTACCCGCCAGACTTGTAGCGGGGGTTCACCGTCGGGGATAGTGATAGAATAGCCTAGAAGAAGAAATAATGGTACTTAAGGATATTTTCATTCAACTAGCCACAAAGAGCAAAGTTTGTGTTATGTTATGTACACACAACAAACAAACAAACTTTGCTCTTTGTGGCCAGTTAACTGATCACGATCAGGTGATCAGTGATCACAATAAATATTTATCCGGAATGCGGAATCTAAACCCACAATCTTTTGCGACTAGATGTTGGACCTTGTTTATATGAAAGTATCTACTTTAGTATTAATTTTATTGTGTTCAATCAGTTTGTTGAGATCAAAGAGCTCTTGTCTGCGCTGGCTCACACAAGTCAAGGGAGTGACCGAGGATCGAGCTATCAAAAATGGGTTGGATTGGAGGAACCATATCGGCGCACAGACCAGTCGGCTGCTGAAATGCTGGATTGATGCAGTGGGAGCCAATCTCCACATCGACGCTACTGGCTAGAGACTGCTCAGAACCGAAATGCGTCTTGTGTTGAAGACCAAAATCCACTTTACACACACACCCAAGCCACAGGAGTTAGGTACTGCATGACCTTTTTTCGCTCTGTGTTTTTAAGGGACTATACAATACTATACAAATATTCTTTATTGCACACCAAGAAATCAAAAATAACAGAAAACAAAAAACAAATACAGATAATGTACAATGGACAGCCTTATCGCTGAGAGCGATCTCTTCCAGGCAACCTTAGGATGGACACGAAGTGCTAGAAAAAGTATATACGGCGGCGTGAAATCAGAAATCAATAAGAATAAGAAAGAAGAAAGAAATAGACTAAGCTATATTTGTAGATTATTAGCATTTGTAGATGAGAAAATTCAAAATTTCCACAAAAATTCGGACAGACTGCTCAAAATTAATAGTCATATGGCTTTTACAATTATTCGGTTCTGTCTATTTGTACCTAAATTTACGTATTCTTTGAGATGTAGTCAACTGTGGAAACACAGCGAGCTCTTGGAAGGCTTAGACAACATAATAAAGAATACTTTATCATCGGTTTTGAATATCGATTTAGATGACAAGGCATGGTCGCAGGCCTCCCTGCCTGTCAAATTGGGAGGCTTAGGTATACACAAAATTTCAAGTGTAGCCCTACCAGCGTTCTTGTCTTCTGTCTACAGCACTAGTTCTTTAGTTGAAAAAATTTTAAATCCTTCTCTTTTGGTCCCACCTGGAATGTCATTGAAAATTTCATTTTTAGACGAAGCTCGAACGGCTTGGCATAGTGCTTGCCCCGATGCTGCTCCCCCAAAATCACTTTTGTCCCAACGGCAATGGGACGGGCCTCTGTGTGAGTTGACACGGAACTGTTTGTTACAAACGTGCTCCAGCTCTGCAGATCGTGCCCGCCTCCTGGCCGTTTCTAAATGGGAGTCAGGACATTGGTTGCAAGCATTTCCTTCATATAACACTGGTACTTTATTGGATCCCGTAACTTTCCGTATCGCAACATGTCTCCGGTTGGGTGCAAGGTGTTGCGCGCCTCATCAATGCCAGTGCGGTACTGCTGTCGAAAAACTTGGTCATCACGGATTATCGTGCACTAGGGCCGCCGGTCGGATATCTCGCCACGCTAGCCTTAACGACATCATCCGGCGGGCCTTTGTCACCGCTAACGTACCAGCTATTCTCGAACCGAATGGTCTATTGCGTGACGATGGTAAGAGGCCCAACGGTATGACACTAGTCCCATGGGAGTTGGGGAGGCCCATTGTGTGGGACGCTACATGCGTCGACACACTTGCGCCTTCCCATCTTCCGAGGACATCCGTGAGGGCGGGTGCGGCGGCAGATTTGGCCGAAGATCTCAAGAGGCGCAAATATGCAGGTCTCGACAGAGCCTACACATTTGCTCCCCTTGGAGTCGAGACCCTAGGGTCCCGTGGGGTACCGAGGCTCTTCGGGTTTTCAAAAAACTATCTGAGCGTCTGGTCGAAGCGACGCGTGACCCGAGAGCTGGTGAATATCTGGCACAGCGTATCAGCATTGCCATACAGCGTGGCAATGCAGCCAGCGTCTTGGGGACGCTTCCGACTGGTGTTGATATGGATCAGTTGAGCTATCTGTAGACTGTTTGCAACAGTCGGCAGTTAGCTCAATTGTTTCAATTGTAAATACTAGTATAATTTTCTTTGTGAATAAATGTCTTTTTCTAAGCTATATAAATATCTAAATATAATAATACTGTAATTATTTTCTATAATCAACTACCTTATAAAACAGTCCCAAAGCCAACATCTTCCTACAATCTGCTGAGGGTTCCGGCGGTGCTTCTACAGGTACTACTTCTATCTTCAAGCTGTCCAGAGCTTTCTGGAGAGTTCCATCACAGAACAGCTCCTCGCCTACTAATGCCTTCTCTGTTTCCGTGGCAGCTACAAATGCTGGGCTTATGTTTCCGAAGATGATGTTTGCTGATGTGACTCTTTTGCCGTCTAGTTTGAAGAGGAAACCAGCGTTTACTATGGCATGTGCGTTTTGTGCTCGGGGCATGATCTGAAAGAGGTGTTTTAAATTTCAGGTAGGTAGGTTATTTCTAGGTTCCTAGAACACAAGGGTTCAGGTTTTCTTCTCTGGGGCGGTAAAATAAAAAAAATGGGGCGAATTCTGAACTTTTTTAAATATATTTTTCTGTTTCCCTCTTGAAGTAATTTTCACAGGGGAAAAGTGGAATAGGGAAACATTTTCAGGGGGACGTCTGGACTTTTTTAAATTTCGTTTCCAGTTTCCCCATAAGGTCCCCATTGTCAAGGGGGAAAAGTGGAATAAGCCAAAAATCGTTGATTAAAAGTTAACCTCGTATCTTCAACATTCTACTTTGTTCGCATGCGATGAGTTTATATTCGTTATTTATTTTGTCGAGAAAATTAACGGCTCTTAATTTCAAAGACGGACCATTAGGCTTTACCAACTTAATCTTGTATTGTAGTTGCAGAAAGCTAACAGGTAAATAATTCACAAAAGATAAGGCGATGCTTTTTAACTATGCTTTTTAGCGATGCTTTTTAACTTTCAAAAAAAGGTGAACGTTCTATGTTCGGCTGTAGGTATTATGTATGTTTATTATGTACCTACCTATGTAAGTCAATTTGTCCGTGAATTATGGACCAATCTTGAAAATTCTTCCGCTGTTGTATAAAGAATGGTCCCGGGGTGGCCCCATAAAAAGTTTATTTCCTTAGTTTCTAACCCGCAAAACTTTACTTGAAGCCTCCACCTCACAGCCGCGATTTCGAAGCGCGTCTTGTGTCGCGCGATTTGTTGCGATTTTATAGCGCGATTCCGTTGCGTTTTTGCAAGCGCGATTTCTAGATGCCGCGCGCCAAATGCGTGTGCTAAAGTGTGTAAGATCGTATGCGCCTTAGTACAAAATGTACTGCTAACGAACATCGCAACAAATCAACAAGACGCGCTTAAAAATCGCGGCTGTGGGGTGGAGTCTTAAAACAGTGTATCTAAAATTATAGGATTTAAAGGCGGTTTTTAGTTTTTTCATCAAATTATAAAATCTGAGGTCTAACTCACCTTGTAAGTTTTCAGTAAGTTTGTCTCTGACATAGGAGGCAGTCTCACGTCGAGAATCAGTGTGTTCTTGAGATCAGTTTTCACGAAATCTTGCATTTTCACTGCTGATTTTACTTGTTTTCCGTTCACTGCAAGGGACGTCACAATAATTGCATTACAAATCTAACGGCTGTCTAACAAGGCTTAGATACCAGAACTTACGGGATCCCCGCGGTAAAAAACTCGAATTACATAAAATTCTAAATTTTTTCTTTGGTTCCAACATTATTACAATTGCTTTACTATTACCTACCAACTTAGGTATGCCACCTGTAGGATAGATTTTATGCTAAGATCATCGACATACAGAGAGGTTTCAACTTGTTTTTATAATCGAGACGCACAATACAGCGTCAGTCAAGTTCGAATTTTCCATTCTTGAAGCAACATCTTTGTATTGTCATCATAATAAAAATAACTAGTAAAAATGCGTTAATTTTGTAACCAATACATACATAGCACATACAAAGAGTTATTATAAAAGTAACAAGACATGGGTCATAAAAATGGCCAACACTCAGCAGATGCGATGGCAGGATGTATCCTGCTATAGCATCCTGCTATAGCGCTGGTCTTCCGTGGACATGTATTCGACTTTGATGAAAGAGAGGAGGTAACAATATTTTATAGTAGGAGAATCTATTGTTAAACTTACCCAAAGTCACATAAGCTCCAACAGTGGTCAAAAGTAGAAAAACGTCGGATGGGAAATCATTGTGCATATTTTTCAGTGCCAAATTCCCAGCGATAGTCCCGACCTGAAATTATTTCGACTATTTAATAAGTTACCTACAAACTAAATATGAATCCTAGAAAAATTAAGTAAACGAGAAAATATTTTACAAATTCATCTTAAAGAAATAACTTAAAAGTAGATTACCTACCCAATAGCCAATTCTATGTCTAAATTGTAATTATACTATAGCAAAATGGTGTAATTTAGCATTAATTTGAAATGTGTATACTATATCAAAAAAACGACTCGGGAACGCTGTCAATGTTTTAAAAACTAACTCCAAAGGAAATCTTTTGGAAATTGACAATAAAAATCGCTTTTTCAAGAGCTTTTTAATATCTCAATACGAATGACAAAATATTACATACTTTAAATAAACCTAAGTATTATATCGACGCGTCTCAGACGCGCTAAGCATTCGTAGAGCCCATGCAATCGAGCAAGCTTGCACGTTAGGTATTCAATGTTATGATGTCTCTACTGGCTGGATGATACCTGGATGAGATTTCCGCAGGACTGTGTGGAGTTGCACACGAGTTTGGAGTCTATACCCAGCAGTGGGCGAAGTAGGGTTGTGGATGATGATGACGTACGACTACTGGATGCTGTGGATACTTAGGTGTTAATAACTTGCCGCGGATGTTTAAATGTTCCCGTGGTTCGGCGAAAATGGCGAGAGAGGGACACCGGAGAGGTTTACCGAGTCCCACATAATTCTGCCCCCCCCCCAAACCAGTTAATTCGTGAATGAATTTCCTCGATGAGACAAAAAAAAAGGTGTTAATAACTTACATTCCTAACAGGAATATGTGCTACCAAATCCAAATGCTTGTATAACTCGTCTAGATATTTAAATTCGCTCTTCTTGGACCATGCTTGAAACGTTGACATGAGCTCTGTGAGGCTCATGCCAGCTCCTATGATCAGGTTCTCGTCAGGAAGGCAGTTCTTCATGGATGCTATCGAAGATATGTCGATGAATACCTTTGGCTGGGTCTCTATTGGGTAGATACCTGGAAAAAACGATCTTCAGAGGGACAACAAAATATAAAGTTAAGAAACTCTTATTCTAATGGCTCTTATTGAAAGCTTCGTCTTTAAATAAGCTTGTACCTATGTAGAGATGGTAAAACGCCAACAAAAACGTTAAAAAAAATAGGTAGGTGTACCTAAAGTTAAGCTCTGCGCTCATTAAACCAATACCAGAGAACACAAAACGTGCATTCAAATAATGGTCTTCAACTTATCGTTAGATATTTAATTTCACAGTGACAAAATGGCTTCTCACAAGCTTCAAACGTGGTCCGTGGTTCAAATCAGTGGTCCACGAGCTGTCTGTTATCTGATGCCGCGATGCCGTCAACATAAAATTCATCTTAATTACGAGTCCATAGGTATTGAAATGCTTATTTTGCGCTGTGCTACGGCGGTGTTTTCAGATGGGCGAGAAGCTTTATCGTCATACAGTAACTTTTTTATTATTTATCTTATCTGGTACATGTACCTACGTGCTGAAATAATCATGAAATCGGAATATTACCTTGGCCAGTATTGCCAGCCACAAATCGATAGCTCTTTGTTCCGATGCGGGTAAAAATCTGAAAAATTGCCAGATTAGCCTTTTTCCTGTCATAAGGTCCTTTTCTCATTTACTTCCAGGGACCGTACAACCCCGAGTTTGGGTTAACCCCTTCGAATGGGTAACACTATCATCGTCTGCGCATTACGAATGGGTTACCCCTTATTCGGGTTACCCTGTACAAAACCCTAGTGAAAGGGTAACCCTTTCATTGGGTTTTAGCAACGATAGTTTTACCCTTTCGTGGCGCTATCCGATTGAAGGGGTTACCTCTTTTTATGGGTTTTTTGGTGTAACACTATGGTTTCCATTTCAATTGCACTTTTTGAAAATAAATACTAGATGTTGAACAATTAGTTTCGATCGCGCGATCACTCAGTCTGTATACAAGTGTTCTGGTTTTCAGTGTGAACAATCTATAGGCAGCTTAACTTATCCATCCTTATTGATTAGTTGAGCAAACAATCTAGAGGCAGCTCAACTAAACAATCTAGAGGCAGCTCAACTAATCCATTTATAGATAAGTTAAGCAAACAATCTAGAGGCAGCTCAACTAATCCATTTATAGATAAGTTGAGCAAACAATCTAGAAGCAGCTCAAATAAACAATCTAGAGGCAGCTCAACTAAACAATCTAGAGGCAGCTCAACTAATCCATTTATAGATAAGTTGAGCAAACAATCTAGAGGCAGCTCAACTAAACAATCTAGAGACAGCTCAACTAATCCATTTATAGATAAGTTGAGCAAACAATCTAGAGGCAGCTCAACTAAACAATCTAGAGGCAGCTCAACTAATCCATTTATAGATAAGTTG
Source organism: Eupithecia subfuscata (assembly GCA_963564075.1). Lineage (NCBI taxonomy): Eukaryota > Metazoa > Arthropoda > Insecta > Lepidoptera > Geometridae > Eupithecia > Eupithecia subfuscata. Next base: position 14,665,602 of record OY751106.1, read on the forward strand.
AGCAAACAATCTAAAGGCAGCTCAACTGAACAATCTAGAGGCAGCTCAACTAATCCATTTATAGATAAGTTGAGCAAACAATCTAGAGGCAGCTCAACTAATCCATTTATAGATAGGTTGAGCAAACAATCTAGAGGCAGCTCAACTAAACAATCTAGAGGCAGCTCAACTAATCCATTTATAGATAAGTTGAGCAAACAATCTAGAGGCAGCTCAACTAATCCATTTATAGATAGGTTGAGCAAACAATCTAGAGGCAGCTCAACTAATCCATTTATAGATATGTTGAGCAAACAATCTAGAGGCAGCTCAACTAAACAATCTAGAAGCAGCTCAACTAATCCATTTATAGATAAGTTGAGCAAACAATCTAGAGGCAGCTCAACTAAACAATCTAGAGGCAGCTCAACTAATCCATTTATAGATAAGTTGAGCAAACAATCTAGAGGCAGCTCAACTAAACAATCTAGAGGCAGCTCAACTAAACAATCTAGAGGCAGTTCAACTAATCCATTTATAGATAAGTTGAGCAAACAATCTAAAGGCAGCTCAACTGAACAATGTAGAGGCAGCTCAACTAATTCATTTATGGATAAGTTGAGCAAACAATCTAGAGGCAGCTCAAGTAATCCATTTATAGATAAGTTGAGCAAACAATCTAGAGGCAGCTCAAGTAATCCATTTATAGATAAGTTGAGCAAACAATCTAGAGGCAGCTCAAGTAATCCATTTATAGATAAGTTGAGCAAACAATCTAGAGGCAGCTCAACTTATACATCCTTTTGGATTAGTTGAGTTAAAAACCTTATTTTAAACCTTACGCAAATTAAATAGAGATTATAATTGCAATATTCTAAAATGCAAAGAGTTACCGTGTTACAGTGTTTGAAAAGGTAATCCCAAACGACCGGGTCATCAAAACTATCGAGTACTCGAAACCCTTTCAAAGGGAAACCCATTCGACTGGGTTTTGAAGGGGTTACCCCTAAGAGCGGGTTATTCATTAAAAGTGTAACCCCTAAGGATAGGGTTTTAAAACAACCTCTTCAAAAAACCTTATCGAAAACCCCTTCAACGGGTAACCAAATCAGTCCCTGTTTACTTCCCGTATAAAATATGTACCTACCCAATTTGAATTCTATTCATATTATTTATTGGTTGAACAATATCCACAGCTCTAACTAATAATTGTTAAATACCTATCAAGACTTACAGCCAACAACGGATGTACTTTTTATACAATAAGTTCTGCTTTTTCCTACCTTGAAAACATCACCCACGGCGTAAGCCTTGTACCAGCTCCCTGATGGCAGAGATACCTCTCGTAGAACCTCTTCATCATTCTCAATGATGCACCAGTCGTCTTCTTTGCAGTCTTGTTTACCTCCGCACACTTTGCGACATTTTAACTGGTGAAGGTCTTCTACATCCTGATAAAAATATTGATTATAAACAAATAAACCAATTGCCATACAGGTGGGCAATGCAGCCAGCGTCTTGGGGACGTTTCCGACTGGTATTGATATGGATCAGTTGAGCTACCTGTAGATTGCTTGCAACAGTCTGCTGTTACCTCAATTGTTTCAATTGTAAATACTAGTTCTCATTTATTTCTAATAATTGATTGTGATTTTCTTTGTGAATACCCTAAGCCCAATAAACCACTTAGATTATTTTCATAGATTGTTTACCTAATTTTTAGTAAGGTAGTATTTTTTGAACAATGTTTTGTCAATATCTGTTATGAGCGTATACAGGGTGATTGGTAAACATTGCACCCACAAAGCTTCAAGAAGAAGCTAGAATAGACCATTTAGAATCATTTGAGCCATGGAAGTCTCAGACGAAGTCTCACTGTTGATTTTGATTTTTGGGGAGAAAACCCGAAATTCAAAAGCCAATGGCTAATAAGGGATTTTATCTGTAAGCAATTTAACAGAACATGTCCTAGCTATCTGTAACTACAGATTTTTTTTTTACCGTCATACATATAAGGTTCACGAATATTTTCCAAGATTTAAGAAAACCGTTTTGTGACGCCATTTGGAAATAAACAAAAATTTAGTTAATGATTATATCGGGTATTTATCGCGTACCTTTTGTTTTATCTTAAACAAGAATTTATTGTTTTTTGTTGAAGTCTTCTTGGAAACCTGATTGGTTATTTTTTTCTTTTAGGGTACCTATCATATACGAGGATAGCTTGCAAGTCATTGCTTGTCATTGGGCCTATAAACCAAAATGAGGAAGAAACTTTCAATTTATAGGCAGACGAATTAAACAAACAATATTTTCGTTTTCAGGGGTGTGTGTAATTTTTATAATACTTTAAGCAGAGTTGCGAAGTTGCTGTTTTTGGCCACCATGGTGGCAAAAAAGAGCAACTTCGCATCTCTGCCTACACTATACAAACTAAAAAAATTACAGATGCATTAAAAAAAAGCTTATGATAGGATTCACAAATTGACCAACGTAATTTTTGGAATTTCCTCTCTTCGACGTAATAATAAGATAAAATATGTGGCGGCGCTAGTGTTCGGGGAGGAGGAGCCTTAAGTATCACTATAGACCCTGCTGGGCACACAATATGCATGGAGAGAGAGGAGGAAGACATTGGTAGTCAATGACGTCCTGACATGTGGTTTTCCACTTAATTATTATTTTACTTTCATTTCTGGACGATTTCCGTCAGTTTAAATTATTTGCAATCCTGCGAACGAAGGTACCTGAATTTGACTCTCCAAAGCTGGATCTAGGTTAGTCGCGAAGCTCTTGAAGGCATCGAGGATGGGTCTGTAGCCGGTGCAGCGGCAGATGTTGCTGCCGAAAGAGTTCTCCACCTCCTTCATCGTCAGGTTGCTGTTCGTTTTGTGAAGGCTGCAATGCAAGGTTAGAAAATATTCCGAGTTTATTTTATTTATTACTAGCTTATTTTCGGTACTTACATATTGTAAAAAATTGGTTGTCTGTAAAGTCGGTTTACTGACGATAGTTGAACGTGACAACGCAGACGCATCGCTCACTCAAGTAGGAGAGAGACGGATGTCGAGCGCTCTCGCTTGCACTTCAAGCCTTACATGGAACGCCTCAGAGCGAGGTAACGCCGCATGACGTCATGTTTTTTCGTGCGTGCAGCCGCCTCTATCGAATTATAAGACGTTGTCACGTCAATAAATAAATAAATAATGCTGGACAATTCACACAGCATTATCTAGCCCCAAGCTAAGCAGAAGTAAGATAAGTTAAGATACGTTCTAAGTGTGTGCCATATTTCATCTTGATCTGTTCAGTAGTTTTGGAGATCCTCGGTAACAAAAATTCAGGTTTCACAAACTTTCGGCCTTATAATGTAGTAGTATAACTAGCTTCTGCCCGCGGCTTCGGCACGCATATTTTCGGTATATTAAGTAGCCTATTGTATAAGTAAGGCTACGTTTGAAGTGTATGTTAAATTACACCTTGATCTATTCAGTAGTTTTGGAGATCCAATGAAACAAAAATTTCACATTTCACAAACTTTCGCATTTACTATATTACTAGCTTCTGGCCGCGGCTTCGCACGCGTATTTTCGGTATAATAAGTATCCTATTATCTAAGTTAGGCTTTGCTCTAAACGTACGCCAAATTTCATCTTGATCTGTTGAGTAGTTTTGGAGATCCTACGTAACAAAAATTCAGATTTCACAAACTTTCGGCTTTACAATATTAGTAAGATAGTAGGAAGTAGGATATTCCTTAAAGTCGATTGTGATGATCGCAACCTTAAAATGTAGAAACCCGTTTGCACCCACTGCCGGGTGGCATGGCCAACGATTTGTTAACACTTGGGACGCTCACAACGGTCAGTTCAAAGTCGAGTTTATTCCTTGGAATTTTGAAATGAAATTGTCGTTAAACGCTATTTCTACAACGTCCTCCAGTTACTACCGCCAGTCACCTTGCAAATTAAACTCGTTCAGCATATTTCACAAGCGCCCGCTACCACTGCATGCATACACTTTGCTTTTGGGTCATATTCTAGCGCAAGGACTGCTTCTATGTTTTTCCGTTCACTGGTTCTAACCAAGTGTCCGATCGAGGGCTCAGTGTTAAGGTAGATATGTCACAAAGGCACTGTTTTGGAAGGAAGTCCTTACCTGTACATGTTCATGACCATGCCAGGCGTGCAGTATCCGCACTGCGTCCCGTTGAAGTCAGCCAGCCGTTGCTGCACGGCGTGGTACCCTTCCCTCCTGTTCCCTATGCCTTCGACGGTGGTGATGTCCCATTGGTGGCAGGACAGAATGTGGACTAGGCACTGGAATAATAAGAAAAGGTTTTATAATGTGTGTCTCGAAATAAGCTTTGCGGTGGGTTAAGGAGGCCTACAAGTCGGGTCAAATCAAGGTCTTCGTGCTTTAGTCGAATTGTTATTAGTCGAAATGTTTTTAGTCAAATTGTGTTTTAGTCTAACTGTTTTAGTCGAATCGTATGAGACGAATTAATTAGACGTTTTAGTCGATTTTTCCGTAAACGCGAAATAAATGTTATTCTACCATACTATTCATATTTATTTATTTAAAGAACACAAACATCATATGTATTATATTTGATGATAATCTGTTCAGTAGTTTTGGAGATCATAAGTACTTAACAAATATTTCACATTTCACAAACTTTCGCATTTAAAATATTAGTAGGATTTATCTGTAGGTAATTATTCTAATACATAATGTATTTTTTTTTTGCGTACATGACATATTCTAAAGAGTGCTCGCGCAGTAAAATAAAAATTTAAAAAACTGAATACTTAGGTAGAAAGTTTCTACTGAAGAAAGGAATATCAAAAATAGCCCACTTAAAGCAAAATAAATTAATTTGAAATTACAAATAGTAAAGTTAACCAATAATAATAATAAAATGACACTAGGCCCATGGGAGTTGGGGAATCCCATTGTGTGGGACGCTACATGCGTCGACACACTTGCGCCTTCCCATCTTCCGAAGACATCCGTGAGGGCGGGTGCGGCGGCAGATTTGGCCGAAGATCTCAAGAGGCGCAAATATGCAGGTCTCAACAGAGCCTACACATTTCCTCCCCTTGGAGTCGAGACCCTACGTCCGAGTCCGACCCGAGTCTCTTCGAGTTTAAAAAATATATCTGAGCGTCTGGTCGAAGCAACGCGTGACTCGAGAGCTGGTGAGTATCTGGCACAACGCATCAGCATTGCCATAAAGCGGGGCAATGGAGCCAGCGTCTTGGGGACGCTTCCGACTGGTATTGATATGGATCAGTTGCTACCTGTAGATTGTTTCCGGCAGTCTGCAGATAGCTCAATTGTTTCAATTGTAAATCCTAGTTCTAAGTTATTTCTATATTTGATTGTAATTTTCTTTGTGAACATATTAACCGATCGGCACGTCCAGCGCAACTTTACCTCATTTAAAAGGGAACTCTTTCCCAACAGAAAAATCACAGTTGGTTTTCAATTAATTATCACTAGTGCTTCTTAAAGTGGTGTAGTTTTAACTTAATCAAACGATTTACAATCTAACTGACGTCATTTTTTACTGTGTCATTTGTTGCAGCGTGTTTTACCTCAACGTTTGTAGCTACCTCTAAAATTATACTCACAGAATTAACAGCAAGCACCTCTTTCTCCGAACTCCTTGCATTGGTCCTGGCCACGGAGACGACGCAGGCTCCGCAGCCTCCTTCGTGGCACATTGCTTTTGTACCAAACAGCTGGAGATAGTTTCGGAGGTAGTCGTTCAGTGACGTCATAGGAGTCACTTCGCTACCCGCTGGAAAAATAAATAAATAATGATAAATGTTTATTTTTGGAACCATAAAAGAGGACACATTTCTGGGCAGCTCTGTCTTCTGTTTTAGTTATAAGTGTGTACAGAAGGCAGCGTCTTCCCCATTGCTCTGAACATCCGCCACTGAACACATCTTGCTGGACAATTCACACCATCATCCCCAAGCTCTGCTTAGCTTGGAAGCGAGCTTGTGTTATGGGTACCGTACCGAGTAGACAACCATAGAGCCGTGCTAGGAGTCACTTCGCTACCCGATCTTTTTTTGAATAAAAACTTTTTTAAGAACAAAGCAACTCAACCAATAAAATTAAAAAAAATTGTGTTACTTTGTGTTACTGTGGGTGTCATTCTGTGCCTAATTGCGGTGACCATAGATCCACTTTATGAGCAAGTGTGTTGTATAATTTAATATAGGCAAGTTAAAAAAAAAACGCTTGCGTAGCCTCATTCGTGTAACCTTTCAAACTTAAAAAAATCTCTACAAAGTTAACTATTTATTTTCTCATAAATATGTTGTTAGCACTCTCAATTGAACAAACTTTCATGGGTTTTTGTTGATAGTATAAATTTACAATAGGTACTCAAGTACACATCGTTTAAAATTCCACTCGTGTGTTCCTCAACGCTCTTCAATTCACATAATAATAATACCTGTATAATACCGACGCAAAATCAGGTTTATAATGGCATAATAATAATGCTCATAACTTACATTGGTACAGTGCAGTCAGCTGCAAAAATATGCACAAAATAGTTCCCATAACTGGGCTACCTAGTTCATACATAATTTAATAATTATAAGATAACTAGCTTCTACCCGCGGCTTCGCACGCGTTGTTTCTATGGAAACGTTGCTTGTGGTAAAAAGTCGCCTATGTTTGATTCCAGGGTTAGACTTATCGAAAAGCAAAATTTCAGCCTGCTCCGTTCAATAGTTTTGGCGCGAAGAGGTAACAAACATCCATCCATCCATCTAAACATTCGCATTTATAATATTAGTGTGATAGTGTGATTGTGATAAGATTATCTTTACACACGTTCGGCTCGCGCGGTCTCGTTTTTGTATACCTAGGGGAGAAGGAGGCAGCTTTGAACAGGGGCACCTTATAACAAACGAGTTTACGAGGTTAGTTCTAGGCCAATTGTGGCGAAAATTGTATTTATAACACGGCAGTACCGACCCCCATGTCTGTCATTAGTGGCGCACATGTGCGCGCGCGAAAAATTGAATAATAGGCCATGTCTGTTTTCGGCACCACGAAGTAAACATTACGGAAAAAAGCTGTAAGGGTGTTGATGAAAGATTTGAAGACATTGGTAAGCGGAACTTGATTTATTGTATGGATAAATTCATTTTTAATATTTTTATGCTTTCGTTCACCAGCATTGAGTGGTTTTTTGTAAATAAAATTACCAGTTAATTTCTTCGAACCCATTGGGGCAGATTTGAACAAAACAAAGGGGGCACTTTTGAACATGTTCAAAGGTGGCTCAATATATCCATCACTAAAATAAAAGTGCGAAAATTTGTGTTTCTTTTGTGTGTATGTGCTTGTTTGTTTCAAATTTGATATCTCTTTGTTTAAACTAGGTCAATAAAACTAGTCGTTTATGTTCAATAGTGTTCAAATTAGGAAGTAACCCTAAATAACTGATTTTATCCGAGGAAGTATACTTATATTGTTATCTTCTATAGTGATTGCGTCTGAACGTAATTTAATCTGATATTAGATTTAGAAAGTAAAACTGTGTTAATATTATAATTTTCTTTTTAAAAGTTACTTTTTTATTGTTTTTTATGAAAAGTTTATTACTTCAATATTTAACATTTGAATAATTCACATAGTTCCTTTAATACTGTACGTAACATCAAATAGCACAATCATAACATTTTAAATAACTTTTTTAATAAAAATATTTTACTTAAACAATGTATTTTTTGTTTAAATTCATCAATTCAAAGGTGCCCCTGGTATGTTCAAAGCTGCCCCAGGAAAGAGGCAGCTTTGAACATTTGAGTTACTTCACTAAAAGATCAATTCTGACTAAACCATGTAAAAATTGATTATTATTTTAATTGATTTATGTAGCTCATCTAAATGTCTTTAATAGCAAAATTAACTAAATAAAAATAACTATCTTAGATATTACAGACTCTAATGTAAAAAATGTTCAAAGGTGCCTCCTTCTCCCCTACATATAATATCATCATCAAGTCCACTGCTGGACATAAGCCTCCCTTATTAAACTATACAATAGCTCTATTGTAATAGGTTTAACATATTCTAATAGAGTAACCTACCCGACCATAACACAAGATCTGCATGGCTAGATGACGTGGTATTTTCTATGATTATTTATTTATTTTACTATGAAATCTATCGTAGTTTGACGAATTCTTATCGGATGTAAGCGGGTTAACTACAACCTTATTTGTGTTTTATGCGCGTCTAGAACCGTACTCCCCCTGAAGATGAAGATGTCTCTTGTCAAGGGATGAAACGTTGGTGTTCTTCCAACACAAATAAGGTTCGTAGTTCACCCGCTTACATCCGTTATTTATTTATTGTTAAAAGTTACCTACCTAGGCATAGGCAACTCCCAAGTTTTCATTAATAATGATAGGTAGGAAACCTATCATATTAATGAAAACTTGGGAGTTTAGGTTAGGTACATAAGCACATTTTCGCTTCTGACTGTTCCTCAGAAAACTACTTGTCAGCTTGACCTTGGCACTGGCAATGTAGACAGATATACAATGTGTCTGGTTACCGGTGTCGGAGACTTTGGGGGGGGTGAAGTACGGTAAATTTTATCGACAAATCACTATCCCTAATTTTTTTTTCTCGCTCCCTGATAAATGGCTGCCATTTTATCGTCCTCCTAGAATCTCTGCATGGGTAGCTTAAACAATACAAGCACCCATGCTTCGAGGCAAAAGAAAACAAAATGGCTGCCATTTTATCAGGGAGCGAGAAAAAAAAATTAGGGATAGTGATTTGTCGATAAAATTTACCGTACTTCACCCCCCCAAAGTCTCCGACATCGGTAACCAGACACATTGTATAAACACCTAGATAACAAGTGTCTATAACGAGTATATGTATCATTTCTTTACTATCTTTGAACTTGGTTGGTTAACAACCAAACTTTGAACTGTAGAAAAACTCTAATCTTGCAGTATTTAACCTAGTTCATAAACACGAGAAAGTTCTTTGTTTGGCTATAACTAATGTTTTTTTTTTCATTATTATTGTTTATATATACTTGTTTGTGGGCCGATTTTTATGATTCTTTTACAATTGTATAGGGAATGATCCCAAGAAATTTTAATCACGGGACACGACATGCCCGAAAAAAGTATGCAATCACGGTCGACCACTTTTTGCGGGGTACGGGATGACTGATTTATTGCTGCTTCAGTTTCGCAGATGGCGTTGTCACTGTTTAACAAAGTGGTTAAAATGTCTTCGAGATGATCCCATTTTTTCCCGAGGGATTAAGTTTTCAGTATTTACCCTGCAAAACTTAAAAAGCATTGTAAATATTTAGGATTTTTAAGTCGGCTTAAGCTTTATAAAAACAATCTAATTATTAGATAAGAACATAGAAATTGCAATCAATGTAACTTCCTGGTCGACCACATTGTGACATGGTACCTAAATAAATAAAAAATGCTGGACGGTCCACAGTGTCACACAGCATCATCTAGCCCCAAGCTAAGCAGAGCTAGTGTTATGGGTAGGTAGTACCCACAGAAATCTTAATAACAAGGCACTGTTATTCAGATTTCTGTGGTAGTACCTACGTTCTAGATAGATGACTGGTCCGCCTGCGACGCAGGAGGTTGCGGGCTCGATTCCCGCCTCGGTACAAATGTTTGTACGATCTGCAGATATTTGTTAATGGTGTTCTGGGTGTTTTCTATGAATATTAAAAAAGTAACTATGTATCTATGTAGTGTATTGTATTAATAAGTATATCGGTTATTAATGTTATTATAGTACCCATAATACAAGCTCTGCTTAGCTTGGGGCTAGATAATGCTGTGTGAGTGAATTGTCCAACATTTTGTTTTTTGTTTATACACTAGACGATCGCCTCACGGTTTCACCCGCGTAGTTCCCGTTCCCGTGGGAATTCCGGGATAAAATATGTCACTCCCTGAAAAGAAAGCTTCCTAACGGTGAAATAATTTTGCAAATCGGTCATGTAGTTTCGGAGCCTATTCAATACAAACAAACAAACAATCAAATCTTTCCTCTTTATAATATTACAGTATAGATAACACAATACATTACATAGATAAGTAGGTAGATATTTTTATAGAACGTAGAAAGTACACAGAACACTCGGAATAAATAATTGCAGATCGTACAAAAAATTGTCCCAACATAACCGGGCATAGGTAACTACACTCAGCGGCACGGAATCTTGGCCAAGCTCGAAACTTTCGATAACAAAAAATTCAAGTGTTTCTGATGAATGTAGGTAATGAAGTTAGCTAAAAAAAGTATCAGTTTACGTTTAAGAAGGTAATTCATTAAGTTTGAGTTGAAGTTGACACCACTTTTTGAGATTTAGTCGAAACAGGTCATTTCAGCGAGTGAGACGATTTTAATTTTGTGTGTTTAAAAAATCTTTATCTAAAAGATATCCTTTTTTGGATTTTGAGTGTGTTATTGGTTATCTAAATAACCTGTATCACTAAAAAAATTGCCACTAACAGCAGAACAGATCGCGCAAGACGTCGCATTGATCGAACAGGGACTGACACAGCGTGAAGTGGCTATTGTGTTAAACGTACCATGTTCCTCCATGCAGTATGCCCTGAAACGATATCAAGCGACAGGGAACTACACCCGGCGACCAGGTAGTGGTGGTAGAAGATGCACATCAGTTCGGGACGACAGGTTTATTGTCTTGGAAATTTTGAGAAACCGCTACCTTACAGCCGTTGAGATACGACAGCGGCTCCAAAACGTCAGAGGCATTAATGTGAGCGAGCGCACGGTGAGAAGACGAATGAAGGAAGTCAATTTAAAAGCTCGTAGACCAGCGCGTGGCCCTGAACTCCTCAGACAGCACCGAGTAGCTCGTCTTCGTTTCGCCCAAGAAGAAACTGGACACACGAGCAATGGGCCAGAGTTCTCTTCACAGATGAGTGCCGTATTGCCTTAAGATCTCCAGACGGTCGTGAAAGGGTGTGGAGAAGAAGAGGAGAAAGGTACCTACCCATTACCACTACACAAACAGTGAGTTTTCATGGTGGCTCCATAATGGTTTGGGGAGGAAAGAGTTCCGAGGCTCGTACCGAGTTAGTGGTCGTCGACAACCGGTTAAACGCTACTCGGTACATCGGAAAAATTCTCCAGGATCATGTTCTACCCTATTCGGGGTTTATTGGGTACGACGATTTTTTGTTGATGCACGATAATGCTCGCCCCCACGTCGCTCGCTGCGTCGAGGAGTATCTTCAAGAGGTTGGGATCCAGAAGTTACAGTGGCCTGCTCGTAGCCCGGACTTGAACCCGATAGAACAAATCTGGGACATGCCAAAAAGAAAGATCAAGTCGAGTTCCAATCCACCACAGTCACTAAATGAGCTCCGCGTTGCAGCGCTGGCCGCTTGGAAAACGATACCGCAAGAAGACGTCAAAAACTTAATTCAGAGCATGCCTGATCGGATGCAGGCAGTCATCAGGGCTAGAGGAGGAAACACCCGCTATTAATTCGCACAAAAACAACTGAAAAAGATTTTTCTTTCTTTCTTGAATCAAATTAAAGTTTTGTTAAAATTCCTTACATTCTGTTTGATTTTTCGTATTTTCATATCGCGGGTTAAGAATCAATACCATCTATCTCAATTTTTGACGAATTTCAGATTTTAAGTTAGGTAGATTTAGAATTCAATTTCGCACAGCCTGCTCTTTTAACTATCTCAAAGTCTCCAATAATTTGAGAGTTATTCGCTCTAGAAATACCACCTATCTAAGGACCGCGTTTATTTTTCTGCCAATACCAGCTATCTAAGGAACGCGCGTCTCTTTTTCTCTGCCAATATCGTCTATCTCAGCTCAGAAGCGTGTTTACCTAGTTGCTGCTTGCGCTAGAATGAAACCAACGCGACGTCTACCGCAGTGTTGCCGTTCAACTAAATTAGAAGTTCCTAGCCAGTATTAGAAATTCCTCTAGATATGAAAAAAATCGTTCCATAAAATCCGCTAGAAGTCGCTAATCTACCTCATCTATTGTGACCTCAGTAACGCTCAAACCGAAATGCTTTAGGTAGTAGTTGTGGTTCTATTCTTCCGTAGTTGTTTGTTCTATTCCTACTCTTTGACGACCTCTGTGGCGCAGGGGGCGAAGGTCCGCATGCGACGCACCTTTGCAACCTCCTGCGTGACGCAGGAGATTGCGAATTCGATATGTGTAATAAATAAAACATCAAGTGCGAGTCGGACTCGCGCATTATGGGTTCCGTTTAATTGTAAGACCTTGTTTCTTGCCAAATTTTATGATTCTACGTCAACGGGAAGTACCCTATAGGTTTTGGTCCAATTTATTTACAAAAAAAAAATACTTTTAATGCTCGAAAGTAATTTTTTTAGTGAATAAACTACCAATTTATGTTTTTCAGATGTTCCCCTTTACTTACGCAATAAGACCTTGCTGCTCACCAAATTTCATGATTCTAGGTCTACGGGAAGTACCCTATAGGTTTTATGTGCATGTGATTCCCTTGGAAACTTCAAAATATTCGGACTTAAACGGCTGTAACTTTTGAGTGCGTTGACTTAGAAGTTTTATTTATATCGCGGCTTCAAGAGCTTACGGACTTGAGTATTTGACGTTAATTTCAACTCGATACGGTGCACAGTGCAATCGAAAGAAAGCTGACTAATCGTGTCATTCATTTGCCGTGTGTCTACGTTTCCGCAACTAAGGAAGCCAGAGCGTCATGTCCCTATGAGGTGATACAAATTGACCATCAATTTGTTAAAAATTATGCCAATCAAACAAATTGGCTTTACAATAAGGCCTGGACGTAAAGCCGGTGACCCAACGGTTACAGATTTTCGAGGCATTCTGTATGACAAAGACCGAGACGAGATACAAGTGAAACTGCATTTCGACCAAGATTGGTTTGGCTTGCCCCAGAGACACAAGTCATTTAACCCTGGCGTGTCCTATTCTCCTTTACGTTCCAATGTAATTCCGATATCTGCCTCGAAATATCAACATCTCCAAGACTTGAAACAAATTCTTCCTAAGGAGTGTCATAATTTTTATGACCACTGCCACATTTGTAATTTTTTATTAAAATAAATAAATGATATCCAGTGTCAGTTGTTGGTTTATTTTGAGTTAATTATTTCGCTTTTAAAATAACAAAACATTTTCATTTCATTGCTGTAGTTCAAAAACGGCTATCTACTTGGTATTTATTAACTAATTCGACTAGTACCAAACCAATACCACCTAACTCACACTATCTTTATTTAGGCGAGTATTAGGGCGATGTTTTCATTACTATCGTATTTCAGCCTTTTTATACGACTCTTTCTCATTTAAACATTTCCAATATATTTCCAGTCTTGGCAGTAAAATGTTTTTTTCTTCTGGTGAAAAGTTAACTTTTTTGAGATAGATGGTATTGATTCTTAACCCGCGATATGGCATGCTTTATTTGTTATCTGGAGGCCTTAAACAGTTCTGAAGGCAATAAAGAATACCGTAAATTGTTTTTGAACTTCTGACTATCATTGGTAGAAAACAAAAATTTAAAAAACAAAACTTTTCCCGAAAAATGTGACTGGCCAAGTTTCCGTGCCGATGAGATGGTCCTGGGACAATGTCCATGCCCCAAGTGCGTGTGTCCTAAGTGTCCCCTAGCAGGTACCTACATCTAAATGTCAACAAGGTCCTTACAAAGTGAACTTGTTTTTTTCGAAGACCACTTGTTACCGAGTGTATTTTTAGCGAGGGCAGTAACACTTGTAGTATCTTACAGTTATATCTAAAAACTAAGTGATTTTTTTGTGATGCATTGGGTAATAATTATTTATTTTCCTTTGTTTACTTAGGCCAAAATGAGTGTTATCTGCTGTAGTGAGTCTAGCTGATAAGATAATGTATGAAGAAATTGATAGGAAAATTATTAGTACCTACCTACCGACCTATTTTTAGCGAGGGCATAACACTATAAGACTTCTCAGAGTTTTATCTAAAATCTTGATATATTTTTGTGATGCATTGGATATTATTTAATTTTCATTCGTTTATTTATTTATTTACAATTTGAGACCAAAATGATTGTTTTTTATCTATTGTAGCGAGTGTACCAATACTTACCTGATGATTTATGAATAAAATAATAGGAAAATCTAACGTACCTATCGTTAAAAGGAACAAATATATACACGGTGTCCCATGCGACCAGTACCAGCGAAGGTCTGTGGTCTGGGGACACCAATAACTATCGATTAAACCCCCATGTATGTTCCGCGATTTTTTGTATATGTTTAATTTTCACATTTTTGTAAATTGTGAACGGTTTTAGTTATAATTATTTCTGTGAAGTGATTCTCTGAAATTTTTTTTGTTAGAATCATGGCTAGCATGTGTGTCCATCTGTAAAAACACAAATTATAACTACTAGTAGCTCAGATTCGAGTGCTTCCCTGATCAACCCACATCTAATCATGAAATTAAAATTTATGTAAGAGAGAAATTATTATTTGATTTCAACTTGAAAAAATTATAGTTTTGAACTTTGTTTGCATACTGATTTGCACATTTTAATTCCCTGGAACAACTCGGCACGTTTACTGAACTTTGATATAGTGCGTTGTTGCTATGGCGTATTTCCAACGGGATTCTGTAGAAACGTATTATTATTACGGCTCCGCTCGAGGAAATGCCGGACTTGCTGCTAAGGTCATTGCCCCCTGATGTGAGGAGACGTTGATCTACGCACAACATCTTTTCAGCTTATAATTATTCATAATTATTCACCAAATTAATCGGAAAAATGTGAGAAAAGTCATTTCAAATGTCTGAAATAAGTTACACTATTTTCGACTGTATCCACTTTAAACTCGGTTTTCGCATAAAAATGCCCATTAAAGCACCTATTTTTTAAGTTATTTTATAATAATTATATTTAGAGAGCTATGGAACCCATAAAGTTTTTAAAATTACCAAAAAAAATATTCATTCAGGGTTATTTAATTATTTTTTAAAGTTTGTGATAAAGTCAAAAATTCTCTCAATTAGAATTTTTTATTTCCTGATTAATATCTGAGCTACTAGTAGTTAGAATTTTGGTGTTTAGTGTTTTTACAGACTAGCACATGCTAGCCATTGTAACTAATAAAAAAAATCTGAAAGAAGCACTTCACATAAAAAATAGTTAAGTAAAACCGCCTAAAGTTTGAAAACATCTTAAAATTAAAGAAAACAATTCATATTTCTAAAACTGAAAAACATCGCAAAACATAGGTAGGTACATGGGGGTCCAATCGATAGGTATTGGCACAGTAGATATATATTTATGTATTGTGGTATTGGTGTCCCCAGACCTTTGCTGGTACAGGTTGCATGGGACACCCAGTATAATAGTTAGCTATAAAATCTAAAATAACGAATCGTTAAATTAATTTAAAATGTTTAGGCTAGGTATTAGAATGAAAAAAATTGTAAGAAGCTAATAATTAAGTTAATTTATCATAAAGAACATTACATTAACATAATAAAACAATAACAACTAGTTTATACAAGTAAGTATATTAATATAGTATTTATCATATGAGTATATTTATCATATTATTAATTTAAAACGATACCAAATGCTCTACATTTAATAAACAATAAAAATCCAATAAATATCTTGCTGAGTAATTTAGTTATTTTTTATCATTAAAAATAAGTACCTAGGTAGGTAGTACGTATTTACATATCTACTTATTTTTATATGTAGGTATAAGCTAACGGTTCTTACCCAAACTGTAGGAAAGTCCATTGACAGTGAATTGTATTTTATCCATGATTTTTTATTTATGATGATCACGTTTTCAAGCACTTTGTGTCCACTAGATAACACGTGCACTTGGTCGAGCCACCGACCGACTTGTTGTATTGTGTTCAACCGACATCTGATTATTATTACCTACTACCATCTGCGCCCCGCGGGTTCGCGTGCGTGGTAATTTCAGAAATTTATCGCAACCAGGGGGTGTGCAGTTTTGCAAAAATAATAAGTTTCATTATTTACCTTATACGTAGTTTACTAGTTTCAATCCACGGTTTCGCACCCGTATTTTCAGTATAATAAGTAGCCTATTTATCAATTCAATTCAATTCATTTACTCATTCATTATATAAGTTAAGCTTTGCTCTAAGCATACGCTAAATTTCATCTTGATCTGTTCAGTAGTTTTGGTTAAATACCTTATATAATGTTACTAAAATTCCGATTTCACTAACTATCGACTTTATTATTATTAGTATGATTTAACGACATAACGATTTTTAAGTGAATCGAAGGAATAATAATTTTCCAAAGAAACTTTAACGCCCTTTTTAGGATACCTGGCTTTCACCCAGGAGACTCGGGTTCGATTCCCGGTACGGGAACCTAAGTAAATATTAAGGCCCTATTTGTAATAAGGGTCATAGACTTAAATCTACCTCTAGATTTTGCTTTAATTTGACACTTATTATATCAACGTGGTTGGCAATAAACTTCCTGTTCAACATCCCATCATCTTCTTTTATTTCATAACTTGACATTTAACCCTTAGAGGTTAATTTCTGAAAATTAGATTAGCCTATGTGTTATTCTAGATCTTAAACTATCTACATACAAAATTTCATCTAAATCAGTATAGTAGTTACGGAGATAGGGGCCATTCATTTGTTACGTAAGACGATTTAGGGGGGGGCGGGGGTCGGCCTATTCTTCCTTTTTCTTATAATAGGGGGGGAGGGGGTCAAAAACTAGCGAAAATAGTCTTACGTAATAAATGAATGGCCCCATAGGTACGTCGGCGTCGTAACGAACATTCACACAAACTTTCGCATTATTAGTAGGATAGTGGGATTGTGTTGAAGCAAGTAGGTAGGTGACGGAGTTTTGTTGTTTCTTTGAATCTTTTTGTAGCTGTAGTGAGCTATTGTAAAAAGTAGGTACTTGCCTACCTACTTACTCATGCTGGTGCTTAGAGTTATTACAACTATACACCAGCCAAGCTTAATGTAGAATGTTAGTAAACAAACCACGAACCACATCACACTAATATTTTATAAATGCGAAAGTTTGGATGGCTGGATGTTTGTTACCTCTTCACGCCAAAACTACTGAACGGATCAGGCTGAGATTTTGCATACAGGTAAGTGTAACCCTGGAATCAAACATAGGCTACATTTTATCCCGTAAGTCAGTTCCCATGGGATAGAAATAACTTCAAAACGTCCGTCCATAGAAACAACGCGTGCGAAGCCGCGGGCAGAAGCTAGTAGCTAAATAAAACTCACTTGCTTGGCGTCGAGTTTTAGATACCTATCATTGCAAGCAATGTTTATTTAAGGAAAGATCTAAAATCGACAAGTACCTAGGTACCTACATAATGAATACCTAGGTAAACTGCGTAAAAAAATACATGGCAACAGAGGGGCGGTTTGTTTATAAATATTCTTCAACGAGTTTGGCTAGTGTATTGTATGTGCCTGTGGCTTTGCCCGCGCAGATTTCTCAGTTTCATGGGCTTTTAATTTTATTTGTGTGGAGCCCTCCTAATTTAAAATAAAAAGGTAATAGTCTAAGGTCAAATTTCACCATTCATTGCTAAAACTAGTTCAGTTTAATTTTCAGCTTAGTTGTTAAATGTTGATTTGACTGACTCCGATGTCACCAGCTACATTTTGATGACAGTAAACGGATGAATGTCAGTCTGTCCGCTGCATCCGCTGTTCATTGTGTTGTATTGTATTGTATTTTCGTCGTGTTTGAGATTGTGTGACATCTTGAACTCGGTCTATAGGTTAAACAACTTAAATCGGACGTAATGAAATTAAACTAACAATAAGTTGACTTACTTAATTAACCATGTTGTCCACGTCCATAATCGTTAAATTCAGGCCAAAATAAATACCTAGTTACCTAATCATTATCCCAATTTAAGCCTTTGCTTTGCTCAGATTCCGCCGGATCTATGCAGTAGAGTAATTGAAAATTGGACCTCTCGGATCCGTGCTACCATTCGAAACCGCGGTAGACATTTAAACGATGTCATATTTCATAAATAATGGCATAAATGGGCCATTCAAATAAAAAAAATAATTTATTTAATATCTCACACAAGTACAGCTTGTTTTATTTAATTTCAACATTGACCCGTCCTTGTTGAAAGACCCTTTACTTACCTACTGGTAGAGTTTCGTATGTTCAATTCATAAATCGATAGTGTAGAAGCAGTGGAGTAGGTTTTTACCCTAGGGCCATGGGGGCTATGGCCCAGGGCGCGAGGCCGGGCCATGGGTGGCGCCAGCCGCCTTTAGCTGCCTGCCGCCGCCGCGCTCGCTGTTCTCGTCGCCAACATTTTTGCCTGCCTCTGATCCGGGGCTCATCCCTCGTTCGAAGTCAGTATGCAAGACATTCAGCACAAGCTTACGTTGAATCTTCTACAGTAGAAGATTCAGCGTAAGCTAAGGAACGTAGATATTTTTGGCCCAAAGGTCATCTCCAGGTTTGTAAATACAAATATCATCAGTAGATGGCGTCCCGTTGGAAGTTATGCTTTTCAGGTCCATGAGTAGTATAATAATGTCAATATTTATTTAAAATTGCTTACAATTGGTACACCCCTGCCTTTCTTAAATTCATATAATTCTTTCCATCCAAAGCTTGCCTGGAAGAGATCGCTTCTAAGCGATAAGGCCGCCCATTGTAATTGTGTCTTATGTAATGTCTCTTGTATTGTATTTTTGTTGGTGTACACTATAGTATTTTGTATTGTATTGTTTTTCGGCAAGAGCCAGTTTCGTATCTTTACCGTCGTTGTAACATTATCAACACAATCAGAGATGACTGTAAGCAGGCTCCAAGTTTGTAAAGACTGGCTGAAAAGCTTTTGAGGCCACACGTGGAGAAATGATCACGTCGATTCAGTGTGGCATGAAACCTCCTCGTCGTCGTATGTTTCAGTTGGATGAGGAACAGCTTCCAGGTGCAGGAAGTAGTGCTGACGCAGAAAGGTTAAAATTCGCAAGACCTGCTTTGTGTGTTTGGATCGAAAAAAGCAAAAAGCCAACATGACGCGTTGACCCATCCAAGTACCTACTGCATAGAAATCTAAATAACAGTGACTTGTTATTTAGATTTCTATGACCTACTGACTTTTAATATTTTATTAGAGTGGCAATAGTAATAGAAACCCTGTCACAATTTCAACCGTCTACCTATTACGGTTCAAATGACAGCCTTGGCAAAAGTAGAGCAACAGGCCAAAAACTAAACGAAAATCGGTTCATCCGTTTGGGAGCTACGATACCACAGACAGATACACAGACGTTAAACTTATTATAACACCCCTCTCTTTTTTAGTATCCATTTTATTTTTATTATTTGTTGTTGTAGCGGCAACAGAAAATTTTACCTGTCTTTTCTACCTTTTGCACTTCATGAGATACGGTCGGACAGACGACGCACAGACAGCGGAGGTTTAGTAATCGGGTCCCGTTTTCATGGGACTCAAAAAACGTCGCTTCAACCAGACGCTCAGATAATTTTTTGAAAACCCGAAGAGCCTCGGTACCCCACGGACCTAGGGTCTCGACTCCAAGGGGAGCAAATGTGTAGGCTCTGTCGAGACCTGCATATTTGCGCCTCTTGAGATCTTCGGCCAAATCTGCCGCCGCACCCGCCCTCACGAATGTCCTCGGAAGATGGGAAGGCGCAAGTGTGTCGACGCATGTAGCGTCCCACACAATGGGCCTCCCCAATTCTTAGGACTAATGTTTATAAAAAACATTCACGATATGAGCCAAATTAATTTTCCGCTAGTTTTATTCCCGGCAGAATGCAAAAAAAAAACATTTTGTAAGAAAAAAAACGTCCCTAAATTAAGTCATCTCAAGCTCGTACTCACAAGTCGTTATCTGAAATGTCGTCACTGTAATTAAGAGAGTTATTTAGAACCCACTTAAAATTGCCATGCTTAATACACTGACTGAAGAGCTGACTCAACTGAAGGTTATCAAATCTTAACCTTTTGATGACGTCCTACTTCCATCGTTATAATATTTTAAACAACATATTTCTTAGAAACGAACACCATGGCCCTTTCTTAGGTGGGTACTAGGTACCCATACCCATAGTTTATAAGTAGCTTACCAAACGCTGAGTTGTATAAAAACAACACGATCAGGACAGGGATGGAGTAAGGGAACGAAGACCTGATTCAGATAAAATATGAAATATGATAAGAGCAAGGCATATTGCATTATACATAATAATAAACAAATATTATAATGCCGAAAGTTTTTAAAATGACATATTGTGTAATTTTTGTTACCTAGGATCTCCAAAACCACTGAACCGTTCAAGATGAAATTTGGCGTACGTTATGTAGGTATGTACGAAAGGTACCGGTTAGAGACTTCAAAATTGAATTAATACCTGACTTTTTTTGGGGTGGCGGGGGGCCCCCACCCCAAAAAAGAACTATTTTTAAATGTACAAACTAATTTATACCTTTCATTTGATACCCCACTTGACTTTGTAGGTCTCTTGTAAAATTTTGACATCTCAATTTGTATGGAAAATGTTCATTTTCGTTTTTCCTATTTTATTTTATTTTTTCTTAAAATCTGTACAGGCACACGAAATGTATTATATTGTTATTTTAAATTTCAAGTTGATAGCTGCGGTAGTTGCTGAGTTATTAAGGAGGGAAAATAGGAGCGAGACCATAAATGTTTCGAAACCGATCTTCGAAACCCTAACGTGCTAACTAGGTAATTAAGTACCTGCAAAATCAAATGTAAGCGTTTTAATGACATACACCCACCCGCAATGCTTAAGGGGTTTACTGGTCATACATAACCAAACACAAGTTCTTCAGTAACCTGAATTGCACATTTTTTATGTTTTCTCCTTGTGGAATCGGTTTTGCGAGACAAAGACGAGCGAATGTCGCGCGGGAAGGCGGGAAAAGAAGGCGAGAGCCGCGGAATGGCCAGCCCGCGCGCAATTATTTAGTGTTATATTTATAAAATTTATAAACTTGTTTTTTTGCTTATAATGATACTCTTTCGCAAAAAAATAAAATAAAACTTTAATCGTCAAAAGTATTTATTATGGAACACGTAGACGAAATTTTATTGAAGTATGATAAATAACTAGCAAATGAAATTGCTTCTTCCGTAGAAGTATCTCTGTAAAAATGAAGACTTAAACCTTTTTTTTTGTATCGAGTCAAATTAAGTCAAACGTCTTTCGACTCCCATACTTACTATCTAGAACACCCTGCACTCCTCTTTTGATGCTCACCAAAACATTATAAAAAAACAATGATTTTTTGGCCTTAAAATTGATTTCCCGTACAGTCAAAACGTTTTGGGACTCACTTCACCTTAAACGCTGTTTTTAAAAGACCCCAAAAGCGTCCTCGCTCCGCCCCTGTAACTAGTAAGTAGACGCTTTCAGTATTGTTTACTCATTGATATCTAAAACTGTGTTGTACCTACAGTAGTACCTACCTATATACTATCTGTGGTTGTACCTAGGTACGTACGTAGGTAGATACGCGGCTATTATAATGCCCTGATTATATACCTAGGTACGTTCCAAGAGGAAAGAGACCCAGGAATCCATTAGGGTTGTCAAAATAATTCGACGTGTGTACTTATTAAGGAATTTTTTTGTTGGCCTATTTTTACTAGTTCTGGGCAAAGGCATCCCCCAAAATCCCCCTTTCAATAATCAAATATTATGAGATTAAAAATGTTATGAGTTAAATAAACTTAATTTAAAATAACCCAGCCATTTTCAATGTGTGTAAACAACTCTCAACACAAAAATTCAAAATTCTCATTCAAATTAAAATTCTTTCTTTTCAGATTACTTTAATCCATAGTTTAAAATTAATTATTTAATTAATTAATTAGTTTAATAATTGTTTTAATTAGCAGCAATATCTCATTATATTTAATGTTAGTATTCCTTAAACCTACCACATTGTTACGTGGTGTTCAGAAAAAATATTTTCAGCGTTATGCGTTGTAGGAATGAGCTCAAATTTCCTAGTAGTGCAAATTCTGACTCTAAATCGACAACGAGAAGTGATTTTAAGTTTAATACATATGGGGGAAAGGTTATAAATAAATTCAGTTTGGCTAGAGAATTGGGTAGTCTACCTTTAATTGTTTCGCTTCCTAAAATTTATGAGACATCATCATCGGCCATAACTTAAACCTACTAGCTTCTGCCCGTGGCTTCGCACGCATATTTTCGGTGTAATAAGTAGCCTATCTAAGTTAGGCTTTGCTCTAAACGTACGCCAAATTATACGAATTTTTGTTTTAAATGAACAATGTTCACTGAAATAACAACATTACACTTATCTTACTTACTATCTTATTTAATTTATACTAGGTAAATTATACACAAAAGAAAATAGTTTATCCAACTATGAATTGCGTGACAGCCCTGTGTATAAAAAGTACCACTTATGCAAGTAGGGTAAACCGTAAAGCTTACAGAACGCTTACAGAGGCGCTCATGGACACATTTCAGTTCGTGATCCCATTATTGTGTAATTTTAAAAAGTTAAAATGTGTTACGACAAAAAGTTTTGCTTTGGTTTCTCCTTGGAGAAAGGGTGCTTGATTTTGGGATTTATCACTTTTGTAAGTACCTTACCTTTTAAATTAAGTGTACGAAAATAAATACGTAAACACAGTATTTTCATGGAAATGTTTACAAAAAAAAACGAAATCCGTCGGATGGATTTTGAAAGTAAACATTTTGGATTTTCAGAACCCGATTACTGTTCTCATAGTCTGGCTAATGAAAGTTGATCTATACTAATCACAGTAATCAATCACACTAATATTATAAATGTGAAAGTTTGGATGGATGGATGGATGTTTGTTACCTCTTCACGCCAAAACTAGGTACTGAAGGGATTGGGCTGAAATTTTGCATACAAATAATTCTAATCCTGGAATCAAACATAGGCTACTTTTTTTTCCCATAAATCAGTTCCCTTGGGATAGAAATCACCTTTAAAGGTTTCTGTGACTGAAGAGAAGAAGAGGAAAGATTTGATTGTTTGTTTGTATTGAATAGGCTCCGAAACTACTGACCCGATTTGAAAAATTATTTCACCGTTAGGAAGCTTACTTTTCAGGGAGTGACATAGGCTATATTTTATCCCGGAAATCCCTCGGGAACGGGAACTACGCGGGTGAAACCGCGAGGCGATCGTCTAGTACTGAATAATTTGATAACTTTTAAAAACTAAAATCCGATTATTAATTCCTTAGTACATTTATTTAGAAATGTTGTTGTGCTACTTAAGACGAAATAAACATTTTTATCTTTTTTTATCTTAGTATTTTCGCTGCTTTATATATAAGTTATTGGGACAAATTCAAATCCCTCAAACATAACCAGAAATCACTTCGGGAACATTTTTCATTCAATAGTGAAATAATATTTCAAATCGGTCTAAAATTGACAAAGAAATCGACGAACATTACTGTATAAAAAAACACAATCCAACATAGAACCTCCTTTTTCGAAGTTGGTTTAGGTCCAGTTTTTTTCATCGTACTCACTCCCATTTCTCAATTTTAGCGATTTCTCCAATTTCGTTAAAATTGTAGAACAATATCAACACGAGACCAAATCATCGACAATTTGTTCTGTTTAATTCGTTTTGTAATTTAATTTGAGAGCCATTTAAAAAGTTTGCAAATTATATCCAGTTCTCGACATTTCTCAGTTACCTACTTACACTTTTCTAGTGGTATTTTTCTTCACGTATTTTTTACATTCAAATGAGTACCAACCTAAATAGCTTAGAATTTGCACCACCCCAACTCTTCCCACGGGTGTCGTAAAAAGCGATTATGGGATATACACTGGGGGCGGGCAACAGCGCCTCTCACCTAACTGTGATCCCCAACCCCCATGCCCAGCGTGGAGATTATGGGCATTACTCCCCGTGAGATAAAAGCCAAAAAGTCGGTTAGCGGTTAGTTAGTCCACCCGTGGACCAATATAGGCTGTTGAGGTTGAGTAGGTAATTTTAAGTGATTTTACCTTACTTAGTGTTTTTACCTTTACTGATTTCCTTGGGCGGGAATCGAAGCAGGTACCTACCTATCTAAAGATGTGAATTTTCACACTGCGGCACTAGAGCCGAAATATCTAAATTCATGTTAACGCAAATGTTCAGGTTTAACAGGAAATTGCAATGTTATTAAGTTGTTATTAATACCATAGGTACATAAATAAGTTATTAATATTATAATTTCATTATATCATTTATTTGCTTAGATGTACTAACAAACTCATAGCTTGTGATTTGCTTATACATTTGTAGGTACTTGAAAATAAAAAATTTAATTGAATAAGACTATAGCCATGTGTGCAGGATATTATTATAGTGCACAAGTGTGTGCACAAACACAGATGCACTCTCTATTCCCTCACTCTCATAATCCGATGGGAAGGCAGACAGACATGACCAGGGAGAGGTCAGGCGTAGGTCCAACGGCTTATCGTGCTTTCCGTGGCACGGGATTCTCCTGGGTATGTGAGTGGCGTAGAGGGGGTGTGTGAAAAATTGACTCATTGCTTTATCTCCTTGGTTAATAAATAATCTACCTACTTCTATTTAATATTATGAGGAGGAAAGTTTCGCTTGTTAGTTTTTTGTGTTGAATAGGCTCCGAAACTACTGGACCGATTTGAAAAATTCTTTCACCATTAAGAAGCTTACTTTTCAGGGAGTCACATAGGCTATATTTTATCCCGGAATTCCCACGGGAACGGGAACTACGCGGGTGAAACCGCGAGATGATCGACTAGTATAAGATACTAGCTGCGCCCCGCGGCTTCGCCCCCATGGAAATTTATGTTTCCAACTTTCTTAATTTTTTCTTTCATAAGAACCTTCTCCTGACAATAACAAACACAACAAAGAAAGAATTAGCGAAATCGGTCCAGGCGTTGTTGAGTTATGCGCTTACCAACACATTTTGCGATTCATTTTTATATTATAGATATTCATTGACGACCTCTGTGGCGCAGCGGGCGAAGGTCCACCTGCGACGCAGAAGGTTGCGGGTTCGATTCTCGCCTCGGGACAAAATGTTTGTACGATCTGCAGATATTTGTTCAGGGTGTTCTGGATGTTTTCTATGTATAGTAAAAAAGTATCTAGGTATATAAGTAGTATACCTGTTGTATTAAGTATATCAGATATCTAGTACCCATAACACAAGCTCTGCTTAGTTTGAGGCTAGATAACGCTGTGTGAATTGTTCAGCATTATTTATTTATTTATATTTAGTTACACTACCTACCTACCTGCCTACAAGTTGTAAAATCGCTTCTAAAGCGAATACGACATGTTCCGGTCATATTTCGCCTACTATGCTAGGTGTTAGGGTTTCATCACATTTATATTAATGTTTGTGCGATCTGCAATGGCCATTTCTTACGAGTTTGGTTGTTTTCTTTGTACCTCACCTCAACCGCCTATATTGGTCCACTGCTGGACGCAGGCCTCCCCCTGATAAGTGCCTTATTGACTTTTATCTCATGGGGGACTACCCCCCACGCTGGGCATGCGGGTTGGGGATCGCAATTCGGTGGTAGAAGTGTTCTGCAGGGGGCGCTGCTGCCCGCCCCCGGTGGATATCCCTTAGTCGTCTCTTACGTTACGATACCCGGGGGAAGAATTGGGGTGGTGTAAATTCTAAGCCGGCAACACAGCGGTTTTCTTTGTACGATAAAATAAAATATGGTGATGGTTTTGAGAAAACTAAGACCCGACTTGGAATTTCTTACTGTAATAGGTAGGTAATAAGAAATTTCAAGTCGTACACTGTTTTTAAGTTTTACGGGCCCAAAAATTATTCCCGAGGGGGGAATAATTATTTTATGGAAATAATTTTCCAAATAGGTCAATAATTGACGAAGAAATCGACAAACGAACATACCTTGACTGGCCGTTAGTCGACCAGGGTCCGACCAGGGTCGGACTGGCCGTTAGTCGGGGCCACCCCGACTAACGGCCAGTCCGACCCTGGTAGCTTCACCATAATCGGGGAAGTCCCGATTCAGGTCTCTCTAGGCC
This sequence comes from Eupithecia subfuscata, assembly GCA_963564075.1. Taxonomy (NCBI): domain Eukaryota; kingdom Metazoa; phylum Arthropoda; class Insecta; order Lepidoptera; family Geometridae; genus Eupithecia; species Eupithecia subfuscata. Next base: position 14,691,780 of record OY751106.1, read on the forward strand.
GCTCACACAATTTGATGTCTATGGTCTACCTTCGATCAGGGAGTAGTTAAATATGGATAAGCGATAAGGACTTATTTACCTACCTAGGTATAAAAAAAGTCTGTGTTCAACATTTTTCATCGATGTTGATATCATTTTGTAAGCCAAAAAATATAGTTTTGCTACGCAAGACACGTGTTAGCATTAATGGAGAAGATACTTACCTTTTTACAATAGGTACTACTTACTTGTTACTTGTTTCTGGACTGGTTTCCGCAACAGGTGGGCCCTTTTTGCGTGTCGGGGGGGGGGGGGGGGGGGGTGCTAATCTAACCACCCGATGTCCTCCAGGAAGGTAATAAGTACAAGTAGTTGTAATAAGTACAATAGGTACTTATTATTTAGGTATCTGTTGCGGTCGAAATCATGTGAAATTAAGTACTAAGTATAGTAATGATTGACGACAAATTCGTGAAGTAGAGAAGAGTTAAACACGTAAACCAGAACATAAACCATGTTCACCTTCAATTCACCCAAAACTTTTTAAATGGTGGAATGCGTAGTTTGTCATGTCTTCGGTACATAGCTTGCCTTGCGCGAAACAAAGAGCAAGGCGGGTTGCCTTGCTCTTTGTTTCGCGCAAGGCGAACCTACCAAAGACATGACAAAGTACGCATTCTACCATAGAGCAAGAATCACCCTCCCTCATCTTCACTTTGTCAGCCAGTAGGTGAGGAAAGGAAATTTTAGTGCGCGGGGCGACTTTGATTTTGTACCCATCTTTATGTTATTTATTTGACATTTTTATGATAATAATGATTGCATTTAATGCCAAAAAATATAAACACATAATACGTCATATACCCTTTATAAATACCCTTTATAAATCTAAATCTTTACTTTAACTTACTTACAATTTTTTTTTGAAGATTATCAAACTGTCTACGTCTCCTTAGTATAATATTCTATAATTTTGTGATCCCGGCGGTTTTTTGGTACTAACGCACCATAAATGGTTTCTGAAAAAAAGCAACTGGGGTGAAATTAATAATCAACACAATACCTAATGTAACAAAAATCGGTGCTAGAAGGGGTGACTTTGATAGCCATCAATGTAGCCCCTACGATCCATCAAAGCCACCCCATATAGTAAAACCTCAATTTTAGGTCATCAAAACATAGTCGAGCAATCGAAAATACAAAAACATTTTAATATTAACGGTAAAACATACAATAAATCAAGAAAGTAGCATGTGTCTAGGTTAAACAGATTTTTGTGCAAATTCAAAGTTATTCAGACATGTATTTCTTTCCTGTTTTCCAACATGACTTCAATAATTTATTATGCATGAACTGTGTGATCTGATCACACTGATAAGAAACCATAGCACAAGATATCACACACAAACCATATCACAAGACAAATCAGAGTTGAGTATATTAATCTATTGTGTGTGGTTGAGTTGAGTTGAGAAAAAATTTTTTTTGGCTGCGTTTAGTTTCAAGAAAGATAAAGAGCAGAATGTATAATAAAAAAGTATTCATCATGTTCGCCCCATTATTTGAAAGTCACCCCAGTTTATGATACCTATGTTGTATGTTTTTTTTTATCTAATTCCAGTTTCTGTCAATAGTAATGGTGGCGACATCTATCGCCTTTCTGGTGGCGAGACGTACCTGTCCTGATTGTGGCTACCTCACCTCATTCTCGGAGAAAGGGCTGGACATACTGCTCCCAACGATCATTGTGCTTGGAACATTATGGATGGGCTTTTCCGTGCTGCTGTGCATGGGAATTTGGAAGGTACCGATTATATTTCATTTATTTCGAATACTATGGAATTTATTCACAAAGAAAATTATACTAGTATTTACAATTGAAACAATTGAGCTAACTGCCGACTGTTGCAAACAGTCTACAGATAGCTCAACTGATCCATATCAACACCAGTCGGAAGCGTCCCCAAGACGCTGGCTGCATTGCCACGCTGTATGGCAATGCTTATACGCTGTATACTATGGGATTATTTTGCATTTATTCCAAATCAGCTTACTATAAGCAGGTAGGTAGGTACTGAGATATTTACAATCATTTATATTGAAAACAAAGTGCAAGCACTTATGAAAAAACACTTATTATAGGAACAGTCTGCAGTTGGCTCAACTGTTTTAATTGTAAATACTAGTTCGAATTTGTGTGTATTCCTTAATTGTAATTTTCTTATTAAATATTTTTTAGGTATTAATTACATCAGTTATCTGGTTCTGGTACCCCTACCCATAACACAAGCTTTGCTTTGATTGGGGCTAGATGATGTTGTGTAAATTATCCATCATTAATTCATTATTAACTTAAAGCTTCTGCCCGCCGCTACGCACGCGTATTCCAGGAATTAAAAGTATTATGATTTAAAACATTAAGATTTCAGTGATAATTTTAGTTGTGATTTTGATTTTAATGATGATTTTGTATTTAATTTTTATTTTATAAATTTATGACTCGAATATTATTATTTATTGTGGTCTGAAATTAACGAATTAAATTGAATAAATCATTTCTCATGGGATAGACCTTAGAACGTTTCCTTAAATAAAAAGAACGTGCGCGAATCCGCGGGCAGAAACTAGTTTATAATATTAGTGTGTTTTGACGTGACAACGTCTTATAATTCGATAGAGCCGGCTGCACGCACGAAAAAACATGACGTCGTGCGGCGTTACCTCGTCATGCGGCGTTACCTCGCTCTGAGGCGTTCCATGTAAGGCTTGAAGTGCAAGCGAGAGCGCTCGACATCCGTCTCTCTCCTACTTGAGTGAGCGATGCGTCTGCGTTGTCACGTTCAACTATCGTCAGTAAACCGACTTTACAGACAACCAATTTTTTATTATGTCTTAGTTTGTGTGGTATTTTCTCCTACAAATTAGACTTGGCAATTTTATATTACGTATGTCTGTTTTTTAAATACGTGTTGTGTTGTCCTCCCCTACTAAAATATGTTTCTCCCTTATTTCCAGAGCATACCCAGCTTTGTGCTGAGTTATTTCTCGTTCAGCACCATGTTGACCATTGTGTTGCAGCTGGGAGCCTTACTGCTTCTTCTTGACTCCTGTTGGGCCATATCTCTGGTCCTCTTTCTGCTCTCAAGTAAGTGACTTTTAACTTTTAAACTGTTAATACTAACTCAGAAGATCATTGGGCTCAATTCAGCCAAATAATCGCTTTACTATAATGCTACGGCTCCACCTGCGTCATATCAACATATACAACAAATTGCCAAACAATGTAAAAGAACTGAAGGGTCCCTTATTCAACAGAAAGTTGGTCAATTTATTTATTGAGCATTGTTTCTATTCTGTGGAAGATTACCTTAAATTTAAGTTTTGACCTAGTGTGTTTAGTAGACAATTTATTTAATCCAATTATTTCAATGACATCTAAATTTAATGTTTATATTGTATATCTCGCCCGAGTACAGGCACGTGAATATTAAATATTCACGTGCCTGTACTCGGGCGAGATATGCAGCTCTACTGTATTATTCCACCAATTTTTATGTACCATGTCTTTTGTGAATAAATGTTACTGAATTACTGAATATCGCGTTAATTAACGCGCTAATTGGGCGTCACGCAGATGTGGCCAAGGTTTATCGTGATCATTTATTGACGACGCTAAAAATACATTTTTAGAGCCTTAATTAACGCGTTAATGGACATATACACTAATGTCAACGCTAACGCAGGTGGAGCAGAATCGCAGAATCGCACGAACTCGTCAAGAAATAACTCTATTATTTGGACGGAGCGATTTTTAGGTTTCAACCTTGAGCTTGGCACTTTTGACGTGCGTCCCTTGTCTGTAGTTTTTTTTATCTGAGGTTGCTTAACCCTTGCGCTCTTTAATCCAATACCGCTACCACGCATCACAAAAACAGGCATTCAAAATGGGCTTAAGGCGCTGCCTCCCCCTCATAACTAGCGCCGCCACCTATTTTATCTAATTATTACGTTTAAGAAAGGAATTTCCAAAAATTACGTTAGTCAGTGTAGTAGTGATACCTATTATAAGCTTTTTTAAATGCCTCTATAATAGTTTTATTTTGTATACTTTAGACAGAGAATCGAAAATAGAGTTTGGTGGCCACAAAGGTCAACTTCGTTTCTCTTCCTAAACTATACAAAATAAAACTATTATAAAGGCATTAAAAAAAGCATAAAGTAGGTATCACAAACTGGATAACGTAATTTTTGGAAATTCCTTTCTTAAAATAAGGGGAGGCAGCGCCTTATGCTCGTACAATTTTAACAAATTGGCTTCCCGCAAGCTTCAAACGAGTGGTCCGCGAGCTGTCTGTCATCTGATGCAGTCAATATAAAATTTACCTAAATATTACGAGTTAAAGCCCATATTTGAATGCACATTTTGTGCAGTGCTGCAGCGATCCCTCCAGGGTGGTGCCAGATGAGGAAGCGACCGACGACCGACGAAGGGTCAAAATGTCCATTGATTTCTTTATTTAATTTTAACGAGTGCTCATTATGTTCATTTCAGTTGTCCACATTTACTCCATTGTCATGGTGCATACGGCATACGATATAATGCAGATTCGCCGTGGATTCTACGAACGACAAAGATCAGAGAGCGAAGCGATCTTGGTGGATGAAGAAGAATAGGAAGAAAAGAAATATTGAGCAACGTTTTAGCCGAAGCCAAAGAAATCGTATTGAAATAGTATTATAACAAATGCCCGACGATCGTCCGACACGTCGCCGTGGAACGGGTTCCGCTGGTGTCAATTTGCGCGGTGGTTTCATAAAGCGGTTTGAAGATTTTGGCTTTAACATCGGCCACCATTTTGTTTTTTTTTTATTCAAAATCACCGCGCACAATAAAAGATCTGTATTTGGTTGGATAGAAGACACTTAAACAAATTCTATATCATAATGTCCTAAGGCGTCAGGTTCCTGAGTAATTCACATAATGAAAAAAGTATTAATTTTCATAATATAAATATCTGAGAAACCTGGCGCTTATAATTTAAACATTTTTAATTGATTTAATGTCTTCTATCCAAATAAATATAACTTCTACTCTATGCGGCGATTTTGATAAAAAAATCCAAACTGGTGACCGATGTTAGTGCCAAAATCTTGTCAAATATGTCCAAACCCCTTTCAGAGGATTATTTTGCCTCGGTGCGTTTAGCTGGTCTTTGCGGCATGCGTGACTGACTCGCTCACACTATTCTCATTGACTGTATTCGAATTAATACCTAACTAATGAGGCCGCACGCACGGCTTGTATCACGACAATGGGGAGTATCGTTTCTTTGCTCACCAGTTGGCGCCACTGTTGACTAAGGTACAGAGTTATAGCATTAAAATTTAGTATTAATTATTATTAAAATAAAGGGACTTTGTCGCTTATTAATTATTTGGTATTAAACATTAGGTAGGTATTAAAAAATAAGTTTGTCATTAGGTAAAATAAGTTTGTAAACAGCTGCTCTTTGAGGCCGCTTATTTGTGCGCCTTTTTTTCTTAATTCCGCTTTCAAAGCGTTCACATTCATCGGCAAATAATCCATATTTGCGATAATTTCACGAAGGAGATCACTTTTCAACAGTTAAATTAAATAAATTATAATTTATGTCACGAAGCCCGCCAAAACCAGTGAAAAGTGAATGTTATTGGACCTCACGCGACACAAGCGCCTTTAGTGGCAAATTCACACGCGATAGCCCCCATGTAGCGCCACATTTGAAATTCGACGCATTAAAGCCTCTCCCCCACAGGCGAACAAACGCATGCGATCTTACACTCGGCTGCGTTATGCGGTAATGCGCTAGTAAGCACTAGTATCTTTGAGCGATCCATTCACTGATTTGCATTGATAGATCATTCGTTTGTAAAATATATCATTAGTTTTATGAATACGTAGCTTTTTTACCGAAACAAAGCCCGATACAACCTGACCTGGGTAAGTAGAGTATCGATATTTTAAAACTGAGAATATCGGCACTCTATCGGTTAATTTTTTTTACGATTGATAAGTTTCTATTCTATAGAGTACCGATATTACTTAAATATATTTTATATGACGGTACATTTTTTGAATGTTATGTAAAATTGTAGGTAAGACGTTTTTTATTTAAAAAATATAGTTTTTGAAACATTTATTTAGAACAATCAACCACAATTTAACACAATAAGAATACTTACGAAAGTACAATAATTGATTTTGATAGTGGGTTGTTATAATTTTTATTAACAATATAATTCATAATAATAAGATTAATTAAGATAACAAGGTACATCTACATTGATTAAGCATCAATACTTTTATATTTATGTAGGTACTTCACTATCTAGCTATCTAAAACTCATTTAATTTAAATGACAATAACTTGCTCAACATAAAAAATGCACAATCTTTAATAAATACCTACCAGGGTCACAGATGGTAACGGTTATGATTTTAGAGATAACCAAAACATGAAGCGGTAGTAGGTAGTATATTTGTTAGTATCAAAACAATTTATTAAAACTTGTCGTTCCTATTTGCAATTTTTGATATCTATCTCTATTAATTTTGCACATATAAATATCTGGACCTGAAATAACATATAGGCTACATTTTATTAGAAAAACGCGTGTGAATACGCGGGCAGAAGCTAGTAACAGATATACTTAAGTAATTATTTAATGCACCGGTCAGTACAGTACCCACCTTTACAGTTCAAAAGCTTACCAAACCAATAAAGCCTCTTAATAAAAGCATAACTACCTGCTACCTTTGATGATCAATAAATAAATAATTAATTAGTAACATGTAAGGGTCGCTAAATCAACGAAATTGCACTCAATATTTTTGTATATTAATCAACCTTGTACTAATAAATCTATGTGTGCGGCCACACTGCGAGCCTATCGCGGTTGCGACGACGGGCGCGAAATATCAAACATATGAAACGCGCCTTTGTGGCCACAGTGAAGTGCGACGGGCTTGAGCTAGGCTTTTTAGCTTTTTACCTTATGGTGTTTCCTGTAACGAAATACCTATACATGTTATTAATTTATTAAATTAATTTATTAAAATAGTACGTAAACATAGAATGTGAATATGAACGACATCAAGTGTAACATCAAGTGTACCTACGATGGAATAAATATTATACGTCGACACGCTACAAGAGCTCGCGCGTCACTGTGGCCACCGCGCGCGCCCGCGTGTCGCGCCCGCCTAGGCCCCCGCCACCGCTCATCCAGTGTGGCCGCACACTGTAAATACTGACTACTACTAGCTGATATCTTACTTAGTATGTAGTCAAATGTTGACACGGGCATTCGAGTGTACTCAAAAAATTTTGTAGGGTAGAATCTCAACTCTTCGTATAAGCTACAAAATTCACCAGTTACTCCTCTGTTTTTATTTATTTCGTGCACACCATCTCTAGTGTTCAACACCTCCCATCTCAGGATAGGACTATCCAGCAAAAATAGCAAATCTTGATCCATAGTTTGCGACACCTGATATACGTCGAAACGCTACAAGAGCTCGCGCGTCACTGTGGCCACCGCGCGCGCCCGCGTGTCGCGCCCGCCTAGGCCCCCGCCACCGCTCATCCAGTGTGGCCGCACACTATGAACTTAGGTATCTTGATTTTCTTGAGAATAATTAATCAATAATAAATCAATCCATGAAACGAACTTGATCTAAATAATTAAATTTCTTCCCGCTTGTTCAGCTGTTTGTAGAAACTGTAGGTCAGAAGAATCATGTACACGTTCAATGCTGGAAATAAACAAAAACATTAAAAAACGACGGCATATTTTCTAGTTATTTTTTTTTGTTTTAGTTAGGTACTACCCTTAAAACTACTAGAATAAGGTACCTACCTCAATAATAAGTACTTAACACTCAATAAATGTTTCTACTTTTTTACAATTTTATTTGTTTCATTTTTAAGTGCCCAACTTCATCATCAACCAACTGCTTTCTTTTTAACACAGCATTGAGTTGCACACCGTTAACTGATGAGTTCGCAGGGATCACGTAGGACTTAGTATTAGCAAAGATATTATAATACTATACTAGTATTAGTATTAGAATAATGGGCCCCAGCCATCTCTCCCCTAGCTGCTAGAAGATAATGGTGGCCTGCTGTCTATGAAAGTCAGTGAAGGATTCGACCATCGACACTATCGATAGAGCGTCAGCAAAGTTCTAAAAAAAAGGGTGGGCGCCGCAATAGCATTGTGCATCTTTACATGAGCCATTGGGCAGGTTCTTGATCTTTTTGTATCACAGACCTTTTAAAACCTATTCTATTTTCACCGGTCATTGACTGCGTTCTGATGAACATGTGCATAAAAAAACTAATGGGATGGGAAAATAGTAGTTACGAGCGTGTCAATCACTGAATGATAACAAATTGACAGACTTCATGTGCTGCTCAACTTCAGGGAGGAGTAGGTAACTCAAACTCAAACTCAAATCGACCAATATGATTCATGTGACATACATTTTTATAAAATGAACATTACAATTAAATAATAGAAACAAATTAGAACTAATATTTACAATTAAAACAATTGAGTTAACTGCAGAAAGTTGTAAACGATCTACAGGTAGCTCAATTGAACCATATCACCAGTTGGAAGCGTCCCCAAGACGCTGGCTACATACATACATACCTACGTCTCATACAATTAGGTCGATAGAATTTCTTTAACTCACCAATATAAACGAGTTCCGTACACACAGTGGACGCGTCAAAGTTGAGGATATCAACAAAGAAGATACAAAGAGCGACGATAAAGAAAACACTCCACATTATAAGGTATGACCTGATGCTGCCAGCTCGCTCCTGGAAAAGAAACATGTGGTAGTAAGTAGTGAAACTTAAATGCATATTATATTTATATTCTAGCTACCAAATCTAGTCTAAGATTCCTTATTCTGACTACTTTGAACCGCAACCCATCTTATCTTCGCTAGTTCTACTCCCGACTGACGAAGGCGAAGTCTACATGTTGATTAGAGGACTAAAATAGGAGTGTGCAGTGGGTCTTGATCACATCTCTGGGACCATATTTAACAACAGCCTTATTTCACCGTGTCAATTTGGATTTTGAAAAACCAAATCCACCAATGATGCTGTTCATGAGTTAACCAACTCACTTCTAACTGACCTTGATGATCGAAAAAAGTGCCTAGTGGTATTTTTAAATCTGGCAAAGGCTTTCGACACGGTCTCTATCCATTCCCTATCCTACCGAAGAAGCTCGAAAACTGCGGGGTCAGAGGACTACCTCTAAAGCTTTTTGATGATTACCTGAAGAACAAGAAGCAGCGTGTTTAAAATGACCAAATTTTTGTAAAGATCAGCCAGTAACCTTCGGTGTACCCTAAGGAAGCATATTTGGCCCACGCTGTTCCTAGCGAATTTATGTAAATGGCCTGTGTAATACTCGTTTGGATAGTGTAGTAGAGCCATCACGTTCGCTGACGATACTGCACTTTCTTCAGTGGGGAAACTTTTAACAGCGCTCAAGTTGGTGTTGATAGAGTTTGCTCTTCACTGACTCACTAAGTCTACTACGACTAATTTGACCCATCCAATTTCGAAGAGCTAGTACCCAATCTCCCGAATTTCACTTAGATGGATGTTTAGGGTGGATGGATGATTCTTACCGAAACCACGCCATTGATGAACGCAAGATCCATGCAGAATTTGGCCAGAAACATGACCATTAGTATATTGCTCGTCGAGAACGTCCCAACCGATCCTGCATTCTGCTCTATGTCATCCAGCTCTTTCAACTGCGTCTGTTCCACATTCACTGTGACTGCTTCCACTATCATCATAGCAAGGAGGCTGAATGAGATTAACTGAAAGGGATTTGAAAATAAATAATGATAACCGAAGGTGATACCTGCTATTACCCCTCATCTTTAGATTAACTTTCTTAAACGGTGCTGTTGGATCCGGCCCCACGTATGGACCGGGCCACTACATGGCTCAAGATCATAGAGATACGAAACACATAGGTAAAATAATGCTGGACAATTCACACAGCATCATCTAGCTCTAAGTTAAGCAGAGTTTTATGGGTACCTATAGACTACTGATAGACCTATACGTTACGTAGATAGGTAGATATTATTTAGTTTACATGGAAAACACCCAGAGAACCCAGAACAAAAATATCTGCAGATCGCACAAGCATTTGTTGCGAAGAGGCAATCGAACCCGTAACTTCCTGCGTCGCAAGAGGCTGGCCGCTCGCTTCCTATTCCCGTTCGTCCCTATGTAAATAAATGTGGGGACGAACGGAAAGTAAACTTCCCGTTGGTGGGACGAAACGTAGAAACGAGCGGGAATAACCCCTCGCTTCGTCGTCATTTTACTGAATTTAATCTACTGTACTCAAGACAAGATAACCATGGGTTAGAAAGTCTACGATTTTACTATAAAACCTATCGTAGTTCGACAAATTTTGATTATGAATGTAAGCGGGTCTCAGCGAACTCGGGTTAGGTATGTATCTACACAATGCAGTCTCAATTAAGTACCTAGTTTGTCCTCGCCAGTTGAAGTCTACATAGACTGTAGTCTATCCAATCCAATCACTCATTGCTGGCAAAGTTCTTTAGATTATAAAATCAGGTCGCATACACAAACTTGAATGATATTTCAACGAGTCAGGCGTCACTAAGGAGAAAATCCAAGGACTATACCATAAGTTCCTAAGACTATAAAATCAAGTCGCAATACACATACTAGAATAATATTTCAACGAGTCAGGCGTCACTAAGGAGAAAATCCAAGTGTAATACTCACAGCATTCAAGCAGCCCATGATGATGTTCCCAGTCTTGAGGTCGAACACAAAGCAGCATGAGTCCAGCTGAGGCATTTTTCTAGAAAAATTGGTTATAAAATGTAATTACACTTTTTTATTAGGTGTTAATGGGCATTGTCGCAGATGCCATTATGCCACCCGAAATAAGAAAATAAGTACATAATAATGGGAATAAAACACCAAGATTTGTTGGAGAACGAGTGAAAGTGGCAAAAAACGAATTCGTCCTCAACCTCAATTTTTAATAGCAAACTTACCTACCAAAAATAGTAGTGCTTGAAATTATTTCACCAACAAGTTAGAACTTTCAACAAAACTTGAAATAATAACTAAACCTTAATAACTTTCCAGGAGGCTGCTGGATGCTGAATGAGCCGGGGTGAGCCAAAGATGATAGTACCTACACATGAGACAGTGTGTGTCGGTCGAACATTCCTCCAGAGTGAAAGCTTAGAAAAAGCTCCGAACTGAAGTTAGAGTTTACCTAACTCTAAATTCCATTCGGTGCTTTTTGCCCACTTTGTTTGTGTAGAATTATTATAATTATATGTACTTAGTTATAAAGGAAGATTTGAGTTAAAATTATTTAGGTATTTTGGATTTCAAGAGATTCTCTATGCCTATCAGCACATACCTGCATCACTTATCTTCTATTTTTAACAGCCAGTGATTACTAATCCGTCTGCCAACCGTGGCGATCATGGCAAAGCCCTCGTTTTTGGGAGGCACGTTCAGCATTTATCAATTTATTTATTCTGCATTGATAAATCTATAATAGATAATATAATAATAGATATGATAGTAATACATGTAGATTTTAAAAATAAGTCAAAAAAGATTTACACCTAATAGGTAAATATCGAGTTCAGGTAAGATTGAAGTGCTTCACACAAAACTTTTGGTAGGTACAAGGATACTCACTGTATTGTATGAGTTTGTGTGTGGGTGTGTGTGTGTGACTGCTCTTCCGAGGCACCATCTCTTAAGAGTTTGGGCAACGTGAGAGCAAACTGGGTGTGTGTGTATTAATGGGAGAGGGAAAGGGAGGGAGGAGTTACTGACTGAAGCCGGTACAACAACGGTCCATCAGCATGCGGAGAAAGTTGCTGTGAATTTTGATGTACACGCGTAGCTATTGCGAATCCCATACTTGATGTTTTCTGGTCTGACTTTGTGACTGGTAGGTTGTCACCTCGTATGGTATGCAAGCGAGGTTTTCATGCATGAGAAAACCGGCTCTTTGCAAAAAACATCGTCTTCGAGAGAGTTTTGAGGGCAAATTTACTAAACGCATGGTACTCGTATCATTTGCGAATAGTAGGTAAATAGCTTCTTGTGCTAACCTAACTGAGTAGGTAGTTTTTTGCAAGGTTCTACGTAGGTAGTTTTTTGCAAGGTTCTTTTCTCCGTTTATTCTTTGGCAGGCTGGTGGCGTCTCCTAGTCTGCCATTCTGATCAATAATGTATTTACGTCACAAAGTTATTATTTGGTGTAGGAAGGTGAAGCTCCAAAAAATAAAATATGTACTAAAAATATAGGTTTTTTTTTGAAAACTGTAATTGATACATTTATGTAGAAGAGGTCTGTCGGGAATTAGGTCGTGATTTTATTAGAGCACATGTATGACACCGCTTGGTGAAATATCTCGTCCTAATGCGGCGGATCTTCGAGTAAAAAGAATATGAACATAAAATGAAAAAACTTCAAATAATTTCGTAACGGTTGAACTTAGGTAGATACTATTTATTTTTTTATTGCACTAAAATGTGCGACGTCGATGGTTTTATCTACCATCATTTTCAATCTGATTATTGTTTTTTGATTTTAGAAGCTTTGATTTTTAAAGTATTTATCTGGTAAAAAAGTAATAATTTTCAAAAAATAATTTCTCAGTTACTATGATGAATAAACACGCGGGAGTTTTACTCTCGCATTTGAATTGATTCAAACTATAGGAATCTGCATTAAAAAAGGGCTGTCGCAAAATCGGCTTTCATAAAACACTGTGAAACGTTTCCTCAGATAGAAACAATGCGTCCGAAGCCGCGGGCGGAGACTAGTTTATAATATCAGTGTGTGTGCGTGTGAAGCTGTAGGTACCTCACCTCCCATAACATTTTGTTTCTCTCATTTCCAGAGCATACCCAGCTTTGTGCTGAGTTATTTTTCGTTTAGCACCATGTTGACCGCTGATTTGGTGGGGTAACTCACTCAGTGTAAAGACGGTTTCCCCTTTTTCTGTTATTAAAAATCCAAAATGGCACAAAAAGCCTTAGAAAGTGCACTTCAGAGTGTTATCAACAATCTTGCAAATAAAATTGACATGCTGGAATGCAAGATTTCTGACCAGACCCAAATTATTCAGGAACTGGCGATGACTTTGTTGAAACCTACCGATACAACTCGCATAGTGACGACACCGATGCCACGACCACCGGTGGACCGCACCGATGATCCAAAAAATAAGTTTAGAACCCACGGGCACTATAGCACGGATGACAACATCATGGCTGCTCAGCTCACTCAAAGAGCCGCCGCTGCCGCCACCGCCGCTGCTGCCACCGCTCTGGCGCGCTACTTTTGTTCCCGAAAACGCCAGAAATAGACCGAAGTGCTTCAAGCCCCACCCTGCCTCTAACACCGATGAAGACCCGAGGCAGGCCGAGTAAAGCGAGAAAGAATCCTTCATGCGAATCAAAGGGTGAAATGCAAAGGTGAAATGGGTGGTAGTCGGAGCGTTGCACCCGGTCCCGTCAATTAGAAGTTATGTTATGTGGCGTTCTCAAAAGTGACGTTTTGTGTGTTACGGAGCACTGGCTTCGAGCTTTTTAGCTTAAATGTATAAATTTAAATGAGTTTATCCTAGCAGAATAGTAGACTGAGCGACGTAGACTGAGCGAGAAAGTTAAAAACCGCGGTCTGTCGACCAACGGTTTAGCGAATACAATATTGGACATTATTATGAACAAATACGAATTATGTTTTCCACTGAAACGCACAGTGATGCGAAGTCAGTATGAGTCCTTCCTGGGTACCTGATTACATAATATTAGATTACCTTTTACGCGACAATTGTGTTAATTCTTGATCAAGCTTTTAAAAATACGTGCGATAGCTCATTCGAATCGGAATGAAGTATAGAAAAGAGGATTTATTTCCACACAAAAAATTTAGGTACTGAAAACTAAATGCCTTTGGCTCAATCCGATCTGTCTTATTGCGTCACTTCCTGGGGTGCAGCTGCAAGAACCCATGTGCTTAAGATTGAAAGAGCCCAGAGAGCAGTTCTTAAGGTTATGATAAGAAAACCTATTCTATTTCCCACTGCTCTTATAGATTAGTTTTACTTAGGTATAATATATATATATAAGTAGATAAATTTGCAGCTTTATTTTTTGTAATTTTTTGGGAAGTAGAGTTCCAAAAAAATACACAGTAATTTCGGAGGAGGGCGTGGTCATCTGCGACACAGTTTTTTAAACTTCTGCAGGTTACATCGTTTTTCATTTTATAACCATGTAACCATTGTTTTTGTTCCTTATTAAACGATTTATTTATTATTATTTTATTATTAGCTTAATCAAGAATTAACACCATTTTGAACTTGTTCACTGGACTATAAGAAGAGTATCGATGTTTTAAAACCTTGAATGTCGGCACTGTAGGTACTGGCACAGATTAGATAAGTACTGGTTAAACAAAGTATGATTGTTATGTTTCCAAAGGTTTTAAGACCTACCGGTTTTAAAATATATGTGCATTATGTAGGTAACCGTTTTATAATAAAAAAAACATAGTTTTTTAAACATATATTTAGAACAATCAACCACAATCTAACACATAATAAATTGAACTTTTTAATTGAATACTTACAAAAGTACAATAATTGATATTGTGAGTTTGTTATAATTTTTATTAACATATAATTATGAATTATATGTTAATAACAATTATAACACACTCAAGTAACACGATTTAATTATGATAACAAGGTACATCTACATTGATTAAACATTAATAATTTTAAGTTTATGTAATTCACTATCTAGCTATCTAAAACTCATTTAATTTAAATAACAATAACTTACTAAATCTCTTATTCAACATAAAATATTAACAATCTTTATTACATACCTACCAATCAGGGTCAAATAAGGGAACAGTTATGATTTTAGATAAAACCAAAACATGAAGCGATCTAGATCAATGAATTAAAAATTGCCGTTCGTATTTGCAATTTTTGATATCTTACCTGAAGGGTTGATTTGATGTAAAATCAGATCGGTCCATTCCATGATAATTATAATAAGCAACTAATATTAAAAGGCGAAAGTTTGTGCAGTAGTGTGGTGTTTGGCAGAAGACAACGCCAAGTCTATTAAAAAAAAAATCAGCCCCATCCATGGGGCATCATGATACGCGTATCATCACCCGTCCACATACGCGATCATGATACGCGTCGGCGATACGGATACGGTGACCGGATCTGGCAAGTGATACGTATCTGGACCCGCCTTAATGTAACGTGTTGTGTTACACAGCAATCGTTCGTGCAGTCGGTACGGGGAAGAAAGCGCTCGCAACGAGCAACAAGACGGATTTTAGCACACGGGGCGCGACGTAACGTATCGCTGCGAATGGTACATTATGCCCTGTAACACCACCGGTCAGTATCCACCTCTATAGTTCCCTAGCTTACTAAACCAATAAAGCGTTTAAATAAAAGCATATGTACCTACCTAGCTAATTAGCAACATGTAATACTAATACCAACAAAACTGCAATTCTGTATTATTAATATAGGTATCTTGTACAAATAAATCTATGAACTCTTCTTGGGTTTATAGAAAATAAATAATAAATCATTTTATGAAACGAACTTGATCTTAATAATTAAACTTCTTCACGCATGTTCAGTTGTTTGTAGAAACTGTGGCTCAGGAGAATCATGTACACGTTCAATGCTGGAAATAAATAAAAACATTTTAAAAAGACTGGGCATATTTCGAGCAATTTTTTTTTTATTATATTATTTTATTTTATATTGATATTAATAAAAATCATTCTAGTAGTTTAAAGGGTTTAACCTAACCTAACAGAAATAGAAAACAAAAGAAAAACAAAAAACCCAACCTATACCTAGCTCAATAATAAGTACTTAACACTCAATAAATGCTTCTACTCTTTTAAATTTTATTTTTTTGTTTGTATAATTTTTAAGTGTCCAAATTCATCATCATCATCACCATGAATCATCATCAATCCTCTTCTGTGCTTAACTGACGAGTTCACAGGGATCACGTAGGATTTAGGGGATAAAAATAGGCCCTAGCCATTTCTCCTCTAGCTGCTAGGAAATACTGGTGGCCTGCTGTCTATAAAACTTTTTTTATTACCTACCTAGACCTAGACATAGATTAAATTGATATAATTTGAATATTTCAAATCTGACGTTAATAATTTACGTCAAAAAAACGATCGCAAATAATTTGCGATCGTTTTTTTATAAGTACTACTTATTTTTAAAAATGACATTCCTAAATTATCTAATTCCATAAATAAAAAGTATCAATTTATCAATCTAACAAGAGCGAACCAAAAATAATTGTAGCGTCCTGACAGGGTTTTTATGCATTGTGTACTCACGAAAACTAACTAACCTAAGAACAAAGATCCTGTGACTACGTCCCGTAGCTATCTTTGCCTAAGAACAATAACTGTATGAATAAAATCACAATAAATTATATGAACTTAACCATAGCTACCGGCTGATATTACACAAAATATAAATTAAAGAGTTCATAGAGTTTTCCCTCCCGCTTTTCAGTACGCCTGAGATGCTGCAATGCCTTACTTTCTACCTTATGTTTGGAAAAGGAATAAGCAACTTTCAGAGCAGGGGTAAATATAAGTAAATAGTATAACCGTATCATTCACCGAATGATAACAAATTGACAGGCTTCATGTGCTGCTCAACTTCAAGGAGATACTATCAACCATTATGATTCAGTTGACGCTTATTTGTCAAATACATTCTCATAAAATGAAAATTACAATGATCAACAGAAAAAAATAATTAAAACTAGTATTTACACATGAGCTGAGCTAACTGCGGACTGTTGGAAACAATTTACAGGTAGCTCAACTGATCCATATCTCTGCAATACCAGTCGGAAGCGTCCCCAAGATGCTGGCTGCATACGTCCATTCATCTCATACAATTAGGTCGATAGAATTTTTATAACTTACCAATATAAAAGAGTTCCGTACACACAGTGGACGCGTCAAAGTTGAGGATATTGAGAAAGAATATCGAAAGAGAGAGGATGAAGAAAACACTCCACATTATGAAGTATGACTTGATGATGCCAGCTCGCTCCTGGAAAAGAAACATGTGGTAGTAAGTAGGTCTACTTATTATGTTGATATAGATTCTAGCTAGACCAACATTATTCGATAAATCTAGTCTCGAGAAAGCATTCTCTTGACAGCTTTCTGCGTCAGCACGGATTATGGTTGGAACTTGGAACCAACATAAATACTTATTAAGTTTTAACGATTAATGTAGTAAGTACTTGTATGCAAATAGTAATTCTTATTTTCAGGATACTTATTTCGAGCACGAGATGCAAGTATAATTGAATTGATGCAAGTATAAACGAATTTACTAAGTGAAGTTCAATCAACTTCAATCATAATTATACGAAGCATTTCATTCATTCGAAGAAATAAGTATCACGGCGTGGTAGTCGAGAAGACGTACCTATCCGGGAATTTTGTTTTATTACCCTAACTACTAGTATAGTATTATAATATCTGTGCTCTAACTAAACATTAGTGCATGAATAGTAACAACCACACTTAGAATAAAATTTAATAATTAAAAGAATAACATTTTTAGAAACAAGCTTCATCTATATCATCTAGGACCTTGCTTACTACGTGCTTACTTACTCCTTAGGTGCCTACTAATTCAAATTAATTCATAATCCCATCCAATGCTTATTTAATCACATAGAATAGAGTATCTTAAACGGCTTAGGTCTTTTGGTGCCACATTCTAAAGATACTGGCCATAAAGAAATAAACTGGATATCTACAATTTACAAAACCTACTAGGCATAAACGTGATGGAAATCTATTTTAATTTTTTATATATGCCTGGGTAAGTCTAGAAGTGGAAGTCCTACCCCCAAATCAAACGCAACTTGGATTTAGGCACGTCCTAAGTGACCCATTTTTGACAGAACTTTATTAAAATTGCGTTTGAGTATTCGGTCGTTACTATACATCAAATATCAAAACAAAAGGTTCAAGAAATGTTTGAAACTTGATAAGACTTTTGTATTCAATTCTAGGGACAAATCTTTATCTAGATTTCACGCGCTGAGCCGCAAAATTATAAAAATAGTATGTATAGATGTTTCTTACCGAAACGACTCCATAGATGTACGCAAGATCGAAGCAGAACTTGACCAGGAACATGACAAGCAATATAATGCTCATAGCGAACAGCCCAGCCAGTCCTGCCTTCATCTCTATGTCGTCCAGCTCTTTGAACTGCGTCTGTTCCACATCCACTGAGACCGCTTCCACTATCATCATCACCAGGAGGGTGAATGAGAATACCTGAAAGGGATTTCAAAATAAAATAAATATTAATTGGTAACCGTAATAAATTATCAGTAAATAAATTCAAACAAATTGTCAAAACCTTGCTGTGCAAAAAGGCTTACTATAAAATATCAGATTATCTAGAGGATAAAAAAGCTTGGTACGGGTTTTGCTCCAACTCGAAAAATAACAACTAACAGGCTAAAGGTTTCTTCGTCGCTTCTCTACTTTAGTCTACATACCGAAGCGACAGAAATAAAAAAATATCACTTTATTTCCGTGTCAGTGCTTAGTTTTATAATTTGACCTTTTCTAAGTGTACATTTATTGTATTTATGGAAATAAATTTGTTGCGCGCCTCATCAATGCCAGTGCGGTACTGTTGTCGAACAGCTTGGTCATCACGGATTATCGTGCACTAGGGCCGCCGGTCGGATATCTTGCCACGCTAGCCTTAACGACATCATCCGGCGGGCCTTTGTCACCGCTAACGTACCAGCTATTCTCGAACCGAATGGTCTGTTGCGTGACGATGGTTAGAGGCCCGACGGTATGACACTAGTCCCATGGGAGTTGGGGAGGCCCATTGTGTGGGACGCTACATGCGTCGACACAATTGCGCCTTCCCATCTTCCGAGGACATCCGTGAGGGCGGGTGCGGCGGCAGATTTGGCCGAAGATCTCAAGAGGCGCAAATATGCAGGTCTCGACAGAGCCTACACATTTGCTCCCCTTGGAGTCGAGACCCTAGGTCCGTGGGGTACCGAGGCTCTTCGGGTTTTCAAAAAACTATCTGAGCGTCTGGTCGAAGCGACGCGTGACCCGAGAGCTGGTGAATATCTGGCACAGCGTATCAGCATTGCCATACAGCGTGGCAATGCAGCCAGCGTCTTGGGGACGCTTCCGACTGGTGTTGATATGGATCAGTTGAGCTATCTGTAGACTGTTTGCAACAGTCGGCAGTTAGCTCAATTGTTTCAATTGTAAATACTAGTATAATTTTCTTTGTGAATAAATGTATTATGTCCTGGAAAAAAAGAGTTTTTGATTTTGTTTTTTTTTTATTTTGTACCCCGTTTTTAGATTAATTCGCATTCACTGGCCAGCCTCGGCGGTGTGACGATTAGTGGCATCTGCGTCTTCGTCGGCCGATAGTGTTAGCTCTCTTAAACGGCCTTTGTGCTGTTGGGCTCCGCCCCACGTATGCCTCTTGGAAAAACACATACGTAATAATAATGCTGGACATATCACTCTGCATAATCTAGCTATAGAGTCGTATCTAGCCCCAAGCTAAGCATAGCTTGTGTTATAGGTACTAGTTGACTGATCTTGTACCCTGTATCTGGCTGATATCTTTTTTTTCTCGAAAGGACTATAACGCTGTTGACCGCAGATGGGCATATTCGTCAAAATGTCTACCAGCCCACTTATAGGATGTCCCCTGCATACATGTTGCAAATAACTAACATTGTTATGAAATAGAAGTGTCGAGTTATTATTAAATTGTTCCCAATGACTAAAGCTTCCTTTTTATTTATAAATTGCTAAGATAAATTTAAAACAAAGTAATATAATTAGAGCCAGAAATGCGACATCTTATGTCATGCAGTACTGTCCCTTTTTCGGAATACGACCTATGTTAAACGATTTCTTTGCAATTTTGCTTCTTATTACATATTCCACATATTTTAGTCTCGTAATCTAGATTTGTAGTTTTTAAGCATGTTAAAGTCATTGACCATGACAGCGTTACCGGACTTTTGGCGGGCGCAGAGGGCGCGCCTAGCCGGTAAAGTTAGGTTGAGGCAACACACATAAGGGCCACCACTTAGGTGCGAGCCTCGGCTTGGGCTGTTGCTAGATGCTACACGAGGAAAGGGAGGTTTGGTCTAGGTACACAAGTGCGCCTATGGGCGGAAGCGGGGAATTCTTGGACACCGCATGCGGCGGGGTCGGTTTTTGGTCTTTTGTGTGGTGTGCGGAAGCGAATCGGTTGCCGTCACCTCCGGGTTAGCGGTGGTGATTGGGTCAACGGGGTCACCGAGAACGTGTCTCGGTCTACGGAGAAGAGAAAATTGTTGATATCTTGTACCTTGTATCTTGATGATATACATAGAAAACACCCAGAGAACCCGGATATATACCTACTGGATAGGAAAGACGGCATGAGACGGGACCAGAATAACTAGTGCTGGACTGGAGGCGATTTTTAGTGACGGAGGCCAAAAACTTTAGGTCATTTCATTATGCCGGTAACTAAATGAATTATGTTGGGTTATTTATTAATAAAACTTACTTGACAAAGTAAACTGTATAACCACTTTTTGAATTGATATAAATTGCAAATAAATATGTCTAGTCTATGTCTACGAAGTCATTATTAAAGGACTATACCATAAGTTCCTAAGACTATAAAATCAAGTCGCAATACACATACTAGAATAATATTTCAACGAGTCAGGCGTCAATAGGGAGAATATCCAAGCGTAATACTCACAGCATTCAAGCAGCCCATGATGATGTTTCCAGTCTTGAGGTCGAAGACGAAGCAGCATGAGTCCAGCTGAGGCAGCCCCATTTTTCTAAAAAATAAAAAAGTTTTTTTTTCAGTGTTATGGGCTTTGTCACAGATGCGATTATGCCGCCCTAAAAGTGAAAATACTAAGTACATTATAATAGTATGTCAATGAAACACCAACATTTGTTGGAGAACCGGAGAAAGAGGTAAAAACTAAATTCGTCAGTATTTTTAAAAAAGAGATCTTAGAATCAAAATCAAAATCAAAAACTCTTTATTTCCATAAATACAATAAATGTACACTTAGAAAAGGTCAAAATATAAAAGTAAACACTGACACGGAAATAAAGTGATATTTTTGATTTCTGTCGCTTCGGTATGTAGACTAAAGTAAAGAAGCGACGAAGAAACCTTTAGCCTGTTATTTGTTATTTTTCGAGTTGGAGCAAAACCCGTTCCAAGCTTTTTTATCCTCTAGATAATCTGATATTTTATAGTAAGCCTTTTTGCACAGCAAGGTTTTGACAATTTGTTTGAATTTATTTATTGATATTTTTTGCAACTCACTTGGAGTTTTGTTGTAGAAGCGTATACATTGCCCTTTAAAAGATGCATTTATCTTGTGTAGCCTAGTTGTGGGCACAGCGAGTTTATTCTTATTTCTAGTATTTATATTATGTATGTCGCTATTTTTAGGGAATTGATTGATATTTCTATGAGTGTACAACAAGTTTTCATAAATGTATTGACATGGTACTGTCATTATGTTTGTTTCTTTGAATTTACCCATACTATAGATTGCACGAACAGCTCTCTTCTGCAGCACAAATACGGTGTTAATATCTGCAGCGTTCCCCCACAGCAGAATGCCATAAGACATAACACTATGGAAGTAGCTGAAATAGACTAGTCTAGAAGTATCAACGTCTGTAAGATGACGGATTTTTTTGACTGCATACGCTGCAGAGCTAAGTCTCTTTGCTAGCTTATCTATGTGTGGGCCCCATTGAAGTTTACTATCTAATAAGTAATAAGTCTAACAAGAAGTAATAGGTAAAATATACCTATCAAATATTTTTAAATGCATAATTTATCAAGTAATTTCTGGAAATTAGGTCATTCTTGTATCTACAGTGAATATGACATACCCATCTGTACGTTTTTAATAGCAAACTTACCTAAAATAGTAGTCCTCGAAATTATTTCACCAATAAGTTTACACTTTCAACAAAACTTGAAATAACAACTAAACCTTAGTAACTTTCCTGGAGACTGCTGGATGCTGAATGAGCCGGGGTGAGCCAAAGATGATAATACAGATCAGACACTGTCTGCCAATCATTTTCCTCCACAGCGAAAACTTCCAGAAAGCTCCGAATTGAAGTAGCTCTACATTAAATTCGAAGTTTTCTGCGATTCTTTGTGTCGAATAATTATATACAGGCAGATTTGAGTTCAAATTACTTAGGTATTTAAGATTTAAAGAGGTTCTCTGAACCTAATAGTGTACTTTCTTACCTACATTGGTTATATTATCTTCTGGACAACCACATGACGAGTTGATGTGAATGTCTCGTTATCATGTAATTTTTAATAAGCAATGGTAGGTAGTCGCGGTGTAAGAATTGACCCCTCTAACTTAGCCTGTGGACACGGTAATATTATCCAACAGTATTTGGACTCGGCCGTATCTTTGAAATAAATGCCTACAGCCGCGCGGTAGGTAAACATGCGATAGGGCTGCCCGCCTCCACCATTTTAATTACATTTGCCTACTTTGTGTTCCATTTAGTTTTGTGATTGTAAATATAGGAAGGTACTTTTTTTATATAAACAAATAAAATACTTTGTGAATTGAATGGGAAGTGTTCAATAAAAATGCGTGTTGTTTTTTGATTGGTAGATTTAATTAAAAAACCTGTTTATGTTTGAATAACAAATCGGTCTTATAAATTTGGGACCGAAAAATATTTGCGCCTCGACTGAGACGTACCTACAAAATGCTTTATTATTAAATTTTAGGAGATTTTTTTGGAGAAAAAGGAATATCTTTTACTTGGTTATAGATACCTGCAGCTACTTTATTAAATATGTACCTGAACTTATTTTTAGAGAAAAAATCGCGCGGTTATTGTTAAAAAAACATCACACCATCCGTTCGTCACTGCGGCACAGCCGCGACTGTCTGCATGCTGAGCGCATGCCGAGATCGAGGCGCGTAGGTATAGCTCGCGTTTCGCCCGTTTGTATGAAGTCGGATTACTTATAGGATAATATTACCTTGCTGTGGATGTCGTAAGAGCTAAAGGATGGAGGAAGGACAGAAACTTCCTTCGGTATACTTTTCAACAGACGAAAAACGGAGGAGGTTCTCAAGTTGACGCGTATATATTTTTATTTTTTACAGAGTAGTCCGATTTCAATAATTCTTCTTTTATTGAAAAGGGTATACCCGAAGTTGGTCCCATTCAAATTTGAAACCAACCCTAAGGGAACACAGGGGATGATTGATTGTTCACTCACTGATTGTAATGTTTGACCACGCATAACTTTTTACAGAGTAGTCCGATTTCGATGATTCTTTTTTATTGGATAGGGTGTACCTCGATGTGTCATCAAACTAAATTAGACTCGATTTTTTTAACAAGAGGTCGCCACTAGAAGAATTTGAAGTCAGTTTATCGTTTTTTATAACACGTCAAATTATAACACCTCTACTTCGATCACCACTCCGCCTGCCAAGCGCGTTGATTAGGAGGAAGCCCCCCTTGTTTGTGGGAGGCAAGTTCAACAGTGGATCAATAATCAATAATCATTTATTTTATATGTTTCTAGAACAATACGTCACTTTATGCATAGGTTAGTGCCTACGTATGTAGGTACTACCATAATAACAATTAAATTAATATATATTACCATAATAACAATTCAATTAATAAACTTATATCACATTGAATACCTAAGTACCATAAGTACTTATACTTACATCAATAGGTAATGTGTCACTTTTACAGGCTAAGAACTCCTCGTAGCTGTAAAAGCTGTTGTCAGTGAGCCAATGCTTTATCTTTCCTTTAAGCCGAATAGTAGGGTGGATAGTGGCGCCACTACATATTTAATTTTATAATTACGTTATACAAAGGAATTATCAAACAATCGGACCGCGCGTAGACGATATCTATCATAATCTTTTTTTAAATGTATCTTTTATAGTTTTGTACTGTATTGTTTAGGCAGATACTTGTTTCAAGAGTTTTGTTCCTATTGGTGGCCACCAAGCTCTCCAAACAAGGTTTTTGATTGAATAACACAAAACAAAACTATTACAGATACATTTAAAAAAAGCTTATGATAGATATCGTCTACGCGCGGTCCGATTTCTTGATAATTCCTTTGTTTAACGTAATTATAAAATTAAATATGTAGTGGCGCCACTATCCACCCTACTATTCGCCTTAAATGATGTCAGGCTTGTTGCGTTAGTTACAGTTTTTGGAAGACTGTTTTAGACTGTCGGTCCCAGTATGCGCATTAACTTCCCCGACTTCGTGAGAGTACGAGGCAGGGTGGTGAGCTTGAACGAATATTATAAGAGTGCTGTTAGGTAATAAATAACTCTATGTAGACCACACAACTGGCGGATCGCTGTAGAACCGTGTCACAGTAACAAACGCCAAAAGTGGCGTTTGTGTTTGGCGTTTGTTTTCTTATTGTGACAAGACGACCTCTGTGGCGCAGCGGGCGAAGGTCTGCCTGCGACGCAGGATGTTGCGGGTTCGATTCCCGCCTCAGGACAAATATTTGTTTGTTTTACGATCTGCAGATATTTTGTCCAGGGCGTGCTGGATGTTTTCTATGTATTATAAAAAATATCTATTTATGTGGTGTATTGTATTAAGTAGGTATATCAGTTATCTAGTACCCATAACACAAGCTCTGCTTAGCTTGGGGCTAGATAATGCTGTGTGAATTGTCCAGCATTATTTATTTATTTATTGTGTTGTCTACCTATAATAAGCATAATATTTGCCTCGATGAGGACATGAATTTTGTAAGCCTGTACAACGGTAAATTCGCATGCGGAGAAAGTAACTGTGAATTTCGATGTACGGGCGTGTAAGTATCGCGAAACACATTTAAATACGTTAATATACGCTTGATGTTTTCTGGTCTGACTGTTGGAGGTGGTCACCTCCTGTGGTATGCAAGCGAGACAGTAATTTTTTTAATGCACCTCTCGTGCATAAAAATCAAGCTTTTTCCAAAAAATATGGTTTTCGAGAAAGTTTGGCTGGCTCAATGATTAGATTACGTATGGCCGCGAACGTACTTTAAATTTTTTTTATTTTTTTTATATGTATTAAGGTAAAGCGTTACAATTTCCATATTATTATAAATTCTTAAAATATACATAACACTAAGGCGAAAAAGGATTACACCGATATTAAATAAACAAAAAGAACAGCAAGGTAAGTCAGAAATTTTGAACAATGTAAATTATCTTAAAAGTAATAAGTTCAATCTAAAGTAATAACTTTAACTATAATAAAAATATATGTACTGATGTAATAGATATTTGTGCGCGCGTGTGTGTGTATATGTGGAGCCCGAGTCCGGGCAACAGGAGGCACCAGTGTGTATGTATATGTGTGATCATAATTAATTATGTATGATTGTGTTAATTATTTATAAATGTTAATTATGTTTTTGTATTAATGTATAATTTATTTATTTACCTTTTACCCTACTCGTATCATTTGCGAGTAGTAGGTAAATAGCATTTTGTGCAAGGAACCTCACTTAATAATAATAATAATAATAATAATGTTGGACAATTCACACA
The DNA here is from genome assembly GCA_963564075.1 of Eupithecia subfuscata. Lineage (NCBI taxonomy): Eukaryota > Metazoa > Arthropoda > Insecta > Lepidoptera > Geometridae > Eupithecia > Eupithecia subfuscata. The sequence continues at coordinate 14,717,603 of OY751106.1, forward strand.
GCATTATCTAGCCCCCAAGGTAAGCAGAGCTTGTGTTACTTACTGTGTAGGTAGTGTTTTTGCACGGTCCTTCTCTCCGTTTATTCTTTGGCAGGCTTGTGGCGTCTCCTAGTCTGCTATTCTGATCAATATTGTATTTTTGTCACAAAGTTCTTCTTTGGTGTAGGAAGTTAAAACGATATATAGGTTTTTTTCTGAAAGACACCTTTAGGTAGAAGAGGTCTGTGGGTAGAACCGTTTGTATTATAGGTACATGGAATAAGAATTGGTACCTATATATTATTTATTCTACGTGTGGAGCAAAATTTTTACAAAGTTCAGGTAAAATTTATATGTTTGAAGGAAGAACTAACTGTGATTTTGAATTTCAGTGAAAATATTTATTCTTAGTTGTTGCAGACGACTTCCTTTTTTTTTAATTTAGAAAAAAGCAGCGTTAGCTTATTAAACATTCATAAAATAAGATGACAAAAATTACTCCTTTGTAACTCAGAAAACAAAAATAAAAAGTCTACCAAAAATAACTCGTACTCAAATTTCAGGGCTCCGAAAAAGCACATGCCCAAATGTCTCTGAACAGAAATCGAACCTACACTTCTACTGCCTCAGTCTCACCCCAAATGGTTCCTTCAAGTTAACCAAGTCCGATGCGTAGTTTCCGATAGGCAGCGGCGGACTAAGGACGTACGCCCCTGGGCAGGGAAACGCATAGAATGTACGATAACTTTGATTTTCCCGTGCACAATCAAAGATGGCTTCATTATTATAAACGGTGTCAATCCTGTGACAAAGTTATATAAACACTATCAGACTTTATTAACAAAAGAAGTCTGATAGTGACTTTATTTACCAAAAAAGTCTGATAGTATTTGTAATTGAGCTAGCTGCAGACTGTTGGAAACTCAACTGATCCATATAAATACCAGTCGGAAGCGTCCTCAAGACGCTGTTTGCTTTGCTCCGCTATTTTGTCAGTGCTGATAAATACCACATAAAACAATACAGTTAATGGTAGATGGCAAATAAATATATACTAAATAACTAATTGCATACCTTGTGTCTTTGTGTTAAAGGGACAGGGAAGTTTATGTTATCTAGCCTGGGATCCTGAATATTCTTCGATGTTGAGTATTATGAGTATATTTCGAGTCAAACATTCCCTGATACGGCAGAAATAGTTAAATTATTCTTGCATGTCAATAATAGTCGAACATTATTATTACTTATTAATTATATTGGTACAAATTTTACGTTAACACCTCAATTGAAACATAAATTCGTTCTGTTAGATCTTTATCTAACGCAATTACTTTATCTAAACTTTATCTAAAGCATCTTGAATTTTGTATCATACCTTACTAGATCTTCATGTAGTAAGGTATGATACAAAATTCAAGATGCTCCTTGCCTGATGACCCTACATCCTGCCCCTATGATCTGGCTCTAGACGTGGCAATGATATTCTGTGTGATTTTCCTCATTTAATTTTTAAAAGAGTGTTTCTTATCTTGGTTGTTTTTTTACATACCTACAAGGTAGATAGTGTAGATCGGAGAAATAACTTGTAAAATGGTAAGGTTGCTTGTTGATGCCATCTAGTAAGGTATGATACAAAATTCAAGATGCTCCTTGCCTGATGGTGATGACCCTACATCCTGCCCCTATGATCTGGCTCTAAATACGTGGCTGGGCGACAGGCTTGCTTGCTCCACTTGCTTGGTTCAGTTGGCATCGCGTGCGCATTGTGGTCAGTGTAGTGCGGCGGCATAGGATTGCAAAATAACAGTGAGTATGTTTATAAACAATATTATTTTATAACACCACTGTAGGAATTTATATCTTGACTTTTAAGGATTTTTTCCTGGTAATGATTGAACATGGATTTGATAATGGAACACAATGAAGCAAAGAGACGTGGCAATGATATTCTGTGCGATTTTCCTCATTTGATTTTTAAAAGAGTGTTTCTTATCTTGGTTGTTTTTTTACATACCTACAAGGTAGATAGTATAGATCGGAGAAATAACTTGTAAAGTGGAAGGTTGCTTGCTGATGCCTTATTTTGTATACCTACCTACATGTTTGTGTCGTTTGGGGTTTCCAAACGCAATGTGCAGACTTAGCACATTTTTTAAGTGAACTCAACCAATGTGAATAAATTATTTTCTAGCTTAGGTAATGCTTCTCATCTACGTGCCTAAAATGGCTTTTTTAGTGTGTTGTAAGTTTTCGAAACTATGTATGTTTATTGGATAAATAAATGCACGTGTCTGATGACTTTTCAAAAACAAAGTCAATAATAATTATGTAACTATGTTATTATTAAAAGTAAAAATAAGTTAATGGATAAATCTTTACAATAAGTTCGGGATAGAGATTAATCTCAACAAAACAGTCCAGTTATAAATCGTTTCAAAAACTAAAACAGCAGCTTGTGGAAGTACCTAATAATAAACAATTTTAATACGAGAAGGTTTTAATTACAATGATTTGTGTAATCAGTTGGTGTATTGCATGCCATTGGAAACCTGAGATCTGGCTGATGCCATCCGTTGAGCACGATATGATATGGTACCATTTTCCTCAAAGAGAGAGGTGGGTAAAACCCAGAGATGTAAAACCCTTTGGTAAAACCATAATAAAACCAGTTTTAGTGAAGAACCAGACACATGCATTATTCTCTTACATGAGTGAATTTCTTTGCAGTTTTTTTAAAATATTTTGTAACTCTTTTATGTGAGGAGAATATTTAATTTTTTTTAAATTTGTCTGTTAGTTACATAATGTGATTGCTTTTAGGCAAACCTCGATTGTATGTATGTATAAGCTATAATATCAGTGGTATAGGTAAAAGGTTTTTGTAGGTGCTGTAGGGTCTTCACACTTTTTCAAAATATTGACTGATTATAAGCTTTTTTAAATGCCCCTCTAGTGGTTACGTTTTGTTTGGTTGTTGCAGAAAATGCACAATTACAAACATTTACAAACAACAAGACTAAACACTTTTGAGGGTTTCGAAGATCGAATATATTGAAAAAAAGACGAAATTTTACCCGTGTTTCATGCCGATTTAAATGACTAGGTATACATTTATTTTAAAGTACTGTCGTACTCAAATTGTAATCGAGCAACAAACACAATGCTAGCGATTTGTTCTGTTTTAACTAGAGTTTGCGCTTAGCATTCTGTTTTCTACAACGAGGATAGTCGGATATTTCTTATCATTCCTTTAGTTTTTATCCATCATTTGCACGCGTGTACTTTTGCGACTTTTTTCGGTCCATAATGGATATGACACCTGAGAAAGCAGCTCAATCTGTAGCTCTACTTCAAGCAAGCTTTGCGTAACGGGAGGTCGCTCAAAGTCTTCGAATTAGCAGATATTCAGAGCAAAGAGTTCAGAGACGCTACCTTGAGACTGGAGCATTCGATCGCCGTCCAGGTGCGGGCAGTACCTAGGGCTACATCAGCACCAGATGATCGTTATATCCATCTCTCTGTTCTGCGAAATCGCCGCCTCAATGCAGTTCAAGTCCAACAAAGTATGCATGCCGCCAAGTGACCACTTGGCGCTCGTCATGCATACGTTCGGATACCATCAGAAGGAGACTTGCTGAATGGAACCTGACTCCAAAGAGAGCTGCAACAGGTCCAGCATTAACGGTAGCCCACCGTTGAGCACGACTTGATCCATAAGGATTGCACGGTAGAGCAGTGGGGTAATGTACCTACCTACTCGTCACTGATATGCCCAGGGCATAGATATTATAATACTATACTACCCAGGGTGAGTCTAAAGGAAGTGATCGACGTTAGAGAGTATATCGTCGCCCTGGAGAGGCTGGAGAACGTTATTATCAGTGTTGCATACTTGCATCGAGGAAACTGTTACTTATGGAGGAGGATCTGTGATGGTATGGGGCAGCATCTCGGCGGTGCCCCGGTTTATTTGCTGTCCAGTGTAGATGAAATTTGGCATACACTTAGAACGTAGCCTAACTTAAACAATAGGCCACAATTCTTTAACAATAGGCTACTTATTATATCGAAAATACGCGTGTGAAGCCGTGGGCAGAAGTTTGTTTATTTGAAAAACGTTCTAAACCCTCGGCGCGCGAGTTGCACTCGCACTTGACGGATCTTGTTCTCTTTGGGGAAACTTCGCAATTCCGTCTCAACTATTTAAAAGAAAACTAATATAAGATGCATTAAAAACAGCTTAAGATTGGTATTTATATCAGAGGATTTTAGAAAATTCCTTTGCTTACGATGATAATCATTTCAAACTAATTACCTACTTATTTTAAAACGTGGAAGAGCGAAAACACCTAACACAAGTATTTCTATAATGCTTAAAAGGTGTTTTCATCTATGAATAAGGCTATTGTATCTTTTATTATTGAATAAAAACATTATTATTATTATTACAAATGCGAAAGCTTGAATGTTTAGATGTAGGTAAGTTACTATGGATGGATGGATGTTTGTTACCTCTTCACACCAAAACTACTAAAAGAATTGGGCTGAAACTTTGCATTCATACAGGAAATTCTAATCCTGGAATAAAACATGGGCTTCTTTTTATCCAATAAATCAGTTCCCATGGGAAAGAACCTTTTAACGTTTCCATAGAAACAACGCGTGCGAAGCCGCGGGCAGAAACTAGTAAGGAACAAACGGTAGAACTGCTAGGGTCATACAAGCAGTCTTACCATTTATTTCTTACATAATATCTATGTATGTACCTATACACCACCCTGTATATACAGCGCCTTAAATTATTCCTAAAACCTACTTAATGACCAAATTGGCAGATACAACGGATAAGGTACGTGGCATTAAAGATAAATGTTAAAGAAAGAAAAAATTTAAACCTGTTTAGTTTGAGGAAAAAGCCTTGAAAAGCTCCCAACTACTTTCATGAACAATTCATTTAAAACTCTATAGCTTCGCGATAAAAATCAAAATTCACAAACTGTGGTCCAAGAAGGGACAGTTAATCGAAGTATCTATGTACCTCTCTACTTACCATGGTATTTTAGAGTTATTATTATTGTTTTTAGGGTTCCGTAACTCAAGAGGAAAAACGAACCCTTATAGGATCACTTTGTTGTTCGTCCATTCGTCTGTCTGTCTATCTGTCTGTCCGTCTGTCAACCCCCTTTTCTCAGGAACGCATGGAGGTATCGAATTAAAATTAACATCAAGTACTCAAATCCGTAACCTCTTGAAGCCTCGATATAAATATAACTTCTAAGTACCTATTTATACCGTCCATTTGTTCCGACGACCTCAGTGGCGCAGCGGGCGAAGGTCCGGCTGCGACGCAGGAGGTTGCGGGTTCGATTCCCGCCTCGGGACAAATGTTTGTACGATCTGCAGACATTTGTCCAGGGCGTTCTGGATGTTTTCTATGTATAATAAAAAATATCTATGTATGTAGTGTATTGTATTAAGTATATCAGTTATCTAGTACCCATAACACAAGCTCTGCTTAGCTTGGGGCTAGATAATGCTGTGTGAATTGTCCAGCATTATTTATGATTTATTTACTTATTTATTTGTATGTACATACTTATTTCTACTGTCCTTTACATACCCCAGCATAGTGCCTCATTTCTGCAGCGCATCAGGGATGTTTGCTGAGTATGCTGAGGTGGGTTTGCTGCCATCCTCCAGGAAAAGGAGGCATCCCTGATGCGCAGAGTACAGGATAGCCCCACAGCATCCTTAAACTGTAGCCGGCAAGATTACTTCGCATGGCAGCACTTTGTGTGAAAAGCAAACGAATTTAATTTAATTGTACTTAAATCGATTTAATTTATTTAATCTGAATTTTTAGGTATTTGATTTTCTTTAGTTTTTTTAATTTTATTTATGTTAACCGTAGTAGTTAGGTAATAATAATAACTTAAAGAATAGTACTAACATTAAATTTATATTAAAGGTCTTTCTTTTGGTGTGCTACTAAAAATTATAAATCCGAAATCAAAGAATATTATATACCTAACTATTTATAATACCAAGACTACCTAAATATTGATCTTTTCCTAATTATTTTATTTTTTATGGTGGTTATTGCGACTGTTTGCCAAAACTATTGACTGACACCATATTATAAAAAGGTTCATGTAATCATTACATTTAATCATTACAGTAGAGTTTACATTACGTTGTAATGTAAACTTTACTTACTAATAGTTTAATGACGACATCTATCTTAACATACAGAAACTATCACGTAGTTGTAGTGTAAGAAAACTATTACCTTGGTCACGTTTGCCATCGTTAGCTTGTAACTGCTTATTTTAATATACGATCTATCCGCGAGAGGCGCTGATTCAAAGATATGTTGAAGTTAGCAAGGCAAGTATCCGAAATACTGAAGGTAAGCAGTTTTCATATAATTCTTTTATAACCATGTCATGGAGTATTATATGAGACTTATATAAGACAGACCGATAGGGCTAATTGTAAGGATAAAATCTGTCATGTTTGACATTTACATTTTAAATTAAAGGCATCCCTCTAAGATGTCCCCCGAATAATTGCAAAATCCTCAAAATAGGTGAAACTGGATCAAAGTCATCGACGAATGTGTTTGAAAATGTGTCCATACCAATACAACTCACTGAATGGCAGTCATTTGAATCAACAGTTTTACAAATAATTTACAAAATACTTTATTGTTCACCGACTAAAATACAATACAAGAGACATTACATAAGACACAGCTACAATGAGCGGCCTTATCGCCTAGAAGCGATCTTTCCAGGCTACCTTTGGATGGAAAGAATTATGTGAATAATTTCGAATTTATTTCGTAAATAATAATCGATGAAGAAAATTGGTCTATAAAATACCTATTTCCCTTTAACAATGAGTGAAATAATTTTTATATTAGTGGATAATTTGTATATTAGTGGAAGTAATACTTTTAGAGATAATTATGACATACCAGTGTAAAGCTAAATTTGAAATAATAAATTGCTGCCATTCAGTAACGAAGAGGTTCTGGTTACTTTTTCCAACATAATCGATAAGTAAGTATATAGTAATAATATAAAAAATAGCTATGAAATAAAATACTATTGTACCTACCATTAGAATTAATACGTTTAGAGACCTATGGTGAATTTAATACCAGCATATTCAACATGTGGAAAGCTAAATTTGAAACAACAGGCTTGCGAGAAGAGGTTTTAGCCACTATTTGAAAAATAATATTTTTTAATCTTATTTCACCCATGTTGGAGATTGCAGTTATACGTGGGACACACTGTATAAAGTTGATCGAAAAAAAAACAACTAAAACCCCAAAACAAAAACTCCGACGGGACATAATCTCATCCCCCCTGCGTCTCATCGCCCCCCGCGTGTGAGCAAGCGGTTGCAGAAATTAGAAGGAATTTCACCATTTTTGATATTTTTTCGTACTCTCCGATTCATTTTGAATAAACGACTGTTTTCAGAAATATTTTTGATTACTTCTAATGTTGAATATATTTAAGATGTTTGCAGCGCGACAGATTTTCGAATAAAGGTGTCTATCATGCATAAAAAATAGCTTGAAAATGCGTCAATTTGTTGCTCAAAATATGGCAAATTAGTTTCGCTCTCATTTAAAGATTATAATGTTTTTTGAAAAACTAAAACGCTACAAACATAGCTATTTCTTATCCGGTTATGTATACAAAATTCCATTTAAGCCGGGCATGTAGTTTCCAAATGAATCGAAAAGTACGTTTGTATGGGGCCTAAGGTATCCGCAGCGTTCTTAAGCCCGCGTCCTTCCATTAAAAAAATTGAAACTATCCCGAGTGCGAGGGCTTACACGCACTACAATAACAAACACCTTGGTCGAGATACTTTCGTAAACAAGTCCACCCACGGTAACCTCTGCCTACGGCATTTATTTACCGAGTTATTCTTGTTCCTATAAAAATAAATCTATAGTACCTAACTATGTTTCTTCTTACCTATCAGCCTACAAACCTACGGTTCACTCCTAAACGTCCCAAACAAAACGGGATTTTACCATAATCGCCACGCTGCTGGTGGGAAAACGAACTGTTGATCGCAGTATGTACATAATTATACATTCAGTCAAAAAAGTATCGGGAACGGATGGTTTATTTATGGTTCGAAACTCATTTTGTTTATTGTTAGATTGGCACAACTGTTTTCCATATGGACGCGCGCGGAGTTTGAGTTGCATCTGTTATTTATATTAAACTAGTGAGCGACCCGCCCCGGCTTCGCACGGGTGCAATAAAATACTACTATTACTATTATTAAACACATAAACCTTCCTCTTCAATCACTCTATCTATTAAAAAAAATTGGTTGTCTGTGAAGTCGGTTTATTGACGATAGTTGAACGTGACAACGTCTTAAGAAAAGAGCGAGGTAACGCCGCATGAGGTATCGCCGCATGAGGTAACGCCGCATGACGTCATGTTTTTTCGTGCGTGCAGCCGGCTCTATCGAATTATAAGACGTTTTCACTTCAAAAATTGGTTGTCTGTAAAGTCGGTTTACTGACGATAGTTGAACGTGACAACGTCTTAAGAAAATACTGATGGAATGGTAGCATTTGATACTCGATCAAAACATGTAAATGTACTATAGTATAGCAGCTGTCCACGCGGACGCATCGCTCACTCAAGTAGGAGAGAGACGGATGTCGAGCGCTCTCGCTTGCACTTCAAGCCTTACATGGAACGCCTCAGAGCGAGGTAACGCCGCGTGACGTCATGTTTTTTCGTGCGTGCAGCCGGCTCTATCGAATTATAAGACGTTGTCACGTCAAAAAACCGCATCAAAATCCGTTGCGTAGTTTTAAAGATATAAGCATACTTACCTTGTTTAAATTTCTCGTTCCAGTTCCACAATGTTGGGGACCTTTAAGAAGTGCTGTTTCTGCGTTGATTTGAGGGCGGGCAGCTTCATCATCGGATATTTGCTGCTGGTAAGTCAATATGTCTCCGGCGACCTCAGTGGCGCAGCGGGCGAAGGTCCGCCTGCGACGCAGGAGGTTGCGGGTTCGATTCCCGCCTCGGGACAAATGTTTGTACGATCTGCAGATATTTGTTCAGGGTGTTCTGGATGTTGTTTATGTATAATTAAAAAAACTGCAGGGTGCTTACAATATATATTTTAAAATTAAATCCAAGACTACCAATGACCTCGTTTATTCATTACTAGCGGCCCGTCCCGGCATCGCACGGGCAGACATAAATTTTAAAAAAATTTGGCATAAACGTAGGTTTCTAATATTTCTGTGGCAGGACATTTTATACTTTTATCCGACTGCCCCGTTGGTATAGCGGTCGCGTGTTCAACCGCTGAAAATGTGGTCCCAGGTTCAAATCCCCGGTCGGCCCAAGATTTGTGTTATTGGGTATTTTCTAGCAAGAAATATTCACTGTAGCAGCCTGGAGTAAGGAAATTGGCGGTGTTAGATGGCTTAACGTGCTTTCCGAGGCACGGGGGCGCTCAGAAAGCACATTAAGCTGTTGGTCCTGCGTTTGACCTCTCCCCGGTCGTGCCCGCCCCCGGTGGATATCCCTTAGTCGGCTCTTACGACACCCGCGGGAAGAGTTGGGTTGTGCAAATTCTAAGCCGGCACCACACAGCAGCGCACACACTTGTGCACTATAATATGTCCTGCGCATCTGGCTAGTCTCCGATGAGATTGGCCGCCGTGGTCGAAATTCGGCTAGGAGGACATTAATTATTATTATTTTTACCTACCTCCCTCGCTGCGTTGCCCGGGTGCGGCGTCATTTATTTCTTTAATAGTATTTTGTTTAGATTGACATTTTTTATTTTTTAATATCTTTTGAATGGAATGTCCGATTTGAATAATTCAAAAAGTGATCTACAGGTATTGAAACAGTCTTAATTATGAAATGATTTATTTGGATAAGGATTAATACAGAGGTTTGGCTAACATGGTCAGACTTCGGTCAGTATTTCTATCAACTTTTAAAAAGTAAAAAAATAGTTATGCTGACATAACTACAATAGTTGGACATATGGTATCGCTGAGTTTTTTGTAGATATTTATATAGTCTTTAATATTGTAGAACATTTTTTTTTCTATCATCAAGTTTCCGCAGCGCATGCGATGATAGACAATTTATGGCTAATTTCTTTACACCTTGGGTTACATTATTGAAGTTTTAGTAGGGATCCCTAATTTTTTTCAAGAACTAAATATCCCTAGCCATAGCCTATCTTACTCAGGAATAATGTAGCATTCTAATGGTGAAAGAATTTTTTAAATCGGTCCAGTAGTTTTTGAGTTTATTCGTAACAAACATACAAAAATACAAATCTTTCCTCTTTATAATATTAGTATAGAAGTATAGATATAGTTAATAAAATTATTGCACAAGATTGGAAATGTAATTGTAAGCGAGTGAAGTTCTATAACATAGGCCAGTTGCTGAGTAAGCCCTGAGGAGCGTACCATATCTACAGATTTTACTTAGATCTATGGGGGTGGTTCAAACTCCAACCCACGACACCACGTTTAAAATACCTAATCTAATTAAGACTTATATATATGACTCTTATATAATTTCCCCTTTTCCAGATCGGCTACTGCATTCACTTTATCATCGGCTGTGTCCACATCTCCGGAGTCAACTCCAAGCTGACAGACTACTCGAACCACAACGTGGTGCTGATGCATGAAGATTTGGCGTTCTCTAAACTGCTCCTCAGCCTGAGTCTGCTTCTGATGGTGTTTGAGCTTCTTATCAGTGTGGCTTTGGTTCATGGTCTGCATAAGGTAATCGTCAAACGAAAGTACATAACTAACTTTGACGACGTCGGTGGCGCGGCGGTCGAAGGTCTGCCTGCGACGCAGGAGGTTGCGGGTTCGATTCCCGCCTTGGGACAAATGTTTGTACGATCTATAAATATTTGTTCCGGGTGTTCTGGTTGTTTCTATGTAAATATAAAAATATTTATCTATGTAATGTATTATATTATATTATAATATAATACATATATTATATTATATTATAATATAATACATTACATAGATAAATATTTATCTATGTAATGTATTATATTATATTATAATATAATACATATATTATATTATATTATAATATAATACATTACATAGATAAATATTTTTTTGTAAAATATTATATAATGTATATCAGTCATCTAGTACCCATAACACAAGCTCTGCTTAGCTTGGGGCTAGATGATGCTGTGTGGATTGTCCATTATTATTATTATTAACTAACACAATAAACAGTATAGGTTTTGTAAAATAAAGAAACATGTGCCTTAATTAACTTTTACTCGCTTTTACATTTACATTACTTGCGTCTGCGCGCAGTTTCTCACGCCCTTTTTGGCATAAAAAGTAGCTTAGTTCCTTGGGATACCGTCTACCTACCCTTCCAAATATAATTAGGATGCGTTCAGTAACAGACAGACAGAATTACTTTAGAATTTATAATGTTAGTAGATTTTTGTATCTACAGAATATTTTTCTCTATTTCCAGAAAATCCAAGACCAAATCCAGATGTTCTACGTTGGAGGTTTCATCTTCGAAATTCTGAGGATCCTCCTCAGCACCATCGTCTTCATGAGATACGCGCACCTCATGGCCAAGATGTTCAGTGCCTGGCAATGGATCACGTTGACGGTGGAACTGCTTTCTCATGGTAATTGCAGGAGTAATTTACTTGGTTTCTGCTTTGCTTACTTGGTACATTGTGCTTTGCTTACTTGGTAGGTATTCATGTGTCATCAATTTTATAATAATTGTGTACCTACCTGCTTACTTACCTATCTAATAATTATGTGTACCCTAAATACTCTTATGTTAACAGTAACATAAGAGTATTTAGGAACAGCACAGAAAAAGTATCAAAAGAACAGTCCTTTGATACTTTTTCTGTGCTGTTTGTGTGTGTACCCAATAAAAAATCTATCTATCTATCTATCTACATGGGACCTTAGTATAGGGTGTGCATAGCTTACGAAAACTATAAGAGTTTATGTTTCAATACATACCAACATTTTGTAGCGCCCAACTACAACTATTGAAACATTGTCATTCTTTGAAAAGAAGTTCCTCTGGAAGAATACCAACGTTCCATCCCTTAATGAGGGACTTCATCAGGGTGAGTGCGGTTCGCGTCGAGCTTGTACTAGGTCCTTGCGAGCACTCACTGGTGTTCTTCCAACACAAACTAGGTTCGTAGTTTACCCACTTACATTCATAATGAATTCTGTTTAACTACGTTGAAAATGACGTTTTATAGCTTCAGTCCCATCTAATCATGTTTCGTGAGAAACGATGCCGTTTCAACAATAACGATGCTAATTCGTGGCAATACGTGCGCGTTTATGTCTTTTGTTAGCACCATTTTGATGGCGTAGTTTTGTAGATAGGTACTGGTAGTAACTATGGGCATAGTTAACACCAACTCCCCGAAAGTAATTAAGTCTGTCTGTTACGTTTTCAGGATGAAACAGCTGAACATATTACAGAAATTCGGTTTGGAGATGTTAATATCTCGGATATGGATTATAGTAGGTACAGACTTTTATTCCGGAAAAAAGCGTGCGCAGCCGTGTGCAGAAATTAGTTCTATAAAACACGATTGTTTCTTGATAAGAACTGCAGATGGATTTTGAATTTTTGGCTCTATCGTAGCTACGATTCGTGGACGACCCCTTAAGAAAAGCAGTTTCCTTCCTACATTCGTTTCATAAAGTTTTTTAATACTGTAAGATGTCGGAAGATTTCAATCAAATAAATCCGATTTAAAACAGTTAAATCGAATTTTTTGACACACATTGAAAACAATTCCACATTGGATTACAACATTGTGAACACATCTGGTCTTCCATCTTGTCTCTGAAACGGTTCTTCGCTTGGTCATTAAATTGAGTGTATCTACGCAATAAAAATAAACTTGATTTATGTTGTTACTATTACGCGACTAGTAGCAACCGGCTCCACAGTTTTACTACTTTTAAAAATAACTTTACGTGAGACTTCTTGGTTTGATCGTTAGAATTATAAAATTATTTCTAAAACCACATAAATCGGGCTATTTAGATCTCATGGTTAGTAGTGTTTAGATTTTCTATTCCTAGGTATAACATAATACTGACTATCACTATTGGGTGGTGGTAAGTGCTTTGTAGATAACACATTTCGTGGCCACATTTTGGTTGTAGTGATAAATTATACTTTTAACGATAACTGTACTTGTTTACAATAATTTTGGTATGCGGGACAAATATTATCGTTCGGGACGAATAAAGTCTTTAAATAGACCGAAAATTAGGGACGAATAGGGCATAAATCGTTTCGGCACAGTAAAACCAGAGCCGCACTGCAAGATGATAGCTTATATACGATGGTTGATAAGAAAACAAAGCGGACCTAGTCGGTACTATGTATATGTAATGTACACTAGCCCACGTTATTGTACATTCACTATCACCGAATCTTGTTTATCTATTAACTTTTTGTGATAGATCAGCTTTAAAATTTTATAACAAGGCGTAATATTAATAATAGGTGATAACTAGATGTTCTCTACGATGACGTGTCTGAGCTTTTCCTGTATTTATTTTTGTTTGTGTTATGTAGTCACAACACAACACAAGCTCTGGGCATTATTCTGCTAAACCAATGATAGTGTCGCAGAATCACCACCAAGACACGTTATGGTATTCTACCTCAGATGAATATGTGATGATGATGATGATACTAGTTTCTGCCCGCGGCTTTGCACACGTTGTTTCCACGGAAATGTTTTCTATCCCATGGGAACTGAATTATGGGATAAAAACTAGCCTATGTTTGATTTCTGTATTCAAATTTTCAGCCCGATCGGTTCAGTAATTTTGGCTTGAAGAGTAACAAACATCCATCCGTCCATCCATCCATACATCCAAATTTTCGGATTTATAATATTAGTGTCATATATTATTTTTTTTACCTTAATAAAGCCTTTATTCACAAAGAAAATTATACTAGTATTTATTTATTATTATTTATTATTTACAATTGTGATATAATTATATTCTCTGCTTGCGGGCTAGAAAGTTAATGTGTGAAAATTTTTCAGCCTTATCTATTTATGTTTTTTTTTTTATTTCAGTGGTTTTCTTCTACTTCCTGACAGTAATTCGAAGCTATTACTTTCACCTCCGCCAAGAACAGAGCGTGGATCGTTACAATGTCTTCACGAACAATGCTGTGCAGCTGAAAATCAACAAATGATTATACTAAATACTTTTAAATTTACGCGTTTTGAACACATTAATACAGGGAAGCAATAGAAATTAAGAAATATCCTAATTTCAATCGTGAAGACGGTTTCAGACTCTTTGCCTCGTGGAATCCAGTTATATTTATTTATTTATTAGTTAACAAAACAGAGTAAGATCCTTATGAAAATACAGTTGGTAGATACATTATTGTTACGAACTACATTTTACCCAAATATGCAAACATAACAAGCGATATAAATGTTGCAAGATAAAGTTTAAGATTTACCAAAAAATCTCGAAATTTTTGATATAAATAGGATAAACATTATTTAACATTGTTATTGAACACTATATAGCAACCTCATTACGCATTGTTTAAATTTTTACACTCCGGAACCGTGGTCCCACTGCGATGTTCCACTGCGATGTCCCACCGGTGGGACAAAACTTTTTCGTGGACACACTTGACCGTTCAATGGCTCTGGGTGCAATTATATATATACACACCGTTTTAGTCACAGAGTCGCCACGGGCTTCGTTAGGAGTAAGTTAATGTTTGGTGGGACCACGAAAAAGTTTTGTCCCACCAGTGGGACATCGCAGTGGGACCACGGTTCCGTCACTAATTTTTATAATATTGGTTTCGAAAATGTGTGTATAGCCGAGTGTACTCGTCGTAGACCGGTTTTTCAGTGCGTTTCGGACACTTTTAATGTTGTGTTTCGTCCGAGTGTGAAGATGGACACACTTAGTTTAGAAAACCAAGTGAGGGTAGTTTCTAATAATGCTGCCCCCGCTTCGCAGAGGCGGTAGCTCCAGTGCTCCAGTCATCCCGTGACCACGATAGTGTGTAAACCTGATGAAAGGTCGGGAAAAATAGGTAAATAAACGCGATAAATACCCGTTAAATAATACTATTAATAATGATAGTAAAAATAAAGAATTAGCAAGCTGAAGTGGTAGTGAGCCGGCCATATCTCGCGAATAACGGACAACCGCTGGGGTAAACGTGTTCTTGAGTGGAGACTAGGCAAACGTTGTGTAGGCCGCCTTCCGGCCAGGTGGGATGATGATCTGCGAAAGACTGCAGGCAGATGCTGGATGCGGCAAGCTGAAGACAGCGCTATGGTGCTCATTAGGGGAGGCCTATGTCCAGCAGTGGACTAACATAGGCTGATGAATAATGATTGTAGGTACTACTTCAGCATACTACTGAATGAATGTTCTAAAGTGTAAGAAGTCAATGATGTATTCGCTTTTTCTATGCAATTAAAAATAGAGCAGCGTACTCGAACTGTTTGTTTACACATAGTAAACAAACAGTTCGAGTACGCTGCTGTATACCTACCTACCTTACATAAGGACATCAGTAGAAGGAAAAAAATTGCATAGAAAAAGCGAATACATCATTGACTTCTTACACACGGAGCATTTATATTATCCATAGAGTGTACCTTTAGCAATCAACAAAGGCAAATATTTAGATAAGTACCAATAAGCCACCAATGTATTATCAACACCGAAATAACAGTTGCAAAAAGGTATCAGTAGTCCGGTTGACTTTAACGTAACCGGACTACTGAGACTACACCATTATTTCGTTTATTTACTGGAGAAAAATATTTTGTTTAATTTGCATATTTACAAAGCAGATGTGACAATCATCACATAATCACAAATTCAATCACTATTTGGTCAAATATAGACAACATTGCATATACGGACTTTTAAGTTTTAACTCTGTTTTGGTTTCTCGTTGGACGTGACGTGTAAATTATCAAACCCTTCTTTAAATTCTGAATTGGGGGGCGAAGCCCTAAAGAAAGTAGCCTATTGTTTAAGTAAGGCTACATTCAAAATGTATGCCTACCTTCATTTTGATCTGTTCAATAGTTTTTTAGATACTAGGTAACATAAATTTCACATTTCACAAACTATCGCATTTGTATTATTAGTAGGATAGGATAATTAAAGATGTGAGTGAATTGTCACATTTTTGCATTTTATTGCATAAATTATGAAGGTGTTTTGAGCATATAAGTATTATTATGTTCTAGCCAAATTCGATGTTAAATCATTTACAACGGGATATACCTACAGAGTTATTATTTATTCACTGACACTACATGTTCTACCCATCATTACGACCACGTTCATGAAGACGCTAACTCCCCTACCTCGTTATTGTGTGAAGAGGATAGGCATAGGATTTCGCGTTCACAGGAGCGGGACAGAGCAAAGCGGCGTAAGCCCAAAAATCAAGTTTTTAGTAGTTATTTGCTCCCCACAAACATTAGAATAGTTAATTGAAAAAAAGGCAACATATAAAATGTTCTTTATACTTAGCTCAATTACTATGCTTAATCTCAAGATCGTATCATCTGTATTTATTGAGAAATTAGGGTTTTAGTAAAAAATTAGAGGTAATTTTGCGATTTTTTTCTATCGAGAAAATTTTATGGAATCGTGTTTTCGAAACATATGATCGATAGAATAAGTCCTGAACTTTACCATATATAAATTTCAAAGTTAAATATTCAGTAGTTTGGAAGATATGGAGGTCCGACGGAGTTGAAAATAAGCAATTTGAGGTTGTATACGCCCTTAATCTTCTTTTATTATAAGGAGTTTTTATACATATTTAATAAAATATAAAAAAACTCGTTTGTCCAGAACCCAATTAATTAAAAAGGCCGATCTTCCACTCCCATTCCCTCTGTTAATTCAAGGCAGAGCCGTTTTCAGTTTAGTTTCAAAAAAAGCCTCTCCAAAGAATGATTGTTCAATGGCCCCTCCATTGAATAATCGTTCTTACCTTCCTACTATCAATACCAAGTACCTACTATCAATACCAAGTACCTACTATCAATACCAAGTACCTACTATCAATACCAAGTACCTACTATCAATACCAAGTACCTACTATCAATACCAAGTACCTACTATCAATACCAAGTACCTACTATCAATACCAAGTACCTACTATCAATACCAAGTACCTACTATCAATACCAAGTACCTACTATCAATACCAAGTACCTACTATCAATACCAAGTACCTACTATCAATACCAAGTACCTACTATTAATACCAAGTACCTACTATCAATACCAAGTTTAAAGAATAAAGACCTGGCGTCTTCACATCACACAGGTGTTCGTGATGATGAGCAGAACCTGCAACGCAGTGTCTGTGAATTACCAGTAACCCTGTATACCATGATTTGAATTTTGAGCTTCCTAATATTTCGGCACAGTTTCATGCGCCATGATCACGGAATAACAAGGCACTGCTAGTGAGTTTTTATTGGCAGACATCCCGATCTAATTCATTTTTGTCTTTTACTACGAACGTTACCAATAGTTCTTTACTTTAGTTTTGATAAATATTGGATTTAAGAGTTTTATCGATGTGAAATGTTTGTCAACAAACCACTGCAAAAACTTAACTTCAACATGTTAGGTGTTTACACATTATTAGTTCGCATTATTTATTTAAGTTGAGATCAAAAATCGACCAGGAATGTAAGTTGCGTACATGGATACACGCATGGGCAGTTTGCTTATAAACATTTGACATCGAAATTGGCTGGAATATACGTAGGTAGTACATAATTGCCTTTGGCTGTAATATAGTAGCATTATAATTTGAGAGATGACGCCTTCAGCAACTCACGTCTTCAATTCAATTAATTTATTTCAAAAATGTACTTAATTCTATATTTACTTCAAATATGAACTAATTTAAATTTATTTATTTTTATTTTGTAAGAGTGTTTGCCCGTTTATTTATACTGCTTATTTATTTTTAATTTGAGAATAAAGGAATTGTTTTGTGGTTTATTATTTTTAATCAATCTAGAACCAAGTAATTTAGTATTTAATTATTAAGTACATGTAGGTAAAGACAGAGTTCATACAATGTACTTAAATAGGTATCTACCTATTTATTAAATCTGTAATGGACATTTCTTAGACTTAGGTACCTACACTATATATTATCTACCTACACTATAGCCACTAATTGTTATTGTTAAAATATGGTGAATAAATAAAATCTGAAATCTGAGAACTTATTTATTAAGCCGATTATCAAAATAAGACTATGTAATAAAATTTCTTTATTCACAAAGAAAATTACAATCACATAATATAAATAAATAAGAACTAGTATTTACAATTGAAACAATCGAGCTAACTGCAGACTGTTGCAAACAGTCTACAGGTAGGTCAACTGATCCATGTCGATACCAGTCGGAAGCGTCCCCAAGACGCTGGCTGCATTACCCCGCTGAATGGCAGTGCTGATGCGCTGTACCAGACTTTATTAATTTTTTTATGTTAAAATAAATTGGCAGATAGGATAGATAATTAACTTACATGATAATCACTATCACTACATAGTATCAAACAAAGTCGCTTTCTCTGTCCCTATATCCGTATGTACGAGTATGCTTAAATCTTTAAAACTACGCAACGGATTTTGATTTTGATTCAAGAGGAAGGTTTATGTATAATACATGCATAATGTAGGAGAGAAACGCTGATAGTTTTAGAGGTTTCTAATGTGATGTCGTAAATAAACACATTTTTTTGCGCTTACATTGCAAACGCTGGCTGAACCCTACGAGATAGATCAAAATAATGTACTACAGTATTGTACAAATTAAAAGGTCTACAAAAAAGTCCGCAATAGTATTTGTCTATCTCTTAGGGATAACCCACAATAACCATTTTTAGGGTTTCGAAGATCGGTTTCGAAACCCTTATGGTCTCGCTTTGTCTGTCCTTTTTTCCCTCCTTAATAACTCAGCAACTACAGCAGCTATCAACTTGAAATTTAAAACAATAATACATTTCGTGCGCCTGTACAGATTTTAAGAAAAAAAATGAAAAAAAATGAAAAATGAAAATGAACATTTTCCATACAAATTGCGATGTCAAAATTTTAAAAGAGAACTACAGAGTCAAGTGGGGTATCAAATGAAAAGTATTAGTTTGTACATTTCAAAATTGTTTTTGAAATTTCTGTAGGTTTCATAGTTTTTGAAATATTTTGAAAATAGTCGAAAAAATACCCATTCCCCCCCCCCCTATCTCCGAAGTTTGCAGAGCGATTTATTCAAAATGTATGGAGCGTTTGTAGATATAGATCTATATTTTACAGGAAAAATATAGAAAAGTCTGTAAAATGAACCGTTTTTGAAAAATGGTCAAAAAGAGGGGGGATAATTTTCAAAAAGGGGGGTTACCCCAATAAGTTGGGTATCATATGAAAGGTATCGGTTTGTACATTTCAAAACAGTTTTTGAAATTTCTGTAGGTTTCATACTTTTTGAAATATTTTGAAAATAGTCGAAAAAATACCCATTCCCCCCCCCTTATCTCCGAAGTTTGCAGAGCGATCCATTCAAAATGTATGGAGCGTTTGTAGATATAAATCTATATTTTACAGGAAAAATATAGAGAAGTCTGAAAAACGAACACTTTTTGAAAAATGGTCAAAAAAGGGGGGGATAATTTTCAAAAGGGGGGGCTACCCCACTGAGTGGGGTGTCATATGAAAGGTATTGATTTGTACATTTTAAAACCGTTTTTTAAATTTCTGTGGGTCACATACTTTTTGAAATATATTGAAAAAAGTCAAAATTTTACCCTTTCCCCCCCCCCCCCCCCTCTATCTCCGAAGTTTGCAGAGCGATCCATTCAAAATGTATGGAGCGTTTGTAGATATAGATCTATATTTTACAGGAAAAATATAGAAAAGTCTGTAAAATGAACCCTTTTTGAAAAATGGTCAAATAGAGGGGGGATAATTTTCAAAACGGGTGGTTACCCCAATGAGTGGGGTATCATATGAAAGGTATCGGTTTGTACATTTCAAAACAGTTTTTGAAATTTCTGCTGGTTCAATACTTTTCGAAATATCTTGAAAAAAGTCGAAAAATTTACCGCTACACCCCATCACCGAAGCATGCAGAGAGATCCATCTGAAATGTAGGTTGGTACCTACTAGTTTTAGGTCTTCATTAAATTTTGGAGTTTCTAACCGGTAACTTTAGTACATACCTACTTGTTCACAAACGTTCGAAACCCTCGGCGCGCGAGTTACACTCGCACTTGACGGGTCTTGTTAATCCTTTATTTTTTACGAGAAATAATGGTTATATAAAAATATATTCGAAGATATTACAGATTTAAAATGCAGGGACATAGCGGTTGCGGTACCGGCCGGAGGGCCGATTCTGCAGTAGGTATATTTAGTATAAGCATTGCACCCGTGCGAAGCCGGGGCGGGTCGCTAGTCGAATATAAACAAATGAATTCTGACGACGATTCCGACTCAATACGGTCAAAAAGACAGGATTTCATGCGTTTTCAAAACATAATTCTACCAGCTGTGCCCCGCAGCTTCGCCCGCGGGTTAAATTTCAGAAATTTATTGCACATCCCCAAGGGATCTCAGATTTGTAAAAATAAAAAATAAGTGATTCATTATTTACCTTATAGTTTACTATAGGTAGGTACTTACCTACCGAATTTTGAGTAAATCGAACCCAGGAATAATCATTTTCCATAGAAACTTTACCACCCTCTTTACCCTCTCAGAGGCTAATTTTCGAAAATAAGATTATCTATTCTAGAATCTAAACTATCTACATACCAAATTTCATCAAAATCGGTTATGTAGTTACTCCGTAACTCCGTGGTAACCAAGATTCACATAAACTTCGTATTTAAAATATTAGTACGAATACGAAATAGGATAATCTTCATATCTTTTGGTGCTTGAAGGTTGTCACAGATCAGGGCCGCACCGCTCCGGCACAGCACAAAAATAAATGTGCACTCAAATATGGGATTTAACTTGTAACATTTAGATGCACATATTGACGGCATCAAATGACAGACAGCACGCGGACCACTCGTGTGAAGCCATTTTGTCACTATAATATAAAATGTATCTAAAGGTAACGAGTATATGCATACTTTTGCGCTGTGTGGTATCGGTGTTGGATTTAAGTACGCAGAGCTTTAGACTCAAAGGTCAACTCAAAATAATACTTATTCTAATCCTCAACCTCAACCTCATCAGCCTGTATTGGTCCACACCTGGAC
This sequence comes from Eupithecia subfuscata, assembly GCA_963564075.1. Taxonomy (NCBI): domain Eukaryota; kingdom Metazoa; phylum Arthropoda; class Insecta; order Lepidoptera; family Geometridae; genus Eupithecia; species Eupithecia subfuscata. Next base: position 14,738,991 of record OY751106.1, read on the forward strand.
GCAGGCTTCCCGCCGATAAGCTTTATTGGTTTTTATCACATGGGGGTAATGCCCATAATCCCCATGCTGGGCATGCGGGTTGGGGATCGCAGTTCGGTTGTAGAATTGTTCTGCAATATTCTAATGATAAGTATCAAATAATAATATATCAAAGTGATTTATTTCCTTTAGACCTTACAGGACTCTTAGACACGTCACAAAATTCATATTAGGTTAGTACATAAGTATAACTAGAAAAAAAGTGATCACTTTGATTTTTTGTTCACTTCAATGTTTTTAAGGTACCTTATCTTCCGAGGGCCTCTCTGAGAGCTGGTGCGGCGGCAGATTTGACTGAGGATCTGAAGAGGCACAAATATGCAGGTCTCGATAGAACCTACGCATTTTGTCCCCTTGGAGTCGAGACCCTAGGTCCGTAGGATATCGAGGCTCTAAAGGTTTTTAAAAAATTATCAGACTTCATTATGAATTTAAGCGGGTTAACTACGAACCTAGTTTGTTTTTATAGTAAAATTTACTGGCTGGCCGAAGCGACGCGTGACCCGAGAGCTGGTGAGTATCTGGCGCAGCGCATGCATTAATAAATAAATAAATAAATAAAATCCGTTTATTTCAGGCACAAAGTTAAGGACCCATATTACAAAACATAAAATTAACATACACAAAAAATATAAAACAAAATACACAAGTAATTAATTAAACAGTCAGTTACCTAGAGCAAAATGCTGCTAGGCCGTTATTTTTTATTACGGTCCATATGGAGGGATATCCAATGTTGGTAAATTGGGTTGTTGTACATCGTGTCAGAGACAGCCCTCAGTATACTGTTACCCGAGCGATTGAGTCTACTCCAGAAGGACGCCACTCGAGATCGGATGATGGCAAAGAAGTCCGAAACTCCCGCCTCGGAGAACATGCTCGACGCACTGCAGTACCTCGGTAGGTTCATAAGAGTTCGGTAGGCGTCATTGTACTGGACTCTTATGGTATTAATGGCTTTTCTGGTAAAGCTAGTCCACAGTTGGCACGTGTACATACCGAGACAATATGCACCGAACAAGGTGTTTTTAACGTCTGTACTGCAGTTCGTGAAGCGGCGCATTGCTTACAGCAGCGGGGCAATGCAGCCAGCGTCTTGGGGACGCTTCCGATTTGTATTGATATGGATCAGTTGAACTGCTACCATATCTTTGCAACAGTCTGCAGTTAGCTCAACTGTCTAAATACTAGTTATAATTTGTTTCTATTCTCTAATTGTAATTTTCTTTATTAATAAATTTATATTCTAAGTAGCTTCTGCCTGCGGCTTCTTTTTCGGTTTATTAGTAACCTATTATCTAGGTTAGGCAAATACGCCATATAAACGTACGCCGAATTTCATCTTGATCTGTTCAGTACTTTTGGAGATCCCAGGTAACAGAAATTTCACATTTCACAAACTTTTGGCTTTATAATGTTAATAAGTAGTATAGGATAACAAGCGTGCATAATAATATCGGCATACTACTTATGAAACAAAATTATTATGATATCAAACTTTGTTTCATATTGAGATAGCTTATCAAACCATGGGGTGTAGGTAACAGGATGCTTTTTGGTAGGCGTACCAGGAGATTTTTTAAACGAGGTCAATTATGCGTTTAATTATAAGGATAAATCAAAACGTAGGTATTTATCGGCAAATTTGATCAGGCATTTTAAGTTTTGGGAGACAGTCATAGATAGATAGATAGAAAATTCTTTATTGCACACTTATAGATAGAAACAATACAACAAAACAGCTTAAAAACTAAGTGACAAGTGGCGGTCTTATCGCTCAAGAGATCTCTACCAGACAACCGTGGATGGATAGGATCATTGGATAGTACTAGGGGATCTGTGTGCTCATGATGGTTAAATAAATAAATACTTTTGGTCATATCGTATATCGTTACAAAGAGCATTTAGTAGAGCACTTTTTAAAAGCATTTGAAATTCATAAGCGGCTTTAATTATTTTTTTAAGCTGCTGGCAAGTTGCGGTGTTCGATATTTTATCCTTTTTTCATATCTTTAAAAGCCCATAACTTTTTCGTTTGTTGTTCTTTGCGGTTTGTATCATTACTTTTAAACCAGGAATACATAACAAATTGAAGATAATGAAATTTAGACTAAAGATACAACACAAATCAAAAGTTATTAAGTCAAAAAGGCACGATTTTGGGAATTTCCCAAAAAAAAAATACATAAAAGAAAGTGTTAAGTCTAAGGCAAAAACTTTATACAGAAAAAGTGTTGCAAATGACCCCAGCTAACTGTCATTTTTTTTGTGGAACCATCCACCAAGCACCCTGTATATTTATATAGGATTCACTGGAAATGTTTTATTATAATGGAAAAGAACTTTTCTGGCAAATAGTTTAATTCCTTGCAGAAAGCAGAAAATATAAAAAAACCGATAAATTTGAATTTCTACTGTTTCAGATTCCGTGTCGATGACTCGGTAACGGAAAGTCAGAATAGCCATGCAGATATCCTCTAAAATGGTACTTGTTGGTGCTATTTCGGAACCTAACAACATAACTCGAGAACTACTTGACTCTTATTGACTTTTCAATGCCAGACGGTGGGCAATAAAATGACTTTGTTTCGCATTCACTTTTGAAAAGTGAAAATCTATTCTTGTGCGTGCTTCCCTAAAAGAGGGGGCTGACCGGCGGCTTTATGAAACATCTAGTATCTTAATATATATAAATCACGTGTCACGTTGTTTGCGAGCGATGGACTCCTAAACTACTTAACCGATTTTAAATTGAATTTGCACACCGTGTGCAGTATGATTCAACTTGAAAGATAGGATAGCTTATTCAGGGAAGGTTTAAAAGGTGAGAGCGGTACGAAGTTCACCGAGTCAGATAGTAATATTATAAAGAGGAAATATTTAATTGTTTGTATTGAATAGGCTCCGAAACTAATGGACCGATTTGAAAAAAAATTTCACCGTTAGGAAGCTTACTTTTCAGGATGTGACATAGGCTATATTTTATCCTGGAATTCCCACGGGAACGGGAACTACGCGGGTGAAATCGCGAGGCGATCGTCTAGTTTTCTCATAAATCGAGGTCATGAGGCCTTTCACGACTTTTCTCTAACTGTCATAGTTTCTGATTTGGCCATCTCACCCATTTCAAAACTTCAACTTGTATATTAATGTACTGTGTCCTATGCTTCTCACAATTCATTCAGTGGGACTCTAAAATGGAAATAGGCTGGACACTTGAATAGACGGAAAGACGGATGATTGACTACAGCTATCACGGAATGGTGGTCCAGATCACAGACAATAGAGGCAGACTACCTGAGAGTCAGACTACATCGTTAGGATTAAGGTTGCTTTGTATTTTTTTCCGAGAAAATAGAGTATATTTATATGGTAAGGGGTTAAAAAAAGTACCTAGGTACGCCATGTAAAATGTGAGTAGAGATAAACCATTATAAAAATGCACGCCCCTTTTACTATTAAAACTATCGTAGTTTGACGAATTCATGACGGATGTAAGGGCTGAATCGTTGGTGTTCTTCCAACACAATTAAGGTTCGTAGTTAACCCGCTTACATCCGTAATGAATGCACGCCCCCTCCACTAAACGTCATAGGTAACCTACACTCGACGTGCATTTTTAGAATGGTTTATCTCTACCTATTGAGTAATTTATTTCGTTTATTTTAGAATTTATTGTGGTAGTTGGCCGAAACGACAATGAAACAGACCCAAAAAAACAACATAATACAAAAGTACTAATATGTAAAGATACTAGTTTATGCCCGCGGCTTTGCACGCGTTGTTTCTATAAGCGTTTAAAGGTGATTTCTATCTCATGGGAACTGATTTATGGGATAAAAAGTAGCCTATGTTTGATTCCATTTTCTGACGTTAGTGGCAAGACTTGCCAAAATGAAAAGAAAACCATAACAATTCCAGTAATCCTACTAATATTTTAAATGCGAAAGTTTGTCAAATTTGAAATTTTTGTTACCTAGGATCTCCAAAACTACTGATGAGATCAAGATGAAATTTGGCATACACTTAGAAAGTAGCCTAACAATAGGCTACTTATTATACCGAAAATACGCGTGCGAAGCCGCGAGCAGAAGCCAGTGAGTAATAACGGCAAGATGAAAGACCTGCAAAGAAAAACAGACTCTGTAGTGGCTGATGCCCAAAATGGCAAGCAAGCAATACCGTGATCATTTTGTAGAGTTGTTTGCCGCAGTTATGATGAGAAATTTTATTATAAGAGTGAATCACTCACAACAACAATAACTTTAAAAAAAAAAAGGTAGCACTCCGGGAGTGCCGGCAGAAGTGAAAACTTCAATATTAACGTTGTGTTTAATTATAAGTATAAAAGTACTTCCTCTCCCTTTCCCTCGATCTTACGCTTTTTCGATCAGCATCACGTGACCCTGACGCGAGTTTGAAAGTTTTTACCCATACCACAGATATTATAATACTATGCCCATACAAAAAAAGTGCTCAGCGCCGCTAAAGAAGTTTTCACTTCAAAAATAGCACTCCGGGAGTGCCGGCAGAAGTGAAAAAAGTGCTCAGCGCCGCTAAAGAAGTTTTCACTTCAATTCGCGCAAGCGCCCTGTGCCGCCTAAACAGAGCAGCACACTCAGGCACGGTAGAAAGAGTGGGAGATACTAGTTCCTCTCCCTTCCCCTCGATCTTACGCTTTTTCGATCAGCATCACGTGACCCTGACGCGAGTTTGAAAGTTTTTACCCATACCACAGATATTATAATACTATGCCCATACAAAAAAAGTGCTCAGCGCCGCTAAAGAAGTTTTCACTTCAAAAATAGCACTCCGGGAGTGCCGGCAGAAGTGAAAAAAGTGCTCAGCGCCGCTAAAGAAGTTTTCACTTCAATTCGCGCAAGCGCCCTGTGCCGCCTAAACAGAGCAGCACACTCAGGCACGGTAGAAAGAGTGGGAGATACTAGTTCCTCTCCCTTCCCCTCGATCTTACGCTTTTTCGATCAGCATCACGTGACCCTGACGCGAGTTTGAAAGTTTTTACCCATACCACAGATATTATAATACTATGCCCATACAAAAAAAGTGCTCAGCGCCGCTAAAGAAGTTTTCACTTCAAAAATAGCACTCCGGGAGTGCCGGCAGAAGTGAAAAAAGTGCTCAGCGCCGCTAAAGAAGTTTTCACTTCAATTCGCGCAAGCGCCCTGTGCCGCCTAAACAGAGCAGCACACTCAGGCACGGTAGAAAGAGTGGGAGATACTAGTTCCTCTCCCTTCCCCTCGATCTTACGCTTTTTCGATCAGCATCACGTGACCCTGACGCGAGTTTGAAAGTTTTTACCCATACCACAGATATTATAATACTATGCCCATACAAAAAAAGTGCTCAGCGCCGCTAAAGAAGTTTTCACTTCAAAAATAGCACTCCGGGAGTGCCGGCAGAAGTGAAAAAAGTGCTCAGCGCCGCTAAAGAAGTTTTCACTTCAATTCGCGCAAGCGCCCTGTGCCGCCTAAACAGAGCAGCACACTCAGGCACGGTAGAAAGAGTGGGAGATACTAGTTCCTCTCCCTTCCCCTCGATCTTACGCTTTTTCGATCAGCATCACGTGACCCTGACGCGAGTTTGAAAGTTTTTACCCATAGAAAAAAAGTGCTCAGCGCCGCTAAAGAAGTTTTCACTTCAAAAAATGCTGAACAATCCACACAGCATCATCTAGCCCCAAACATTTCGCATTCTATAATCTTAGTGTGAGAAATTTATAATGATAAATTAAGTTTACATAAATTAGATAAAAATAAGTAAGTAGGTCATATTCAAGTAAGTACAAATATTTATTTTACGAGCGAGTGTTTGAATAATGATTTACAGGATCATGAACAATAACAATGAACTATAGATACCTACCTACAGTACCTATGAACATAAAGCTGATACTATTATTTTATCATCTGCAAACTAAAATAAACTCTGAAGGTCACTTTTAGGCAAAAACTGGTTTTAAAAGGCCCGTCGCGTCGGCTGCTACCTACGTCGTTCTTTACTGCTACAAGGCAATGGCATAAATGGTTTGTTTTCAATGTTTTATTCATTCATTTTAGGAACTTCCGCGTTTAATTTGACAATTTTAGTTTAATACACACTGAAATTGTATGGGAACAAACTGACTTGGAAGAGTGACGGTTAAGGATGCATTATAAATTTATCTTTAAGGACTACCAACTAGAGATAACACAAAAAAGAAATTAAATAATAATGACAAAGTACTTAGGTCTGGTCTTGCTCTCTAATTTATAGGCGGTTGCAGTAAGCGTGTAAACTTTACACGAAAAAAAAATGGAGAGCATAAATTAAAGAGCATTAGACCAGACCTAAGTAATTTGTCATTACATTATTATTTAATTTCTTTTTTGAGTTATCTCTGCTCTCTAATTTATAGGCGGTTGTAGTATGCGTGTAAACTTTACACGCATACTGCAACCGCTTATAAATTAGAGAGCATTAGACCAGACCTAAGTACTTTGTCATTATTATTTAATTTCTTTTTTGTGTTATCTCTGGTGTAAACCAAGGTAACTCAACAATTAAACCAAAAATATTATGCTATAATATTAATCATGATAATAAATCAATACGATTTCTTGACGCTACCAGAGAATTTAATTATAATAACACCTTCACGATACTTACGAAAAGATTCACCAAAGTCGAACGACAAGATTCGCCAAAGTCGGCAACCCAGCCCGGTGACGACACAGCACGGGGCGGGTTGGTGCGACGACATTTCACTGTTATGAATATTGTAGGCAGCCAACAGTGTTTTGTAAACTTGTCCGTTTCAAGAATGACCGCAAAAACCAGATAACTGCATCTTTATTGAATTGATATTGTTGAGTAACATGTGTGTGAAGCGAGAAGATACCCAATGAATAACCTGCGACTCAATTAACTAGTTATCCTTGAACCCGAAAACGAGCAATCTGCTGCTGCTGAAGCAGATAGTTTCGTTTTAAATCCCCCACTTTAGGTACAGGGGGGGTCATGGCGGCCAACCACCACAACCAATAGGTAACACAAAAAAAAATCTGTGGGGTCATTTTATCAGCCAGCGCAATAAAGGGTATGACAAAAAAATTACGGTAAGATCCGCTTTAACGTTCCTTCAGTTCTATTCTATGGTCCAGAACTCGTTCCTAGGTCACTTTGCCCAATTTGCTAAAAATAGCACAAAAATCTTAAAAAATCTAAATATTGTATCTTGTCCTTCTGTGTGTGCTCTGTGTTCTGTGTTCTGTGTGTCCCGACACCTGTTTATGATCACTTTGCCCACCATCGCGAAAATTTACGCTCCGCCCGCCGAAGACAAACTCTCTTGTGATGGCCCCGAGCTTGACCCATCTAAGACCGAAAAATTACACCACACATTTCTCCTCCCATTACTTTATTTTTAGAATCAGAATATTCAATAGAATAAAATAGAATTATTTTTGTTGTTTTATTTGCTAATTGCTTCTGCCCGTAGCTTACACGCGTTTTTGCGGGATAAAATGTAAGACAGATAGACAAACTTATTGTGGTAAACTACCTATATTTTTTATACTATTTTCAATACTTTTTCGTGAAAATAACTAGGATAATCTTCGTTACATACTATGTCAGCTCGATAAAAATCGAAACTTTCGTAAGTCCCGATATTTTTCGAGACGACAGATTTGCTCTATTTGTCAAAATTTACTGTGTCTAGGTAATATTTCATTATGTCATTCAGTCTTCATTCACTCACCTGTCAACAATTCGGGAACTTCATGTGCATGTGTCGCGCAGGTAAGGCGGGCGTGGAATGAGTTCATGATTATAAACTAACTTATTTTAAGGAAGAAGAAATAAGCATCGCACAGTTTTTTATATTTTACATATTCCTATAGATATTTTCCAATACAGCCGGCAATACCTACAGCTATTCTATGTCGAATACAAGCCGGCCGTACCGGCTGTGTTAATACACAGCCGTGTTTTCGACATGTCATGGGTGTATTGTTAAATATCTATAAGAACATGTAAAATATAAAAAACTAGATTCTGCACGCGGCTTTTCACGCGCTTTTAAGTAGCCTATATCCATCCCTGGGATAATATGGTAAATATTTATCCTGAAATTTCATTTCTCGTTCAGTCCTTTAGGTGTGAAAAGCTACATAGGTAATGCTTCTATTCGTCGCCACCAAATTGTGTTACACAAAATAAAACTACCTATAGTTTATAATATTGCTCTAGCAGAGTCATTAAAAGAAAGCTTATGATAGGCATCACAACAGTTTGTGAAGGAATTTCCCAAAAATCCGTTGGGCATTCCCAACGGATTTTAGGCAAATTCCTTCGTCTAACATTTTAATAACATAAAAAAGGTGGCGGTAGTGTGGGTCGGGGTAGCGCCTTATAAGTCCTAGACTATGATCTATTGCCAGAATGATACCTGTCATAAAAAAACTCTAATATTTTAGTCTCGCAATAAAAATACAGAATACGAAGGCGATATAAGAACCAGGTTGCTCAAATCTCACAGGGCTCGTCGAGGCAATGAGAATTACTGAAATTACTGAAAACGCACTGATTTCAGGGTTAAGCCCGCCTTTGCCTCTCTAGTTTTAAGCAATTTCTAAGTACATTAAAAATGATTACAGGTTGAAGTGTTAATGATTTGTAGAAATTTAATGTGTCTACCTATTGTGGTTCAAGAGATACAGATTTGACAAACGAAGAACAAAAATAGACAAAAAAACACGTTTTTTTAAATGTATTTGGATATTTATTATATTTTTATTATGTGCTGTTATAACGGCAAGAGCAACACATTCTCTGAAAATTTCACTGGCTACCTCTGTCAGACAGACGAACGGACGGACTGACAGCAGAGGCTTAGTAATAGGGTCCCGTTTTCATCCTTCGTGGACGGAACCCAAAAAAATTACGTAAAACATTAAACTTATCTACCTACTTTGACAAGGTTCCGTCCCAATCTGATCGCGCGCTGACTACACTAAAATACTTTTCACCCTAGGTGGACCCACATCGCCCCCTCATGTAAGTGGGTCAAACCAATATGTTATGATCAATATCATCCAAGACGAAAATAGCAGTCGTTTGGATGACTTCACCGGCGTAGTGGGGGAAAGGCTATCTGAAAAATTGCGGATACTATTCCGCCGTGAGACTATCCTCGTCGGATTAGTTGCATTTCGTTCATTAGTCGACATTTTGGATTAAACAACCAAGTAAGTCGCATTTCGTTTCAAGTTCTCAGGAGCAGGGTGAAGTGATATGCATACAAGGAACATCAAGCTAGCGCGGCATGCTCAATCAGTTGTCCTATGTGTAACAAGAACCACTATTTATATAAATGTAGGTACCAATTTTATTAAATTAACACCGGACGAGAAGCTAATGTTCGTAATAAAATTACATATTTGCCTAAATTGCATACACTCACACAATGGCAGCACTTGTACATCGAAGAAAACATGCAGAGTTTGTTATAAGCACCATCATACGATTTGACATGACGCATACACAAATAGCGACTTTACTGATAAATTATCGAATAAAACAATCGACGCCAGGTCACCGGCCGAACCTACGGCTCTTATTGCGAAATCTCAAACACAACACAACAACAACATAGCAAACAGCACAGGTCGCTAAAGATGATGAGGAGATTTTACTTACGACCGTATCTATAAAGGTCATAAGGCCGCGGACGGTGAATACATCACTTTAACAGCTCTCCTTGATCAAGGCTCCCAGATTTCCTTAATATCCGAAAACGCAGCACAGATGTTAGGCTTGCCTCGACAGCCGCGGTACAACGCATCTGTCTCTGGCATCGGAAATGGATCCAAACAGTCATGAAACTTGGATGTCAATCGATCTACGAAGATTATGATTTTACTGCCCAAGCTTTGGTTAATAAGCACGTCTTAAACCAGCTACCCAATGTGTCCTTCAACAGACAGTCATGGCCACACCTGCAACATATTCAACTCGCCAACTCTGAGTATAATATCTCCAAACCTATCGATTTACTTCTGGATGCGAGCGTTTACTCAGAGATACTCATGAGCGGTCTACTCAAGGGCCAGCACATGGCTCCCATCGCTCAACAAACAAGGCTGGGCTGGATACTGTCAGGAAGCGTCAAGACATGCAACTGTCACGTCGTGGTCAAGAACACGAATAAAATATCACGACGTCGGGGACTAGAAGAAAGCAGCCTGATGAACTCACACAAATTAACCAGTACAAGAACCACATAAATCTGATACAAGGCGATTAGCAACAGAGTACGAAGTTGATAGGTATTCCAATGAAACCCAATATCAAGCAATGTCTGGGTCCATCCAAATCTGAAACTATTCAACAACTTCACAATAACAAAAACAAGATGTTCAAAGACGAGAATTTTTCTATAAACCAGCTAAAATTGAAATCTATCTATAGACAGTTATCTTCTGACCTGACTTAACCTGCCGACAAGCAAGACGTAAAGGAGATTAACAAAGGAACTCATGAAGATAAGGAGACGAGTCTACGGCTCTAACATGATTGTCGAAGCAAGAAAACCATTAGCAAACAAAACATCATATGAGCTGAACAGGATGATAAGCCCACCTCGGGCGGTGCGGACGGCGCAGACGGTGCCGATGGCGCCGGCAGCGGCTGCGCCGCCGGTGGTCACGGACCTCGAGCTCGACGACTTGACTCTGAGGGGCCGACCACGACTTCCATCGTAACGATTGGACATTCCAGTGACAATTTAACAGTGTAGTGTAGTTCAGTGACGAATATTTAGGAATTCATTATGTTCCTGGCTACCCACTAAGTATTTAATTTTATTTTTTACAAATGTTTGTACGATCTGCAGATATTTGTTCAGGGTGTTCTGGATGTTTTCTATGTATAATAAAAAATATCCATCTATGTAGTGTATTATATTATGTTTATTAGTTATCTAGTACCATAATAACACAAGCTCTGCTTATCTTGGGGCTAGATAATGCTGTGTGAATTGTCCAACATTATATATTTATTTATTTATAGCATTAAGATAACCTTAGTGATTCGACTGTTACCTTTTTGGCTGGCAGAATGTACAACCCCTCCGGGGTTGTTGTACATTTGCCACAAAGTAAATTCGTCACATTTTGGTAAACTCCATTCATTGAAACTAAATTCGTCACATGCGTTAAAAAACAAGTGAAGTTATTGTAAATTTTTCTCAAACTCTCACAAAGTCAATGAACTACGTCATGTATAGCTAAGCAGATTTAGGTACTAACTCAAAAGCATGTTCTTGCACCAATTTGCTTACCTACTTATTATTGTGCAATTACCTACTTACGAATACAAACTAGCACTCGGGGGTTTGATTCGTACTTTATCCTTCTCTCTAACTATTTAACTATTAACTATTAACTTAACTTATAACTGTAAGAACCCCTACAAGGTTTTAGTTTTTAAAACAATCAAATTATTGAAGGTTAAACAAACTTTTCTTGAGTGAAGTTTGATCATAATTACATTAATTACAGATGAGATGATGAGAGAGATGAACATATCGAATAAAAAAATCTCGAGGATGTAGCGACGTAGACGTAGATAGATAGAGAAATAGATACTTAACTCTTAATTGTACCACACAAACATAAAATACAATATACTCGTATAAGGAAATTCTGAGAATTAAGGAAGCACAAAGGGCGGCCTTATCGCTTTGAGCGATCTCTTCCAATCGTAATCCAGTAGTTTAATTAACGAAGTATCTTTTTGCTAGGGACGACTTCTTGCAACTAATTTCTAGAATATTTATTGCAAAAGAACCTACCTACAACGCGATATCTGACCTTTTGATAAACGGAAGCTTCTACGAAATATATTGATAAGTAATTATCAAACCTGAGTACAAACAAGGATTCGCAGCTAAAAATGATACATTTTCAGGGTTTTCTTTAGTGTTTAGGTGTCTAGTGGTGGTGTAAGTATAGGTAGTGTACCTACACGCCGTCGTCGCCTGAAAACTCAATGACCAGTGGTTATTTATTATTATTGTCAAAAGGAAGCAAAATAACCACTCTATAGGTACAAAAAAATGAGTCTACTTCCTCACTATGAAAATAGTAGAGATAAAAGCCGAAAAATCTCTTTTATACAAAAAACCCAAAAGCGGGGGAAAACAATTGATTTAAAATATTACTGAAGTGGCTTTTGATACTATATTATTTAGGTATTAGGTATTCAATATGTTGCTGGGAAATGATAAAATCAGTGATTTCACCAAATCCCTAGATATTTCATAAAATCCTGAGAAATGCTTATACAATAAATTTATTTCAGCATTTTCCTGAAAAAAAAACAGCTATCCTAGAGAAACGGTGAAATAAACCATTTTGGGATGGCACAATACTATTTCACCTTCCAGCAATCCTGCCGACCAGTTCCAAAGCACGCAGGAAATACAATATTGGTAAGAGGAATTGCTGTTAGGGACTAAACCGGTAAGCAAACCCAGCACACACCTCCAGCATTGGCAATGGTTTACCGCAAGCTTCAAGCGAGTAGCCCGCGTGCTGTCTTTTCTATGATGTCGTCAATATAAAATGCATCAAAACATTACGAGATTAAGTCCATATTTGGAAGCTTATTTCTGTGCTGTGCAGCAGTGGTCCAGATCTGCGACAGCGTTTATTATCACTGATTTTTACCATTTTTCTGCGACACTACATACTATTGTAATTTGTATGTATTCTCGTGTCTCGAAACCCGTTTCATCGCCGACGCGGCCCAAATATCCACGCCTGTATCGCCGCCAGTCTTCAGACTACAGGAGTGGGCATCGCTCGTGAGCCAGGCCATCTGTCATCCAAATTACAAAAAAAAAAAACGTGCGTACCATACTTTTTTTAAACTTACTAGTTTACTAATTAAACAGACCAGAAAAGTTTTACCGCAATTTCTTTTTAAATTATTAGCAATTATCTATCACATTTTTTTATGATTTGTCCTTGAAAGATGGCGTCATACCGAACGTTTTTAAAATTCAAGGTGTTCCGCGTTTTTGGGAGCTGGCCTATTTAATTTTAGAACCACACCAGTTTGTTTAGTTTGAAATTGTATAGTTATTTCTAAAGAAATACATGTATACTGTGAGTTGGCGGCGTGTCTGGGAGGCCGGTAACGAAAACACGTGGCTGTAGCATTTGACTTTGAATGCACAATGAGTATACAACAAGTGGTTAGCTAGCTATTTCTATTTATTTTTTAAGTGCCACGATTAAATAATATTTTGTGGACAATTTGAATCAGCTTTTACATCTGGCAAAGAAATATTTATTTATTTATTGTGTTAAGCTTACAAAGCAGATTGCAATCAAAAATATTGAAATTACAGGTTTTTGTTCAGATTGTAGCCCTAAATGTATACATGACATGATTAATTAGTGTTGCAAACATAGATAAAAATAATTTCTCTAAAGACAGGTAAATAATATATTAAATTACAAGATAAATAGTTTAATTATCTACCGGTTACCTATTCTTGTAGGTACCCAAATCTACATTTATTAAAAGGCGTTCTCGGTGGTGTTCAACTCATGAAATTTCAAACAATTTTTATAAAACAAGCCACCGGGTCTTGAACTTTCTTTATCAACTGCGTAGATAACCATTATCAGTCTCTGTTAATAAGTAAATATTGGCCACCTTCAACATTGTCTTAACACATTAGATATGAGAAAATCTTAACTTCCGAAAATAATTTTTGTTCCGTTCGCTCAATAAAACTATTTTTATCATGGAGCTCCAGAAATACCTACCGGGTTCCAAAGATTGGAAAACGGTCGATCAAACTGGTAACTATCTAGGTACTTACTTTATACTGAAAAAAATGTTCTTAGCTTATAATTATTCAAACATGTAGGTCATCATTTGTGCCAAGTTCATTTTCAGGTCACATAAATTTAAAAATATCTGTAATGTAAATTGTAAATTGTTCTTTCGTAGCTTTGTCTGGTAGGTATTTTTGATTTCTCTACGGATGTACTAGGGATTGGCTATATCACCATTACTTACGTACTTTATTACTTTATACACATTTGAACTACCTACATTAAAACTCACACTGCCGCCGTTAAGTTTCAAAAATGTTTGCTTTGTTATTTCCTGTGTTCCACGCAAGAACAAAATGCTCAGTTATTCAGATATAAAGAGGTTATAGTCCTTGAGTTACTTTATTTAAGCTGTGGTGCTCCCGATGGTGTTCACGAGCGACCGCACCCATAGGCTGATGTCATCGGCCCAGCGCCCCCTTGGCGACCCAATTCCTGTATAGGACCTTGAAGTCTTGACTTGAAGTCTTGGCTTTAGCGTTGTGTTTATTTTACAAGCGAGGGTGCGATTCTGCCGCAGATATGAACGGAAAATTTCTTTTTCACCAATTTTCCTTTAAACAATGATTTGGCTGCACGAAAACAGTGAGCGAAATAGATTTTTGCTCTCATTTGGAACAAAGGATATTGCTTGACTAATTTTAATCTATGTTTTGAAGCAGCATAGGTATTTATTGTTATCAAATGAGAGAGATGAAAAGAACTAGTATCGTAAAAGAGTATCGCCAATAACTTTTTGCCTTGAAAGGTTAACATAATATGAAAAAATGGTCAGCTGCAGTATTTAGTAGATAAGATAAACATAACCAGACAAACGGACGCAGCCTAAATGATAACACAGAAGTTTCAGTGCCTTAAAAAGTATTTGTATTTTGTTTTTAATCGACTTCAAAAAAGAAGGACGTTGTATGTTTGGCTGCACCTTTATTTTGTTTAAGTAGGTATGTCCGTTGATTTCTCCGGCACTTATGACTAGTTATGACGGACCAATTTGTATGATTCTATTGCAATTGTATAGAAGATGATTCCTAGGTGGTATTAATTTCATTCGCGAGAGATACCTACAACTTAAAAAAACAGTTTAAAAGTAGGTAATGGTTTTTTTTTTTTTTTAAACTATCAAATAAGTAAGTATGTAAAATTTTACAACGCTTTAGGTGTATTAGGCCTTAGCTATGTGGTGCTGGCTTAGAATTTGCACCACTCCAACCTAAGCTGTAAGCTCAGTAGGTACCGATAATTAAAGAAGAATAAATACCTAACATAAATTATTTATTTTCAGACACAATGATCCTTGAATACATTACAATTCCACTAATATTTAAAAATAAACGCACAAAAAATAAACTAAAAATATACAGAAATTAACTAGGCTTAGGTACATAGGGTAACGAAGGCAAAAAAAAATCTAGGTGGCAATATAATATATTGTAAGTACATGTCTTTGCAGATCAAATGATCTGCTATAAGTAGGTACTCTTTTTAATTGAGTTGTTACATAGGACAACTCAAAAAAATATTGTAGGTCCCCGTCGGAAATAATCTTCATGCGACGAGTAATTACAGGAGACGTCCTGTAATTACTGTTTTAAAATTAATGATTTTTTCCCCTAAGAATGTTAAAATAAAAATCACATTTTAAAACAAGAAAATAAAATGCTATTTTTGAATTTACTACTTCGATCATTTCATGAACTTCTGAAAGATTATTCTGCTAAATATATAAATAAATATTTATTAAATAATAATAATTAAAAGATTTGAAAAAACTAAGAACCGTTAGTTTTAAACTGTTATAACAATATATAACAAACCGCAAAGCATCATTTACCCCAAATTAAGCAGAGCTTGTGTAGAAATACTACAAAATATAATTATACCTACTGTCGATGTCACATCCTAGAAAGTAGTTGTAGAGTGTCCCAATTTTACACGTGTAGAATTGGGACAGAATGGGTGTGGGAAATAATTAAACATAGGGTTGCCACTGTTGCCAGACCTAGCGGTATCGCTTTTATTAGGAAGCTAGGTTAATCATTGAGGTCTCTCTTTTATGTTTGAAGTAAATTTATATCTATTATTAACTAGTTTATGCCCGCGGCTTCGCATCCGTTGTTTCTATGGAAACGTTTTAAGGGTTCTACCCCATGGGAACTGTTTTATGGGATAAAAAACGACTTAGAGCTACATTTATGCAAAATTTCAGCCCGACCTGTTCAGTTGTTATGTTGAACTAAACAGCCAGTTGAAAAACAACAGTTTCAAATAACACAATCGTCAATCATCAAAAATATTACTAAGCCACATCACATTATAACCGGCTAAGTATAGATTTGATACACAAGGAAAATCTTCATCTCAATTAATTGTAATTTATACTTAGTTTTTATTTCATTGTAATTATCTTTCTGAATAAAGTTATATAAGAATTATATGACCCAAAACGAAATAAAAGCCACCACAAATTTTCCAGTTATTAATTTTACAGTCGGGAACAACGTGCCTAAGTTTTTTTTTTTAATGATAATACATCTTTATTCACAAAGAAAATTATAAGTACTAGTATTTACAATAATTGAAACAATTGAGCTAACTGCTGTTGCAAACAGTCTACAGGTAGTTCAACTAATCCATACGTGCCTAAGTTAATTTTGTTTTTGTATATTATTTTTGTTTAAAATTTTCAAGATGATACTAAAAATTATGTGGACCACACAGAAACATCTAGCCCCAAAGTAAGCGGAGCTTGTACTTATTATTATATTGTTTACAAAAGGGTCACAAAAAAGGATATAATCAATAATATGATTAAAATCTAAAAACCGACTTTAAATTACTAAGTATTTACACTGTTTTTGATTTTTTTCGGGACTAATAATAATAGGGGAAATACTAATCCCTCGGAAAAAAAAATTAGGACCACCTCGGCATTATTCTTCATACAATAGCTATAGAATTTTCAAAATCGGTCTATAGTGGAAGAAAAAATCGTCGATCATACAAAAAAAACATATAGGCAGCCGAATATAAAACCTGCTCCTTTTTTGATATCGGTTCAGCAATATCTAATGTAGTACCTACAAGATCAATACGTTATCTTATATATAAAATTCTCGTGTCACAATGTTCGTTCCCGTACTCCTCCGAAACGGCTTGACCGATTCTCATGAAATTTTGTGAGCATATTGAGTAGGTCTGAGAATCGGCCAACATCTATTTTTCATACCCCTAAGTGATAATTTTAAATTTCCACGCGGGCGTAGCCGCGGGGCGCAGCTAGTATTATTCTAAATTTCCTTCACAATTTGTTACATATTTCGTAAGCAGCCAAAAGTCTCGAGTATCGAATATCTACACAAATTCGAGAGTAAACACGATTCTTGTTAACACGCAAACATTATTCGTTTGTGACATAACATGCAATTACCTAAAAAATACCAGCCTAACCGGAAATAACAGGTACCTAGTTTACATTAAAAATGAAAAGGTCATCTTGATGATCTATAATTACCCATATATGGACCATAAAAATCTGTACCAACCGCCGGCAAAACTAGTGCGTTTTTCCTAAGCGACTAATACGCGAAAGCGTGTAAACACTCTACCTAATATAAAAACCAAACAATAGTTTCCAACAAACCAATCTAGATTTGACCTTTTTGTCGAGTTTGGTGTATGTTATCAAACACAATACATCTGAGTTAAGTATTTTTTGTCTATATAAAGAACGAACAAACATCATTTCCGTGTTTTTTGTGTGTAATTTGCGAAACGTGCGGCTATCGTGACGTTGGCTGTATAGGGCGTTGTCTACTAAAGCCATAATTCATTCACCTAATAAAACCGAACATATTTCGTGTATTTAACAGTGGCAAATATGGCGCATTTTTAATATTATGTCATGCATTTTAATATTATTTATTTATTTTAATATTATGTTATGCATTTTTAATATTATGGTACCTACCTTTTATTTTGACTTAATAGATCTTCGTTTGACAACACCTGATAATAAGTGACGATGTTGCGACGATGTATCAGTAAGGTCTAGAGATATCACTATTGTCATAAAAAGACCCAGGTTGTACCTAGTTGGTCAGAAAAAAAAGCAGGTAGCGAGTTCCAAACTTTAATGCCACGAATGATAGCACATAGAAAATTAAATTAACAGAACAAAACAATAACAACTAGTAAACATCTATTTCTTAAAAATCTAAGCCGTCACCAGAAGGCAGAGAGCCCAAAATGCTAGCAGCATTGCCACGTTGAAATATGGCAATGCTAATTCGTTGACCGAAATAGAAGCCAGCATTCCGATCACCTGTGGACTCTATAAGACCTAGTGTTTAAATAAGACCACTGTCTATTAAATCCATTGAGGACCCATGCGGTCTCACACAAAAATACCATTAGGTAGAGTAGAGCATTATCATGACCGCAGACATACCTACCAATTTACGGCAAGTTCTAGCAAACCATTACTCGTTTATTTGCCAATATTTTTCCTTACAACAAAATAGAACATTTTAAACGCGCGATGCCCCTAGCGAGCGACTATCTGGCGCCGAATGTTGACCTTGTGTTTGATGGCACATGACGTCATCGGCCACGAATTGTTTGAGCCGAGCGTTTGTATTCGTATTTCGTAGGTACTGGGTGGGTGTAGTCGTGATGGACATGGACGCTTTGTTTGATAGCTAACAAGCGGGAAGAGTCGCATTGACAGCGTAAATATTTTGTAAAAATTTTCTAACTGCATTAATTTGAAATTTCAGACATTTCCAAGAGTCCTGTAATGTCTAAAGGAAATGAGGTATCAGACCAGACCCCTTTTCCTTTTGGAACTCTAAATGAAATAAAACACTTTCAGTTCTGAGAACTTACTAGACTATTGTTGTAGGTAGGTATTGTAAAAGCCAAGTACCTGCTCCATTAAAAAAAATTAATTAGGAGTTTAATGTTAAAATTGACAATAAATACTCTTAAATTATATGCCAGTCAGGCAAACCAATCACCAATCACGTTTTAAGCCTATCGTGGATCGCAGTTCATATTTAACTCTGTTCTCATGAAACTTGAAAATTACACACTAAGGTTCAATTTCACGTTGATCCGGTTCAATTTGAACTTAGTATTTTATTAAATATTATCTCACCGAACGAACATTACGGTCATAACTTTCTTTATAATCACTGTAGGGTTCAACAACTAACATTCTTGCACAATTTAATTACGAAAACTACTAAAGACATAGGTACTATTTAATAGGTACTATGTAGTCTGGTGCTCTCCAGCCGAGCGGTCCCGGCTTAGAATTTGCACCACCCCAACCATAGAAATCTAAATAACAAGTCACTGTTATTAAGATTTCTATGACCCCAACTCTTCCCGCGGGTGTCATAAGAGGCGACTAAGGGATATCCATCGGGGGCGGGCAGCAGCGCCCCCTGCAGAACAATTCTACCACTGAACTGCGATCCCCAACCCACGTGCCCAGCGTGGGGATTATGGGCATTACCCCCATCCCATGTGATAAAAGCCAATAAGGCACTTATCAGGGGGAGGCCTGCGTCCAGTAGTGGACTAATACAGGCTGTTGAGGTTGAGAGGTGAGGATGTAGTCTTGTAGCCTGGATACCCAGGCTAGCATTTTTAACATCCTTTTCTGCAACTCTAATAAAGGTGTAGGTACAGACAGGCTCCAATAGTTGAGCTTTGTAAACAATAAAACCACATTGTCAAATAAGTATGTACCTGCTAAAAACTTAATTAGTTAGCAATAATCATTATTATTATTATTAATAACCTCAATAATCATTTCCAGCAAAAACCTATCACTTCTTAGAACTCTTTTTTGATGTTTCAAATAAAAATAAGTTAATGTTGTTCTTTTCTACCATATTTTACTAATTTTGTTGCAATGATTTAATTAAGAATTCTATATATTTTAATGGATAGTTTATTGAACTTTTAGTTTATCGATAAGTAATACTATTGTTAGCATTTTTTGAATAATGTTGTGTCCGCCTGTTATTAGCATATAAGTACTATAATAAGTATAATAAAAGATCCATCAAAGGATCTTTGCAATGGATTTTAGTGGACCAAGGGGAATTATATATGTATGTATGGTATACGTTGTTGGCGCTCTTATTAAATCAATAACTTTATTGACGCAGTGATCTCTTGTGTTCCTATAATTTCCCCGCTCATCACTCGAACATACAAGAATCGTCGGCTATGCCCGGCCATATCGGGCATAGGCATAGGCGGATACCGTTTTATTTATACAATTACTAGCTTCTGCCCGCGGCTTCGCACGCGTATTTTCAGTACAATAAGTAGCCTATTATCTAAGTTAGGCTTAGCTCTAAACGTACGTCAAATTTTATCTTGATCGGTTCAGTAGTTTTGGAGATCCTAGGTAACAAAAATTCAGATTTCACAAACTTTCGGCTTCTGGATCTTTTTTTGGGAATCATTACTCTAATACTAATTAAATTTAACTCTGTAATCCTAAACTAGAAGTCCAGGCGAAACATCTAGAAATTAATCATTTTTTTTTATTTAATATGTAATTTTTTCATAATACTGCTGGTTTTTCGCGCGACGGCAAAGCTCCTAGTTGGCATGATTTTTTTCCGACATATTAATCTATTTACATAAAACTTTAAATAATTACAATACACCTACACTGCACCTGCCTCATAAATCACTCCGTCTATTGGTGCGGTGAAAACCGTATGGAAATCCGGTCAGTAGTTATTGAGTTTATCGCGTTCAGACAGACGGGTTGGGACCTTGTTTTATAAATAAATATAGTGATAATGATTATACAACACTCAATTTTATTATTCACAGCAAGCAATCTTTGGTAGCCCCGACTGAATATTTATAGCTGCAAATCAATTTTTTGTGTCACTTGAATACGTAGACAAAGACGATGATGTCACAATGTAATGTAAAACTTTGAACTATGTACAGAACCCCCAAAATGGCTCATGGCTTAAACGGTTAATTATATTAATTAATTCAATGTGCTAAATTCAAGGCCAGGCGTGGGCTCCACGGTAATCTATTTTATTGTCTGGTGCGTGGTAACGGACTGCTATGGTACACACACGACCAATTGAATGCCCCACTAATTAAACGAAACTAAATTAACGGGCTGGAGCGAAAGTGGCGCCCCCATATTTTTACTAGTTGGGAATAATTTTTGAAAAATAGAGGGGTGTTATAAGTTTGACGTGTCTGTCTGTGTATCTGTGTATCTGTCTGTGGTATCGTAGCTCCCAAACGGATGAACCGATTTACGTTTAGTTTTTTTTTGTGTCTATAATTTTATCAGCCAATAAACGACAGCGGGTTTATAAAAATTTTAATTTTGTCTTGTCTTATTCTGTCTTTATAACGTCTCTATTGAGGGTCTAGCATGAGGGCGCTTATTACCCACCAACACGGAAGAGGTTTCAGAGACATGACATGAGTTTATTACCGCTTACATGTGAATAACAAATTCATAGGAAACTATTGGCAGAGAATATATTATAATAATACTAACGCTATTGGATCGCTGGCATACAACGACGAAAAGTAGGTAGATCTCAGAAACGTAATCTTTAATAATTGGACCATGCTTTTAAAGTATTCGTAAACTATGCACAAGCCATGCTAATGCCAGCCCGAGAAGCTTGATTATTTGATGGATTACACCGGAAATGGTATATAGTGGTCACGCTAATCAAGGTTTCCGTTTCCGCTTCTCTGACTAAACTGCAATAATTTACTCCTCGAATATAACAAAATAGTTTATTATAATAATGAAGGTAGGTACTCTTTTATATAGCAGCTAAACCAAGATAAGGGCGCCATATTGGCGCTCCACTTAAGTAGGTGCCTATTGAGAGTGATTGGGTATTGAGCGGGGTTTTTTCCGCCCGGGAACAAACCATCGCACCGTCCTCATTTCATACCTACTTACATGTACAGGGCTAAAGCTGGCTCATTTTTTTTTTTTATTTCATTATGACTTATCTCAATATAGGTATTACTTATTTCAATAATACTTTATTTACAATCAAATACCTAATAGAAATAAATTAGAACTAGTATTTACAATTAAAACAATTAATAATAATATTATTTATTTATTTATTAATATTGAAAACTGGCGCGTTTGTCTTTAGTTTATTTCATTCTGTAGGACATCTACAGAGATAATATCGTATCCTACAAATATTATAAATTCGAAAGTTTGTGTAATTTTTGTTACCTAGGATCTCGAAAACTACTGAACAGATCAAATTGAAATAAGCCGCAGGCAGAAGCTAGTAGCTTCTGCCGCAGGCAGACAGAAGTAACATTATAAAATAGTTTCAAAGCAAAATCAAATGACAATGGGCGTTTTTCCATTATCCGGCCCGGCACCGGCGCCGACGCTGGCACCGACGCCGTGCCGGTGCCGGGGAAGCAAAAATGTATGAAAATGTATGACTCGCATTTTGACTTACCGGCGCCGGCGCCGGCCCGGCATTGAGTCCTACCGGCGCCGTCGCCGTCGCCGGGGTAGCAAGCTTCCCACCCGTGCCGGCCCGGCAAAATTGCATGTGTATTGTATATGAATTGTAACCGTGTGCGTGTGTGAGTGCGCGGGACGGGTAGGAGGACCGTAGTAAACTGGCATCAACACCGGCGCAGTGGAAAAACGAAACCCCGGCGCCGGTGCCGATGCACGGCCATACCGGTACCGTGCCGGTGCCGGGCTGGCTAATGGAAAAACGCCCAATCGGCTCTCGCGAACTCTGTTGCGCTAGGTGGCTATCGTTTTCACCCGGCAACGCCCCGGCAAGGCGCTGGCGACGGCATACCTATGTCAATTTTTTTTTATTTCCGTCGATATACCGACAAAAGTACCGGGGCGTCCATGCGGGTGGCACCGCCGAGGCTGAGGAGACAAAAAGTTGGCAAGTTGCACTATGTAATTGTATTTCTGTATTATTCCAGAGTCAATATGGGCGCGTTTGTTTTCGACAAGTGCTGCTTCTGCATAGAGCTGAAGACAGGATGCTTCATCATCGCTTACCTGTCTCTGGTAAGTCAACTAAAAATAAGAGGAACTCATCCGCATACACGCGTCTATAGCTGAACATGCCTATCCGAAACAAGAGGGGTTTTGACATAATCACCACAATTGGCAGGCGGATTGGTAATTGCAGTGGAGTTAGAATACGCAGAAGGAAACTGCTGCTATTCTTGCTTCTAGGAGGTTCCTTTCCTCTGCCGACATCCACAGGCTAAGGTGGTGGCATTGAATCTCGCACCACGACCGCCGCGGCAAATAGGTTTTTATGAACAAAGAAAATTACATCAATAACATACAATTCAACAAGTATTTATATTTAAAACTAGCTGCGCCCCGCGGCTTCGCCCCCGTGGAAATTTATGTTTCCAACTTTCTTAATTTTTTCTTTCATGAAAACCTTCTCCTGACAATAACAAACACAACAAAGAAAGAATTAGCGAAATCGGTCCAGCCGTTCACGCGTGATGCCGTGACCAAGGAAAACGAGTTTCATTTTATATTGATACTAGCTGCGCCCCGCGGCTTCGCCCCCGTGGAAATTTATGTTTCCAACTTTCTTAATTTTTTCTTTCATAAGAACCTTCTCCTGACAATAACAAACACAACAAAGAAAGAATTAGCGAAATCGGTCCAGGCGTTGTTGAGTTATGCGCTTACCAACACATTTTGCGATTCATTTTTATATTATAGATAGATAGGAAGTTAATTAACTCTATAATACTAAGCCACGGTAATATTATCCAATAGGATAATATTACCTTGACTAAGCTAATGCTTATAATGCTTATAGCAAATGCTAATAATTTTTCACACAGAATTCTGAAATCCTAACAAAAAAGACAAGTTAAATTTTATACATATCATTTAAAAAACAGGTGTTAATGATTTTCTCTTATTTTCAATGGTTTGTCTACTAGTGGAAGAAGTGAAAAAGAAACCACTAGCACATTAGTATCTACATCAAGCGTCTAATACATTGTTTGTTTTACCTTTCTAAATCTTAATGTGACTCAGCATTATCTAGTCTCAAAATAAGAGGAGTAGGTATGATTTATAATGTATAACTAAAACTGCTAAAACTAAGCTAAGCTAAAACCTACAATACGAGGTAGTTTCGTGCGGACCAATTAGACCACTACGTAAATAATAGCATTTGTTTATACATGAGCAACTAAACCAAAACAACTTGACATTCTTACGAACGAAGCGAAATTTGACGCCCGGTGTGCTGTCATCGCCTGTTCCTAAACATAAATCGTAACAAGAATCATTTATTCGGTTGTTCGAACAACTTAAGCCTTTATTCACAAAGAAAATTATACTAGTATTTACAATTGAAACAATTGAGCTAACTGCAGACTGTTGCAAACAGTCTACAACTGATCCATATTAATACCAGTCGGAAGCGTCCCCAAGACGCTGGCTGCATTGCCACGCTGTATGGCAATGCTGATGCGCTGTGCCAGATACTCACCAGCTCTCGGGTCACGCGTCGCTTCGACCAGACGCTCAGATAATTTTTTAGAACAACTAATTACAATTAGCTACAATGGTTCTTCGTTCGGTTTTAAAAAGTATAGTATCGAATATGAACCCTGTTGGGGTGCTACAATCCTATCCCATAGGTCCTAATATTATACAGGGTGTTTGGTGGAGGGTTAGACAAACTCGGTGGGTGTGTAGGTGGACCTATTTGTGAAATACAAATTGAAGGAAAAGACCCTAACTGTTTACAATTTTTTTTAATCTTATTTTTTGTATTTTTTTAAGAATTTCCGAAATTTTACGTCTCTACCCCGAGAACTTTTTTTTAGAACATGTTTTTTAGTAAACTTTTTACTTACTATTGGTTTCAAATGTATCTTTCGTCTTTTGATGGCATTATTTATTTGAAAAAACGTGTAAATAATTAGTTATAAGCTCTCAAAGTTAAAAAAAGAAAAAATAAATAATCAAGAAGGACATCTTTGCATCGTTTAAAAAAAAAACTAACAGCGATCGAGGAGTTCAAATGCTTTTAAAAATTTCTCTAAACATCGCTTATTACAACGGTATACCACATGTAGCCGAAAAGTCTATAAACTTGTCAAAAATTAACACTTAAAGGGAAAACGGAGTAAAAATACAAAAGTAAGAAAAAAGATTTGTATTTTTTAAAATTTACATATTTTGTTCAAAAACCTCTTCCCTATTTCTAATACACGCGCGCCACCTACGTCGGATTTCTACTGTAGTAGTACGGAGCGTTATCTCATCTTTTATCTTTGCAAAAGCTGCGTCAATTCTTTCAATCAATTGTTCCTTTGTTTGTATTTCTTTTTCTTAAACCAGCTCCTTTGCACGTCCCCATATGCTAAAGTCAAGAGGAGTGAGATCTGGGGACCGTGCAGGCCATGAGATGGGGCCAAGCCGTCCAATCCACGAGTCGGGGAACGCGTTGTCTAGGAACTCTCTCACTGTGAGACGATAGTGTGCCGGACACCCATCATTTTGAAATACTATTGGTCGATCTTCATGAAATATCGGCACATTGCTCATAAATTCAGGGAGGTCATTTTGCAAGAATTCCAAGTAATTGTCCCCGATAAGAGTTTCCGATAAGTAGTAAGGTCCAATGAGATGTCTACCAATCACACCTGCCCAGACGTTGAGAGAAAATCGCGTTTGGTGTGATGTTTGCCTACTCGCATGTGGATTTTGATCCTTTTGTTCCCAGTGGTGTAGATTGTGTTGGTTGAAAATCCCCTCTCGTGTAAATTTCGACTCGTCCGTCCATAAAATGCTGTTTAAAAAGTTTCCGTGCTCAATGTCAGTATTTAGTAAAAAACGACAGAATTGCATGCGTCGCGCATTATCACCTTGCACCAAACCTAGAACGAGAATAAAGCCGTTGAATAAAAATCAAAACGGTTAAGGTACAATGCAATCTCGGTTGAAGAGAGGTACCCATGGTTATCCCAAGATAGACAGAAACAAAATAATGTTTGTGCAAGACCAATAGACTGACAAAATCATTTCTTTATAGGTTATTGATTCACCTCAAACGTCTCGTCAAATGAAACTAAGACAAAGATGAGCTACATTAAATTAGATAAATTTAGCAACTTACCTTGCACCGGAGTGTAGTGGAAAGGATGCCTTCCATCTGCATTGACGACAGACCATACTTTCCATATGGAAAGACCCAGATCTCTGGCGACCTTTCGAGTACTGGTAGTGGGATTCTCGTTGAACGCTTGGAAATAGGGAAGTGATATTTGAACCAAAATTGTTTAAATACAATGTTTTATTCTTAGCGTGTTTACTCCATTTTCCCTATAAGTGCTAATTTTTGACAAGTTTATAGATTTTTCGGCTACATGTGATATACTGTTATAATAAACGATGTTTAGAGAAATTTTTAAAAGCATTTGAACTCCTCGATCGCTGTTAGTTATTTTTTTAAATCGATGCTAAGTTGTCCTTCTTGTTTA
Source organism: Eupithecia subfuscata (assembly GCA_963564075.1). Lineage (NCBI taxonomy): Eukaryota > Metazoa > Arthropoda > Insecta > Lepidoptera > Geometridae > Eupithecia > Eupithecia subfuscata. The sequence continues at coordinate 14,765,498 of OY751106.1, forward strand.
TTTTTTAAACTTTTTTTAACTTTGAGAGCTTTTAACTAATTATTTACACGTTCTGTCAAATAAATAATGCCTTCAAAAGACGAAGGATACACCTGAAACTAAAAGCAAGTAAAAAGTTTACTCGAAAACATGTTCCAAAAAAAAGTTCTAGGGGTAGAGACGTAAAATTTCGGAAATTCTTAAAAAAATACAAAAAATAGGATTAAAAAAAATTGTAAACATTTAGGGTCTTTTCCTTCAATTTGTATTTCACAAATAGGTCCACCTACACACCCACCGAGTTTGTCTAACCCTCCACCAAACACCCTGTATAGGCAAAAGTTTGTGCCCTTGGGCCGTTGTGGAGATGTTTGGCCGAAGAAAACGCTAAAAACTACTAAAAGGAACGAGCTGAAATTTTACACATATAAAGATCTGTGCTTGGGATAACATATTAGGCTATTTATGTTCCAAAAAAACGAGTGCGAAGCCGCGGGCAGAAACTAGTATAATAATATAAATGTGAGATAGGTATGTAAGCTTTTCACTTAATTTGTTATTTTGGAAACAAAGTATCTACTTACATATCTACCTAAAGACAGCTCACAATGCTGAATGGATGTAATGGTCCAATAGAAATTTGCAGATACTATATTCAACGCAAAAGAGGTAAATTTTAGAATTTAATTAAGTACGGGACAGCGACATGTTTGCATAAAAAAAAATCGCGAAAAAATTGCGTGTGTGCACGCTAGGACACAGTGCTACATGATCATGTTATTTAAACCTAAGACCCATCTTTATACCATGTTTGAATCTTTAAGACAGGTTAATCATCATTCTAACCCTCTGTTTCTGTCTACACAGGTCGGTTACTCCATCCTGACCGTGATAGGCATCCTAGGAGTCATTGGTGGCGCCGTGCTCACGACACAGAATACCTTGTATGAGACGGAAACAGACCAATCCTTCGGCAGCTTTGCTAAAGAAGACAACTCGGCTCAGGTCGCTGGCATTGCGATCATTGTGATCTCTGCTCTGATCCTGTTGATCGTCGTTTTCATGCTTACGTTCATCATAGTTCTCCTCGTGGGATTGCATAAGGTAAGTCCGCGAGTTACCTGTCCCTCAACTCAGTCGAGCGAATTGAGCAGTGGGCAGCAAAATAAGTTCGATAAGGAAGGCCTTATCGTACTTATTTTACTCTCCATTGCTCAAAGCAAACTGCTCAGCTCAGATAATCAACAAGGTCCTAAATAGTTTTAACAGAAGGACATCCTGGCACAAGTATATTTACATACTTTAAAGTTGTTAGGGCATCCCTAACAACTTTTTAGCATGGTTTTCGTCTTAGTCTCAGACCAAAACCAATTTAATTTTTTTATTTAGTATACAAAATTCTTTTGTATACGAAATTTTTGTTAATGTTACAAAACTAGTTCCGGTTTCTCAGTGTCTGTTTACGTTCCAGAACAAGCCAGGCCATGTAAAGGCATACCTGGTCTACGCTTGCATCTTCATTGTTCTCTCAATCCTGGGACTCATCGGATCAGCCTTCAGCGCCGAGGGAAAGTCTTCCATCGGCCAGGGCATCTTCAACATCAGTAAGTATTCTCAAGGGTCTTTAAATTTATTCGACCAGACCTTTTCCAGCTGAACAGTTTTGGTTCAGTTTTTCAGTTTCGAATTTTAGAATTCGATATAGCTATTTATTTATAGCTATATATAATTATGGTCACAAAACTTAGAGGCCATGCTGCGTCTATCATTATTGGATAGGTTGGGTAGAATCCGAAATGAAGAGATCCGCAGAAGGTCCAAAGACACGAATTAGGGAGCGTATCCCAATTAAAATATTTTAATTTGTCGTTACCAATCAAAAAACCCAAAATTACTGTTTAAATACTACTCACCACGTTTTTGTCTTATTTTTACATTTCAATGTATTTTTTACTCTCAGTTTGGAACATCTACACCACCCTGGTCATCAGGAGCCAGTACTTTGCCATGAGGAGCCCAGAGCGAGGACCAGCAATCTACAGCGCTGCCTAGACAGCAAGTCTAGTCACCTCCCACTGCAGCAGCCGAGGGAGCGTCGAGGAAATAAAGCGGACTCCTAACTCTACCAACTCCAACAACTCTATCAAGTCAAAAAACTATCAGTCCAAACAGAATTTGAAATAGGACGTTACTTTCACCTATTTTAAATGTTTTGTACATTTCATACACGCAGGCGACTTTTCAGGAAATTGTTTTCTGGGTCGTGTTTTAATTCGAGTCTTAATTTGACAGTGTATGGCTAGTATGGTTTGCATAATACCACATATATGCACAACCCTTAATAAGGACTAGGTTTTAAAAAACATGGCTAGATCATTTGACACGATAAAGTTGCAATGTCATATGCATTTCTCATAGCCGTTATTTGACTGCGTTTTTAAGTTTTATTAAAATAAATGAATAATGCTGGACCAGTCACTCGGTTACATCTAGCCTAACTAACTGAGTTTCGTTGAAAAGTCAGTACTTATCAAAAACGACTCTCTTTCATAAAATTTCGTCTTTCTTGTAAACTCTATCGGAGTCTGCTCTGTTTGCTTTGGAAGACAACTAAGTACAGTAGGTACTGCTTTTTGAAAGATAATTGTATGGCTTTCGTTACTTGTCATGAATGTGTGCTTTATATAAACTTTATATTAGAATAAGGCCTAAGTTAACTAAAATACGCCCAGTTATTGATGTATTTTGACATCAGTTTTCTCTTGAATTATATGTACCTTGTTCCTCGTTCTCTGTCAGGTGAAGCGACTGGTGAGCACCCGTTTACTTCTTGATGTATTCTAGCCTCAGTCAAGGAGGGATTACACACAAGTGCACTGCACTTTAAATGTCCTTTAAATTACTTATAAGAACAGAGAAAAAGAGATCATTCCAAGGCACATTTTTGTACACAGTTTAGATAATTGGCACAGTCATTTTGAGATGATTTTAAAATTTTGACGGTTTTTATTGGTAACTGTTTTAAAACCATTTGAGAACATATCTTTGCCTGCAAAAAATAGCGTTTACTATACAGTTGTGCCATTTGAAATCTCGTATCTAGTTGTTAAGAACCTGAAGGTTACAAAAAATCTCGTATACAAGTAAAATAGATTTAAATATTGCAAACCACCTAAGTACTATTTACAAGTTCTTATAGTTTTCAAGTTATTTTTATTATTGTTTGACAATAATTTAGTTTTTGGTGTCTAAGTTTTTTTTTCATACCCATAATTTTGTTCAAAAGTTATGTACATAACTGTTTTATTAAAAAAAAATCTTATGTTATTGCATTTTTAATTAAGGTTTTTATATGATATTTCTTATTAATGCTTGCTCTTGCAAGACAAATTCACTCTGAAAGATATTGTCAGTTTTTTGAATAAATTGGTTTACTTATACGTCATAATTATATTGTGTGTTTCATTTTGTAACAACTTTTTTACACTAACTAAACCATTGGTTGAAGATTTTAATTTCTAAAGAAATGTATTATTTAACTGTTATAGTTATAACTATAATGTGAATGTTTTGTTACACAACAAAACATCGCATATATGCATACAGCAAAAAATAATCTATCCCTACATATTAAAAAAGCGAAATCTGTCCGTTATGTTTTCACGCCTAAACGGCTAAACGAATCTTAAGGCAAAAATGTTTTACGCACTTGACGACTTCTTCAGCGATTCTTTTAGCGACGCGCAAATAAAATTATAAGTTAGTAAAGGTACCACATAGTTCATCTTTAGCAGAAAGGCACGAAACCTGCCAGTTTTCCATTGCAACACCCTAAATGGGTACATACAGTGAACTTAACTTACACTCACCTAATCACTAAGACCTGAATGTATGAATGCAATACATAAAATACTGAATACTGAATGTGAAGTGAGTCCCAAAACCCACGTTTTGACTGTACGGAAAATCAATTTTAAGGCAAAAAAACCATATTTTTTTACAATATCTTGTTATGCATCAAAAGCTTAGGATTCTAGTTAGTATGTTATGGAAGTCGAAACACGTTTGACAAAACTTGACTCGATACGAAAAAATTGCAAAGTTTCCTCTAAATCTTCATTTTTACACAAATACTTCTACGGAAAAAGCAGTTTCAATTGCTAGTTTTTATCAAATTTCAATTAAATACCGTCTACATGCTCCCTACTAAATACTTTAGACGATTATGGTTTTATTTTATTGCTGGAGTATTATTTTAGAGCAAAAAGCAAATTATAAAAAAAAGCAATGAAATTGCGCGCGGGCTGGCCATTCCGCGGCTCTTGCCTTCCTTTCTCGCCTTCCTTCGCGACGTTCGTTCCTTGTCTCGCAAAACCGACCCCACTTCGTCTTAATGAAATTCGGCAGGGAGGTAATTAATATCCTGGGGACGGACATAGTCTACTTAAAAAGCGCGTGCGAAGTCGCGGGCAGAAGCTAGACAATTCACACAGTATCAATACTTCCCAAACTAAGGAAGCCGAGCTGAACACCAGTACTAGATAACTGAAATTCCTAATATATTACGTAGATAGATAGCAATGCCTTCTAAAAGCTAGTACTAACTGATTTCCACAATCAAACCAAATAGGTAATTAAAAACTAAATTATGCTTATACAAGGTAACATTATTTTAATACAACTTGTTCAAAAACATCGAGTTCTGCATGTCACATAAGCTTCACTAAAACAAGCAACAGTATGAGGTAGGATAAACCAGGGACACTGTGGTGAGCGCTACCCCCAGGGTTTAAACTGGTAGTCGAGAATCGAATGGCGTGGTACACGTAGTGTTGCTCGTGGATGGAGTGGAACAGGTGGGAAAACGGACCTGGAAGTAAGAGTTCTTAGGTAAGTATCTAGTAGCGTATCAGCATTGCCATACTGGAGAACAACTCAGCCAGCGTCTTGAGGATGCTTCCGATTGGTTGTTTGCAACAGTTTGCAGTTATGTTTTCAATGTAAATATTTGCTGTGTTGCCAATATAACTTCATGAACACAAATATAGATATAGACATTTTCAATGAAATTTAAAAGTAATTTAAAAGTAAACTGTTAGATCATTTCCGGCATCCTCTAGCTAGAGGACCCGCCTGATATTAGTCTAAATGATATTATCAATATGTTTAAATTTCATATGGTTTATCCTCACAAGGTTTGCTTAGTATAAGTTATTTATACTTATAGTAGACTAGCTGCGCCACGCGGCTTCGCTCGCGTGGAAATTTATGTTTCCCACTTTCTTAATTTTTTTCTTTGCTATAAACCTCACGGAGCCCGAGACCTTTCCAACGAATGCAAAACCGTGGAAATCGGTTCGTGCGTTCTGGAGTTATAGCGTCAGGAAGGATACCCCGACATTTTTTTATATACTAAAACATTTGTGAAGGTAATTCCTACAAATGACGTGTTTACCTGTAAGTTACATGGGTATCAGAACAGAACCTAACTTTAAGTTTGTTTTAAGTGATTGATAAGTAGAGGTATGTATGTGGTCGATAAACTTTTTTTCAATAAATAATAAGAGGTTCACCGGCCGTCCTGCAAGGGGACACTACCGTGCACCGTCGTCGTCAGCTGACACCCTGATTGCATCATCTACACGACGTCGCCGTAATCACAAATATCGTGTTATAACTTAAAGAGAATAACTAAAATTTGGTTTTTTGTTATTATAGTCCTTAACCCCAAGGTAATTAACCCTATGGTAATTTCTAAGAAATCAAATAATATCGCAAAAATGTTCGACTTCGACGGGACTTGAACCCGCATCCTTCCCTCTGTACGGGAATGTGCTAACGAACTACACCACGAGGTCAAGTGACGCAGGAGTCGAAAATCTTTGGGACTTCCTAGCGCCGTTAGCTGACCGTAGGAAGTCCCAAATGTTATTGCGATATTATTTGATTTCTTAAGTTAAATAAGTTCTTTAACTTTTCTAAGGTCTGATATAAATGGATTATTATTATTATATTACAGGAAGCGCTGCCCGCCCCCGTTGGATACCTATCACATCAAATAGTCGCCTCTTACGACACGACACCCGTGCGTGACGCACAAGAAATGGTGTTAAGTTGGGGTGGTGCAAATTCTAAGCCTATAATTGTTCCTCTATTATTTGTTACCTATTTTCTTCGCTATTAAATTTAATCAAATGTAATATATTGAGTAGTTATTGAGATACTTACCTCGAGCATAAACAGTGACGTCACCCCCTCCATGCGTATTCTCGTCCGTTATGATTCCCGCCACCTGTTCGTAGTGGAAGTCTGTTGTATCCTCCTGACTGGGGTCTCGTCTCTTCACCTAGAAAGCAGAGAACCAAAGCTTGGTTGGTACAAACTCAGGAATATCTTAGTGTTATGGTGGGTAGGTAGAGGTAGGTACCAAAGATCCTATGACTACGTCACAATAGACATATATTTATCTATTGTGACTACGTTCCGTAGGGGTAGGTACAGACAAAGCGAGCGAGAGCGAGCGAATGCAAACGAGTGGGATTCGACGATCGGTGCACAATAGTATAAATATTTATTTAAATATATATATTATATTTATCTAGTGTGATCGGTGCGTTCGTTCCTTTTTTCTGTAGCGACAGCCGCCGGAGCACGGCGGCGGCAGGCGAACGAAGGCCCTCGTTCGGGCTCGGTAGCTTTCGCAGTGAAGTGCAAACTGGTTCTTTCACGTTCGTTCGTTAGCCTTCGCTTGCTCTCGCTTGCTTGATCTGTACCTGTGGCTTTACTGTTAATAACAGTAAAGCCACAGGTACAGATCAAGCAAAAAGACGATACCTACCGTCTCTCCCATAACAGTCTGTTATGGGAGAGACGGTAGATATCGTCTTTTTTTTAACCGACTTCAAAAAAAGGATGAGGAACATTGAATCGACGGTATTTTTTTTATTTCTCTTTCAATTGCGGACCATTGATGATTCTTTCTTTCATAATTACTCTTATCTTTGCTATTATATTGTATAGAAAATGATCTCGAGATAGTCTCATAAAAATTTGGTAATTCTCCCACAGAATTGAAATAACAGCGTAAAAATTAAGGAAGTCGAGGTATTAGGTTTTTCAAAACAATCAAATTATTACCAATGCACTGTAATGACATGTTGTTTTGCGTGCAAGTAAACAAAAGTTTTTTTTCTCACCTGCACTCCATCATCTTCCGTGTTGACCTCGACCTCGTCGGCGGCGTAGTAATGCATGGCACCCGGTCCGCCAGTCGCGTACGAGAGGATGGTGTAATAAGTGTTGTCATGACGCGACGCTTGAGCTATGCCTGCATTGAAATAGAAGAAGCTGAAGAAGATGAAGCTGCTAGTATTGAAACAATTGTTCATAAGTATCATGAGTTACTAAGATTGTTTATACACAGTACATAAAGTAAGTAGGTCCTAGTAAAAATCGAGGGACTGTCGTTTTAATTTTACAAAAAAATTCATGTGTAGTATGGTAAAATATGGTGGATGATGGTAAATTTAAAACGCTCAAGAATAAGATTGATAACAGTATTAGAATCTCTCCTCGCTTCGCAAATCTCACCAAACAAGTCGGATCCCCGATCCGGATATCCGTTGATAGAAAGCGTGTGCGTGTGATCAGCTGTCACCACAATGAGTGTGTCGCGCTCGTCTGTCAGAGTCAGGGCCCGCTGCACTGCGTCGTCGAAAGCTGAGGCTTCGTAGATGGCGGTGCGAGCACGGCCGCGGTGGTGAGCCATGTCTATGTTCCCGCCTTCTACCTTTAAAAGTTATTGTCATTTGATCATCATCTAATGATGGTGAAATAGCATCAGCTGAACGACGCCGACTGCAGGTACAGGCCGTCATCAAAGATTACCGTAATGAGCGGCCCTGCGCGACCCGTATCCAGCGGTTTCCTGCGATCGCGGCAGCGCGAGTGTTACGTCTCTGATGTTACAGGTGCTCATAGGCGGTAGCCAATTTTCAATCAGGCCAGCCGCACGCTTGTCACCTTTGTGGTATAAAAAACTTTCACCAGATCGTCGGTTGACCACATAACACACTGCGCCTTCAGGTACGTGAAGCCAATTGACATTTCAGACAATCAAAGGTTTTTGTTATTATAGTGCGTAGTTCTCGCACTCTGGCTAATTTGTAATTTCTAAAAAATCAAATAATATCGCAAAAAATTTCCACTTCGACGGTACTGACTTAAACCCGCATCCTTCTCTCAGTACGGGAATATACTAACCAACTACACCACGAGGTCAAGAACAGGGGAAAGATTGAAGTTTATCCAATCCTGTTCAAAGACTAAAGTTACGTTTAGTTCGTTTGACGAGAGGTGGCGCGTTGAAGTCCCGTCGAAGTCGAAAATTTTTGCGATTTTATTTGATTTCTTAGAAATTTTAGACAACGTTGAACAAATGTTCAACGTTGTCTAAAATTTGTCGAGTGAAAATTCACTCGACACATGAAAACGAACCATAATTTCATTCAGCAAGTTCAACTGTACTGCGCTTAACTACTTACTACACGATTAACTACGTGGTATTTTAGATTTTCGGCCATTTTTTTCTATTGCGCACTCATTAACATCCCGCGGATTCAATATTATTCATTGCACTAGTCTGATTCGCACTTAGCCGATTTTGCTGTATTTCAGGGTAGGTTTGACTTCTCCCTAGTTTACAAAAATAATCTTACCATAAGGAAGAATCCTTCTTTATTCTTCTGCAGCACCTTGATGGCAGCTTCTGTCATGTCAACGATCGACGGCATGCCTTCGGGTCCGTCATCTCTCTCGAATTCGTACTGTAGATGGCCATTGGCAAAGATACCTGTGGAACATTATCAGCGTACATTACACGGTGACGAATGAACATCAGTACATTACACAGATGCCAATGGACAATCAAGGGGACAATCCTATTGCCATAATTATTATATGCCGTGACGTTACCAAACAGCGCCATCGGAGGACGAACGAATATATAACAAACACATGACAATACACCCTCCATCCAGATGGGAGGAGGATCTGTGAAACACTGCTATATGTGGTAAGTTAAATATGCGGCTATGCCCAGATATGGAGTAGTAAAAGCTGTCAATGATTGCAGGATAATAATTAAGAGGGGTATTTGAAAATTTTAGATTTACTATTATTCGATCTGATCATCGTTCTCACTCACCAAGAAGATAATCTGTGTCGTCAATATTCAAGTTCCTCAACTCATGGTTCTTTCTGACAACTCTGTGCTTCAAACTACGGCTTTCTTTATCCTGGATGTAAGAATTGATCAGGTTTCTGCCATCCTGCCGCCTGCAGGACCAAGCGTCGAGAGGATCGGAGGGGGTGCCTGAGGAGTTGGAGACCAGCATCTGCATTCCACCTCCGAGGATCACCTGGAGATTGTGGTTTGCATGTTAGGCATAGCATAATCATATAAAATACAAGCCATGGTGGATCGTTGATGATGGCCACGAGACCGTTTCTACATTAAGTAGAAGTGAACAACCCAGAATTGTAATAACACCGTACTCTTGGTACGGTGTTATTACAATTCTGGGTTGTTCCTGCGTCTTGGCACGCGTTGTATGTGGTTGATTTCGATTCAAAGAGCGTATATTTTTCTATTTATTTCATAACTAGGATAGGAATTAAATTAAGGCGCGTACCCGACCCAAATCAGCGCCAGCACCTATTTTATCTTATTTAATGTTAAACGAAAGAATTTTCAAAAATCAAAAAGTAAGATAAAATAGGTGGTGGCCCTGATTTGGGTCGGGTTAGCGCCTTAAATCGAGGCCCAGTTTAGATGACGCATACCTGCAAGTCCCTCCCAGGCCAGTCCTCAACAAGCTGTCTAGCGATGTCCTTGCACTGGCTGCTGCCAGCTGGCATGGTGTCTTCGCACTCCCACCGTCGGTTAGGGCTGTGTGCGAACAGCGGAGCTGGTGTCGCATGCGTCACTCGCATTGTGGTTACAAAACCTTTAAGAAAATAACAAATTTTTTCATGTTTCCTTGCGATGAATGCCAAGGATGAGATTGGGTAACGAGCTTAACGCACTCTACCTTCTTCATTATGGCATGTTACTGCATTAAATCACAAGGAGTGGAAAGAGATGCTTTAGTCCAGCTGTGGCGCAGTGAGGGCTGAGAATAATAATAATACATGCAACACTATATAATTATGAGCGATAATATCATACAGAAAAAATAAAAATAAAATACAGAGTCAGCGTGTATGTGGCGACGATGCATGGCGGTGTCTTCTTTCAGGCGACGCGACGTTTTCGGAAAATTGGCGGCCAAAACTCTTCGCTATTGTAAATGGGGATAGAATTACTCAGAAAATGTAAATGAAGCCGACTTTATAGCGAGAGTTCAGCTACTCGTCAAGACGCGCATTCAGAGTCCAGTCTTCATGTTTTGGAAACCTTTCAGTTTTATCCAGCGCAACGTTTTGGCTGCGTCAAACAAATATAAGACTGGGGAGTAGGTAGGTACATTTTATTCGGAAACCAAACTTTCACTGCTCTAGTACCCTCCACAACGGTTTCCGTTCTTGCAAACTACTTCGAAGAATACCTACGAGTTACAGAAGCTGGTGCTGGCGCAGCGCCACGTGAAGGTTCACAGGGGGCAACGACACTCCTGCGCACGTGTCGTTGCCCCCCTTCAAAGGACGAAGCCGGGAGAAGGGTGCAAGGTATTGCCGATGATATTGTCAGCCGCGACCGGCGACGCGTCCAATATCGGTGACTGAAACGATGATGCCGACATATTTTGCGGTACTCGCTGCGTGTTGACGTTCAAATAAGCCGAGGCCGAGCCATAGGTGACCTAGTTACACATTGATGATGCACATCTATGATGATGGATGATGCTCTATCAGTAAATTTCTTATTGTTGATGTAGTATCAGTAAATTTCCCTTGTATAAGTTAAGTTATTTTTAAATTTACTTTACTATTTGAATGGAGAAGATCTGGTTCGAAATCGACGAGATGTATAAAATATTGCAGCACTAAATCTAAACATCCAAATCAGCACAGATAAAATAAAGTATCTTGCTATCTATGATATTAATGTATTAGGTACTTAATTTGGTGATAAAGAGGTGAATGAATATGAGTAATCAGGTGATTGGTAATAGCGCTATTTGGAGAATTACATACAAGAAAGGGTTTAGCTTAAAATATGCAACCAATAAGAAGAATCTTACTGTCTGAGAAAATTACAACAATACTTTGCCGAATTTATACCTGCGCTTTTCCTAGATTTAAGAGCCTCAGCAGCCAAGGAGCTCAGCCTAGCCCCAGTGTTCAAGGAAGCAGCACAATTACTGACAGAGACTGAGGCGTCGACTCCTAATACCTCCTGGTTGGTCTTTGACCCGCAAAGCAGGGCAGTAGCCGTGCAGGAAGAGTCTGGTACCATTTTATCAGCTGAATATGTCTGCAAAAAGTTATGATCTTATATTTTATTATTGAACTGAAGTTTTTTAGTATCTAACAAGCACACCTTTAGTTACAGGATGGGTATAACCAACGCTCGTACCTAAAACAGATAGCATCGATATCGCACAGGGAAACTACATATAAATCTAAGCCATCTCTACCTTTAACATTCCAAAATGGGGGAACTTCTCAAACGACAGCCTATGTCCCTCCCCTCCTTTGTAGATCCTCGTAGCCGTGACTGTGTTGGGTCCCATTCCATCTCCGATAAAGAGAATCACATTCTTGGCTGTGTTGAAATTACGTTCCACCGTCAGTGCTTCGGCTAACTCGGCCTCAGCCAGGGCTTTCCAGTGAGCTTGGTCTGATGGAAAATAATTATTTATTAATGTCTAATAGCGTGGCTGTAGGGTCGCGAATAAAATTAAGTATATATTAATTCGGACAGCAAAAAGATCCATAATTTACGAGTATTAGTAAATATACACAAACACTTATAATTTACGGTTTGATATTAGACTTAATACTAGGTACATATTACTAAACATTTTAGTAAACACTCTCCTCACGAAACCATGCCACGTGGGAGAGGTAACTCTACCAGCAACCGTTTGAAGGATGCTGTTGGGGCTGTCACTCACTCTGCGCATCAGGGATGTGGTCTTTTTACGGAGAATGGCCCCACTTGTTAGGGGGAGGTACGTTCATCAGTAGAGGAGGTATGTGCAGGAGGTTTCCGAGATTAGTAGGTACAGACCTAATATCCCTCAATTCGTCATAGACTGTGGGTGCGTTGGGTAGCAGAAGCGGGAGCGAATTTCACACATTTTTGCTTGCTGAACGCAAGATTTATTTATACCATCTAAAATGGGCTCACAACATTTCAAATTCCTTAAAAACTGATAGATCGCACCAAATAAGGTTTATTATCACTGGTTTCCACCTAATTTGAAACACTGTGAGGTAGATACACTCTACTTTTTCTCCATCTCATCGAAAAGGATGAGAAGGCGTTCCATCCAAACTTCCATAGAAGAAAACTCTTGGCTCCAGTCCTATTTGCACTAAATAAACAAATCAGATAAAAAGGAAACAAACTACCTTTCGGCAGCGAGCATTGCGCGACCGCAAGCAGGGCGCACAACACGAGCACTTGTCGCGACCACATCGCCTTTACTAATTGAACATTATCTACTTGTAAATCTACCTACTACAATAAAGTTTATAGGTACCTATAGATCTACCAGTAGTGCGAGTAGATATCTAAATCATATCATACCTACTGTTGCGCAATACGTGTATTTTTTGAGCCCCGAGTATGAAACAACGATTTAAACCATCGAAGTATAAGTGCATGTTCACACATCCCGGTCGCCGAGTAGCCTACACCCGGGGTTGAATGAGGATCCGTAACGTTTTTAGTTGAGGATGCAGATTTATAGAGCTAAGAAATCCATAACACATGGTGCAAAAATTTATGTTCTACGACAAAAATTGACGAAGTAATGAGTAAATACTAGCGGTTAACGGGAGGCAACCGAGGCAGTGACGTCACACGCACCCGCGGCGGTCACTCAGTGAACTTCACTAGTAATTTAGTCATAACTTCGTACGTAATTTGTTTATTTTTTTATTAAAAAATACTTACACTATTTTTACAGGGGCCCCTAATGCAATAGTGTAAAAAGTCTATATAAATTAAAATAAAAAATTGAAATTACATGCACTAAAAACTTAAATTACACAATAATATATAAAATTTGTCAATATACAATGTCAAATTATTTTACATCAATATAATAATAATTCACTTTATAAATTCAAATTACATAATGTCAAACCTAATAAAATAATAATAAAGAAAAATCGGTAATCAATATAATAATGTCAAATAATTTCAAAATGTCAAGTCTTATTAAAATAGCATAGAATAAATAACAGAGTCCTATGAAATTCGCTCAGGGAGCAGTTAAAAATATCGACTCTCTCCGCTACTAGATTGAGCGTGTGGATGCAACGCGTTAGAGGTGCCTTATTCAGGAGGTTGGTCCTTCCTCTTGGTACAACAAATCAAACAAATGGTCCGATTTGGATAATTTAAAAAGAGATATATCATTCTTAGGTCATAAAGAATAACGTGGATACTTTAGTTCTATTGAAATTGCTATAGCATTACGGATCCTCATTTTTAATTATGCCGGTACGTGTGAAAGCTATCGTATATGCCCATACACTTCGCCGCCGCCGGTTACCTACCCGGCACCGGCTACCCGGAAACCGGGACGTGTGAAAGAAAAGGCACTAATCACATCACACTAATATTATAAATGCGAAAGTTTGGATGGATGTATAGATGGATGGATGTTTGTTACTTCTTCACGCCAAAACTACTGAACGGATCGCGCTAAAATTTTGCATGCAGATAATTCTAGGCCTGAAATAAAACATAGGCTTTTTATCCCATAAATCAGTTCTCATGGGATAGAAATTACCTTTAAACGTTTCCATAGAAACAACGCGTGCGAAGCCACGGGCAGAAGCTAGTAGCTAATAAAGTTTAAACGATTCTTTTAATGTAGAGACAGCTTCATAGATAGATGGAAAACCCGATTTTTTAGTTTTGTTTTTATCATGAACGATAAATAGCGCGTGCTCGACGCCTATAGCTGGCGGGAGGCTGCACAGGGCCGAGATCCCTGGTGAGATGAAGTCTTGTGTTGGAGGCCAAGATCCACTTTTAGACCCGTATTATGAAAGCTTGCTCTTTCATAATCCATGCTTATTGCTTACCTCCATGTAATACCGTTCTTGTTTTTTTTGTTGTTTGTTTATTGTTTAAGTTTTTTGTACCTGTGTCCAAATATTTTTTTTTCAATTCTATTCATGCTTGAATAACCCTTTTTATGGCATAAACGTTAGCGACTAGCTGAACCACAGGAGTAAGTTTTTATCATTAAATAATTTCTAGATAGAACTATGGACCTGCATGTTTATGACTTCCCGTTGTCTCCATAATGGGGACAGTGTCAATGGGGACAACGGAACTACATCGACAGTCACGGGCGGCGCGCCCCTGTGGGTCGCAACACCGAGGCTGGACAGTGAATGCGATACAAAAACTTGGACCGTACTATGGACCGTACGTAGAATAAGTTAAATAATCTATAATCTCTCTATAGTCTGAAAAAATTAATTATTAATATTATTGTCAAGGAAATAAATGCGTGTACGGAGTAGCGAAGTTTACAAAGAAGTAAAGTTCAGTGAAGCCTTGGGCAATGACAGATGAGTATCGACCGACGCAGGTCGCTCTGCGCATGTGCGGTACAGCCTGCAGACTCCGGGTTAAGGAGAGGACTTCCTGCTTCTGTGGACTAGCTTCTGTACTAGGCTTGGCTCGCGTTGGAACCAAGCTGTTCAGGGGGTGGGTCTAGTTCACGTTAGTAACGAACCACGATCGTGACGTCTCCTGTTTCCATACAATTTGGTATAGTGCCTCTATCGTGCGTTCAGAGAACTGCAGCAAACAAATCTCATACTAAAAGGAGACGTGACGATCACGTTTCGTTTCTGACGTGATTTGCTTAAAGTTGCCGTGAGATTATTTTTTTGAGGTTTTTAATATTTTACAAGGGAATACTAGTGGAAATGTAATCTTCCGCAAAATGAAAACCATTTTCTATATGAATGAACCCATCATTTATTTTAACATCGATTCAATTCTAAAGTCATTTACAACGGGACTATCAATTTTATTTACCACAGGTACCGTGATTTGTGTTTTGAGCTTTCCAATATATTTTTATCGTGTTAATAACCATAATGGATTTAAAAGTTTTACCAATTCAATTGTCAATTTTTGAAACATTTGGTAACTAAAATCTAGATTTTTAAAAATTTCGCATATTGTCTAATGCTTTGCAATTCATTCAATCGAAGAAAATACATAGCGCCCAAACAAAGCAGAGCTGGTATTATGGATAAATAACAAAGATGAGAACGGATATGCTACCTCTTCACTCCAAAACTACTAGCGAAATGCTGTAAAGACGGGGCCGATTTTGTTCGAAAACTTACTTTGTACTTAAAAACTATTTATTATTAGTATTATTTAGTGGTAAATAATGATATTTATCGCGTTTTTTACCCACGGCAGTGTGTTAAACACTGTCGTCAAGATAAATTAAATAATAATAATAATGTCTTCACGAAAGCAATAAAATATTTATTTCATAATAACTGTATTAAGCTACTGATTATCCGGTTATATCCGTGTGAAGCTCCCTGGACAAACTAGTGTATCTTCATTGTTTGTATCAATTTTATTTTATTTGTTAGTTCAAGTCGTATAGTTTTTTTTTTTCTTTTTTTTTTAATATGTCGCAAACTAGTTAACTCATCTGATCATTTGACCAGAGAGTGTGCTAGTCTGCTTTTGCTTTTTAAACCTATGGCAACCTGTTGCTATTAAATGCAACAACATTAAATTACCTTCTGAGGAATAAAACACATATATTTTGGTAAGACTTCAAACACACACACACACACTCATTCACTCAAACACACAAACTTTAGAAAAACGCACATTCATTTCCACATATAAATTAATATTATTTAAATAAAATCAAATAATATATATATTATAATTAAGAATTGATTAAGTCGTATAGTACGAGTATCCCCTTAACCAGATCAGCACTTTGTTCCTGTTAAAGGCCCGTGCGTTGAAAAAGTCCGGTACGGTGATGTGTTTTTAGTGTCTAAAGGAAGAAATCAACGGTAATTAATACGATTTTACTTATTAATATGGTTGTTTGTATGAAGTGATAGTGATTAATGTTTGGTGGCCGCTAAAAGTGAAGCGATTTGTGGCAGAATATCACTAAAACTGAAAAACCAGATGCACTTGGAACTACTCAATATACTCAATATAATTAAGTATGTGAGTTTTCATATAGGAACGAAGTTAGCTACACAGTAATGAAAAGATAATAACTAATTATTAGACAGGGTTTTTTTTCTACTACCAGTAAGCCATGTATCTTATCTTAATGAAGCATTTCAGTATAACACCTTGAAAATTTGCCGTTTCAAAAACCCTGACCTTCGATGGTTTTAGTCCCCTGTTCGGTTAAGCTCAGATTCAGATAACGACAGATTCGTTTTAGGACATATTTGCTCCAAGGTCAGTACAGTGAAATGAGAATATGGTACAGATACCTACCATTCTCCTGATGATTATTCCCTTGTTCCTGACCTACTAGGGTGACATAAACGTAGAGGAATTTCTACCATAGCGTAGGCCTATTATTATTGGTCATTACATATTTATCAGTCACTAGCTGCGCCCCGCGGCTTCGCCCCCGTGGAAATTTATGTTTCCAACTTTCTTAATTTTTTCTTTCATAAGAACCTTCTCCTGACAATAACAAACACAACAAAGAAAGAATTAGCGAAATCGGTCCAGCCGTTCACGCGTGATGCCGTGACAACGCGAAACGGGTTTCATTTTTATATATAAGAGATTGTATAGGTATATCAATCATTTTTGACAGGGCATAAGCCTATATTCACAAAGAAAATTACACTAGTGTTTACAATTGAAACAACTGAGCTAACTGTAACAATCTACAGGTAGCTCAATAGCTGATCCATATCAGTCATTATAATAATAATGACTGACAAAAAAAACATCAAATATATTATATTTGATGTTTTTTTTCCGCGCTGCCAATCCGAAATCTTTTCATTAGTGTGCTACGTGGTCTCGAACGGATCACATCTGAGAACAATGGAAAGGATTGGAAGTGGCATTAGATTTATTCTGTGAAAGTGACATATTAATTATGTCACAGATTACGCTAAATGTTTATTGATCACTATTTTCGGCCCGTGGATTCGCACGCCTCGTTTCTATGGACAGGCTTTATGGTTACTTCTATCCCATGAGAACAATTTGTTTTTTTTTTTTTTCTTTGGGAAAATAAGTAGCCTATGGTATAATCCAGGCGTAAAACTACCCGTATGAAAAGTTTCAGTAGTTCCATCCAGTAGTTTTGGCGTGAAGAGGTAACAAACATCCATCCATACATCTAAACATCCACCCATACATCTAAACATCAAAACCTTCACATCCTACTATCCTACTTATTCCTATATATGTAAATGCGAAAGTTTGTGAAATGTGAAATATTTGTTACCTAGGATCTCCAAAACTACTTATCAGGTCAAGTGTAATTTGGCATACACTTAGAACGTAACCTAACTTAAGCAATATGCTACTGATTATACCGAAATACTCGTGCGAAGCCGCGGGCAGAAGCTAGCTTATAATATAAGTGTGAAGTGTGAGTGTGTATTTCTCGTATTATTTAAGAATAATAGCTGTGTTTATTCGCAGGCAAGCATGGAGCTCCCAGTGATGGATAAATTCTGTGGCATAATGCCTCTGAAGGCAGGTTGCATTATACTAGGTCTTGGGAACTCCGTAAGTATCTACTACCTAATAATAATAATAATAATTCATTTATTTCAGACAATAGAAAAGTTATAGATCTTATTTAATTTATTCTACGGTCCATGGTAATACGAGTATGTATATAACCATGGACCGTAGAATTATTTATCTAATAAGTTAAATAAGATCTATAACTTACTTACCTTAAAACTAACATTAATATAACTTCTCAACGCGCATCGAGAGTCCAGTGTTCATTTTTAGGTACTCCTCCACAGCCTTTTTTTTTTTTTTTTTTTTTTTTTTTTTGCTTTTGGTGGCTTTCGTATCACTGCGGCCATGATAGGCCTATTGTGATCGCCACTTTGTATGTTCAGCCTCGAAGCAGCGGCGTTCACAGTTCGCCGCTAACCCTTGCAGCTGCTAGGAACTGCAGGATTTTCTTCGGGGTGGAGTCTTTTAGCTCGTCTGGACTAAGCAGGTGCTTGCCCAGATGGATGCTGCGTTTTTGCATCAGTGCTCCGCACTCTCCTAGAAGATGGAGAGGCGTTTCCTCCGCCTCCTCGCAGAACCTGCAGGATTGTGTGTCGCTTAGCCCTAATTTGAACATGTGCTTGTTGAGGCGACAGTGTCCAGTTAGGGCTCTTGTCATGATGCGAAGGTTGCTTCTGCTTAGCGCTAGGATTCGGTTGATGCACCGCTTATCGAAGGCTTTTATCAATGATTTTGAGTGGCTCATACCCGAGGAAATCCTCCAGAGCTTGGAAGATTCCTCGTAGCAGGAATCCAAGAGAGTTCTGAGAGCCAGGCTTTTCGGTATGCCACAGAACGGCTCGGGGCCCAGCTGAGTCCCCTTGGCCCCGGAACGCGCGAGTTCGTCGGCACACTCGTTGCCATTGACTCCCGCGTGCCCCGGTACCCATCGTAGGACGACTCTGTTGTTTGAACCTAGCGCGTTTAGGCGTGACAGACAGTCCTCGACTAGCCTGGACGTGATGACCTTCGAGTCCAGTGCTACTCCACAGCCTTGGTCTCCACGCTGTAGTGGATGCTGAACTGGGTAGTTGATACTTCCGCTCGGAAACCAGAGTTAAGATCTTTCGGTCCAGTACCGCACTGGTCCGGCTATTCTAAGTGGGGGAACTAAGATCTGCTCGGACATCTCGCATAGGAGTGTATTGTGTGTTATCCCCTGACTAACCAGGCGCTAACCAGCCCAGCTCCTTGAAGTACCTGAGCAGGACTTTTAGTGACTGACAGCTTCGTTTTAGCTTTTCTGTGGGTGTGGATGGGGCTGACACCTCAATGAGACTATAGTATCTATAGACTCTATAGTACCCACTTTCCACGTAGTCCATTTTTGTTATTTGCCCCTTGATAATAAAATGTTCCTAAATAAATACTTTTTATGTATTTGGAAACACGCGTTTAAAACTATCAGGAGGGCTATTCTAATTCGATCGTAATCAGGTTTCCGAGTCGAAAACTCGGGATCTTAGTAGGTAATATTGAACATTTATTACTAAAATCAATATTACCAAAAGTTTTTTGTAACGTGGGTTCATGGATTTGGCTTAAAATTTATGGAAAGCTACTGTTCCACTAGGTGCTTATTCCTAGCAGAACGTAGAAAAATATTAAGTTTATTTAAGTTTAACTTCATGCCAAATGTGTGGCAACACGCTGTAACTGTCGACACTAGACAAACCTTATATGGTTTAAAGTGTCGTAGAAATAAGAATAGAATATTTTTTTTATTAATAAAGAAATACAATACAATACTAATAGTATGATTTGTTAAGCTAAACAACGCAATAGTCTGAAGTAAGCTCAATTGTTTCGATTGTAAATACTAGTTCTCATTATCATCATCATCATTAACCTATATTAGTCCACTGCTGGAAATAGGCCTCCCGTAATGAGCGCCATAGCGCCCTGTCTTCAGCTTGCCGCATCCAGCATCTGCCTGCAGTCTTTCGCAGATCATCATCCCACCTGGCTGGAGGGCGTCCTACACTACGTTTTTATACTACAGTTCTAATAAAGATTTATTAATAAGTATAAAAAAACTAAAGTAAGACTTTCACGGCCCAAGAGCCAATTGTCGGTTTGTGCCACCCCGTGGCAGAGCCCGACATGGGCACAGCAGGCGGGCAGTGAATGCGATAACAAACCGAAGATGATGACGATGATGGGGAAAGGGTGATACAGTTGCTCTATCTCACGAAGTCCGATAACTTCACAACCTCACTACGAACAACTTTGCGCTTAGTTGTCATGCTGACGGTACTCGCTACCAAAATCTGACGTGAATACAATGAGCACTAGTGACCCGGACCGCGTCTCGGGCGAGACTGATTGCTTCTGAGCACACTAAAACAATGTGTACATATTGCATTCACTATGACATACATACATAGCCCAACGGACTTCGTGAAATAGAATATCTATAATGGATTGCGATTGTAACGATAAAATGTTGTTGTTTTCCAGCTGGTGACGTTCTTCTTAGGCCTCATCTTTACCGCAATGGCAAAGGGTCTCCGCGACCAGGACCTACGGCGCAAGCGACCTAAGGAAGCAGATCCGGCCTCGGATGTGGCATTTGCACTCATGGTCTTTATGGCAACACTGTTCTTTATCAAGTTTTTGGTGGACTTGGTGTTTGTTTTCGGGGTTTACAATGTAAGTTTAGCCGACTTTCCAGAATCTATAATGTTTATTATTTACTAGCGGCCTGTCCCGGCTTCGCACGGGTGGACATTAATTTTTAAAAATTTGGGATAAACGTAGGTTTCTAATATTTCTGTGGCAGGACATTTTATACTTCTAATACGTCGCGTGTTCAACCTCTGATAATGTGGTCCCGGGTTCAAATCCCGGGTTGGCTCAAGATTTGTGTTATTGGGTATTTTCTAGCAAGAAATATTCACTGTAACAGCCCGGAGTACGGAAATTAGTGGTGTTAAATGGCACGGGGGCGTGCCTCAGAAAGTACATTAAGCCGTTGGCCCTGCGTTTGACCTCTCCCCGGTCGTGCCCGCCCCCGGTGGATATCCCTTAGTCGCCTCTTACGACACCCGCGGGTAGAGTTGGGGTTGTGAAAATTCTAAGCCGGCACCACACAGCAGCGCACACACTTGTGCACTATAATAATGTCCTGCGCATCTGGCTAGTCTCCGATGAGATTGGCCGCCGTGGTCGAAATTCTGCTAGGAGGACAATAATTATTATTATTCTTACCTACCTCCCTCGCTGCGTTGCCCGGGTGCGGCGTCATTTATTTTTCTAATAGTATTTTGTTTAGATTTACATTTTTAAATTCGTAATATCTTTAGAATAGAATGTCTGATTTGAATAATTCAAAAAGTAATATTCAGGTATTGAAACAGTTATAATTATGAAATGATTTATTTGGATAAGGATTAATACAAAGGTATGGATAACATGGTCAGACTTTGGTCAGTATTTCTATCAACTTTTAAAAAGTAAAAAAATAGTTATACTGAGATAACTACAATAGTTGGACATATGGTATTGCTGAGTTTTTTGTAGATATTGATATTCTTGTAGAATTTTTTTTTGTTCTATCATCAATAGTTTCCGCAGCGCATGCGATGATAGACAATTTATGGCTAATTTTTTTACACCTTGGGTTACATTATTGAAGTTTTAGTAAGGATCCCTAATTTTTTCAAGAAATTAATATAGCCTATGTTACTCAGGAATAATGTAGCATTCTAATGGTGAAAGAATTTTTGAAATCGGTCCAGTAGTTTTTGAGTTGATTCGTAATAACAAACATACAAAAATACATAAATACAAAAATACAAATCTTTCCTCTTTATAATATTAGTATAGAAGTATAGACTAGCTGCTTCGCCCGCGTGGAAATCACACAAATCTCAGAAATTTATTATACAGGGGGTAATTGGTATGATTTTTTTTTTTCGAAGGGGTAGTAGTAAGAATAAAAATATATGATTCATTATTTACTTTCTAGTCAATTTTTACCGAGTGAAGAAAGAAAGAAAGAAAGAAACCCATTTATTTGGCCCAAACATAGACACACACAAATAATAAAAATAATGAAGATTACACAAGGGGCCAAAAAGGTCTCTGTCTAAGCATTATGCCGCTACAAGCCACAGCGAGTGGCGGCGCTGATTTTCAGACAGGGCCTCGTGTGGTGGCACAAAGATGGTAAAAATATAGGTATAATGAACACACAAACAGACAAGAGTAGATAGAGAGGTTACATACAACACAGGAAACAATGAGAGAAAAAAGAAAAGAAAACAGAAAAAGATAGCTATAAAATTAATTGATTAGACAGAACTATAAATGTTGTTATTTCTTGGTCGGTTAGTCACCGTCTGTAGTCGGCCTAATTTGTTTAAAAGATTTATTTAAAATTTATTTTATTATCTATGGTGAGCAGTTCACTTAAGGAATTTTTTATAGAAACTGTAACACCATTTTAAACCCCCTCAGAGTTTAATTTTGAAAATTAGATTAGCCTATGTGTTATTTCAAAACCTATACTATTGACATACCAATTTTCATCGAAATCGGATTAGCAATTCCGGAGATACGTGGTAAAAACATTCACACAAATTTTCGCCAATATAATATTTGTAGGATAGGATTTTAATGTGTTGTGTAATTTGTAATTTCAGAAGAGGATCAGCATTATCAAGAAGTACTTCCTTTTTTGGATCTTATTCGTGGTCCTCTTCATCATCGGCTACCTGAAGCTCATGTTCATGATGGGGACTGGTACTGCAATCGGCTACATGCTGTTCCTTGGTGAGTCATCTTTTCTAACTTCATCACTTACACATTTTTTTCTGGCAATCGCTTCGTCGCGCGTCTACTAAATAATGCATCCCCTCACCTCACCAGCCTATATTTGTCCACTGCTGCACGCATGCCTCCCCTGATAAGCTTTGGCATTTAGTTTGTAGAGGCGGAAAACGAACCCACAACCTCCTGCGTCTCAGGCGGACCTTTGCCCGCCGCGCCACAGAGGTCGTCTGCATTATTTATTCATCGATCTTATGCATTATTAGCTTTGTGGCGGATTAGAAATCACACCACCTCAACTCTTCCCGCGGGCGTCGTAAAATGCGACTAAGGGATATGCACCGGGGGCGGCCAGCAGCGCCCCCTACAGAACAATTCTATAACCGAACTGCGATCCCCAACCCAGCGTGGAGACAGTGGGCATTACCCTCCATGATAAAAGTCAATAAGGCGCTTATCAGAGGCCTCCGTCCAGCTGTGGACCAATATACATAGGCTGTTTAGGTGAGGTGAGGTAGGGTACCTCTATCCCGGAAAAACGCGTGTGAACTAAATCGTATGCAGGAGTTAGTTGTTTTATAAAGATGTAGTGTGAACGAAACTACGGTGTAGGTACTATATTTCATGTCATGGTCACAGCAATAGCTTCGTTCCTTATGGTGTTTTCTGTAACGAAATACCTATACTATACATCTAATTATTAAAATAGTACATAAACATAGAATGTAACGACATCAAGTGTAACATCAAGTGTACCTACGATGGAATAAATACAAATATACAAATACAAAGGTAACTCTAACGGTAACTATATCGCTCGTCACTCGTAGCGTTCCCCTATGGTATATAGTCCATTTATCACGTGAGGCTCAAAAAGGGGGAGGGGGTTCGGAAAAATCACAAAATATCATCAGGGGGGACGGGAGGAGTAGTTAGATATCAAGTTTTTTTTTATGATTACACTAATCTTTTTTAGTACTTT
This sequence comes from Eupithecia subfuscata, assembly GCA_963564075.1. Taxonomy (NCBI): domain Eukaryota; kingdom Metazoa; phylum Arthropoda; class Insecta; order Lepidoptera; family Geometridae; genus Eupithecia; species Eupithecia subfuscata. The sequence goes on from OY751106.1 coordinate 14,789,200, forward strand.
TATGCCAGTCAGAAACAACTTGCAACATTAATGTCAGACAGACACATTTTTCACTGCACTTAATTTTCCAGAATGTCGGAGCAATCCGTTGACCCTTGCGTCGTAGCAATCAGTAGCTATCCTCTACGACACAGCAAACAGTAGCCTCTACATCGCAGCAATCTCTTCGACGTAGCAACCTCTACGACGTAGTAATCTCTGAGGTGTAGCAATCTCTACGGCGTAGCAATGTCTGTGACGTAGCAAACTTTACCGCATAGCAATCTCTAAGACGCAGCTAGGAATAATTTAGAAACCAAACAATAAATCAATTTTTTTGTTTCAGCGTTTAATTTGTACTACATCAGTGTGGTACGAAGTTACACAATTAAACTTAACGAAGACAATGAACGCAACGAAGCCAACGCAGACAACTGCCTATAGATAATAATAAATAAATGGTGTAATGGATGACAATGCAAAATGTAAAGAAGTCTATGTGATAGATTTGTTCAGGGATTCTCGGTTGACGTAACGTAGCGGGGTAATTTATCAACCGAAAAAGGGGGAATCTTTTGAACTCGGCTGGTTTTTTAAATCTCTATGTTACTCGATATCTTTGCCTGACTCTTTCACTTTTGTATAGAAAATAATTCCAAGGTGTTCCCTTAAATCTTGTTCTCGTAAGTATTATTCTCGTAAAACTTTAAAAACTGTATAAATATTCAAAAATGTTAAATCAGAAAGTTTTAGATTAAGAATATTCAATGTTATCATATTGATGAAACCATAGAGGTTCGTATAGATGTGGCCATATCGTTCTTGTAACGTAGAGCAACTGTCCGATGAAATTGCTTATTATTATTTTACTGGTTAAAGGTTTGGCTGTTAATCTATCGTATAAATATCAGTAAAATCTTGTCTTGATGTAAATATCTTGTCGGTAAGTAGATGGAAGGCGAAATAAGTCCAATTTCTTGGATATTTTCTAAATTTAGTGAACGACATGTATAATATTTTGATTAAAAGTTAAGGACCAAAATTTGGTAGGATTTGCAAGAGTTTGTGAAAGTGGTAATTTGATACCTATGTATGTCTGAAGATAGGAATATCTCGCAAATGTAAAATATTGAAAAATGAAGACGGAATTAGGTAAATTAGTAGGTGTACGTTTTTAAGGAGGTGCTTTCTCTTGAAGAGAAGTTCAGTGACAAAATCAATTTCAAATGAAAACTCGATTTAATAGAGTTTAGCACATTTGAATGCTTCAATAGCAGAAAATATCTTCTTCTTATATATAAAAATCAATTGCTGTTCGTTTGTCTCGCTAAAACTCGAGAACGGCTGGACCGATTTCGCTAATTTTGGTCTTGAAATAATTATGGAAGTTCAGGGAAGGTTTAAAAGGTGAGAGCGGTACGACGTTCGTTAGGTCAGCTAGTGATAAATAATAATTGGCCGTTTCGATTCGCGCGGGAATATTGTTCAATTTCGTTAAAAGGAACCGCCACGGTGGAGCACTAGGAAAAATAAATTAGAACTGAGATTGGAATTGGAATTTGAAGTGAGTACGCCATAAAACTATTACTGATGATATAGTAGAACCAAGCTTACATAATGTTATCATTCGATGTTTTTCAGAATGATTGTAACCAGTACCTAAACCAGTTGGCTTTGTACATATCATTTTATTATTAAATGTGGTTGTGATAAGATTGTTAATTACTTTGGCGCTAATGTATGTATTAACTTCGTTATGTACGATCATTTAATGTTAGATATTTGTCTTCCATTTAGTAATGTAATCTAAAGTGTCTTTATTTAATGATGGCAATATAAGGGCTATAAACGCACTGTACAATTGTTTTATCCCTATTTGATTAAAAATTACGTATACTTAATCAAGTTTTTATGTCAAAAGCTCTCAAAATAACTGAAAATACTGATCAAAGATAATAATTTTCGTAATTCTTGTATACATTATTTTTTACCATTTAATACTTTGTCCTATAAAGTTTTATATAAGTATCTACTTTTTTACCAAAATGAATACCTAATACATTTCAGGGTCAGTAAATTATTTTATATAGACTCCTTCTTAGACCTATAATCTTATTACTGTTTTATAATAGATATGTTTACCCTTTATACCATATATACTACTTTTATTACAAATAACTTTTATGAAATGTTTACCTTCTTATTCTTGATAATCTATTTTTTCGAGCTTAGGGATCAAATCATTTTGAAAATTCTGAAGTTCCAAACGAAGCAAGAGGTAATCAAATCCAGTCTTTTTAAGGAAATTACGAAAATATAATAATAAATCTGTATTTTGAAAATTAATCTGAATGTTGTAAATTCTAAATTCATAGTAAATTTATCTATTTAAATTATTGTGAAGTAATCATAGAAAAGATGTATGTATGTAGGTAGTACATTTTCAACTAAAATTTAATGCATGATATGTGTGTTAGAACCAACTAAATGTTGACAATAAATTCGTCCTTCGCTTTAACAAAGTAGCATTAGAAAACTCTACCTACAGAAAGAATTTTAGTCAGCAATATTCATAAAGACAAATGATTTTTTAAATTAAAGTGGGAAAATAATGAAGCCACAATACCAAGCAATGGAACGGTAACAGTCAAAATAAAAATATTAGATTGTTATGCAAAGCTTCAACATGTTTGCGTTTTATTACCATTTATCAATTACATTTTTGATGAAGTGAAAATGAATAGTTCATTTGGACTTTCATGGAACACAAGCTCTGTATAGCTTGTGGCTCGCTGATGCTGTTTGAATTATTGAGAATTATTCATTTACATATATTTATTAATCAATTAACGCTGGTAAAATATAATTATTAATATTATACATTAATATTTAATTATTTGGTTTTTCAAAACAAAAGTATGCGCAAATAAATATTATAATTACATCAATCCGAAGTGTGTCTTGCTTGGCTTCAAATAAGAAAATCATTAACTCATACCATTCAAAAAGTCACAGTTGATTTATTTTGGAAATCAGTAATTTGTCTTTGCTACATAATCTCTGTGAAGGGCTTTTGTATTAGTATCCTGTATAATATGTTTCTTTGGAATATTTTAACTCACATAATAATGAAGTTTATATAGCCCATCTTCTTCATTATATAGGGTGTCTCAATAAGAGTGCACGATTTAAATAGTGCTTATCGATCCTTACCGAAGTCCGTGCTCGTTCTCCTGTCGGGACTTGAACCCGCGACTTTCCTCTCTCTAAGGGAATGCGCAAACTACGCCACCAAGTAGACCACTGAACAATCAAAAATTTTATATCTTTTCTTATTTAAATGGATTTTCACAATGATAACGCGTTGTTCAGTTGTGTAGCGCTCCATTTTTAATAATCGGAACAATCGTTAATTCCAGCTGTCAAATTTCAGAGCTCCAACCTGCAAAGAAAAAAAATGGCGTCAAATTTAAATCGTGCACTCTTATTGAGACACCCTATATATGTACCTACTATTAGTACAACTTTAATATGTAAAGGCCTATTCTGAATCGTCTGTAAATTTTATTCATTGTCTCATTTGAAGTGTTCACATCTCAGGTCATACACCTCAGGCAATAAACGTGCACAGCTGGACAGAGGCCTCCAAGAAGTAGCCTAAAGATATGAACTACTTCGGCAGTAATGATATATAGAGGCCAATAGCCAGCACGGTGCTTGCGAGAGACCTATCGCCATCATGGTACTTCCGAGAGGCCTCTAGCCAGCACGGTGCTCGCGTTCCGAGTAGAGATAGTAACAGTTTTGGCAAGAAATTTTCAAGTTTGTATGAAATACTATTATAATCTTTGAAATTGCGAAGTATCTAAGAGTGAAACGAATTCTATGGCCTTCCAATACTGGCCGTATTGGAAGGTCTACTGTTAACTCACTCAAATTAATTGTTATTTCTTTTTTTATGTTCTAAAATCTTCGTTTCCAAACTTACCTGATGGAACGTAACAGGCTGTGTATTGCAAAGGTCTAGAAGTCACCCATTTACTCTTGTCGCCTAATCAATTTGTCAAAGTACGATATATTTATTGATAAAATTCTATGAATTGTAATTTTTTTGAATAGGCCTCTGCTTTTTTAACTATCGATCAATTATAAAATGCTTTAAATGTCACAATTATTTACAACGTGAATTTAATTTAGTTATATAGAAAATGTTTGTAGGTAGTCTTTGAACATGGCTTTGTTAACAATGCATTGAAGGTTAATTGATGAAAAGATGCAGTAAAAATACAGTTTATCCGAAATGACTCTTTATTTTATTTACAAACTTACTTTTTCATTGAAAATATTTTGGTAATAACTACAGGTAAGTAAGTTTAACGTACCCGAATATTAAAAATGTCATAGGTAGTCCATTTGTAGGTACCTATACGAAGAACTGACACTTTATGTACCCAGTTAATACATTATACATTTCTATTAGGTATAAATAATACATTTATTACTACTACGATAGTACCTAAATACATTTAATCTCTATATTTTTGTACTTAATATAATATCACTTCAGTCACGTTATAACTAAGCTGCATAAGCGGTGTGATAAATATTTTAACAAGTACCTACTCATTCCACGCATACAAATTATCTTGAGGTAATTACAAAGCACCATATTAATTATTTGATGGGGTAAAACTTCCGCCACGAATAACCATAAATAAACCGGTCAAGAGTACAACAACGTTGGTGTTCTTCCAACACAAATAAGGTTCGTAGTTAACCCGCTTGTATCCGTAATGAATTCGGTCAAGAGTAAGCCAAACTCGCTCACTAATAGTTTTGCATCACATCAAGCTCCTACACTAGCTGCCTTCAATTAGTCTGAAAATTAAGAATCTCCCGAAAACTCGCTTCTCATTTAGCACTCATTTGGTCATCTTTCGTAGAAACGCAGTCACTTTTACCGTATTTGCGCGTGGTGCTGACTTAGAGCTTGCACCACCCCAACTGTTCCCGCGGCAGTAACAGGCGACTAAGGGATATCCACCTGGGGCGGGCAGCAGCGCCGCCTGGAGTATAATTCTACCACCGAACTGCGACCTCAACCCGCATGTCCAACGTGCGGGGATTATAAGCATTACCCCCCATGAGATAAAATTCAATAAGGCGCTTATCAGGGGGAAGCCTGCGTCCAGTAGTGGACCAGTATAGGCTGTTGAGATGAGATCATGAAGGCAAGGGGCTTCTTGTAATAGAATATTTGGCACATTTTTTTAACTTCATATAGGAATGGCGCTCTCTCCGTAATCCATCTTCATCGTCCTGTAGTAGCTGTTCACCACCATCAGATAGAGGACAGAGTAGGCTGAAATAGAAAAGGATGGTTAAGGTAAGTTATCTGTCAGTTTGTCTAGGAGTAAAATTTATGAGGTAAAGTTTTTATGCATTCTTCTGGTGGCAGCTTCGCAAGTGATGTTATTAATATTCTTCGGAAATATATAAAACTCTTTAGCTGACATGACTACTGGACTAAACCCCGTTTGGACGCTACTTCCTATTTACTACATAACTGACTAATTTCTTAACTCGCTACTGTACTGTACTTATTGAAGTGTAAATCGGCCTTCAGAGGAAATGCGATATTTTAGCATCGAGTCACGTGTATAGAATCTATTTACCAATTTTACCACGATTTTAATTATCCACGTACCTACTCAAAGAAAATACTTACATACAATAAATATGTAATGTAAGACACGATGAACAGCAAACACTATTTTGACTGAAAAAACTCGATTTGGTTTTCAATCGTCGCGTCGTGAACTAGCGTACCTACCATTGTCATAATAATTATTATAAGCTTAGACCGAAGTCAAAGCATTCAAAAACAGTCATTAGACTCATTTGAGTGTTCCCAGTGTTGCCAGATCGAATTTGACAAAATCAGTAGAAAATGACGTAAAAAATCAGTAGCTTGAAGAAAAAATCAGTAGATTTTGAAAAAACTACAAATTTCTAGCTTTTGACACGAAAAATGCGTGGTAGGTACCTGTAAGGTTTTTTGTAAAATCGGTTCATCCGCTAGGAAACTATAATTATTCCCTATCGGATGAACCTATTTTGATTCTTTTTTTTTGTATGTTTGTTCTGTGCGTGTTTCACTTTTCAATGATGGCATTCATCAAAGTACCTAAGTTGCAAAGTAAAATATTCATGGCTTTCGAATTTAATTATTTTTTATGTTTTAAGTAGGTTTGTAATAAACTTTTTAAATTGATATGAAAACATTGATCAAAGCAACTCATCAGCTTGGAATTCGCCGAGATTTGTTAATTTCCAAGGGCACCGATCAGTTTTTTAGGGGTAGGTAACTAGGTAGTGTATTATGGTGTTCCGTTGTTCCTTTAAAAAAAAAACTATGTTCATCACAGAAAGAGGGATGCTAGGTGTCTATTTTTTTTAAATTTCAATTTACCTGATAAAACCTGATCAGTGCCCTTGGAAATGAACAAATCTCGCCATAAACCAAGCTGCCTCGAAAATGGTATGAACACCAAGTGAAATTGAATTTTTAATTTCTTTTGTTGTTACAAGGCCTTATGACTTGGCCTTGAATCTCTCTCAGGAAAAGCTGGTAGATTTCTCGAATTTTACAAAATAAATCTTCAAAAATCAAGCAGATCTATCTACTCGTAGGAAGTGTAATATCCATTGACAAGATCTACTGCTAAATCAGTAGATCTGACAACAATGAAAGTTTATCGAAGAACGAACGGACCGACCAATCAATTCGAAAAAGATAGGAACATACAACAGATGTTTACAGGAAGCGGAAAAAACAAACGAACAAAACAAACTCTTCAATTTCGTTCATATTTTGTCAGTATTGTGACGAACCGGATTGGTGAAAATTTCATTGGCTTGTGAAGTGACACTGACAAGTGACAGCTTACATAATAGACACGGAGCCATTGGCGCTCGGGAAAAATCAGGTAGATTTCACGAAATTTTAGAAATAAATCAGTAGATCAGTAGACGGTTCAAAAAGCAGGTAGATCTACTGCTAAATCAGTAGATCTGGCAACGCTGAGTGTTCCCCTCCACGGAAATCTTTAGTAAAAGGCGAAAGATTTATACGTGTTGAAGGGAAACCAGAGTAACGAACGATAAATTCATACAATCGAGTCACCAAATGCCGTGCGTTCTCGTCAGCGCGATCTAGAGCTGGGTCACTTTTAGTAGCGACATCTAGTTATGCGCAGGCCGGATTTGTTTGGGTGTGTGACGTCACCAGCTATCGCGGCCTTGGCCGCTGCTGGCCGCTTGGGGCACGAATTATTTTTTCGATTGAGGAGGCACATAAAGGCTAAGTATTAATTTTCCTGAAATTATAAATGTTAAATTTCATGATCTTCCTTCTATTTTAAATTGTATTTTATTTTGAAGAAAATAATCTTTACGATTGAGCCTTTGATCGGTTTCGTTAAATTAAGTTTTTTACAATTTGGTGGGTTCTATTCCTGGTTAACAGGCGATTATTCAAAAATATTTGAATGCAGTTTAAATTGTTTTTATAAACAAAATGAAGTCTTCTCTCAGTAAAATTTTCTATCTACAATATTTAGGATAATTTCCCTCCACGTGGCAGAGCCGTGGAACGCCCTGTGGTGTGGTGACTAATTTGCTTCCTATCTGCCTGCACTTCACTCGTCCATGCATTTATAATCATTTGATTAGGTGAAGTGATAGTGTGATTATTTATTTTCATTATTTTTAGCCCCACTGCTGGGCAAAGTCTATTTCATGCAGTCTAGTATGCTTCGGCTGCTTGTGTTGATCTACAAACGGTGTAGGTACCTGTAGATCTCATAAATGGAAATGACGAAGATATCAATGTAGAAGACGATGAGTAACATAATAAAGACAAACTGATTTGCTTTTTCTATTTTAAATCAAAAAATTATAGCCTATTTCGTTTTTACTTCTTAAATCGTCTCTATTTTATCTCCTTGTTAACTTAAACAGTAGCTCCTTGATCGTAGAGCAAAAATAGATATGACCAAATTTGTAGGAAATTTTATGTAGAAACTTTTGTCAGAAGTAATCATAATGCTATTCGTAGAGAGATATTCGAGATGTAAGCAAAAATCTGAAAAAGGTACCTTCAACCCCCCCTTACACCTTCAGCACACCCCCCATCCTTGAGGACTTTTAGTATGTTCATCTGGATACCGCAAGGGATAACTGTACCAATTTACAAAACTACACGAATTATTTCCCCTGATTGCCCATATTCTGCTTAATTTGATCGTACTATTAAATAATGCAAGAGTGCTTGTAAAATAGTACAAAAAGGAACAAAAAAACATCTTTATTTTTTCCAAAAAATATATGAAATGCAAAAAATCGTTGTTCACAAGTTGATTCTCTCGGGGTCCAGAATTACTTACCCCTTTTTAACTTAGGGTGCCACGGAAAGGGCACCCTAAGACACCCTTTATATAAATAACCAATCCGTCTGCCAAGCGTGTTGATTTTGCCAAAACCCCGTTTGGATGAGGTATGTTTATGTTCAGCAGTGGACAGTGCACTTGTGATAAGTGCACCAACAAAAATACAATTGAACACGTTTATTTCAGCTTAGATACACAATACAAGAGATGTCTCTTGTATTGTATTTTGTTAGTGTGCAATAAAGTATTTTGTACTAGCTTCTGCCCGCGGCTTTTCACGCGTATTTACGGGATAATAAGTAGCCTATTATCTAAGTAAGGCTTTGCTCTAAACGTAGGCCAAATTTCATCTTGATCTGTTCAGTAGTTTTGGAGATCCTTCATAACAAAAATACAGATTTCACAAACTTTCGGCTTTATTATATTAGTAGGCCACGATTGTATTGGAATTGGACGTATCTATTATGTGTAGGGTAATATAGTATTTACATGTTTAAAGAAAGTCCGAAAAAGTTTTTGATACATAAATCATATTATACGGTTATGGAATATTTATTAGACAAGGATATTTTGACATAACTATTCAAATAACATTTAATTTTGACTTTTCTAATTTCCTATGCATGATATTAAATGTGGCTTAAATTTTATTTCTTATTTGAAGCTTGTTTGTGTATATATCAAATTCAGTACTTTTATTTTAATTCTATTGACATTCGTATGTTATAAAAAGCAGAATATGGTGACACATTGTATCTTACGACCAACTGTATAGGTATTTAGTTACTACCCATGTTTTATGAGAATAAATAAATAAATAATGCTGGACAATTCACACAGCATTATCTAGCCCCAAGGTAAGCAGAGCTTGTGTTATGGGTACTAGATAACTGATATACTTAATACAATACACTAAATAGATAGATATTTTTTATTATACATAGAAAACATCCAGAACGCCCTGGACAAATGTCTGCAGATCGTACAAACATTTGTCCCGATGCGGGAATCGAACCCGCAACCTCCTGCGTCGCAGGCAGACCTTCGCCCGCTGCGCCACAGGGGTCGTCTAATAAACGATTAGAGTTTGAGTTTGAAATACATACCAGCGCCCGCACACAGCAAAAGCACAATCAGTAGCACATAGAGAGGCTCCGTCACGAAGCCTTCCATCCTGAACGCGCAGGTCACCACCGCCACCACGAAGATGCAGATTATGAACACGCAGTTGGAGGTTAGCGAGAGGTGGAGGTAGCCTGGACGCTTCTGGAACAGGTATTATCCAGTATTAGTTATTATTATTATTATTAAGAGCCTACATGATCCCACTGCAGGGCAAAGGCCTCCCTTTCCACCTTCCATTCCTTTCTATTGTCAGCCAATTGTGGCCATTTTTGGTTGTAGGCGTCCAGTTCATCTTTCCATCTCCGCCTGGGTCTTCCACGCGGTCTTCGCCCATTAGGAACCCAGTCTGTGATGACTTTCGCCCAGAGTTCTTCCGGCATGCGACATACGTGTCCAGCCCAGTCCCATTTCAGTTTGACAGACTTCACAGCTACGTCTTCTATCTGAGTCTTGGAGTATTAGTATTAGTTACGTATTTAAATTCATTGATTGATTGAAATAAGGCGATTTGAGTGGGAGATCCCCAGCTCTTCCCGCGGGTGTCGTAAGAGGCGACTAAGGGATATCCACCGGGGGCGGGCGGGCAGCAGCGCCTCCTGCAGAACAATTCTAACACCGAACAGCGATCCCCAACCCGCATGCCCAGTGTGGGGACTTACCACCCATGAGATATAAGGCGCTTATCAGGTGGAGGCCTGCGTCCAGCAGTGGACCAATATAGGCTGTTGAGGTGAGGTGAGGAGTGGGAGATTGAAGGAATTCGCCTGGTTTACCCACAAAACATTGACATCAACAAGTAAGGTACTGCCTAACCGACGTTGAACATAATAGTTATTATTTTAATATTGACGATATTTCTCTTCATATGTTCTGGCCAGAATTAAAGTAGGTACTTACTAAATTTTGTTTGCATCATTTGGATAACAAAACTAATTTATTTATTTCATGACTTGCTGAAAACACTAAGTCTAATTCAATACGAATGTAAGCAGTTTAACTAAGAACCTTGGTTGTGTTGGAAGAACACCAACGTTTCATCGCTTAACGAGGAACTTCTCGCATCAATTTTTTTACAATTTTAAAAGTTCTTTATTAAATAAAAATAGTAGACGGTACATTTCCAGTGTGAGTTTAAATACCTAGAAAAATACATCATAAAAACATTTACAGCGTTTTCTAAGCCATAGGCTTCTTAAAACTTTTGAGCAATTAACTTGTAATTAAGTATTTCACATTTTTTAGGGCTATCGACAAGATTCTACTTCCATACTACTCTGGGGTTTATGTAATCTTTAAGTCTAGATTACATTTTTAATTACAAATGTATACAAAAGGGACATTATCAGCGATAAGGATAAAATAAGGTTTTAGTGCTGGGCATAATACAAATTGTTTTTCATTAAATCATTATACAGATTAATATTTGCTAGGAGTGGTTGGACATTGTTTTTTATTCAAAATATGTTTACATGTGTACTTACTACAATGTACTTCTCGCATCGCTCAAGCCCAAAGCCGGGTTTTCGGCGCGAAAGGGTAATGTGCGGGAAGTGAGAGAGTCTGCGAAGTTAATTTAAACTTTTTCTGCTCGCTCAGTCCTTTCCGCTCGACCATTTGTTGGTGGAGATACGTATGCAGTTTACTCTTGCGAGTTAAAATGGTTCCGCTCCGCTCGCGGTGGATATTCCGCTTAGCAGTGTACGAGTTGAAGTAAGGGTACCTTTCATTCTATACGGTGTCTTACACCATTAGTTAGCTACTTACTAGGAAGATACCCGCCAGTGCGATGGCGTTACTGACAGCCGAGAGGCTGGAGAACATGATCATGCTGAGAGAGACGAGGTTGTCTTCCGGATCCCTCTCCCGTTGGCTGGGGAGTCAGCATCTAAGTGCTATTCAGTCTACCTAGTGTCTAAACTAAACCTATTGGCTACTTACTAGGAAGATACCCGCCAGTGCGATGGCGTTACTGACAGCCGAGAGGCTGGAGAACATGATCATGCTGAGAGAGACGAGGTTGTCTTCCGGGTCCCTCTCCCGGTGGCTGGGTAGGTTCCACGCGCCGGCCACTATGTTGGCTATGCATGCTAGCTGAAACATATGAGGTTAATAAATAAATAAATAGGTAATGACAGTTCACTTCGCACATCATCTTACCTCAATCTAAACAGAGCTTGTGTAGACCGCCAATTAAATAAAATAAATAAATAAATAATGCTGGACAATTCACACATCATTATCTAGCCCCAAGCTAAGCATAGCTTGTGTTATGGGTACTAGATAACTGATATACATAATACAATACACTACATAGATAGATATATTTTTATTATACACAGAAAAACATCCAGAACCCCTGAACAAATGTCTGCAGATCGTACAAACATTTGTCCCGAGGCGGGAATCGAACCCGCAACCTCCTGCGTCGCAGGCGGATCTTCGCCCGCTGCGCCACTGAGGTCGTCAATTGTCACTTAGGTTATATTTATTTCATTTTAAATTGTTTCTTAATTAAGTGTACAATAAAAGTATTTTCTATATATCTTTCTATCATTTGAACATGACCAGGCCCACTATAACCTAGGATTGCGTGAAAAAACTGATTTATTACTGTTTCATTCGGAAAAATAAAAAGGCTTTATTAAGGCGTGTCAGCCGGAGGCGTGTACAATATAAATTAAATACCTCTCCAGTACTTACCGTGCTTGGGGAACTTCTTACTATTTATAAAATATTTATTTGTAAGTACAATCAGTTGCGCTAATTCACTTTTAATAAACTCAAATAAGTTCACGCATTTTGAATGCATATACATACAAAATGGCGGAGTAAAGTTATTGTAATTGTAATTTATTTATTTGTTTTATTGATGTTTTTTTGTATCGGATTCATTCTTATACCCTTTGCACGACTAATGTCCAATTATGAAAAATGACAAATAGGTAGTCTAAAAATGTCTATTCATAAAAATGTCCAACCTTTTTTGTGTTAACATATTATGGCTCTGGGTGCAATTATACGAGTACGTCATATACACACCCTTTCAGTACCGTTTTGTATTTTGGACATTAATCAAGCAAAGCTTTTGTTTGTTTGGAACTTACAGTGGACACTACACAGACCAAGAGACACCCTGCCTTGAGCGGCAGACATCCGCATCTTCTGATAAGTGGCATCGCCTCGTCTCTGAAAAGTCAATACTTAAATCATTATTTTACTTTGCGATGCAAATTGTCAGTATAAATTTCATTATTTTAAGAATAATTATAATCGTCACACTTACCCTCGAATACTCAGACGCAACTCAGATTTATAAGCCCCGCAAGTTGATATTGCGATGGAACCTTGTCACAATAACAGCTGCGTGACGTCATCCGTCGCAAAAAAGTACAGATAGCAAAAAAATGTAATAAAAAGTAAATAAACTAGGGTTATGGGATATTTGTATTTAAACCAGGCCACACGTTCCGTGACTTTGGTAGAATTTAGCAAAATATTATAATGTCTATTACTAGTTGCTTCGACATTAAAATGTCCTCAGAAGTGTTCGAAGCACTTTTTAAGGCACAGTTTATATTTTGGATAACTAACTTAGTCTTCTTTCTCTATTAAAAAATAATTGTCCACATTAATTATCATTTCACGAGCACGACTGTTAATTAATTTCTTACTCATTTTAACGGGTAACAGGTAACAAAACTAAACAACGAAACTCAAAAATAACAATAAAACAGGATAACAAAAACAAAAAGCTATAACAAGTAAGTACTCGATGCGCGTAAGCACGTAAGCGCGGGCTGACCTTGCGAACGGTACTGATGGTGCGACGTCGACTACGTCAACAAGATGGCCGCCAATCGCAATATCAACTTGCGGGGCTTATATGCACGTCTCAAAACGGCATTTTTTGACAGTTCTCCATGAAAATCTGTTGTGTACGTTCTTATAATATCTGAGTAGCGTTACTTGCGTTTGAGTAATCGGGGATTACGCCGTTATGAAAGATTGCTCAGTTATAGATCTATACTTATGTGACGTCTCTGCTACTGAAAAGCGTTACTCAAGCATAGACCGATGACTGAGCAAACTATCATAATAGGGCCTACGTCTTGAGCGATGCAATTTGTGGGTGAAATTTCAATATTTCGATAGTACCAATCAACAATCGAATCGAAACCCTACCAAAGTGAGCATGGCAATGGCCGCACTGCAGGATGGTAGGTAGGCTTGGTTGGTTGGTTTCTTCTATGGTATCTTAGAGGGTTGCTTCGATGGTAGCTAAGCGTTTGGTAGGTACAGTTCAAAATCTGATAACATTCTTCGCCTCGCTACAGCTATGCGACTATACACTAGCCAAACTCGGTGTAGGATACGACACAAAAACTAAATGCTTGGCGTCGAATTTCATGTGTTTCCTACTTACTGTAAAATTGTTAGCAATATTTATTGAAGGAAGGATCACAAATCGACAAGTAACTACCTAATGTAAATAAATTCCGTATGAAAGACGCGGCAGCAGAGTGAATTTTATGTTAAGTAAGGGTGGTTTGTTTATAAACATTCTATATCACATTTGGCTGGATTAAAGATAAACCAGATGCTTGCAGTGTTACCGCGTCCCGTACATTCTCATACGATTGTTTTATCATCTATCCAGCCTTAGAGTTTATGTATCCAGCAGCTATCCAAGCTACAATTTTGTAGTGCGGCCGTGGCCTTACAAAGACAGACTGTATGGATTTTCAAAACGATTAAGTATCTTAAATAACTAGATTCTGCACGCGGCTTCGCACGAACTTTTTTGGAATAAGAAGTAGCCTATATGTTAATCCAGGTCTAGATCTTTGATTGCTAATAATTATAATTAATTAATTCAAATTTTACAACGTATCCATTCTAAAGGAGCTCAACATCAAGGTCAGACTCTCCAATATGTCTTCGCAGAGTCCTTAAATTTTTCGGACATAGGTATTGCCAGGAAAGACGGAAACAACCTGGAAAGACTCGTGATCACCGGCAAGGTCGACGGGAAACGATCCCGAGGACGCAGCCCTATGCGTTGGTGTGACCAAATCCGCTCAACGCTGGAAACCAGCATGAGCGACGCTATCCGCGCTGCGGAACACCGACCCCGATGGAGACACATCGTGCATTCGAAGGTCCTACATAAAAGTCCCGACCCTCAGCACTGAGGATATCGACGCAAGGAGGAGGAGGAATTATTATTTTTATAAGTACAAAAAATTTAACACAAAACTTACATAAAATTTAAATAAGAATTATAATGTTTAAATAAAAATGTTGCAGTAAAATTATACATTATTAATAATTATTTATTAATATTAGTAGGATTACTATGATTACTAAGCAAGAGCCTAGTAATCATAGTAAATAATCGTAAAGCGTACTTAGGTACAGTAAAGAGTATAGGTAGGTACTTACTTTTTCATGTGACAGAACAATCCAAGCATCAAAACACTAGCGCGTTTGCAAAAGTCAACGAAGCAGAAAATATAATACTCCAAAACTTCCACTCCACACTAACACTTCTATTTTAGATTACAATTTACAGTTTTATTATTTTTCCATTGGGTCAGCAGCTTATTTACACTGGCATGTATTTTACTTTGAATGAACAAAGAACGACTCAATTTGATCAAGTGCTCGAAATTCAAACGCGTTGTCGTTCATTCTATTTACATACACTATAATTATACCTCAGTGTGTGTGTACCCACATAAAATTGATGCGTCTATTCTAAATTTAAATTGTCCTCTCGAGTCGATTCAGTTAAATAACAGTTTGTGTTCACCTTGAGTCAGCTAAATATATTTTTTTGTTGAGAAAAACTTGAATTCGCCTATTAAAAGTACATAAATACACGACGGTGATTACGTTGTTATAGGTTCATAATAATAAGACAAAAAAAAACATTTTTTGTGTTCAAAATTGAGTTTGTGGTTGGGAGGAAAAAAACGTGATATTTCCATCGATCTAAGTAAAAATGGGGAGATGAGCAGCTTGCAGCTTTTCGGAAGTGGAAGGCTCAAATAAGGTGCAATTAGGTCCACCCACCTCAGTCATAGTCAGACCAGTGGCGTTCATGTTACGCGTGCAAGATACGACGTTCTTAGGTGTGATTTATTGACTAAAAGACAACTGCAATGCCCTCGTATTTGGTCATTATAATTATTGCACGAGATTGGAAATGTAGCTGTGAGCGAGTGTTTGCGTCTAGCTAGATGTAACACAGGCCAGGTTGTTGAGTAAGCGCTGTAAGAACGTACCATATCTAAAGATTTTACTTAGATCTACAATTTTTTCTAATTTTATTGATGTTGGTTTTATTATTTTGCTGAATGGTCTAATGGATAATGTAATTGAGAAGACACTTCCTCCCGAAATACAGTTTAGACTACCTAGTTCAGGTGACTATGAACCAATTATTGTTGCAACATTAATTATTAAGTAAATAAAAGATTATTAAATTTTACTTTTAATTTTTTTTACAAGGCCATTCGAGTATTTATTAGAAAAATTCTTATCTGGATATTTACCATGTTTTGTTGTCTTTGAGTTCGACATTTCAGCCAGCACAATAATTGCATGCAAATTATTAATAACTTTATGTACATACAGAAAATTTATAATTTTCATGACAGGTTGAAAAACTTTTTAATAAAAAATATAATTATTATTTTTATACATTATTTTATTTGACATCAGCGAATTCGTCCATTTACCCAAAGCGTTTATTTTTTATTCAAAATTAATTATTTGTAGCATTTATCAGCTGATCTCTAGTATTTTTTGAGAAATAAGATATTTTATAGTTTTCATCAGCTGATCTCTGAGGCAAGGCATGGAATGGAAGCCATGCGTATAACCGCGCGATCCACAATGAACTGGCTCGGTTCCTCCCCGCCGCCGGCCGTGACCCTGGATGGCCGGCGCCGCCGCCGCGCCGCCGCGACGTCACCTCATTCATTTATCATAACATAACTTCTATGGGATAACGTAGTTTCATGGGAATAATAGAGATATTTACTTTATTATGCCATCTTATTAAAAAACCGTGTATACTTAAAACTATTGTAAGGAAGTTATACAATAAAAACAGACAAAAACTTTGCAAAAAGATAAAAACATTCCAATAATTTGTTGTTTACGCAGAATTAGAATAAATAAGATATAATTAAGGAGGACAGACATAATTGAAGGTTTAAGGTTTTTGTTATTATAGTGCGTAAGCCTCGCACTCAAATTTTTGCGATATTATTTGATTTCTTAGAAATTGGTTAATTGAATGTTTCTTAATTTTTGTTATTTGTTGTAATAGTAGTCGATATTCAGTTCGGGCTTATGTAAATACACAGATGAAGTATAATGTCAAACATATTACTCATGTTCTCTGTTTTTGTTGAATTATTTAAATTGTCCAGTATTATTTATTATATTAACGGGTCAGTATTTAGATACTTAATCAAATAACATCCCCAAAATTTTAAATATATCATTTAATTTCATAAAAATTACCCTGATTATTAATTAGTACGCGCTTTAATAACAAAAACTATAAGTATATAGGTCTTGCGTTTTTATTTAGCCCATTTTTCCCGATATTTTAGCAGGTTTACTGACTACCGTGGTCACGGGATGAATGAAGTACCACTTAATGATTTTAGTTGTTTTAGGTGTTAGTTTAAAAAATAATCGTGGTTAGTAAATACAATGAATTAAGTAAGTTTTACATGTTTCTAGAGTCCTTCTGTCTGTCCATTTGTCCGTCTGTCAACCCTCTTTTCTCAGGAACGAGTATCGAGTTGAAATTAACATCAAATACTCAAGTCCGTAACTTTTTGGAGCCGCGTTAGAGGTACCTAAACAAAACGTAGTATGTATAGGTACGCAATGAAAAGTTACAGCCGTTTATGTCCGAATATTTTGAAATTTCCAAAGGAATCACATGCACACAAACCCTACTTCTCGTAGACCTAGAATCATGAAATTTGGCAAGAAGCAAGGTCTTGCTGCACAAGTAATGAAAAAAATCTGAAAAACGTTAAGTTTAGTAAGTTTGTAGTTTATTCACAAAAAATACTTTTGATTCCTGCTATGGACCAAAACCTACAGTTTACCTACTTCCCGTTGACCCAGAATCATGATATTTGGCAAAAAACAAGGTCTTACAATTAGACGGAACCCTTAGTACGCACTAGACGGTTTTTTTTCTTCTGAAAAAGCTTTAGCAACCTATATTGCCGGTGGGCGGCAATTGCTTTTTTTTTTGTGACCGACGTACCTACCCTATGTACCTCATTCTGTATATTTTTTGTCTTAGTTTTAACTATTTTAAGAAGAATTGTATTGTACCTAATATGGATCTCGTAACTGAAAATAAAGAATATATTATTAAACACTCATTTATTCATATATCTCGTTATAAAGTAAAAAATATATCGAAACGGTGAATCACCGGCCACGACGCTAGGCTCAAGCGGTCGGTGACTAGGGCTGCAGAGAGAGGAACTTCCTGACGATGCGCGCCGAGTCCAGGAGTACCGCCTTTTGAATCTGACCCTTGATCTAACTTCCTAGCGAGAGTCTCTTGAGATGTTGATCGAGGCTCTTCGCTATTACGCCGTTAACCGAAACGACCATCGGGACGATAGCCGCTGAATCAACATCCCACATGCTGACAACCTCGTTAGCCAAGTCAAGATATTTGCTAAGTTTATCTTTATCAGCTTTAACGAGGTTAATATCATGTGGTGTAGTGACATCAGCGAGCACCGCCCTCCGTTTTAACTGATCTATCAGTACAATATCAGGTTTATTGGCAAGAATAGTCCCGTCTGTAATTTGGTCCCAATAAAGCCTGGCACGGCCATTTTCGAGAACTGGCGCCGAAGTTCCGTACTATAAGTACACACGTACTTATAGTACGGAACTTGAGGACCAGTAACGCCATATCGGAGAGCAAGTTGCTGGTGTATAATTTTGGCTACTTGGTTGTGTTTGTGCAAGTACTGAGAGTTAGCAAGGTACGAAAAACCCGATAGTATATGACGGAGGGTCTCCGCAGGAAGATGACACGCTCGACAGATATTGATCGTGCCATCTTTCATTATATACTTTCGGTATTTGTTCGTCTTTACCACCTCATCCATAATTGCACAGACAAAACTTTTGGTTTCCCCAAAGAGGTCACTGAAGCGTGGCCAGTTTACTTTAGGATATTACATGAGGTCCTGTGAGGACCTTGTAGAATCTCCCATCCAGCTCTTTGCCATATAGCCTTCCGGTCCCGAATACTCATCACCGTTTGCATATTCACACAACATCTTTCGAAAGTAAAGTAAATCAGCGCCACCACCTATTAGATTTAATAGATGACGCTGATTTGGGTCGGGTTAGCGCCTTAATAAATGAATACGAGACGTTTGTATACCAGAGGGGTGAGTCTATTTGACGTTGGTAACGAGACGAGATCGTGACGTTTTCTGTCCCATACAATTTGGTACAGCGCCTCTATCGTGCGGACAGGGAACTACGAAAATCCCATTCTAAAAGGAGACGTCGCGATCAGGTCTCTTTACTAACGTCAAAATTAAATAGACTCATTATCACAATTTCTGAACGAGGTTAATTTTGATAAACAGAGGGGCTGTTTATGAAAATTAACCTCGTTCAGAAATTCCTATCGTTCAATTCCTATGGCGATTTTGAAATGTTTGGTAAACAAAAATACTTTATGATAACAACGTCAACCTTATTTACTTTAATGACAGAAATCAATAGCATTTTTCTGTACGCTTAGAAAATAAGCTCAAGCATAAGTCAAATTATAAACTATTATCAAATAAAATTAGATAAACTTGAAAGGATTTGTTTGGAAGTATTTATTAATACAAGGTATATAGAAACTATAAATTGTTTCCGCAGATTTTTATCAATCACACAGATCTAAAGTAAAATTAAGGCCACACAAGATTAGCCTTCCCTCTTAGACCCCGCCGAGTCTTCGGTGTTAAATTGTGGTCGTTTGATTTTTGTACTTATTCTTGAGAAGATTCGTATAATACATCCAAACAGTAAGAATTGAATAAATATAATTTGCTATATAACTTACAACAGCGATAATGATTAGGAGAATCAAGAGGTACAGCCACCTACAAAAGAGAAAAAATAATTATTTTTAGATAAAGCTATCAAATTGAAATTGCAACACCGTAAATTGCACTATTTTGTCCTCACCGTTTTAAAGATTTCTCTAAAACTTATCTAATATCCATAGGTACTGAAACAAATCACACAATATATCCAATATCTTACAAAATTAGAACTTTTCCAATATTTTTCCAATAGAATTTCAACCATAATATTGCAATGTATTGGTTATATTTCGTGATTCGTTTCATTACTTTGAATATATTCGTTTAGATAAATATTTAAAACGGTGAGGACCGTATTGGGAAATTTAGCGCGCAGCAGCCATAAACAGCTGTAATTTAAAATACAATAATATTTCTACAGGCATATTTAGTACTTTAAACAAAATAGTAAAATTACCCTATGTGGCAGTGACAGTGAAAGCCGGGTCGTCTGAGGTAAGAGAAAAAAAGAATTATTAATTTATGTGATGTACAGTGGCGTTCGTTATTAGCTGACCCTTCTGTTACGTTTGAAGTCGATTTCTATGAATACATAACTATTTTATAGCTAGAATATTTCGGTAAAATGAAGATAGCATTCCATTTTTATATAAAACCATAAATTTAATAAAAATCAAGCCAAACCTCATGTCATTACGAGACTTGGAACCTGCCAGGGGCCAGCTAACGATGAACACCACTATACATAACTAAAGTAAAGAGAAAATTACAATTTTATGAACCTTTGACTGGGAACCACGAATTTGGGCGTTCTTTTTTCTGGGACGAATTCCCCCGGCTTTTTCGAGGGTTTAAGATGAGGTGGGACCCTAGGTGTTTTTTTGCTGTTGATAAACTTTATTATAGTAAAAATAACATAGCAAATATTATTAAACATTAGTACCTACCTGCATAAAATAGTTGAGAATAAAAATAGCTGAATTTTGTTAATCCAAGGCAATGCTTTTTGAATTGTCAGTGTTTAGCATTTTACGTCGTTGACTGTACCAAATTTTTTTTAAACCCACTACTGCTTTCATCTAAGCCCATTTTAATGCCTTTTTTCTAATCTAACCGTCACGATTTACAACATAAAAATATTTTGAGTGGAAGACCTTCATTTGTAACTAACAATTTTTACCTTAAATACTTATTACTACTTAAACAATTACTACTTATAATTTTTACTACTACTATACGATTTCATCGTATAGTTGTAGTAAAAATTACTATATTTTAATTATATTATATTTTTAAACAACTATAGGTAAGTACTATTAAATCATAGTCAAAATTATTAATAAATTGCAACATACAACTCTTCCGCTGACCAATCAAACGACTTCCAAGAATTTTTAGGCGGAAATTTGCGATCCTCATCAGTTGTTCTAACGCTGAAAGATAAATGTGATATAAAATAAGTATTTAAGGTATTTAGTGATACTTGAAAAAAAAATCGGGCTTATCTATTTTCTAGATTCTACGAGTTGTCATGATGAATTTTTTTTTAATGTGCACTTAGCACAAAATTTTTTGTGTAGGTTAGTGACGATAGAAAAAAATCGGGTTCTTATTCTTACTATTTTCTAGGTTCTACAAGTAATTTAAATAGCAGATAAGAAGTTTTACGCACATAATAAGCCATTTCCTATACCCGCGGTTACGTTTGCACCATTGATTCGCCCCATTAATGGTGCAGGCGTAACTGGTTAGTTATGTTTACACCATCAATGGTGCAGACGTATCTAACTGGTTAGTTATGTTTGCACCATTGATTGATAGGGAAAAGAAAAAACAAACAAACCACGCTAAAACAATCTACGAATCAATTGTCGTTTTCTCGAGTTAGACTCCAAACCTACAGTTGATTCAAAGTTTCTTCTAGCAAAGATTCATAGAAAATGGCTTACAATATGCGCAAACCTGCTGTCTAAATCACTTGTAGAACCTAGAAAATAGTAAAAACCCGATTTTTTTAGAGCGTCGAAAACCATCACTAACCACCTTAGACACAAAAATTTTACAAGTGCACATGAATATAAAAAAAAAACATTCCTTACAGTACAGGCAGTTGCAGCTTAAGAGCAGTGTTTCCACTTAAAATTTTGGTTCGGCCCTAAATTCTTTGGAAATTATCCCTAAAAATCCCTGAATTATTTTTAATTTCTTTTATTTAAGGCGAATATTAACTATTAAATCTATGCAACAAATCTTTAATTGCATATTTTAAAAAAATTTGATATAGGTACCTACATATCTTATCAATTGCAAGAGTCAAAAGCCAAAGCATTACTTTGCAGGGTTTCGTGGACTAGAGAAGGCTCCAAAATTGAGTAGTTATCAGTTTTTACATTTTTTAGGACGCTAAATAATCTTTTGTTTCACTATTTGAAGACGGAACCTCTAGCTTTAATAATGGTTAAACTAAGATTTTTTATTACAAAAACAATCAAACATGAGTTATCAAATTAGTTGCTATTGTTTCGCGATCGCCAGAAAAAATAACAAACGAATATAAATATTATCATGTTACTAACTTGATGTATGTATGATGTTCCTTATAAGCTTATAACAAAGGTAATAGGTACTATCAAAAAAGTAAAATAACATTTTGTCGGATTATCGAACAAGAAACTGATTTGGGGAATCTCCTAATAGGTAGAGGTGTAGAGCAATGATCATAGAATAAATAGGGTTCTATTATAATAATATCAAGTTATTTATTCCCTAAACTCTCCTAAATCCTTGTCGTTATAAAAAAGCCCTAAGCCCTAATGAAATATAATTTCGCCCTAAAAAGAAATCTAAGCTGAAATCCTAGTAGTAGGAACACTGCATATGAGTTACAATAATATTATTAGTAGGTAGTAATAAAAGGCATAATTGAATTTGGCGAGAGACGACCCGATTCGCAGCTTTAGATATTTTTTTACTTCTTCATCATTATCATCATCAACGAACGAGTATTAATATACTCGTCCACAGCTGGAAATAAGCCTCCCCTAACGACCGCCAAAGCGCCCTGTCTTCAGCTTTCCGCATCCAGCATCTGTCTGCAGTCATTCGCTCGCAGGTCGTCATCCCACCTCGAGCGCGTTCTACACTACATTTTCCGAGTTGCACACTCTACACCAGCACTGGTCGGTTTTTACTTCTTAAAAAGGATTTAACAACAAAAAAGCAAAAAAAAAAAAGATTTTTTAACAACCTGTGCGCTGACTTCGACACAAACACCGTGATTTCTCTGCTCTTTGTAGTCCTCCACGATTCGGTATATCTAAAACGTGGACAGCCTTACAATTATTTTTGTTTATTTTCTAGATATCTGTTACAAATTGCACTCATCTGTCAACTGCTGGACATACCTCGACCAAACAAGGGGGCTTAGCATGATCACCAGACCTACCAGAACTACCACCTAGTGATCTAGACCTACTTCGCGTAGTGAACAAGAGACCAAGGCTCAAGGTAACCTACCAGAGGACGTTGCTGCCAGTCCTTTGGTCCTCGGTCCTCGGTTCCCTTAAGGCTCTACCTCCCCGAACACTAGCGCCGCCACACATTTTATCTTATTATTACGTCGAAGAAAGGAAATTCCAAAAATTACGTTGGGCAATTTGTGATACCTATCATAAGCATTTTTTTAATGCCTCTTTAAATTTTTTAGTTTGTATAGTGTAGGCAAAGATGCGAAGTTGCTCTTTTTTGCCACCATGGTGGCCAAAAACAGTAACTTCGCAATTCTGCTTAAAGTATACAAAATAAAAAAAATACAGATGCATTAAAAAAAAGCTTATGATAGGATTCACAAATTGCCCAACGTAATTTTTGGAATTTCCTTTCTTCGACGTAATAATAAGATTAAATATGTGGCGGCGCTAGTGTTCGGGGAGGAGGAGCCTTAAGCCTTCTCTGGATCACTACGCAGTACGCTGCGTTATGTGCTGTGCAGTACCAGACACCAAAAACGTGTGAAATGAAAAACTTCTAGAGTGCTCTTTTGCTGGTGATCAAGAGGGGAAAGCTTTGGACTATTCTTGGCTTGCTCGAGGCATACTTTCCTATTAATCTCTTATAAGAGTCCTGTGGTATGTTAACAGTCCGGCAGCTATTTATAATGAGCAGTAGATAATGCAATAATTTTGATGATGGTGTTAGTCGATGTAAGTTAAGTCCTACCACCTAACCTTAATATCATACCAACCTAACCTTAATATCATACACAAAATGTTTGTAACTTAAACTACATTAAAAAATAGCGAATAGAATAGCTGCTACATTGGCAGTGACAAAGGCCCGCCGGATGATGGCTTAAGGCTGGCGTGGCGAGATATTTGCACCACCTCAACTTTCAGAACTTTTTTTTTGCAATGTATTGTATCAACTATTGAGTTATTGGTTATTTTGCAATGTATAGAATAATATACATTGCAAAAGACACCACTGGTTATTTTGTTGCATTTCGAGCGGTCGAGATATTATAGTCGACAAACAAAAAAGATAACATGACAGTTGAAATCGGCATGATTTTAGGTGATTTTCAAAAAAACTTCAAAACATGTATCTCAGCCACCGTGGCATTTAAGACATCGAGTCTACCGGGAAAATGTAGCCCATAACCCAACTCCTCAAAAAATTATGTTGGTCTCCATACCAAACATTCTGTATAAAGCTTTATTAAGTCGCACCTTTTTATCCTTCAAGTAATCATTTAGTAGTTTTCCTCCGTGATAAGAAAATGAAAGCCATTATTATACAGGAGCAAGGAGTCAAGCCAGAAAAGATGTATAATAGTAATTATTATTGTATGGAAACGGTTTTAGGTTATTTTCATTTCAAGAGAACTGTTTTAAGGCGATCGGCTGATATGATGATGATGAAATACCTGACATTATCAATGAGTTTGTTGTTCTCTTGAGTGTCCTGTTCGGTTACCTCCGGGTTGTCGTCTCCTTTTTCAACACCTGTACATTGCTGGAATAAAACCAGTAGATATCTAGCTTATCAAATATTTACACTGAATGGTTATTAGATATTAGTTATTATTATTAAACAGGGTGGCTGGAACTGAATCCACCATAGCAAATTCGCATAATCATTATTTTGCTAATACTTTGCAAATTCGCTTCATCCTTTCGTTGGCCAATTCACTATTTTTGATAAAAATAACTTTGGTTGACCTGAAAAACCTACCAATGTCTAGCGAATCAAACTTTTTGAATACAAATTTAGTAAGTACCTATCATTGGAAAGATGACAAACTAGAGAACTAACTTAGAGTAGAATAAATTACGCCGTAGTCTTTTTATATTTTATGATAAATTTGATCATAAGGTTCTTTTTTATAAAGCCTAATTTCTTATTTTTTAACCCTTTGAGGGAAATTCCGACGTATTTTAATCACAAATGTTTATGACTAGCGACAATTAATAAAAATGTACCAAATTAATGATAATAAAATTAAGTTACGAATGCTCGAAGGTCAAATTTTGGAAAAATCTCAATAAGGTGTAAAAAATTACATAGGTTTTATTCTTTTTTAGTATTAGTTTTAGTATTTCTTCGGGTTTTCAAAAAACTATCTGAGCGTCTGGTCGAAGCGACGCGTGACCCGAGAGCTGGTGAATATCTGGCACAGCGTATCAGCATTGCCATACAGCGTGGCAATGCAGCCAGCGTCTTGGGACGCTTCCGACTGGTGTTGATATGGATCAGTTGAGCGATCTGTAGACTGTTTGCAACAGTTGGCAGTTAGCTCAATTGTTTCAATTGTAATGACATAGGTATCACCAAAACTATAAAACTTTAGTTAAGGAAGTAAGGTCCAATAATTAGCAAATGACCTCCTCTACATACACATATATGTATATATGAATGTATATGTATGCGAATTTGCTATGGCGGCGGGTTCAATTCCAGTAACTCCTGTATAAGTGCCGCCCGATCACAGAATCAGCCCGTTCGTAGAATGACTAGCCCAATTCCAAAACGAACGCTGATTTGTTGAGAAAAGGTATCTAATTAATTTCTTTCCACAAGATAGTTACGTGACGATTAGCCATATTGTTGAACGTTGATCATCAACAATCAACATAGGCAATTAACTGAATTGCGCCGTTTTGTAATCGGTGGTGATTATGTCTTATATAGTTGGTTCACCACAAATAATTATGTAAAAAGGGAGATGTTTTGGGATTTCATTTAATGGACTGTCAGCGCGGTTTTTGAAGCAATTTGCAATATTTTCGAGAAGGAAATCTGCCGTAATAAATGAGGTGTAAAGAGAGAAACATAGCAGTAGACAATATGGATACACATGCACGTAAACCTTTCTTCAGAACAGCGGCGGCGGCGGCGGCGGGGCGGCGCGGCGCGGCGTGGCCAACACAATAATGTCTCGTCAAAGTCACAAAGTGAGATATTAACACTTAGTTTTATAGTTTAATACGTATTCAGGTTAATCTAATAAATTTCTCGACAAATATATTACGAAGCCGATGATGTATAGATCGGACAAGGACACAAAAGCAACTGCTAATCCAGTCTCATTCAAACCGATTCCACTTGCATGTGATAGGACAGGAGGAAAAGGTAAGAGCTGAAGGACACTCACAGGACACGTCCACAGAACAAACACCTCTTCACCATCGGAGCAACAGACAGCCCTCTCTGCATGGGGTGTCTCAGCGGCGAAGAATCAGCTGCCCACGTAGTCCTGCAATGCGAGGAAGTAACAGCGCAACCACAAGAAATCCTCGACCACCCGAGGTCACTCCGAGAAGCCTGTGAAGGAAGATTTTGCGCTTCTGGACGGAGTTAGGCTGGTTTCACTAGCAAAACAAAACACGCACAATGGTCCAGCCTGAGTCTCAGTGCGGATAACAGAGTACACACACCACAACCATAAGGAAAGAGCTATTGCAAATTTCTATTCAAACGAATTAAATTTCCGTCATCGGTCCAGTCAGTCTATGAACGGCCTGATTCGACGATCCGGCGGGCGGCGGCCACATACTTCTAGATGTTTTCAGTGTAATTGTTTATTTATAGTTTTCAACCGAATTCGAAAAGGAGTAGGTTCTATAACGGTATTGCTATAAGTTTGTAACTTAACGATTCTTCCCAATCGCCAACTGATTTTGATGATTCTTTCGGGATAAAATGATACCATTCATATTCAAGGTACCTATACCTACATCCTATGCCTACATCTAGGTATACAAAATTTTAGCCCGATCGGACCAGACTCGGCAATTCGTTGAGAAATACGCCATTGCATGTCACGCTGCTAAGGCTGGGCGGATGCGTTAAAACCTAATAGTATACCCACCGTAGGTGGGCATACTAATTAATGCGCCCGCCACACTATGCTCCTCGTCATGCTCCTCGCGCTGCCGCATCGCTGCCGCGATGTTGCCCTGTCTGTCCACACACTGCTCTACTCGCGCAATTAATCGCTACGCGCCGCACTTGTCTATTCGTCGTTGCTACACAATGGACGTTGAAACTGTGGTGGCAGCGAGTGCGTGTATTTGTAGTATAGCTAATTATATCAATAAATAAATAAATAATGCTGGACAATTCACACAGCATTATCTAGCCCCAAGCTAAGCAGAGCTTGTGTTATGGGTACTAGATAACTGATATACATAATACAATACACTACATATATAGATATTTTTTTATTATACATAGAAAACATCCAGAACGCCCTGGACGTTTGCAGATCGTACAAACATTTGTCCCGAGGCGGGAATCGAACCCGCAACCTCCTGCGTCGCAGGCAGACCTTCGTCCAATCATTGTTATGCTACAAAGCAATATACATCGTCGACGTCGTCGGCGTCCTCGCCAACGGAGATGGTGGATGACATCTATTCATCGCAATAGAACGATGGAAGTACCTAATATATTAATATAAACCGAAAACAAAGACGTGCGTCTCGCGTGAGCGCTCGGCACGAACTGCGGCCGCGCGAGTATGTGGACAGTCACTCGCGCTCGTATTGCCGGTCCTTTGACTCGCGGTCCAAAAACCGACAAAATAGGGAGCGATGGGCAGGACGAGGAGCATGACGAGTGGCATGACGAGTAACGTTGCCACACTACGTCTCTGCCTACTTTCCTCGCTACTTCCCACGCCACTCGTCGAGTGTGTGGCAGGCCCATAATACCTATTACTAATTCATAGGAAACACCGTAAACCTTGTTGTGCATAAAGATCCAATCGCTTTTCTCACTATTTTACCTTTTCAATTCTATAAGAGACGTTACATGGATCATTCTTAAACATTAATGCAATATATCTATATTATTCTGATATAAATTCAACTTATGTTCTTGTAAACTTAAAACTCGTAACAAATCAACAAATAGGCAACACAAATAATCAATGAATTGTATTTTGACATTATGTGATGCCATAAGCATAACTAAACATAGAGTTTCGATAGAGGTTTCGATCCATCAGGTTAGGATCGCGTAATGCCATAAAGACATTAGGTTGCAAAACTTGTTAAACTATGGACGAACGAAATAAAAAAGAAAATAATTATGCTGTTTCGGCATTGATTTATGTAACAAGAAAAAAATTTAAACCCCGACAGATTTTCACGAAATATGGCCAAGAATACTCGGGATAAACTTATCTATGACACAAAAAATACTAAACGAAAATCGGTTCATCCGTTTGGGAGCTACGATACCACAGAGACACGTTAAACTTATAATACCCCCTCTTTTTGCGTCGGCGGTATCGATCGAAAATTTCCGGCCGGCAGGCCGCATACTTGATCGATGGTCGGCGGTTAAAAAAAAGGGAGATGAGGTACCAGCCTCTCGAAAGTGGTAGGCTCAAAGTGCCCACGTCAGTCATAGTCGGACCGGGGCGCCGCCGCCGACGACGATGGCGACGTTACATTTCTTTGTTCCTTGCGTACATTTTTCCTCGGCCCGCGCACCTCACGCCCCGCTGTTCCCCGTCACCCGCGCTTGTGCCTTTGCTCGATAAAATGTTACTTATACCAAAAAGCTCGCTGGTTTTTAAAATCGTTGTAACAAAACATCGGGCATCATGTGTGTGTGGTTACATATAGGTACTTTATATGTAGGAAAATAGGGACAAAATCAAAAAATCCAAATCAAAAACTCTTTATTTCCATAAATACAATTAGAGATTTAGCAATCGCATCTAGTTCAGTCTTCCAGTTTAGGAATTCATCTATTTGTACGCCTAAGAATTTAACACATTTAGAGAATTTTACTTCTATCTTTACCTACGTATAATGTCAATTGTATTCTCCTGAAGAGTGGTGGATTTAAATAATAGGGCATGTCTTGTTAAAATTGACATTAAGTTTATTCGCTTGGAACCAATTATTAAACGTCAGAATTGTTGATTCCATTGTGCAGCTAAGTTCTTGCAGACTTGCAGCTGAAATTACGGCATTTGTATCATCTGCATATATAACCATCCCAATATCAGATGTGGTGCAAGTTATGTAGTTTATAATATCGTTAAGGAAGATAACAAAAATTATAGGCCCAGTATTGAACCCTGGGGTACTCCTCTCCTAATTGATGCTGCTTTATATTTAGTAACTATTTCGTGTTTGTTGTCTATGGATCTTATTACGACGAACTGTTTACGATTGCAGAGGTATGATTTCATAAGACACAAAGTATTCCCTCCAATGCCATAGTGCTCGAGCTTATCAAGTAGTAACTCATGATCTATCATGTCGAAAACAGATGAAAGATCCAAAAAAGGCCTGGTACTTTCATCTTATTTAGATTTGTCACCACATCGTTTATTAGAACATCGATAGCGTCCACAGTCACGTTACAGTTACGTTATCTTATCTGTGCCACAGTGCCTATTTACCTGGCAATCTTGGTATCCAAACTGACGGGCATTTAATATCTTATTGAAATTAAGATGAAGTACTAAACTATTCTTTTTTAATTTTTCATAAAGTTTTGTTATAGTAAATAATAACACTGTATTATTAATATTTTTATTATACATAAAATGTTAAATTTAGAAATTATATACAGTGTGCAGAGTGAGAAAAACCGCTGCGCAGTTTTAATCCGCAACACTTGAAAACGCTCTTAAAATGTTTAAATAAAAATAACGTCAAAATAACATCTGTTACAGTACCCATAATTAACAATACATACCTACTAATATTATAAATCTGTAAGTAATACGTCTATTATCTTTTCTCGCATAAACGCCTGAACGGAGCGATATAAAATTTGGCATGGATATATTAACGATGGTTAAGTGATCTAGTCAACTGGACCACGGAATGAAAGAATCTTCCGTGGTACAGTTAACTGGAGAACTGAAAATTATTTTTTCTATAGTCCAGTCATCTGGACCAGCTGAACGGAAAAAGAGGCAAGGAGCGAGATAGACGATATTTCGAGGAAGGAGATAGGCTACTTTTGATCCGGGCAAAACGCGTGCAAACCCGCGGGCAGTACTAAGTTAACTAAGTTACTAGTATAGTATTATAATATCTGTGACTAAGTATAATGACGAAATTAGTGAACGTGAAGTTGTGATAATGTTTGGAAACGTCATGCATTGTGTTCCACGTCAGACACGCTATACCATCTATAACTCGCTAGTAAAACCGCATTTATTATACTTGATTGAATTATGGGGTAGTGCAGCAAAATCTAAACTAGTTAAACTTCAAATCCTACAAAATAAACTTGTTAAATTACTATTTAATCTTCCCCACCTAACACCCACCAAAATAGTTTACAAACAAACTCATATAATGAACCTTAAACAGTTATATAAATATAGTACGTGCATCCTCGTTCGTAAAATACTAAACCACACCGTTCATACAAACCTATCGTACACTAAAGTTAAAGAAATTAGCAAACGTAGCTCACGCCGCGCCAGCTTCATTGTTCTACCGAGGTCACGCACGAAATATGGAAAAACAACGATACTCTATGAGGGCGCACAGCTTTACAATAACCTACCCTCCCAAATTAAAAATGTAACCTCGTTCAATGTGTTTAAATCTAAACTAACCGAGCATATCATTAATGATGATTCACTTCTCAAAAAATAAGCACATTGAACGAGTAAATTTTTAAACGACCATAACCTATGTAAACCTAATTTTATGTAAAACCCTGTTCTCAAGTAAGTGACATGTAATTTTGTCTTTTTGAGAATAAATTTATTTAAAACGAAAAAAAAATACAACGCCAAAACAACTGATGTTGGTAAGGTTAAAATTTCGCTAATACGTAGTTTTGGAGATGGTCTTCCACTCAATTGGCGAGTTCTTAAAAGCTGTCCCTAATAAAAGTCAACCTTATAATTATTTCAGTCCGGTTAACAAGTCCAAAATGGTGGTAATTCTTGATCATTCTATATCTATATCATTCTATACGGCATGTCATTCCGAATCGAATGAGCTATCGCACATATTTTTAGGAGCTTGATCTAGAATTAACACCATTTTGCACTTGTTGACTGGACTAATTATTTTATAATTTACAATTTGTCTAAGTGTGTTTTCGCCTTTATTTTACTTAAAAATAATGAGATTCTTTTCTCATTATTTTGATTATTTGCTCGTACCGAACAACTAACAAGAGATAATAAGCTGTTTTCACCAGTGATTATTAATCTTTTGAGAAGTAAATAAATATTTAAACCATTAAACGCTTACGAATCCACCTGCAGATAACTAAATAATATAACTTATTATAACTCAAGTACTGAAGGCCTGCTTCCTTATAACGTAACAAATTTAAATTTAAATGCTAAACATTCACATGTCCCCCCTGCAACAGTCTTTTGCGATAATGTCGCAATAATATGATAAAAAAAAACATTTAATTACCTCATAAATTCAAAAAATTAATTGTAACAAGTAACTATTATTAGGTACATCTACGTACATGTAACGTAGTATTATTTTTATTTACCTACTCCTTAGAGGTACCTACTGAATTTACACGGTAACCTATGCTGCGACAGAATTACCGCCTCATCTTACGGGTAACATCTCGACACAGTTGGCAACACTGCTTTTTGGTCTTCATCAGCTTCTGTATGAACTTTATCAATCCTTTTGACAGAATCAGTAAGCCACATAAAATGAGTATTAGTCCAAGTACCTGAAACAAAAAGCATAAATCCTCTGTTGATGACTGTCAATGGATGATGATGTCCTAACTGAATTTCGGCCACGGGCGGCATCTCCGTCATCTCCATCTCTTCTCTTTTTGCATGTGCAGTCCCCGATTTCCCCATAAAGCCCATCACAGACGTAGCTATAATAGGTACATATAGCGCTGTATTAATAAAAACAATTACTAAATAATAGACAAATAATATTTTTAACTCTCAGCTTGGAAAAAAATATTGAAAACCGTATTTGTTAAATTAACTTAAAATTCATTTATTGCAGATAATCGTGATCCATAATTTAGTAGTAAGTAGAAACATCTCCTAAAATAAATGTTAGTATTCTTAGTCTACCTATTATGACTTCTTACAAGTACAATAATACAAAAGAAAACTAGGAGGGGGGGGGGGGGGGGGGGGTTTCTACTCGTATACTACGGGTGGTCACCAAGGGGGGGGGGGAGAGAAGGATGGGTACGTTCACTAATGAGAGTTTTGGGGGGGTTAGTGACACAAGTAGGCTTACTATGAGCGCGTAGAACGCGTAAGGCAGTCCGAACCTGAGGCGATGCACCAGCTTTATCATCCCGAGATTGTCTTCCGCAAGTTCCGAGTGGCGCCGGTACCAGAACATGGGCATCATCGTGTTATTCATGGGAAGGTTCATGCCGATTCTGAAATGGAAATATGCATCTTATAACATTCTAACCCCAGCCTGTAGCTTCGCACGCGTTTTCCGGAGATATTGAATAGTGTATAAGTATAATGTATTTGCAATATGTTAAAATCCGTTCAGGCGTGAAGAAATAAAAGCCGCCACACACAGGAGCCGGAGGCGGAGCGGTGGCGGACGGTAGCCGAGCTAGGTGTGGCGTTCGCGGTGCGGATGTCTTCACACTGCAGGCGTGCGAGAGCCGTGGCGTCGCGGAGGCGTTTTGGGGCCTCGTGTGTGTAGGTCACGGCGTCGCATTATTGTAAAGATGTCCATTATTAAATCATTATTATAATCTTTTATACGGCATAAACAACGATATGGTTGGACTAGTAAAATAAATTGTTCACTGTAGTCCATTTTATTTCGCGCCTTATTCGGCTCTTAAGCTACAAATTTTGTAAATAAATACAACTCGTAACTCCGCTAGTAGCACGAATCCGCACCGCGACGCGTCGCGTGCGCTCTGTTTGTAGACACTCCATAAATTAGCTGTACAGGACATCATCATCATCATCATCATCATCATCAATGGCCTTTACATCCACGAAAGATGCTGTATGTAGTGTTCGTTTTTCGGCTCTTACGTAGATGACTTGTAAAGTTGTAAGGCGTATACGGGAATGGCAGATGCGGCCGCAGTATTGGCATCCGTGTACAGGTGTACAGGACAGCTAGTTAGTATAAGGAGTGTCTTGTAAGCGTTGTATTACAGTAACTGTAATACAACGCGTTGTATTACAGTAACTGTAATACAACGCTCACACGCCACGCCTCAGCCTCTCCACCGCAATAAGTACAACAATACATTATACTCTTTATTGCACGCCAAGATAGAGAAAAACAGATAAAAAAAACAGTTGCACAATGGGCGGCCTTATCGCTAAAAGCGATTTCTTCCAGGCAACCTTTAGATGTACGTAACTATTGTACAGGACAGTGTAGACAGTGTAACAGTAAGTTATTTTGTTAAGTAAGTAGGTATATGTGTTTGACAAGTAAATATTTTTTCACAATAATAAATAACTGAAACTGAAGACTACGCTTAGTTCTACTTTTATCTGTAGACAGTGTAACAATAAGTTATTTTGATAAGTAAGTAGGTAGGTATATGTGTTTGACATGTACTTAAATATTTTTTCACATTAATAAATAACTGAAACTGAAGACTACGCTTCTACATTTATCTGATATAGGAACTTAGCTACCATCGACGCAATCTACTAAGCTACCATCTACATGCAGTACGACCGTGGCCTAAGCTTAGTATGTACTTACTGTGCTCCTCTCAAGGTGGTGACCAACATGTTGAACTGAAGGGTCATTTTCGTGTACAAAGCTGTTCCAGTGAAAGTTTCTAAGCTGAAGAGGGATTTCATACGCCTGAGAAATAAAATAAAACGATTTACAGACATTCAAATTAGAGCGACTACACGCTTTAGGCGTTTTAGTCATAGATATATGTAAAATTCTGTAGATAGTGGGTGAGTAGGTGGACTTAACTGGACCTAATTTGAGCGTTCCACTTTCGTGAAGCTAGTGCCCAATCTTTCGAATTTTGCTTACATCGATGGTTTTAGTATATTATAGCATTCACTGCCCAGCCTCGGTGGTTGCCCTAAATCTTTCTAAAACTATCATCGAAGGTTTTTTGTAAGTTTTTGTTGTTTGCGTAAGTTCCGTAAGCCTTCACACTTAGGGTAATTTCTAAGAAATCAAATAATATCCTAAAAACTTTGGACTTCGACGGGATATGAACCCGCATCCTTCCCTCAGTAATGTGCTAACCAACTACACCACGAGGTCGGGTGACGTAGGAGTCGAAAATCTAGGACTCCTACGGACTCTGGCGCCTTAGCTTTACCTACAGGGGAAACATTGAAGTTTATCCAATCCTGTTCAGAGACTAAAAGTTACATTTAGTTCGTTTGACGAGAGGTGTCGCGTTGCTCAACTCTAGGGTTTTTTTTATTAGGTATACGAGTACATCATACAATAATTTCTTCGATGTAGATATTTTTGACTTCTTCCGCATCCGAGTTTCGTAAGGAATGCTATTCCCATCTCGCCAACACTGCTTCTTAATAATTGTAATATTACTGCTATTACTATGTTATCTATTTCATTCATTCGCATAAAATTCACTACATTCTTATCTAAACTTACCTTGTTATTGAACTTGTCTATTAGAATTATGTATATAGGTAATCCGTATCTGTTATGTTTCACACACGTCTAAGCGCCACTACATGTATACAATTTTTTAGCGGTGGAGACTTTTAATGGTTTTTGTATTAGTTCTAAGTTCGAATTGTATTCTTTGTTATTATAACTGTTTGTTTCCTAAATAAAATCAAAACAAAACATACCATCGGTCTTTGGAACCCTTACAGGCTCTATTGTAAATACCGACGCGGTGTACGCTTCCGACCCAGTTAACGTGTGGCTTTACTAGAACTACCTACCTAACATGAGTATAGTGACCGGCATGAGTCGTGAGCACAAACTGACACCTGCGCAGTAGTTAATTTTTGAAGCCATGGGGGCGGGGCGGGGTGCCGAACTGCACGCGATTGGTTTCTCAGTCAATGCACATCGTCTATTGGAGGCTCGCGTGTCATTCGGCTACATTCATGTCATTCGTACATGCGCGAGCTTACCCCCACTACTGCCCATCTGTGCTCACGACTCGTGCCGCTTATTATACCTACCTACATAATGGGTACATACACAGAAATCTTAATAACAAGGCACTAATCTTAATAACAAGGCACTAGAAATGCTGAGTACCATCCGATCTATCGGGAATGCGTGTCGCCGGCTCGCCCCCTCTACTACCTTACCACTACATACACAGACAATAACTACGGAATTACGGCTACGCCCATCCAAAAATGCAGTGCAAACCAAATTAAGCCTTATGCGTAGTTGCATACGTTCGCTTACTCACACATTAGTGACAAGTTTGCATTTGTTGTCGTTATGACGTCATTTTAATGTAATCTACACTAGTGCTGGGCACGAAATATCAGGTCACGTACCTATCGTACTGTTATTCTATGACTAGGGCATTGTACTAATAAAATAAAAATATAGTTTGTACTTCAATATTCATTTATTATTAACTAGCGACCCGCCCCGGCTTCGCACGGGTGCAATGCTTATACTAAATATACCTACTGCAGAATTGGTACTCCGGCCGATACCGCAATCGCTATGTCCCTGTCATTTTAAATCTGTAATATCTTCGAAAATATTCATTCAAATTACATGCTGTAAAGGGCAATATTAATCTATATTAAATGCACAATGTATCTAAGTTACTTAATTGGATAAGGATTAATGCTGTACTGCTTAAAATCGCCTCGTAAATAAGCCATTATTTCTCGTAAAAAGTAAAGGATAAAAAATGGTTATTGTGGGTTATCCCTAAGAGATAGACATATACTATCGTAGACTTTTTTTGTAGACCTTTTTAAGTTGTAAAATACTGTGGTACATTATTCTGATCTATCTCGTAGGGTTCAGCCAGCGTTTGCAATGTAAGCGCAAAAAAATGTGTTTATTTAAGACATCACATTAGAAACCTCTAAAACTATCAGTGCTTCTCTCCTATATTATGCATGTATCTATATATATATAAATTGGGGCGGGAGGGGGGGTGAATTTTTATTTTTTTTC
Source organism: Eupithecia subfuscata (assembly GCA_963564075.1). Taxonomy (NCBI): domain Eukaryota; kingdom Metazoa; phylum Arthropoda; class Insecta; order Lepidoptera; family Geometridae; genus Eupithecia; species Eupithecia subfuscata. Next base: position 14,825,470 of record OY751106.1, read on the forward strand.
AATTTGAGAAGAAACCCTCTATACGATCCCGCAATCAAAACTCCTCTATCACGTCGGCATCCGGTAGCACTCTCAAAAAGGGGGGTCTTGGGAGGAACGGGGGGGTAAAATTTTTTTTGGAATCGAAATCATATGAATCCCTCTATACAACCCCCTAAAAATTTTTCATTAGTGTGCCTCTGCTTGGCGCCCCCCTGGGGGGCGGTGGTTCCGGGGGGCAAATCTCAAAAAGTCGGAATTTTTCCTAGGTCCCCCGGACACCCCCTACATGATTCTGCAAACCTCCCCCTTCACCATACCTCCCCCTCCACCATCAAGGAGAACAATTATGTCAGTCAGTCAGTCAGTGGTAATCGAGCTTTATAGATAGTTAGTTATTATGATAATAAATCATAAATAAACAATTTTAATATAACATCGTATTCCTAAATACTAATGTTAAATTATGCAAAGTTGTTTTCCAATCACAACCAAGGTAATATTAAGGATAATATTACCGTGTCACAACACTAGCTCACGACCGAGTTCTGCGGCCGTACCACGATAGGAAATCGAGCGCGCAACGTTATCGTTCACTGTGCAGTACATTGCTTTTTGTAATGAGGTACCTGCCCGATGTTGACAAAAATAAGAGGCAATGTATAGTTAAACGTGATAATAAGAACGGTCGACTGTGACGTTCGTATTACTTTTAAAGATTCTATAATTTTAAGGAAAAACGGCATTATTTAGAAAAAACAATACTTACCGATGAAAAGTTATTCCTTTATTAATATAATTACAACTTGTGGAAGAATTTCCGCAATGGGAAATGCTGCAACACACCATTTTTACACACGCACGTTTCGAGAGCAACTGAACAGCAACGAACGCACTGGTGGCGTGAGAGTCACCTGAGCGGCGACAAGGTCACGCGCGCTTACGATTTCTAGTGCCTTGTTATTCAGATTTCTGTGGGTACATACCACCACTGAGGCTTCATCCCTGACACCGTTTGTCGGTAGACTTTGTCCCCACCCCGGAAATGAGGTTGACTGGCGAAGAGAGGGATGACTCCCACTCCTTTCTCGTCCAAAACCCCACGACAATCGGTAATGTTCATGGCTCCTCGGGGTAAGCATTTCTCCGTTTTGTATTTAGAGCTTGATGAGCAGTAGCATTTCTGAAAAATATGAAGTATCACGTGATATCACCAACAAAGAGCCGAGAGTAACCTACGTAAAAATTAATATGATCTGCCCATCCTTCTAATATTATAATTTGGCGTGTTTTTAAAAACTATGAATCGACTTCAAATTTACATGGGACCAACTTCGAGGTATACCCTATCCAACAAAATAAGAATTATCGAAATCGGACTACTCTGTAAAAAGTTATGCGTGTCATACATCACAATCAGTGAGTGAACAATCAATCATCCCCTGTTGCCCTACGTTTGGAATAAAAAATCTAACCCTAAGGGTGTTGAATTTTTTATTCCAAATTTAAATGGGACCAATTTCGGAGTATACCCTTTCCAACAAAATAAGAATTATCAAAATCGGACTACTCTGTAAAAGTTATGCGTGGTCATACATAAAAAAAAATATACGCATCGACTTGAGAACCTCCTCCGTTCTTCGTCGGTTCATAAAGCGGAAAGTTTGCGAGATGGAAATTTTATTTTGCTACCTAGGATCTCCCTATCTACTGAATAGATCAAGATGAAATTTTGCGTAGACTTAGAACATAGCCTAATTTTGATAAACGGCTAGTTATTTTACCGAAAATATGCGTGTCAAGCCGCGGGCAGAAACCAGTGACTCATATAAACGTCCATAAAAAATATAAATTATCATACGTCGCCAGATGCCTTATGCCGATTATTGAATGTGTTTTCCGGCAACTGATATTCGATAGCTTTAAATTTCAACTTATTTTTTTTCACAGCCTTATTGAAGACCATGTACCTGAAACAACAAAATACAGACTTAATACTTTTTATAACCATCAGTAGGTAATGCTGAAATTTCCTGTTGTGCGATTACGGTAAAATATCCTATTCTGGATCGTCATCTGGGGAGACTGGATATAAAACAATTTCGGTTTCCATCACAGTGTACAAAAACAAATACAAACAACTTTCTGGTTGGATTGAGCCGACCGACGACAAAGTTGCCAACATCATAATCATGTATATACAAATATCAAACTCAATTGTTTTGTTTTATTTTATTTATTTGTTTTTATTTACCTATCTTGTGTTACTTTTCGTTAGAATTCATACTTATGTTACTCACATAATACAAAAACCTTGTTTTGCTCGACTAAGTTTTGCAAACTTACGTGCAAATATCACTATTGAAGATGGAGATGGTTTCTGGCTCGTCCCAATAAGGGCCCCATATCTCAGCGCCCCGTACGTTACCGCATTTGCCTCTGTATACCGTGCGGTCCGAGTTGCGCCATTTGCGTATTCTACCGAGCTCCAAGAAGTCGCTTTTGCCAGTGTCCATTAGGTAGGACCCCTCAAAATCAGGCTCCCAACGCTGTGAAAAACATTAATAAATATAATAAATAATAAATATAATAAATAAATAATGCTGGAAAATCCACACAGCATCATATAGCCCTAAGGAGGAGGGCTTCCCCGTTCAACCCACAATTTTTCTACCCAATATTATTTTTCCCCGTTCAACCCAAAACATATGCTCCGTCCTACCCAATCCAAAACTCCAAGTCACAGTGAATTCTGAACAGTACAGACATCGTAATAGGTATTAATAAAAAATCGAACTAGATGAAATTATTTCTCACAGTAACTTCAAATGTTGTACCAACAGTATGGAGGTAAGTAATAATATTTTATACGAATGTTGAGCTCATGGGTACTTACTAGATAACTGATATACCTAAATACAGTACAATAATTATTACAGTACATTACATAGATATTTTTATATTATACTTACATAGAAAATACCCAGAACACAAAACAGTTAAAAAATTATTTCATCTAGCCCCAAAGTAACCAGAGCTTTTGTAATGGGTTCTAGACAACTGTTTTTACCTATTCTTTTTGTTAAGGCGAATAGTAGGGTTGATAGTGGCGCCACTACATATTTAATTTAATCATTAAGTTATACAAAGGAATTATCAAGAAATCGGACCGCTGGTAGACGATACCTATCACAAGCTTTTATTTAATGTATCTTTAAAAAAAGCTTATGATAGATATCGTCTACGCGCGGTCCGATTTTTTGATAATTCCTTTGTATAACGTAATTATAAATTAAATATGTAGTGGCGCCACTATCCACCCTACTATTCGCCTTAAATACAGACATAGGGTAACCATACGTTACGTCTAGGTTTGTGTCTATTATGACACCTACTTGCTAGGTCAATTAAAAAAAAAGTATTAGTTTTTTCTTCTATTACACATAGAAAACACCCAGAATAAATCAAGAAAATTTATAATTCTGGACAATTCATACAATGTAACGCGCAATATTTTCGGTTCAACACGGTGCTCGCGAAAAGAGCCCACATCTGGGGGCATTGTTGTAGGGTAGATTTTAGGAAATGCGGCATCCAGTCAGGAAGCAGCCGGGGCGTCGACCAATAAGGCGCATGGCACATAGCGTGATGCGCAAACGATTACTTGGCGTTGACTTACACGTAGAGTGAGACGCGGACATAACGACCACGCTAAGCTAGTGGCCAGCCGAAAGAACGCAGGAGGCGTTTCGTTGGTCAGTCGGGACCACGCACAGAAATCTAAATAACAAGTCACTGTTATTTAGATTTCTGTGGGACCACGTAATCACTCTCGTGCCGCTTTGCAGAAAATTCGACAAAAATAATTCGGCTCCGGCGCGGGGCGGCGCGGACGGGTGTGCGGTCACCTTAAATGCGTAATGAATGTACGAGATTTGAGATCAAAAGTACAAGATTTTTACCTTCATAATTACGAGGAAAAAATGTCTATGGTTGGCAACCCTGGAGCTCAGCTCGTTTCTAGAATTAATACCCAGCTAATACTACGCACCAAATTCGTATAAAGCTCCCCTTGTACTCACTTCGAAATACCATCCAAAGGTGTCAAATGGTACAGTCAACAATTCTTTTGAAAAATTCCACGCACTATGCCATGGCCATTTTATGTTTGGTAAACTTTTAGTCAACGGAAAATTAATGCCGTCGAACAACCATTCGGAAACGGTAGCCGTGGTGTACATGTGTGTATGTTGTTTTTCTATTTCTTTCCGAAAATACACATATGAATCCGTTATTTTCGGAAGAGGATCCGGAATCTCTTCCTGCCAAGCCGGTACCCATTGATCCTTATGTCTATCCCTTCTGTCTTTGTTTCTTTGTTTTGCGGCCTCTATCTCCGCAAGGCGATCTATTCTTCTTTGAACCTCATTTTCGTAATATAAATAGTAATGTGGACTAAACCAGCGATGTTTGTATTGTAATATCTGGAAAAGAATGCGTTGTCATTTAGGAAATCCAATCCCAAATCATATGTTATGAAGGACCCATTACGGTTCATAAAATACCTACTGCTGACAGACATACCAGACAGGCAGCGCAGGCTCAATATTTAGGGTTTTAAGGGCACTCTTTGTACGTAACCCTGAACATGATCACTTCATCCATTGGTAAAAACTCTATGTAAATCCATTGCATGGTTTGAAGGAATTAGCGGGTTAAACAAACAAAGCCAATTTTCCAGCATTGGATATCCGTCCACTTGGGCGGCAACAAGAAGTGACGCCCGGTAGCATTAGGTATGCGCTGGGTTCTGACGAATTAGGTACATGCATTGTGTAGGTGCTAAAATATTTATGTGTGTTTTGGAACGAAGTTCCTTATCGCGCGTTGTGAAAGGGGGCTAGACGGAAAAAATTGTAACGAAAATTGGAGCGACACGTTTTGCCACAGAACAAATATATTGCCACAGAACTAATATATCCTAACATTTGTTGGAAAGTAAACACAATATTAAGTCAGTGTCAAAGTGTAGAACTGTCACTGTAGCGTTTATGATAGGCAGCTGTCATCGCGAATGACATTAGGTTTGCACAAAAATTAGAATCGCTCTCCCCACGAACAATCTTCAAAACTGCAAGAATAATATTTAGGCGATTACAAAGTCTTTACGCCCACTATTAATCGAAAGGAACTTCGTTCCATCCGGGTTTCCCTTGACTCCTCTTAAGTTTTTTTTTATTTCAATTTTTATTTGTGATATGGGTCCCTAATTTCGTATTATGTGCCTGAAATAAATGAATTTTATTTTTTATTTTATTTTTATTTAAAGCTTAGTATAGTCTTACCGCTAGGACTGGATTGACGCTGGTAATGAGGTCAGTTAGTTTTCCTTTGGAAAGTCCCTGTTGGAACGTGAGTTTTCGCTGATTCACGAATTCTATTGTGCTGTTACCATGCCATGTTATATTCTCCTGTTGACAATCAGACTAATAAATAAATAATGCTGGACCATTCAGGCAGCATCAGCTAGCCCTAGCCAAGCAAAGCTTCTGTAGGTACCTACTAGAAAACTGAAGTACTTACATAAAAACCAAATGTTGCAAGTTTCGTTCGGTTCGCTTGTACAGAAAGCTATGTTACATTTGCCGTTTCAGACTTGCGATTACGAAACGTGTGCGTTTAATCACAGTGCGTGCTCGACCGTGGGCTGCTTGATCTTAAGTTTCCTTTTCATCCATGTGTCATCGAACTAAATTACTCGAATTTTAACTAGATGTCGCCACTTGGGGGATATGAAGTAGGTTTGTAGTTTTTTAAAACACGGCAAATGATTATACTTACATAGGAAACACCCATTACCTACACCCAGAACAAATATCTGAAGATCGTACAAACACTTGTCTTGTCGCGTGGCAGAAATCGAGCTGCAACCTCCCGCGTCGCAGGCGGACAGTCACCCGCTACGCTACTAAGTTCGTCTATAGGTAATTACAGTGAAAACTACACGACGTAATTCTCAATACCAAAATTTAAATCTCGTCAGTGGTATTTCATTCTACAGGGTGCCACGGAAAGGGTGTACTAAGCCGAAAGGGGGTGATTGTAGACATCGAGGGAGTCAACGTATGTTCTACGATTTTTGGAATTTTGAACATTTTAAAATTTTTGAAAATTATAACACGTTTTTTCTTCACGTATCCGTAAAATAACCCGAATGGGGATATTCTTACATAGATGCCTAATAATTATTGTTTTGAAATTTCAAAGGATTTAGAACTTTTTTTGTAGGTAAAAATTTCATGACAAAAAACTGGTTTTGCTGAAAAAACAAGCAGAAAAACATTTGGGAAATATTTTGTAATGTATAATTCAAGAGTGCGTGTAAAAGAACACGATTAGAAAGAAAAAAAACTTTATTTTTAGCAAAAAAAAATTAACATATTCGAAATTCAAAAAATCGTTACTCACTAGTCGGGGTCCAGAATCACCCCCTTTCGGCTTAGTACGCCATTCCGTGGCACCCTGTACAAATCATATCGATGACCTCAGTGGCGCAGCAGTAGAAGGTCCACTTTCGACGCAGAATGTTGCGAGTTCGATTCTTGCCGCGGAATAGTTCACACTTCACATCTGACTATTATTAGTTTGAATGTTTAGATGTACCTATGGATAGATGTTTGTTACATATTCACGCAAAAACTACTGAACGGATCGGGCTGAAATTTGGCATAAATCACCAATAAATCAGTTCCCATTTTGTGGGACGCTACATGCGTCGACACACTTGCGCCTTCCGCATCAGCATTGCCATACAGCGTGTTAATGCAGCCAACGTCTTGGAGACGCTTCCAGTTCCAACTGGTATTGATATGGATCAGCCACCTGTAGATTGTTTGCAACAGTCTGCAGTTAGCTCAGTTGTTTCAATTGTAAAATATACTAGTGTTATTTTCTTAGTTAATTGTAATTTTCTTTATGAATAAAGAACCTACCTAAAACAAATTTGTAAATACGTATTGTAAATAGTTCTAAAACCTGTAGGGTATTTCCCGTAGACTGAGAATCATGATATTTGGCAAGAATTATATCAGAAGAATTATACGGAAACCTTGCCGCGCGAGTCCGATTCGCACTTAACGTTTTATTTAACAAAGAAAATTACAATTAAAGAATTAAATCAAATTAAAACTAGAATTTAAAGCTGAGCTTAGCAATCTAGGTATATCTAGGTACAGTGCGACCGAAAAGAGTAGAAAATAAATGAGGGCGTTTAATTTATTTATTTTATGTGATTCTTGTTATTTTCTTTGTGAATAAAGGCCAATCACAACAGCATCCTAAAAACCGTGGCGGAGCATTGTCTGTGTCCCATTTGAATAGGTACATTTAGCAAAATGTTGCACCGGCCTGGTGGGTATGATCTCTGATTTCGATGTTGGCTGTAAGTATGTAATGTAATTTAATCTAATTTTTAAATACTTTGCAATTGTATTTTACTTTTAAAATATTGATTTAATATTCTGTTTATTTGACATGTAAGCCTATTCGGTAATAACAAAGAACTTGAAACATAAGACATACCAGCTAACTAGTAGGTACCTATCTATACCTAACACAAGATCTTCTTAGTTTGGGGCTAGATGCAGTGTCAATTGTCCAGCATTATTATTAGAACTTATAATAAACTAGCTTCTGCCCACGGCTTCGCCCGCGTTGGACAAAATTGTGAATCTAAACCATTCCCAGATCCCCTTGAACACACACAAAAAATTTCATCAAAATCGGTCCAGTCGTTTGAGAGAAGTTCAGTGACATACACACTCACAGAAGAATTATATATATAACTAGCTGCGCCCCGCGGCTTCGCCCCCGTGGAAATTTATGTTTCCAACTTTCTTAATTTTTTCTTTCATAAGAACCTTCTCCTGACAATAACAAACACAACAAAGAAAGAATTAGCGAAATCGGTCCAGCCGTTCACGCGTGATGCCGTGACAACGCGAAACGGGTTTCATTTTTATATATAAGATAAATAAATAATGCTGGACAATCCACACAGCATCATCTAGCCCCAAGTTAAAATTAGTAGTAAAAAAATACCTACCTAGTCTACATATTGATAACATTGGGTTAGTAACGTGGCTGATAAGATAACGCAAACTATTTATCATGTTAATGATTTTATGAGTTTAAAATCTGTGTGAATACGCGATTCCTGGAAGACTTGGGAGAATCAAAGGACTCTCCTAAAGTCTTCCAGGAATCGTGTCCTGCTGAGTCTTTGCTCAGTCATGTCATGCTCAACATAGGTCAGACAAAAAAAAAGAGATTGCTTACCTTAACAATTTCTTCTCTATAAACATAGGGCCCACACTCCTTAACTATCGGCTTCAGTTTATAATGTCTCGAGCTGTTAACTAGAAGATCGTCAGTATTCGTGAGATTAAACAGGAAAAACTCTAAGTACGTGGGTGTCTTAGAATCCTGCCATACGTTGTAGGAAATGGAGGTAGGCGTAAGGGTCATTAGCTGAAATGTTGCAATGTATTAGTACCGGACAAGCTTCAATAATATGATGATGATGATGATCCTTCTAGCTGAATTTTGGCCACGGTGGCAGATCTCAGAGGAGACGATGAGATGTGCGCAGTATTAACTCAGAGAATACAAGCCAGGTGCGCAGTAGATATTATCTCAGAAGAGACTAGCCAGGTGGGCAGTATTATCTCAGAAGAGACTAGCCAGGTGGGCAGTATTATCTCAGAAGAGACTAGCCAGGTGGGCAGTATTATCTCAGAAGAGACAAGCCAGGTGGGCAGTATTATCTCAGAAGAGACTAGCCAGGTGGGCAGTATTATCTCAGAAGAGACAAGCCAGGTCGGCAGTATTATCTCAGAAGAGACTAGCCAGGTGGGCAGTATTATCTCAGAAGAGACTAGCCAGGTGGGCAGTATTATCTCAGAAGAGACTAGCCAGGTGGGCAGTATTATCTCAGAAGAGACTATCCAGGTGGGCAGTATTATCTCAGAGGAGACTAGCCAGGTGGGCAGTATTATCTCAGAAGAGACTAGCCAGGTGGGCAGTATTATCTCAGAAGAGACTAGCCAGGTGGGCAGTATTATCTCAGAAGAGACTAGCCAGGTGGGCAGTATTATCTAAGAAGAGACTAGCCAGGTGGGCAGTATTATCTCAGAAGAGACTAGCCAGGTGGGCGTTTTATCTCAGAGGAGACTAGCAGAAAAAGAATTACTTCAATAATAATAATAATAATAATAATAATAATAATAATAATTTCAATAGTTTTTGTTTCAGGGTTTTTTTCGTTTATTTGTTATTATCACTAGTTTACTGGAATAATTTTAATGGGCTGTGCTTATTTGTAAAGTTCTGTCTGTTTTCAATTTTTTTCCAAAAACGTATCGCAACACCACTATTGCGATACGTTTTTGGAAAAAAATTGCACTGCTTACACGTCAATGAATAGCTGAAGGGACAATGCCGGATCTTATCGTAGCTAAGGTTTCCAAAGTTTTTTTTAATTGAAAATGATCACAGTTATAAAGATGTGGCTCAGACCAGGTCTCAGACATTGCTAGTCTTCATCTTTGAAATTCATCAGGTGGTTTTGCGAGTTTAATTTTGGATTTAACGTTTTTTCACTTAGTATTTTGTGTAAGACCTTCGTAGCGTCATTCATGTCTATGCTGCTACGCCAGACCCACGGAGCGTACAAAAGACTTCAACGCGCTCCAGTTTCAGTACTATGTAGCCAGACCCAGAAAAATGACATTTTCAATTCAATTTCCCTGTTGAAACTACCTACCTACTTTCCAAAATTTATATAGGTAACACTAGGTATCTGTCTTCAGTCATAAATTGTTAGTTTTTAGGGTTTCGAAGATCGGTTTCGAAACCCGTAAGGTCTCGCTTTATCTGTCCTTTTCCCTCCTTAATAGCTCAGCAACTAATGCAGCTATCAACTTGAAATTATTTAAAATAATATGCCTACATTTCGTGCGCCTGTACCACAGTAGATAAATATATATAGGTATCTATTGTGCCTGTACAGATTTAAAGAAAAAAAATGAAAAATGAAAATGGTAATTTTCTATACTAATTGATATGTTGTAATTTTAAAAGATACCTACAGGGTCATGTGGGGTATCAAATGAAAGGTATTAGTTTGTACATTTCAAAATAGTTTTTTAAATTTCTGTAGGTCAAAAAGGGAGGGAATAATTTAAAAGGGGGGGCTACCGCACCGAGTGGGGTATCAAATGACAGGTTTTGGTTTGTACATATCTAAACAAATTTTTCGAAATTTTACCCATATCCCCCCTATCTCCAAAGATTGCAGAGCGATCCATCCAAAATGTATGTAGCGTTTGTAGATATGGATATATATTTTACAGGAAAAATGAAGGCGGTACCACCTACCTAGATAACAAGTGTTAACCCAGTTACAAATGTACCAACCCAGTCCCTATTTGATCTTCATGATCCGAATTCCAAAATCCTGCACCTCCTCATCAGAACACAATAAGTCCACAGCTGAAGATGTCTTTGGCGTTTTGCCATCACCACGCCGCGCCAGTGGCAGGCAGATAGATAAGTGGAGGACCTTGTGCCGCCACTGCTACGCCTATACCACGGCGTTTAACTCTTACCTCCTTATAGTGCGCCATAAAGTAAACTGGCCAGCCTAACAGCATGATCAAGCCAGAAAGAAATGCGATGGCTCCAAAGCCTATGCAAATCCCACTCTTGACTACCTTGTGTACCATTTTGGACTCGGAGATAGCTATGGAAGATTTGTTTATCTCGTCGCCTTCGAGCAGATTAATTTACTTCACTCTTATAATAACTAAATAAACTAATACATCTTTTGACTCTTTGACAATAGTATATTCCCACTAAGTATATTTCTTCGATCACGGAGTCTAGACTAGTTTTTTTTTCTCGATGGTATATTCTACAAAGAAAATAAGTACCACAACCTACGAATAAGTAATTAGTCAGGAATTATAACTGCGCTAAAAAAATGCCGCAGCAAAAGTCGTGTACAACTAGGTGGACGTTAAAATTCGTGAACAGCGCGCCATCAGTCGGACCGGACATTTGCCTTACCAAGGAGCACACGTCAAGTCTTCGCGTAGGTTTTCGTTTTTGTCATTGGGAGCTGTGAATCATTATGCCAGCATGTGTTGTGAAGTGCTGCAGGAGCCATACAAGATTCAAATGTCCAGGGATCACTTTTCACTATTAAAAGTAGCAAAATTAAAATTAGGTATATTCAAAGATGTTCAAATACGTTAGGTATCAAAACGAATGGTCAGTACTATGCAAGATAGAGTCAGTAAATTTTTGACCAACTTCATTTTTATTTATATATTAGTATTTTTCTATTTCTTGATGACATTGAAATGTAAATCGATAAAATTTAGATATTTTTATAAGATGTATAGTATATATCAGTACAGGGTGGATTTTTGAGACGGGACTGTAAGGGCAGGTACCTAACCGTTATAGTTACAGGAAAACGTTCCACTTATTGCATAATATCGTCGAGGCCGCTATGACTCAGCTGTCATAGCAGTCATTGCAGCACGCGCGTGAACCAATTACTGCTTTCGTTCAGCAAGCGCGAACCAATCTCTGCTTTCGTACTGAATTTAAACGAATCACCAAACATGTCTATTTCTAACTTTGGATGTGATTCGTTTTTTGAATCATACGTCGTTTTGTTTCTGAGTAGGGCCGTTTTTTGTTCGGAATTTGTTCTGAATTAGACTTCCTGACTTATTACTTATTCGTAGACCACAACTACCAAAGAAAAAAGTCATCGAGAAAAATAATATAGTCTCTTGACTCCCTGATCCTTCCCCTGATCGAAGGAATAAAGTACTGTGCCTTGGACGAACGAAATCTTTACCTAAAGGAACGTGATGCCATAATAAATGCATGATCTAAAAAAACATTATATTATTATACCCTGACTAAATGACGTTGTGTAGGCGTAACCAATATTTGTCAGTTTCTCCAGCGCCAGCGGTGCCAAATCTACTACTTACCGGTATATCCAAGTGTTGAAGTGTTTGTACAGCAAGACCTATGTCTATCCGCCTCCAGGACCAAAGCACAAATTCGAACCCACTGCAAAAAGGGGTGAGACAGGGAGACGTTATTTCCCCGAAACTGTTCACCTCTGCCTTGGAGGTTATATTTAAGCTCTTGGACTGGGACGGATATGGCATCAATATCAACGGCGGCGATAACATCACTCACCTTCGGTTTGCCGACGATATACTAGGTAGTCATTATTGCAGAATCGTTGGAAGACCTTAGCAAGATGCTCAGAGATCTCAACACCGTTGCCCGACAGGGTCTAAAAATGAACATGGGTAAGACAAATAACATGTCTAATGCCCATATGTCGCACCCTTACGGGTCTATGTTGGGAACGATGTAATCGAAGTTGTTGATCGGAATACGGAAATCCGTAGAAGAACCAGAGTACCTAACCGTCGTAGCTCTCAGAGTTAGCAGGCTGTGGCGATGGGTAGGCCATATAGCTCGCAGAACCGATTAAATGAGTTTAATTTAGAAAGAAAAAACATTAATCTTTTTAGGTCACAAGACAACTACACTCGAGAGCAATGAATCCGGGTCACTCAAAGAATCCAAAAAATCTCGGAAAGTAAGAATGCTAGGTTAATGCAATAAATTGTATTTAATAGACAATTTAATACTCCTTAAATGAAAGTTAAAAAAATATGAGTCACCATACATTTTATTTACATAAAATTACATAAAGAAAAAAAACTGCTGATCTCTCCTTAAAACAAAAATAGGAAACATAAAATTTTTGAACTTTATGACGATTTTCTTGAATTTCAATACTTCGTATTACCTCCTCGTGCTTCCATTACTGCGTTTACGCGGTTTGGCATGCTGTACACCAAGTTCCTTATACGATTTTGGGCAATATTCTCTCATTCCTCTGTGAGAGCAATTTTGAGCTCAGGAAGCGTGATTGGGGGAGGGTTTCGTTGTTTTACGCATCTCCCTAGCTCGTCCCAAGCATGCTCGATCGGGTTGATATCCGGGCTGCGCGCTGGCCACTCCATACAAGTAATGTTCATCTCTTGAAGGTAGTCATTCACAATCCTACCTGTATGAGGTCGGGCATTGTCATGCATAAATATAGCATCCTCACCCAAATTGACCATAAATGGACCAACGTGTTCGTTGAGGATTTCTTCCACATATCTTACGCTAGTTAAAGAGCCGTTTTCTATGATCACCAGCTCTGTGCGACTTTCAGAGGAAATTCCGGCCCACACAAGTACAGACCCACCACCGTAGGCTACTTTTTCTTCGATGCATGCTTGCTTGAATCTTTCCCCTGGTCTTCTATACACTCTGTGTCTTCCATCGTGCTTGTAGAGCATAAATTTTGATTCGTCATTTTGAAAAAAAAACAAATTTTGATTCGTTTCATAAATTTTGGATTCTTTGAGTGACCCGGATTCATTGCTATCGAGTATTGAAGATAGAGTATCTTCAATAATAGTTGTCTTGTGACATTACAATTTGATTTTAGTTGGAAGCTCAATTTTTCGAATACTTGGGTAAAGCCGCGTAAATTCACATAGTTGATTAGTATGTCAAAGAGGTATCTTCCTATTATCACTAGGTACTTTGTGTGCTGATTCTTGCAAAGTTAAAAATCCTCAAACCCCTTTGGCAGGGAGGTAGACGGTAGGTATCCCGGGGATGAACATAGGCTACTTTTATCCCGAAGAAGCGCGTGCGAAGCCGCGGGCAGAAGCTAGCAAAAAATAAGATGCTAATCGATTTTTCCTCGCCAGGTTTGTTTCCTAGCGATTTGATCAAATGAAAAACAGTTTATGACTAAATGATATTTAATATCGACAGGTTCCATTATTGCCGCACAATTTACTTTTTCTACGATCACAAAAAGTTCACAAAAAGTTTTAAAACCTAAGCACAGTCACGTTCCTTATAAAGACCTATAAATAAATAAATACAACTGTACGTTACACATACAAGGGGGGTAACAGGGGGGTAAGTCTATTTGACGAGACATGATCGTGACTTCTCGTTTTCGTATGCGATTTGCGTAGCTCGATGTCGGTATGATGGAGGCGCTACAAATTTTATGAAATGAGACGTCACGGTCACGTTTCGTTACTAACGTCAAATAGACTCTCCCTTCGGAAAACATTATTGAGTACCATAAGTTGAAATATAAATTTTATGTAAACATAGTCTTGAAGATGTAATAATATTAGATACAAAATACAAAATCAAAAAGTAAGTACCTACCTAAATCATATACTAAAAGTACATAGTAGATGTGAGTAAATCTGCTAACATAAATGCTTTTTTCTATTTCCACTATGTAAGAGTACATAAAAACTTCACAACCAAATAGGTAAAATTCAATTAAAAAACTTACAAATATTCATTTGAGTACATAGTTATTGTGGTTAGATATAATCTAATTATTACGTCTGTTATTCTCATTTATGACTGTAACAACGTCTTCGAAAGGCTAACTTTTCCTATATTTTCGAAATGTAGGTACTACCTACGAGTATAGAATTATTTCTGAAATCGTATTTTGGCTTATCTCGACTATCAAAAGCTTAACTCAAACTACCAGTGACAGATAGATACTGTTAAAGTAAGGCCTTTTTAAGCTGTTCTTCTAGGCTTTTTTCTGTAATTTGCGTCTTATTTTACAGAAGTTGGATAGGACTGCACGTAGATTACCCTGAGGCTCTAGAATCACGCTCCCGTTTTCTTCTTTACTATTAAACCTACAGTGATGGCTCCCGCGAGGACAAGAAGGGCCCACTTCCACCAATTACCACTGAAAAAAAAAATTGATTTCAATCGCAATAAATCGATTTGATTAGCAGTTGTCTACTCAGAATGTCAACATACTAATAAAGGATACCTTATTTCTATTAAATAATATAAACAAATTGGAACTAGTATTTACTACAGTTGAAACAATTGAGCAAACTGCAGACTGTTGCTATTAACTATCACACATACAATAAATAACATCTAAAATGAACGAGCACCCCAAGGGTGGTAAACGTTATTGGTTGTGACGTTATTAACGTTTATCTAAGAGCATGAAAGTGATCACTTAGTTAAATTAGAAGGTAAGTCGCCTCACTCGTAGAATTAGCCTGTTTCGAAAATGGCTAGGCCGATTGCAAAAAGAATTTGCTGAAAATACTTCATTAATTTCATTCAACGAGATGGCTAAGTGATCTTTAGCCATAGGTATTGTTGCCCTCTGCACTCCGGCCAGGTGGGATGACGATGATCTGCGAAAGACTGCAGGTAGATGCTGGATGCGGCCTATGGCGCTCATTAGGGGAGGCCTATGTCCAGCAGTGGAGTAATATACATACTCGTACATACATAATTATATTACACTTCATTGCACACTAAGAAAATACAAAAAAACGTCGGCGTAGTCGAGGATAGGGAGCAGAAGTGACTGCGCGGGAACCGCTTAAGGGAGGCAACGGATGCAAAAATCATACGGAATGTATGAGAAACTATTACAGATACATTAAATAAAAGCTTGTGATAGGTATCGTCTACCAGCGGTCCGATTTTTTGATAATTCCTTTGTATAACGTAATTATAAAATTAAATATGTAGTGGCGCCACTATCCACCCTACTATTTAATAAAAATAATATGTAATAAACATTATTTACCCTTCGTTGATGCGCACCTCGGAAGGTCCACGAGGTCGTCTTAAAAAAAAGGAACGTTATTAATAAGTTGTAATGAAGATATGAAAAATAATTAAATAGGTATAACTAAAAAAATTTAGCGGCAGCCAGTTACGAGAGGTAAAACCTCCGTACCTACTAGAATTTGCAATCCAGCAGCATTTTCAACTCAGCTGGATTTATGCTGGATCGCGCAGCAAATTCAACTGGATCCAGCGCGGACCCAGAAAATATATTTTTTTTACAAAAAATATAACAATTTTCTCGAAATTTTCTAACATTTAACAAGGAAACCAAAATTTAACGTGAAAACAATCAATACGCAGAAATTAGACGAAAGAATTTATGCAAAAAAAAAAACATTTTATCAAGACTGATCAAGCGACAAGAATGAAAGAAGTTTAGTGAATGAAGTTTAGTGGCGTTTTCGCGCGGAAATAAACTTAGTTGCCTATTTGTTTTTAGCTAATTGCGGATCCGCACCGCTGCATTGCCAGAATGATGGATCCAGCATTGTGAAAGGTATCTGGTTGATCGCAACAGTGTTAATTTTATTCAACAGGGTGCCACAGAAAGGGTGTACTAAACCGAAAGGGAGTGATTCTGGACATAGTAGGTCAACGTTTGTTCTACGATTTTTTTTTATTTTAAACATATTTTTGTTTTTTTGAACATGTTTTTGGTTATGGAGTTAGGAATCACAGCGGGCAAATGCTTGTCAACTTCCTTGAGAAAGAAGGGCTGTTACTAAAAATGTTACTAAAAATGAGATCGACTTCATGACGGACAGCAAGCACATATTCAGAGATGTCTCAGTGATGGACAATACCACCCTCCGAGGCTCTCTGAATATCAACCTGAAGCTTGAAAGAAACCGTCTGATGAAGTTCACGCTCCGACCTAACCCAATCCAAATCATGGCGGGCACCGAGAAGTTCCAGCAGTACCTACCGACCTGGAGGCGTCCCACCCCCGCGAACCGTTTCGTGGCAACTCGTAATCACTGAAAGTGGGTGTATCTATATCTATAATTGCACCCAAAGCCCGATGCTTTGATTATTATTTTCTAGTCCATTTATACATATTATTTACCAAGTATACAAATACCTATGTAACTTTCACGCGCCACGATTTTGATGAAAAACAAAACAAAATTAAAATTTTAAAAAACCCGCCGACGTTTATTGGCACTACAGATTTTCATGAAACGTGGCTAAGAACACTCGGGATAAAATTATCTACGACACCTAAACAACTAAACGAATATCGGTTCATCTGTTTGGGAGCTACGATACCACAGACAGATATAAAGATACACAGACAACCACGTAAAACTTATAACACCCCTCTTTTTGCGTCGGGGGTTAAAAAAACATTGTGGCAGCCGATGCTAGGGCCACCTTCATACCAAAATCATCAAACACCTTTGGCAGGGAGGAAGACGGTATCCCGAGGATGGACAATATGGACATAGGCTACTTTTATCCCGAAGAAGCGCGTGCGAAGCCCCGGACAGAAGCTAGCAAATAATAATATGCTGATCGATTTTTACTCGCCAGGTTTATTTCCTAATGATTTGATCAAATAAAAAACAGATTATGACTAAATAATATTTAATATCGACAGGTTCCATTATTGCCGCACAATTTACTTTTTCTACGATCACAATCACAAAAAGTTTAAAAACCTAAGCACAGTCACGTTCCTTATAAAGACCTATAAATAAATAAATACAACTGTACGTTACACATACAAGGGGGGTAATAGGGGGGTAAGTCTATTTGACGAGACATGATCGTGACTTCTCCTTTTCGTATGCGATTTGCGTAGTTCGATGTCGGTATGATGGAGGCGCTATACCAAATTTTATGAAATTATGAGAAGTCGGTCGCGATCACGTCTCGTTACTAACGCCAAATAGACTCTCCCCTCGGAAAACATTATTGAGTACCATAAGTTGAAATATAAATTTTATGTAAACATAGTGTTGAAGATGTAATAATATTAGATACAAAATCAAAAAGTAAGTACCTACCTAAATCATATAAAGTACATAGTAGTTGTGAGTAAATCTGCTTACTTAAATGCTTTTTTTCTATTTCCACTATGTAGAGTACATAAAAACTTCACAACCAAATAATATTCAATTAAAAAACTTGCAAATATTCATTTGAGTACATAGTTATTATGGTTAGATATATTCGAAAAATTACGTCTATTACTCTCATTTATGACTGCAACAACATTTTCGAAAGTCTTAACTTTTAATATATTTTCGAAATTTACCTACGAGTATATAATTATTTGTGACATACTTATTTTGCCTTATCTCGACTATCAAAAGCTTAACTCAAGCCACCGGTGACAGATAGGTACTGTTAAAGTAATCATAAAGGCCATTTTAAGCTGTTCTTTGCGGCTTTTTTCTGTAATTTGCAATTAGGTTGAGTCTTATTTTACGGAAGTTGGATACGACTGCACGTAGATTACCTTGAAGCTCTCAGAATCACGTTCCCATTTTCTTCTTTACTATTAAACCTACAGTGATGGCTCCCGCGAGGGCAAGAAGGGCCCACTTCCACCAATTACCACTGAAAAAAAAATTCTTTGATTTTGATTCCAATCGCAATAAATCGATTTTGATTAGCAGCTGTCTATTCAGAATGTCAACATACTAATAAAGGATATCTTTAAGATAACTTCGATTCAATAATAGAAACAAATTGGAACTAGTATTTACAGTTTAAACAATTGAGCTAACTGCAGACTGTTGCTACTAGGTATTAAACATTCAATAAATAACACATCTAAAATTAACGAGCACCCCAAGGGTGGAATAAACGTTATTGGTTGTGACGTTATTGTTATGATACAAAGGGGTTAGAGCATTTAACGTTATTTAGGAACGTTTACTCAAGAGCATGAAAATGATAACTTAGTTAAATGGGAAGGTAAGTCGCCGCCGGCAAGCTGAAGACAGGGCGCTATGGCGCTCATTAGGGGAGGCCTATGTCCAGCAGTGGAGTAATATAGGCTGATGATGATTAGGAATTGTTGAATGTTGACTGCTCAACAATCGGCATTTAATAATAGCCCCTTTGTAGCCATTCTACAAAGGGGCTTATTCTATGATCCGGCGGCGACAGGTATATAAGTACTCATAGAACAAAATAGATGGTTATCTTATCTAGTATTACATCAACTAAAAATATACCTAAATAAAATAGAAGAAACAAACAAGTAAGGTCAAGTTCGAAACGCAGAGATTTCCATGTAGTACAAACTCGTATAATATATTTTAGTAAATTAACTGGCAGGGCACGTAGAAATTCATAGAAAAGTGTAACGTCTGGTAAGCCTCTTACCCATAACTCCGTCTCACTTTCTATGATGTTCTACAAAACTAAATATCTATTATACATGAAAAAACACTACGACTATTCCATCGGATTATTCTAAAATTTTGAACCATACGCCTAATAAAGGTATACATAAATAGCCGGCAACAAGACCTATAATCTATAACATACCTTACATTATTTTCTATGCACTTATATGTATCTTATAATCTCTATTTCTCGTTGATAAGTGTTGCGATTTTTTTTTTTTGCTTTATATTGTTTTGATAATTATGACGTGAATTGGTGCAGCCGTTCTAATGTTCTGAGGTGTGAGACTATTTGGTGTTAGTAACGAGACGTGATCGTAACGTCTGGGATTTGCGTAGTTCCCGCACGATAGAGGCGCTCTAAACTAAATTGTATGGAAAAAGGAGACGACACGATTACCATATGTACATAATGTACATAAATTGTATGTACATACATATTATATGTATGTGGTGCCTAAGCGTAGTCCCAAAAAAATTAAATACCCAACATGGTTAGCAGGTCAATTAATTAAACTTTTAAGTTAAAAAAAAATCGAAAGAAGTATATTACGAGTAGGTAAGTATAAAAACCCCATCGATGAGTACGAATATCATATTTTACGTAAACGATGTCACAAACTCTATGATATTTGTTATAAAAATATAAAGATACTATAGAAACTGGTATAACTAAGAATACAAAGGTGTTCTGGAGCTTTATCAAGGACAAAAGAGGAGGTAGATCATGTATGCGTACTGAAATGAAGCTAGACGATTCAATTGCTTAAACTGGCATCGAGATTTTGTAATCTTTTTGCCAGTCACTTCTCATCGGTTTGCTCATCAAATCCAACGTCGTCATCTTCAAATGATAATATTCAACCTGCTGTCACAAATGCGGACCGGATGATATACCTCCTTTATTCGTCAAAAGATGTGGTTCAGTAATAGCTTTTCCTCTCACTTTGATATTTAATAGATCTTTAGAATATGGTATTTTTCCTAAGGACTGGAAAAAAGCACGTACTGTATCCATATTTAAAAAGGCGAAGAAGACAATATAAAGAACTATCGCCCCATTTCCATACTTAGCTGTTTTTCAAAACTATTTGAATCTTAAATCTATCCTATTATCAGTAGACATATATAAAACTATTGAAAGTCCTACATCCGCCTTACTATTACAATCTGATCTCAAC
The DNA here is from genome assembly GCA_963564075.1 of Eupithecia subfuscata. Taxonomy (NCBI): domain Eukaryota; kingdom Metazoa; phylum Arthropoda; class Insecta; order Lepidoptera; family Geometridae; genus Eupithecia; species Eupithecia subfuscata. Next base: position 14,845,805 of record OY751106.1, read on the forward strand.
AGAATCTTAAATTGGTGTAAGTTAAATCATTTATGGCTGTAAATCTTAAAAAAGGTTATCATATAAAGTTCACAAAAAAGAAAAAACTACTTGAGTCTTCTTACGAACTGGATAGAACACATTTAGATGAAGTGAGAGAAATTCGGTATCTGGGCATTCTGATAGATTCTAAGCTAACATTCATTCCTCAAGTCAATAACGTCGTCAGTAAAGCTGCAAAGATGCTTGGTTTTATCAAAAGAAACAGTAGAGAGTTTAAACCTGAATCGAAACTGCTTTTATTTAACTCTCTAGTTCGTAGTCAACTGGAATATGCTTCCACAGTATGGAGTCCCTTCTACAGTATACACTCACAACACATTGAGAGCATCCAAAGAGCTTTTACCAGGCACTTAGCATTTCACACCTCTTACTTCTCTTACCAAAATCCTTATGAACAGCGCTTGTGCAAATATAATATGATTTCTCTCCGCAATCGACGTAAGCTTCTAGACCTTTGTTTCCTCCACAAGATAATAAACGGAGTATCAAAATGCAGTAACTTTTAGATAGATTCCCTCTATACGTACCATTTAACTATCCCAGACAACCCATACACAATATTTTTAGCACACCACGATCAAGAACCAACCTTAGCCTTCAAATTCTTTCTACCAGAGTTTGTAATGAATATAACCTAATAAATAAGCAAATACCTACCAGAAACAGATGTCTTTGACCAAAGTATGAACAAATTTAAAAATTTCAGCACTTCTACTAAATGTCAATGAACCTATTTATTGTTTAATTTTCTTTTTTTTTCTCACTTTCATTTCTTTAACTTTAAGTTAAATAACTATTTTTTAATAACAATTTCTTTAGTTTTAAGTTTTTTAAATTTTTATCTATAAGCGCACGCACTCTATCAAGAATATGTTATGTTCACAAAAAATGTACTATGTATTAGATTAATTACTTATAAAATTGTTTTAGAAATATGTAGATAAAATACATAAGTAATGATGTTTGTGTTCTTGAAATAAAAAATAAGTATGTACGTCACGATCACGTCTCGTTACTAACGTCAAATAGACTCGCCCCTCCGTTCTGATGGAATTCATCTCTGTACCGGTAGGCCAAGCACAGCTATTTTCGTTTAGGTTAGGGAATGCTTAAACCGGGTTTAACTTACTCTTAAACTTAACTCGAAATAGGAAACTGCATACTTGTATTTCCACCGACAAATAGTGTAGCCAAAAGGTCAGCAAAAGGATAGGCAGGCGAAAAGGAGTGAGCGAGCAGAAAGCGTTGAAATTAACTTCACCCTCTCATGTCTCATTTTTCGCTCATTACCCTTTCGAGGTAGAAGTAGCCCGTTTTAAAATATATGAAATTCATTGCTTCATTAATTTACGAAAAACTTACATGATAAGTCTACTTATTATTACGTTTTTATTCGATGTCATATTGTCTATTATACCTACGTTAGTACTAGAGATACTTATAGTTATTCTGTGCCTAGACGAAAATACAAAGACATTTTAACCACAAAAATAGCTGAAATTGGCGGGAACGGGAATTCTCGGGACTAAACCCAATCTTGGCATACCTCCTGACCCTGCTGTTACAGAGATGAATACCATGGTGGTAAGTTTCAAAGTAAAACCGTAGGTTTTCGCTTTTTATTGAAATATTATAATACATTTGCTAAAATAGCTATTTTTTTCTTTTTATTAATAGCTTGTCAACACATCATTTTGTAAGCAATCGAACCTCTCAGGTGGTAAAGATGAACGACGACGCGGTCGCGGTTCCGGTTCCGGTTCCGGTTCGGTTTGCGGTTCCGGTTCCGATTCTGGTTGCGGTTTCGGTTTCGGTTTCGGTTTCGGTCGCGGTCGCGGTTGCGGATTAGTATGTGTACTAAAACAAATAGATTATAATAATAATAATAAGAAACATTAATTACCCTTCGTTGCAGGGACGTCCACGAGGTCGTCTTAAAAAAATAAAAGGAACGTTATTAATTAGATGTTATGAAGATATGATAAATAACTAAATAGGTATAACTAAAAAAACTAAGCGGTAGCCAGTTACGAGAGGAAAAACCTGCGTACTAGGGATTGCAATACAGCAGCAATTTCAATCCAGCTGATTTATGCTGGATCGAAGCAAATCCAACTGGATCCAGCGCTGATCCAGCACATATAGATTTTAACATTTTATAACAATTTTCTTGCATTCTTTTTAGATTTAACAACGAAACCACCATCTAACATGAACACAATCAATACACAGAAATTAAACACAGAAGTTTATGTAAAAAAACTTTTTATCAAAACGGTCAAGCGGCAAGAATGAAAGAAGTTTAGTGAATGACGTTTAGTGGCGTTTTCGCGTGGAAATAAACTTAGCTACCTTGTTTTCAGCTTATTGCGGATCCGCACCGATGGATCCAACAGGCCCAAAAATGTGCTGGATCCCGCTGGATTGCTGGAATGCTGGATCCAGCATTGTAATCACTGGTTGATCGTTTCGTGTTGCGATATGCAAATTTTGGGATTGAAAATTACGTCTCCTTTCATGCTGTCCCGCTCAGATCGGACTCGAACAGACAAGACAGCATGAAGAAAGATGATGTAGGTAGGTAATTCTCAATCCCAAAATTTGAATCTTTAGATTGTTAATTTCATTCTTCAGGGTGCCACGGAAAGGGTGTAGGTACTAAGTCGAAATGGGGTAATTTTGGACAACGATCAACGTTTGTTGTACGATTTTTTTAATTGCGAACTTTTTTTTGTTTCTTTTTTTTTTAAACAGAGGCGTTTTTTCATATACGTTTTCTTTTACGTGTATTCATACATTGTTATTATTGTTTTGAAATTTCAAAGTATTTACATCATTATTTGTGATAATTTCATGAAAAAAAACAGGTTATGCTGAAAAATGGAGTCAAAAGCTTTTGTGAAATATTTTGTAATATTAAATAATGCAAGAGTGCGTGTAAAAAAACACGAAAAGAAAGAAAAAAACTTAATTTCTGCAAAAAAAACAATAAGTATTCGAAATTCAAAAATCGTTATTCACAAGTTTATCCCCTCTTGGGGTCCAGAATCATCTCTTTCGGTTTAGTTCACCCTTTCCGTGGCACCCTGTATAGGTAGATACGCAGGTTATAAGGTTTATACTTGGTATAAGTAGGTACCTCTTTTTAGGGTTTCGCACCCAAAGGGTGAAAACGAAACCCTATTACTAAGCCTCCGCTGTCTGTCCTTCTGGTCGTCTGTCAGAGGGCTATATCTCATGAACCGTAAGAGCTAAACGGTTGAAATTTTCACAGAATGTGTTTTATTTTGCCAATAGCGGCAAAATAAAACACATTCTGTGAAAATTTCAAAACAAATACTAAAAAAAATATTAAAATTAATTCCCATACAAAAAACACGGTTTTTTGGCTATTTTTGCTCTAAGTTTGTCGAGGCTGTATCTCTTGAACCATAGGTAGACATATGAAACTTTCTATAAGTAACAGTTAAACTTTAATACCAACAAATACTAAAATAAAATGTGGAAAATTTAAGGGGGTCTCCAAACAGTTGGTGTTTTTAGAGTTTCGTTTGAGAAATAGGCTTGAACGATGGGACGAATCCCTCCGTGTGTGAGTATACTCGCACTTCGCCGGTTTATTTTATATATCTCTGGGAAGGGGAAATTGAGAAAAAATCGCAGCACGAGCTCAACACGTGATTTTAGGTGTACTTATTTATAAGTATCGTATTTCACTTTTTTAATTTTGCGCACCTATTTTTGGCGTTGGCTTACAAACAAGCTGTAGATACAAGACAGGTACAAAAAAGACAAAATCAAAAAAAAAATTAAAACCCGCCGACGTTTAGGGACAGAACAGATTTTCATGAAACAGGGCTAAGAACACTCGAGTTAAAATTATCACAAAAAAAAACTAAACGAAAATCGGTTCATCCGTTTGGGAGCTACGATACCACAGACAGATACACAGATACACAGACAGACACGTTAAACTTATAACACCCCTCTCGTTTTGCGTTCGGGGTTATAAAAGATCCACTGTGACTGGCTACCCTGCGAAAATACTTCTAAAATCGTATATATTTATCGTTTAGACAAATTATCATCTAGATTCAGAACATGTTTCTCACTACTTTAAACAAGGGACAGAACTTTTAACTCGATGCTTGATTAAATTTAATCATGCATTAGATAAAATACAAAGTTATAACTCTAAATTGTATGTGCCTTTGTATTTTATTTTATCTTTGATTTTTTTTTTGTAATGTAGGTACCAAACATTACGAAAAAATCAAACTGTGTTATTTATGGATAAATGTCTGAATAAAGAACTTTTTAATTTATAAGCGACTTAGTCTTATTATTCTGTTTAGTACTTACTGTACTGATACATACTTATGAGTTAGATCTGTCCCTTAAAATATACCTAACTAAGTTCTGCCCGCGGCTTCGCACGCGTTGTTTCTGAACTGTACTGATTTATGGAATAAAATTTCATATAATATGTGCATAAATTTCAACCCGATCTTAAGTAGTTTTGGCGTGAAGCGGGAACAAACACCCAAACATACTAATATTAGTGAGATGTTAGAGATAAAAAAAAATAACCGTTCTCTAGGAACCACAATAGCATTGACTCTTCTTTCTATCCTGGGAGCAGACGTCGATTTCGCCACAGGGGGATGTTTTTTTCTGTTGATTAACAAATATTTCTAATTAATCTATTGTAAATAATTGTTGCTTTACTCAGGTGGTGGCGTTGGTGGAGGTGCTCGTGGCGGTGGTTTTACAGGTGGTTTTGCAGGTGGTCGGGGTCGTTCTGGTGGGGGGCATGGGCACTCTGGTTGTTCTGGTGGGGGGCATGGGCACTCTGGGATCTCATCGTCACAGTCACACATGGCTCGCTGATAGGACTACGTGCCTGGTTCGGATTCAATAAACTATTGTTCTGTGCGCAAATTTGGCGTTGAAGATAGATTCTCTGAGTTTCCGTATTTCCCATATTTACCTATACCTAATAAAAAGTCATAAAAAGTAAACTTCTGTATTACATGACATTTTGTGTTGACACTCAACGAGAATACAGACAGAGAATATAATAACAACGTGTACCTACCTACTCTTGAACGGAGGAAATCTTTCCTTCTAGAGCATAGAAATAGAATATTTTAACTCTATGTTCTAGAGATTTGATCTAGAGATAAATGACAGTGCAAGGAGGTATCAAAAGGTATAGAACTTCCTAAGGGCCGGACTCCACCAAAGCGGAGACGAGGCGAGAAGAGAGATGTGGCTTTAAACAACCAATAAAACGTCGTTATTCACACATCTCGTCTCCGCTTAGCTTCAGTGGATACCACCGAGCGGAGATGTAAATATCTTGTATTGTATGGCGCATTCGAAGCGGAGATGTGAGCTATGCCTGGCAAGCTGGCGACGGCACGCAGCGGCGGTGAATGAGATGTGAGCGGCGCCTTAGATACGCCACCACACGCAGCTCAGTTCCGGTTTAACCAGCACACATCTCCGCTTTATACGAGTACACAGAGTGTTCGACAGACCGTATGCCACATGGTAAATAGGGATAGATGGAACTAAGTGCAATAGCAGAGCACGTTGTTTTGGCAATTTGGATTTGTTTTTGAATGCCGCAAGGATGAACCAAATATATACCAGAAAGCATTATTACCATCTGCCCAAAGGCCGTTCCCAAGCCCAAGTGAATCATGGATATTACAAGAAGACAATGCACTGCGTGGAAACGAAGAGAGTTTTTGGATTGGCCCTCACAATCTCTTGACGCAAACTCAATTGAAAAATTTTGGGCGTTGATGAACCTGAAACTTCGAGGGAAAAAACCGTCGAGCTTACTCGCAATTTAAAGGCCATTATGGAAGTTATTATCCCGTGAATACGCCGAAGAATTGGTTGAAACTATGCCTCGAAGATATTATGGACCTGGCTCACAGAAATCTTAATAACAAGGCACTGTTATTCAGATTTCTGTGACCTGGCTATTATGGACAACGGAGGAGACTGGTCAACTTACTGATAGATAACTGATAGATAACGTATGATTAACTACGTGTTGTATTTTTTCCAATGCGACTTAATTTTTTTTATAGCTTGTGCTGGTCACGCTCTGCTGTTGCATACTGTATGTCCGAGCCAGTATTTCTTTGCAAAAAAGGGTAAGTAGTTGTGAATCTGCCTAATTACTTTAGTTTTATACTAACATAATCGATACCATTATCTACAAGTCTGTTTTATGTTGAAGCGCCCCAGCGGGGTTCATGTTATGATCTATTGTCTTGAAAACTCGACGTGCACATGAAACAAATCAATAATGAAATAATATCTACTTAATTATTATTAATATAGAAAACATCACACACGTCTTATTTGTTGGAACTCCATCGAAAGTGCGACGTGTTTTATTGTGTTCGTCATCAGGTCCACAGCTAAAAGTAAGAAGAAAAAAAATTGGTATAGAAAAAAATTCAATAATTTGATGTTTATCACACTCCAGCCGCGTACAAGCTAAAGACTTCCTATCCCTAAAATAAATAATTATTTTGGCAGGCGAACCATAGATTATTTAATACCTACTATGCTTAATGAACTATCACGCAAACTATTAGAAGAAGTTAACACAAAAAACTATACACATAAATACAAAAAACACTTCCTAGATATTTTGTAGTAAAATATAACTTTAAAGTTATAGGTACCTAGCCACTTTGTTAAATGTAAAATCCATCTACTATTACGATCTTCAATTTATATTTTTACCAGACAGCGACCACTAGTCACCCTGTACTCTTGAGCCTCTATGCAGGTAGTTATTTAAACCCGTCTGACGATAAAATAACCTAGCGGCAGTGTGGCTGGTACAGTCGGCTGCAAAAATATGTATACACTCCCAAGTTTTCAATTTGACTAAATAGTAAGTGTATAGTAATTGTAATAATTTATGTACCGCATTCTGACAAGTACGATGACTACTTTGTCCGAAAAAACGTGTGCGTGGCCTTTTATTTGAAAAGTTCCGACTAAAATAAAAGTTAAACCTTAGAAGTGTATACATGTCTGTGCAGCTGACTGTACCTAAACTGTGTATTGGTGCTTCGGTTAGTAGAACAGTTGTAGGTAATATTCTGTAAATCTCTGATAATGTTAGGTAGACTTAGTATGTATATGAATATGTCTAGTATATACAGCACTGCTGACGTCACTCTATTTAAAAAGCGTACGGAGGTTCTTTCTAGAGGTGTGGAAATCCGGAGTCAAACGGTTCCTGGAGTCTTGTCCGCTCCTGGAGCCGTGTGGTTCCGCTCCGGACTGGCGTTCGTGGCGGCGTGTCCGCGGACACGTAAGCCGCGTCTGTCTCGGTCCATCGAGTCGAATGAATGTAACAGCGAGCGATTGAGCTGTGTGGATCTGGGCTTCGATTCTGGTTCGGATGTGTTCGATTGACAGATCCGGATCCATTTACGAGTAAACGAGTAACTACTACAGTCAATTATACTAAGTATATTATAATTTGCTAAACAAATCGAATGCCACTTATTTAATTATGTACATATTTATGTTTTATTAGTCATTGATTCGTTAGATCCACCGAAACAAACGTGTCCTACAAACAGACAGATCCAATGGACATGTTGGAACTGTTAATAAAAGCGGATCCTAACCGATCCGCTAGATCCACTGAAACAAACTGATCTAACGGACATGTAGGAATCGAAACTGTGAGCGGATCCAAACGGATCCACGGACACGACTCCTGGACACGTGTCCGGACTCAGCTGGAATCGGACCAGATCCGGTCCAGTAGTGGACACGTTTAGTGCATGCCTAGTTCTTTCTCCGTCATATTATGATAATGTTTTTTTTAAGTATAACTTCATGCCAAATGTGTGGCAACACGCTGTAACTGTCGACACTAGACAAACCTTATACGGTTTAAAGTGTCGTAGAAATAAGAATAGAATAAGTTTTTGATTAATAAAGAAAATACAAATATAATTCATGCATGAATTAGGACACGATTTTGTAGGTTTTAAGGGACGAATAGGAATCAAACTTGTACGAGACCAACTTGGGATCATTTTCTAAACAAAAGCGAGATTAATTATGTTGATCGTTGGTCTAAAATCTTTAGTACAACCAAATGCTGCAAAAGTTTAAAAAAACCACTGTTTTTTGAGTTCTATTAAACCGCTTTGCTGCTACGCGTACAAAGCCAGAGCGGGTTGGCAGTTAAGTTAAGTCAATTTCAAAGAAAATTGGTCGACGGCGTTACTTCGAAGAACGAAGTAGGTACCTATTTATGTTAGAATTAATTCTAATAAAATGTAATAATAATAATAACCATTGGTTGGATGTAGCCTTCGCAGGATAAACCATATATTCTCTGTTCCATGCGGTACACCACGACTCCGTATCTCTATAATATACACGTAAACAACTTACTATTGGTGACGATTCAGTTGGTAGCATGAACCTATACCGAACCTTGACTGTGCAGTGTTTCATAAAAATGAGCCGAGTGAGAGGCCCCAGAGTAGTAGTTCATCTCTTTCTAGTAGGATGTCCATACATTTGTACTTTATTATAAGTTCTAATGAAATTGTGATGTATTGGTAATAGAACTTGTTCTTTTTGAAAATTATACTTTAAAATATCATAATAACTTAATGATTAAGTTTCTACTAGGTTGTAGTAATATTCACTGTCTGCTACCCATTTTTACGTACTATTTTCATAGTGCGCAAAAGATTTGAAATCTTACGTTATTGTTGCTGCGTAAATTGGACAGCTTTTTAAAAAGTACCTACATAGGTACCTTATAGACGACCTCTGTGGCGCAGCGGGCGAAGGTCTGCCTGCGACGCAGGAGGTTGCGGGTTCGATTCCCGCTATCGGGACAAATGTTTGTACGATCAGCAGACATTTGTTCAGGGCGTTCTGGATGTTTTCTTTGTATATAATAAAAAATATATCTATCTATGTAGTGTATTGTATTAAGTATATCAGTTATCTAGTACCCATAACACAAGCTCTGCTTAGCTTGGGGCTAGATAATGCTGTGTGAATTGTCCAACATTATTTATTATTATTATTATTATAGGTATTCTAGAAGAAGTTTATCAGAATCATTGTTTAAAAGCCCTGTGACATCGTACTGTTTCATGGACACCTTTCACCATGTTGCAACGTGCTAGACAAGGACAAACCAAAACTTTCAAGACCTTTCACTCGGCTCATTTTTCTACTCTGAGATTTCACAAAGAAAAATGAGCCTCAGAAACATGAGATTACAGGGTACTTTTGAATGAATGAAATATGTTTGTGCGTGATCCAGTTTACTCTAAAGATTCATGTTTGGTAGAAACTAGTAATTTGACGGCACTGAAAATGTTGCCGTCCCCTTTCCTTCGTGTGTGCATCTGCACTTAAAAAGGATTTTTAGTGCAGACAAATTAGTTTAGTTTAAGAACCAACAGAATCGACACCAATATTAATTATCGTCTTCAAAGCTAAGTTCTACTACGATCAGCTTACAATATCTTAATTTTTGCTGAATTTTGTACTGGTAAAAAAAACTATAAGAAGTAAGTACATTATATACCTACATTAAAATTCTACAACTCTAATCTTAGTAACTCAAATCTTAACCATAACCAAGCCTACGAAAGTTATAGATAAATTTTTAAAAGCTAGCCTGACTGTCTATTGGTTTTTTATAAAAAATTCCACACTGACGTCACAAATCCTGGCCTCAAGTATACGAAAGACAAAAGGCGCTCCCGCCAGCTATTAAAAATTTACCTATAATATTCTAGCTTGTTACTCCACCCCAATACTCATACGCATCAGATTTGCGTTTGAGCAGGTTTATAGACTGATTTTTATTGCAAACTGTCAAAAAATCGCGACTTGAGATTGAGACCCGTTTAACCGTGTTCTAAACATTCAAAACTTCGGCAAGGGAAAAGTGTATGTATCAAGGAACCAAAGTTTTTTAATCACTTGATTCAGAAATAGATTTAGTAGCAACCTATAAACATTAAAAAAAACCTACTTACATCATAATAAAATAATATACCTATCCAAAAAAAGTTATCATCAAACAGTAAGTACCTACTTAAGTAAATCGCGTTTTTCTCGCGATTCTGGTTTCGTCAGTTATTTAATTTTCCAACTACAGCGACAAAATGTGAGTTGCGTTTGAGTATTCGGGGGATAAATACACTACAGGTAGATCATGTCATTTAAATTACATAAAAATATACAAATAAGTACCTAAAAACTTTCTTGTGCATCTTACCTACTTGTAAATTATAAGTACAATACCCGGCGATTTTACACATCGACCTTACCCCAACCTAAAGACAGCACTCATAGAAAAAATTGATGTATTTTATACAAAGAATAAAGAATTATCAAAAAAAAGCTAATCATAATTGTTTTAACAGCTCTTAATAGATACCGGACTGTATTTCGTGCGACAGAGATATCGCTCTACTAAGCCGAAATTAGCCGATTGTCTCTTTCCAAAGGTCGATGTGCAATATTTATCGCCGGGTACTGTACCTACCTACATGACATTGGGAGTTTACTACACGTGTGTACAACTACTTTACAAATAGAAAACTTTTATCTACATAAAATAACAATTTAACAATGATTACAAGTACAATAATTTCTAACCTGGCTTTTCTCTTCTTCGAACTGAAAATACTCCAAATTTAAAATAGAATTCATATAAGTAGGTAAAATTCCTATAAATTCACACAGTTGATTTATAACTTCTGAAGTTCACAATTAGGGTCTATGACATGGCGAACCACACTATGGTTTAACCACACTAATCAATCGATCGACGTTGATCTATCAAAATCGATTAGTGTGGTAGCTTTGAATGATAGACGGCCACCAATCGACTTACCAATCGATCGATCGTCGCTCAATGCCAGAGATGTGTCAGAAACTATGGATCAACGTCGACTAATCCATTTCACCATCAATCGATGCTATTGATCCATAAACGATCGATTGGTGTGGTAGAAACTATCTACTGACGTCGACTAATCCTTTCCACTATCGATCGACAGTAGATCGATAGGCAACATTTTAAAAGCTAGTATAGTTACTGACGTCACACATCAGTAATTTAACTATATTGTGATGTGCTGCATCAAAACCCTTTAGTATGGAAATATTAATAGACTTACCCTACTTTTGGTGCCTCAGAATTTGGGACTGAGTATTCATTTGCTGGTAGTGCACCAATCTTGTATTTTTTCATAATTTGTCTGAAAAAATAGAATTGAAAAATATTTACTGGGTGTTCAGCACAACATTAAGTCATATGGAAACTAGAGGGAGGTGGAACCAAGTGCAATAGCTTGGCAGCTTTATTAGCCCTGAAAAGCCTCTTGCGACCTTGCCGGTTTGGTTCCCGCCTCAGAACAAATGTTTGTAAGATCTACTGGACAATCTTGATAGGATAGTTGGATAAGATTGTATTTCAATGACAAAGAAAATAACAATCAAAGATAGAAACAAATTAGAACTAGTAGGTATTTACAATTGAAATAGTTGAGCTAACTGCAGACTGTTGCAAACAAGCAAGAGGTAGATCAAGTGATCCATATCAATTGTATCAATTACCTAGCATCATCACTGTGACCTATATCTTCAAATGATTGAGTGGCCACCTGCCCAGCCACTTCCAGCAGAACGTCCTCACCTCCCGGATGCTAAAATAAAACCAGATGGTTCAGAAATATTTTAATGAACCTTATTAATATTATAAATGGATGGAAGTATGGATAGCTAGATGGATATTTGTTACTTGTACTGAACGGCCCCAGTTGAAATTTCACATAGATGTCCTGGATTAAAACTTAAGCTAGGTACTTTTCATCCCATAAATCAGTTCCACAGATCAGTTCTTAGAGAATAGAAGTAACCGTCAAACGTTCTGAAGCCACAGGCAGAAACTATTCTGAGCATATCCAAGTTCATTGCCAGTTAAACACCTGGCTAAATAATAATAAGTAATATAATAATAGTTCGCCAGCCTACGTATGATAACGTACGCCCACGCTAAGTGTGTATGTTGTTGGTACTCGTAACAAGACAATATTTCAGTTTTTTTTTTCTCTGTTCGCCACGCGTTTCGTTATTGGTTTTTCCATTTATAGATGTGAATGATGATTTTTATTTTACCTCTTTTGTACCTTTAGTATCTTATTGTGAATGTGAGTGATATCCTTTCTTTTGTTTCATTTATTGTCATTTTTTAGTATAATATTGTATTGTATGCGAAGTAACAACTTTAAAATATATAATAAGAAAAATTTGTGACTAACATAATATGGACCTAAATTGATTTTTTTGTGTTGTCTGAAATAAATGAATTTTATTTATTTATTTTATTTATTTAAAAGCTCTTGTTGTATTGTGTGTATTAGCGAAAACTAGTTACATTAAGTAGGTACATTACTTAGGTACCTTCAAGTAACATTATGTATCTATCAGTGGATTCCTGTCAATAGCCCATCAATTTATATTCTATCACCTATTTATGTATAGTGTGCTGATGGTTTCCCTAAAATAAATAAATAAATAAATAAATAAATATTGGAGTGCCCTAGCCAGTACCGTGCTTAAAGCTGCTTATACCCCTCATAATCTCTATACCTTTAAGATAAGTTGGTAGCATGGTTTGTTCTTCATTTGTATGACTTACTCCTATCTATGGGGGGTCGGCACAACAAGTTTTCTTCTTTCATAAGTACCTCGGTACATTTTGATAGGTACAATATAAAATGTAATACTTTCTTATCAAATAAGTATTTGGCCCCATTGGGCAATGACATTTCATTAATATCTACCGGGGCGCGGGCGGGGCCAACTGGGTGACCAGTCACCCAGAAAGCAAGGTTGAACATACTTACCTCACTCAGATATTTGGTGACGTCGTAAACTTCATTGTGGATAACGATCCAATCGCTTTTTTCACTGTTGTGCCTTTTCACCTCTGCAAGTGAAATTTCGCGAAGCATTTTTGAACAGATGTGTAAGGTTTTACAGAATTATTTTAATAATTATCTACCACCCTTGGAATTTTACTTTTAGCGGTTTTTTTTATTTATATATTTTTTACATTACATTTCAGGGCGGGGAATAGGGAATTTCATGGGATTGATGAAAAATTTGGAATTATTGCGATTGCGAACTATTGTGACCGTGTTTGTTTTGATTTTTGTGTTGACATTGACAGTAGTTTGTCATTAACTGTCAATGACATGTCATTGTCCCATATCTATAAAAAGTAACCGAAGGGGATCTACACAGACACTGGCAAAGTCGTAGCGAAAAGCAAGCGGCGACATTAACAAAGAAGTAGAAGGTGAAGGGAATTTCTTTTCAGCGTTTCGAAGCTTTGTTTGTCCTTTTTTCTCTCCTTGATAACTCAGCAACTACTGCAGCTATCAACTTGAAATTTACAAAAATAATTATTTCGTGCGCCTGTACAGATAAAAAAAAATAAAAATTATATGAACATTTTCCATACAAATTGAGATGTCAAAATTTTAAAAAATACCTACAGGGTCATATGTTCTATCATCTAATGAATACGTTTAATTTGATAGTTAGTAGAGATAGTTCAGTTTGTACATTTAATGCATTTTTTTTGGAAATTTCTGTAGGTTTCATACTTTTCGAAATATTCTGAAAAAAGAACGAAAAAATACCTACTCCCCTATCTCCGGAGATTGCAGAGTGATCCATCCAAAATGTATAGAGCGTTTGTAGATCTATATTTTACAGGAAAAATTTAATTATGTAGAGAAGTTTGTAAAACGAAAAAAATTAAAATAACGTTAGTATCTGATCGAAATCATGAATTTGAAAACTTGCCAAATTCATTCGAATAGTGGCGTGGCTTTACCCTTAAAAGAGCTGAGATCATTGTAGGTAATTAATTGAATTCGGAACCTCAAAATATGAATGAAAATTTTGGTAATTTTTGTAAACCCTTCACAATTTTCAGCTAATTGATCTGTAATAAATTAATTTTGGATATAGGTACTTACCTACTGAAATTTCGCACCTGCTAATTTTTACACTTAAGTCATCTCCTAGCGGCCTAGTTTTTTAGGTACAAGCTGAAACATGGAACACGATCAGCAAGGTCAAGAAGTCAGATCGGTACACTGCGTAACGTTATCTAATCTGTGACACTGCTTGCTAGGGACCATGCTCCCTAGAAATGTACCAAGCTGACTTTCTATTCTTTTACGAAAACTTAAAGTAGTTAAGTACCTATTTTTATTTTAGACGGACAATATAGTAGGTAAGCACTTAACAAAACGTAAAATATTTTGGTGTCTATAAAACCATTGATTGATTGATTCAGACAATGGTACTGCTGGGAGCAAGCAAGCAACAACGACAGAGTCCTGCCAGTGAACATCACTGGCACTGGACTTTACGCAGGGAGCTCAGAGAGGCAACTGGCAGGACTCAGTCGTTGTTGTTTGACGGTCTCGGTGCCAAAGTCGAGTATTGTTATAGCGTCCTGATGATGTCTCGTGGAGAGACGAAACTAGTCGACGACCTATTTATGATGGGTTTTTTCATTTTGTAATTGGTGTGGTTTTTTCTTTCACAAGTTGGGTTATGTATATCAGTTATCTAGTACCCATAACACAAACTCTGCTTATCTTGGGGCTAGATAATGCTGTGTGTAGTACAATGTCCTAATGACGTTTATATTCATGACACTGGCAGCCCCATTGGATCGGGCGTGTCAGTCAAGCAAAGCCATGACGTGCCGACAGCCAGCGCCATCTCTGCGCGCGGACGAAAACTAAGACGACCGAGCCGTTACTTAGACTAGCAGTGTGACCATTTGTGGCAGATTTCTGCCATTTTGGCAGATTTGGCTATGGAATTTTCAGTTTGGCATATTACGTTGACGAAATAGAAGTGTGGCAGATTTTGACAGATTTGGGAACTTTTTGACCTTCTTATATATTTTGGAGATTATACGTATACAAAAAAAAAAAAATTATAGTAAGACCAAAAAATTACGGATATTAAATTTTGTTGGAAATAATTTTACCGACACCTGGCAACTCCTAGTCCGAGGTAGTCCTTTAGGGGAATTCCCATAAAATGTTTGTTGATATTTCTACGCCATGTACCTAATCATCAACTGTAAATTCTCTACGTTCAGGTCCAAATTCTTATTTACTACCTTAAAGTTCTAATACATAATATTATAACTTCAATAATTTCGCTATTGATTAGTATTGTATTGACGACTGCGGTTCGATTGTGTTGTAATAATGAAGCGAAGATACGAGCGTTCTTACCGTCCGTTTAATTTAAGTTTTATGTTTTTGTGTTTTTTTATTTTATAATAAGTCATCTGAGTATATTAATAAGTGTTTTTTTTTTGTTTTCCAATCAAAGAATCACTAAAAAAGTATGTGGCATATTTTATGGCATTTTTCTTGGAGTGTTGGGCAGATTTTGGCAGATTTTCAGTAAGCGTATGGCAGGTTCTGTATTTTCTCAATGGTCACACTGTAGACTAGGTAGTTCGCTCACGCACGGCGTGGAAACAGGACATAATCCAGAACTTTGTTTGTTTTCGGTTCTACCCTTGTTTCAGTGTCCGTGCTCGTTTGTATCTTGTTTTGTTAAACCTTTTGTGTGTGTCCCAATTATAATCTGACTGTGTATACGTGTGGTTTTCTATAATACCTACCTAACTCTTAGACTGAGCCAGACCGGGCATAACTATTAAATGTGTGAATTGTCCAGCGTTATTATTATTATTATTCGTGCTTAAAGGTAGGAAGGTAATTTACTTAGGCAATTTTATATTAAATAACTAAGTCTATTGTTTACCTTCTCTAATTTTAAGTAGGTAGTATAATTTGTGGGAGGGCGGGCGGTACACACGAATTACATTTTATCAGAAAAGGTTTTGCGCGGAATTGTTACTAAATATTGTTTTATCATAATATTGTATAACGCAGTTTGTTTTTTTTTTGGCGGTTTCATGCAATCCTGCTGCAATCTTCAAATCTCCGTGTAATTTTAACATGCCAATTTTCAAAAATTACTTTGGGAACAAAAGCCACAAAACAAAAAAAAAGAAGAAGAAGAAAAGTACCTCGTTCGTATAATAATAATATAAATATAACCTAAAAAAAAAAAATCCAAACCAAACAGAAATAAAGAAGGAAGGAAAAGGAAGGCATGCAAGCTATTTTATTACAAAACTGTCGTTCTATCTTAATCTAATGGATGCATCAGATGACTACAATGCTGTGCTAGACGATATCTTCCTCTCTGAGAATAGAGAACACAAGCAGAGCTACAGCGAAGGCTTCCAAGCTGGGTCTGATGCGGGAAACCCTGAAGGGTACCATTTAGGATACCACCGCGGTGCTGAACTGGGCAGGGAACTTGGTAAGTTAGATAGAATCACTTCTATTTCCGTGGATAGAATGATTTTTGCACACTTATCACAATAAAAAGAAATCAAAAACCATCAATTCAATTTGGCTATCATATGCCTAACTAGCTTCTGCCCGCGGCTTCGCACGCGTTTTTCGGTGTAATAAGTGTATGTTATTTTAGACACACAACTTCATCAGTGCAAAAGAGCCCGATCCTTTCAGCAGTTTTGTCATAGTCTTCGAACAAACTTTTCTAAACGGCACAAACTGTCGCCTATATAATAATAATTGGATAATAGCACTATCAAACAACAGTTCAACTTAAAACCATATAGTATCTATATTTTCAGGCTACTACCTTGGAATAGTAACACACCACATCAACCTAAATGCAGAAGCAGAAACAAAATACTCTGACAAGATTCTTACCCAGCTGACAAAGGTCAATGACCTCATCAACTCATTCCCTAGAGATAATAGTGAAGAGGTGGATATTCTTGGGCTTGCTGAGACTATACGAGGACAGTATAAGAAGACCTGTGCACTGTTGAAGATATCATCGACTAATCCATATGATGCCAATGTTTCATTCTAATACAGGTAAGGGATTTGTTTTTGTTTTAGCCTATTTCCAACAATCGAATAGTCATATGCTGATGGAATGTCAGGTAATGTTGTCAAGGCCATCTAGGGTCAACATCAAACTCATCCTCCACAGCCTCTATTAGTCCACTGCTGGACGCAGGCCACTCCTGATAAGTGCCATAATGGCTTTTATGTCGTGGGGGTAATGCCCATAATGCCCATAATCACACTGGGTATATGAATTGGGGATCGCAGTTTGGTGGTAGAATTGTTCTACAAGGGGCGCTGCTGCCCGCCCCTAGTGGATATCCCCTAGTCGCCTCTTACGAAACCAGCGGGAAGAGTTGGGGTGATGCAAATTCTAAACCGACACCACACATCTACGGTCAACAGCATTATATATGTACATAATCCTTTGGAAAAAAGGCTGATGATTATGATATGTTTACGCTGGCAGCCTTAATGCCGATTCACACATATCAGTGTAGTCACAGTTAAGTATCAGTGAATCTCCTATTCCATACAGAATATTGATGGACCGTTGACGGACCTTAAATATTTTGTACCGTATTGAAGACTCACTGATACTGAACTGTGACTTCACTGATACATACTTGTATGTGTGAATCGGCCTTTATTGCTCTCACTAACTTCTGCCTGCTGCTTTTAATGCATTATTCTGTGATAAAAGTAGCTTATAATCCTTCCCTACATATTTATTCTGTGTCCACAATACAATATATTGCCTGAAAATTAGTTAAGACTTTGCATTTGCATCAATACATGGACCATTATTATATCTGATTGTATTTATTTTCAGGTATTTCCAACTCCAACTCCAACCAAATGGCTACAACTAAAGCTCTCACCAGCCGTATACAGGCCATCTCAAGCTACCTAACACCGCTGCTTCCTATCGCCAACTCTCACATGGTGGAGTTCATCACCAGAGAACATTGGACCTTATTACCAGAGCCGTTGCGGCGCTATTTGGATAGAATGGAGCTGGAGAAAGCTGCTGAGGAGTTTTGGCAGAGTCATAGTAATAAAGGAAATAATGGTAGGTAATGTATTTTTCAAGGGCCTTAGTATTATTAATTCCTCCTAAAGTGCCCCACTGCAGGGCAATTGGGTTCCCCCTCTTTCCTAAATGACAAATGCAAAAACAGATTGTTAATTTGTTCAAGTGGGGCCTGTGTCCAATCTCTATAACATTTACATTGGTTCCTTCGAAAATAAATTCAAAAGAAAAAATCGTTCAATAAATCACATGTACCGTAGATCGGCGTCGTATTCTAACCGTCACGCGTTACCCGACTTTGATTGTCCATTCGCTGGTCAAAGGTTGCTGCGCGATTCATAGTTCTAACATTGTGGCCCCTTTCAATCAAGATGCCACAAAAAGGATGTATCTAATAAAACGAAACTGGCTGCGTAACGCTGACGCCAAACTTGAATCATCATGTTTATCTGAAATTGGTGTATAAGTTGTGTATATAGATGCTGTCCAGCATGATATTCGCACTAATCTATTTTCCTCTACCTTCATCATTCGTACCGCTGGGGTTTGGAACACGCCCTCTGCTGCTGTTTATCCGGACAATTACAACCTGGTGCTCTTCAAGACAAGAGTGAATAGGTATCTTCTAGACCTTCGTGCTACATCGTCGGCAACATCGTCACCTTCCATCTGGTGAGATTGTGGTCAAACGAAGGTCTATCGACAAAAAAAAGACAGTTTTGATCCTAATCCTACACACCTGGATCCTGTTTGTCAAATTAATAATGATCTGATCGGGACAGTATAGTATTTTCAATCACAATCCTTATCTACATATCATCATCAGCCTATGTTATTCCACTGTTGGACATAGGCATCTCCTAATGAGCGCCAGAGCGCCCTGTGTTCAGCTTGCTGCATCCAGAATGTGCCTGCAGTCTTTCGGGTTTCCATCTGGCCGAGGGGCGTCATTCACGTTTGCCGAGTCGCTGTCTCCACTCAGGAACTTAACACGACTTTTACATTATTTTTGATATGTTATATCTCTTTGATAACTTGCCCTGAATTTTCAGCGGAGACATCAGAGCTATCCAAGTGGATATCGCACGCTCGAAGCCACTACGTGACTGTCACTGACCAGCTCTGCTTGTCCACTGACCAACTGCAGCGTAAGATCGAGACTTGGGGCGGGACGGTGAGGCACGAGCTCACAGTTTCTGAGTTTATGAACCCGAAGAAGAGCTATGAAGTAAGTTGTGGCTGTGTATAGAACAAAACAAATATACGCCAGGCAAATTTACGCAGCGCAATATACGTTTCTTGTCGATTTGAATATAATCTTCAGTAATATTTCTAACAATGGGCTAGTGTCCTAAAAAATTCTAATTAGCCGTCAGTTAGATTATCTGAAGATATTGGACACATAATTTTTTCTTTTGTCAATCAAACAAAAAATGATGAAGATATAAAAGTTCCGCGTGACGTCACACCTTGCGAAACTTTTTAGCAAGGTGTGATGTCACTAGGCATGGCTTCGGAGTGGGACTCCCAAATTTTGACGCGCTTTATTTTTGTAATTTTTTGTTTGATTGATAAATTAAAAAATATGTGTCCAATAACTTCTGATAACTGACGGACTAAAGAATAATATTTTTTTACCCAGACACTACCATATTATCTAAGGTTTTTGTTATTATAGTGCGTAAGCCTCGCACTCTGGCTAATCACACTAATATTATAAATGCGATAGTTTGAATGGATGGATGGATGGATGTTTGTTACCTCTTCACGCCAAAACTACTGAACGGATCAGGCTGAAATTTTGCATACAGGTAAGTTTAACCCTGGAATCAAACATAGGCGACTTTTTACCCCATATCAGTTCCTGCCCCAAATCAGTTCCTGTGGGATATAAATAACCTCAAAACGTTTGCATAGAAACAACGCGTGCGAAGCCGCGGGCAGAAGCTAGTTTCTAATAAGTTTTTTGTTGATATTTCCAACAGCAAAGATTTTCGACTTCTACGTCACTTGTCCTCGTGGTGTAGTTGGTTATAACATTCCCGTACTGAGGGAAGGATGCGGGTTCAAGTCCCGTCGAAGTCGAAAATTTTTGCGATATTAATTGATTTCTTAGAAACTACCATATTATATCTGAAACTCGACGCCAAGCAAGTGAGTTTTTTTTTTTTTTTGCTGTGGTCTTTCTACATACATTTCATACTGAATTTGGCTGAAGTATAAACTTGTGTTTCACTGCCGGGAATAGGACTATCCATCCGATGAGTCGAAAATCTCTGGGACTTCCTACAGACTCAAGCGCCGTTTAAAATTTTCGGAATATTATAATGATATCTTAAAAATTTCCCTGAGTGGGAGGGCTTACGCACCTTAATAACAAAAACATAAGTCTTTATTAATATTTTCGCTTCCAGGTTCAAACGATGTCCCAGCTAGTGGCATCACTATTCGATGCCACAAAGGCCACGTGTTCCGTGGAGGCCGGCGGCGGCCGTGGCCACCTGCAAGTGGCTCTATGCCTCGGGTACAGAGTGCCCAGCCTCACTGTAGACTGCAATGAGAGGGCCTTGGCAGCGGCTGAGACACGGGCTCGTATGATAAAGGTAGCTATATGTTCTTAGATAGATATAATTTTAAAGCTAGAGAGAAATAGGTAGATGTCACCTGCAAGTGGCTCTATGCCTCGGGTACAGAGTGCCCAGCCTCACCGTAGACTGCAATGAGAGGGCCTTGGCAGCGGCTGAGACACGAGCTCGTATGATAAAGGTAGCTATATGTTCTTAGATAGATATAATTTTAAAGCTAGAGAGAAATAGGTAGATGTCACCTGCAAGTGGCTCTATGCCTCGGGTACAGAGCGCCCGATCTCACCGTAGACTGTAATATGAGGGCTTTGGCAGCGGCTGAGACACGCGCTCGCCTGTTTAAGGTACGTCAGTACTACGGTCTTTTGATAGAATCACAATAATAATAATAATAATAATAATAATAATAATAATAATGCTGGACAATTCACACAGCATTATCTAGCCCCAAGGTAAGCAGAGCTTGTGTTATGGGTACTAGATAACTGATATACTTAATACAATACACTAAATAGATAGATATTTTTTATTATACATAGAAAACACCCAGAACGCCCTGGAAAAATGTCTGCAGATCGTACAAACATTTGTCCCGAGGCGGGAATCGAACCCGCAACCTCCTGCGTCGCAGGCAGACCTTCGCCCGCTGCGCCACAGGGGTCGTCACAATAATATTATAAACTAGTTTTTGCCCGCGGCTTCGCACGCGTTGTTTCTATAAACGTTTAAAGGTGATTTCTATCCCATGGGAACTGATTTATGGGATGAAAAGTTGCCTATGTTTTATTCCAGGATTATAATTACCTGTATGTAAAATTTCAGCCCGATCCGGTCAGTAGTTTTGGCGTGAAGAGGTAACAAACATCCATCCATCTATACATCCATCCAAACTTTCGCATTTATAATATTAGTGTGATGCTAAGTTTTTTACCTCTTCACGCCCACTACTGAACGAATCGGACTGAAATTTTGCATACAGGTAACTCTAATGTGCAGATATTTGTTCTGGGTCTGTTTTCTTTGTACCTATAGATAGATAATATGATTTCCTCCTAGCCGAATCTTCGGCCACGGTGGCCAGTCTGAATGGAGACATTATAGTGCCCAAGTGTGTGCGCAAACACAGGTGAACACTGTATTCCCGATTATGTTAGACTAGCTGCGCCCCGCGGCTTCGCACGCGTTGTTTCTATGGAAACGTTTAAAGGTGATTTATATCCCACGGGAACTGATTTATGGGATAAAAAGTAGCCTATGTTTGATTCCAGGATTTCAATTACCTGTATACAAAATTTCAGCCCGATCCGTTCAGTAGTTTTTACGTGAAAGAGTAACAAACATCCATCCATCTATACATCCATCCAAACTTTCGCATTTATAGTATTAGTGTGATGTGATGTGATTAGTGTGATAGTGTGATTCGTATGATATGGATTAGTTGCTTAATAAATGAATACAAATTCAATAAATCAATACGTCCACTGTTGAACTTGCCTCACCCAAACGAGGGGGGTTTTTACCATGGTCACCACGCTTAGCAGACGAATGAGTTATCTTATCGCACTAAAGGTGTGAAGAATGTTTAGAAAGAAGCTGCTGCTCTTCCTGTGGTAGTCTCAATAGTTTACTGTGGACGTCTCTGCGTAAGAATCGACCTCTGCAATTCAGACCGTGGATGTCCGGCACAGCATATTGAGGATCAGTAAAGTTATAGCAATTTCAATAGAACTAGTATTCTTTATCACATAAGAATCACATATCTTTTTGAATTATCCAAATCGGACTATTACATGCGATGATATTAAGTAATAAACATTAAGCCGTGACTGCTGGTAAATCAAATTACGCGGGTGCGTGTGACGTCACTGAATCGGGCGAGCGAACCGAGTGGAGCGCAGCCGGCATTCTTTCTTCACGATTCGACGGTTAAAAAGGTGAATTAGACACAAATCGGACACTTAATTTGTTTCAAAGTCACAAATAACCAAACAAACGGCTACGGCTAAATGGTGGCGACCGAGCCAGTGACGTCACACGCACCCGCGGCGGTCACTCTGAACTTCGCTAGTAATTTGGTCATAACTTCGTCTATTTTTGTCGTAGAACAAAAATTTTTACACTGTGTGTTAAGGATTTCTTAGCTCTATAAATTTGCATTCTCAACTAAAAACGTTACGGATCCTCATTATGATCTTTTTTAAAATAATTATTTTGTTATTTTCTTTGAATCAGAAACAATGGCACGTGATCGCCAAGCGATCAGATGGCAGCACTGAGTCGCGGATACAACAGGCCGACGAGAATCTACACAGGTTTGTGTCAGTTTGTAAGGTGGTCTGTCCGTGGTACAGTTCAGTTGTCAACCGGACTACGGAAAAATATTATTGGAACGAAGTTCCTTATCGCGCTTTGCGAAAGGGGGCTAAACGGAAAAAATTAAAACCAAAAGTTGTAACGACACTTTTTGCTATAGTTGTAAGCCTTGCTGCGTGCGCGTGTTTCTCTCTCTGTCTCTCTCTCTCTCTCTCTTATAGAAAGCAAGCCAGTTATTTTCGTTTCGTCTTTTTACTCGCATTGAACAGTGTGGTGTCGCGACGATTATTTTTGTTGAGTGTATACAGGTTTTTTGTACATAATAAATTATTAATCGAAAGGAACTTCGTTCCATCCGGGTGTCCCTTGACACCTCTCAAGTTTTTTTTCCATGGTTATACCAGCTTCGGAACTAGGGTCTCGACTCCAAGGGGAGCAAACGAGTAGGCTCTCTCTCTCTCTCTCTCTAATCTAAGAAATAAATGTCAGAATCATTTTCATCGAAAGAGCGGATCGGCCGTCCTTCGTTTTGTGCCGACGTCATGCGTCACTTCGTTCGTTTTTCAAAGTAAACCTCCAGGTATCAAAACCAACGACTATTTGACTTTCAACTATCACACAACATTAGAAGGGCTGCACCTATTTTCACACTAATATTATAAATGCGAATGTTTGCATGGATAGATAGATGGATGTTTGTTACCTCTTCACGCCAAAACTACTTAACGGATCGGGCTGAAATTTTGTATACAGATAATTATAATCCTGGAATAAAACATAGGCTACTTTTTATCCCATAAATCAGTTCCCATGGGATAGAAATCATCTTTTAACGTTTCCATAGAAACAACGCTTGCGAATCCGCGGGCGGCAGCTAGTAATAAATAAATAAATAATGCTGGACAAATTACACAGCATTATGTAGCCCCAAACTAAGCAGAGCTTGTGTTATGGGTACTAGATATTTTTTTATTATACATAGAAAACATCCACAACACCCTGAACAAATATCTGCAAATCGTACAAACATTTGTCCCGAGACGGGAATCGAACCCGCAACCTCCTGCGTCGCAGGCGGACCTTCGCCCGCTGCGCCACAGAGGTCGTCAAATAACTAGCTCTTGCCCGCGGTCGCACGCTCTTTTGCGGGTTAAAAAGTAGCCTATACTTCCCGGTATACCGTCTACTTCCCTGCCAAACTTCATTAAGACCCGTTCAGTCGATTAGGTGTAAAAGTAACAGACAGACGAACATGTAGTGACACAGTTTAACATAAAGTACGCGGCGCAAACACGCACCCTAACGTTTCAACTGCTAACGCTTGAGCCGTAATACCAGCACTTGCACACCGTGATCGCGGCCCTGGTGGATTCCCTGAATAGGCTCATACAACATCTACGTATAAGCCCCGCAAGTTGATATTGCGATGGAACCTTGTCACAATAACAGCTGCGTGACGTCATCCGTCGCAAAAAAGTACAGACACATTAGATAAATATACAGTATTAAAACTCAGCCGTCTCTTTGAACTTTATACCTACAGTTGAGCGAGAAACCGAAGGCCAATTGCGTGTCGACTTCGCACATTTAGGGTTCCGTACCAAAATTAGGTCTTTTATAATTAATGTAGAATACGTTTAGACCGCAAAATAAGTTGGTAGGAAAAAATAAGGGAATTTCAGGCGGTCTAGTATGGAGTCGGATTATTGTATATTTATCTATTGTGCTGACTGACGGTGCGACGTCGACTACGTCACCAAGATGGCCGCCAATCGCAATATCAACTAGCGGGGCTTATACTGAGTTGGAGGTCGATTCTTACGGCACGACCGCCAGTGCTGCTGCTGTTTTTGCGTCGGGGACTCAAAATCCGCAACCATTGATGCGCGAGTAATATCACACTTGACGGGTTTTGTTTCTTTTCAGGTTTGCAGCTGCCTTCATCACGCGTGACTCTGACTTGGCCGGCATCGTTCGACAGCAGTTTCCAGACCATGAGGATACAAGGCTTCTGTTAACAGGTGAATTGAATAGAAGACGACCTCTGTGGCGGAGTGAGCGAAGGTCCCCTGCGACGCAGGAGGTTGCGGGTTCGATTCCCGCCCGGAACAAATGTACGATCTGCAGATATTAGTTCAGGTTGTTTTCTGTGTATGATAAAAATATATCTCTGTAATGTAATGCTGGACAATCCACACAGCATCATCTAGCCCCAAACTAAGCAGAGCTTGTGTTATGGACACTAGTGACTAATATACTTAATACATACATTACATAGATCGATATCTTTTATTATACATAGAAATTACCCAGAACTTCTCGGAACAAATATTTACAGATCGTATAAACAAGATGATAGATAACTACATATTTATTTGCTTCTGCAACACACAGTACGTAGGTAGTATAATTATAATCATTTCACTAAAAAATATAATGAACTGACAAGGAAAAAAAATGTTATACAACATGTGGAATAACATTATTGACGTGACAACGTCTTATAATTCGATAGAGCCGGCTGCACGCACGAAAAAACATGACGTCATGCGGCGTTACCTCGCTATGACGTCATGCGGCGTTGCCTCGCTCTGAGGCGTTCCATGTAAGGCTTGAAGTGCAAGCGAGAGCGCTCGACATCCGTCTCTCTCCTACTTGAGTGAGCGATGCGTCTGCGTGGACAGCTGCTATACTATAGTACATTCACATATTTTGATCGAGTATCAAATGCTACCATTCTATCAGTATTTTCTTAAGACGTTATCACGTTCAACTATCGTCAGTAAACCGACTTTACAGACAACCAATTTTTTTTACCTCACCTTTGTCCCGATAAAATAATTATGTTTACAAATCACGAAAGTTTTAACCTAGCGGGCTTGCTTGTCAAACTAAGTCTAGATCTCCAGTACTCACGGGATCCCCGTGGTACAAAACTAGAATCACTTATAATTCATATTTTTTTCTTTGGTTCCATAAAATTTTAACTGGACTACGAAAAAAAATACGACAAAAAAACGTGAAAGTGCACTGTTTGCACCTAATTTGGTCACCTAATTTGGTCGAGATCTCAGGAACCCTGCGGTCTATAGAAAAGATTTTTGTTTTGATTCGTAGGTAACTAATTCATTGGTTCCTTAAGGGTCCGGCGACGGATGAATTTTCCCATACAAACGAAATACCAAACTGATTTGTAATTTGAGCATATTTTCACCATGGTCTGCTATTATTTATATTAAAATGGTATTTATCTATATATATCTAAGTTCCTGCCTCAATTTTTTTTCAAAATACCTTTCTGAAAGGAAATTAAACCGAATCACATTTTTACATCAAAGAATGAATGTTTTGTTAGTATTTGTGTAGATAAGAATTTTGAAAAAAGCTTGTCGCAGGAACCTAAATAAATAATATTCTAATACAAATAATAGCAAACCATGCTGAAAATATTCTCAAATTACAAATCATTTTAGTACGACGTTGTATGGGAGATTCATCCGTCGCCGGACCCTTAATACAGTTCCTTCATAAGTTGTGTAGTTCTCTTGTAAATAAGCAAAAACATCATTTTTGCGCTTACGCCCCCAAAAACGTATGCTCTGTCCCGCTCCTATGAGCGCTAAATCCTATGTCTATCCTTTTCACACAATGGCGCGCAATGCGCCCTCTTTTTTTTCTTATTATAATTTTCTCTTTCTCTGACCGATCGCCAGAGTCTTTGTTTTGCCTTTTTTCATTTAGTTGGGATGCAACAATGCGCCCTCTTAAAACCTTGTGTATTATCTCAAGGTCTCCACACCTGCGGGGACCTAGGCCCTACCTCGCTGCGACTCTTCGAAAGACACAGCTCCACTGCGGCAGTGTTCAACGTGCCTTGCTGCTACCACCTGCTGACTGAGGAGAGTGGGGGAAGCGGGGGGTTTCCCATGTCGCAGTGCCTTGCAGGTGAATATAATAAATAAATAATGCTGGACAATACACACAGCATTATTCTAGCCCCAAGCTGACACATAATACAATACACTGACTGATACATAATACAATACATTACGATAGATATTTTTTTTTATACTTATAAAATACCCAGACCACACGGATACAAACATTTGTCCCAAGGCAACGCTCAGCGTGGGGATTATGGGCATTACCCCCATGAGATAAAAGCCAATAAGGCACTTATCAGGGGGAGGCCTGCGTCCAGCAGTGGACCAGTACAGGCTGTTGAGGTGTAGAGGATACAAGGGAATTTTTTAATCATTACAATTTTATTAACATGATTAGGTAAGTAGGTACCTACTTAATGCGTACGTTGTTTTTATTTTCTGACGCTTTCCTACACAAATACTGTACCACCACCGGAGTGCTGGTTAGCTAAGCGGAGAATAAATAAATATGAATAAATAAATAATGCTCGACAATCCACACAGCATCATCTAGCCCCAAGCTAAGCAGAGCTTGTGTTACGGGTACTAGATAACTGATATACATAATACAATACAAAAAACAAAACATCCAGAACATCTTGAACAAATATCTGTAGATCGTACAAACATTTGTCCCGAGGCGGGAATCGAACCCGCAACCTCCTGCGTCGCAGGCGGTACTTCGCCCGCTGCGCCACCGAGGTCGTCGAATAATATATTAGGCCCTGTCTGAAAATCAGCGCCGCTACTCGCTGTGGCTTGTATCGGCATAATGCTCAGACAGGGACCTTTTTGGCCCGTTTCTTTCTTTCTTTCTTTATATTTTTCTGTGATGTTGACAAGTTAAGTTTTCCAGACTACTCCCTGGGCAGGAACGCGCGTATGCTGGCCAACCACTCCATAGAAAGGATGGTCTTCCACCGAGAACTGCCGCCTAGAAGCCTCCTCTACAGAGCTATGCTTGAGGTAATTAAGTGTTGGCCTTTGTGGCGGAGTTGTCCGCGTTAGACGCAGTTGCGGGTTCGATTCCCAGGGACTAATGTTTGTTTACAAATAGTTACAAATAATTTACTAATAGTTAACAAATAGATGGTATGGACTGACAGATGTGGTTTGAAATGGGCCGAAATAGTTGAGCACTGTATCTCAGCAGGTAGATTTCTATTACTTATCACATCTTACTAATATTAGAAAGGCGAAAGTTTGGGAAATGTGAATTTTTGATACCTAGGATCTCCAAAACTACTGAAAAGATCAAGATGAAATTTGGCGTACCTTTAGAGTTGAGCCTTACTTAGAAAATAAACTACTTATTATACCAAAAGGACGCGTGCGAAGCCGCGGGCAGAAGCTAGGAATTTATACCTAAAAATGTTATAACATTTTAACCAACTTTAAATCGGGAGAGGTCTTTTGCTGTTGTATGGAGAACTAGCTTCTGCCCGTGGGATCGCACGCGTTGTTTCTATGGAAACGCTTTGAGGTTATTTCTATCCCATGGGAACTGATTTATGGGATAAAGAGTCGCCTATGTTTGATTCCAGGGTTAGACTTACCTGTATGCAAAATTTCAGCCCGATCCGTTCATTAGTTTTGGCGTGAATAGGTAACAAACATCCATCCATCTATACATCTATCCATCCAAACTTTCGCATTTATAATATTACTGTGATGATACCGAGGTGGACCCATAAAAATATTCTCAAGGGATTAGTCTTAATCTGCAAAACTTAAAAACCAGTGTAGTTTAAGAATATGATTCTTGGTTTGTTCAAACACGATGAAATTAGTCTCTGTTCTCTCTTACCTAAGGAAATCCACCAAAGTTTATCTGACCAAAATTGTGGAGGGTTGTCATAATTTTTTTTCTTTTGTTTCAGGTCATCATAGAAACTTACGCACCACATTCCAACCTTGCAACCGGAAAGCTAAAGCGAATATCATCCAAAGCAGATTCTTTCCACACCTACTTCCAAATGGCTGACAGCATCCTAAAACTTGGCTTACACGACACATTACCCGACAAATTTCTACAAGAATTAATTGAAAATGAAGATAAAACATGGAAGAAGTTGGTTTTATTTTATTTAATGAAGTTATGTTTAGCGCAAGTTGTAGAGAGTTTAATATTGTTGGACAGAATAATGTATTTGTTTGAAAATGGGTTTGAAGATGCTTATTTGGTAAAACTATTTGATCCGGTGTTATCGCCGAGGTGTCATAGCATCGTAGCTGTAAGGAATTAGATTAATAAAGTATTTCTATTTTGTTGATTCCTGTATTTTATTTAAATATATATATATAAAAAAAGCTGTGATCGCGGCTTCCGTAGAATCTGCAAATCATGGGTTTTAATTTTTAGTGCGGAATTTTAATCTATATGAATATTATAAAGAGGAAAGATTTGATTGTTTGTTTGTATTGAATAGGCTCCGAAACTACTGGACTGATTTGAAAAATTCTTTCACCGTTAGGAAGCTTACTTTTCAGGGAGTGACAAAGGCTTAGGTATATTTTATCCCGGAATTCCCACGGGAACGGAAACAACGCGGGTGAAACCTCGAGGTGATCGACTAGTTCTTTTTATAAAATAGAAGTAGCGTCACCCTAAACCTCAACAGCCTATATTGGTCCACTGCTGGACTCAGGTTTCCCCCTGATAAACGCCTTATTGGTTTTATCTCACGGGGGTAATACCCTTAATCCCCACGCTGGGCATGCGGGTTGGGGATCGCTGTCTAGTGGTAGAATGATTCTGCAGGGGGCGCTGCTACCCGCCCCTCAGTGGATACCCCTCAATCGCCTCTTACGACGCCCGCGGGAAGAGTCGGGGTGGTGCTAATTCTAACACAGGCCACACGGCCGTAAAAGTAGCCAATGTTAAAGCAATATAGGCAAGTACCTATTCTCTGGTTGAAGTCCCATCTCCAGAAATTGAGATCTCTGCAAGACTCAACTCTGGAATCACCTATCTTGACAATGACAACTGATGTCATGCTCTCACAACATGTGTTTAAAAACACATACACTTCACAATAAATGAAGTACACTTAGAAAAGGATGGGATGGGAAATCCAACATTTACTCATCGCTCGACGGTGGACCCGCCGGGACATGACACCTATCGGAGGTGTCATGGAATGGCCCAGGCAGTTTTCGTCGTCGGGTAGTTTTAGTTATGTCTATTTCTGAGGGAATTAGATCAGTGACTGTGGACAACCACGGGAAAGATGCCCACTAGGCTGCCTTAAGGATCGACGGTTGTTGCGCTACTCTCGCCTAAAGCCATTCGTGCCTTACATTTTCTTGAAGAGCCGTGTAAGGCCGGTCTGTATCTATACTAGGCAAGCAGCTTATCTAAGTGACTAGGAAAGCAGAGCAAGCTAGGCGGTGGTGTCTAGCTTGCTCTGCTAGACTATTAAGCGCACTCCACATTCTCGACGAGATTCTCGGCGAGAATCTCAGTAAGAACTTCTTTGGGTAGCTACACACTCACAGGTTCTTAATACTGTTCTCGCGCTCGATGACGATGGACGCGGAAGTAAGTGGTGCGACAAGCTTACTGCCTTGTGCATTTGCATATTATAATTATACCTAAATAAATAAATTAATAAACAATGCTGGACAATTCACACAGCATTATATAGCAATACAATTCACATAGCGCGCTTTAAAGCATGGACACAATAGTGATAGATAAAACTCCAGTAAGTTTGGATGTTTTTGACGTGACAACGTCTTATAATTCGATAGAGCCGGCTGCACGCACGAAAAAACATGACGTCATGCGGCGTTACCTCGCTATGACGTCATGCGGCGTTGCCTCGCTCTGAGGCGTTCCATGTAAGGCTTGAAGTGCAAGCGAGAGCGCTCGACATCCGTCTCTCTCCTACTTGAGTGAGCGATGCGTCTGCGTGGACAGCTGCTATACTATAGTACATTTACATGTTTTGATCGAGTATCAAATGCTACCATTCCATCAGTATTTTCTTAAGACGTTGTCACGTTCAACTATCGTCAGTAAACCGACTTTACAGACAACCAATGTTTTTAATTGACATTATTAAGTAGGTACTCTGAGTAGGTACCTCAAGTTTTTAATGATTTCGCAAGAGCCCATACAGTTTTATTACACCAAACCTTAGTTCGGAGGCAAAAGTTTGGCAATTCCCTCGCATTGCAAAATAACTGAGAAACCTAGCAAACACCCTACCTAGTTTTACTTTTCCTAACAAATTAAGTTTTATCGAGAATTTTAATAACATCAAAGTTCCGCAAAAACGTGAAAACTTTACAAAGATTGGGATATAAGTTTGGGCAATTCCTGAGCAGGTGTTTACAAAAATGTTGTGTAATGCTCGTAGGTAGGTACAGATATTCTATTTCACGAAGTCCGTTGAGCTTTGTATGCTATAGTGAATGTATGTACACCTTGTTTTAGTGTGCGTAAGCTTAGAAGCAATCAGTCTCGCCCGAGACGCGGTCCGAGTCACTAGTGCTCATTGTATTCACGTCAGATTTTGGTAGCGAGTACCGTTAGCATGACAACTAAGCGCAAAGTCACTGACTTCGTGAGATAGAACAACTGTACAGTCAGCTGCACAGACATGTATACACTTCCAAGGTTTAACTTTTATTTTACTCGGAACTTTTCAAATAAAAGGACGTGCACACGTTTTTCGTACAAAGTAGTCACCGTAATTCGTCAGAATGCGGCACATAAATTATCACAATTACTATACACTTACTATTTAGTCAAATTGGAAACTTGGGAGTGTATACATATTTTTGCAGCCGACTGTACCTATTGTTCGTCGTTCGTCCGTCCGTCCGTCTTTCAGAGGGCTCTATCTCATGAAGTAATAAAAGTTAAATAAATGTCCAAATTAAATGGTAGCAGATCATAGGAGCCATAGGAAGCTGAAGTTATTGTTGAATTTGTTCAAATTTGTTGAATTGACGAGGGCGTCGTGTCCCACATAATTCTGGTCCCCTCATACCATGATGATGATGATGATGACGTTTCGTAAACGAATTTCCTCGCCGAATAAAAAAAAGAGCCTGGTCTTATCCCCCACAGGTTAGATACTTATCTATGAAACGGCTGACAATATACAAACTGTACGTCACACAAATTTGGTAAGTACGTCTACCTATTTATTTACACACGCGCGCTGTAGCACCCTCTTATCCCCCACAGGTTAGATACTTATCTATGAAACGGCTGACAATATACAAACTGTACGTCACACAAATTTGGTAAGTACGTCTACCTATTTATTTACACACGCGCGCTGTAGCACCCTGCTATTGGAAAAACACTAGACCTAAGACCACTTTGTTATGTTAACATTTCATGTTTTGTGATTATCTTTAGATAGTCATAGAATCATTCTACCTACATATTTAAACACTAGCTGTATTCTTATTACCCGTTGTCCTATTACCCGTTTTCCCGTAGGAATGAAGCATTTTCCCGCGGTAAAAAGTAGCCTATGTTCATCAGGAGTAATGTGGGTAAAATAATTCTTCAAATCACTCCTGTAGTTTCGTAGCCTATTCAATATAAACAAACAAACAAATCTTTCCTGTTTATAATATTAGTATAGAATATAAATCACGTGTCACGTTGTTTGTCCGCGATGGACTCCTAAACTACTTAACCGATTTTAAATTAAGTTTGCACAACGTGTGCAGTTTGATCCAACTTGAAAGATAGGATAGCTTATTCAGGGAAGGTTTAAAAGATGAGAGCGGTACGAAGTTCACCGAGTCGGCTAGTATTAGTATAGATATAGATATGTATATATATAAATATCAATCACGACACAATCCTTCCCGAATAATCATACTAACACTAAGGAACTAGAACGACTTCTTTGTTAGAAACAGCCATTTCACAATAAAATTTACAAAGAGAAATATTACCGACGTGACCTATGATTTCGATCTGCCAAATTGCGCAATGGCTGACGTGTTTTCACAGAACGTAATGATAGCTATCTGATGATTGTTTTCACATGAACTTAGTCGAAAATTTCGAAGAATGCTTGATGAGTTCTTTGTACTTGAAGGGTTTGTTTGTCCTTTATACCAGCCAAACTCGATGTGGAATATTTTAAAACATACCACCTGTACTAAACCTAAAATTCACTCTGTTGCCTCGTTTTTTTATACGGAATTTATATTGCTTGTCGATTAGTGGTCATTCCTTCAATAAATTTTGCATGCAATTATATCTGAAAGTCGACGCCAAGCAAGTGAGTTTTAATTTTTGTGGCGCTTTGTTTACAAACATTATACGTCAACTTGCTAGTGGTATCTTTAACCACCGTGAGAGCTGTAGGTACTATGTGAATATTATCAAATACTAGTTTCTGCCTGCGGCTTCGCACGCGTCGTTTCTATGAACACGTTTTACGGTTATTTCTATCCCATGGGAGCTGATTTATGAGATAAAAAGTAGCCTATGTTTGATTCCAGGATTACAATTACCGGTATGCAAAATTTCAGCCTGATCCGTTCAGTAGTTTTTACATGAAAGAGTAACAAACATCCATCCATCCATACTTACAAACTTTCGCGTTTATAATATTAGTAGGAAGTAGGATTGTTTTCCGTAGCTCAGCAGTGTTCCACTTTCGGCTTCAAATGGTAGTTTGGAGAGACTTGAAAGAAGTGAAGAACTTTAGAGTACTTATACTCAAAAACCTGCAGAATATTGCAAACAATTTGTTTGCAATATTCTGCTGTTAGCTCAATCACTGCAATCGTAAATACTAGTTCTAATTTATTTCTATTATTTGATTGTCATTTTCTTTACTAGATATAATTGTTAAATAAAAAGTATCTAAAGGATGTCTGACGTATCTCTCCGCACAGCATCTCTTTGCATGTTAAAATAAAATGTATGGGCTTAGAAATTTGCATTATTTAATTACAACTGCTACGGCGTAGCAAACCTCTACGTCGCTACGGCGTAGCAAGCCTCTACGTCGCTACGTCGTAGCTGATTCGTAGACACAAGATTAAGCTTTAGCGAAATTGGTTTTACTTATTATACTACTATCTGCGTCCCCGGCTTCGCCCGCGTGGAAATTAAACAATTTTCAGAAATTTATTGCACACCCCTTAGAGGTAGTTTTTTAAATATAAGAAATACGTAATTTATTATTTACTTTACAATTTATTTACACTGAATTTTGAGTGAATCGAACCAAGGAATAAATTTTCTATAGAAAGTTAACCACCATTTCGAACCAATTCAGAAGCTAATTTATTATTATTAAATTATCCTATGTGATATTTTAAACCTAAACTATCTACATACCAAATTTCTACTAAATACGTACATTAAAAAATTACACATTATTAGTGAAAATCGAAGAGTTAGACAGGATTTTTTTTAATGGGGCATAATCCAATTTTCCCCCTGATAATCCCCCATAAATGGGAAAAAAGGAATTTATAAATGTAATCCAGAAACGGGGACGCTTCCGACTTGGACTGTTATGGATCAGTTGAGCTAGCTTCAGATTGTTTGCCTCAGTCTGCAGTCAGCTCAATTGTTTCAATTGTAAATAGTAGGTAGTTCTAATTTATTTCTATTATTTAATTGTAATTTTCTTTGTGAATAAAATTGAATCCAGAAATCCTCTTGAAGATCCGCCTTAAGAGGGAAAACTGGAAATAGAAGTAATTCGCTTGGTGTTCAAAAGATCTGTTGAATTAAGACCAAACTAATATTTTTTTGCGTAATAACGCAAAAAATTATTAAGTACTAGCGACCCGCCCCGGCTTCGCACGGGTGCAATAAAATACTACTATTACTATTATTATACATATAAACCTTCCTCTTCAATCACTCTATCTATTAAAAAAAAAACGCATCAAAATCCGTTGCGTAGTTTTAAAGATTTAAGCATACATAGGGACAGAGAAAGCGACTTTGTTTTATACTATGTAGTGATGTACAATACATTATTTCATGTTTCAAGACTTGAAGACTTTCTCAAATGTTGTGCTATTTACTACAAAACCCTAGTGCCCTGTTGAAACAATATCTTCCCATAATTAAAGTAAATGATGATAAAGCTACAGCACACCTACACTGCAATGTGTTTTAATTTGTCCAACGCGCTTCTCACACATCAGTTAGGGTCGGTCGTGTTCCATAAAATAGCAAGGTGAATGCCCTTAATAATTGTTTGATGATGGTCTGCTATTTTTTTGCCCTCAGGGCTCAGATAATGGACATTCAGTAGCTAGCTAAACTGATTGAATGTCATAAAATACCATGTGAGTTGCGAATTGGTAATTCAGTAATATTTATTCACACAAGACATGGTATAAAAAACATTGGTGGAATAATACAGTAGAGTTGCATATCTCGCCTGAGTACAGGCCATGAATTTTTTAGGAGTAAATAGTAGGTACATTAGTAGTTATAGAAATTATAAATTGTAAATGTACCTAACTACTTGTAGGCGATCTCTAGGCGACAACGGCCGAACTACAAGGCTAACGTGTCAATAGAGGCGCTATCACCGATAAAACTGAAGTTAGTAAAAACCCTAACTAAGCGCTTCAATGAGTGACCGCTAGATGTCGTTAAGAAAGATGCAAAAAGTGACCATTCCTAGATCGCGCAAACGCTGGATTCAGTTACAATTGACCATATAGGAGTTCCCGACAACAACTGTCGGTCGAAAGACCACCGGGCCCGACCCATCTGGTCCACTGGGCCCGGTGGTCTCTGTTCCTATTTGGGGGAAATCCACCTTTACCCCCAAATACTTATACTAATTACTAATTACATATTCTAGTTGGATTGATACTTATATACCTACGTAAGAAATTTCCATATCAATATAACAAATGCAAAATAAAGTGCTGTATTATAATAATGTATACTACATCTCTGCCTGTTTGTTACCCTTTGACGCCTAAAGGGCTGAACAAAACTTAATTAAATTTTGTTAGGCGGTAGTTTATATCATTGTTATTAACTATTTTGAACATAGTGATATGTAATGCTTCTTTAAATTTGTCTACAGTGAGTTTTACTTGTAACAATGTAAATGTTTTGGGTTAATTACTACTGATGCAATATAAATTTTGAGATTCTCCTCACAATTTATATTGCACCAGTAGAAACTAACCCAGAGTCAGCTAAGCCAAGTTCAATTATTTTTTTTACATCCGACCAAATATACGACGAATGCTGAATGATTTAAATGTACTGCTCTCCCTCGCTCCACAGTACTTTCAATAAGTCTATTCTTGTCAGATCTGAAATCACACGTGGTTCTTGGTGGCTTTATAATTGTCTGTGGAGTTAGTAAGCGTCGAGTTATTTATTCTAACTCTTTTTAACAAATGTAACAGTATGTTATCCAATCCATTGTCTGAAGAAGCCCGAACAATTTACAACCTTGCTTTAAGTTATTTCTGTAGAGTTTAGTTTTTAGTTTTTATTTGTAGAATATTGGAAATATGTATAAATTAGGCGATGTGGTTCAGCGACAAAGCCTTTGCCTAGCGAGAAATACTACCGGCGTGACCGTGGCCTACTATATCTTAGATTTTGATCTTCCCTAGCGGTGTATATTAATTAGGGGTCGAATTCCACGAAATGAATCGCTTCACCATACAATGGTATCGGTTTCAGAATTACATTTTGGCATTTACCTTTAAATGAAAGAAACTACAGATGGAGGGACACGTGTCAAAAGTGTCAAGGTTGAAACCATGCTATCAATCTCTCCGTTTAAATAGCACCGCATGCTCTATCTAGACTTTAGAGTTTCCTTCTGTGGAGGATTCTGTGACGATACCATTGTCATAGTAAAGCGATTGTTTGCAAGAATTCGTCTATAAATTAAAAACGCATAGATAAACCATTCTAAAAATGAACGACGTTTAGTGGAGAAGGCGTGCATTTTGACGTGCATTTTTAGAATGGTTTTTATCTCTACATGTATGACTGTGTGTAGCTGTGTGGTGCCGGCTTAGAATTTGCACTACCCCAACTCTTCCCGCGGGTGTCGTAAGAGGCGACTAAGGATATCCACCGCGGGCGGGCAGCAGCGCCTCCTGCAGAACCATTCTACCATCGAACTGCGATCCCCAACCCGCGGGAGAGCTGGGGCTCTCCCGCGGGTAGAGAGCCCCCGTGGAGATTATGGGCATTACCCCATATGATAAAAGTCAGTAAGGCGCTTATCAAGGCGAAACCTACGTCCACCAGTGGACCAATATAGACTGTTGAGGTGAGGTGAGGAGTGGTATGACATGGTCATTATACATAACTCAGCGGAAACTGTGAAAATGTTTACTATTCATTTATTTTTTTACTTTTCTGACTACTCCCAAAATCTGGGCGCTCATGTATTCAAATCCAAACCAATCGTGCCGAGGGAAACAAGGAATCATCCCTGACTAGTTTCTGCCCGTGGCTTCGCACGCGTTGTTTCCTATAAAAAGAAGCCTTTAGATATCTACGTTACCCCAATTCAACAAAGATCTAATTGTTGTTATAGAGCAACAATTATACGGTCCCATAAGGGAGTGTTTTTAAGTTATTTCTATCTCATGGGAACAAATTTATGGAATAAAAACATATTTGTTTTTCTACGTCTAGATCTACATTTGTGCAAAATTTCAACCCGATCCATTCAGTAGTTTCAACGTGAAGAAGGAACAAACATCCATCCATCCAGACATTCGCAATTTTATTGGTGTGATAGTTCCTCGTACCTAAGACTTTGTACAAGGACTTCTTGAGGCACGAGTCTTCCTGGATTTACACAGCATCATCTCATCTTAAAAAGCTTGTGGGGAATAAAAAACCAAGGGTACCTATATACATTTTAATAGCTGGCGCGATCGTCTTTTGTTTTTTATACAATTATCCACGTTGATGTCTCAAATCCAGGCATCATGAAAAATATAAGGGGTCGCCCCGGTCGCCCCAGCTTTTTAGCTTTTATTTATACAGTAGATACTAGGTAGGTACTTTTATTTATTTTAGTTTAAAATTTGAGCCGTCCATGAGCTTATTTTGTAAGCCTAAAGAAGTAAAAGGATTTCACTCCGCTGAAAACCAGCGCTGGGTGCATACATCAGTGTGTACCCAGCACAATACTGAACGAAAACCATGTTTGCCTTGAGCTCTGCTAAGCACAAAACTTTAACCATTAACCATTCACCATCGCACGCATTCAAAGACAGAGAAGCCACAGTTTTTGGTGTCACGAATCACATCGTATCAAAAATTTAAACAACGAATCAAAAATCATGCACTAGGGGTCGCCCTTTCCCTTTTAAGATACGGAACCCTCAAGAACAAGAGAACTGAGGTATCGTAGCCATAAAGGCCTGTTTATAGTGACAAAATATTTAATAACAGACCCACGCCTAAGCACCCACCCAGCTTTTATCCTGTAGCTGTATCCCTTTGAAGTCCGCAGAGTCACGATGACGGACTTTTTGTGGAAGTTGTTGAATCAATGTCCGCCCTCGAGATTAACGGCCTGGTTTAGAGATTTGGAGACAAGTGGCAAGTGTGGCGAAATCACATTAATATTATAAATGCGAAAGTTTGGATGTTTAGATGTTTGGATGGATGTATGTTACATCTTCACGTCAAAACTACTGAACGGAAATTTTGCAAACAGGAAATTCTAATCCTGGAATCAAACATAGTGCCATGGGAACTGACTTTTATGCCATAAATTCCCATGGGATAGAACTTTTTGTTTCATAGAAACAACGCGTGCGAAGCCGCGGGCCGAATCTAGTATAAATTAAAGAAAAATATACCCCAGCGGAGGAAATTTTGTGTCTGAAGGTTTACCTACCTCGATTTAAATTACTCTATGTATGTTATTTCATATTATTAATCTTAATATAAGTGATTTTTATTGACTGCCTAATTAATTTAATTTGTTAACTTGTGTTATTATGTACCTACACCCTTTTGACATTATGTATGGTATCTTATACCAATAAATGAATCTGAATCTACTAATACTAATGAGGAAGCCGAAAGCCATTTTCGTTTTCGTTATCATATGTGAATGGCTCTTTTCTAAAAAAAGTATGAAATCTGGAGGCGGATTTAATCGCTTAGAAGCCAATGATACTGTGTTTGATATAAAAAGTACACTACAATATACAATAGAAAAAATGTAGCGTCAGTGTAGCTTCTGCTACTCCATGTTAAATGTACCTACTGTACGTGTTCATATTAGTTTAATTAATTTAAGACTAAATATTTTATTTTGAATGTGTTATGTAAATGTGTGTGTGGTGGCAAATAAATGGTATGTATATGTTCATTCCTACGTGTTTCTGGCAACTGCAGCTTCGTCGTTACATAAACATTTTTTTTTTTAATTTAACTATAGTAGGTTGATACAATATAATATTAATAGGTCGGTTTAGTATACGAAAAAAATAACAAGAAAATCACACGATTTTTTATTTTTATTCAAGTTTAGGTCGTTTTAAAAAAAAATCAAAGTAATGGGTACTATGGACCTATTTCACTTCTCAGTTTCGACACCTCGCTCTAACTAAGTTCGAGACTTGTGATGTAGACGCGAGGGTTGGTAAGTTGGTAGGTTTACACTATTATAGGACTTATGTAAGTATACAAAACTTTAAGAACACTGTACTATACTTAAAATACTACTATAGGTAAACAAGGTGCTAGGTACTGAATTAGGTACCTACCTATGGCTACGACTTTTTTGTAGCAACAACATCGCAGCTTGCTACGTGTAGCCTGCTACGTTGTAGCGACTGCAGCGTAGCTTGCTACGGCGTAGCGACTGCAGAATCGCTTTCTGCGTGGTTTTATAGCGATTACAACGACACAATGGGGACCAACTAGTCTCTCTTTATCTATGGTATTGGTTGATATTCCCATCTGATGGCGATCCACGCTTATCTAAAAGCTTCAAGTATTTCCATGAAGGCGCTACCCCGACCCAAATCAGCGCCACCACCTATTTTATCTTATTACTATGTTAAACGAAGGAATTTTCAAGAATCGATTTTCCAGTCTGTGATCCCTATCATAAGCTTTTTTAATGCCTCGTAAAAGTTTTATTTTGTAAAGTTTAGGCAGAGATACGAAGTTGCTCGTTTTGCTCACCACCGTGGCCAAAAAGAAGAGATTTTTGAAAATTCCTTCGTTTAACATAGTAATAAGATAAAATAGGTGGTGGCGCTGATTTGTATCGGGGTAGCGCCTAAATGTTTCACTTTCCTTTTTCCATTAAATATGTAAAAGAACCTTCTCATTTGTAAATAGGACAAAATGACTTTACCGTATATGAATA
This sequence comes from Eupithecia subfuscata, assembly GCA_963564075.1. NCBI lineage: Eukaryota > Metazoa > Arthropoda > Insecta > Lepidoptera > Geometridae > Eupithecia > Eupithecia subfuscata. The sequence continues at coordinate 14,886,101 of OY751106.1, forward strand.
TGATTCAGTAATCCTAATCCACCGAAATCCGATATCAAAATAAACGAACCACAAAGAAAATAAAGCCAGGTTTCCACCGAAGCGGCAAGAGAGACAAGATGGGTAAAATAAAACCAAGAAAAATGTCTCGAATACATGTCCAACGTAACAGCAAAGAGAGAGTAAATATGTAAACAATAAACATATCTCGTGATAGATATGGGACGCCATTACTGCACATTTTTCATTCACCTCTCTTTACCTACTCTTTTACTATCTCTATTTTACTCCTACACGCCAAACTACTGAACGGATCAATTTAATTTTGCAGAGATATTGTACCTGGAAATACATAATAATAATATAATACATAACAGTAACTCTTTATTGTACACCACAAAATTAAATTAAAATATAAACATTAACATGAAATAGATAGATACAATGGGCGGCCTTCTCGCTTAGAAGCGATTTCTTCCAACCTTTGGACCTTGCACCCTTTGGAGGGATAGAAAATTGCAAATTTAAGAAAGGCAGCTGGGTAATAGTGCGTGTTAAATCGTAGACAAAAGCTTGTAAAATTAATTAATAGTTGCTCATAAATAATTTACGTTTCTCCTCTCATTTCCTGAAAAACCCATAAATTGCGGTAACGATGTTCAAGAAATGCAATAGGCATCGTATTAAAACGATTTGTGATATATCGCGTGGGAAAAAAATAATAATCGACCTTTATTAGTCATAAATAATGTCGTTGCTTTTTGTTTTGTGGGATGTGGGCGTACTATGTCACAGCTGTGGCGGTCACGGCGTTAGAATTGACCACTCCAACTCAGCCTCTGGGTATCGGATGAGACGACTAATCCCTTCATCAACATGATTCATGATTTACACCTACACTTAGTGGGTTATTCCAGTTTTCCCCCTTGAAATCCCCCTTGAGGGGGAAAACTGGAAGTCAAAAAAAAGAATTCCAGTTTTCCCCCTTGAAGATTAGCCTATAGGGGGAAAACTGGAGGGGAAGTGCATCAGTTTCCTTGTGTATTTACCACAAGACTATGATTAAGGACTGCGATCGCCACTTTCGACCACGGCAACTTGACTTTTACTTAGGACTCTTTCTCTTCTCTTTCTGGTTGTGTGATTCATTTCTTTCTCCAGTGGAGATAACATCAATTTACACTTTGGTTTAAAATTTGACTGGTCTAAGAGCTTATTTTGTAAGCCAAAAGAAATAAATGTAATTCTGGTTTCTAACAAGACTTCTTTATCATCAATGCCTATTGATGACCTATTGATATTTGCGTTGGGATTTGGGAATCAGATAAAGACTTACTAATGTTACCCCTGTCTATAACAAGACGAATATAATAAAGGTCGTTTTTTTAACGAGCCAAATAACAAGATTCATAATCGCTCTACCAATTTTATTGTGTTTCTACACAAAAAAAATTATAAGCGATTTTCAATGTATGAATGATTTTCACGATTTTCAACTTATAAATAGCAGATACTTATTTCTCTGATCAACCTGATGTTGTCAGGCTGATTCAACAGCAAGATCACAAGAATCCTTTTCGGTGCAAATCTTTGTGCACTAAAAAAGAAGGATGGCGGAATAAGACCCATAGCCGTAGGCACCACCTACCGCCGCCTCGCGGCTAAAGTCTGATGTCGGAAAGAAGCCGACTAAAGAGTAAAGAATTTCTATTTACTATTAATATTACAGAATTTTATGGCTTTTCAACCGTGAACCTTTCCTTGAAAAACATAGAAGGATGCTATCTGGAGTTACAAGCTGCACAGAGGGGACACTACGATGAGAAAAGAAAATGGGGAAGAAGTATAGTAACACATTTTATACAAATAAACAATTTTCAATTTCTGTAACAATGTGGTATCTCTGCATACCTATCACACTATTTATAAATTCGAAAGTTTGGATGGATGGATGTTTGTCCATTTGGATGGATGACCTCTTCACTCCAAAACTACTGAACAGATCAGGGTGATATTTTGCACACTGGTAAGCCTAATCCTGGAATAAGACATAGGCTACTTTTTATCCCATAAATCAGTTCCCATTGGATAGAAATGGAAGTTTCCATAGAAGCAACGCGTGCGAAGCCGCGGGTAGAAACTAGTTATTATATATTATTTGTATTTTCTTGGTGTGCAATAAAGTGTAATGTATTGTATTGTACCTATCTACGAAAATAGTAGGTACCTACATAGGTATAGTGATAATTTATTCTATAATTTGAAATTCTTTAAGCCCACTTATAGTTTTATCGGTTTTTATTCATAAAAAGAAAAGGCATGTAGTACCTATAACCATGTTGGTTTTGATTATTTTTCCAGTGTGTGCCGCATGTGAGTAACATATCTAAACATCTTACTTCAATCTGCGAAAAGTTAGAAAAAATTAGGTTCGGAGAATTCGCAATGGCCTTTACGCTAACTGAAGGGGTCGGCTGAGTCTACTTAACGGGTGTAACGGGTTCTCCTTTTTCCATACAATTTGGTACAGGGCGCCTCTATCATGCAGGAAACTACGCCAATCCCATACTAAAACGAGACGTCACGATCGCGTCTCGTTACTAACATCAAATAGACTAACCCTCTGATTATGTGCAGAACGTAGTGAAAAATCTGCAAAATTCGTTTCAACTGTCACGTTGAAACGAACTGTTCTCGGGGCGCAAGCACGAGGCACCCCTAAGATATAAGGCAGCGCACACACCTTTTGCGGCATTCAGTTCGGAACCATGAAGTTCAACGCAGCCTGCCCGACCGCCGCCGTGCTGGCTCTGCTCCTGGCCGGTTAGTTCAAAGTTTGCATTCTTTATTTGAATTAATTTTTTGTACCTCCTTCAATTTGTTTGATTTATTTTCTGTTTGATCTTGTTTTCATTAAAGTTTATTTTCTTATAAGTTAATATTCGATATTTGAATTTTGTCTACTACTTAGTACATTCAAGTTTTTTCATAAGTTATCATTTATTATTTGATCCTATGTTTTCATTAATTTAAAATATCATAATCTGTTGGTATACACACACACACATAATCTTAATTTAGTTTTTTTTGTCAGTGGAATTTAATGATTCCGTATCTCAACCAAATCAAGTTTTATTATTCTTTTTAACGCATTATTTTGACACGTTATGATAAAATCAGAGCAAATATTTTGTATCAATACATTTTAATTACACAAGTTTAAACTGCTCATGCTAGCTAATTAAAAACATTAATAAAATTAATAAATTTTATTTCGCACAGAGAATTAAATAATATCTTAGAAATACTACCTACATTTACGCACTAAAATTAAATTCTTAAATAGTAAAACCGTTTCCATGTGGCCTAAGTAGAATTTTTTTTTTTCTCTTTTTTCTTATAAATAATTTGTAAATAATTCATTTTCACTACCATCTTATGTCTATTTTACTATTTCTTCTAAATTATTTTATTTTATTGTGGTCTGCGGTAAATTAAGGGTAAGTGCTTGTCTGTATAACTTTGCTGTTTTCTGTGTTCAAAACTAGGCAAACCAACATTTTACATGATATTTAAAGAAAAGTAAATTAAACCTTATTTTTTAGTTATAAGCAATGCCGTTTTAAAATATATACATGGATATATCATTCTTTATTGAGACTTAAATCAAATAGAAACAATTTAACAAAACAACTTACCATAAGTGACGATTGGTCTTCTCGGATCACTCAAGAGCCAACTCTACCAGACAACCTTCAAAATTCCAATCACCCACTTTTACAAATTTGTCTCTATCTCCCAATAAGGTTTGCTGGAAGAGAACTCTTTATAGGGTTAAGCTCGCCTTTGCCATTATTTTTCCTGGAAAATGCTATACTTGTACCAATTTTGTGCAATAAAGAATTATGAATTATGGATAGGATCATTGGATAGTACAAGGGGATGTGTGCTTATGTACTTAGGTTTCATAAATAAAATATATTTTTTTCTAACCCTAAGAAAACCGTATAAAATTGCCTTGACATTTTAAAGGTCCAATTACCAATTCGTTGGAAATTAATCAAATAAGGCCTTGCCTAATCGATTCTGGAAATTGGAGTAACGCAAGTCACCAAATAACGGAATTACATTAAAATGATTGGATGCAAACAAGTAATATCTACGGCAAGGCCATATTTGTCCAATAAATTAACAAATGCGTAATTACGTAGTATTAATAGAAGCGTTTTACATAAAATAAAACGCATATTAATTTACTTACCTTTTTTAAAAGCTATACTTATGAGATAGGCCTATCGTTTCCCGCCACAATATTCAAATTATACAAGTATTTGTATTGACTATCTGTCAAAATTGACCTACAGCCAATGACAAGCTTCGTCCAATTAGGAATTGGCCAATCAGGTGTCTTCCCGCCACGTCAGAGAGGCGCGCGAGCGAGCCTGTGGCGCCACCATTTTGATTCTCCATTGCGTCGAATATCACCAGGCAGAATTAAAAGTTATAGCTTTTAAAAAAGGTAAGTAAATTAATATGCGTTTTATTTTATGTAAAACGCTTCTATTAATTGTACTGTCGCTTTTTTAAAAGCTATACTTATGAGACGTGTTTGTTATCGCCTGGTGGTGGTGAAGACACTCAACGCCAATGTGAACTTACTATAAGAAATGTTATAATCGTAAGATTCGTAAGCCACACAGTTTTGAATGCAAATTAGTCATTGTGACATTCAAACCAAATACATAGCTAATGCACTTATGCTTAGAGCACTAGTATTAAAAATAGCCACATTTAAAGGTTGGCATATTATACCTAAATAATAACAGTGAAATTTCATTAAATTTATTGGAAAATTAGATTTTGGCTCTTTTCTACTGCCATGCCATGATAGAAGGTTCAACCGATGCTAGTATAATAAATAAATTATACTAGACAATATACACAGCATCATTAGCCCCAAGATTAGCAGAACTTGTGTTACGAGTACTAGATGACTAATAAACTTAATACACAATACAATACATTGGTATCCGTAAAATAAGACCTCAGCGGCCACGGCTCAATTTCTTTTAGAAACAGTTAATTTTGTAATTTATAACATCCTTGAGTTACGAAAATAAAATTTCTGATCCAAAATAAAAATAATGGACTTATCGCTATACTGGCCATAATAAAAGCCTCACCCATCAGGCTGTATGGTCGTTCTAAATCATTTAAATCATGTAGGTAGGTGGTTAGAAGCACTCTTCAAATTATTGCAGTACGTATAATTACGCACTGAACCCTTTTAACTATAGTGAAGCTATGTTCTTCTAAGATGTCCAGTTATGGCAAGTTCTTATAATGGGTTTCAGTAAATGATTAACTTTTCCCCCCCACATTGTTTGGAATACAACGTTACAAGTGTTGAAATAACAGACTTGCATATATTTCCAACTGTAGGAAAGCTTACGGATCATCTGATCCGATATCAATAAAAATACAGCTACCTCTATTGAGAAAACCAACCATGTTATGTTTTGCTCTTAGAAACGTGCCATGGGTACCTTTGTATCTCATCTAGACTTCATTCCTAATATATATTTAGTATATACATTATATTCACAAAAGCATGTCATTCCTTGAAAGAGAGAAAATTATCGAGACATGTCTCATAATTGTGACTACCAGGCACTAGATATCCTAGTTTAAAAACCAGCAATACATTATTTGTTACAATGTACTCGACTTGTAGATAGATACGTCACTCATTGCCAATGTACTTTCATCCAAAATAGTTTTGGTTCAAGATGCAGTCGTGACTGTTCCTCGATAATGCTAATTAAATAATAAACAGCAACGATTTAACGCTTAACTAATAGTTATGTTAAAACATCTCTTATTATGTCAAATTACTGACTGCATACCGCTTTCGAAGCGATGATTGCAATTTTTTTCTCGTTCAGGATCATAGTTTACATAGCGCATCAGCTCAGAAGCTGACAATGATCGCTTGCTCCACCACAAAAATTTTAGAAATAGAAGTCTTCTATAGCGTAACACTATAGAAAATAAAAACAGGTCCGCGCGTCAAACCAGGACAGAAGCAGTAAGTAGGTACTGATGTTTTAAGAGATTAAACTCTCCCAGTTATAAAAATTATAGGAATAAAATTGGTAGTTAACATGTATCAAATACAGTTGAGAAACCACTCAACCACTTATCATACAAAGCAGATAACTCAGAAATTCCACCGATGATTAAAATGTTTGAAGAGGGTAGTTATTCGTAAATAAACATGGAAGGATTATTACCATACGATCGTACGTATCGATGATAAAAAGTTTGAAGAGGGTAGTTAGTCGTTAATAAACACGGAAGGATTATTATCGTACACACCCCTGCCGTTCTCACAATCATAACTCCGGACATGGCCGGAGTTTAATTTTAAACCAGATATACCTTGTATGTAACTGTTTAGCATACGCCAGACACATATAGATTGTAAGCCTCCAGGTCAGTGCCGCACTGACAGCAATATTATCGAGTAGTCATATTTACTTGTCAGACAAAATGAACACCTAAAACGGCCAAGGTCGGAGTTAAAGCTGGATCTATGCATTTGCGAGGGCATATCCACGGATAGACACTGTCGTGACACTGAGGGACAATGACGGGCCCTTTGTGGAGGCTGTATACGCGACCAAAAACCCAGCTAGGAGTGACAGCCGTGCAGCATGTAGAGATTTAGGCAAAAAATTTTGTATTTTTGGTAGAAGCTAGCCTGATTATACTAAAAAGTATCCCACGCATCATTCCAGTTCGTGTTGGAAAAAGGGATAAGGAAGTTTCTAATATTACTCATATTTAATGTAGACAAACCAGCATTCATCTTTTCTTTGTATTTCTATGATTACTTATCGTGACCTTAAAAATGTTGATGGTGCCCAACAGATTTTCATCTCGGGATGACAAAAATAAAATTGAGGGTAGATAATTTTAGCGAATCAGTCTTTTTAATGTGACAAGTCTGGTAGGCAACAAAATTTTATAGGTAGGTAGACGGAATGTCAATCTGTTTCACTCATTTCTGCGATCTCATGAACCCATAGAAATGTTCTGAAATCCTCTCCTACTCAAAAAACTACGCGGATGGTAGTAAGTTTAAGTAACTGGTTAATTAACAATGGTGAATGTAAGTCAGTTAATCAATGAATCATCAATCCATCAAACTTATCAACCTGAGTTGGATAAGAAGAGGTTCTTACAAAAAGTACGATATCCAAGGATGATTTTATCACAAGTGCGGTATACCAAAAGATTATATTAATCATACAGCTAAACGGCTTTTTCTAAAAGTTTATGTCAAACAAGGAAACAGACATAGCCCAATGTTACAGATGATAAATAATATTTATAATTTAACATCAATAGGTATCGGATACCTTGATAAGAAAATCGTCATAAAGCGGTAGTGCACCAAGCATATGCGAATTGTCTAAAAATAAATACTAACTGAGCTTCCCGGAAGTTTATATAGATGGGTATGCAATGCCCGAATCATTATGGATAATAGTTAGCTTTCTTGGAAGTTCTTGACAGTAGGTACGCGATACCCTGGAATTTTTTCATCACTGGTGGATGTGCACCACGATGAATTCCATTCAATACAAACTCATGATGTGGATATCCGAATCATTATGGATAGAAGTTGGCCTTCCTGGAAGTTCTTGTCAATAGATACGCGAGGAGGTGCATTACGACGACTTCTTTTATCCAATAGTAACCGGTCAGACCTTTCTGAAGGTCATGTGAACACATACTTACGTTATTGCTTCCTTTCGACTTGTTGTTTGAGAAATATGATCATCACATCACGTCCATGATAATTATAATAGCTGAAACATATTCGGTGCGGCCGAATTTTGTGTGTCATCGCAGCCCTGCGAGGGTGCGCAAATAAACCCTGCGCGGGTTATTTTGATATGTATACTTGCAAGAAGATGCCCATGACAATATCAAATTTTGTGTGTGTCATCGCAGCCCTGCGAGGGTGCGCAAATAAAACCCTGCGAGGGTTATTTTGATATGTATACTTGCAAGAAGATCCTATGACAATATGTGCTATTGCAGCCCTGCGAGGGTGCGCAAATAAACCCTGCGAGGGTTATTTTGATATGTATACTTGCAAGAAGATGCCCATGACAATATGTGCTATTGCAGCCCTGCGAGGGTGCTAAAACAAACCCTGCGAGGGTTTTTTTATTACTTGCAAGAAGATACATCGGGTGTGTTGCTTATACACTATTAATATGATTTTATTCCTTATTCATCCTTCAATCGTATGTTCTCGAGCGTGGACTTGATTCTGTTCGATAACCACAAACACTAGACACCAAAATATGTAAAAGTTCTGAAAAAAAGAAAGTTAATTTTGCCATCCTAGGTGAACACCTTCAGTGCCCTTGCAAAAGAGCTGCTCGGACAGTGCAGCAAATGGGCAGTGAATGGATAAGACAACCCAATCACGCAAATTATTTGTGACTATACTCGTACAGCAATATAATTTTTAAAGGCAGTAACAAAACATATTCTAGAAACAAACAAATTGTAGTTGATAGTTGTAACTGTGTGTTGTCGTATCAAATGATTCAGAAATATTGTTACATTCAGCTTGGTTTCAATATTATATAAGGAATCTTCCTTTAGTTGACATAGGACATTCGATTCTGAAAGCTAGAACTACATGGACACCCAAGCTTTTGAGTTGAGTCATGAAAAGCAAATCTAGCAGACGTTGAGCACAGTCCACGTATTATTTGCCAATTACTATAATGTATGATCAGGGGCATTAATCAAACGCCCTACGTAGGCGTTCGTGGCCCACAATGCCCAATTACATTATTTTAAGAGTAGGTACTCACGATTTTATTCCCATGACCAATCCATGTCGAACTCTTTCTCCGGCTGTTCACGGCCCGTCGTCGATCCCACGATTTCAGTGGTCGGAATTTGGCATTTTTATCTTATTTGCATCTTTGCTAGAAAAAACAGTATTTCAGCATACAGGAACAAAAACCAACAAAAGACCGGAAAATAAAATTAACAAAACGAACGGTAAAACCGTTAAAATATCGTTTTAAAATAAAAAGAACTGCCGCTAATAATAGCGGAAATACCACGTGCTAGGTGGGACAAGCCTCAGCTTACGTCATTAAAATAATGAAAATTACCACGTGTTTTTGCGAGCACGTGTTATTAAATTCGAAATAAAAAGTCACACAAACATAAATAATTTACGCGGTACCACCTCGTGCGAGGTAGTAAAAGCGTTAGCTTTCGTTATAACAATGCGACTCGCACGTGTCGTCAGTCTACGAAATAATAGAAATGAAATGGACTGAGGAGTCCAAGGAATATTTTTACGAAATTAATTTCGCAAATTAAACTTTATAAGGTTTAAGATTGAAGAAAAAGGTTACTTACGCATTTTTCACCAAACCTTTACATTTGTGCACTTTGATAATAAATTCTTTGTGAATTAATGCACCTTCAAATATATCTGAAATAGATATTTCTTCAAAAGCGTGCTACGTATTGGTAGCACGTCCGTACTCGGCGGGAAACTAAACGCCAATGGAGAATCAAAATGGTGGCGCCACAGGCTCGCTCGCGCGCCTCTCTGACGTGGCGGGAAGACACCTGATTGGCCAATTCCTAATTGGACGAAGCTTGTCATTGGCTGTAGGTCAATTTTGACAGATAGTCAATACAAATACTTGTATAATTTGAATATTGTGGCGGGAAACGATAGGCCTATCTCATAAGTATAGCTTTTAAAAAAGCGACAGTACAATTAATAGAAAGATACCTGTAATTTATTAACCAAAAATGAAAGTAGTTTGTAAATCGCAAAACAGTTTTTAAAATTTCTGTAGGTAGGTTACAAACTTTTAAAAATATTTTGAAAAAAGTCGAAAAATTTACCATCACCCCCAATCTCCAAAATTTGCAGTGCGATCCACCTAAATCTGAAATGTAGGAAGGTACCTACTATTTTCGGATATTCATTAAATAGCAAAGTCTCTAACTGGTACCTTTAGATTAAATTATTTTGAAATTAATTTAGAATAATATGTACCTAATCTTGTTTTTTTTGGGAAATATACAATCAGTTAACGATATTTTTATGATACAAAATTCAGTGAAATCGCAGAATGATCGAGTTCGAAATAAAAAACAATCGAGTTGGGAAGCTCCTCTTTTTTCGGAACGGTTAAAAAATAACAAAAAATTCAGCTAACAAAACCATTCCAATAACGTAGTCAGCACTTTTAACACTCAGCCAATAAATATTCTGCTGTTGTTATACGATGGTTCATTGTATAGCTTACTGGATAACTCGTGACGTCACTGATCAAAAGTTTAGTTAAACTAGATTATGGTGCCGCTTCTGTGGAAATCTCTCTCACAATGACACTGGTCAGGTCTTCCAAAGGGACCTCTTGAATAAAACACCTCAGTAAAATCGTCCCGTAAAAAAATCATTTCGTGATCCCAAAACATGATGATCTCTCGGGATATCTACCAACTTTACTAGTTACCGAAAAATGCACGAATTATGCTCGCACTTAGCTTATTACAGCTGGGATTTCATATTATAAACCTGGCCTTTAACCGATTTTTAACCAAGCCAGAAGACATTTTACCAAATAAGGCCTCTTGGGCCCTTCCAGTTTCATTTTTAAATTGAATCTTGTAAGAACGAAAAAATACCGAAAAAGGTGAAAGATTTGGAAAATACGTAGCCTAGTTATCACTGTAGGGCAATCCAAATAGGTGTAGTAGCCAACCCAGCGCACATTTACCCACTTTTCACCCACAGTAAAAATGGCATAATACTAAAAGTACCAGGAGAGCAGAAGTTGATTGGCGAAACAGAGAGATTATTGGAGATTCACAGTTAAAATCATACGTACCTACTCCTTCAGATTTATGCTATCCTAGTAATCCTAGTAAATCTTGTGGTAGAAAATTATAGGTACCTACTAGGGCAGGTAGTGTGGTTTCATCCCGGCTTACCCCCAGGGGTACCTAAGCCCTGTGGTTGGACGGGTAGTGATAGTATGAAGACCACATCTATTTTATCTCATCATGTTTGATCTGATCCTATACCAATCGGTCGCACTGTGATCCCACTGCCTTGGTATGTCTTATCATATACATGGCTGACCACCTTGAATATGAATCTAAAGATATTTTATGCTGAGAATGTGCGTGTGGTGTGAAAATCACAAAAATCTTTGAACAAAAACATTATTCTTCAAGTGAGTCGACATCGTCCGCCACGTCGCCACATAGGATGAGATTGTGTTCAATCGAGTTATTTACAAAAAAAACTGCTCTATTCATCACTCAGGTGGTAGACTTCCATTTTAGATCTTTCCCCAGAATGCAATATCTCCCTAAAATTTTATTAATATCCGTGCAGCCTAGAGACCTCTTAGACATTTTGTGAAAGGCCTAGGTGATAACCATAAATACCAAGCAAATAGATTCAGTCTAACTTTCCTAAAATTAATTTAAAACATTTTATTATTACGGTAAGGTAAAATCACAGGTTTCCTTGTACAACCACGCAACCCTATAAACCACCCATACAAAACACATGCCCACTAACCGGAGAAATAAATAAGTTAGAACTTATTTCAGTAAGCACGTGGGCCTAAACAAATACTTAAGTAGTTTCGGTTAGAAAGTTTCAAGGTACACACCTGTTACCTCTACGTAGAGCAACAGGTTGGGTAAGTTATCAGAGCTTACCCAACTTGAACCGATTTAAGTCAAAAAGTTTGGTTTTTGTATAGAATCCATTTTTTTAGGGCTGGAGAGCTGGAGATTTGTAGAAATGTCATTTCTACCAATCTAAAGTAAAGGAAATAATCCCTGACCCATGACCGTATTAAGCAACAAATAAATTCTTTAACAGAGACTTAGTTTAACCTTTGTATCCCCTTTGCACCTTGCGCCTTTAATCACTTAATTTGAACTTACTTTAGACCACTTTCCACGCTTTTTCCTACCAGACAAAGAAAACCGTAACTTGCGTTTAGGAAAACCATCACATTTAATTTATTCCGCGACTAATCCCTCCACCATCACGAAATCCAATGCTTTAGACAAATCCATGTGATTACAAACGACCAAACTCGACAACAACCACATTTGCTCAGCTTCGAATACTGGGCGATTTCACACACTACCGAACAAAGGAATACTTAAATAATGTTTCAACCGACTTCGAAAAAAGGAGTTCGGCTGTATGTATAACTTTTAATGTATGTTCGTCGATTTTTTTGTTAATTATCGACCGTTTTATTTTGAAAATTCTCCCGCGGTTTTTCATAAAAATCCCAGGGTCCAAAGCTGCACAAAATTGCCGCAGTAGTATAAAATTAAGGGATTATTGATTTATGTATTTAATTGTTTGTTTATTTATTAGTCGTAGGCAGTTTTTAGTTTTTTTTTAAACAAAGAATTTATAATTGTCTAAAAAGATTACACGTTTTTTGGTAAGAATTTTCTTCGATCGTGTACAAATTATCTTCATTGCTATTATAAGAGAACTCTAGTGTCTACGTAAACCTAAATGAGTAGGTTTACCTAATCACTGGAGCTCTCTTAAAATAGCAATGAAGATAATTTGTAAATGTTCACACTTAAGACAATTACCTATAGTCGGCAGTTACACACACAAACACACCCTGTGTCAGCGTCTTGTATTCGCTCGTGTAGTCCTGCTATAAAATAAGCGAAAAAAGAGGACGAAGGGAACCTGTATTGGACCGAATGATTTCTGACGATACGTGTGACAAAGCGCAAAAAATCTCGAAATCTGTTAAATAATTATTTCTTTCATCTCTTCATCATATTCTTTACATCATTGAATGAAATGTAAGGCAAGAATAATTGCAGAAATCCATTCCAATTTAATTATTTTTTAGAAAGTTTGGCTCGGCATTGTTTTTTTTCCTAACCTACGATGTCCCACTGCTGGGCAGAGGTCTCCCCCAAACTAAAATTGTTACTTGTTACTTCTAATTGTAATTTAATTCTATTTAGTGAATTCTATATCTTTATTCACAAAGAAAATGATACTAGTATTTACAATTGAAACAATTGAGCTAACTGCTGACTGTTGCAAACAGTCTACAGATAGCTCAACTGATCCATATCAACACCAGTCGGAAGCGTCCCCAAGACGCTGGCTGCATTGCCACGCTGTATGGCAATGCTGATACGCTGTGCCAGATATTCACCAGCTCTCGGGTCACGCGTCGCTTCGCTCAGATAGTTTTTTGAAAATGTTAACTATTTAGTTGATTGTAATTTTCTTTGTGAACAAAGTACATACATACATACATACATAGTAAATGTTTTGAAATTCTACGTGGGTAATATTTTAAAACGAATTTTGCATCTGGGTAGCATTGGTTTACCCACCCTGCTTGCACCCCTGCAATGCTTTTAAATCCGATTTTCTCTTCAATGGAAACCAAGTAAAAATTCGTGAAACAGTCAGTCACAATACGAGGAATTGATGAATATCCATCGAAATCCGTATTTTTAGAAACCTCCAATCCGATACTAGGAATAAAGCGTGGGCAGTAAGTACAGAGTACTAAATATAATTACTAATTCTGTAACAGACATGTGAAAGTCTAATTGAATAGTTCAACAAGTCACTCTATTCTCCCCTAAAAGATTAATAACTTTTATTATCTCTTATTTACATTTTTGACCTGAAGCGAATCAGCGCGAATTCGTTACTTATTCGTTACATTATAACGAGACGTGATCGTGACGTTTCCTTTTCCCATACAATTTGGTACAGAGCGCCTCTATCGTGCGCACAGGGAACTACGCAAAACCCTTACAAAAAAAATTGGTTGTCTGTAAAGTCGGTTTACTGACGATAGTTGAACGTGACAACGTAACGCCGCATGAGGTAACGCCGCATCAGGTAACGCCGCATGACGTCATGTTTTTTCGTGCGTTCAGCCGGCTCTATCGAATTATAAGACGTTGTCACGTCAAAAAATTGGTTGTCTGTAAAGTCGGCTTACTGACGATAGTTGAACGTGACAACTCAGAGCGAGGTAACGCCGCATGACGTCATGTTTTTTCGTGCGTGCAGCCGGCTCTATCGAATTATAAGACGTTGTCACGTCAAAAGGAGACGTTACGATCACGTCTCGTTACTAACGTCAAACAGACTCACCCCTCTGTAGTATTAATTTATTACATACTAGCTGCGCCCCGCGGCTTCGCACGCGTTTTTTCTATGGAAACGTTTAAAGGTGATTTCTATCCCACGGGAACTGATTTTTGGGATAAAAAGTCGCCTATGTTTGATTCCAGGATTAGACTTACCTGTATGCAAAATTTCAGCCTGATCCGTTCAGTAGTTTTGGCGTGAAGAGGTAACAAACATCCATCCAGACTTTCGCATTTATAATATTAGTGTGATGTGATTTATTGTAAAGTTCGAACAGTATCAGTGGCAGGCATCCATGGCGCATGTCGCTATCGACAAAAACGACGTTTTAATCGCTTTCAACGAACATAAAAAACACTCGAATTCAAACCTTGAAAATGGTTCTCATCTGTCAACAAACAAAGCACCTCAAGTCGATCTTAAAAACTGTTGTTCATTACCTACGAAAACAGACCTCAACTTCGTTACCTGGAAAAAAACAAGTTCACGAATTATCCCAAACGTGGCAACACTCGTAAAGTAGGGAGATTATGTGGCTCCATTCTATGGCCGTGGAGAATGCCGCTATTATTATATTATTTGGAAAAGAACCTTCTGTAACAAGGTAGGTATAATCCATCGCGTTCAGAATGGGCCAGAGCCTTGTCAAAGTAAATATTTCGCGTTACATACTAAATGTTTTAAAATTCGTTTACATCTGCGCGTTGTCAAAATAGGATGGCCCTTGTGAAAGTACCGCTTTTGTTTCAGTTCAATACAGATTTAAAATGTGTGTGGTATAAATATGCACTACACTCTTCAAAAACTATCAGGAAATTTTTAGATTCAAAACTTAGCAGAACGTAAGTAAGTACCTAAATAATTTTGTTGATTTACCTCAACGATCCGTATTCGCGGGGGCAGCGAATGTTCTAACCTATAATCTGAGACAGCAGCGAGTTTTTACTCTATGCCTATAATAGTTTTTGTGAAAGTATTCCAAAACGTAGACAAATATCATTGAAGTTACCAACTCAATTTTAAACTTTAACTACATCGAATTCCTAAACTGAAAAGTTTAGATACTTTGTCGTCTTCAAAGTCTTTATAATTTCGATTTATTAAGTACCTACTGGAAAAAAGCTTTGTATAAGTGCGAGTAGTATTAAAAGTCTTATTGAATAAAATGTCCCATATTATTTCATTTTCAGAATTTTTTTTTGACGTGACAACGTCTTATAATTCGATAGAGCCGGCTGCACGCACGAAAAAACATGACTCATGCGGCGTTACCTCGCTCTGAGGCGTTACCTCGCTCTGAGGCGTTCCATGTAAGGCTTGAAGTGCAAGCGAGAGCGCTCGACATCCGTCTCTCTCCTACTTGAGTGAGCTACTATACTATAATACATTTACATGTTTTGATCGAGTATCAAATGCTACCATTCCATCAGTATTTTCTTAAGACGTTGTCACGTTCAACTATCGTCAGTAAATCGACTTTACAGACAACCAATTTTTTTTTTAAAGCTCATATTCGTAGCATAGAGTCTACGCTTCGTAGGTCGTAACTTCGTAGCGGTCTACGCCGTAGTTGTTACGTTTTGTATATCGAGACTCGATATCCAACTTTAATATAATTTGTATAAAATAACAGAAGTACCTATAGTACAAAATGGACTTGTCTCATCTTTCATATACCTACCTCATGAGGGATGATGAGGGAGTATGAATGAGGATTATATTTTTTGTTCGCCTAAACTGCTAGGCGAAAAAATATAATAAAAATTTATAAAAAGGAGTTTATTCATCAAACTATAAGTTATAGAAGAGACGAGCTACGGTGGACCATACGGAAATGAGCAGAGTAGAATAGTGGAGTGGCATACAACCAACATAACCCTTTTGGCTCTGCCGTAGTCGGATAAAGAGGGTCTTTGTATATGCCAATAACACCTCCGCCCTTTAAGACCCATCATAATTTTATGTACCTACCTACTTACTAGCTATAGTTACCCTGCTTACGTATTCAGATTCTTAATCTCGTAAGTCAGCGTGTCTATTTTATCGTACGAGAATCTAACAAAAGCTTTACCACCTTAAACCATGGGCTTGTCTTCTAAGGATTTGCAAGATTTCTAAATCTACATTTACCTAACTTTAATCATTTGTATTTGTATTTCGAAGGCTTACTTGTTACAGTAGTATAAATTACGAATACTACTGCTGCGATAGTTCCGCCGGGACGACGTGAATAAGTAGTTCTTTTTGCGTAATAAGGTTTCCGGACTTCCTGTTTCATTCATAACTAAGTTGATTAAATCAACTTCCGGGGCAACAATGTTTCACGTTTTTTCGGAATTTTAAACTGCTCTTTAAACTAGAATGTCTTGCGTTCAGGTAAAATTATTTTGAATAATTCACGGAAGGCAGCCAATCTTGTAAGTTACGAGTAGGTCACTAAAAATAAATAAATAATGCTGGACATGCTTATACATAATTCAATAACAAAAATAAATAAGGTTAGCAGAACTTTATTATGGTTACCAGATGAAATAAAATTGAAGTAACAACTTAAATACATACTTTACATTTGAAAATATTATGCAGGTGGCCCTCGGGGAGAATCGACACTAAAACCTATGGACTTTTGCCTACCGCGACACAGAAGTCTTATCTATAGGTGTAGGGAAATTAGTCCCTCTTCTCTTTTCCTGGCTATTTCCCACACGGTGGGGTCAACTTGATGAGCCGTTACATATTGATTAACATAGTTAACGGCTGATCGTAAACCATAATATTGTCCCTGCTAACCCGCTGAGATAGCAAAACAATCAGGTCAGCCGTAAAACTGAAATCTCGACTTCGACAGTTAACTTTATCTACTCGGGATCCCAGTAGCTCGTGAGTGCAACTCAGGATTGTTGAGGTGAATCCAGAGTTGCGATCAAGATACGACTAGCCCGGGTGTAAGACATTGCTTTATCCCCTTGGTTAACAATCTATTCTATTATTTTGTTGTGAAACATGCAAAGTTTCATACATAGAACTCTTCAGTCTTTGTTTATGGCTTTTTAACCCCCGACGCAAAACGAGAGGGGTGTTATAAGTTTAACGTGTCTGTCTGTGTATTTATGTATCTGTCTGTGGTATCGTAGCTCCCAAACGGATGAACCGATTTTCGTTTAGTTTTTTTGTGTCATAGATAATTTTATCCCGAGTGTTCTTAGCCATGTTCCATGAAAATCTATTCAATCTTGTCGGCGGGTTGTTATATTTTTTTATTTTGTCTTGATTTATTTTCAAATTGGGAAATCAGCACCTTATTCTTTACTTAATTAAGTATGTAGGTAGGTAGGTACATAGAGGTTTACGAAACTTGAATATGTAGGTAGACCTACTCTATATTCTGTGACGTAAACTCTATAACAGTTTATTTTTCGTGGAGTTTTCAACAAATCAATTTTAAATTTCAAATTAACAGACGTTAAAGTTTTAGGATTAATAAATCCGTAAAAGTAAAATTCTAAGAACGGAATTTTACTAAAGTGTGGGCTATCACTATAAAAACAAATAAAAAAGCTATCATTAACACTTACATGGCCCAAGACACACATCATCACACATGGTCGATGTGTCGCGCATAGTTCTGGGCAGTGAATGCGATAATGAGAACTTTAGCTAACAGGCGAAAATATAATTTTGTATTTCAGTCAAGATTGTGTCCGACTTATGGAAGTTATAAATTTAGTCACCCCCTCGACCTAAAATGGTCTTGCATTTTGCATAATTGTGAGAATTAAGCATAGAGCTATAATGCTCAAGCAATTTAGGGTTCCGGTGCGAAATGGTAAATTCGGAACGATATTATAATTTCATTCTTACCGTCGTCTGTGCGTCTATCTGTCACATATATATTTTGAAATGATCCTCACCAAACTTCCTTCATTTCCTTGACAAAATGATAACTAAAACGTCAAATGCGAGTCGGACTGGCGCACTAAAGGTTCTGAATAATTGTAAAACCTTGGTTCTTGCCAATATTATCAAAAAATCAATATTTTTTTGTTAATCTGTAATATAAAAATGAATCGCAAAATGTGTTGGTAAGCGCATAACTCAACAACGCCTGGACCGATTTCGCTAATTCTTTCTTTGTTGTGTTTGTTATAGTCAGGAGAAGGTTCTTATGGAAGAAAAAATTAAGAAAGTTGGAAACATAAATTTCCACGGGGGCGAAGCCGCGGGGCGCAGCTAGTAATCTATAAAATTATGGTTTTGGGTAAATTTTGGCAAATTTTGTGTTTTTGCTATTATAAATAGCACAAATAACGGGAAAAATCCGAACCTTGCTTCTTGCTACGTTATGGACCAAAATATACAGGGCATCTACTCCCCGTTGACCTAGAATCATGATATTTGGCAAGAAACAAAGTCTTACAATTATACGGAACCCATAGTGGGCGAGTCCGACTCACACTTGGCGTTCTATTTTTCTGACTGGTTCCCTTCATTTAATTGAAAGAATGAAAATAAAATTACACAAATCTAATTGGAACAGTCTTCTTTTTGTGTGGCCCGACAGACACGCTCTTGACGTAGCCCTTTGTAAATCCTTTGTTACAAATCCTTTGACATACAGACATATTATCAAAAGCTAGCGCCCGTCTTTTGTTTTTCGGATACTGATTGTGAGTCGACAGATTTGTGACGTGTGTCTCCCGTAAAAGTCACGGCCGTAAAACTACGTAGGAAAATGCAGGTAAACAGTTGAAAGCTCTCACATACAAAGCCAGGGAAAAGCAGGCTATGTTGTATGGCTTGTCGCTTGAAGTTCCATTCCGTTTGATATTCTCAATGTGAGAGATTTATTTTTAAATAACCGATGCCTTGGTTGTATTGTGTGTGAAGTGTTTTGGAGACACTTTGAACTGAACCACAGCTCTGAATCCATTTGTTGTATGATGTACGTTGATTTTCATATTACGAAATCAGGGTATTAGACATTGGTATTTTTAAACATCAAGCTTTTTCAATACACGTATAAGTAGTCTATATGCACTCAACAGACAAAAACCTCTCGTTTCTCCACAAGTCTTCTCGTTACTTCTTTTATAAAAGTAGTGATTTTAATTATATTTGTATATTAGGAACATAGGTATTGTATTTTTAACCACCGACGCAACGCAAATTTATCCCGAGTGTTCTTAGCCATGTTTCATGAAAATCGGTCGGGGTTTTTTTTTAATTTTTAATTTTGTTCTTGTATATATTGAAATAGGTATCTTTGACATAGTGTAATAATATGTAGTAGTATATAAATTATACAGGGTGGAATTTTCTAATGCTACCTGGAGGGAAAGTACTCTTAATACTGTAGATAGAAAATTGTACTAAAAGAAAACATTCCTTTATTTTTGAAAAGAAAGAAAACTGCATTCAAAGATTTTTGAAAATTCGCTTGCCACACCCGGGAATCGAACTGACTAAAATCTGTAAGAATTACACCCTGTTTAGTTAAGTAGGCCATCTTTTTTTCTCAGAAATTATGCACATGTTATATAACGTTGCCTCTCTCTCCCAATAACGTTTGCTGGAAGAGAACTCTTTTAGGGTTAAGCTCGCCTTTGCCATTCCTTCTCTAGTTTTATGTTTTACTAGCGGCCTGTCCCGGCTTCGCACGGGTGTGAAGTGCTATCATCAACAGTTTCCGTAGCGCATGCGATGAAAGATATTTTGTGACAAAAAAATTTACACTCTGGGTTACATTATTGTAGTTTTAGTGGGGATTCTTAATTTTTTGTAGTAATAAATATAGCCTATGTTACCCAAGGATATTGTGGCATTCTAATGGTGAAAGAATTTTTAAAATCGGTCCAGTAGTTTTTAAGTTTATTCGTTACAAACGTACAAATTTTTCCTCTTTATAATATTTTTGTAGATATGTATGTTTTATATCTATACTAGTATTATAAAGAGGAAAGATTTGATCGTTTGTTTGTTGGTTTGTATTGAATAGGCTCCGTAACTACAGGACCGATTTGAAAAATTATTTTACCATGAGAAGCCCACATTACTCCTGATGAACATAGGCTACTTTTTACCGCGGGAAAATGCTTCATTCCTACGGCAAAACGGGTAATAGGACAACGGGTAGTAAAAATGCAGCTAGTAATGCAATAAAGAATTAAGAGTTACAACCTCATTGTCATTATTATAAGTAGGTGACTTACCGATATTGGCAGTGCCAGCGTAAGAATTGACCCCTCCAACTAAGTCTGTGGATGTCGTAAGAGTCGACATTGGGAACCTACCGGAGGAAGGGCAGCTTCCTTCTGTGTGTTTCCAACACCTTGACTGTGATCACCAATCTGCCTGCCAAGTGTGGTGATATGGCAAAACTCCCCTTGTTTGGCGAAGCTATGTTCAGCAGTGAGCGTACGTGTGCTGATGAGGATACTTTTTTTTGAACCCTTGCAGCTGCTAGGAACTGTAGGATTTTCTTTGGGGTGGCAAGATATAAATATTGTGAGGATATTTTCTACAGCATGCCTATAAATTAACTCCCAAATTTCCATTATTTAGGGAACAATAGGCATAAGCACAAATTAATAATGTGCTGTGTGGATTGCCAACGTCATTTGCATAATAAAGATCTAACAATACCTAATTCATTAGCACCTGTACACCCTTTCCGTGGCACCCTGTATAGTTTTAACAATAAATGTGCACCTTTACACCTTGTTGTACCTACACGCCTTTACACGAGTGAGAATGAACTCGGAAACGTTTCAGATGAATGAAGTAGATAAGATAGATTTTATTGTATAAATTGAGGGCAGATGGGGAGATGAGGGAAGGGACAGCTTGACTCCTAGAGGTTTACCAAACATACGTATTTTGGTAGATATCGTTTATTGTCAAAAAATTACCTACATTTTTTGGTTTATATTGAGGTTTACCCTTACCTCACGTAAACCAAAAACTACCTACAACCTAGACAAAGTAGGTAGGTAGGTAGGTACTTTTACAAGTTGCTGTTTACTGTAATGGTGTAGTCGGAGAGTGCATTCTGGGTGCATCCGGCTCTCACTTTACTACTTTTAACAACCATCGTTATTCGTTCTATATCTAATTAAAACATTATTTTCTCGCTTGCAATTTTGTACCTACTTTAATTATTTTTATCAAAAGTGGTTGATAAATCAGGGGGGTCAATGACCCTCACGGATTTTTACAAAATTGAAAGAGAGAATTTTTTGTTAATTAAATACATAAAGAACTATTAAAGCAGGCTAGTAAACAGAAAGTCAAGTGCAGAATGTTATTTGTACAAAATTGTAATTTATGTATCTTGGAATAATCCCCTATAAATCCAAAACACATAAATTATTTGCAGCTTCAGCGTCAAAGACAAGCCAAAGCCCACGTATTATGTCCCCATCAATGGGGTACGTCATCCGTAGGTAGCAGCTTTGTGCGCGTAGGTGCACTTTATACCTTGTTGACTAGCTAGCCAATTACGGGTTACGTAGGCACCCCAAACAACGGTACCCCTTTGTTTTATACGGCGGCGTCGTCGGGGATAATTGGTTTTAAGGAGTAGTAAATAGGTTAAGGTTTATTACATCACCAGCAAAGCATAGCATGGCTCTTTAATCAGACATCTTATCTATGGTCTGAGAAGGGGGCACTGACTGTACTATAGATAGATATGTATCGAAAACGCGAGAAGGGGGCTAAGCGCTACAATTTGTTGATTTTTACCAACTCTGACAAATTCTGGCGGTTTAAAATATAATTTAAAAAAATCTAATGTCCTAACAAAAAGAGCATCAATACTGCCAACAATTTAAATTAATACAGACAAATAAATGCTCATTCATGAATTAAATGGTCAATTTAGTTGAAGACTTTACCACAAAAGTCGGGTAATAATCGGAACTTGCAACCCTATCCCGAATTAAGCGCATGACGCCACAATTACACAGTTTAGTGGACTCGAGATTCCATTGGCAACAAACTTCTGTAATACCGGCCAAACGCCTCTACAGGCTCTACCATAAATAATTATTTATCATCCTTAAGTTAATGAATTAAATAATCTCCGCACACATTCAAGGCAATTGAGAACTGTGTCCATTTTTTCGCCAAGAAGTAGAAAATACGCGAAACCACGCGGAATTTTCCGAAGAGCAAAGAATTACCTCTTTTTGCATAGAGACTAAATGACACATGTGGGCCGATCGGCCTATACCTACGCGATTCCGCGGGTTGGAAGCGCCGGGCCGGACATTTTAATTTCGACAGTGTACATTTTGTATGGAACAAGAAACGATCCTTCAAAATAAAATAATAAGTAAACTTATTGCCGGACAATTCATAAAGCATCATCTAACGCCAACCTAAGCACAGCTTGTGTTATGGGTACTAGATAACTGATAAACTTAATAAGCAGGTACAATAGATTACAAAGATAGATTTTTTTTTATTATATCCACTTAGAAAACACCCAGAACTCTGAACAAATATTTTGATCAATCAAGCAAACGTTCTCACTAGCGTATGCGCCACATGGAAGGCAATATATGTAGAGTCATTCCGCGACTACGACTGTGTATAAACTGTTGAAATGTCAGGAACAGTAGACTACCAAACTAGACTACTGGCTTTTTACGTGGCCAAAAATCCGTGGGGACAACCCATGGGGACAACCTGGACCGAAATTATTATTTATTTCCACCTACACAACTGTTTGGTAACTAGTCAAGTGGTCTCGGTAGAAAATTATCTTCCACGGAGACATCCAGTTACCTGGATGGTAATTAAACGCGATAAACACCCGTGAATACTTATTAAAAGAAATCTATGCCCTATTATGAGGAAGAAACCCTTCTGAAACTCAAAACTTATAGATCTATCACTCAATATTTTATCCAAACACACGGGGCTTGTCGATTGCTCCCTTTTCATTCTACCCCCACTTTTGTAACTCAATCCAAGGAAAGGACAATCATTCACGCCGAAAAGGGTCAGATTCTAACTCAAAGGGCTCAAACTCGTCATATTCGTCTTTCTATCTGATTGTAATATGATGAAGGTAGGTAATATGACTTTATGATATGCCTCAGGGAAAATCAAGGTGTTTCGTGTTTCAAAGCTTTTATTAAGGTTTTGGCTTTGTTCCGTTGGGCAAAATTGGAACCAAGAAAGTAGTATGTACGGTCGGCTGCAAAAATATGTATACACTCCCAAGTTTTCAATTTGACTAAATAGTAAGTGTATAGTAATTTGTGATAATATTATGTACCGCATTCTAACAAGTACGATGACTACTTTGTACGAAAAACGTGTGCGTGGCCTTTTATTTGAAAAGTTCCGAGTAAAATAAAAGTTAAACCTTGGAAGTGTATACATGTCTGTGCAGCTGACTGTACTCCAAACCTCTTCTAGGTATGTGAGTAGGTAGATCTATGTTCTCCAGTTCGTTAAGCTGTTGTTCCAGCGCGTGACCTCTCCCCGGTCGTGTCGGTTTGCGGACCCATTGGATTATGAGATTGAGGGAAAAGAGAACGCACCTGGATTTGCGCTTACATTTGTGCACTATTAATAATGTCCTGAAAACTCGTTAGAACGTTTACCGAAGTTTAGCCGAAATTCTAGAACATCATCATTTAATAATAACAGACGGGCTGCTGTACCGAAATAAATTAGCGGCCGGTGAAACATTCATCCCAGCTTCTTTTAATTTTTCGTGTTTTATTTTGCGTTTTGCAAATAATATTTATATTGTTTTTCGAGTAAAAGATTAAGGCGGGGTTATTAAGTAAAGTCACGAAGCGTTGTAACGCAAAACCAGTTGAATTTTAAAGTTGTTCCCTTTTATTTTGTTTGTTTAGGCGATTTCTGGATTTAAAGCGTGGCATTTAAAAGTTTGTTTTGTATACTTACCTGTAGCTGAAGGCTTTCATTTTCAATGTTAGGTACATTACTAAATTAAAAGGCAAAAATCCTTTGGGACCACCTTATTGAAATGATAAAAACTCCTGTTTCTCAGCGAAGTTTCAACTTGCCTATTCTTTCAATTTTCTCAAGTTAATTTCTCTGAATAATTATTGTTCTTTCTAATCTCAAGAACAATAATTATTTTTAGAAATTAATTTGAGAAAATTGAACGAATAGGCACGTTGAAACTTCGTTGAGAAACAAGGGTTTTTAGAAGAGTTACGAATTTTAATTATATCCCAACTATTTATAACCTCGACGGGACTTGAACCCACAACTATCCACAGTAAGGGAATTAATCTCTTCATGTTTCTCTGCAGCGTAGTGGGCAATGGTTCGCCTGAGGCATAGAAGGTTGCGGGTCGATTCCCACTGCAAGATAAAATTAAATAATTCATGAATTCAAAAAAACTCCGTGTCTGGGCGTTATTAAATTCAATACCTACATGTTTTTAAATTCAAAATGCACTATTTCTATAAGTTAGTGCAGGATATTTTGAAAACAACGTGTTCTGATTCCCAAAACACGAGCTCTGCTTACTTTTGAGGGTAGGCGATGCTATGAACTGTCCAGCACTCTACCTATCAGCATTTTTCCTTCCACTGGTGAACATGCCTCCCCAAACAAGGTGGTATTGCCATGATCACAACGCTTGGCGGGCGAATTGGTGATCACAGTTGAGGTGTTGAAGAAACTCAGAAGGCTGCCGCGATTCTTCTGGTAGGTTCCCTTAGTAGGCTCTTAAGAGATACATAGACTAAGGTTTCTGTTATTCTGGTGTGTAAGCCCTCACACTCGGGATAATTTCTAAGTAATAATATCCCAGAAACAGGTTAGTCCCAAGGAAGTCCCAAAGTTTTTCGACTCCTGCGTCAGTTGACCTCGTAGCGCAATTGGTTAGCGCATTTATTTATTTGTTTGAACCACCTACCGTTGATACACATAAAAGTTAAATAAATAAAAATAAAAACAGCTTTATTATCCTAATACACAATACAGTAGAGAAAAATGATACTAACTAAAACTTCTAACTAAATAAAATTAACTTTGACTTGCTTGTTTTAATCTGTACTATCTAATTCTGTGTACGACCGCCTGGGCGGTAAAAGCCTCCTCCAAGTTTTTCCACGTCATTCTGTCTGTTGCAGTTCTTTGCCAAAGATTTCGAGCTACTTTTCTTAGGTCTTCGTTCCATCGTCTGAGTGGTAACTTTTGTGAGAAGTAACTTTTATGGGAGAGAAACGTGGGAGGGGTAGACTCCCACGTTTCTCTCCCATAAAAGTAACTTGGAATATAAACATTGGCTTAGAGCGCTTATGCTCAAGTAATTATGGGCTGGTGACATGGAACAAACCATAATAAAATCCAGGAGTCGCATTCCTGTAGGGGAAAGTTGCGGCTCTAATTCCCGTGGAAGTCGATTTTTTTGTGATATTATTAATTCCACAGACTAAGTTGAAGGGTTCGATATTCCTACGCTGCATCCCCACGGCTTCAAAAATCAAAATCAAAATCTCTTTATTTCCATAAATACAATAAATGTACACTTAGAAAAGGTCAAATTATAAAACTAACCTGTACTTCCCTGTACTTATCTTATACCTGAGTGCCTTCGTATATCATAAAATAAAATGCCCTAGGTAAGAACCTACTCCCACTGCACTTACCATCCAATGAATTATTATAGTTACTGAAGTAACCCTACATCCATTAAAGCGGGATGCACCCCACTTCGTTTTATTCTCCATGTCATTCTGATAGATTGATAGTGGATGATGGAACCTACACAATGGTACAACGGTACAAATGCGTTCTGTTCCTCTCGGACGACTGACAGTCCTGACAGATGGGTGTTGAAAAGAAAGGATAGCTTACACGTGTACTTAGACCAGAGGGGTAAGTCCGGTTGACGGTAATATCGAGACGTGGTCGAGACGTCATCTTTTTGTAAATACACATCTTTTTGTAAGTACATAAGTTGTTTATTTATTTGACAAACTTAAAATTCTTTAACATATTCATCTCCTACATACATTATTTTATTATACAGGGTGGAATTTTGTAATGCCACCTGGAGGGAAAGTACTCTTAATACTGTAGATAGAAAATTTTACTCAAAGAAAACATTCCTTTAATTTTGAAAAGAAAGAAAATTGCATTCAAAGATTTTAGAAAATTTGCTTGCCACACCCGGGAATCGAACCGACTAAAATCTGTAAAAATTACACCCTGTATTTTTATTGCATAGATCGTTAGGGTCAATTATAAGGATGAAATCTCTCTAACAAACTTAATAAATTAAATGAAAGGAAAACCATGAAATCTTAAATTATTTTAATTATTTACAGTAAAAAGTCAACTAACTACTAATTAGTTGCTCAAAATGGGCTCCATTTTCTTGGATAGGTACACAAATTTATTCTTCTAATAAATTCATTTCTAGTAACTTTTAATAACGTGTTGTGGTGAATATTAAAAATCGTATTCTGAACTTCATCTCTCAACTCGTTTACATTCGCATAAGATTTCATTGTCAATTAGATTTTTTACATATCCCACAAAAAAAATCTAAAGGGGTGAGATCTGGTGATCTCGCAGGCCATCTGATTGTGCCGTTGGTACCAATCCAGGTACCTATTAAAATGGTTATGATTCTGCTGTTATGGACTGGAGCACCATCTTGCTGTAGAATTATTTGGTTTCGCTCTGCCTCGGGGAAACCATTTAACTAATTTCTTAAGAGATCCAGTATTTTAAGATAGAAGAGTATGTAGAATGCATTAGGTACAAACACGTGCAAACTTCAATCGTCTTATCTAAATACCTATTAATTCGTCATTTTAATGGATTATTAATTAATTATTGACACAAGTAAACAGATGGATCTTTAAGTTCAAGTGCTTAACTTGAACCATTCAGTTTATAATTTAAGATTTCATGGTTTTCCTTTCATTTAATTTATTAAGTCTTTTAGAGAGATTTCATCCTTATTATTGACCCTAACGATCTATGCAATAAAAGTACCTACGGGGTGTAATTTTTACAGATTTTAGTCGGTTCAATTCCTGGGTGTGGCAAGCGAATTTTCGAAAATCTTTGAATGCAGTTTTCTTTCTTTTCAAAAATAAAAGAATGTTTTCTTATAGTACAATTTTCTATCTACAGTATTAAGAGTACTTTCCCTCCAGGTGGCATTACAAAATTCCACCCTGTATATTAATTTAAATATAATTCTTAATTTGACATTGGTATATATGTTTGATAAAAATAAATATTATTTCAAATTATAATAGTAATGCATGCTTCTTAATAAAATAACTAGGTAACTTAGATTATTAGTTCTAATGTTTTTAAATAATGCTGCCGACTGTTGCAAACAGTCTACAGATAGCTCAACTGATCCATATCAACACCAGTCGGAAGCGTCCCCAAGACGCTGGCTGCATTGCCACGCTGTATGGCAATGCTGATACGCTGTGCCAGATATTCACCAGCTCTCGGGTCACGCGTCGCTTCGACCAGACGCTCAGATAGTTTTTTGAAAACCCAAAGAGCCTCGGTACCCCACGGACCTAGGGTCTCGACTCCAAGGGGAGCAAATGTGTAGGCTCTCTCGAGACCTGCATATTTGCGCCTCTTGAGATCTTCGGCCAAATTTGCCGCCGCACCCGCCCTCACGGATGTCCTCGGAAGAAATGAATTGAAATGTTTGTATTGTACGCCCAAGTGGCAGAATCCAGCGATTTAAAAAAGTCTCATGACTGTAATATTAACTGATTCACAAAAAAGAAATAAAATTACAAAACATCAATTTTATTTTTATAGAATTTGGTACAGCGCCTCTATCGTGCGGCCAGGGAACTTCGCAAATCCCTTACAGTAGTGTGACGTCACACTCACGTGTCGGTACTATGGTCAACTGGACTCGGGGCTCTGGTTACACAAAGCGGAAAGTAGTGATTTCTACAAAGAACCAATGAGTTACATCCAGTCGCACAAAGATAGTTGTCTAAGGTAGAATAGAAAAGAGTGACATCGCATTGTCATACATTGCGTAAATTATTGAAGTTTAAGGAATTAGTTTCAAACATATTACGCATTCTATGACGATGTGACGTATTTTTCTTGGTTTTACCCTAGACAACAATCCCCGTGCTTAGCCGGCTGGTTTGATACTTTTTTGACGGGAAAACAATGTGGCGTTTTCTTTAAGCACAAATTCGAATTTACTTTAAGAATCACAATAAATGTAATCTACAAAGGAAATTACAATCAAATAATAGAAAAAAAATTAGAACTGGTATTTACAATTGTAATAATTGAGCTAAATGCAAACGAATATACCACAATGATAACATTACAAGCAATTAATTAATTGATAACTATCAATAGGACCCGACACGGTTCAAACTTTTTAACTTTTCGTAAAATGTGTAAAAGCTATCCATCAAGTAAAACTCTTCCGGAATTCAGAAGAGAGTTTTGATAGCTCGTTCACCATTATCAGTTATGCCGTTTTATTGCTTTGAGGTAATACAGTTACAGAGTCCCAGCCAACCACGTAATAACGCTCGAAAACATGTAACAAATAAAAATGAATGAATGAATTGAATGAATTAACACTTTATTGTACAAGTAAATAAAGTTAATAAAAGTCTTGTATCTAAATGACAAATTAACATAGTACAAAAGGCGGCCTTATCGCTAATAAATATGTTGTGGCAAATAAATATGTTGTTCAAACATACATATTTGGACCAGACTCAAAAGATGGCGTTATAAGCATGGAAAAGTTCCGGATCACGAGATTGTATTATTGGTAAAAAAAAACTTTGTTTTTTAAAATTTCCTATGCTGCAACGGTAAAATAAATAACAAATTACGAGTCGCTCATGTTCTAACTGCGCTAATTAATTAATTTATCATAATTACAATTAAAAACTTGCCAGCACTGACTATCTTAACTAGGAAAATTGGAAGTTATTGCTTTCAACTTGCTTCGCCGGAGCCCTGGGCTTGATTTACAGAAAGAAATTTATTTTTACTTGATAACTTTAATAAATCCTTCCCTCTCATTAGGTACTTAAGGATAGGTAACTATATCCTGAAGGGTGAGTCTATTTGACGTAACGTGATCGCGACGTCTCCTATTTCCATACAATTCAGTACAGAGCGCCTCTATTTTTTTTTTTATTGATAATGGTCAAGCGTTTGGCCACCAACTCCCTTAAAGTAAATAGATAGATAATACTTTATTGTACCACACAAAGACAGATAACAATACAGAAATAAATGCTAAGAGTAGACGAAGTACAAAGGCGGCCTTATCGCTATGAGCGATCTCTTCCAGGCAACCTTGGGATGGACTGGACATGTAAGAACAAAATAGACGGTGGCACGTGAAAAAATAATAATAATAATACTTACACTACATACTATAATACCTACATATAACCTACAAACAATATAATACACTTACATAAACATAAAAATAAAGTTGTCAACCTTGCAAGGATAGATAATGCTGATGAAGCAGTTTTTTAAAGATAAGGAGTGATTTGGCACGTCTGATGTCCACGTCGGATGAAAAAGTAAGTGAAGATGTGGCCTAAGATGAATCACGCTTTCCCAGAAGGAACTTATCTACCCTGGATTTGAAGACTCCAAGATTGTACTCTAACGGGAAAACAGACGCAGGAAGCTCATTCCACTCTTTGGCCTTGCTTACTATAAAAGTAGAGCAGAATTTTTTGGTTCGACACTGTGGTATGTCGACCAGGTACGGGTGGTATTTTTTGTGCGTCTGCTGGTTCTATGGTGGAAGGGAGACGGGATAAGGTCGTGCAATGCCTGTGCACGTTCACCAAAGTGGTACTTGTAGAACACTGACAGTCTGGCGACGCGCCGTATATCGTGCGGTTAGGGAAATACGCAAATCCCATACTCTGGTCAAAGGTCAGGATCCAATCAGCCATTTTGGCTCGAAAAGATAACAGACAGAGACAGAATTTATTTGGCTTCTTATGGATGACGGGTAAAATACTTTCTATTTCTGTTCTCTAGATTTTCTTGTCCCACTAAATAAATAAATAATGCTGGACAATTCACACAGCATTATCTAGCCCCAAGGTAAGCAGAGCTTGTGTTATGGGTACTAGATAACTGATATACTTAATACAATACACTAAATAGATAGATATTTTTTATTATAGATAGAAAACATCCAGAACGCCCTGGACAAATGTCTGCAGATCGTACAAACATTTGTCCCGAGGCGGGAATCGAACCCGCAACCTCCTGCGTCGCAGGCAGACCTTCGCCCGCTGCGCCACAGGGGTCGTCTCACTGTTGGGCTATTCCAATTTTTCTTTTTGCTGCTGGAAATACAGTAGAAACAGCTTAGTTCTGAATATTTTAGTAACTAATTAAATTCGCAAATGACGAGACATCAAGAGTTTTAGCCCATATACTCAATTAAATTTACCCCTAAACACCCCTTAACTGTGACTATTAGGGTAACGAGTAAACCAACCCATTAGGGTACAACAAACACCATCTTTAAATAAATTTAACCTGTGTTTAGAGTCGTTAAATGACTGTAATTGGTGCTTTGATGATGGTTTTCGCACTTATTTCCCAAAAGACCCTCGATTAAGATTTAGTTTCGACAATATTTTTTTGAAAACCTATGATTACTTTACAGAGTTACCTACTTTTGTATGAGCATTCACTTTATTTACGCATTGTATCCAATGGGTCATACATAGCGTTGCGTTACACAGAACCTGAAAATCAGCCTTAATTAGTCGAATAGTTTCTATTAAAAGTGTTTTTTTTACGAAAGAAAGTTTCCTTTGTTATTCAAATAAATTAAAAACGATCGCAAAACAATATTTTGAGGTGGATTTGAATCCCTTGGATATTTAATCCGTTCGATGCAGCTTAGAATCTCCGAACACCCCCGTTCGCTTGTATTGGACACCCTGTAGCTGGACTCATATGAACTTAATCTCGTCAGTATTATTGAAATAGTTTTCAATACAATGCAAGCAGAAACATACCTAAGTTTGAACTCGAATCAAAGGACCCCGCATCAGGCACTTATTAGGTACTTACTTCTAAACTTTGGAGACATGAGATTGATACAGGGTCATTATCCGACACCGAAGCGACAGAAATCAAAACATATCACTTTATTTCCGTGTCCGTGTTTAGTTTTATAATTTGACCTTTTATAAGTGTACATTATTTGTATTTATGGAAATAAAGAGTTTTTGATTTTGATTGATTTTGATGATTTTATCCTAGCCTCCAAAATCCACATTTTATTTTATAGAATTAGCACGGTTAAAAATATTATCTTTGTAAAACTTTTGTGAACAATCGATTCTCTGGAATTTAAATTGTTTCTATTTGTACTTTAACTAAGTAATATGTTGCTTGATTTCAATTTAAACAATTAACCATAAAATAGTAGATTGTTTTACAAGGGACTAAACCATCCCATTATATACGAGGTTGTTATACGTGGAGGATGACAAGACCGAGTTATAATGGGTGGTTTTGGCCCGAGTAAAACACTCTACCTACTTTTTACTTCGATTGCGAGAAAATAAAAAGATAAGAAGAATAAAAAGAACAGTTTCTATCTAACCCGCAACGAAACAGTTCATCATTCTACCGTGAAGGGAAGAATCAACCTTCATAAAACATCACCAAGAAGGTTCTATTTTCAAAAAAGAAAGATTGACGGAGCACCAAGAAGTCGAGTTTTTATGTAAGAGAACGAATGCTTTGTACGGGCTGATGATTTTAGACAAAATTTAAAAAAAAAAACTTTTTAGCCCTAGGTATTAAACTCGAGTTTTAGGCCCGCTAAGCTACACTATTATGATACACTTTTTGAGCAAGAGAAGTGAATTTTATTATACATACCTAATTATCTTTAAAATAGCCGCGCTGCAGAGCGAGACCCTCTAGCACAGGTATTATATTATATTACCTCCTTATTAAGGCCAGGTATTCCAGCAGCAGTAGGCGTAAAGGCCAACGCGAGCCTGCCGAGCCGCCGCGCTCGTGTTTTTTGTAGTTATTTAAACATGGTGATTACAAGGCAAACTCTGCGAATTTGTTTAGATATATTAAGTTTCTTTAGTTGAGTACAAAAAAAGTAAAATATCAGTACCTAGTCATAATATTGAAAAAACATTACATAGAAGGGGTAACTTTGGGTTTTTTTTTGTCGTGAAGTTCATTAGATCTTGTAACTGAATGCGACTTTGACTAGACTAGATCCGTAGGTATGTAATAGGTAGGTATATATCTTTTTTTCAGAATTTTATATACTATTTTCTAAGTCTCAGATGATTTTAAAAATCTCTAAAGTGCGGCCTCTGATGGCCTACCAAGCCTTAAAAGAAGGTCCCATACCACTGAAATGTATAAGATTAAGTAAAAGAAATACAACTATTTTGATTTTGGTCATCATCATGGGTCTGCGTCAGCTGATGCTGCAACGCGATATGTCTCAATGCACGCTTTTCAGACAACTTCACCGGGACGTTTGTCATTACTGCGGCCGCATTATTAGTTCCCGTATAGGTCTTGGAAGGAATGATTTTCCCGCGTTGACCTGACTCGAAAATAAAAGCTATTCTTTAAACAAGGACTATTGTTTAAACAACGAATTTAACAATGGTTTGATTGAAATAGGCTGATGTGTGATAGAGACAGATGCTACCAAACAGCAAACTAGGTACTTGTAGTAGACAATGTACGTGGGAAACTAGATACGTGTAGACTTGTAGTAGGCAAGCTATCAATAGGTAACAAAACCTCAACAGCCTGTATTAGTCCACTGCTGGACGCAAGCCTCCCCCTGATAAGCGCCTTGTTGGCTTTTATCTTATGGCGGTAATGCCCATAATCCCCACGCTGGGCATGGGGGTTGGGGATCGCAGTTCGGTGGTAGAATTGTTCTGCAGGGGGCGCTGCTGCCCGCTCCTGGTGGATATCCCATAGTCGCCTCTTTCGACACCCGCGGGAAGAGTCGGGGTGGTGCAAAGTCTAAGCCACACAGCTACAATAGGTAACGTTTGCTAACAATAAAAAGGAAGTAATTACAGTTATTTATCGAACGCTTCCTGTATTCCTTCCTTTTCTTAGCTTTCAACACGTGTGGGAGTGTGGGCGTATAGGTACAGGTTAGGTCTCTTTTCTTTTCTTTTCGGCACGAGGCAATTTTCTTAGATATAATAGAATAAAATAAGAATCCGTGTTTTATTATCTACTAGGCAAGCTTCAATTACTGTAGAAGTACAATGAAAGTTTCAATTACTAACGCGCGTCAAATACTCAGAATGGGATGATACCTTGTCAAAGCGAGTATTTTACGTCACATTTCTCCATTTTTCATACAATCTATGCGTTGACAAAATGAGATCAAACCTTGCCAAAATGAAAGACCGCTCTTGTTTTAGTTTGAAATGATTCCATCCCATTTTGAGAGCTCGAAGACTTTACCTACCTTTTTTTTAATATATAGAGTATTATATTGGTACATGGTATACAAAGATCCAAAAACACAATTCCTGCTTTTTAGGGGCTCGACTTTAGAATTGAGACGGACTAGCTAATTGATGCTGAGTGGATTGTCCAGCATTATTTCACTTAGGTACCTTGTTCTAATTTAAGGTAGAGTCTAATTTAAGTTTAGTTTTTATTGTACTTTTATCTACCCTAAACAACACTCCACCACACCTCTATAAGAATATCCACCACACCTCTATAAGAATCACAGATTCTCTAAACCTTTCAGTTAGTACTAGTAGTCTTGTGTAGTTCAGGAACGATGTACCTACTTAAATGAATTAGGTCGTTCCCTCAAGTGAACGAGTAAGAACTGATCAGTGTACGAGTTTAACTCGTAGTATATAGTACTAGAAGTCCGAAGTAGAACTTTAGTATGATTGCACTAGTAGGAAGCGATCCCTTTACTGACCGAGCAAGAAGAAGCCTAATTCACAGAACCAGTATCTTGCATCTATTAGTGAAGTCAGTAAACTTCTTTGCAAGAGAAAATAAATATAGGTATAAATAAATATAGGTAATCAATTCTCTCGTCTCTTTCCCAGGAGCTCTCACCACCTATGCCCAACGAGACTACAAGGACCAGTCCATGGACCTGCTCCGTCTCCTGGCCTCGAACCCCCGGGCCTATGGACCGTACGGGCGCTGGGAGCCAAGACCTCTAGAAATGGACTCCAGGATTCCCCTGATCCCCGACGAGGCTGATGATGACTATAAGTAAGATTTTGATCTACCAGAGCAAACCGAAAATAATGATTGCGCCCTGAGAGGGTTTTTATGCATTGTGTCCCTCTTAGACAACCTAAGACTTTATCTTAGGTTGTCTTAGAGGGTAGGTACACCTATATTGATATATTGTGCTCACAGGTATTGCCATAGCAATACCTGTAAGTATTATATTAATTAATGAAAGATTGATAAAGGGTTCTGTTCTCTGAAAACAGTCGGAATGGCACGCATGCTGAAAGCCATGAGACGAGAATAGACTTGATCGGAGCCATTTAATTTTGTTAAACAAAACTTGTTTCTGCTCGCAGCATCCCAAGCGTGTTACTTAGATGAAACGTATTTGTTTTTCCAGGTCAAGAATTAACCTTGTGCCAAATCAGCCCGCTCCGTTCAGTAGTTTTAGCGTTGTCCGCACCGAAACATATCACAAGTTCACATCTTCACAAACTTGTCACACAAAATTTCTAACAATTACGACAGCAGTGCCTTAAATTAAGTCATGTTATTCTGTATAACAAACTCAAATCTTTCAAAGATGTTAAATGGAATGAGGTTATTACTAACTATAAGGCCGGATACTGTGGGGCGTATGTAACGTGTCACACAGCAACCGTTCACGCAGTCAGTACGGAGAAAAAACACCCTCGCAAGGAGCAACGAGACGGATTTTAGCACACGGCGTAACGTTGAATCGTATATTACGCCGTAACACTGATCAGTACCCGACTTAATACTTAATAGGTTTAATGAGTGACTTTCTAATGAGGTATTTATTCTCCACAGGACGAGCTCCAAGCGTTCAGCGGTGGCCACGGCTCTGAACTCGGGACGCAGGCGGCGCCAGCCAACGCCGGCGCTTGGTAAGGAGAGAATCCCAAGATATATGGGGGTCGGTAAGCACTGCCGTGTGGTGCCGGCTTACAATTTAGACCAACCCAACTCCTCCGTTGGGAATTATTCGTGAGGATATCCATCGCGGGCAGCAGCGTATATCCACTGCAGAATGTTGAACCTTAGAATTTCTCCAACCCGCATGCCCAGCGTGGGAATTATGGAATTACACCCTAGAGACAAGGATATTAAGGTGTTTATTAGGGGAGGCCTATGTCCAGCAGTGGACTAGCATAGGCAGAGGTCCGTGACGCAGTGGACGAAGGCCAGGTGCGGATTTGATTCCCTCAGCGGGACAAATATAAATTAGCCCACGAAGCGCGGCGGCACTCGATAAGGAAGGTGTCAAATACTTTTTTAACAAACGTTGGTTGAAGAATATTTGTATGATTAGGATCTGCTAATTTTGTGCCGAGTTTGTGTGTGTTTTTTTATAACCTGAGTTTTCTTGTAATATGTCTAATAACATCTAAAAATATGTATTAAATCTTCTGCAAGCTTCAGCTATAAATAACTTTTTCAACTTCTCGTAACGCACAACCTTTTTATAGGCATAATTTATCACAAAATCACAACACACCTCATTAAAGGATAGATCATAATTATTGCCCTACTTACGTCTTAAAATTACTCACGGAACCTTAACAACAAGAAGATTTACAGAAAATGATGAAAATCCAGCAATGGTATCTTCGGATTTCTCATTTATTGGCATTTAAAGCGTACCTCCTTTATATTAAAGGGCAGAAGCCTTTATTCACAAAGAAAATTACAATCAAATAATAGAAATAAATTAGAACTAGTATTTACAATTGAAATAATTGAGTAAAACATAAATCTCTTTAGTAAAACATAAAGTAGGTAAGGCAGCTATATATTCCATCAATCTCATTTCCCTAAAAAAATATAAATATCGCTTTCTTTAAATCCAGCACGTACGATAAATACGGCCTACAAAAACATAAAGGCAGCAGGCATTATAGCATTAAAGTCAAGACAATTATTTGCAAGAAAAAACATACCTATTGAAAATATCGAACGTTATTTATAAGATTTTCATCTGAACCTCTTGAATATGAAGCTTAGGTTGTTTATTGGATGATCTCGGGACAATAAAGTGAAAACTGATAAAGACAAATTGGTTGGTTTTTGTCAACCTCTTTATGCGATAAATAGGATATTTTGCCGTTAGAGGATATTTTGCGTGTAATCAGACTTAATAGGTAGTTGGAGTAAACGACATAAGATATAGACGACCCCTGTGGCGCAGCGGGCGAAGGTCTGCCTGCGACGCAGGAGGTTGCGGGTTCGATTCCCGCCTCGGGACAAATGTTTGTACGATCTGCAGACATTTGTCCAGGGCGTTCTGGATGTGTTCTATGTATAATAAAAAATATCTATCTATTTAGTGTATTGTATTAAGTATATCAGTTATCTAGTACCCATAACACAAGCTCTGCTTACCTTGGGACAATTCACACAGAATTATCTGCTGTGTGAATTGTCCAGCATTATTTATTATTTATTTATTATTATATACTTTCTAGAGCAAGCTCGGAATCTTTTCGTAAACATCCTAAAGCAGCCTGATAGTGATCGAATCGTTGTTTTTCAAGATTTTGATAGTGCTTCATATTCAGTGGTAATATAATTTGCTCCTTTAATGGTTTTATAAACCCTGACCTTTCCCCGGTTGTTCGTTCTACCGTCGAATATGAGAGAGAGGGAACAGAGAGAGCACCTGTGTTTGCGCAGACACTTGTGCACTTGTCCTGCACACAAGACGTGGCCGAAATTCGGCTAGGAGGACATCATCATCAAAATATTGTGAGTCATGTTCAGTTATTTGGGTCTGCGCAGGAACAAATGAAAATAAAAGGTACCTTGTGACCCGAGATAAAAAGGTAACTGTCAATCAATTCGTTTATTAAACCAGACCTAACATTACAGAGTTCTCCAATGCGTTACCTCTAGGATACGTGTCTAGGACACCTAGGTACTTGGTAGTAGGTAGATATAGAATTATTAGGTATCTAAAAAGTTAAGTATGTACACAACATTACTCGCCTATAATTCAAATTATAGATACTAACAAAGAAAATATATTTAACAGTCTAAAGAACCAACATTATTTAAGTTTAAATCTGTCCATTCTTTCTTCTATTTCAATAAAAAAATCATTTCATCAACTTTTTAAATGTACCTTTCGTTGATCTTCAAGAAAATCTCTCAGAACGTAAACACATTCTCTACTTCCTTGCACTTTGAAACAAAACTTACCTACGCAATCTAGACAAAAGAGGGGGACTCTTCGCTGTAACATACATATTTGATCAAAGTCTTACAAAAGCGGCCTAGTTTTACCGATAAATGAAACAAAAGATGCGCTGGCAGCTGTTTTGGAAAAGTGATTCATTGAAAACTATAAAAACATGACTCGGTCATCACTTTTTCCAAGAAGCCAAGAAGCATTCAGGAAACCAAACGAGTATTTTGATACATCCATTATCAAAATCCTGATATCAAAATTGCCTATTTAGATATCGATACCTAATAAAAAGTGTCCACCAACCACTTAGAAACACTAGAAAAACATAAACCCACGCCTCGCGGGTAAAAAGTGTTTATTGAGCGAAAAGTCTTGGACTAAAACTATTAAATCCATTAAATTTAAATCCAATCTGGTCCCCGAATGTCATTTGTTTATCAGTGTTGTTCGTAATCCGCTTACTAATTAATAATGACTTATCACATTTATCATATTAGGTACACGAGTACCGATTAATATACTCGATTTTATACGAATAAGTTGATACATTTTAGTCCCTGTAAAAGAGGTCACGGATTGGACACGTCAAATATTTTTTTGCGCCGACCCCTTTTTGGAATAGCCTACCCAGATCTGTTCTTCAAGGCTCTACAAGTTAACCATTTCAGTTCCACTTTGCCCTACCTGCAATTAATAATAATAATAATAATAAAAATGTTATTTATTTTCTTCACAAAGGTGGTTGACAATTATAACAAACGATAGATTAAAATCCCTAATTTTATCAGGTAAATATTGCCAAAACCTGTTTTGTGAAGACTGGTGCCTCAAGTAGGTTCAAAGAACATGTGTTACGGGTCACCAGGTCTTCACTACACGGACCCATACAATAGACCTGCACAAAATATAAGTAGATAATTTATTAAGTTCTATGTAAGTTAGTGCTTAATTTCTGCACAAATACTCACAAGTGAAATCTAAAAACTTACTCAAAAACAACCAAACAATTTATGACTCTACCATCAAAAAGCTATCAGTCAAATCCCAAAGGAAAATGCATAACATTCATCTACGTAATACTATGTGTCTTTATTACGGTAAAAAAATGCGTGCGGTTCTACGAACCTTGTTTGTTGATGTTTCTTTTATCAACGGCTCATGTCATGTGGCAACACAATACATTCACAAGTAACCCAGCATTGGCCCAGAAACAAATAAAGATAACTAGTAGGACCTATTTGCGAAGAGTAAACAAGTCGATAAACTCAGAAGCGCCCGTTTTTATTAGTCCATTAAACAATCAGCAGCCTAACAAAGTCGTAACCAAACCAACTCCTGTTTGGTTTCCCTTATAAATAGAAATAAATAAAAATCCACATAAAAACGGCGTAGAAAAACTTTATAAAATTGTGAGGTATACATTTAACATATTGCACTTTCAACTGACTGCACAGAACATGCCTATGTAAAAGTTACAATAAGTACTTAAGTAGGTACTTATATTTACTTAAACTATATTATATTTATTTATCCAACAGGTATTGAAATGGATCAGTTGAGCCAGGATTATTTGCAACAGTCTGCAGTTAGCTCAACGGTTTCAATTGTAATAATAGTTCTAATTTGTTTCTATTATTTTGTTTATATCATTGTAATTTTCTTTGTTTTGTATTTTTTATAATCAGCATTCGATTTTCTAATAGATTTCTAATAGGTAGCCACCTCAAACGCTCATTAAAGTAAATGAAAAACTCCAGAAATTTGTAGTTTATTCAATACAAATACAAAATATTTATTTTTTTAACTTAATGTACAATAATATAACAGCTCGCCAGCATACATTCAACGTTTTTGTGATCTATACAGTTTTCACTCTCTCAACTCCTCCTAATTTTGCGACATTATTGCGCCAAAAATAAAAAACAAAATTAATAAATGTTTATTGCAAGTAGTACTTAAAAAGAGTTAAGTAAGTACATTAAAATTACAATCAAATCACACTAATATTATAAATGCGAAAGTTTGGATGAATGGATGTATGGATGGATGTTTGTTATTTCTTCACGCCAAAACTACTGAACGGACCAGGCTGAAATTTTGCATACAGGTAATTCTCACCCTGGAATCAAACATAGGCGACTTTTTATCCCGTAAATCAGTTCCCATGGGATAGAAATAACCTCAAAACGTTTCCATAGAAACAACGCGTGAGAAACCGCGGGCAGCTAGTAATAGAAATAAATTAGAACTAGTATTTACAATTGAAACAATTGATCTAACTGCAGACTGTTGCATACAATCCACAAGCTCAACTGATCAATAGCAATACCAGTCGGAAGCGTCCCCAAGACGCTGGCTGCATTGCCCCGCTGTATGGCAATGTTACCTTGTCTCTTATCTATTCTAACTATTCTAAGGCAGACTTCACCCACGACTCACCCTAAATTTACCATACACTAAAAAGCTCTGTTAAACAGGTGTACTCAACGATGTCGGCTCGTTCTTCGACTCCCTCCGTGACAACCTGGAAACTCTTACGTCTCTGACACCCGCGCAGCGCTCCACCCTGTTCCAGGGACCATCGGTTGTGAACGCACCATCTACTGGTAAGTTAACACATTCACTGCCCAGCCTCTGTGCGACCCCAGGGGCACGGCCCCGCTACACGGGGACGAAGACATCTGCGTCTTGGGCCATGAATGTGTTAGTTTAATCCTGGTAGGCCCAAAGGATTAAACTAGAAAAAACTAGAAAAGGACGATCGAAGTTTCGTTTTCGTTGTCGTGCAAAACCAACTCTTATTTGTCGCTTGCTTATGAATAGCGTTTGCACGAAAATCAGAAACTTCGATTTCGTTTTTAAGATTATGGGCCCAGGTGGCTCAGCGACCCAAAGTGGATCTTGGCGTCTGGCACAACGCTTCAATTGAGGTTGTCGCAGACCTGCACCACACCGCTACCGCACAGCACAAATGTGCATTAAAATATGAGTTATCCTTGCATCTATATAAAGCTCTACTGTAAAATAAACTGTATTACATATTTTTGGCAAAATGAATAAAAAAATATTCGAAATTCAAAAAAACTGTTATTCAGAAGTTGATTCCCTAAGGGTTCAGAATTAGCCAGGCCCTTTCCGTGGCACCCTGTATATTTAACAGTCTAATATGTACGTTGAATTATACAGGGTGTAACAAAAAGTAAGGATCAAACATAAAGGGGGGTTCAGCTTCGATTACAGAACACGGGATTTTTTTTTAAATACCGAGTCTTGGGATTAGCAAATTAGATAAAAACTAAACTGTCACTACACTAGACACTGGCTGATGCATGTGCTTATTGGCAAAGAATCGAGAAAAAATGCATTAGTGTACAACCGCATCTAAGGCACGTTGCCCGATCCGATGATGTCGCGGGTGGTTGACCGCCACCGTCAACGACCCGCGACGAAGGAGTTGCGGGTTTGAAAAAAATGTGATTATTGTGAGCAGGTACGTAGGCCATTGTAGATTTTTTTTAATGATAATGAAAACATACCTCAGTGATTGCCTTGTCAGTGGTCATTTTGTTTATATTTTATTGTTTCGAAACTGAAATTCGGGAATTTTTGAAAATATTTTTCCTCGGTTTTATGACCGAGTCTGAACTACCCCTGAAACTTTGGTCCTTTCTTTTTGTTACACCCTGTATAAAAGTTTGCCTATAGCTTTTAATTTTTATCAATTTCCAATTTTTTATTATTGACGGCATCAGATAACAGACAGTTCGCGAGCCACTTGCTTGATGCTTGCGGTAAGCTATTTCTCTCTGTACAATAAAATTTATCCAAATATAACGAGTCTGTGGCGATATTTGAGTGCCCATGTTTGTGTTGTGCGGCAGTGGTGTTGGTTTCAACCTTTAAGCCTCTCCCAGACAGATGCGGCCTGCGGAAGCGGTACAATTACCGTTGTACAATAAAAGCTGGCGCAGTTGCCTTTTGTTTTTCATACTCATTATCATTATCCACACTAACGTATGACGTCACAATGAGGATCCTTAACGTTTTTAGTTGAGAAGGCAGATTTATAGAGCTAAGAAATCCATAACACACAGTGCAAAAATTATTGTTCTACAACAAAAATTGACGAAGTTATGACCAAATTACTAGCGAAGTTCACTGAGTGACCGCCGCGGGTGCGTGTGACGTCACTGGGTCTGTCGCCGCCCTTTAACCGTAGGCAGATATCAGTTTTTAGAGATTTACTCCGAAACTATAAGTTTAAGAAATTACAGAACCAAATAGACTCAGTTTTAAGAGACATATCATACTTATGTCATAAAGAATAACGTGGATACTAGTTCTATTGAAATTGCTATAACTTTACGGATCCTCATTCTAGGCAGTACGTGATAGGTTGATAGGGGATAGGGCGCGCCAGCTTTTTAAAATAATAATTCACCTAGGTTTTGCTTGCAAATTGAACTGGCCGCCACCACAGGCCGCAGGTCTGGGAAAGGTTTTAATCAATTAATCATTTATTTGCAAGAGTACACATTAGTACCAAAGATTTAAATCGTTAGATATGCCCTGCACACCAAAAACTTTGGCATTGTCTTGGGTTAGCAAAATGTCGAAGCACGCACACTAGGAGTAGTTAAAAATAGTGTTTTGGCCAATAAGCTGTTAACTGTTATTATTACCATTTATTGTGCAATCATATTGCACGAACTTTTGTAAACCACAAAAACACACAATAAACTGGTTCCAAATGAGCGAGCTATCTCATTTCGCTTGGCAACAACACGGCGCGGCCTCACTACGGAAAGGGCCTATCTAACGATTTAAATCTTTGATTTATACATGTCTATTTAACCTATTTATGTCATATGTATTCAGGCTGCAGGCATGAAAATATTGAGTCATGTCATATTCATAGTCTTAAGTAGGTATCAGAAGTAGGTATACGTATTGAGGTGTAATTAGCGATCCAACTCATCGAAAGTTCAGCGCCTTCAGTCGATCGGGTTTAGCGGCTTTAGGAATGGTGTGGTAGCCCTTTTTGTGGATTTTTGTGTACACTGGGTTTTGAAGTCTTGATCTGTATAATTATAGCGGTGACTGTACCTAGGTACTAGTCCATCTTCTTTAGGCATCTCGGTTCTGTTCTAAGTCTTTTGACAGCCAGTAGCACGTTTCTACGTCAAAAGGTGCTTTTTCATTAGCCGACCCGACACCGACACCGGTGACTGACACTCCGTTGACGGAGGACACTGTATCGACAAAACGAAGGACGGCCGATCCGTTCTTTTGACGACCTTATTAAGTAAATGGTTATGACATTTATTTCCTAGAGATCTGAAACGAAAGGTGTCGGTTAGAGTTGGTGCGGAGCAACTTGCTGGTATGGTAAGGTTGTCCGTTTCGTGCGATCGATGTCATCCGTCAACTTCGTTCGTTTTTCAAAGTAGATTTCCAGAGTCAAATGCAAAATACAATGTCACAGAATTATGCGTCCACTGATTTCGGCGCTGGCAGTGTAAAATTATTGTTTCTACTTTTGGTATCGGATCGCGTCGGCTAACGAGGAATCGCTCAATTCAAGCGGTAAATTCTTAATTTTCAGCAACTAGGAGCAGTGTTTTTTTTTTCAGGAACAGTTTTGGCCGTCCACAGTTCAATCCACATAATGGCCAATTCATCACAAACGTCGTAAGAGCTTTGATTGATTATAAAATGATTATAAATCAGTCACAAATAAATTAATGTCACAGTACCCCAAATTGGTACATATGGTGATCATAATTTAATTTGTCAATTTGACAATGTATGACTGCAATAAATATTGAATAGGTAATGCCTAACTACTTGGTACATATTTATGTGCAAACCTTGCGAGTCAGAGCTCGCCATGATTTGGCCAATATGTGGTAAATTGGACACACTATGACATTTTGTTTTTTGTGGCTCGAATCGAAGGAGGTTTCATTACGAACCTACTTTTTGGTAGACGCAGTGCGAATAAAATGTTTTTTTTTTTTGTAAATTCGGCCTTCGTTATCGTTCTCTTTCTTCTTT
The DNA here is from genome assembly GCA_963564075.1 of Eupithecia subfuscata. Taxonomy (NCBI): domain Eukaryota; kingdom Metazoa; phylum Arthropoda; class Insecta; order Lepidoptera; family Geometridae; genus Eupithecia; species Eupithecia subfuscata. The sequence goes on from OY751106.1 coordinate 14,929,853, forward strand.
CGCTGGATTTAGTCTTTTTTGGTAGGTATTTGCCGAGCTTCGTAAACAGATGCTAAATGCTGCATTTTCTTTAGGCACCTTCATTAAAAATGCCATTTATGAAGACGAGAGACGAAGTAGATGCCTACTCAATATTAATATCTTTCCTATTTTTAAAACGAGAAAACCCACTTTTATATCAGTTCATCTTAATTAAATTCTCTAGATCACGGAAAACTTTCTTTTATCATATTCTAGATAAGTACTGAAGTAGTTATTACATCCCGGATGGATTTGATAAAAATAGGTTTTCTTACAAGTTTAATGGAAATAGAAAATGAAGGTCAAAATTGTTTTTCAATCACTGCACTTCTTAGGAAGCGTGGGATTATTATTTATCTGAGAAGAAATTCAAGGGAAATGTTTTCATTTGTCTTCTTATAGACTTCTTAGAGATCCTTTTATGGGGTGAAAATATCAAGATTTGTTACCACGTCATTTCTAAATGTAGTTAATAGATCTGTACCGTTGATGACTAATGTAGTTTGGTTAGGCCTAGTTTTATTATTTAGGTACCTACCTGAAAATTCAATCCCAACCCTGAAAATAAAAACCCTAATGAAATCATTAGAAAATCGTCGGTACCTCTAATAGGTAGGTACCTATTTAAAATCCAAATCGAAATTGTTTATGGTGATTTAGGCGATCTATAATAAGATTTTAGATGCAATTACAGATTAAGGTAGGTACGTTACTGAGGTCTGAGTCCGGTTGACTATAGTATCGATACGTAGGTATGTACGTTAGTTCTTTATTATATCAATTAAATAATGTTAGACAATTCACACAGCATTATCTAGCCCCAAGCTAAGCAGAGCTTGTGTTATGGGTACTAGATAACTGATATACTTAATACAATACACTACATAGATAGATATTTTTTATTATAGGTACATAGAAAACATCCAGAACGCCCTGGAAAAATGTCTGCAGATCGTACAAACATTTGTCCCGAGGCGGGAATCGAACCCGCAACCTCCTGCGTCGCAGGCAGACCTTCGCCCGCTGCGCCACAGAGGTCACGCATATAACAGAATACACTATAACTATTGAAAAAATGCTTGAGCCATTGAGTACTAGAATACTTCTTTGGCCTATGAGCAGGTGTGGGATGTGGCTCGCTCCTCCTGACATCAACACCTATAACACTATATTTTATAGCTATATTTTATTTGAAAAGAGTTTTTAAATCTTGTTTGCAGTTTTTGTTAAATTAGCTTCTTTCGACGAGTTTGGACTCGGTGGATTTGTCTTCCCAAGAATTAGGTAAAAGCAGAGAACATTTAATAATACTAACGTATAGAAAGGACATTCTTGACCCTCCACCTGACCAGCTTCCTCACCCCGCCGGCCCCTTTGATCATGGACATACGAAATTTCTGTGTATGGAGAAATTGGTAAGAATCCAGGATGTGGTGAAAGCTTGTTTTTAATTATTTTTTTAAAGATTTGGAGAAGGCATTTTGTCAGCAATGGTACGAATCACGCCAGTAATTTTCTTATTGCAAATATATTATTTTAATTTCAAGATCAAGGAGGTACTAGATTAAGGTAGTCATTGTATTTTGTATTATTCTCCAGGGCTTACCTTGAGTCACGTACCTAGGTATTTTGATTAGATTGTTCCACAACAGTGAACTTTCTTCGAATTCAATTAGTACACTGTCGGAGCGGGACAGACAGGCCCGTCTGTGGTGTGAGGGGACCTGTGCTCATTAGACATCTCATTTGGTTTTAGAGTTCCGTATTAAGACGAGATCAAATCCCCTATGCCTTCGTGCCCCACAAAAACAAGTAGGGTACCGCCTCCGATAATAACTCACGTGTAGGCCAGTAACCTACACGTGAACCTACCTAACTTTATAAAAAAAAAAGCTTTCTCCGGTTTCTTAGCGATCCAAAATGGATTTTGGCCTACAAAGAATCAAAAATGTTTGGTCTATGAATCACCCAGGTTGGAAAAATAATCTTCAAAAATTTTGCAATTAACCAAGTCTTATAGTGGAACGACTTGTTCATAAAATGTGTGGTTTATGGAACCCTCTCGATAAACTAGTTTGACACGGGCCTGGATTTTTATTTAAATCACGTTCCCTGTGGGTGAAAAAAAGGGATTCTATGTTTTCTGAATAAAAAACTCTTTTAGTAAATTTTTATTTTCAATTTAAGCTTGGGTTGGTAGGTACATAATAAATTTAATCTAGAGTAAATAATCTGTTCATGTAATGTTTCATTTATGGTTCGAAAATTCTATATCTAAAACTATTATATTTGAATGCAGATAATTGAGTAGGTATTCATAAAGCAAATATTACTTACCATATTATATTCATTGACGGGTTGATCTTGCCTGTGAAGGAGCCAATGACAGGCATGAATGGAAACATTTGGAGGAGATTTGTCCAGTTGTGGGGTGAAATAGAAAAAATCAACAAAACATAAATCAATTTTATTTGTTTTAGACGACAGCGAGCGTTATTTATGATACGTGGTTAGTTTTGTCGTTATCTAATCTGTGGTTTTGTTTTCAAAAAAGGTATCCTAATAAGTTTTCGTTTTTCCGTCTCAGCTTGAGTTGGTAACGAAGTACAATATCATATTATTTTAAAGTAGGTTTGGATTTTAGAGTTACACTACACTACGTACTGGCTTCATCATTCCGTAGTTAGTTGTTTACAACATAGTAGAACTTTTATCATGCGTCAGTTTGTTTATTTGATGTCATGGGAGTTTATTTTTATGTTGTTGCGATCAAAGTTAAATGAGTATTGTTATAGTTGTTGTTGTACTTTGTTACCTCGGTACTGTTTTTAGATGACATTTGAATTAATCTTTAACCGACTGAGAAAACAGGAGGAGGTTCTAGGTATTCTAGGTATATGTTTTTTATATAATTTCGTCGATTTATCTGTCAATTATGCAGATATTTTGAAAATTATTTCGATATTGTTTAGATAATGGTCACGAGGAGGTGTTGCCGTCATAATTTTATTTCCATGGGATCATCAGTATATCAGTATTTTCACACTCAATAACAGTGTAAATTAGGCGATTAGAAGTAGCTTTTAGTTTTTTCAAAACAATCAAATTATCTACCAACCAATACATACAGATAATATTTATTACCTTACAGAGGTAGGTTCGACTTCGTGTAATAATTTGTTGACTCTTAATTAGGTAAATGAACGAACAGCCTTAAAACCTTTGTTAATTATGAATAGTTTCCTCTTTTTAAATTATGAAAGGTATACTTAATTAACCTACGTTTTTAGGTTTCTCTAAAATGTACAACAAGCTGGCGGCGACGAGATAATCCTTTCAGTAAGGCCGCCTTATAAACGCACAATAATTAATTTAAAAAAAATTATATTGTTTCCTAATTACTATAGACAAATCTATGTGTCTGAAGGCGATGGATAATCCTCTAACTCGAAAAATAATAAATAGCTGGCTAAAGGTTACTTCGTCGTTTCTTTACTTTAGTCAACATAATATCGAAGCAACATAAATTAAAAATATCACTTTATTTCCATGTCTACTTCAATTATAATAATTTGTCCCTTTCTTTCTAAGAAATCAAATAATATCCCAAAATTTTTTCGACTTCGACGGGACTTGTCCCTTTCTTAGTGTTCTTCTATTGTATCTAAATAAAGAACACACAAGGTACGCGATAGATACCTGATAAATAATCTTTCATATAAAATAGAGACTTCGCTATTTAATTATAATAATTTACTCCTACCTACTGGCGCATGTTTTGTCAAACTTAACTGGTAGGTACAGTGGCGGTCAGAAGTGTTGACCTAGATTCTAAAGATATTGTCTTAAAGCCATTCGTGGTGCTCACGACCTTACGACGCTCACGAACTAACTAACAGGCTAAAGGTTTCTTCGTCGCTTCTTTACTTTCTACATACCGAAGTGACAGAAATCAAAAATATCACTTTATTTCCGTGTCAGTGTTTAGTTTTATAATTTGAACTTTTCTAAGTGTACATTTATTGTATTTATGGAAATAAAGAGTTTTTGATTTGGTTTGACTTTTTAAAATGTATTATTAATTGTCTCCTAGGTTTAAACACACAGCCTGAGAAGCCGCCAAGGAAGTTTAACATAAATTCGTCTTCTCATTCCACAATGTAGATGATCTCCTTCAGGGCTCCAGTAAACAAGCTTGTCATGCGTATGACAATGTCCAATTTTCCTGCTTCCTTCCAAGTAGGAAGACGAGACTTTCCTTAAACGATACTAATTGAAACCCAACGGACGTACACCAATGGTATCATTTAAGGTCGATGCCATCCACGGGATCTTAGATCTTACTGCTTGAAGAATAGGTGTGAGTAAATGGTGGTGTCAATGCCAGTGCAATGTATGTTTTGAATTAGGTCCATGACGCATCCTTTTGGGATATTGTCTGGTGGAGTTGTTGCGTTATTTGTCGCGACTTGTTATTTTCCTTTTTGGTAGGTTCACTCAAAAACCAAAATTTAAAGACCAACCAAGATTTTTTAGTTCCATGTTCCATAGGCTACAATTTGATGATACTCTTGGAGTAAAGCGACTCATGGTGCATCAGTATCAAGGCTAAGTAAATTTTTATTAGTTCACCAGTGTTTGTTACAAACTGTTTTTAGAAAATGGTCAGGGCGAATAATTTTCTAAAAGGGGACTAACTCACCGAGTGGGGTATCAAATGAAAGGTATCGGTTTGTACATTAGAAAACAGTTTTTGAATGTTTGTAGTTGCATACTTCTTGAAATATTTGGAAAAAAGTCGAAAATTACCGAAGTAACTAATCTCCGAAGTAATATGCAGAGCGATCCAATTAAAATGTAGTTTCTGTTCAAAGCTTAGTTTCGTAATAAACAACGGGGAAGATCCGCCTTCGTTTGGTCTCATATCTTCTTCCTGCCTTCTTCAATCGCAATGTAAATTTTCACCTTCATTTTCTTGTTGTTATTTTTCTTCTTGCTTCTTTCTTATACCCTCGTAGGTGGCACTAAAGGTCTTTCTCTTCGACTCTGTAATGTAATTACCTACTCTTCCTCTTAGAAAATGATTTAACTTTTCTGAAAGGACATCACAGCATTTTTAATTTGATATTTGATTTAAAAAGGGGGGAGGGTCGGTGTACACCTTGATCGATGCTTGAAAGCCTGGCGCGGTCACTGCTAAGCTTGAGCACTGCGACTGTAACGTCGTCGTCTGCACGAGCACTCGGAGACCAGCGAGTGCGTCGGTGGCAGTCCAGGTGTTTACTGTTCGCATATAAGTAGGTATCTTCTTATCCACCAGGCGGCGGTGGCGGCGGGTCTGGAATGCGAAGGTTTCACGCACTGCGTCCTCTGCTGCGTCCGACCGGGAACATCAGGTGGGCATATTGGTTTTTCTAGTTTTTTTCCCTGTTCTGTGTTTTTTTCTAAACTTAGATAATCTTTTTCTTTCTGCCCTTTTCCCACTCTAGGTGGGGTTAGCACTACCTGTATTTTAGCCGCTCTCTTCTATTATAGAGGCCGGCAGACTTATAATATCGACACCAACGCTTCTTTCTTTCCACGTCCCTTCACTGCCCCCTCGTTCCGCTTTATCCGTTCAATGTGGGATTTTTAGTACAATTTAACGCTACACAAGCGCTGTTCACAACTAAGTATATACGAGTAAATAGGCTATTTTTTGGGCTATATTCTTTTAGGTACCTCCAGAGGGTCGATTATTCTGGTTTCCGCTGTAAACCAGCTCTTGGTGCCTTCTTCATTTACAATTGTATGGCGAAAGCCATTGGCTTTCAAGGCCATTGAATGACTTTCAAATGTCAATATCGGATGGGTGGTTTCTGCGTAATCGCCCAGCAGTAGTGGAAGTTAGTGAGGCCCATTGTGCCCATCTTCCGAGGACATCCGTGAGGGCGGGTGCGGCGGCAGATTTGGCCTACACATTTGCTCCTCTTGGAGTCGAAACCCTAGGTCCGAGGGGTACCGAGGCTTTCGGGTTTTTAAAAACTTATCTGAGTCGAAGCGAACCTGAGCTGGTGAGTATCTGGCGCAGTGCATCAGCATTTCCATACAGCGGGGCAATGCAGCCAGCGTCTTGAATTCGCTTCCAACTGGTAGCTGAGCTATTTGTAGATTATTTGCTACAGTCTGAAGTTAGCAATTTTTTCCATTGAGCTAACAGACAAAAGTATCAAAAGTAAATGCTAGTTCTAATTTGTTTCTATTTGTAGTTACTTGATATTGATAACATTACTTCTCGCTATCACTATATTCCAACCATTTTGGATGTAAAATATTTGTAAACAAACCGCATCGTATACAACATAGTGAATTTAAATTCACTATGTTGCCGCATCTTTGTATACGCAATTAACAATAAGGACTTGTCGATTTAAGATCCTGCCTTCAATAAATATTGTTTAGAATTATATCTGAAACGCGACGCCTGAAATGAGTTTTAGTTGTTTGTGTTGTGGTTTGTTTACAAACATTTCACATCGAGTAGAAGGAAATACATCGGGATATTTACCAGTTTAGACGTTCTTTGAAGGTCAGGGCACACTGAAAGCGTATCGATGGGAATATATTATTGTAACGCGTCTTTTTATAGTAAAAGGAGGAGTTATGGGTCGACAGTATGCTATCAGTATTCTAAAATTCCCTTCGATCCGCTTTTAGTGTTCATTTATGTTCTTTATTAAGTCCTACTTGGTTTTAAAAAAATAAGTCACAGTAAATCTAATCAGCAAGATAAACGATTGTTACCTGCAGGACAATACCCGAATTACTAAAGATTTTTTTAATAAGACTATTTTTAATAAAATATTAATATTGAGAATAAAACTTTAATAATCAAACTTACCTTTTTAATGATAAATTATAAAAAGTTCCCTTTAGGTTTTCATTTTGAATGTAACATAGAATTAAAAAAAAATGGCTTTGAACGTTAATCGGACTAAATAAAATAAGAAAATGTCACATTGTATATTTATGTGACACCGACCGCAGAAATCTATCTTCATTATTTCGGTACTTGTTCAGGTAACGTTCGTTTTGTAAAAGGCAGATTGATCTGAGCCCCGAGTTCAGTTTAACGATAGTCTCTCGACATCGTGACGTCTTAGTATGCTGTGGGATTTGGTACAGTCCCTCCAGCCTGCGGCCAAAGAACTACGCAAATTCCGTACAAAAACTAGACGACAGGATGACGCGGGGCTAAGAGGGGTGAGTCTGTTTGACATTAATAACGAGACGTGATCGTGACGTCTCTTTTTCCATTCAATCGAGTACAGCGCCTCTATCGTGCGGACAGAGAACTACGCAAATAGAATAGAATAGATATTTATTTAGCACACAAAACAGTGAGGGAAAGTTAAAACAAAAAAGTAACACAAAACACAACAATAGAGACTGCATTAAACAAACGTCATTAAACAATTGCTTTATAAAATAAAAAAAAAAATTAAGTTATATTTTTAATTTATTTTTTCACGTAGTAAAAATAAATTTAAAAAAAAACTTACTACGTGTAAGTTTTTTTGTTATTATAGTGCGTAACCCCACACTCAGGGTAATAATAAGGGTAATTTTTTGCGATATTTTTATTTGATTTCTTACTACGTGTAGTATGATGAAAAAAAGGTAGCACTCCGGGAGTGCCGGCAGAAGTGAAAACTTACATCTTACGATCTTACGCTTTTTCGATCAGCATCACGTGACCCTGACGCGAGTTTGAAAGTTTTTACCCATACAAAAAAAGTGCTCAGCGCCGCTAAAGAAGTTTTCACTTCAAAAAATTGGTCTTTCCCTATCCAATCAAATTCATACTAAAAGGCAACGTAACGATCACGTCTCGTTACTTACGTCAAATAGACTCACCCCTCTGTTTCTGTAGTTCTAGAATATTCTCCATTTGCTTTATGACTTTAAGTATAATAAATAAAAACCGTTGTACGTAGATCTTACAACCGCAGATCGTTCGTGGAGGCCAATGGTTACCCCAACGCGAACCGACATGATCCCGGACTGCTGTGGACTGGACTCGGACGCTAGACTCTACCCCATCTTCCCACACCCCCACGCTAGGATCAACAACCTTTACAGAAATACCAGGGATACCTACCCGGTTCCTGGCACTGACGCTGCTGCTATATACAACCCACCGCGAGCTTTGCCAATTCTGTTTCCGGAATATTTTGCTGCCTATGAAAATCTAGATACTCTTTTGTCTGATGATTCTTTCGAGGTTCCACAGAAAGAAATAGCGCAGGATTTTTATCGACATGCCCACGTCCCTTTAGATTCTGATTTGGGGCTTGCGCTTCTGCTAGAATATCTTGAATATAGATTCCCGAGACCAAATGAGGTTGTTAATGAAGAATCAATAATCGATAGCCATGGTGATTATTCAAATAATGAAGTCGAAAGGCCAACTCACAAGGCATCTTGCCCTCGTTACCGACGCTGTTAAAATTTACACAAAATATCAGTACTTGCGTGCACCGTATCCATCGTCGAAAAAACGCCGCTATCTTTCTCACCTCACTGAGGTCATCTAACTGGCGAACCGCGCGAAAATTAATATTATCTACAATGCTTTGTTCATCCTCGATCGTATGGAGAGGGTCTTGGCCAGCGTTGCCAGTTTTTTTTTTGCCAAGTCGGGGTTTTGGAACTTTTTAAATGAAAAAAGCGGGATTCTTTCCTCGAAAGCGGGACATAGTAAAAAAAAGTACTTATATAAGTAATCAGAAGTTTTTAAATATTTATCTTTTTATTTGAATTCAAATTACGTTTACGCGACAATAGATAGCAAAAATAGCCACAGAAAATGTATTTTAATAAAAATATATTATTTTAAATTAGATTGACCCTATCGTTAAATAGTTGAATCGTATTTGTCTTCTGAATAAAAAAAAAGAAAACAGAAATCAAAAAAGATTTATTCATTAGAAAAATATATGGCGTTTCAAACAATAGTCTGTGTTACAAACTGCAACTTACAATAAGAGAATAATGTATAAGAACTATCTACTTATTCATAATATTTCTGTGAAGATTTAACTTCTTTTAAAGTTTCCTTTTTCTCTTTAATAAAGATGAGGAACTCTTCACAGGATAGCTGTAGATTAAACTGAATGAGTACCTAATTGTGCTTTCATTAAATTTACGGAGCATTTATTGCTGGCATCCGACCATTTTAAATTCATCTGGGAAAAAACTGCACGCACGGTCGAGTTATCCCCGAAAAGCGGGACTGAGCCTGTCCCGCGAGGGACGTTTAATTTTGATTTAAAAATCGGGACATCCGGCCAAAATCTGGTCGTCTGGCAACGCTGGTCTCGGCCTACAAAGTTGATTGAGCGCGGCGCGGGAGTTTTTGAAATAAATGTGTACGATCATTTTGGACGGGCCTGAAAGGGCTAGGAACCGTAAGCAAAAAACTTGCCAAAAATTGTGTTGCAAGTATTTTTAACGATAAACAGCATAAATTAAAGATATTACCGCGAAATACCTACCCGCCGATGTCAAGGCTAGGGTTATCCTAAAAAAGTAAAAAAATACTAAATAAATAAATGTTAGAGTAGGTACATAAGCAAGGTATAATATTTGTCAAAAAGCCTTACCTATCTTAGGTACTTAATTTAATTTTTTTGCCGTTGATTTTGACCGAATTTTCATTTACTTACTTATTGATTCGAGATCTTGTCTTCAATGTATAATGCTGACACACCATGGTAATATAAATTTTCTTGTTTACTAATATTGGATCTTAAAAATAGCTAGATTATAGGTATCTTGTTTTCGTCGTTTGTGTTCTCTACCTAGTCGTGTATTTATGCTAGTCTCGAAAATGTAATTTTTTCGGAACATAGTTGAAAATTGTTTATTTTGTGACTAGTTTTAATAAGTGTTTGAGTGTATAGCTTCAAAAAATAATCATCTTATTTTTTCTTCGAAATCGACATGAAAAACCTACGAGAAATAATATCTTCTTTCAGATTCTGCTCATAAAACAGAGTCAGAAAAGACACGTGATCTTCAATGATTAAAACTTTTATGTAATAATTATTTACGTACTAAACACCCAAAAGCAGTCAATGATTATCATTATCTTTTATTGTACTCATAAATGAAAATAATTATTTTGAATTTGATCTATAACAACTAGATAGATCTATTATATCTAATATAGTGAATAAGTTTAAAGTATGTATCGTAGTTTATTCAGTAGGCGAGTTATGCTTGTATTAAATATTATTCGTGTTGGTTTTATTGTGAACTTTGTTATACCTATCTACATTTTTCTGAGATAAGTATAGATAATTTTCAAAGTAATTGAAGTTAATTTACTTTATAAGTTGTTGTATAGTCTTTGGCTCTGTTTAAATTTAGTTGTAGAAAATATCGGATAATTTTAATATTTATAATATGGAAGGTATTCGTTTGAAACTTATTTACTTATAATATTGTAAATAGAACGCATTAGCTCATTGCGTATAAAATCATTAAAAATATCAAAATAATATGTTAAAAGGTCGTCACTAATTGTTAAATTGGATTTATTATTATAAATATATTACTTACTAAGACCCAATGAGAAAATGTACATTAACGACAACGTATTTATTTGATAACTATTGAATACTAATAATAAATTATCGTTACAATGCCAGGCTGTTTTATTTTCAAAAAATTTGTTTACATTTAGGTAGGTCAATAGAAAATAACAAATGAATTCTAGCTATTTCGTAAAGATTGGAGAGGTTTATCAATAAAAGGATGAGAATTTATTGACCCTTTCTCCAACTGCGGGATAAATGAGATAGTAATAGTTAAAAAAAGAATTTTATCAATTCTTACGTATGTCATCTTATCTTATAGCTTCTCGCACACCTGGAAAGCACACAAGTCATATAGACGGCATCAGATGACAGACAGCTTGCGTTTAAAGCTCGTGGGAAACCTTTTTGTCACTGAAAAATGTATCTAAAGAAAACGAGTTTAAGCCCATCTTTGAATGCACGTTTTTGTACTGTGTGGTAGCGGTATTGGATTAATGAGCGCAGAGCATTGACAAATGTAGGTACGACGTCAGAGTATGAAAACTTAGAAGGCAACCATTTAGTCTTACCATCCCAATCAAGACCGTTCCTTAAACAATAGAAATACATAGTAGTGTATAGGCGCTCGGTAAGGTTTCAGTACCACGTAGACCGAGCGTGCTGATAACGTACCGAAACCTTACCGAAGAATCGCGGAAGAAGTGCGTAGGCCCTCACACGCAGGGTAATTTTTATGAAATCAATATAAATTTTGTGATATTATTTGATTTCTACAAAAACTTAAACTCGATCAGCCTAAAATAGTTTTGTTTGGTGGAATCCGACCTTAGTGACCAATTCATGACATGCTATGTGGGTGGACAAAGTGGCCATAAAGTTGATAAAATCGATTTAGGCTATGACGAATTTACTCAATGGTAAAATGCCTGAACTCGTTCAAATAAATGACCGTGGCTATCATCACAATAATGACTATTTACAAACTACTTGGGTATCACACCTTCCTATCTTACAAACTAAAGCTCTCGCATGCCTTATTTATCATGTATACTTAGTCCTTCGTTTGACCACACTCTCACCTGATAGTAAGTGAAGATGTAGCCGACGGTGTACCACGAAGGTCTAGAAGATACCTATTCACTCTCGTCACTCGTCACGTCTTAAGAGACCCAGGTTGTAGTTGGTCGGTAAAATATAGATATAAAACTTATTGATTTCGCATTTCTGATTTCCATTGAGGGGGGCATTTTATCTAGGGCAGAGATGTGTAGGAATCCCTACATCTGTGCTGTAGGGATGACATTCCCATTTCTCCACTAGTATACCATTCTTAAACAACTAGGAACCAATAGAAGTACAAAACTTTATTACCACCACTGAGGCGCTGCGCAATCGTTTATAGATACTTTTTGATCTTCATGAGTCAAAATCAAAAATCAAAATCAAAAACTCTTTATTTCCATAAATACAATAAATGTACACTTAGAAAAGGTCAAGTAGGATCCTGTATTAAGTGGGAGCAACTGGACACAATAAATGTTGTGTCCGTTACGACTGAGGGTCCACATTGGAATTTCATGATTCTGAATACGCTATTCATTAGTAAATGTTCAGAAACATTTGTTAGTACAGTCTCTATTAGGTACGTATGCGCAGGGAGTGGATGATTTCATACTGGTTCTATAGAAATCAATGACGTTTGCACCCTGCCTAAAAGTGTGACAGAAGCGTAGGTGATTCGTTGATCAAATTCTTTGACGGATAGACAAGAAACCGCACGGAAGACCAGCGCGCGCTATGGCATGATCTGCTCTGCCAAAGCACATGCAGCGGCCCTCTTCCACTAAACGAATCGCTGCTCTATGACAATGGTATCGTATCAGAATGACACATTTTGGCATTTTACCTTAGATGAAAGAAATTACAGGTGGAGGGACTAGTATCAAGGTTGAAACCATATATAATACCTATAACCTATTAATCTCTCCGTGTTTATTGCATTGCATCGCTCTCACTATACCTAGTTTGTTTCATCGATGGAGGATTCTGCTATGATACCACTGTCATAATAGTCTGGCTATTGAATGATGAGACTGGAAAAAATTGCAAACTAAATGGCTATAGGTATTTCAATGACAACATGAATTCTACAAAACAAGTTGTCGGTGATATGGTGTTGTGGTGATCTTGTTTAGGCCTACCATTTAATGAGACGAAATTTTTCAGTACCTATCAATTCTCAGTAGCCAGACTCATAGTAAAGCGTTTGTTTGCAGAATTGGGAACCTGAGTGGTTACCGATTCTGCCAGTGTTATTCTGTATTTAAGATTTATTTTCTTAAATTTTATTGTATTATTAAGTTCTGGCAACACATAGTAGGTAGTTAAGTTACTTACTACCTACCTATCTTTTTACTTTACTATTAAGTGGTTCAAGACCACAGTAGTGGTAATACTAAAGAGTCTTTAGAGAAAAAACCCACTTAAGTAGGTTATTTTAAGTTCCCAAATAACATCAATTTGTGGCCATCACGGATCATTGGTTCACAATGAGGATGTGATCGCAATCGCTCGACGAATTGATGACAATTGGGAATTGAGTGTCTCATTGGCTAAGTATGTACCTGGTTGTTTTTGTGCAGCCACAATACAGCGGTTTGCCTTCTATAAAGGTTTTCCTTATTTAGGCAATCCTGTGTGATTATGTGGGTACCTTTTTTTTATTCGGCGAGGAAATTCATTTGCGAATAAACTGGTCTAGGGGGGAGCAGAATTATGCGGGACTCGACGCCCTGAGAAGGACGTAATAACCTCTAAAACCTCTCCGGTCCCTCTCTCGGCATTTTCGCCGAACCACGTGAACATTTAAAATCTCCGCGGCACGACTGGCGTCCCCTCTTCCTCCTATACATGGCCGGCGAGCCCACCGATCCACACACTCGCCGACCCCATTCTTCCGTCACCTTTTCCTCCCCCGATTAGGACACAGACAGGACAGACACAGTTGGAACCGCGAATGTCCACCTCTGTGCCCAGCTGGGCATTGTCGCCCCATACTAAAGATTCGAGGCAGAAGCCTAATAGGTTAGGTTACCACATTAATCACATGCATAACACCTGGTAGTATTATGTGGGTGCCTGTGTGAGTATATGTGATTATGGTGTAACCTATTATGATGTACCTATTAGGCCTCTGCCTCGAATGCGGGCAGCGTGGCGCCGCTGTTTGCAAGGGCCGGAAATGCATGCCCCATCTTAGGCCATCTTAACTTTCTTAAATGTGACGCTGAGTAAATGCTTTGCCATCCCCAATTAAAAAAAAAAAGTAAGATAGAACAACGCATCTTATTGTGAGTACCGAGCTCTTCACCATCCTCTACTTAATCTGAGATAGTGGACAACATAACTTTTATTACAGTCCTGAGACAACGCCTCATACTGCAAATAGGGTGACCACGGTTTAAACTACCTGTAAATAGATTCGTTCCAAAAAAACTATGGTAAATAATCTTGTTGACTCCTTAACACGGCTAGGGAGTGAACGCGTTAAAGCTAAACACTTTTACTACCTAGCCTTAGCGGTGCTTCCCGCAGGAGCGCGTGCTACGCCGCTACTTGACCGTGCTTGAGGGCTGGACGCTACCAAAGCGGAGACGAAGAGCGGAAAAAATATGTGTTTTAAACAACCAAAAGAAAATCGTTATTCACATATCTCATCTCCGCTTAGCTTCAGTGAAAAATATCGAGCGGAGATTTATTCTACTTATCTTACCTTAAAGCCGAAAGTTTGTGAAATCTGATTTTTTGTTACCTAGGCCAAAACTACCGAACAGATCAAGATGAAATTTTGCGAACGCTTAGAGCAAAGCCCAACTTAGATAATAGGCTACGTATTATACCGAAAATACGCGTGCGAAGCCGCGGGCAGAAGCTAGTCATACATATTTGCATGCGAACTAAACAAAGAAAGATCGAAGCGGAGAGAGTGTGAGCAGTGCCTCGCAAACCGGCGACGTTACGCAGCGGAGACGAGAAGAGATGCGAGTGGCGTGCAGTGAGCGGCGCCGCTAGTGCATTCATCCTAACAAACATCCAGCTTCGGTGGAGACACCCTAGCTGAAAAACGTCTCTTCTCGTCTCCTCTTCATACATCTCCGCACATATTCGGTTTGGTGGAGTCTGGTCTTTACTTGGGGTTTTGCGCCATGGGCACTGTAAGTGTTAACCCAGCAGTAGGTAGGTTCGGTGTGACTCACTCATACCTGCAATTTTCTACAAACGCGGAATGACCCCGAACGTAGGCAACGTTTGTTTGCTCTACCAACGTGCTCTTACGTCTCGTGGCTTGCGGTCCCAGTCGACGGATTCAAAAATGTAATCCGGCGACTGGGACCGCGGTCCAGATACCTAGTGGTCCCAGTCGACGGAAGCCTCCTCTTTCGGGAATAGCAATCGCACTGGGGAATTTTCGACGACCTCTGTGGCGCAGCTTGTGAAGGTCCGCCTGCGACACAGGAGGTTGCGGGTTCGATTCTCGCCTCGGAACAAATGTTTGTAAGATCTGCATATAAGTGTTCAGGGTGTTCTGGGTATTTTCTATGGTAAGTATGTATTGTATCAGTTATTTAGTACCGGCACGAGCTCTGTTTAGCTTGGGGCTAGATACTATAGAAATTATAATTATAAATTACTTACCAAATAACTAAGTACATTTTGAGGCAATTGGAGTACCTAAGCTAAGCCGACAAGCTTAAATAGCATGCTCGGGGCTGTTTTTCAGTTTACCCCTACACGACAGGTGGTCGTTGGCTATTGTAGGTATCATCTAGCCCCCATTAATTTTTATTTTTACCCATTTCCATTTGAATCCTGTTGATTTTGATAAAAGTTGTATTTAATCACGACTCAAACTAGCGCCGCCACCTATCTTATCTTATTACTAGCTGACCCGCCCGCAATTATATTCACGTGAACTTAGAAAGTAATGTTGGTTTCCATGTAAATAATTAACGCCAAAGTTTTACTACCTCACCTAATCCTTTACGATTTTAAAGTTATTATAAGAAAACCTATAAATCCCATATCATCCTTCCAAGAACGCTTCTTTACAAAATTACATAATTGATAACGACCCCATTTTAACTACCTTAGAACACGAATTTCCAAAATCCGTTCTTGGCGAGTGTCTACTTTCTAAAAGGAACTCTCATGAAAAATTTCAGCCGCGTAGCTCTGGTAGTTTCAGAGATATCTTGATGAGTCAGTCAAATTTCTCTTTTTCATAAATATAGATTACGTTGAACAAAGGAAAATTCAAAAATAACGTTGGGCAGATTGTGATACCTATTATAAGCTTAAACAATAAGATAAAATAGGTGGCGACGCTAGTTACCGCTACCGCCTGTTTGAGTGCCCAAGTAAAACCACTCAATAGCTGAGGCCCAGGCACCTATTCCCTGCAAAAATACGTGAAAATCCCAATATTTCCAAGAACCATGGTCATTATATCGCCGAAACTTGCCTGCGTGTCACCCACGCTGGGTTGTAAAGGTGGTTATGTTTTCTTAGGACACGTCGCAAGGCTCGAGATTACTCGTAATTTGAGAGATGCTGTAATTTCATTGTTGGTAGTTTTATGAACTCGGGACCAGTAGGTATAATATATCTTGTAAGATATATCCTATGCTACAGATATTTTAAAAGCGAAAGTTTGTGTGTACCTATGTTTGTTACCACGTATCTCCGTAAATAGGTACTTAACCGATAGTGATGAAATTTGATATGTAGATTGTTTAGATTCTAGAATAACACATAGGCTTAGTTTGATTCACTAGTTTTGTTTGAGTCAAAACTCGATATAAATCACACTAATATTATAGACGCGAAAGTTTGGATGTTTAGATGAATGGATGGATGGATGTGTTTTTACCTCTTCGATCCTTAACGACTGAACCGATCGTGGTGAAGTTCTGCATAGATATACTCTACTTTTTATCCCATAAAGCAGTTCCCATGGGATAGAAATAACCTTATAGAGACAAGGCGTGCGAAGCCGCAGGCAGAAACTAGTAAACTATAAAGTAACTAGCTTCTGCCCGCGGCTTCGCACGCGTTGTCCTATGGAAACGGTATAAGGTAATTTCTATGGAAACGTTCAAAGGTAATTTCTATCCCATGGGAACTGATTTATGGGATAAAAAATAGCCTATGTTTGATTCCAGGCATAGAGCTACACCGGTGCACAATTTCAGCTCAATCTGTTCAGTAGTTTTGGCGTGAAGACGTCACAAACATCCATCCATCTATCCTTTATATAACTTTCGCATTTATAATATTAGTGTGATGTGATAATTAATCACATATTTTTTATGTTTACAAAACTACTCCTAGGAGGTGTGCAATAAAATTATGTAGGTATGTTATCCACGCGGGCGAAGCCGCGGGGTGGAGCTATAAGATATGAGATATATCTCAAGCTACAGCTACCGGGTACACGATCGCGACAATTTAAAAGCTGCATGGAATGACGAATCC
This sequence comes from Eupithecia subfuscata, assembly GCA_963564075.1. Taxonomy (NCBI): domain Eukaryota; kingdom Metazoa; phylum Arthropoda; class Insecta; order Lepidoptera; family Geometridae; genus Eupithecia; species Eupithecia subfuscata. The sequence goes on from OY751106.1 coordinate 14,946,991, forward strand.
TCCGTTGTCTTTATGTCAATTGTATTAAAAAGAAACAATGAGACCATGTTAGCAGCAAAACTTTAAATTACGGAGTAGGTAAGGGTTTTAAAAAGTAGACGGGGGATTAGGGGGGCGTAGACCCCGATTAAAAAAACAATTAGAGACTTGTTAGCCGTAAATCTTTAAAACTTTAGCTAGAAAGTAAAGAAAAATATAATTAAACTCTATCTCTCCTCCTCTCGGGGTGACGAACCTCTGTTGCATGTGTTGGCGGACCAAGTCCGCGCTTCAACACAAGTTATGACGCAAGGCAAGTCTCCCGGACACGATGGGCTCAGCATCGAGCATCTCAAATACGCGGGGAATCATCTGCCCGGCCTCCTGTCCATGTGCTTCAGTATGTGTCTTAGTCATGCCTACCTACCTGCTGACCTCATGAAGACGATGGTGGTGCCCATTGTGAAGAACAGAACAGTAGACATATCGGACAAAGGAAACTACCGACCAATTTCTCTAGCCACTACAATAGCCAAGGTGTTGGACAGTATGCTTGAATCTATTCTACAAAACTACCTAGAGCTACATGACTACATGACGCAAAGTTCGAGCAGACCCGGACTATCCACTGAAAGCGCCATATTAGCACTCAAGCATACTGTCCAATACTACACAAGTCGCAGGAGGCCAGTATACGCATATTTCCTCGGCCTATCCAAGGCCTTTGACCTCGTTTCTTATGATGTGCTGTGGGAAAAGTTGAGAGACAGGAGTGTACCGCCGGACCTGTTCAATGTGTATCGTTTCCGGTACGGACACCAGAGCAACGTCGTTAAGTGGTCGAATGCTCTCTCCGACGCTATGGGTTGGAGTGCGGGGTTAGACAGGGGGGGGGGGGGGGGGGGTAAGCTGGGCCTGTGCTGAGTATGCTGCATCTCACGGCCGCTACAACATTATAAAGAGTGACTACATTGTCTTTAAAGCCGCTGGTTTAAACCTAAGAGAATTTCCAGAAGTCACCCTAGACGGAATGACCATTAAAAACTTACTTCGTTTAAATATCTCGGACATTTTGTTGTGACGACCTTAAAGACAATGCTGACATTGAAAGAGAGCGTAGGGCTCTAGCGATAAGAGGTAATATGTTGATCCGTAGGTATTCCCGGTGTACAGAAGAAGTAAAACTAACGTTGTGTAAGGCATACTGTCAAAACTTCTACTCCGGGAACCTATGGGTAAACTACAACAAACGACCGCTAGACTCTACGTATACAATACAATAACATCTTTAGGATGATGTTGGGACTGCCTCGTTTCTGCAGTGCATCAGGGATGTTTGCTGAGTATCAGACGGGTTTGCTGCCAGCCTCCGGAAAAAGACGGCATTCCTGATGCGCAGAGTGCGGGATAGCTCCAACAGCATCCTACAAACTGCAGCTGGCAGAATCTCGTCACCGATATGGCAGCACTTTGAGCAAAAAGTAATTTAATTTTGTGTACTTAATTGACTTCATTTAACTTTTGATTTAAGTCTGATTTGGTCTGATTCTGATTAGAAAGTATTTTTCCCAAAAAACTTTAAAAAAAAACAGTGTAAAATTAAAGAATTCGAAGTCGGGTTTTAGTTTTTCAAAATGATTTCTAATGTTATGATGATAATGGTTCGAACTTAAATTGACGTCGGCGAAGGTAAATATGAACACCTGCTAATGGTCTAGCCTTGCCATGAATAAGGAAGGCAAAACCGCAAACAAAAACAAAAACCATACAGGAAATATTTTTATAACATATCAGTAAACGGGAAAAGCCTAGGCTCTTAAGTTTCTATGTATGTTTTTTTAAAATTAATAACATCTGTGATATTATAATAATAAATAAATAATGCTGGACAATTCACACAGCCTTATCTAGCCCCAAGCTAAGTAGAGCTCGTGTCATGGGTAAGTATACTAGTTAACTGATATTATTTGATTCACATCTACATCTACAGCCTATACCGGACCACTGCTGGACGCAGACCTCCCCCTGATAAACACCTTATTGGGGGTAATGCCTATATTGCCCACGCTGGCCATGCGGGTTGAGCATCGCAGTTTGGTGGTAAAATTGCTCTGCAGGAGGCGCCCGCCCCCGGGTGGATATCACTTAGTCACCTCTAAGGACATAAGGACATCCGCACCGCCGAGCAGAGTTCAGATTTCTGATTTCATTTATGCATAAAATTTCAGGTTTATACAATCTTAAAAAAATCTTAAATTATTCTTATAGTATAACTACTACAAAAACCTGTCTTTTCAGGCGTATGAATATAACATTAGAATTTAAATTATTATAGATTGCATGTGAAAATACAAATTAAATAAAATTTAAATTTAATAAAACATATCGCACATAATCATGCAAGATCAATAAATACTATAATAAGTAATAGTTACAGTTTATATTCAAAGAATTCATTTATAATTTATACTGTAAAAACATTTTTCAGTCAGAGTTGTGGTTCGAAGCTGGCAAATGCAAAACAGTTTTTTCTTAGATTGTACTTTTTTCTATGTCTTTTCCAGCTGTCAAATAAATCTGGCCAATGGGAAATATAATTCCCGCTGGCCAGACTAGTCTGACCACCAATCTGACCACTGGGAAACACTCACCACACTGCCCTATTATGATTCACAAATGTAGGTGAGTTAAGCTAAGTTGTTGATTACTAGATCTACTAATACCTACGGTACCTAGACCTACCTTACCTAGCCATTGCGCTTATCACCAATCTTGGTTTCTTTATCAGACGACTTACCCATTCATTTCATTGGGTACAGTGGCATTCATCTTTAGCTGAATCCCCCCCACCCCCCATATTGTCATCAAGAATCATTCGCAATAGAATCATCAAAATCGGTCCATAGGACGGAGTAATCGACGAACATACATAAAAAAGTCAAAAATAGAAACTATTCAGCCGAAATTAGAACCTCCCCCTTATTTTGAAAACAGGTAAAAATTAAAAAAAACTCGTCAAATTCGTTAACCACGATAGTGCCTGTCTCTACCTACCGGTTGCTAATTTTCAATGGTCATTTCTATAAGCCAAGGCATAGCAGGAAAACAGTGGATCAGAGCGGCTCAAGATTTGCTCAAAATAGAGCAAACTGGCAAGAGATGGAGGAGGCCTTTATCCAGAAATGGATAAACCCTATAAAAATTTAATGAATAGGTAACACTATACATAATGTACATTTAGCATCTATTATTTTCATAATTAGTGCCTAACTACTCGTAAATATAATACCTATTTGTAAATTTTTCATAAAATGAACACATTGATTTAAAGGTACAAAATTATTGATAAATTGTAACTGTAAATTGTATTTTAAACATGGGGAATAAAGGCTATTTTTATTTTATTTATATTATTTTTATTTCTATATGCCACAGGGTTCACCACTAGTCACTAGCTGAGTAGACATACCAGGTCTACTCAGCACTATGCTGAGTGTAGGCCATAATTGCCCTAAACCTGCTACGCAGAAAATTGAGCAGCTAAGTCTAAGATTTATTTAGTGTTTAGTTAGTTAATGTGTTGTGTAGTAAATTTAAGGCAAATAAAATTATTTTATTTCTTCTTTCTTATTCAACAAAATGCTGGAAAGTAAATTAGAAGTCCTATAACTATTTTTATTTGGCATGGCTTGTATATTATACAAGCCATGCCAAATAAAAATTATTCAAGACAGCAAAAAACCAGATGTTCCAATTTTTGATGCTGACTGTCCAAAACAAAGTATCAAAGTGCGCAAAACCGTGTTCAGAATTCGCAATGTTTGTTAGTTTTCCTGAAACATGCGCTCGCGTCGAGTTATACCTACCTACCTATCCTTCCAGTCGATTGACTTGCCTGGCAAAGAGTATGCGACCGCATAGTGTAGATATGGCCGTATTCTGGCCTATCTTTCTGCCCCTGAAAATAATACATTTTAGATTCGAAAAACAACGCAATAAAGTCCATTTCAGTTAGTACTTCTCCGTCAGAGAGAACCTGGTAAATGGCTAACAGCACAGTCTTTCTGCGTTGAAATAGAGGGCATCTCTTTCTATACTATGTAAACTGAGCGAGTGAAAACCACTATTACTTGGGCCCAGCTTCTGAGCAAAGCTTGTTTCAAAGGACAAGTGATATTTTGGTTGAATAGCTGTTGGAAAGGGACTACACTACAACTGCTCAGAAGGTTGCTTATTCCTTTTGCAAACATAACATAGGTATACCTATGTTATGTTTGCAAAGTCCCGAAGCCATGAGGAAATTCGATGACTGCGGATCCTGCGGCGCGGACAGTTGCGCGTTGAGTATAAAGGGCCACTGACTCCTTATCCAACGAAAACAATCTCAACAATAGTTCAAATGAGTCATTCTGCGCCGACCTCTCCTTATCTTTGGCCCGACGCGGGCGCATTATAAAGCAATAAAGGTCAGACCACAATAGTCCATCCGTTGATGACTGGTCATTGGTCAGTCCTACACAAGCGCGCGAGTCGATCACACGTTAGCGCGCGAAAGAAATTCGAATTTTCAAAATGTTGTTCTATTTGACAGTTGCCGTTCTACTGGCCAGTGCGCAGGCGAAGTTTTACACGGATTGTGGTAAGTTTTTATTCTACCAATTTACATAAAATAGGGTACTTTAATCTTAATCTGTATTGTAAAACGTAATCGTATACAATGTGTAGCGTATTCGGTAGTGTACTAGAGTGGTATTCCACTCGTCAAGTATCCAAATCAAGTCAAATCAAAAACTCTTATTTCCATAAAGACAAATATGTAAGTACTAAGTACACTTAGAAAATGTCAAATTATAAAATTATACACTGACTCGGAAATCAAGTGATATTTTTGATATCTGTTCCAAGATTCATTTGTAATTTGCGTAGTTGAGTTTAAATGAAATCACATCACGTCACACTAAACTACGAAAGTTTGGATGGATGGATATATAGGTTCATGGATGTTTGTTACTTCTCCATGCCATAACTTCTGAATAGATCGAGCTGAAATTTGAATAGGTGCAGCTCTTGATCAGGAATAAAACATATGCTATCTACTATTTAACCCATAAAATATCAGTTTACATGAGAAAGAAAGAACCTTTTCATATAAAAAACACGTGCGAATCCGCGGGCAGAATACTGGTCAAAATCTGTGCTCAAATATCGTATAAGTAATAATATTTGATAGTAAATTGTATAAAATCTTCCAATTTATTTCATCAAATGTACATGAGACAAAGATATTTGACGTACATCAGACAAAGATATTTGACGTACATCAGACAAAGATATTTGACGTACATTAGACAAAGATATTTGACAATTGGAATACCATCCTTAGTTGATTAGACAATACCATGCTATGCAACGTAATAACAAACATTATTTTATCTGTGAATTAACTAGTCGGTAATGTGAGTGTACTCTCGTGTACCTAGTATACTCGTAACTACGTATAACTAAATATCTAGACTACATAATGATTATACCTAGGCATGGTCTTTCTACAACATAAGTACTAGGAATTTTAAATTTGTGTAGGTACCTATTGAATGGAAAAGGAAATGTTTATTTAGATTAGATAAGGCACCATTATTTTTACATGACGTTATAAATTGACTTACCTAATCAGCGAAACAAATCAGTCAGGAACTTAATACTTTAATATTTAAGATGCTTTATTGCGATACTTGCTGTAGTACATTTCATATCGGTCTTATAAAAACTGGTAGCGATCAAGCATTCACCCTGTAAAGGCACTGAAACATTTTGCAAACAAGACCTTGTAGTTACATACCTACATACATCCCTAGAATCACATCACATCACAACAATGTATGTATGGATGATTGTTGTTAACTCTTGACCTCAAATTTAATGGATAAGGCAATAAAACGGACTATAGGCTTCTATCCCGGAGAAAACGCTCGCACAAACTGGTTTTAAGCAAACACAATTGAAAAACTTAACATACCTACCTATTTACGAAGTTATTTACATTATGGTTTTTGTTATTATAGTGCGTAAGCCTCGCACTCTGGCTAATTTCTATTTAATATTCCCGTACTGAGGGGAGGACGCGGGTTCAAGTCCCGTCGAAGTCGAAAATTTTTGCGATATTATTTGATTTATTTATATGTTGATTAACCCTAAACGAATCACTCATGCCCATACTTATCTACACTGTTAGTTAATTTAATTTAATTAAACATGGCTAAATATTTGGAGAAAAATATTTTAAATGCTTAGACAAATTTAAAACGTGGGTACCCTGCCTAGCTACCACGATAAAATAGCGTTATGTTTATCAACATTGCTAATGAGGTCGGTTATTCACCGATACCTACGAGCCATGCTTTCATTTTACAGAATTCTTTCAGGGGCTCGGAATATCAAATCGTATACTTAATATGGTTTTATGCGATTATAATTTACTAGTCAGGGTCACACAATGAAATTCTGCTGTAATGCGGCAAAAAGGAATGCCCTGCCCTTCTAACCAAGACGAGGAAGAATTAAGATTTATTTTATTGTGTTCTGTATATCAGTTATCTAGTAGCCATAACAAAAGCGTGCTCTGCTCTGCTTGGGGCTAGATGATGCTGTGTGGATTGTCAAGCATCATTTATTTATTATTATTATTATTACATATTATTATTATTTTATGAATTTAAGCAGATTAAGAACGAACCTAGATTGTGTGGAAAAAGACCAGCGTTTCACGTTTCATCCATATTAGGTATATTGTGTTTCCATTTACATTAACCCCCACGCAAAAAGAGAGGAGTGTTATAAGTTTAACATGTCTGTCTGTGTATCTGTGTATCTGTCTGTGGTATCGTAGCTCCCAAACGGATAAACCGATTTTCGTTTAGTTTTTTTTGTGTCATAGATAATTTTATCCCGAGTGTTCTTAGCCATGTTTCATGACAATCTGTTTAGCCAATAATTGTCGGCGGGTTTTGATTTTTTTTAGTTTTGTGTTGTTGTTATAGGAATAGTGTTCTGCTGTGTAATTTTTATTGTAAAAGTGTTCTATTGTGTGAGAGATGTAACGGCTTAGGCTAAGTTCCAGTCATGTTATTTCTCCATGATCAAAGAAAAAATTTAAAATTTGAAATTTTATCATCAGGATGAATGATGTTCTAGCTAGACTCAGAAAAGAAGAAGAAAGGAAGATTTTTTATTTTAATTACAAAAACGTTGCCGACCCGTTCACTGGGCGTAATAAAATGCTTTTATAAAAATGAGAGACTAAAAATATTTCAAAATACTAAAATACTTACTACCTACTGGCTAACCCAACACCTATTTACTTGAATCACAGTAATATTAATGCAAAAGTTTGGATGTTTAGATGGATAGACGTTTGGATGGATGTTTGTTACTACTTCTTCACACCAAAACTACTGAGCGGATCGGGCTGAAAATTTGCATAGATGTAGTTCTAGGTCTGAAATAAAACATACCTAGACGTTTTATTCCATAAATCAGTTCCCATAGATAAAAAATAATAATAATAAAATATATTTATTTCAATTAAGTAAAATACAATTATTGTGCCCTTATTGCCATACTAAGTTTGTAAATACTTGTATTTTGACAAGTAGTGCTCTTCCTTTGTTTTGTACTCATAATCACACTAATATTATAAATGCGAAAGTTTGGATGGATGTATAGATGGATGGATGTTTGTTACCTCTTCACGCCAAAACTACTGAACGGATCGGGCTGAAATTTTGCACACAGGTAGTTCTAATCCTGGAATCAAACATAGGCTACTTTTTATCCAATAAATCAGTTCCCATGGGATAGAAATCACCATTACACCATTTTGACGACCTCTGTGGCGCGGTGGGCGAAGGTCCGCCGGCGACGCAGGAGGTTGCGGGTTCGATTCCCGCCTCGGGACAAATATTTGTACGATCTGCAGATATTTGTTCAGGGTGTTCTGGTCGTTTTCTATGTATAATAAAAAATATCTATCTATGTACTCGTATATTATTATGTATATCAGTTATCTAGTACCCATAACACAAGTTTTGCTTACCTTGGGGCTAGATAATGCTGTGTGAATTGTCCAGCATTATTTATTATTTATTTATTTATTAAACGTTTCCATACAAACAACGCGTGCGAAGCCGCGGGCATAAACTAGTTAGTAGATAATAATTAGTCCTTTTTAATTCCGTGGTAAGTACTGTTAATTAAACATAAAGAAGACCTTTAAACGTTTACATATAAATAACGCGTGAAACTAGTTGTTGGATAAAAATGTGCTATGATCGCGTAACAATATGATTATGAATAAGAACATCATTTTACGTAATTTAGAACCCGACTCAGCTAGCTTACATAAACCAAATCTAAAACTCTTTATTTCCTTAAATACAATAAATTTATGTAGCTACACACTTAGAAATGGTCAAATTATAAAATTAATACTAGCTGATACCCGCAATTTCGTTAGCGTGGAAGATAGGGTACCTACCTACCTTACTAAAGGACACATCAATGAAAGGAAAAAAAAGCGAATACCTCTGTGACTTTTTATTCTTACACACGAAGCATTTATATTATCCATAGAATGTACCGTTAGGAATTAATTGAATTATTTCGTTTTTTTTTTTTGCTGGAGAAAAACATTATGTTTCATTTTCATATTTAACAAAGCAGAAATGACAACCATGATTAGGACTTTACTTACAAATCTGTGACCACATCACAAATTAAATCACTATTTTAACAAAATAGACAACATAGCATAGACGGACTTTGTATCTATGTTTTGGTTTCTCGTTGGACGTGATGTGTACATTGTCAAACCCTTCATCAAGGTCTAAATCGCGGCGGCGGATCCCTAAAAAAAAGTAGCCTATAGTTTAAGTTAGGCTACATTCTAAATGTATGCGAAATTTCATTATGATCTGTTCAGTAGTTTTGGAAATCTAAGTATGTAACAAAAATTTCACATTTCCCAAACTTTCGCATTTTATAATATTAGTAGGATAGTAGGATAGGATACACGAACGGAAATAAAGTAATATCTTTGATTTCTGTCGCTTCGGTATGTAGAATTATTTATTTTGTCTTATTAGTTATCTCTATTATAATGTGAAATGTAAGTGTGCATTGTGCTCCTACCGCGAATAAATATTTGAGTAGGAGTAGAGTATTAGACTAAAGTAAAGTAGCGACGAAGAAACCTTTAGCCTGTTAGTTGTTATTTTTCGAGTTGGAGCAAAACCCGTCCCAAACTTTTGTTCTTATTCATGGGTACTCGCTTGTTGTACACCTTAGCAATAACGGAGAGCGAAGCGAGCCGCGAATTTTTGTTAAACTGACGGGGCAGGATGGCATATGTCTAATAAATTACCAGGTGGTCATTCTTTGATTACGTGGTCATCACTACTCATCACGGTCATCACCATTTAGTCATATCCTCAGGAAGACAATGAAGGTTAGTGTCTACTTAGTCGGTGATTAGTGTAATGACTAAATTGCTTATTTACATCACCAACGGCTCATCATTTTGCAATGATACTTTATTGAATTTTGATTGATAAATAATGATGAATGTTTTGTTGGTGGTTTATCTTACGAATCATTGGGAAATTACAAAAAAAATTATGCTTTGAGTGTTGTCAACTAGCTTAGGTATAATTAGATAATATATTAGGTATAATTAGATATATTCGACGACCTCTGTGGCGCAGCGGGCGAAGGTCTGCCTGCGACGCAGGAGGTTGCGGGTTCGATTCCCGCCTCGGGACAAATGTTTGTACGATCTGCAGATATTTGTTCAGGGCGTTCGGGATGGTTTCTATTTATAATAAAAAATAAATCTATCTATGTAGTGTATTGTATTAAGTATATCAGTTATCTAGTACCCATAACACAAGCTCTGCTTAGCTTGGGGCTAGATAATGCTGTGTGAATTGTCCAGCATTATTTATTTATTTATTATTTATTAATAGCCCTGCATACCTATTATCTAACATAAGTATAGCTTCTGGTCTTCCCCTGGATACCTACTGCTTATTTGCCTGCCAAATTTCATTATGATTTGTTCAGGCATTTAGGTGTGTAAAGGTTACAAGTTAACAACAGACAGACAGAGAGACGGATTTACTTTCTTTAATATTCGTTTGAAAAGTGGATGGGGATGTATTCGCTCCTTGCCCGTGGTCCCGGTGACTGGACTACCGAAAATTATTTTTTCGGTAGTCCCATTAACTGTACCACCGAAGAAATTTTTTTTCGGTGGTTCCGTCCACGGAATGAACAAATTTTAAACCTTAGGACATAATTTTATGAGACTTTTTTGTTTTCTGTCCTTTTTTCAAATGTATAGGTATAACTTTTATTGTGCACGGTGATTTAGAAAAAAAAATGTTAGGGCCACCCTCCATACATAAATTTTCGAACCCCTATAACATAGCCAAGATAGGTTAGTTTCTACGTTCAAAACCACAACAAATAAAACTAAAATTTTCCTGCATGGCTTCGACTTTTAGATAAAAGGTTTAATTTAATATTATTTAAAAAAGCAGGAAAAAGCAGGTGATAGGGTGGAACAAACATGTAAAACAAGCACATGCGGATGCTCGACTTGGGTTTCAGAACTGGGTTCTGTTCGGTAAACCAAAGACCGGGGACTTGTATGATGTGATGACAACAACTAGGATAACTTTTAAACAAAAACTAAAATGGTGTCAGGAACATCCTGAACAAATAAAAATAAATGGATATAAATAAAGACAAGTATTTATTTGCAATTTATAAAAAGTGGTTAAATACAGTCTACTTTGTCAAGTAAATTTTAGTGATAATGATAACGCAACATAAATCATTAAGTACTTTTTCTACATGATATTTTGTCATTATTACTTCTACTAGAAATAATGGTATATTTTCAGTTCAGAATAATTTATACCCGAATACTTAAATGCAACTTAGATTTAAGCACACCTCAACTCAAGTTGCTATTTTCTCCATGAGATTTTATCAAAAATTCGTCATTTGAAACGTGCTTAAATCTGAGTTGCGTTTGAGTATTCGGGGGTGAGTTACTAGCATTTCTAATTATTAGGTGTTTAAGAGGAGCTCAGCTGTCACCTAGCTACCTACTTACTTATTTCATGTTAGGCCTTATCCCCTCAAGCACGGTAATAATATCCTGCGTGGAAACATTCTGATGTTGTATAACGTAATTAATGAGGTTGATTAAAATTAAATTATAATTGCGGAAAAATGGTAAAATTAAAAAAAAAACTATAAGTACCGTTTTTATGTCCAGTTTGAGTTTTATTTTAGAGATTTATCATCATGTTATTACACTAAACACAAAAAAGAACATATTTCCAAGCCATTTAATTTAAATTAATTTTTATTCAGAAAAAACGATAAAAAAAATGGCGCGGGTGTCAGATTCCAATTTTAAATTTACGATTTTTTTCGTTAGTTATTCCTCAATAAATAAATAAATAATTGTTAGCAATATTTTATTGAAAGAAAGATCGACAAGGAATAGAAATTGCGTTGGTATACTTAGGTAGGTGAAAATACCTACGCGACAACAAAGTGAATTTTCGTTTGCGTTGGGGTGGCTTGTTTGCAAATATTTGACATCAAATTTGGCTGGAATAGGTATAGGTACAAACCCGTTTCTGCCCGCGGCTTCGTACGCGTCGTTTCCATGGAAACGTTTAAAAGTTATTTTTATACCATGGGAACTGATTTATGGGATAAAACGTAGCCTATGTTTTGTTGTTATTCCAGACTTAGAACTAAGTACATCCATGCAAAATTTCAGCCCGATCCGTTCAGTAGTTTTGGCGTGAAGAGGTAAAATTTCGCATTTATATTATAGGTACGAGTAAGTGTGAAGTGTGATATGATAATTTTAAGTTATTAGTAGTTTATATTTATTACTAGCTGCGCCCCGCGGCTTCGTCCGCGTTGCAATTTTTTTGGATTGGGACACCCTAGCGGCACGGCTAGCGGTATGTAATATTAGGTATATTACGAGCTATTCTCTCATACCTACCAAATATTTAGTGTCAAGAAAGTGAAGTGAACAACTCGTCCGCGGATGAGTTTGAGATTCGGACCAGATGTACCCAAGTAACCCAAGTTAGCAGCCCCGCCATGGAAATTGGTGGTTTCAACACACACATTAAAATAAATTCAAAAATACCGGTCGAGCCGTTTTGGAGGAGTGTGACCACAAATACCGTGACACGAGATTTTTAAATAATATAGTTTTTGAATATTGCAGGTTCGAAGCTGGCCACCGTGGAGAGCGTGGGCGTGAACAACTGCGCGGACGACGCCAAAGAATGCGTCCTCAAGAGGAACACCAACGCCACCATTAGTATAGTCTTCACGCCGAGTTAGTTACCTTGGATGTTCTTCTTGGAATACCTAAGCTTAAGTTCATTAAGGCGAATAGTAGGGTGGATAGTGGCGCCACTACATATTTAATTTAATCATTAAGTTATACAAAGGAATTATCAAAAAATCGGACTGCTGGTAGACGATACCTATCACAAGCTTATATATAATGTATCTGTAATAGTTTTGTTTTGTGTTATTCAATCAAAAACCTTGTTTGGAGAGCTTGGTGGCCACCAATAGGAACTAAACTCTTGAAACAAGTATCTGCCTAAATAATACAGTACAAAACTATTAAGGACATTTCAAAAAAGCTTAATAATGATAAATATCGTCTACGCGCGGTCAGATTTTTTGATAATTCCTTTGTATAACGTAATTATAAAATTAAACATGTAGTGGCGCCACTATCCACCTTACTATTCGCCCGTATACTCGATTTCTTTATTTACATTTTACAGTGATAAAATGGCTTCCCAGTGGGAAATTCCCAAAAGCTTAAGAAAATGGTTCGCGTCATTTAGGCCTCAATATAAAATTCATCTAATTTATTAACGACCTCAGTGGCGCAGCGGGCGAAGATGCGCCTGTGACGCAAGAGGTTGCGGGTTCGATTCTCGCCTCGGGACAAATGTTTGTACGATCTGCAGATATTTGTTCGGATGTTTTTCTATGTATAATAAAAAAATATCTATGTAGTGTATAGCATTATGTATCTATATTAGTTATCTAGTACTCATAACATAAGCTCTGCTTAGCTTGGGGCTAGATGATGCTGTGTGATTTGTCGACATTATTTATTAAATTATTATTTATTTATCTAAATGTTAAGAGTTAAAGGCAATAATTTGAGTGCACATTTTGTGGTGTGGTGCAGCGGAGCTTCTCAAGTCTGCGACAACCTTTACGAGTCCAAGCAATGTTAGGTAGGTTAGATTTACGAGAAACGAGAAGAGACAAAAGACTAACTAATTTTACAAAAAATTAAAAAGCCTGAACTAAATTTATACTTACTACTGTTGCCGTAAAATTTAAAACGATCATTCGAATTTTTTTTTTATGATAACTAAGAATACTTTTTGATTAAGAAACCATTAACAATAACAACAAAAACTATAAAAACTACTATATAAATAAATGTCCAAATCAGTTCATCCGTTTGAAACTTCGATCAGGGAGATAAGATATTTCTCGATGCTCAATGCTTGTCACAGACAGACTCTACCCGAGAGTGTCTGTGGTAGGTCAACCAACGCCTAAGTATTCCTTATGCTACGGCCACATTACAAGGCGCAGATTCGTCTTCGCGTTGTCGTGATAAAACTTCGTGACGAAGTGCTTCACCACATTGGAAATAAACTTCGCAACGTCGCATCGCGAAGTCGCGATGATGATTCACGATAAGATGAACTTCTTGGCCAGACTTGTCGCGACAGCGCAAATCTTAGTGTTATCGCGATAGTGTGACCGTAGCATTAGAGCTTATCATAAGAGAGGTGTGGAGAATGGACTTGACTTCTTTGTTATTGGCTTATATACTAGTTGTAGGATAGTTTGCAAAACAATATTGGTTTGCAAACTATCCTACAACTAAAACTAGGTAGCGTAACTATTCCAAACGTCTGTTTCGGATGCCATAAATCTATAGTAGAGTTTTGTTTTGACGAAAATCCCTTGCCCCCAGCTGTACCCGTGTCAAAGATCGAGACAGAGGTCCACGGGATCATCATGAACCTGCCTGTTCCCTTCCCGCTGCCGAACCCTGACGGGTGTAAGGACAACAACCTCGAGTGTCCACTTAAGGTAATAATGTAGCTTTTACTAGACTACGCATGTTATGGAGTCTACTCTTAAGGCGCTACCCCGACCCAAATCAGCGCCACCACCTATTTTATCTTAGTATTCTGTTAAACGAAAGAATTTTCAAAAATCGATTGGCCAGTTTGTATAGGGCAGAGATGCGAAGTTGCTCTTTTTTGCCACCATGGTGGTCAAAAAGAGCAAATTCGCATCTCTGCTTAAAGTATGCAAAATAAATCTTTTACAGAGACATTAAAAAAAAGCTTATGATAGGATTCACAAACTGGCCAATCGATTTTTGAAAATTCCTTCGTTTAACATAATAATAAGATAAAATAGGTGGTGGCGCTGATTTGGTTCGGGGTAGCGCCAATGCACTGTCAGGTGCCTACTATCCTAGTCCTAGTAATAGATATATCTTTATATATATAATTCTTCTGTGAGTGTGTATGTCACTGAACTTCTCTCAGACGACTGGACCGATTTTGATGAAATTTTTTGTGTGTGTTCAAGGGGATCTGGGAATGGTTTAGATTCACAATTTTGTCCGCTGGACAATGTTTTTTTAATTAATTTTTAATATTCTATAGAATAGCAATCTCCTTTAAACGTTTCCATAGAAACAACGCGTGCGAAGCCGCGGGCATAAACTAGTCTTTATATATATAATTTTTCTGTGAGTGTGTATGTCACTGAACTTCTCTCAAACGACTGGACCGATTTTGATGAAATTTTTTGTGTGTGTTCAAGGGGATCTGGGAATGGTTTAGATTCACAATTTTGTCCGCTGGACAATGTTTTTTTAATTAATAAGTATATAAAAATCAAGTGCTGTTCGTTTGTCTCGCTAAAACTCGAGAACGGCTGGAGCGATTTCGCTAATTTTGGTCTTGAAATGTTTGTGTAAGTTCAGGGAAGGTTTAAAAGGTGAGAGCGGTAAGAAGTTCGCCAGGTCAGCTAGTAATATTATAAAGCCGAAAGGATCTCCAAACTACTGAACAGGGGGGCCAGTCTATTTGACGTTTGTAACGACACGTGATCGGGATGTCTCCGTTTTGTATGGGATTAGCGTAGTTCCCTGTCCGCACGATAGAGGCGCTGTACCAAATTGTATGGGAAAAGTAGACGTCATGATCACGTCTCTTTCCTAACGTCAAATAGACTCGCCCCTCAGATCAAGATGGTTTGGCATATATTTAGGACATTGTTTAACTTCGACGAACATAGCGAACATAGATAAGCCTTTCTTTTCTGTGAAGGGAAATTTGGCTTTCTCGGGACACTACTGGTAGTGCTAGGCTAGGCTACTTATTAAACCAAAAATACGCGTGCAAAGCCGCGGGCGGAAACTAGTATTCTTAAAAGATCTCTGTGGCGCTGCGGGCGAAGGTCCGTCTGCGACGCAGGAGGTTTCGGTTTCGATTCCCGGCTCGGGACAAATGTTTGTACGATCTGCATATATTCGTTCAGGGAGTTCTGGGTGTTTTCAATGTACCTCTAATTAAAAATATCAATGAAGTTTATCTATGTAGTAAGTAGGCATATCAGTTATTCCATAACACTAGCTCTGCTCAGCTTGGGGCTAGATGATGCTGTAAGAATTTTCCAGCATTATATTATTTATTATACTGAAATGTCGCACCAACCCGCCCTCGGGCTGTGTCGCCGGCTTTAGTGGGTAGTGTAGACTCCATAGTATAATACTAGTAGTTAAACCTAACAAAAACGTCGTGAGGGGTTTTTCGAAGCCCCAGTAGACGGAAATTTTGCATAGGTGGATAAAGAAAGACGCGTGCAAATCTGCTGGCAGAAACTAGTTGCTCATACATCTTAGATCACATGTCATGCCGTAACTTAATATTAACGGGTGTTATTTAGTAAAGGTAGATACGCATTAGTTAAATAGGGTCCAACCACATCATTTGCATTGACGAAAGATATTATCATAATAATTAAGATCGTCGTTGTGTATGGTTAGGGAACACCTATGGTATAAACGTTGGTGAATTAAAATTCATCATCATCACCATCATTGAACTGGGTGTCCTATCTTCTAGACCTTCGTGTTACATCGTCGGCAACATCGTCACTTTTATGAGGTTGGATTAGGGTCAAACGAAGGTCTATTGATTATGAAAACAAGATCCGTCAAGTGCGAGTGTAACTCGCTCGCCGAGGTTTTCGAACGTTTGTCAATTATACCTACAAATATGTACCTAGGTACTATAGGTATCGGTTAAAGACTTCGTTATTTAATGAATACCTCAAAATAGAATGACCTACATTTCAGACGCTACGTTGCTTTGCAGACGACGGAGATTAGGGGGTAATGGTCAATTTTTCGAGTTTATTCAAATTATTTCAAAAAGTATGAAGCCTACAGAAATTTCAATACTATTTCGAATTTTACAAACTGAAACCTTTCATTCGATACCCCACTTGACCTTGTAGGAATCTTTTAAAATTTCGACATCACAATTTGTAGGTAGGTAGGTACTGAAAAATTTCATTTCCATTTGTTTTCTTTGAATCTGTTAGGCGCACTAAATGTATTATTATTTTAGATATCAAGTTAATAGCTGCGGCAGTCGCTGAGATATTATAGAGGGGAAAAGGACGGACAAAGCGAAAACATAAGGGTTTCGACACCGATTTTGAAACCCAAAAACTACTACCTACCTATCATGATTTAGGAAATTATCAATGAATAAGAAAATTACAATCAACTAATGAAAATAAATTAGAACTTGTGTATTGTATTTACAATTGAAACAATTGAGGTAGCTGCAGACTGTTGCAAACAATCTACAGGTAGCTCATCTGATCCATATCAATAGGTACCAGTTGGAAGCGTCCCCAAGACGCTGGCTGCATTGCCCCGCTGTATGGCAATGCTGATGCGCCAGGTCCCGGGTCACGCGTCGCTTCGATCAGAGGCTCAGATATTTTTTTTTAATGAGTACAAACAAATTGGTCATACTTCCGAAGGTTTCCTTCTATTTATTCGAAAGGCTCCCAACAAAGCAATTAGAAGTTAAATTTAGTTTGAAAGTGCAAAATGATAAAAGGGGCCAAACAAAAGTTCATCAATAAAGTTCGATTGCATGCATCAGATAGTGCAAGTTGAAATTAATTCGAGACGGTGCATCTATTTCAGCGTCATATTTACTTTTATTTACGATAGGTAGGTACTTCAATTGTTATTAGTTTGCAGTTTGAAAGGCGAGAACAATTAAAAACTTTGAGTTAAAATTAATAGCGAAATATGAGTAGACGAACGGTGAATCGACTAGGGAAACTTTCTGTAGAGCAGAGAGCCAGCTAGGCGGTGAGTATGGCTAGCTTTGGCTATGCCAATCCTACGCAGTGGATGCACAGTGATGGAAGATAGGTTATGTTGGTGGATTGCAATCGGCGAGTGAAAATAAACAAACAGAATCACATAGCACAATAGTTATTATTGCCCGGTGAAAACCATTAAGGACTACGTTACATGATTTACACTTAATTTAGGGATACAGAAAATTAGCTATAGATGGACATCTTGTGTGGGCCATTTCAGAACAGACAGAGAGAACAAAGCATTGCCATAGACACAAAACTGATTTTAGAGTTGAGTACTGTCAGTGTCATCGAGACAACATTGACAGATATAAAGCATAGATTTAATCATAAATCCTTACTCCAATCTTACGTCTCATAGACAAGTTGAATGGTGTACCAGTACATAGCATGGTTCAATATTCCAACACTTCCCCTTACACCATACAACGGAACTCCAACCCTCATTACAGTTATACAATACAACTTCATGGAGTTCTTACATTTAAATGAAACCTAAAGTCATTAAGTTTACAGGAAGACAAAGCTTTTGTTGGGATGTCAGCTATCATTTCCGTAGTAGGCATGTATGACACAGAAATACAATTTTTAGAAATCAAATCTCTCACAAAGTGATAGCGTACATCAATGTGCTTTGTCCTTTTATGACATTGAATAGATTTCAAGATATTCTGGGCACTCTGATTATCATTAAATAGTTCACACACAATATTTCTATTCATTACCTCAAACCAAAACTGTTTGATAAACAGAATGTCCTTACAGGCGTCACTTATGGATAAGTACTCTGCTTCAGTACTTGACATAGCGACGCAGCGCTGTTTTCTGCTCTCCCAGTTAACAGTATTAGACCCTAACTTAATTACAAAACCAGTATAAGATTTTCGGTCAATAGGATCATTCGCCCAATCAGCATAAGCTATAAGATCTAAATTATTACATTTACTAAAAACTAAACCATAATCGATAGTTTTAGCTAAATAGCGAAGGATCCTCTTTCCTGCTAACCAATGAGTCTTATCATAACAATTATTAAATTGACTTAAAACATTACATGTACCTTTAGGTTATATTATCTGGCCTAGTACAGACACTAAGGTACATTAAACTACCTATCAATTCTCTAAAATTATAATCATTGTCAGACACATTATTATCACATTTATAAAATTTTTCATTCAATTGCATTGGTGTTGAAATACCCTTGCAGTCTGACATTCCAAAACGACATAACAGTCTTTTAATATAATCTTTTTGACTCAACATTATAGTACCCTTTTGTCTATTTCTAACAATATTTATTCCTAGACAATTTTTAATTTGGCCTAAATTTTTTTTATATTAAATTTATTACTTAGAATGGACAACAATTGCTTTTTCTCTACATTATCATTACTGAATAGAAAAAAATCATCAACATACAGAGCCAAAATAGTTAAATTGCTAGAGTTTCTCTTAACATACACACAAGGTTCACATTTTGTTTGAGAATAACCATTAGTAAGTAGCAATTTATTTACAGTATCATTCCACACCCTACTTGCTTGTTTCAACCCATAGATGCTTTTCTGCAACAAACAAACTTTATTATTATCATTCATAAAACCTATAGGTTGTTCCATAAATATTTCCTCCTTTAGTTGACTATGAAGGAAAGCAGTAGTTACATCTATGTGCTCTATGTCCATGTCTAACTCATTTGCCAAATTAAACAATATCCGCATTGTTGAGTGTCTGACTACTGGGGAAAAAGTCTCATCGTAATCTATACCAGGTTTTTGGCTAAAACCGCGAGCAACTAGACGAGCCTTGTACTTGTCAAAATTTCCAGAAGTATCTTGCTTGACTCTAAATACCCACTTACATTTAACGATGTTTTTATCCAGTGGTCTCTCGACTAATTTCCAGACACCATTGCTTAACAAAGAGTCATACTCGGCTTGCATGGCTGCTTGCCACTTCGCGCGAAAAGGGCTAGCCATAGCATCCTCATATGACGACGGTTCGTCAAACGCAATCTGCCCATGAGAGTAGAGAGAATAATCATACTCGCAGTCACCATACCTTTTAGGTGGCATACCCCTTGTACTCCGTACGGGACGTTGGCTTGGTAACTCAGACTCTACCATAGAGTCGCCCTCCTCTGCCCAAGACTGCTCATTTTCTTCCTCCTGGTCGCAGTCGACGAATAATGGCGATGCTGACCGATCAGCACTGGCAGACGTGTTTGTGCTGGGGGCCTCAGTCCCAACATATCCATTCTCCATTTCACCACCTGAAATTGCAGGAGGTATCAATTCACTAGAATTACCATTATCACAGTTCAACATTGGAACACAAACTTTGTCATTTATATTAAAATTATTAGTATTCATCATTTTAGATTTAATAATATTATCACTGTTTATCATTTTAGATATTTTAACATTACTATTATTATTTATCATTTTAGATTTAATAATATCATAAGTAGTTATATCATAATCCAACTTATTAGAATTAATATCACAGTTCATCATATTAGATTTTACATTAGAGTTCGTCAATTCAGTTGGATCTACTAATCTATAACCCTTGGACATTTCACAATAACCCACAAAAATACACTCCTATGACTTTGCATCGAGCTTGTGACGGTTATGTTCTGAAATCAATGAAAAAGCTTTACAACCAAATACTCTCAAGTGGCTTAGGGTCACTTTGGATCCTGTCCACACCTGTTCAGGAATACCGCCGGACAAAGCAGCCGTGGGGCTTCGATTCTTTAGGTATATTGCAGTAGCAATAACCTCTCCCCAAAAACGCTCGTCGAGGCAGGCCTCAGAGAGCATACACCTGGCTTTTTCCATAAGGGTTCCATTAAGGCGTTCAGATACGCCGTTCTGCTGAGGACTGTAGGGAATACTAGTTTCATAAATAATGCCCTCACTAGACAGAAACTTTTCGAAGATTTTACTACAGTATTCCCCTCCATTATCTGTTCTGAAACGCTTGATTGTTTTACCCACTTGTTTCTCAACTAAATTTTTAAATTGTATAAAACATTTCATGACTTCATTCTTATGACACATAAGATAACCAAAACTTTTTCTAGAGAAGTCATCAGTAAATGTAAAACGTGCACCACCCCAGCTATTGATTGACATAGGCCCACAAACATCTGAGTGTATTAACACTAAAAGAGCTCTTTTAGCTTGGCCCTTAGGGAAAGATTTCATTGTAAGCTTCCCCTTAATACATGAGATACAATTTTTCAACTTACCATGACAGTCATCTTCAAAAACAACATCATCTGCAAGACTCCGTATCCCATACAAACCATGCAAGCTCAAATGCCCAAGTCGCTTGTGCCATACTTCCAATGGCACACTAGAAATAGCTGCAAAAGAACTTTGTTCTGCTTGCTTACAAGCACCTGTGGTAGCAACATTACATTCTGAAATACAATTTAGGTTAGAAAAACAATCAAGTTTATAAATACCCCTGAAACATGTTGCATTAGCAAAAGGCTGGCCTTTAGGATCAATTATTTTGCATTTATCTTGTTCAAATACTACTCTAAAACCTGATCTAGTCAGTTGACTAACGGATATAAGATTAGTAGTCAATTTAGGAACAAACATTACTTTTGGCAAAATCTTTAGATCACTACTATAATTGAGATTCAAAGAGACGGCACCAAGACCCTGACATTTCAGTGCTTCTCCATTAGCAACTGTAACTTTTGATTTAAAATTTATATCAATGTCTCTAAAAAGGTCCATATCACAGCACATGTGCGAAGTACACCCGGAGTCCACTATCCAGTCCACGCTTCCGTAAACAGATAAGAGTGACACTGCTGATACCAACAGTGTGTCCGCAGACCCCGCAGCTAAGTTTACATCGCTACTGCTTTGCTTCTTCAAATCATTCTTCAACTTAAAACATTTTGATTTGATATGCCCTTGCTTCTGGCAGTAATGGCACTTAAGTGGTTTCCTCTTCGTAAATAAAACCACATCATCATTTGATTTGCCATTATTTGTGGATTTTCGGAACTCCTCTTGAAGTAGTCGAGCTCGCACTGCTTCGCTCGTGAGAGTTTCGGAGAGGTTTGCTGTTTCCAGACCAGAAACCAAAACATCAAAATCCTGTGGTAGACCGCTGAGTAAAATTTCTGCAACTTCTTTATCATCGATGACCCTTCCGATGTCTGCAAGTTGTTGTACTAGGGTCATTATTCCTTCGATGTAAGCTCCCATTGAATTATATTCATGGTAGTCGGATCTATGAAGTTTTCTTAGAAGCACAACCCTCCGATAAAGTCCTTTATCCTCAAATACATCCTGCAGCTTTTTCCAAGCTTGCTTTGCGCTTGTAGCATCGCGCAAATACTGAATGCAATTCGGTTTAACTGCCAAGCATATTCTAGCCAAAGCTTTTTGATCCGTGCTGCTGCTAGTCTCAGAACCATCAATACATGACCATAAGCCTTCCATGATAAGCGCCATTCGCATCTGGAACTTCCAGTTGTGATACGAGCCAATCCCATCCAATTTATCAAAAGTGTACAGACCTGCTGACGACACATGAGGCGTGTGCCCGCCAACGGTACCTTCTTGCGGCTGCTGTGTCATTGCACACAATATAAAATCCGCTTCCTCGTGTTCGTGTGCTCGCCTGCACCAAAGTGTTATTGTCTTCCTCTTCTTCAATACTGTGCCCGTAATCAGTAGAGGATAATACTGGGCCCATAACCTGTAGAGCAGAGAGCCAGCTAGGCGGTGAGTATGGCTAGCTTTGGCTATGCCAATCCTACGCAGTGGATGCACAGTGATGGAAGATAGGTTATGTTGGTGGATTGCAATCGGCGAGTGAAAATAAACAAACAGAATCACATAGCACAATAGTTATTATTGCCCGGTGAAAACCATTAAGGACTACGTTACATGATTTACACTTAATTTAGGGATACAGAAAATTAGCTATAGATGGACATCTTGTGTGGGCCATTTCAGAACAGACAGAGAGAACAAAGCATTGCCATAGACACAAAACTGATTTTAGAGTTGAGTACTGTCAGTGTCATCGAGACAACATTGACAGATATAAAGCATAGATTTAATCATAAATCCTTACTCCAATCTTACGTCTCATAGACAAGTTGAATGGTGTACCAGTACATAGCATGGTTCAATATTCCAACACTTTCAACGGTATTTTTGCAACGAGTTTAGTTTAGTATCGGCCAGTTACAACTTTGGTATCTTCTTCCTGGGTGGCGAAGCGCCTCGTAAAGGGATGAAACGTTGGTGTTCTTCCAACGCAAATAAGGTTCGTAGTTAACCCGCTTACATCCGTACCTTATGAATGACCCTGAGTCTCTTGAATGCACGAGTGAATAGGGTGTCTTCTAGATCTTTGTGAAGTGGTCAATCGAGGTCTATTCACGATAAAAAACCTACTTCATTATTTTCTGACTTGATTTCCTCACCTCACCTCAACAGCCTATAATGCCCAGCGTAAGGATTATGGGCATTACCCCCCCATGGGTTAAAGCCAATAAGGCGCTTATCAGGGGGTGAGCAAATATTTTTTCCACTGCTTGGATGTGGGTTGGGGATCGTAGTGCCCTGTTAGAATTGTTGTGCAGGGGGCGCTGCTGCCCGCCCCCGGTGGATATCCCTTAGTCGCCTCTTACGACACCCGCGGGAAGAGTTGGGATGGTGCAAATTCTAAGCCGGCTTTATTTCCCAGGTTTTATTTAGTCACTTCCGCCTGCGACGCAGGAGGTTGCGGGTTCGATTTCCGCCTTGGGACTAATATTTCTACGATCTGCAAATATTTGTTCCGGGTGATCTGGGTATTTCATGTATAAAAAATATCTAGCTGTGTAATGCATTGTATAGGTTGATATAATGCATTACATGGTCATCTAGTATCTGCCCATAACACAAGCTCTGCTTAGCTCGGGGCTAGATCATGCTGTGTGGATGTCCAGCATATTTATTTATTTTAATATATAAGATTTGCCTAAATGTCTTGTACTAATCTGCGGACTCTGATCTTATGGACATAAAACACTTTAACTTGACTTTGGTCAATATCATGAATACGGCCGTTTAAGAGTAGAGTAAAATACCAAGACTTCTATGAAAATAAAACAATTAGATTGTTTTGAAAACCCTAAAAAACGAATTCAAATACCTTAATATGGACAAATTATGTACTAAGTAATCCCTCGGGAATATTTTTTTATGGGGCTATCTCGTGAACATTCTGTATAGGTACAATAGATTTGGATGGTCCAAATCTGTTCATATTTGACGGAATAATCGACGAACATAGGTACATGCCATGTAGCCTAGGTATATCCTTTTTGAAATATTAAATACTAGTTTATGCCCGCGGCTTCGCAAGCGTTGTTTCTATAGAAACGTTTAAAGATGATTTCTATCCCATGGGAACTGATTTATGGGATAAAAAGTACCTTTGTTTGATTCCAGGATTAGAATTACCTGTATGCAAATTTTCAGCTCGATCCGTTCAGTAGATCCATCCATCCAAACTTTCGCATTTATAATGTTAGTGTGATCTACATATATGCCAAATTTAAATGAGATACGTTGAGCCGTTGATGTCGTCATGAAAACGTAACAGACAGACAGAGGGAAGACAGAATGACCTACTTTCGAATTTAATTGGTATGGATTTCTGTCACTTGTGAGTTTGTCGCCTGGCCTATTGCTTCACTATGACAATGGTATCAAGTAGAATCGTCACGTAAAATCTTTAGACAAAATAAACTGAAGATCGTAGGTATGCGATGCTATTTGCACGGAGATTGCTGGAATGATTTGCTTTCATCTAAAGTAGAATGGGAAAATGTGTCATTCTGTGACGTTACCGATGCAATGGTATAGTAAAGCGATGCGTTTTGCGGTATTGGGTCTCAGGCGTCAGGCTAGGCTAACTTCCAAGTGACAGAAATCCGAAATACACAAATTTCGGCTCATGATCTCAATAAAATTTGGCGGGGCAGGGAAAGGCCTCTGTTTTTTTGTACCAAGAATCACCTTTCGTTTTTTTAGGAAATCTTAAAAAAAATCTTTTTTTTTTCAGAGCGGAGACAAAGTAAGCTACGTCACAACAATGCAGGTCCTAAAAGCGTACCCTCAGGTGAAAGTAGACGTGAAATGGGAGCTGAAGAATGAAAACGACGAAGACTTAGTCTGTGTCATCATCCCTGCTAGGATCAAGTAGTGCTGGACAAGATTTACCGAATTTAGAACATTATCATCATCATCGGCCTAATATTAGTCCACTGCTGGACATAGGCCTCCCCTCATAAGCGCCATAGCGCACTGTCCTGTTAATTTAGTACATGACATACCAAAATAATTATTAAAAGTTAAGTTAAGGGAGTTAATGTATAATTATGTATAGTATTTGTATATGTAAAAAATAAATAACGCATTAACTCCCCAGCCTCACAATGTTGTGTGATAGGTAGGTAGGTACATGGGCACTCTATGTGTTAAATAAAGGTTTTTTACATTTATGCAATCAGAACACATTGTAAATGCAGATGAAACGTTAGGCAATATGTAGGTAAATAATAACACGTTGGTGTTCTTCCAACACGAACTAGGTTCATAGTTAACCCGCTTACATTCAAAAGGAAATTAACACTGGTTTGATGGTTGTACTAGTATGTGGGATGGCTCTGTTTTGGACGAATCCAATCACAAAAGTTCAGAGATCGGTCATTTAAAATTTTTGAGAAGGGCTAAAGTTTAAACATTCCGAGAAATCTGTGATTTTTGCACAAGCTATTTTTTGTTCTAGCACACGACCTTACTTGATATGAAATTAAATTTGGTTTTATGTTAGAAAACCAAATGAACATTGATTAATTGTAAGTACTTTTTTCATGATTTTACTAAATTGAAGGATATTTTCTTATGTGCAAGAATAAATTATATTTTTTTCACATTATTTTTTGTACATAATTCCCAGACCCACTTAGAAATTATTTGATAAGATGTATAAAAATTGAAAGATGTGTTTCTATTGGCAAAGTTATAATTTGAACTCTAGCAAAGAATGATCATTACATTTCATACTACTCAGTAATTATTATCAGCAAGCAAATACAAGACTGAATTTATTTACAAAGTAAGTCTAATGTCAAATACTTCAAAAGACACCAAATAACGAGAAGAGAAGAGGAAGATGTCAATAGACCTTTCATCCTTCAAATCCCAGACCTCACAACGTGCTCATAGAGTTTGTAGAGTTCCTGATGAAATTAGAAAAAAAAATCAAATACCTGGTGTATTCATAACTTTCATGACCAGTAGAAGCTCCATGTTCTGTTTCAACAGTGTATTTCAATTTCCAATCATGGTTTCAAAAACCAAAAAAATTCTTAGGTACTCCTTTGTTCCATCTTGTTTTTGGAAGCAATAAGGATTTCAGGACACCTTTCAGTAATTTGTAAGCACATACCAAATGCTGATACTAAATCACTTCTTCTTTATACTTTCTTTGCATTTACAGCACAATGGTTCTTCTTTCTTAATTTTAGCAAAGTCTAAATTAAATTCTCTTGTAAAAATCTTTCTATACATGGATTCCTTGACAGGTTCTACTTTTTCTTTGCTGCATTGATCAAAATACATAGTGTACATGCGTTTTATGCTAAAAGTCGCAAGTAAAAACTGCTTTTTCTTAGAAAATTGCTTAACAGGTTTGGAATCTACAGTTGTGAATGATAGTATGTGTTTTCTCGCTCTGTCTTTGACTTCATTGGGCAACGCATGGGCACTATTTTCAGACAGCCCTCTGCCATCAGGCTTAGGGATATTTGTGTCAGATTTCCCATTGTGAACATTGTACACAGGTTTTTGGGATATAGCTAATGTACCCAAGTAGAAGTTCTTACAGACTGTGTATTTCTGTGACCGCACAATAAATGAGTACTTAAAGGAATGTTTACGTTTTGCATTAATTGTGATGCCTCGTTTAACGGTGTTTCGTTCTGTGCTGTTGAGTATAAAATGCTTTTTCTCGTTGTTGCTTAGTAAATAGAAGGATTTGAATATTTGTTCTCTGTCTTCATCAGATATTTGTTCTCTGCATTTGAATTTACATTTCTGAAGGCAGTCTTTAGTGCTTTTAATCTGTCTCTCAGGTACAAGTTTGCCTCGGCGACTGATGTAGGCTTCCCCTCTCTGGTGTTTTAGTTTCCTGATGTTGCTGGCCCAGGTACTGGGCTGTGGTGTGAGATTTCTGATTCGCTTCATTTTCAAGATTGATTCTGTTGTCTCTGTTTCACTCTCTGTTGGTTGTGGTTGGGGGTCACTTTCTATTTTGCATCTGAAATGGAAGGAAGATTAGAAATGCATCCCGATTCGGCTAAGTTAATGTGAATAGCAGTAGTGAATTTTATTTCTGAACAGGGTTGAGATGAGATGAGAGACCTTATTACTATTTTTTTTATTATAATTTTATTTATTTTAGGTTAAAAAAATAATAAACCAAAGTGTTTATCATAAAAATAAAAATATATCGGATATAAATCAAATAAACCCAATTTAAATCAAATTACTGGGATTAAAAAAAACATGATTTTTATCAACCCTGTTTCTGAAATAGGTTGGTATAAATTGAATATGAAACTTGACTTACTCATTTGGCTTATCTAGCTGGAGTGGATCTTGTTCCTCCACTTTACTGATTACACACTCCTTTCCATAATCATACCCGTAGTACTGTTGGACCTCATTCAAGAGAATCTGCTGCTTGAACACAGGCACAGGAGGCAATAACATGTGTGAAGTTATCTGCAGTTGCTGCGTCAGGTCTGTACCTTGAAGCACTTGGCCGTGTAGCGGCTGTATGGACTGAAGGTGGGTTTGCTGGCACGACATCACTAGTCTGGTCTGGTTCTGCGAGATCATCTCATTCTGAAGTGAAGTCATCGGGATGTGGATGTCAGATGTGATAGTTTGTTGGTAAGTCACCTTCCCTTGGGCTTGCAAGCCGGGGTGAGCGATGTGGATAATCTGAGGGTTATGCATCTTGGAGTCTGAAGGTGGCTGGTAGACCTGAACCAGCTGCGGTATATGTGATTGTATGTGATCCATCTTTAGCTATCTGATCATGTAGCAAACAGAAGCTACAATCTCGTGACCACGAGCGTCTCAACGTGGTTTGTGTTATGATTACCTACCACTACCTATATCATAAGAACCTGAAATGTACACAGAAACAACTGAATAAATAAAAGTTATTTGGTAGGTAGGCTGTCGTCAAAGGTTTCAAACTTTTATCTGAACTATAAAACTTATGGAATAGGGAATCAGAATTTTACAAAGAAAGAAGTGAAAGAAAGGTGTAAGCTATTTACTTACTTACCAATACGTACGTGTTCTTGAGATACATGTAAACAAGTCACGATATCTTTATTCATTTACATTTATAAACCTCACGAAATAATTTATGGGAAGCAGGGGTTGTCACTACTTTTTTATCTTTAAATTCAATGGTGCTTCGAAAAGTACGAAAGAATCACCCAAGATGTTTATTCCCAAACCAAACAAATTCAATTTTGTTGCATTTCTTGCATTTTGTCAAAATGTCAACAACGAATAGATTTCATTTCACGCATAAATCAAACAAGAATCAAATGAAAATAACTTTTTTGTTGAAAATGGTCCTTTTCTTCAATCAACTTTGGAGTGAAACGGAACGTATTTTTGACATTTCTAGTGATGTCCATATTGTATGGAATTCGATTACCGGTTTTTCAGCTTTATTATTCTTTCTATGGACGAGCGAATATAATTTTTTTATACGTACACATTTATCCTACTAGTATAACTTTGGACCTTTTGTTAAACTTGGGTACAGTCAGACATTTATAATATCAGTAGGTACCTACTAAAAAATCCACATTCCGCATCTAAAAGGAGGTATGGCAGGTAGCAGGTGGTAAGTTGATGAATACCATAAGATTTTTTAAAACATTTTATGATCAGGTTACTTTCCGTATAGGTACCTTAATAATCAATAGGTTTTCAATCGGTATGCATTCATTGGGTAGACGGTGGGTAAGAACTCGTGTGTGGATAAAAATTTCAAGCTAGCAAAATGTAAAATAATTTAATGTAAAATTACAGAGTTCTTCTTCATTGTAAATATTAACCAATTATGTAACTTTACATTGACCGGTAAAATCTTAAAAGCTCTCTTTGTTTCAAACTTTGTTACAATTTTTGGCATTCTACCACACAGATATAGAAGACGATATTTGTATAAAATACAGGACAACAAAATTGCAAAAAGCCTGGCTTTTTTCAAAAAATAAAAAAAACATACCTAGCTAGGTAGGTACTATGAGCTAAAACATTTTTGGAAAGTTCAGTGACTGCTGCTCTAATTGAGCTTCTTCATTGTCTGGTTTAACTAAATCGTCAGCTATCAATCAACATTTCTGCTTATATCACAAAATATAATTCGGAAAACATTGGTCCTATTCATAATAAAATAACTCTTGTCAATTATTTACATTTCATTGGTCAAACAAATCTATCAGCTCGTTGATAAAATAAAATAAGTAGGAAGGAACCAACCTTCCTACCTTTACCTATTTTAGGCAGGTACCTAAATAGCTTGTCTGTTTGTAATTACTCATAGACATGTTCTTACCTAAGGGTTATAAATTGAGATAAAAACAGTAAAAAATATTTATAGAAATGTTCTAGAAATGTCTTAGTTTTGGAATTTGTTTTCAAGGAAATTGTAAACGTAATCGTAAACCACCAGCATTATAGCTCCGCCTGGACCTAGGCGCAGAACTTTGGGTAAAAGTCCTTTGTACAGTGCACGAAACCTGAAAAGAAGTAAATTGGGAGCATGAGTTAATTATTACGCTGTGATTTACCATTAAAGAATAAATAAATAAATAAACACCTATAAAGAATATAACAATAAATAAATAATGCTGTACAATTCACACAGCATTATCTAGCCCCAAGCTAAGCAGAGCTTGTGTTATGTATGGGTACTAGTCTAGTATTTTTTTATTACACCTACGTACGCAGTATCTACAAGATAATTAAGTTTTGAATTTTGAATTTACTTACATAAATAATATTTAGATTATTTTAGGTCCCAGAGGTCAGTTAGTTTAAATATTTTTAAACCTAGATTAATTTGTTCTTATGTCATTTTAAGTAAACCCTGTGTTTGTATGAGAAATTAAGTTCTTTATATTTGAATTTTGATAATCATCATCCAGAACGCCCTGGACAAATGTCTGCAGATCGTACAAACCTTTTACCCCGAAGCGGGAATCGAAACCGCAACCTCCTGCGTCGCAGGCGGACCTTCGCCCGCTGCGCCACAGAGGTCATCAAATAAAGAAGTTTGATGCATTCAATGTCCGTAAAAGGCTTGGATACTCACTTTATGAAACCTAGTTGTTTATACGCCTTCCAGCAATGGCATCATATAAAAATAAAATAATAAATTAATCTGTAGGCAATATGCGCGCAAGTACATAGAGGATTACGTAGGTACCTACTATGTCAGATATTGTTTTCTTGAAGGAAGAAGGCGACGAAGCGGAAATCTAATCAAAGCTAAACCATTTAATAATAACTTCTCAAACATTGAACGTTTGAGAAGTTATCATTAAGTAAATGATTTAGCTAATCTCCAATTATGTAGTGGTGCGCGCTCAGCATCATTTGTTTTTGTTTGAGTTTAGTATTATTCTATCACACCGCTACTTAGGTAGGTACCTACTTCGAAATTATTATCATTCAGATCTATTTTTAACCCCCGACGCAAAAAGAGAGCTGGGGTGTTATAAGCTTTACATGTCTGTCTCTGTATCTATGTATCTGTCTGTGGTATCGTAGCTCCCAAGCGGATGAACCGAGTTTCGTTTGGTTTTTATTGTGTGTTTCATGAATATCTGTTCAGCCAATAAACGTCGGTGGGTTTTTTAATTTTTTAATTTTGTCTTGTTTGGTACGGACACAGATATTATAATACTATACTAGACGGATATCAATAATCACTCCTATTATGTAGGTAGGTAGGTACCTACTATGTATTATACGAGATGCATCATTATGATCGTTCCAGACAATGCAAGGAATCCATTGCAACATTGCAATTTGCAACAAACCGAGCTAAATGTAAACATTACCAGATTCACTTGGCAAAATGCCTGGTGCGGAATCGATGACACCAATTTGCAGAACTTGTATTTTAGTTATTTTGCAAAAGCTCCAATTCCTTCTCTTGAAGTAAATGTAGTATGTTATCGTTTGTGTGTCTCTCGATTCAATAGGTGCTTTAACGTCAACCTACTACTAATTATACCTGCCTACCAATATCAGGGTAATTATATTTGAAGTTAACTAGGTATAGGCATTTTCCACCTCAATAGAGATTTTCTTTTACTTACCCTTCTTCTCTATAAACTAATATAAGGGCTCCTCTAGTAGAGCTGTATTTAACGATGCCAGGAACTGGCTGTGGCCCCTGTATCCGACTCTTGGCAACGTCAAACGGTATATTTACACAAGATCCTAGAACTACTGACGTAAATCCGATGGCAACTTTGCGGCCAAATTCCAGTAGTGGATCCTAAAATAAATATTACGTTTATCTTATCATAGTTCTTTAAATTATAGTAAATATCAACATATTTTTTCATTTACTCGTACTAACTACATGTAAGTAGGTACCTTTTAGCGTTATAAAATAAAATAAGTGATAGCATAAAAATACAGAGCAAAACATAGCGGGTCGTATATTACTAAGTAAGCTGTGCAGGATACAATTACAATCACTTGCGAAGTAAATTATTATTTATTTAGGTACCTACCTACTTTTTGTTCTTTCATTTGTCGATGACACCTACCTCATATTCGGGAACATAACCCTTCACACTATGATAGAATCCAAAGTAGACCATATTAAATAATCCATTTCTCGCAATTGTGGCAGTTAAGCCCTTGTTCAACCCCCTAGAACCAAGGCCATGTTCGCGGACGATTTGCCTCGTCACAGACCACGTGCTGGGCAGCTGTGCTGATAATGCTGTATTAGATTGAAGAGTCACTTTCACAACTTCGAATGGGTTGACTAGAATTGCTTCTGTTAATCCAGCACCAAGACCAGCCAATGCAAAAGTCTGGAAAATACGAAGACATTATTTATCTACCTGGGTCGGTACTAGGTAGGTAGGTATACCAAGAAGTCTCTAGTGTAATATTGTTATTGGTCTTTATTGCTGTGGTATTCAATTAAGAGCAGAATCTATCTAGTAGTTTAAGCATAAGCATGCATTGTTGGTATTGGTATACATTATCAATATCTAAATATTTCATCTTTTTTTTTTTTTTTTTTTTTTTAAATTAAAAATCGTTTATTGGCATAGAAACAAGGGAACAGAAATAGTTTTGAGAAACGATGTCATCTGCAGAAGTGTAACACTGTGTCGCAGAATGACAACACCCCCTTTACAATCTCATATCTTATTCCTTATCAGAGTCTGTACAGATAGGCTGCTCTTATTAGCTGTATATTCGAACTTAGGTACTGTTTATGCAATGAATTGTATAATTTCTAATAAACAAAGTGTTTTTATGTAACTAAGTAGGTACCATAGATATATGATAGATGGGATTGTTTTACAAACCAGAAAACACAAACTTTTATTTCTTTCTGCTTCCAAAATAAGCTCCTAGACAAGTCAAATTTTATTAACTTTATGTAATCATTACTTAGAAACACATTTTTTTTCGTTTAAGACTTAGTTTATTATAATTTACTTACTATGAGATTTACTAAAAATAAAATACCTACCTATAAGTAATGTATATAATTATGTTCACATACCTACTCCGTAGTTTTTCTATGAGAATAGTACCTATAATATGTTTCATTTAGTTAAAATCGATTTGTTTTAGGTGCCTCCTTATTTTAAAAATTGATTATTTGTTTATTTTCACGTAATTAGGAAAATATCTTTACAAATAAAATTACAACTACTATGAATAAGCCTTTATTCATAGTAGTTAGTACTTAAAAATAAATTGTTGACCATGAAGATATTACCAGTATTTTAAATTTAAAATAAATAAATTACCTGCTTAAAACCAATGATCTTGCTTCCTACCTAGAAGTACGCGCCGACCTAAAATTTGCCGGCGGCGGCGGCGCGCCGTTTACCACGGTCGGCGTGGCGGCGCCGTTGATGTTTTCTATCTCTTCTAAATAGGAGTATTAAAAAATATGTAGGTATTTAGATATTTGTCTTTATGGCTTTCTGCCTACGAAGATGTCAACATTACCAAGTTAGTATTGGTTTTGTATTTTATAATTATAAAATTATCAACTTTATTTTGAATAGGCCATAAATAAAACTACTGTAAACCCTGGTTTACAGTAATGTTCGTAGCGATAAATGAATTTATAGCTGTGTTACTAGGTAGAAAACTAAAGAAAAAAAGGGGAGGAGGTTGCCCACAAGGCCTAGGGCCCTTAACTTTAACGACGAGTGGAGCGAGCTGCGACAAATATATGATTTTATAGATTTTGTTATCGGCGAGCAAAGCAAGCTACGAAAAATTGTGTTTGTGTAGGTTTTTGCAAAGTTTGATAGTAACAGATTGAAGAGTCACTCAAAATTACTTGTTGCTTTTGGGATAGATTGAATACAATAAATGAATAGCTACTCAAAGTATACACTTAGTACATTATACATCAGTAATAACAGCGAGCGGAGCAAACAAAAGTTTTTTATCGCGGTCGGAGACCGTCCACCAACACGCGCATAAGGCCGCGCCGCCACGCCCGATTAGTCGGCGCGCCGACCAGCAACCAGACTAGATAACTTGTTTTATCAAAGGTCTCCAAGGAACGTAGCAGTGGCACTTCTATCTATATTTTTTAATCTGACGCAGCGGAACACGAGTGCTAGAGGTTTTTGGCACAGAATCTAGAAGGACACGACATTATTAGTACTGGAAGGACATTTTCTTGAAGTGTTTTGAAATCTGGTGTGGTCGCTGTTCGGTGCGCCGAGTGATAGAAACGGTGGCGGCGCCGGCGGCGCGGGTCAACAGCGGCGCGGCGTGGCGGCGCCGGTGCGGCACGCACGTCTATTCCTACCAGCAGCATTTAAACGATGATGATGATGATGATTAAAGTACATGAATTAAACCTGTACTAAACTAATAACATACCAATGGTGTCGCTGTACTGGATCCGAACATAAATATTTTTTTATATTGCTCAAACGTAGCAAACTTTACAGCTCGTTTAGGAGTTTCAGCAAGTATTGGAGGTAATATTCCTTTCCAAAAGGACGGCATACCTTCATGTTTATACATTTTTTTCATACAATCTACGATACCATTGTAGTAATGTGGATCCGATCTTCCGGGTTTTGTTGTTGACTGTATTTGCAGTCTAGTCTTTACTAGATCCAAGGGATGCATGATGCAAACTTCAATAAATCCTGCACTTCCTCCAGCACCAACTTGCATAGCAGCTTGTTTTACAAGTCTATCTAAGTCAGACATGTTTACTAGTAAATAAATAAATTTTAAAACAAAGCAAAGCCAGCTACTAGGTACCAGCGTAGAACTCAACTAAACTTTCCATGTATTTCTTAGAGAATCTGAATAATCAGATAAAAGTAAACGTGAAGAAAACAAATAGGTATGTAGGTTCGATGATAAATACCTACAATCTGTCTGACTGACACGCAGCGCTGGCTGACAGCAGCTTACTCATAAACATTCGAAATTTTTAAGATTTCATCTCGGTTTTCATTGCGGGAGTTCGATCATCGATTAGTCAAATACACGATTTACGGTTTTCCGAATCGCAAACAGGACAACACTATCTGTCATAGTCGTCAAGTCCTGTCCTGTCTGACAAGACAACTTTGCTGTCAACAAAACATTTTCACAAAAATGTTGATTTGTGAATTTCCATAGATTCTATTTAGAGCTATTCAATGTTATTTACTTGTTCTGTAATTTTTCCCTGTTATTATTTAGTGTAATTGTTCAGATCATTATTAATTAACTGCATAAATGTTGTGGAAGTGTCTTAGTCCGGAAGAAACTGTGTCGATAGAGCATAAAATCGCTTGTATCGGACAATGCCAGCCAAAATGGCAGTAACAATTTGCAGCGAAAAAGTGTTTTTATGATTATTTGATGGTGTGGTATCGGTGGATGTGCTAGCCGCGGAAATGTGGACATAACGTGTAAGATGGGTTCGCAGACTTTAGAGATACTGCGCCAGGGTGTTTGGGCTTCTCTTACAGGAGGCTGGTTCTATGATCCTCATCAGAATTTGTTTTGCAACACTTTACACCTTTACGTGTGGCTGTTCCTGCTATGTTTACCATTCTCCGTCTACCTGGTGAGTGCCTTACTGTATTTATAGCTCAGTAGCATCACATACTAAGTATTTAAAGATAATATCTGTAATCAGGTCAAGTTGTTTAGGTAGGTGATGTTGTGATAAGTAAAAGATTTGAGTCATTGTGTCAATGCTCTTTTGAGGGAGGGAGTTTGTGATTCATTTGAGTGGGTTATCTTGTAATGTTCTTTTTTGCTCTTGATGTTTTTTTACCTAATAACAAGAATACTCTAAAGGAGGAGACTTGTAGGTATGTAGGTATGCATGAAAGATAAGACCTAACTAGTCTGTAAATTACATTTTATTGTCCACAGTATTTTCCTCCAGCTAGCCTTGGCTGGCTAATCTACTGTGTGTTGGTAGCTATAGTGTTCACTGCACTGAAGGTTATAAACCATGGTCTCCATCACATGTATGACACCAAGGAGTGCATAGTTGTTCAACAAACAACAGACCCTGTCACCGGCAATGAGAAGTCTGAGTAAGTAACTTATTTGTTAAAATTTAACAAATATTTATTAACATTAACACCAACATTTATTAGTCCAATTGTTTTCCTTTTTTTTGAGACATGGGTTAAAAAAAGGTAAAAAAGAGAAAATGAATCTAAAGCGCAAACAAGTGAAAAGAGGGACCTGTGTCTAGTAATTTTAGTTTTTAATGAATTCTTTGTTCATCATTAAAATATATAAGACACAGAGCAAAGGTTATGCTCGTTGCATTCAAACAACAAAACCACTGATTTAGATGAGAGTCTGCTTCTTCTGTTCATTGATGTTCTATGTATTCAGTTATTTACACTCATAATAGAGAGGTAAGATTTCTTTGTTTGTGATTAGAGAGCAATAAGTAAATAAATAAATAATGCTGGACAATTCACACAGCATTATCTAGCCCCAAGCTAAGCAGAGCTTGTGTTATGGGTACTAGATAACTGATATACATAATACAATACACTACATAGATAGATATTTTTTATTAAGCAATCTCTGGAACTACTGGAATGATTTTGAAAATTCTTTTACAAAAACAAGGCTACACTATCCCATCATTCCTCATGATTCATTATCCCATTGGCCACATGTGGTCAAACGTAAGTCTATCGACTATACAGGATGTTTTCAAATTTGTGCACAATACTGAAGGAGGTTATTCACCTACCACATAATAATAACCAGTCAACAAACCAAGCTGCAAGCTATTCTATTTTGGCATATTTTTTTCATTTTATTACAAACAAGGCCTTATTAAGTATTAGTTAGGCCATCTCAAAGTTGGAGTGTAAGCTTTGATCCGTACCTCCCCTTTTTGCCCCACTTGATGGCGACACGAGGCGGCAAAAGTCAATAACCGCGCCGCTATAAAAAGGCATTGTATTTTTTATTGGCATAAAATTAAAAATTCAATAAATAATAAAAAAATTTGATTTATGGGATAAAAAGTAGCCTATGTTTGATTCCAGGATTACAATTACCTGTATGCAAAATTTCAGCCCGATCCATTCAGTAGTTTTGGCGTGAAGAGGTAACAAACATCCATCCATCTATACATCCATCCAAACTTTCGCATTTATAATAGTGTGACTAGTTTATGCCCGCGGCTTCGCACGCGTTGTTTCTATAAACGTTTAAAGGTGATTTCTATCCCATGGGAACTGATTTATGGGATAAACTGTTGCCTATGTTTGATTCCAGGATTAGAATTACCTGTATGCAAAATTTCAGCCACACAGAATATCCTCAGAATGTGTCAGTTATACATTCTAAACAGTCAAGGAAATGATCATTAATGATTAATAAAAATTTATAGCTAAATAATTAATCATTATACCTATTCCATGATATAATTTTCTTATTGGTACTTCGACTGACAATCAAATAGTCATGCTTTACTGATTAATTTTTTTATGATAATCAATTTTGTTTATGAAGAAGTTGTATTGTATTTTGTAATTTCAACATTTTGTTTATTTTACTGGATAATGTTGTAATGCGTGAATTTATATGAGAGACTACACATACATGGCCAGGCGGCGTATGTGTAGTCTCTCATAAATTCGTATGATACAACCACGCACGCCTTCGCCCCGGCCCGGCCAGCTGTGTATGGGGACTTTAAATTATAATGTTTAACTGTAAATAGATTTTGTGTATTAAATAAAAGTCTCAATTTTAATTTTTATTATTATTACTGTAAGTTTCCTAAAAAAAAACAAACAAATTGTTTTGACGTGACAACGTCTTATAATTCGATAGAGCCGGCTGCACGCACGAAAAAACATGACGTCATGCGGCGTTACCTCTGAGGCTTTACTCTGAGGCGTTCCATGTAAGGCTTGAAGTGCAAGCGAGAGCGCTCGACATCCTTCTCTCTCCTACTTGAGTGAGCGATGCGTCTGCGTGGACAGCTGCTATACTATAGTACATTTACATGTTTTGATCAAGTATCAAATGCTACCATTCCATCAGTATTTTCTTAAGACGTTGTCACGTTCAACTATCGTCAGTAAACCGACTTTACAGACAACCAATTTTTTTTAATAAAAAACAATAGATTTCGCTCATACAACTTCGCTCAAAGATATCTTTTTGTGATCTGAATCTAACATGACTTTTATGATCTCTAGCCCAATAGAAGGTGTAGAAATGCAGATACTTCGAATGGGCGCTGGCGGCCAGGCGACCGGGGGCTCTGACAACGAGTCTATCACCTCTCTGGAGTACCATAAACCTAACAACAGCACCATCGGTTTGTATAAATTTGTATGCTAGTTCATAGGTTTAAAAATTTTTACTAGTTAAATCACATCAACCAATCAATTTTAATAATACTGCTTGGAGTCGAGATTTATATTTAATAGGTATAGGACCTTGATAATCTGAACCCCAGCTAATCCGAACAACCCCTTAGCTGCTGATGCTCAGTATCGCAGTACTGTATATACATATCACATTGCTGCCCATTAAGTCGATAATTCTATTCGCATTTATCTGCCCATTAAGTTGATAATTCTATTCCTGAAAAAATATTTTTGCGAAAATTATGGAATAAAGCTTTTTCTATATAGCTAAATACTACTTATTGGAATTCTATAAATAATGTGATAACACATAACAACATAACAGTGCAAACAATCTGCAGATGTCTGCAAAACGAATGGAATGTATTACGTACATATATCAGTCATCTAGTACCCATAACACAAGCTCTGCTAAGCTTGGGGCTAGATGATGCTGTGTGGATTATCCAGTCCACCATTATTTATTTATCAAGAGGTAGGTTAATACCAATCTGAAGTCTCCCCAAGACGCTGGCTGGATTGCCCTGCTGTATGACAATGCTGATGCGCTTCGTCAAAAATCGTATAGTATGTTTGCATAATCGTAATATGTTAGATAAGGTAGCAAAATAATGTATATCTGTGTATAATGCGTGATATTTTATTGAGTGTTTTAAAACGTCTATTCCAGATTTAAAAGTAGACGTCCACCGCAAAAACAGCTCAGAATCCAGCATGGAAGACAGCGCGATATCCACTAAGAAGCCAGATGAAGCCGCCTCCAAGTATGACTTATGCACCGTGGAAGTTACCGACGCGTCCGATCGAGATCGCAAGAACCGTCCAACCAGAAGCCGGTCCAAGTCCGGCCACAGGCGGGAACGCACGTCCAAGCGAAGAACCCACGGCACTAGAATAGACGAGCTTATAGTCGAAGCCGCCAGAAGCCCCAGAGTAGATAACAACCTTCCCGTTCACATGTTAGTCGATGAAGGACCCTTTGCCAAAGTCAGCAGACGCTATCACGAGTGCCCTCACAGACGCGGCTCCAGCAATCGAGACTTCTTCAAGGAATGGCTCTACCTAGACGCGGCAGAAGCGGCCGGCGAACCGTACCAGTCAAAGTTCGCTCGGCAACTCAGCTCCGATTCTAGGGACAACTCTGAACCTAGCGTCGGTCCTCCGTCACCGAAGAAAAGACTGGCGCATAGGCGTAGGTATAACAACTATCCGGAAGAGAGCTGCACCAAATCTGCGACGGCGTTAGCGACCGCCCAGCCGTCAAATATAAGGAGGAATTCCAACTCGACTATGTCGACGATACAGCTGCCACTGTTAAACTCCACAGCTCAGCTCGTGTCTCATATGAGGAGGCACTCCAACAACGCGGACACAGGGTTTTTTGCCAGCGTCGAGCTCGGAGAATACATGATGGTGAAAGCGGAAGCGCCGTCCGGGGAAGCCGAAAAAGCCAAAGGAAAAAGCCCGGGAGTGCGACGTATAAAAAGCGCGGCGTTAGAAATCGGCTGCCCCCCTCCCAGTGTATCGAATTTATGCCCCCACCCCAACAGCGCCGAGACTATAGGCGGTCAGATGCTAAAGAACCCAAAAAGTGCTGTGATACCCCCTCCCAGCAAGAGCTTAACCCGCGGCCCACACTTGAACCTATACCCTAAGAATGAATCCGGGGAAGGGTGTAGCTATCCATACCTAACATACGGCTCTGAGATAGTTTACCCTATCGCTGAGATTTCAGATGAAATGCAAACGTCACAAAAAGAGACGGATCTAGACTCGAGTGGCGAGAGCTACAGTGATTACGAGGATGAGAAGCAGTTCCGAGGTTTCGATTGGGACGCGGAACAGTCACCGGCTTTACGGTCTAGTGATAGCGACTATGAGAACAACGGCTCACGATCGCCGCTGCTAGATAGAGCTCAAGAGCGTATAGTGAGAGGATCTACACGCGAATTCAGAGTCACGTCTCACTACGCCGATCGTCGGCCCAACCAAAGGTACAATCCCAATCCTCACGAAAAAAGCAAAGCTGTGAGACTTAAAAAGGGTAAAACCGAACAGTGCGACTCAAAACGTGAGCGACACGCACCGACATGCGACGTAGCAGTAATACGCATCGTAGATTACTTTGATAAGGCCAGCGCGAGTTCCAAAGATCTACTCATAGAGAAGTCTAGCCTAGAGTCCAATGAAAACCCTGATAGTGATAAGAAAACTGATGATAAAGCCGTAGAAAAGAAACTCTGGGACCATGATATATCTAACACTAGCAGTAGTAGTGAGGTAAACCACGAGAAACCACCAGAACAAGACTGTAAAGAAGACAATGATAAAGCGGCTGGAGAAATTAAGGAAGATCAGTCAGATGAGTTCAAAAGTTCAGACGAAAAGAGCACGTACAGTTTAGACTGGCTATTCGAGGAAGCACAAGAGACTTTCAGCGGGAAAGAAGAAGAGGCATGCGCGTTGCCAGAAGAAACTTGCCAGAAACTTGCCACCGCCCTCGGCGAAACGTCTTCCAACGTTCCAAAAAACTTAGGAGCCATACCAAAGCAAATAAAAAACTTAGCGCGTTCGCGAGCTTCATCGCAGAAGGAGAACAAGAAGAGAGATTCTAAGAAGGAGAAAGACGAGAATCAGAATGAGGATAGAATTCTCATGGATGCGGTGGAGGCTCAGGCTGCTTTGGTACAAGGCTTAGAATGTTTATTTGCCGCGACGAACGCAAATACCGTGGTCATGCCGCAAGCGAACCGGGGAGAGGAGCGGTCGCGAAGTCACCGGCAGAGTCTGCGCGGCGACAGAGAAAACATACACAAAACGAGAAAACGCTCCATCGAGGAAGTAGCCCAAAACTCCGCCAACACCCTTCTCCCTACCTCCATGCCCCTACTAGCTGCCTTCCTAAACTCAAGAGTAGAATTCTCACCCTGTTGTGCACCTAATGTAGCCCCCGGCACCAACGAAGGTGGTTCACCGGAACCCCCGCCGCAAACCACAGAAGAAGCCCCAAGACTCCGACCCCTCATGGATAGAAACCACAGAAACAGGGTACGGAAAATCAAACGCTCGACCAGGCAAAGGAACAATCCACAGTCACAAAACCCCGATAGGAAAGATCGACCTGCCAATAATGAAAACGTCCAGAGCAGTTCAAATCGGGGGCACTTCGCGACCTCGCACGAAGACACGACCGACGGAGCTATACATTGTTTTATGGATGAGTATGGCAACTGGATGTCGTACACTTTTGATAAGAACACCTTCGCCCGACCCCAATCCCAGCCCATTACAATACCAGGTAAAGAAGACGGCATGCGGATAAACAGAGTCAAACCTCTCGACACTAACCCTGATAATTCACAAGAAACCGCCGGCGAAGGCAGCTGCGGCTCCCTAGAGTCCGAAGCGGGAAACAGCGAGTGTATACCAAAGCCGAAACGTGCCGACAGCGCCGACCAAAGCTCCTCGAACCAAGGCAGCAACAATCCCCTGATAGCCAGCAATAATAATGTTGCTTCCATTATCCCTATCACAACGAATTCCACAAGTAATAAGAGGTTCTACGTTTTCGACGGCGGAACTGGAAACGGTATTTACACGGATCAACCGAGATCCCCCGTCGCTTACGTCACTGACAGTTTACTGGAGCAGATTGAGGCCGAACGCCAATCTCGAATGGGATTGCCGAGCATGCATATCAATTACCTCATGAGCCAGCAAAGAGCGCAGCAACAAGCTCTCCAACAGGCCGAAACCGCCTCTGCAAACGTCCCTAGCCTGATGCCCTCGATCGGCGAAGAAAGCGTAGAAAACAACATACGAAACAAGTTCTCCAAACTGATGGTCGAAATAGAGAAAGCAAACCAGCCGAAACCAAAGAGCTACTACTTAGTCAACTGCAAATTCTTCAACTT
The DNA here is from genome assembly GCA_963564075.1 of Eupithecia subfuscata. Lineage (NCBI taxonomy): Eukaryota > Metazoa > Arthropoda > Insecta > Lepidoptera > Geometridae > Eupithecia > Eupithecia subfuscata. The sequence continues at coordinate 14,988,712 of OY751106.1, forward strand.
CAAAGTGAAAATGGATCGTTTGCAGTTATTGGCTTTGTTTGACAGAAATTTGAGCTTCAGTGATACGTTTTGCACCATCGTCTTAGCTATAATGGTGGCTGTATTAGGCTCAATGGTTTTAAACCTCGGATTTTACAAAGATGTCTACGCTTTCTGGTTCTGTTTCATCATGGCTGGCAGTCAGTATTCCTTGATAAAAAGCGTGCAACCTGATTCCGCGTCACCGGTCCACGGTTTCAACAAAATGGTGGTTTTTTCTCGACCTGTATACTTCTGTATATGTACAGCTTTGTTATGCGGAGTCCACAGTTACTTGGAGCAAACGGCTCCTATAGACGATATCCACTCTAGAAGTCGAAGAAGTTTGGAACAACCGATGACGATATACGGATTAGAAATCAACGAACGAAATTTTTTATTCATAATCCAAGAGATTTTGACGAAGTTTCTGCTGTTTTTTCCCATCGCATTCAGTCTGGGTCTGTTTCCGCAAGTGAATACATTTCTTATGTACTTCTTGGAGCAAATAGACATGCACGTGTTTGGGGGAAATGCTACAAGTAGTTTGAGTGCAGCAGTGTACTGCATTGTTCGGTCGGTAGCTGCTGTAGGCGTGCTGTACGGATTCGCTTACAGCGGTATCGTTGAAGGGAAGAAGTCCCACCATCAAAAGCATAACATTCTCATTTCCATCTTCTGCGGTCTTCTAGTGCCTATCGCTTATCACTTGAGCAGATCCGCTAGCGATTACAGCCTTATTTGGAGCTTAATAAAAAAACATCTATTACCGCCCGAGCTTTACGCGATGCATGCCCCAGAATGCAACCCAGAACTGGAAAAACCTGACCCCAATGCTTTAACAGATGACAAAAAACAACATTCTGAGAGCAATATATCAAAACAGAACTCCATAGGAAGTTCAGCATCGAAGATCAACTTCAGCTCTGAAACGAACATAGCTAAGACACAAAAGCGTTCACAGACATCTAGTGTTAGTTCTCTCAAAATGGATCCACGAGGTGGCGATACAAACTCTACGTCATCTCTCAAAGGGGACCAAACTACCGAAGGGGAAGAGAAAAAGGAGTGTAAAGATAAACAAGAGCTTCCAGAAATGTCGGAGGAGAATATGGAGGATCCATTGCCAAAGAAGCTGCAGGCTACAGTGAACGCGCGGCTCAAGAATGACGTCATCGTTTGCACCTTTCTTGGACTGCTTGTGTTTGGACTGCATTGCACGACGGTGTTTACTACGCTACGACCACAGCTTAACACGGTGAGATTCATATGTATTCGATTGTCTGAGTAATTATCTTTTGATTCGGATAAATTGGTTCTTTCCTTTATATCCATATGTAGAAGAAACGGAAGTCATGATATAAAATGAAGTAAAAATAATAAGTTTATAAACAATATTTCATGGTTAATTTTTATGAATTAGACGAGCTGCGCCCCGCGGCTTCGCCCCCGTGGAAATTTATGTTTCTAACTTTCTTAATTTTTTTCTTTCATAAGAACCTTCTCCTGACAAAAACAAACACAACAAAGAAAGAATTAGCGAAATCGGTCCAGGCGTTGTTGAGTTATGCGCTTACCAACACATTTTGCGATTCATTTTTATATTATAGATTAGGAATTTCATTTATGAAAATGCGGGTATCCTGATTCGTGAGGCATTATGAATTTCGTAAAAATCGGAACTCTGCCAATGCTATAATAGACCTCAATTTTTAGAATGAGTTTAACTATCTTTTCGGGAAATATGCCAGCTCATTGTGATACAGGGGGTCTACTTGCAGTATTAGCATAGGCAATTTCTCAAATAACAATGTATTTTCTAGGTGCTATGGATAATAGCAGGCATCCTCGGCTGGGGCCTGCATTACCTGATCCCGCAACTCCGCAAGCAGCAGCCCTGGCTGTGCCTCGCTGGGCCGGTGCTGAAGGCTCACGAGCATGCTATGTATGAGGTTACCGAGCCGCAGAAGACCATGCTGGTTGAGAAGGTACGTATTACTGAAGACTAACTCCTCTCTTCTCTCACCACAACGCAACATTATCAATTTACGATACATCTCTATTTCCAGATATTCGTATACCTGTGTTTCCTGGAACGCAACGTGCTATACCCAGCGGTGGTCATCGCAGCAACTACGCAAGACGCACCCGCCATAGCGGAGAAATACGGCGACGGCGTCGGCGCGCTTCTCATCTGCGTGTGCGCATTGAAATGTGAGTCTTATGTGGTTGGAATTAGGTTGAATTTACAAGAATTTATTCACAAAGAAAATTATACTAGTATTTACAATTGAAACAATTGAGCTAACTGCCGACTGTTGCAAACAGTTTACAGATAGCTCAACTGATCCATATCAACACCAGTCGGAAGCGTCCCCAAGACGCTGGCTGGTTGAATTGTATCTACTATGTTGTGACTATGGGATATCCACCGGGGGCGGGCAGCAGCGCCCCCTGCTCAACAATTCTACCACCGAACTGCGATCCCCAACCCGCTTGCCCAGCGTGGGGATTATGGGCATTACCCCCATGTGATAAAAGCCAATAAGGCGCTTATCAGGGGGAGGCCTGCGTCTAGTAGTGGACCAATACAGGCTGTTGAGGTTGAGGGGGTATCTAGATTTTAACGTCGCAAGACGCACCTGCCATAGCGAAGAAATGCGGCGACCGCGCTTCTCATCTGCGTCTGTGCATTGAAATGTGAGTGTTATATTGTTAGAGTTAGGTTTCATTTGCAGTGATGAGAATTTTGTAGTACTTTGATACAGTTTTTGATCTCTTGAAAAGTCTTTGAAACCCATGATCTCGCTAATAAATTTTATGTGTGAAGTTTTAATTAAATATCTAGTGTAGTAAATCACACTACCACACTAATATTATAAATGCGAAGGTATGGATGGATGGATGGATGTTTGTTACCTCTTCACGTCAAAACTACTGAACGGAAACCATCAGGCTGAAATTTTGCATAATAAAAAAATATTATAAAAATGTTTATTTTCTCTCACAAAGGTATCTTATCTATATCAAGCTTACATATATCTATAATTCAGGCTTAGATTAGGTAGTGTTAAAACTATTGGAGAGTAAATACATAAGTACTAAGTATGCATAACCACCTGTGTTGTGCGCATACAGGTAAGTCTAACCCTGGAATCAAACATAGGGAACTGATTTATGGGATAAAAAGTATTTTATCCCATAAATCAGTTCCCATGGGATAGAAATCACCTCAAAACGTTTCCATAGAAATAACGCGTGCGAAGCCGCGGGAAAAAGCTAGTATTTTATATACTGTCGAAAAATCAACTATGGTTATGAGGTTTTCATATAAGTATAACGATAACATATACTTACATCAGAGTATGAAATGACCATAAACTTTGTCCCCAGGTCTAAGGCACGCCTACTCCGAACCAGATTCCCAATACCTGATCCTTGTATTTGCTGTCCTGCTCTTTCAACGGGATCTGAGCAGTCAGAAGATATCGGAGACGTTCCTAGTCGATTACTTCATCACTGCCGTTATATTTAGCAAGGTGTACGAGTTTCTGTTGAAGGTAAGTTTTCCTGCTTGAGGATTAATTTGTTGTTTCTACTTGCACATGTAAATTCATAAGATTGAAAGTAAAGAAACATATTCATAGTAAAATTGTTTTTTGGCAAGAATGTCAGATGGATGTTTGTAACCTCTGCACGCAAAAACTACTAAATGGATCGAGCTGAAATTTTGCTTAAAGGTAGTTCTAGGCCTCGAATAAAACATAGGCCTTATACCTTTTTATCCCAGAAATAAGTTCCCATGGGATAGAAGTAACGTGTAAAAACTTAAGAAGATTGCATACGATCTCGGGTTTAATGAACATAAATTTATAAAACTCAGTAATAGCTACCAACGTAAAAGAGATAAGTAATGATGATTCACAACTTATCTATTTCATGTTGGTGCGATCATGAGATCGCGAAGTTTAATAATGTCTTTAATACTTTTAAAATTCCTTACCTTTCAGATACAATTCGTGGTGACGTACATAGCACCATGGCAGATCACGTGGGGCAGTGCATTCCATGCGTTTGCGCAGCCCTTCTCGGTCCCGCACTCCGCCATGTTGTTTCTCCAGGCCGCCATGTCTGCCACGCTGTCGTCGCCGCTCACACCCGCTCTAGGTAACTGTAACTAGAGGCTTGGTATCGAATGCTGAGACTGGAAATATATGCAAACTTTTTAAATCGCTCTATTTTCAAATGACAACATGAATTCTATAAAACTAATTATCGATGATTTGGTTTTCTGGTGATCTTGTTTGACCAGTTTACGAGTCTAAAATTGGAGAAAGTTCTAAGTGGAATGCGTACTATAAAATGAAAATAAAACGGCAATCACGGACTCGCGTACCAAGTTCCGTATTTATATATTATAAGACCTTGCTTCTTGCAAAATTTTATGGTTCTGGGTCAACGGGAAGTACCCTATAAGTTTTGTGTGTGTGTCATTCCCTTGGAAATTTCAAAATATTCGGGCATAAACGGCTGTAACTTATGATTGCGTTGACTTAGAAGTTTGATTTACATCACGGCTTCAAGAGGCTACGGACTTGTATTTACAGGATATTAATTTCAATTCGACACCTCCACGCGTTCCTGAAAAAAGAGGGTTGACAGACAGGCAACAAAGTGATCCTCTAAGGGTTCCTTTTTTCCTTTTGAGGTACGGAATCCTAAAAAAAACCAACTGCTTTTTCAGTATCAACTCTCAGTAGCCAGACTCCATTAATAAATGTAGACAGACACAGGTCATGCACTACGTACCGGGAATCATATTCTCAAATGTCCGATTTTAAAGACTAGAATCTACAAAAGGTCGTAGCCAAAGCACAACCACTTCGGCCAGGCTCAATTGGAGAATTAAATTGACAAACTTATAAATGTGCCTCTAAAGTTCACAGCACAAAACGCGACAAGTCTTAGTGCAGAGAAATCATTTACAATGACATATTTGTATTTATAAGAAACCATTTAAATATTCAATGCATCTTGTTACAGGAAGTGCAATATTCATGACGTCATACGTCCGCCCTGTCAAGTTCTGGGAGCGAGATTACAACACAAAGAGAGTCGACCAAAGCAATACCAGACTATCGTCGCAGTTGGAAAGGAATTTGGGAGCAGGTAAATTAAAGGGAAATAAACCGCAGAACATAACAACACAACCTACCTATATGCATACAGTCGTTCGACGAAGGCATATTGACGTGGTTTTGACAGGGCAATCGTGCGGGGGGCAAGGGACGGGACGGGGGAAGGACGCTCCCGAGTTGTATACATCACCGCCTTAGTAGCTCGGGAGCGTTTCTCCCCCCGACCCGTCACTTGGCTGCCGCACGATTACCCTGTCAAAACGCCTTCGTCGAACGACTGTATGCATTATAAGTAGGCAGTGATAATAATGTGTCCATTCGGTTCACTTTGAAACCCCCGAACACCCCACTTTATATTTTCAGCTTATTTAGACTTACCCTGTTTGTCCTGTTTTACTGTACTTCCGGCTTTTCGTGAAATACAAATGAATCCTAGTCGATTCCTTTCTACGATGCTTCCCTGTCCCATTTCACCTTTGCTACGGTATAAGCTGTCGCAATTCTAAATAAAGTAACTAATTGCAGATGACAACAACCTAAACTCGATATTCTACGAGCATCTAACTCGATCGTTACAACACTACCTCTGCGGAGATCTCATGATGGGCCGTTGGGGCGCCGTACAACAGGGAGATTGTTTCGGTATGTTGAAAACAACTATAAATGAATAATAACCCTTGTAAATTTATTTACAATAAGATATTTACCATGATTTGAGTTTTGAGCTTTCCAATATTTCGGCACAGTTTCATGCGGATCATCATGGCTGATCACGGAATAACGTTATTCCATGATCATGGCGCATGAAGCTGTGCCGAAATATTGGATATCTCAAAACTCAAATCATGGTAAATAACTTGTGTTAATAACCATGATGGATTTAAAAGTTTTAACCCTATATAAGTTTAACAACATTTTGACCTGCAACATGCGAACGTCAATACTTTACTTTTGTGATGTCTCGTAGGCCTACTTTGTTTTGATACAAACTGATTGTGTTTGTGCTGAAAAAAGATATATTTTTATGTTTATATTTATTGTCCTGAGTAGTAAGACAATCTGAAAACTAAAGTCATTTACAACGGGATATTTACCATGATAGATTTAAAAGTTTTATCTGAAAACTAGTTTAAATAGCATTGTTTTAATTTAAAGTTAAATCTATTTCACAGAGTAGCAAAGATTACAGTTTTTTTTCAGTGTGTAAGGTACGGTACCTTACCAAATAAGTTTGAATGAAATCATAGACTGATTTATTCCATCATTACTATTTCCTCTACCCACAGTACTAGCCTCGGACTACCTAAACTGCCTAGTGCACATAGTCGAAATGGGCAACGGACTGGTTTCCTTCCAACTGCGTGGCTTGGAGTTCAGGGGCACTTACTGCCAACAGAGAGAAGTGGAGGCGATATCTGAGGGGCCTGAGGAAAGCAGCGGTAAGTTTGGATAATACCGAGATTTATGTCGGTTTTGTGCAGTAGGAAAATCTTTGGAGAGATTACAGTGCCCTGAGGTACACCAACATTTGTGAGCTATTCAATTTGTCATCATCAATTCATCGGGTGTTTTAACTTTGTGGTTAAATAACGACGATGAAAACTCGTACGTATCTCGTCGACTATTTTAATTAAGCTTAATGGCTGAGAATATGCGAAATCAGGCACAAGGGACACCCCGGAACCAAATGCTTAGAAAGGAAACTCGTGTTTATCTTTATCGAAAGCCTTCGAGACTTCAAGTAGGTATCTCAATTTCAACAAAAATGTATTTCTTCAAATATTGAATTTTTTCTATTTGATGGGTTTTAAAGGAGCTGTAGGCAAAGGTCCAACAGAGACGCAGAAAGTTTTGGGTTCGATTCCCACCACGTTTCTAGGTGTTAAAACATAGCCAATACCGATTCTTTGTGTTGTGTGTTCCTCAGAGGGTGTCTGCGCCGGCGGCTGGTGGTGCGGCTGCTGCTCTGGTCGCGTGCTCGCCCCCGGGTCCGCCTGGGCGCTCCGCTGGCTGGCGTGGCAGCTCGCCTCCACACGATACGTGTTAGAGGGCTACAGCGTCACCGATAACAGCGCTTTGTCCATGCTGCAGGCGTTCGATTTTAGGAAGGTCCTGCTTACCTACTATGTCAAGGTGAGTCGCCCTTGGTTTCGCTATATTCCATCTTTTATAAGCTAGCGAGTGACTTTTGTTACGGGACCTTTGTAGTGGATAGGGTGGGCTTATTATCTTTAACCCACCCTGCGTACAATAAGTGTATTAATGACTAGAATAAAATAAATGTGCAAATTAGTACAAATTGTGTTAGCAAAAATAAATTCACCAGCCAGACATCATTTCTTATTCTTTAAACCTTACAATAATCCATTTATCAATTTGAATTATAAACCTAATCGCCCTTTTCTGCAACAGAGAAAATCTATTTGATTACTAAACATTTTCCCAAGCTCGTATACTTACTATCATCACATGAGTGAAAATACGTTTTGGAATATGTAGGAATTCTGTAAATCAAAATGATATTGAAATGATGCAGCACCACCTTGACAGATATTGCTCAATAAATAATCAAAGAATCTTATTCTCAGACCGAGACTACTACTTTCTACTTTCCATATGGATGTGTGCATGCGTGTGTGAATTCTGAATTGCAATAGCTATTACATAATGCAACTTTTTGTTTTCTCCATAGAGTATAATCTACTACACCATCCAGTCCAACAAGCTAGAAGAATGGCTGAGCTCACCTGTATTAGGTGAAGCCTTGAAACCCATGAACGAACGGAACTTTGTGGATCTCGATCCGATATTCAACGTGAATTTGGATGAGGACTACGATTTTAGAGCTTCTGGGATTACAAGGTAAGTTTGGCTTTATTTTTCTAGACAAATTTAATGTAGCTCTCATGAAGTAGTTGACTCAGAACTATTATGGCGTTTTGTTGCGTTGCCGTCTCATTTTTTGTCTACAGACTTTGTTCATGAAAGAAACATGGGTTCAATTCCTCGATGTAAGTAAAATTCGGGAGATCGGGTACTAGCTTCTCGAAGGAACGCTAAAATTAGGTCCAATTAGGTCTAACCACTTCAGTCATAGTTGGACCGGGAGGCGCCGCCGGCGTTCGTGTTTTAAGTGCGTATTGTTGTCTCGGTCGCACTTCGGTCTATGTACGTCTTTCAATATTTGTTGTTCATTTTGTAATGTATATTACAAAAGATTGGAATTGGCGTGTCTTTGCGTTTAGTTGTAACACAACACAGGCCATTTGCTGAGTTAGCGCTGGGAGAACGTAAGGTACGTTCTCCCAGCGCCTCAACAAATGGCCAAATCTACAGAATTTTACTTAGATCTATGGTCGAACAAGCTTTATGTTATTGTATGGAAGGAAAGCTATCATTAATAACTTTTGAATCTAAAACAAATCATAACATGTGGACGGCTGCCTAACTGTTTACACAGTGAACAGCTGTTTAACAACATCTGCAAGTATTTCTGTCGTAAACCCGTCTTTTGGTCAATACCCGAATAGGTAGGGTGGTGTACTGTGAAAAAAGAAAAAAATATTATTTTATTTAGTCCGTCTTCTTTTGTCAATCAAACAAATAATACCAAAATCAAAGCGCGTCAAAGTGGCGGTGGGGGCAAGTGACGTCACATTTTGCTAAAAAGTGTCGCAAGGTGTGACGTCACGCGGAACTTTCACTGGATATTCTTCATAATTTTTTGTTTAATCGACAAAAGCAAAATACGTGTCCAATATCTTCTGATAATCTAACTGAATGACTAATAGTATTTTTTGAGAACCCTAGCCTATTCTGTTCTGCATTTGGACTATCTAAAGATTTAATAACATTTTCAGGAGTAGATTCTGCGCGGTTTACCAAGAGTGGATAGTCCACTGCAGCATGCGGCGCGGCGCGGCCTGGCGACGGCGAGCGGGAAAGGACTCCCCTCTGTCCTCGCTCTGCTTCGCGCTGAGTCTCGTGGGACGCCGCGCGCTGGCGGCCGCACAACACGTATCCGCTTCAAGGTACCTCAACCTACCTCAACAGCCTATATTGGTCCACTGCTGGACGCAGGCCTCCCCCTGATAAGTGCCTTATTGGCTTTTATCTCATGGGGGATAACCACTAATCCCCACGCTAGGCATTCGGGTTGGGGATCGCAGTTCGGTGTTGGGATTGTTCTGCAAGAGGCGCTGTTGGATATCCCTTAGTACCTTCTTACGATACCCGCGGGAAGAGTTGGGGTGGAGCAGATTCTAAACGACACACAACTGTTCATGGTACCACCATCAGTAGATCTAACGTATTCTGGAAAATATCTCTGGGAACAGTCCAAGTCCAGGTTTGTTTTGTAAGTTGTAACTAAGTGCCGGTTTGCGTTTCGACAGAAACCGGAGACCGAGATTAATGGCTCTTGTTTCCATCAGTCTTGGTGGAAACTGTTATTGTAAGCTACTGTCAATCTCCGGAGAGATATATCGCACGAAAAGTCGCCGCACTAGACATTAGTGATTTACGCCCTTGTCACATGCAAGCGGAGACGGCAGTTTTGTCGTACCGTGGTTAGAAGATAGCAGCTCTTTTAGGTCGTCCGCACCTGGGCCCGTTCTCTTAAAAACGAAATCGAAGTTTCTGATTCGTTTTCGTGCCAATGCTTATCATAAGCAAGCGACATTAGAGTTGGTTTTGCACGACAACGAAAACGAAACTTTGATTTTCCTTTTCCGAGTAAGCCAGCACACGCCGACCGTATCTCACCTTGCAGAATCGGAATAAAATAATTGAGACCTTGTCAGATATTTTATAACGAAGTAATAGCTACCTTTAACCGAGACTGTATTATCATTTCCAGCGTAGAATTCTTCCTCTACGGTCTTCATTCTCTCTTCAAGGGAGATTTCCGCATCACGTGCGCCCGCGACGAGTGGGTGTTTACGGACATGTCGCTACTGCACGCTGTGTTAGCGCCCGCTGTCAGGATGGCGCTGAAATTGCACCAGGTAACGCATTAACTAACCAACTGGTATCACCCACTTCCGATACCTGTTTTTTATCACGACAGCCATGGCTGTCTTTCAGCAGCCGGATCCACTGACTCCATAATCCTCTCACTATTTCACTCCCGGCTCATCATATCAGCCGAGAAAATCCATTGTTGAACATAGGCCTCCGACAATCGACGCCATCAATAGCGATCCTAAACCACCTCCATCCGACTGCCCGTGACCGCTTCAATGTAGTTGAGTTGACCCATCTAGTAAAAGTCTTCGAACTCATAAGGTGGAATTTTCCCCAAATAGTTAGAAAGGTAGATCTCCTCTGAACCGGGCCCGACCTATCTGGTCCTATGAGCCCGGTGGTCTTTAGACCGAGAGTTATTGTCGGATAGTCGTATATGGTCAGTTGTAACTGAATCAAGCGTTTGCGCGATCTAGGATTGGTTCGCTTTTTGCATTTCCGATAGTGTTGAATTTTTATCTTAACGACATCTAGCGGAGATTCATTGAAGCTTAAGTAGGTGTACTAGCTTCAGTTTTTCCGGTGTTACTTTCTTAGGCGCCTCTATTGACGTAGTAGCTTTGTAGTTCAGCTTCGTTGGCCCAGAGGTCGCTTACACTCCATTTTACATTTTGAAATCTCATGGTTAACAATTTATTCCCCAGGACCACTTCATGTTCCCCGAAGAATACTGCAGCAGCACCGCTCTACACTCAGCCATAACGCGGCACTCGTCTCGCCTCGTCATCTGCCACGAGGCGGCGCCGGCATGGCGGTACAACGTACTGCAGGGGGCGGACCATCTGCTGGCACTGAGGTGAGTCACATTGTCTCATCATCGTTACTTACCTCGGTTACGTTCATTCTCTTTTGTCGTATGGTCTACTCTTGTGGGGAAATTCTATCTGGCCCATTTGCCCAGGATGCTTCGACCGATACGACAGTTATTGTCCAATTGTTAAATATTATGCAGATAGTGTAAGTATATGTGTTGGACAAACTGTGTAAATTTTTAGAAAAAATATTTTTACCAGTCTTTCTGAGCTCGTCTTAAATAAAACTTATTCTAGTAAGAACAAAAATATATATTTATTTTCTATTTCTCCTCCAGGCATGTAATGGACGAAGGCAACGACGACTACAAGATAATAATGTTGAACAAGAGACACTTAGGGTTCCGTGTCATCAAACTGAACCGCGAGTGCGTGAGGGGACTGTGGGCGGGGCAGCAGCAGGAGCTGGTGTATCTACGGAACCGGAACCCGGAGAGAGGGTCCATACAGAATGCTAAACAGGTGAGAGATATAATTTTATGCGTCACATCTTGAAAAAAATCGGCTAATTTCGACGCCGTAGATCACGGTAGACTGAATTGTTCAAACGAAAAGTTTTGTGTTAGAGAATATATTCCTTACAGCGTGAGAAATTTCAGTTACATGAGTAATTTCAGTACAACTATCTGAATCACTAAAGCATGTCGGAAGAAGCTTCAAAATCCAACACGGTTTAATTCACTGAGTGTCAGTGTATAAGTAAGTCAGTGTTGTTAATTTAAATGTCGCCAAAACGAAACTCAACTAATTTGACAGCACTAAAAATGTTGACCCTTTCATAACGATCGAAATAAAAAGCATGCTCATTTTTAGTGCTTTCAAATTAGTTTAGTTATGGCGACATCTGAATTGACACCAGTGTATAATTTATTAATTTGACTTTTCTAAGTGTAAATTTATTGTATTTATGGAAATATGCAGATTTTGATTTGATTTTGATAAGATCTTAGCTAAAAAAATCAAAATGCTAAGTTTTTTTACACTCCGCCATGTTTCTCAGTTATAGTTTTCAGCAAGCTGGTTGCTTTATATGACCCTTGCTTGCAATGGATATGCTATTCCCAGTTAATTACATCTAAATCTCTCCCACAGGCCCTCCGCAACATAATAAACTCGTCCTGCGACCAGCCAATCGGCTACCCAATCTACGTGTCTCCTCTTACCACCTCCTATGCTGACACCTCACCTCCGCTCTGCGAGCTACTGGGTTCGGCCGTCACCGTGTCCGTTATACGGAAAAAACTGGTCAGCTTGTGGAGAAGGTAACTTGTAACCTGACGTTTCATTAGAAACTGTCCTGCGACCAGCCAATCGGCTACCCAATCTACGTCTCCTCTTATCACCTCCTATGCTGACACCCCAATGAAGAGATGAAGGATAGATAGATAAATAGAAAACACTTTATTATACTACAAAATTTCTATAAGGTGATAATAACTAGTATATATTTTTGAATTTAACTATAATGTAACATGTTATCTTCTTCTGGTCTTTGAACATATGTGACTAGTGTTATTGGAATTTACAATAAATAAATATACAAAGACAGGAAACAATATAGAAAAAAAGATTAGAATAGAGGAAGTATAAAGGGCGGCCTTATCGCTGAGGGCGATATATTCCAGGCAACCTTGGGATGGACTGAACATGAAAAAAAAATTGGTTGCCTGTAAAGACGGTATACGGGCGAAAGTTTTACGTGACAACGACTTTGAGTTCCTTTCACTTTTTATGTCTGCATAACGTGAGCGGAGCGTGACGCGTAACGCAGTTTCTTGAAGTGTCACCCGGCGAACCAATTTATAAGACGTTGTCACGTCAAAACAAAATAGACGGTGGCACTGAGTTGTCTAATTCGAAGGAATTCCGTGAGTGATGGTAAATGCAGCGTTCCTCTGTCGGAATTTGCGTTGATGACTTGTAAAGGTGGTTGCGCCGCTATGTCATCAGCGTTCAAATATGTGCCTATACTTGTATATCTTTAGATATATTTACTGTGATACCAAAAAATTGCAGTCAACGCGCGTTAAGCCAGCTTTTCGCAACCTAACCGTTCATTGGTTTAAGCATTGCTTACCGTTAGCTCCAAAGGAACGGTCCACGCGGCTACAGCGCTGTTGCTGTTGCCTCGTAGATATCGTGCAATTTGAGGCGGAGGCGAGACTCAAGTTCGCCTCCATCGCGTCGCTCGCTATCGTGTCGGAGCGTGCGGTACATGTGTGCTTTGTCCTATTGACCACGACCATTGTGTTTCCCTAGAACGTGTTGTATCAGTAACGTTACTTACAGGATCCGTCGTCGCTGCGGCGAGGGCTGCTCGAGCGGCGGCGGCGGCGGTGGCGGCGCGTGCGCAGCAGCGCAGGCCGAGGCGGGCGCCGCGCGGACTGCCACTCCGAGACACAACCTCACACTGTCGCGGACGTCGTTGGGTAAGTGGACCCTATAAATGTTACTGACAAATAAAATTACAATGAAATAATAGAAACAAATGACAACTAGCATTTACAATTCAAACAATTGAGCTAACTGCAGACTGTTGGAAACAATCTACAAGTAGCTCAACTAATCCACATCAATACCAGTCGTCGCGTCCCCAAGCTGCATTGCTCCGCTGTATGGCAATGCTGATGCGCTGCGCCAGATACTCACGAGCTCTTGGGTCACGCGTCGCTTCGACCAGACGCTCGGAGAATTTTTTCAAAACCCGAAGTGCCTCGATAACCCACGGACCTAGGGTCAATGATTGTTAATTAATTATCTGATTGTTAACTATTTATCTTCGATTGTAATAAACTTGATTAATTTCATTATTGATTGTTGGAACTATTTGAATCACTGCGATTTAATATTTGCACACCTGCTTGCGGGCTGAATACATTTGACATCACTTTAGTCATAAGATCTGACATGTACAGTGGCGGTCAGAAGTGGTGACCTAGATTCTAAAGACATTGTCTAGCAGACATTCGTGATGCTTACGACCTTTGCAAATTTATTATTATTTGGGTCCTAGGTTCAAATCCACAAGTCATTTATCACATTATCACATCACACTAATATTATAAATGCGAAAGTTTGGATAGAAAGATGGATGGATGTTTGTTACGTCTTCACGCCAAAACTACTGAACAGATTGAGCTGAAATTTGGCACCGCTGTAGCTCTATGCCTGGAATCAAACATATGCTACTTTTTATCCCATCAGTTCCCATGGAATCGAAATTACCTTTGAACGTGTTTATAGTAACAACGCGTGCGAAGCCGCGGGCAGAAGCTAGTACTTAATAATTACCCAACTAATAATTAACTATAATTTATATTAACACCATTATAAATTATATAAATATTAAAACAGTTTTTCATAAGTATTCGATGCTATTTCGCTTATGCATACCGTGTAGAATACAGTTATAATGTTGGGCTTAAATTTTGAATTAGATGAAATTTACTATTTTAAATCGTAGTAACCTTCAAGCAAGTATGATCTTAAAGTTATGTCTCCAATTAGGACCGCAACTGTACCTGTAATAATGTATTCGGCAAATAAATTATATGATTTGACTTACAGCGGGTACCCGAGGCAGCTTGGCTAGTGCTGGTAAACCCACATCGTCGACACTGGCGTCTCTTGCCGGCCTGCTAAGAGAACACTCGCATGAAAGAACGCAAGAGGAGAACTCGCAAGGTTTGTGAGAACTACTCTCGTTTGGTTAAAATATTGAAGTGCTTTTTCCTTGAGGAAGTATAAATCTTTATTGACAATGAAAATTACAATCAAATAATGGAAAATAAATTAGAACTAGTATTTACAATTCAAACAATTGAGCTAACTGCAGACTGTTGCAAACAATCTACACGTAGCTCAACTGATCCATATACCATCCGGAAGCGTCCCCAAGACGCTGGCTTTTTTAGTAACTTGCGAATAACGGGGCTGGTCATACTTTTATTATTTAGTTTATTTAAGACTAGACGATCGCCTCGCGGTTTCACCCGCGTAGTTCCCGTTCCCGTGGGAATTCCGGGATAAAATATAGCCTATGTCACTCCCTGAAAAGTAAGCTTCCTAACGGTGAAAGAATTTTTCAAATCGGTCCAGTAGTTTCGGAGCCTATTCAATTCATACAAACAAACAAACAAACAAAAAATCAAACCTTTCCTCTTTATAATATTAGTATAGATTAACTGTTAATATTTAAGTGTGACTGTTTGTTATTCTTAGGAGGTAGAATAAAATAAAAATTTAGACCTTATAGGACTCTTGGACACGTCAAACAATTCAAATTACTTAGGTAAAACTAGGAAATAACTCAACTCAAATCAGTTTGATATTTGTTCACTTCCATCTTTTTAAAAGTAAAATAAAGAAGCTAAGAACATAACTTTACTTATATTGCTAGGTTGTTAGGTAGTTTCGAGTTGGAGCAAAGATCGCCCCAATCTTTTTAACCCCCGACGCAAAAAGAGAGTGGTGTTATAAGTTTAACATGTCTGTCTGTGTATCTGTCTGTGGTATCGTAGCTCCCAAACGGATAAACCGATGTTCGTTTAATTTTTTTGTGTCATAGATAATTTTATCCCTAGTGTTCTTAGCCATGTTTCATGAACATCTGTTCAGCCAATAAACGTCGGCGGGTTTTTAACATTTTTAATTTCGTGTTGTTTATTCTCTAATCTTATAGAGTCCACAGATGAATACTGGCTTCTATTTCGGTCAAAGAATTAGCATTGCCATTCAACGTGGCAAGTATAAAGATATGTTCGATTCCTACGTCACTTGACCTCGGTGTAGTTGGTTAGCACATTCCCGTACTGAGGGAAGGATGCGGGTTCAAGTCCCGTCGAAGTATTTTTTTTAGAATATTTGATTTGATGTATAATTTTATTTTCACAGTGCATAATACGTCATCATATTCCGGAGTAGCATACAACACGGAGACTCAGCGGCGCAGCTCGTCGCGAGGTCGCCAGCGCAGCATGCGACCGCCCAAGGAACCACACAGACAGGTACCTTAGCCCACAAAGTTCCACTGCTGGACATAGCGGTCTTGTACAATGGTACTACCTCAACCTCAACACCCTATATTGGTCCACTGCTGGACGCAGGCCTCCCCCTGATAAGCGCCTTATTAGCTTTTTTCTCGTGGGGGTGCCCATAAACCCCACGCTAGGCATGCGTACAACATGGAACTATTCAAAAATATTGTTTTGTTTGTTTAAAAATTAATTTTCATGGTTGGTCTCTACTAAAGATTATGACTCTTTTGATATGCACACTGGTAGAGTTGTGGCAGAACAGAACACAGCGAGTCATGAAATAAAAAGTTGAAGTTTTTGCGGTCCTGTAGCTATGTCTGCTTGCATTGAGCGGACCTGGATCGGTCCGTTCAATGCGAGCATTTTATAAGCAGTCTCGCGATACTGAGCGATTATTAATATTTTGTTTGTGTCTTGTGAACCAATAAAAATTATCTTATTTATTATAATTTCCTTTACTCTAGGACCTTGTAGATGTAAGGCTGAACATCAATTTATAGAATTAGTAAGCAAAAGTGGCAGGTCATATAGCTCGCAAAACCAAAACCGCTGGCGAGTTAAGATTAAAGAACGGCGAGCGCGAAGCTATGTGCTTGCTGTGCGGTGCCGGCTTAAAATTTGCACCACCCTAACTCTTCCCGCGGGTGTCGTAAGAGGAGACTAAGGGATATCCACCGGGGGCGGGCAGCAGCGCCTCCTACAGAACAATTCTACCACCGAACTGCGATCCCCAACCCGCATGCCCAGCGTGGGGATTATGGGCATTACCCCATGAGATAAAAGCCAATAAGGCGCTTATCAGGGGGAGGCCTGCGTCCAGCATCACCTCAACAGCCTATATTGGATAGGCTGGTGAGGTGAGGTGACCACAAAGCGGTGTGTGGGAAGATCTCCCACTCGATGGACCGACGACATTGCAGCGGTCGCCATCCATGACGTGTCCTACGTTGTTTCATACAGAGTTGTCTATACTAATATTATAAAGAGGAAAGATTTGATTGTTTGTTTGTTTGAATTGAATAGGCTCCGAAACTACTACCTTAGCTTTTTAAAAAGTACATATTCCAGAAGTAAATTTATCAGAATCTTTGTTTAAAAGCCCTGTGACATCGTACTGTTTCATGGACACCTTTCACCATGTTGCAACGTGCTAGACAAAGACCAACTACTACTTTCAAGCCCTCTCTCTCTATGAATCAATAAAATATGTTCGTGCGCGATTTAGTTTACCCTAAGGGTGAAGGCAAACGAGCGTAATTTTTTGAGTTGTGAGTCGCGTAAAATGAGTCCTTTCATACAAAAGTCCCTGTTTGTTGTTGTGGCTGAGGCCAAGCGAGCGTAATTTCTTGCAGAACTTTTGAGTCTCGTAAAATGCTTATTTTGAACATAAATAAGTACTCAACGACAAACAGGGACTTTTGTATGAAAGGACTCATTTTACGCGACGCACAACTCAAAAAATTACGCTCGTTTGCCTTCACGTTAAAGATTCATGTTCGTTACAGACACAAAAAAATACAAATCTTTACTCTTTATAATATTAGTGTAGATGTTGATGACAGCGACTTCCTCCTTGATCTGACTCAAAGGAAAAAGAGGAAGGGGGTCTTTCCTTTCCTCTTTTTCCTTCTATGATGTTACAGAGTGGTGTGCACCTGTGCACTTTATATAAGCCTTAATGTCCATAATAACTTGAGCAACATTGTGTGATACAGGGTGGGGGGTCCCGGTCCCGACGCGGGCGCGCGGCGGCGTCGTTCCGGCTGCTGGGCGCCGATGCTCGCGCACAGGCGCAGCATAATGAATCCACTGACTCACAGGTAAACTAGTATCAGCTGTTATTTTGATGTCATCATCATCATCAGAATCAATCGTTTATTTGCAGAATACTATAATAAAAAAGAGAAAATCTTTATTCACAAAGAATGTTATACTAGTATTTCAATTGAAACAATTGAGCTAACTGCTTACTGTTGCAAACAGTCTACAGGTACCTCAACTGATCCATATCGACACCAGTCGGAAGCGTCCCCAAGACGCTGGCTGCAATAATTACAATAATTACATGCCAAAATCTTAAAGCTATGTGATGATAATGTATTCGACCCACAAGCAGGTGTGCAAATATTAAATAGAAGGAATATCATCATCATTATCTGAGTCGATAGACGTATAGTTGACTCCAAATATGTCTCCGATAAAGTCCCTCGTTAAGAAATGAGACGTTGGTGTTCTTCCAACACAAACTAGATTCGTAGTTAACCCTCTTACATTCATAATACATTTTGTCACAACTCGTAAAATGATACGCTCTAACGCCCGAATACTCAAACGCAACAGAGATTTAAGGACGTCTCAAGTCGCGATTTTTTGACAGTTTTTAATGAAATCTTTCAAAAATTTGGAGGGGGGTCGATCATGGCTTATTTTTTCTTACAAGGGGGTGGGAGGGAGTCTCGATAGTTCTTACGTAAGATCACAAAAATGCGCAAAGTTACAATTATTCTTTGAAAAAGCTTAAGCAACCGCGCGAGTGCCGAGGTTCGCTCGGATGCGTATTTGCTCTTATTTACTTGTTATTGCCATTTACAAATTATTAGTACCTTTGTTAGTAAAAAAAAAAAACATTTCTACAAATTATTAACATTAAAACCAACCAAACGTGTATTAATTTTTTCCTTTAGATTCTTATGTAATAAATATTAAACAGGGGGGAGGGGGTCGGCCTCTTATTTTTTCTTATAATAGGGGGGGGGGGGGGGTCAAAAACTAGCGAAAATCGTCTTACGTAATAAATGAATGGCCGCGCCTGCGCTGGTTGCAGGCTGTAGCGGTTTCCA
Source organism: Eupithecia subfuscata (assembly GCA_963564075.1). Lineage (NCBI taxonomy): Eukaryota > Metazoa > Arthropoda > Insecta > Lepidoptera > Geometridae > Eupithecia > Eupithecia subfuscata. Next base: position 15,007,581 of record OY751106.1, read on the forward strand.
CCAGGTCGTCGGTCCACCCAATCAATGTCATCATATCAATGCATTTGCGGCTAGTATCTTCGTTCGACTCCATTGTTTCCTTCTGGCCAGCGGTTTGCTTGCAATGAAACGCTATAAGACGCTGCTCGATGTTCTATCATGTAGCCTTGGCTAATGTAAAGGATGTCGCCCACACGTCCAACCCCACTGCCGCATAACACAAATATGGGCTTAAACTTATAACATTTAGATACATTTTTAGAGTGACGGCATAAACGACTCCCTTGAAGCTTTCCGTAAACAAGTGTATTTAAATATTACGCGCCCATATTTATATGCACATTTTTGTGTTTTGCGGCAGTGGGGTTGGATGTGTGAGCGACAACCTTTATTCTTCGTTTCGGGTTTTGAGTCAACGATATAAGTAGCATTATCCTCGATTTTTGTTTTCTCTACAGCTACTTCTTAGAAGTAATTGTTTGAAAAAAAAAACACAATGTAGCATTAACTGTTACATTTTGTTACAGTTATTAGAGGGCGGGTGGCGAGACAAACCGCGGCGGGCAGCTAGTGAAAAGGTAAAAAATATGCTTTTTAAGAATTGTTATTGATGTCTGTTCAAGTGTCTCTTTGTTGATTGATCGTTTCTTGTTGGTGCGAGATTCAGTTCTTGTGGTTTTGAATTTTTTTGCAAAGAATAAATCTAACGGAAAGTAATTTGCCCAAAATCGTATATGATGTTGTACGAACCCATGATAAAACCAACTTCGATTCAATTGTATTTTAGAAGCATTTGGGAATATGTTGATTTTTCAAAAGCAAAAAAAAAATATTTTCTTTTATTTAGAATAATAATAATAAGCTTTAAATAATGCTGGACAATTCACACAGCATTATCTAGCCCCAAGCTAAGCAGAGCTTGTGTTATGGGTACTAGATAACTGTTATACTTAATACAATAAACAACATAGAATGTGGAGAATAAGTAATCCTTCTAATATTCCAAAGCCGAAAGTTTGTGAAATCTGAATTTTTGTTACGTAGGATCTCCAAAACTACTGAACAGATCAAGATGAAATTTGGAGTACGCTTAGAACATAGCCTTACTTAGATAATAGGCTACTTATTATACCGAAAATACGCGTGCAAAGCCGCGAGCAGAAGCTAGTATGTAGTATAACTTAATCTGGGCGCAGCTTTTAACAACAATCGCTGTGGTCGGCCTACTGATCGCCGTCTAATTTGCTCTGACAATGCATACTCTATATATAAAACAATAACGTCCAGGTTTCAATGGTGAGCGGAGCTGGTTCCGGGTCGTCGCTAGAAGACGTTGGCCAAGGCGTGGACGTCTCCCTGCCGGACTGCCGGATCATAGCTAACAGAGCGGCGAGCTTACAGCCTCTGCATTCACAAAGGTTACAATTTATTTAAATAGTTTAGTAGATGTAAGTTTCATTTGTTTAGTTTTTTAAATTTCTTATGAGTATTTTCATTTTTTTCTGTTAATTAGTTAGAGCGACATACTCGCAGTGTGATTAAGCTCTTTAAATAAAGAATAAAAAATACATATCCATCTTGTTTCTTTTTTTGCATAGTTTTTTTTTATATCTTCATTAAATTACTTTTAAATATTATTATGTAGAATTGTACGTACGTAAAATGGATCTCATATTTATTATATGTCCAGCACTGGACCACCAACAACGAGCTTTGACATAGGCGTCAAAAAAATCGTATAAAAATATAGGTGACAATAGCCAACCGTCATTTGTACATCTGACAATACAAATGACTGGCCATACTTTTATTGATTGAGTTTTTACACATATCAGCTCTGAACATATACGAGGTTATTCTTTTCTCCGGATGGCATGGAAAGAATCAACACGGGCGATAATTAATGATTTTATCGGGTATTTATCTCTTGTTCGTTTCTGTATGCGCATTGTATTAACTTTCGCCTTAAAATACTCTTAAATTCCAGGTACTACTTAAGCGAAGTAACATCAAAGGATCTATCAAAACTCAGCAAAGAAATCCGGTACGAGCGCGAATCATACCGAGAACTAACCGGCAGGTACATCGAGAAGCCTGACTCGGCTCCTGCGAAAGAAACCGGTCAGTCTGCTAAGGAAACCGGTCACTCTGCTAAGGAAACCACGCATTACTCAGACCTGAGTCATAAGGAGAGTATACTGAAAAAGGATAAAGGGAAGGATGTTAAGATGAAGATTAAACGATCCGATTCTGGACGAAGCGAGATGAAGATTAATGTTCAGATCGGGTCTAAGGTTAGTGTTATAGTTATGGCTTTTTGTAATAGGTGTAATGTAACGTTTTTTTATGTTTAAGGCTTGGCGCGAACGGAACACCGGCCACAGCCACCGGTGGCGAGCGACAAGCTGATTATACGCTTTTGCATACATTTTGTACGAACTCGCGCACACGCGTCGCCGGTGGTGGCCACTCGGTACTCTTGGATGGGTGTTTGTTACTTCTTCACGCTTAAACTGCTGAACGAACAGAAACTAAAATTTCAGCCCGATCCTAGCTGAAATTTTAGACTTCCCACGCGTTGTTTCTATATATAATCTATATACAATGTGTCTGGTTACCGGTGTCGGAGACTTTGGGGGGGTGAAGTACGGTAAATTTTATCGACAAATCACTATCCCTATTTATTTTTTTCTCGCTCCCTGATAAAATGGCAGCCATTTTGTTTTCTTTTGCCTCGAAGCATGGGTGCTTGTATTGTTTAAGCTATAGCTACCCATGCAGAGGTTCTAGAAGGACGATAGAGGACTCATTTGATTGCCAATAATGTAGGCAATAAAGCAATGATAACATTGTTGCATTTTCTATTTTATAATAGAAGAAAAGAGAATTTATAAAACAAAAAGAAGTTATTTTTTCAACATTTTTTTAAAAATTTTAGCTTTTTCATAAAATTGAAACTGTCAAGCTACATATTTTTTGTTTTTAAACGATAGTACAGAATGTGTGCTTCAAAATAAGTCATGCATCTTAGCCCTGAGTAAGATAGTTTAGAAGTTATGACGATTTGAATCTGACCCTTGAAAGTTTAAATATCCCGCTAATAAGTAACTGGACTCACGGTTTCGAGGAATTGCGTGTCCATAGACAATTATGTGCTTTGTTGTAGATAAGGACGTGCTGAAACTGAAAAAAAAGGGCGCGCTGTCAGAATAATTTTTGTTAAGTTTTGTATTTTTCGCTGACGAAAGTTAACAGAAATGGAAGATTTCCATTATTCCAGCCAGGACGTGGCCAACATCCATTTCGTCTATGGATTGTGCAACGGGAACGCTAATGCTGCTGTAAGAGAGTATGCGAGAAGATTTCCCAATAATGCAACCCCGAATGCTCGCACATTCATACTCCAAAGTCACACCCCCCCCAAAGTCTCCGACACCGGTAACCAGACACATTGTATATAAACATTTACAGGTTATTTCTATCCCATGGGAACTGGTTTTTGGGATAATAAGCCTATGCTAACTAGCCTGCAGTTCTAGCTACATCTATGCAAAGGCCCTACCCGTTCCGTAGTTTTGGCGTGCAGATGTAACAAACTTATATAAGTTACCATTCCAAGTGTGAAGTGTGATGTACGCGTACCCTTATACCGCGTGGCGAGCGGAGCGACCTGCCATCGTGTAAAACGACATGCCACCCCGGTTTGGCGTGCGAAGCGAGCCGCATCTCGTACACTTAAATTAAACTTAATTCTTACTACGCACACGTATGTATAATCATCGGTATTATTTCAGTGCGTGATAGTGGAGCCTCTCGGAGTGTACGACTGCATTAACCTGGGGCGGCGCATCGACGTGCAGTGGCCGTCGGAGTACCAACGCGAGCGCGGCGGGCGCAACGTCTGGGACGCCTGGGTGCCCAGCCAGGGGATGGACGGGACGGTACGTAAGCTGAGCCCACTGCTGGGCTATCCCCCTCCTTCATGATTCTTTGATACCTAGACCACAATAAATAAATAATGCTGGACAATTCACACAGCATTATCTAGCCCCAAGCTAAGCAGAGCTTGTGTTATGGGTACTAGATAACTGATATACATAATAATATACGAGTACATAGATAGATATTTTTTATTATAAATATAAAACATCCAGAACACCCTAAACAAATATCTGCAGATCGTACAAACATTTGTCTCGAGGCGGAAATCGAACCCGCAACCTCCTGCATCGCAGGCAGACCTTCGCCCGCTGAGCCACAGAAGTCGTTAAGTATGTAAGGAACATTGTGGTTTAGAACGTATAATGCTGACTAAAAGTGGGCTAATAGTGGTTTTATACTACAGCTGTGTCTGCTATCTTTTTGGGTCTTAGTCTTGCTTAGTTTGCATAAAGAGTTGGCCTCTATTTCAACACAAAAAGACCGCTCTTAGCCATTTAGCGCTCTGACGGAAAAGTACAAGCTAAAATAAACTTTAATGTGTTGCTTTTAGAATCTAAAATGTATAGGCCCAAAACCCACTGTACGGAAAGTCAATATAAGGCAAAAACATTATTTTTTTATAATTTTTTGCTAAGCATCATAAGTTTAGGATTATAGTTAGTCAGCTATGCTAGGCTAATAGTACGAGAGCCCACGACCAAAACCATGTCTCATAGCAATACGGCAAAAACCCTATAAAATCGTTAGATTTTATGATTCTGAACCCGACGAGGTGTGTAGTAACGGTCGAAAGTGTAGCAACTGCGTGGGAGGCCATTTCTGCTGTGTCAAAAAAAAAAAGGCAGTCGGTATTATAGCAATACGTCTGATAGTGAAAATGTACATAGATTTTATAATTGTATTACGAAAAAGTTTGTTTTCAGACATTTTGCGCGTAGCACATAGCCTGAGCGCATTTTTGAAAATGTCAACAAATTTAGCCGACCTGTATCATAGCAATACGGATAATTATTTTTTTTTAACTTTTCGTATTGCTGCCATGATTACCAAAAACCTGTTTTCAGACACTTTAAGTGTAGCATATACTCCCAAAAACGAAAATAACGTTTCGGAGTCGCCTGGCCGACGCCTCTGTTAAATGTTTTTTTTAAATTTACAGCCTTCATAGATATTCAAGAATCTCCCTTGTCTATTATGTACTTTGAAAGATGACAGATGTCATTGCTTATTTCTTTTGTAAAAGTTACTCAAGTGTGCTTTAAATAAAACCAAAACTATCAAATCAATCAGTATTTAATTTCAACAGCCTCAGCGCTTGTTACGCTCCTGCCCCTTTCTTACTATTATACAGCTCACTCGGCAGCTGCTCCAAACGTTGGAACGACGCTCACTTATATATCTGATATCTGAGTATCGAAAAGTTGTCTGAAAGAGAAGGTGCTACACTTAATTTGTCTGATATAAATTTTTTGCACATGTGGACAACTTATTTTATCATGTCCAACAATTTTCAGACATATTGCTATGATACCGATCGGTTAAATTTGTTAACATTTTCAAAACGGTCTCAAAATTTAATGCGTTCACATTTCCGTCTGAAAATTGTTTTGTTCGCATCAAATAACTAAAATTTACTAATATAAAAGATTTTCAAACGTATTGCTATGAGACATTTTTTTTGTCACATTTTTAATTTTTTTAAGTGATTTTACGGGTTTGCGCTACACCACTAACGTCTGAAAAATATGTTTCCGGTATCTCAGAACTATCATTCAACTACAGTCTGCAAATCAGACATATTGCTATGATGCAGTTCGGTAAAATTCTTTGACAATTTTGAAAATTCGGTCAGATCAAACGCTACGCGGAAAATGTCTGATATTGGTATTTTCGAGTTCAGGATAATCGTATCTATCGATTTGATGCGGTTTTGGCTGTATTGCTATGAGACAAAAATTTTGGTCGTGGGCTCTCGTACTATAAGTTGAAACACGATTGAATTAACTTCGATACTTACACAAAAATCGTAAAGTTTCTTCAAAATCTTAATTTGTGGGGAGATATTTCTACGGTAAAAGCTAATTATTTGCCAGTTATTTAAAAAATTTCAATGAAATTTCGTCTACATGTTCCCGTATAAATACTTTAGATGATTATCGTTTTATTTTATTGCGAAAGAGTAAAAAACTAATTTATTAACGACCAGCGAAACAGCGCTCGGGCTGGCCATTCCGCGGCTCTGGCCTTCCTTCTCGCCTTCATCGCGTGTCGATCCCACTTCGCCTTAACTAACCCTTCGTATAATTAACCGTACCTTTTCTACAGGTGGTACACAAATGGACTCCAAACCACTTCGACCCACGCCTCCGTTCTCACGTGGATAAGACTATACTGCTTCTGCAGATAGAAGACAAGTTTGTTCCGATCGCGGAGAATTGCGTACAAGACTTGGGAGATGAAGTATGACAACAGCATTGGTAAGCTATTAAGCTGAGCAAGTTTTAGCCAAGCAAGTATAGCCAAGGATTTAAGAGGGCGCTTTGCGCGGCGTTTTGTGAAGGATAGGCATAGGATTTCGCACTCATAGGAGCGGGACAGAGAATACGTGTTTGGAACGGTGCAAGCACAAAAACCTAGTTTTAACTTATTTACAAGAAAACTACACAACTTATGGAGAAATTGGTTCAAAGAACCAAATAATTAGTAATAATCTACGCATCGAAACATAAATAATTTTAATAGACCGCAGGGTTTCTGAGATCTCGACCAAATTATGTGCGAAACTTTCATGGTTTTTTTAATAAGATTTTTTTTTCTTTATACTAAACTAGTTTATGCCCGCGGCTTCGCACGCGTTGTTTCTATGGACACGTTTAAAGATGATTTCTACCCCATTGGGAACTGATTTATGGGATAAAATGTATGTTTGATTTCAGGATTAGTATTACCTGTGTGCAAAATTTCAGCCCGATCCGTTCAGTAGTTTTGACGTGAAGAGGTAACAAACATCCATCCATCCATCCAAACTTTCGCATTTATAATATTAGTGTGATGTGATTGTAATCTTTCTTAAATGTAGGTAAAATGTAGCTTAAATTTTTTTGGAACCTTATCCACTTTTATTGTTTTGGAACTTTATCCACTTTAATTTCGGAGGAAGGCGTTGTTATTTTTTAAAACGTAAAGCAGATGGCATTATTTAAAAAAAACTGCCGTTTAATTTTTTAACCATGTAACCATTGTTTTTTTTCCTTATTAAACGATTTATTATTATTTTTTGTACAGGCGCGCGGTGCAACCAAGATGGCGGCATTAGAAAGAGAAACCACACGTTAGAAAAGGATCACCTTTGGTTTTAGCTTCCATTGTCAGCGCGTGCCTCATTAGCGTTATTGCAATAGGGATAAGGTCTATATTGCATTATGAAATTCTTATGATTGATACGTTTTTAGTTCCTTGCTTATACATACAGTAAAATTGTAATTTTATGCAACAAAAAAATATGGAAATAGGAAAATGTCTTGTTTTAAACGATTAGAGCTTTTAACAGATAAGTCTATGTTCGTTGGATAGACGACCTTTCCAGGCGAGTGGGTGAAGATGCAGGTGTAGTCGGTTGCTGGTTCGATTATATTGTTTCTAGTAACTTGGAACCAAAAGGATGGGACAAAAGTTTTAGCAAGATACCATTTTATGTCAAGCTTTTCATGACTTGAATGCCCATTAAATGTTTTTATGACCACTAGCCCTCCGCTTTATAAACTTTTCTCAACTTTAAACAATAGTTAAGTTCTATTTTTTCTTATGTTGAAGTAATTTAAAACTAATAAAACATTACTTACATATAACTTAAAGTTGAGAGATTTTTTTAAAGGGTATGCCTTTACGGTTTACCTTGCCAAGATACACAATGCAAAGAAATTATTACGTATTAACCAAAACTATTGGTGCTTTATTTATGAAATACTTAATCATTAACTTGGAATATAAGGTAAGAAAACATCAATTAAAGGAAGGTTACACTTAAATCAAATAAATAGACTTCGCTCAACCAAAATATCTGTGAAGTGGCCCAATTCAAAATAATTCACACTTGCGCATCTTGACCAGGATCTAAGCTAAATCCAAACTATTACATATTGCCATCCCTTTCTACTATAAAACTGGCCAGTGCGAGTCGCCTAGCACACGGAGGGTTCCGTACCATCGTACAAAACTTTCAGTAAAGAAACTCTAGTAAATGGATCTAAAAAAAGCCGTTGCTTTACTTCGGTGATCGGACTCGGTGAGGTCTGGACGTTGGCCCCCTTAAATATTACTTCTATTTTTATTATTAGATGTTATAGCGACAATAGACACACCCTGTCAAAATTTTAACTGCACCTTGACAAACATAGAGCAAAAATAGCCAAAAATACACGTTTTTAGTATGAGAGTCTTCTTTCATTTTATTATTAATTCTTGTTATAGCCCCAAGATAAATACACACTGTGAAAAATTTCAACTGTCTACTTTTTACGGTTCATGAGATACATACCGCTGACGGGCGGACGGACAAACGGACAGTCCTTTGGATACGGAACCCTAAAAAAGTAAAAGGAGGACGGCAATATGTTATGGCGAGAGTTAAGCTTTAGTTTGGTTCCTATTATGTGAACAACCATTACTGTTATTTAGGCCCTAAGTATTTAGAGCGATGCTATTCAATGCCATATGTTTGATTTGATTTTTGATTTCTGGAGTACCGAAACGTTATAGAGACGTTCGATTTTAGCACAGCCTACCTATATGCATACAGTCGTTCGACGAAGGCCTTTTGACAGGGCAATCGTGCGGGGGGCAAGGGACAGGTCGAGGGGCGGGACTCTCCCAAGTTACTACGGCGGTTATGTGTGCAACTCGGGGAGCATCCCTCCCACGTCCCGTCCCTTGACCCCCGCGCTATTGCCCTGTCAAAACCACGTCAAAGTGCCTTCGTCGAACGACTGTGAGCATATAAATAGGCTGTGATTTCAGTATGGGGTTTGCATAGTTCCATCTCCGCACGATAGAGGCGCTGTTCCCTATCCCATACAATAATGGGAAGTCTCGATATTATTGAGAAATCAAATGCAGGACTCTGAACACAGATTTCTATATCTTAGATTTTTAAGAAAAATCATTTGATTGGTAATAAAATAAATGTCTTCTATTGTAACCAATATGACTTATGAAAACTTATGAAAATAAAGCTAACGCCACAACACTGCCGCGTCGGTGTGCAGTGGGTTTTAGTATAGTTCAATTGTATATTTACTATAAAATATTTAATTTAGAATAAGCTGATTTCTTGTAAATATTATATGACTATCCTGCTTAACCAGTTATCCACTCAAGATTCGTAATTAAATAGTAGCTTAGGACAATTACAGAGTATTTTCTTAAGAAACAAAATGTTAAACAAAGTAATTGGTCGAAGAAACAATTTATTCAAATAATAGGGAAACGGGGACTTAAATATTGTTGATTTGTTCGTCCTTTCGTGTGGGTAGAATTGTATATAATAAATGTAAATATTGTATAAATTAATCACTAAATATATCATCTCTTAATAAAACTTATGCATTTCAGAACTTATGAGAAGAAATAAGATGTTAATCGTGTATTTGTTCGTGTAAAAACATCATGTACTCATGTAAAACTTTTTTAATTTTGTTATTTTTTGTCTAAATTAATTTTTTTTATAAAATCACTCCCAAATGATACTTAGTCTTTCTGACGCCAAATGATTGTATGTATTTAAATTATTTATGAAAATTTATGTAGATAAAGCTAGGTTTACACAGAGCAAAATTAAATTGAAAATTCTTGTAATTCTCATAAAAAATCATAAAGATTTTCGCTCTTGTGTGCTATATGTTACTGTTGGTTGTAAGTTATGTACTTGTGATGTATATTTATGTATTGTTTATGTAGTAAATTATCAAAATCTTATATAGAGTGTTGTGTTTCACGAATTTAATGGGGAGCAATGTTAACCTAACTTAAACTCATTTTATGCGAATCGGCATTTGATTTATTTCTGCTTTTAAATTGTCCTATATTCATATAATTTTGGTTTGGAGATTCCCATCTTAAACGTGTTGTAGCTGTTGTAAGCCGCCAGATTCTCAGTTTTAAAAACCCAATAAATATTTCATCATGGTTGAATTTATGGTTAGTTTTGAGGTCTTTGAAAACTTTTTTTTGTGTAATTGGAAAATTCGCTTACTTATAATATAACTGTTCCCCTAATCGTTACATGATGTTTTCAAATTCTATGCGACCTCGAAAGCTGTGAACTATTTTCCTATATAACATTACATAAAAACACATACTTAACATAGAAATTTATTATGTTAAATACACCTAAGAATGGTTTGTTCACAATTTTTATTGTAGGTTAACTACACAAGCGGGATTAGTTTTTATTTTTAGGTGTATTTGGCATATTTCTGTACAATGATTCTTATATTATCTTGCTGGCCACAAAGTTCAACATTTATTTTGAGTTAAGTCAATAAAATGTCAAGGAAAATGGTAAACAGTTTAGGGAATTCCTGCATTCGACGCTAGATGGCACTGCGTGTTGAGGATTGTCTGCGTTTTCATTGACTATCACTTATTTTAGTATCTATCAGTTCATAAAGCTTAAGAAAAACTACTAAAGTGAATCAATACCATTTTCCCTTTTTCCACATTAATAATTATTGAAGTGAAGAGAAAATCAATAACACCTTATTTCTTATTTGATTTATGGTATGAATTTCTTTTATAAAATATATTTGATAATAAATTATGGTATGAAATTCCGACTTGTGCTTATTTTGTAAGAAATAGAGTTATTAATTTCCGACTTACGGTCCGTCCCGTTCTGCAGGAACGGTTTTTTACTGGATCCGGCAAAAATCATGTCACCTACAGTAGTTTACAAACATCTACATTAAAAAGCCGAATGTCAAATTCGAACCGATCGGTTTCTTGCAGGATACCATAAACAGGATTCTCGTGTGTATGCTAGTATAGAAACACGTATCTACCTACTTAACGGGATGCTGAAAAAACCGTACCTGCAAAAAATGGGATATTGCCGTGAAAAGGGGCTGTTAGGCAATTGATGGCACATTTTTGGTTTTTACTAACGTAGTTAACGACGAAGGTCTCGGAACAGCGTTATCTTCCAAAAGCTTGTAAGGTGTAAACGAGACCATCTGACCATGTGACATACGTCAGAGTGAGAAAAAAGCTTTGCGGAAAGTTTGTCTAAAACAATTCCGCCTTGTGTCTATAGTACCATTAATTTGTACCATCAATGGTACAAGAGTTCGGTGTTAATAATACATTGCTGGCTTATAGTACCTAACTAAATATTTGCTTCTGATCATGTGACGGCAGATGCTGGATGCGGGAAGCAGAAGACAGGGCGTTATGGCGCAAACTAGGGGAGGCCTATGTCCAGCAGTGGACTAATATAGGTTGATGATTACCAACAATGATGAACAACAGGAAATGTCAAAGTGACAGCGAATGTCAAAGTGACAGCGAATGTCAAAAGTGACAGCAAAAGTCAAAAGTGACAGCAAAAGTCAAAAGTGACAGCAAAAGTCAAAAGTGACAGCAAAAGTCAAAAGTGACAGCAAAAGTCAAAGTGACAGCGAATTTAGCATTCGCTGTCACTTCTAACAAGCGCGCAATTCGCTTTCAACATTTCTGTAATTTGCTGTCACTTTGACTTTTGCTGTCACTTTTGACTTTTGCTGTCACTTTTGACTTTTGCTGTCACTTTTGACTTTTGCTGTCACTGTCACTTTGACATTCGCTGTCACTTTGACATTTCCTGTTGTTCATCATTGTTGGTAATCATCAACCTATATTAGTCCACTGCTGGACATAGGCCTCCCCTAGTTTGCGCCATAACGCCCTGTCTTCTGCTTCCCGCATCCAGCATCTGCCGTCACATGATCAGAAGCAAATATTTAGTTAGGTACAATAAGCCAGCAATGTATTATTAACACCGAACTCTTGTACCATTGATGGTACAAATTAATGGTACTATAGACACAAGGCGAACAATTCGACTAAAACACAATTCGACTAAAACATTTCAACTAGTAACAATTAGACTAACGATTCAAACAATTCGTTTTAACAACGAAAAATTGTTGTCATCATATGGCTCTGGGTGCAATTATACATATACGTACACACCCTTTCAGTCACAGAGTCGTCACGAAACCCCTACAAGTCGGGTCAAATCAAGCTTAGGTCTTCGTGCTTTAGTCGAATTGTGTTTTAGTCTAACTGATTTAGTCGAATTGTATTAGACGAATTGTTTTAGTCGAATTTTTCGTAGACGAGAAAAAACACTGCAAAGCATCTGTTTTAGAGCAGAGCTGATGAATATCTGGGGCAATGCAGCCAGCGTCTTGGGGACGCGACGACTGGTATTGATATGGATCAGTTGAGCTACCTGTAGATTGTTTGCAACAGTTTGCAGTTAGGACAATTGTTTCAATTGTAAATGCTAGTTCTCGTTTGTTGTTATTGTTTGATTGTAATTTTCTTTGTTACTGTGACTTAAAGGTAGCAAATTATTATTAAGGGGGTTAGTTTTTATTCTTACCAAATTTTGTATATTAAAAATTATGAAAACGCGGACAGTCCGATATAATTATGTCTTCTGAAGTTGCCTTAATATATTTTAGACTGATTTTATAATCGTGAGCGTATCTAACCGATATGTAAATATGGACGTACCTACGCACCTACTGTAAAGGTAATTATGTTCTTATGACTGTAAAGAGATACTCTAGACAAGTGACAATTTTGAAACCTACTAAAAATCACAATGCAAAATGCTTTACATAGAATCCTCTCTCAATTTTACGGTAATAGCTACAGGTAGCACCACACTATTGTTGTGTGGTGTGTCGCGCGTGACGGATTACCACTGTAAACACATTATTACAGCTACACAATCAATCAATGGCCTTTATATTCACGAAGGATGTGATGTTCGTTTTTCGATGTCAATATTGCAACCGCATCTGTCGATAAGCCTTCAATTCATCAACGTAAGTGCCGAAAACATCGACACAATACACAGTAATAATGTGTGAAACCAATATGCTTCTGACGCGTCACACCACACCAGAATAGTGTGGTTCTACCTTAAGAGTCGTTCGTTTTCTTCGGTTGACATAAGCAGAAATAGAAAGAAACGCTGCTTAGCCATTCCTTAGACTTGGTATATTTTTTAAGTAACAGGTTATTAACACTTCCATTGCCAATGACGCTCGTGTCGCTCCTGGAGCTACAGCGCGCCCCCCCTCGGGTAGTACCGCTGAAGCTGGACAGTGAATGTGTTAAAAGCATATCTACAGATAAACAAGTTGCTACCTTGTCTAGAGGATGTCAGACTATTGTTGTCAATAATTAGGCGGTTTTACACTATCAGTCACAATCATATGAAAGAGCTGTATTATAGATGTAAAATAAAATCATGCTAGTTCTCAATCATGTGTTCGAAAATACAAATATCTACATTGCTTTGGTGTATTCCCATTTTCCCCAATACTAACAAAATCTCTAATTGAGAGATGAAATAAGAATGTAGAAACAAGGTGCCAATACAGATTTCGCCAAAATTTAGGTAATTTGACACCACTAAAAAGGATACCGTCGTTTTTATTTCGACCGTTATGAAAGAAGCGGCAACATTTTAAGTAGGTACTGTCAAATTGGTTAAGTTTTGGCGACTTCAGAATTGACACCATTGCTTGGGGCAAATGGGAATATTCTGTCATCTATAAAACTAGAAAGAATGTAGAAAAAGGGGGATAATCCGTCCATGAAAAAATAGGTAGGTGGAACTGCATTTCAACTAGTAAGTAATCTGCTTGCCTACCTATTTCAAAATTATATGGACCCGTTCCTGGAATTCTGTTTGACGCCTTCCTTATAACCTTTGATAATTTAGTTAGATGCTTATTAGGGTCAGTAAAGAAAAATCCATATTAAATTTTCGTCTAGAGTCCAATTCGTTAGCTAGGTCTTAAAAACTATCAAAAGATTGCAAGGTGTCACATTAAGGAAGATGATTACAACTTTATTTTGTACACCTTAATTAAAACTTATAAAAACAGACAGATACTTATAGATTTATTAGTTTATTACTATAGGTACATAAAACAATTGAAAAAGAACTATATCTAGAATGGCACAATCGGCGTCCTTATCGCTAAAGGGATCTCTGCCAGCAATGATGCAATTTTTTCAAAAGATTTCATATCTTTTGAGTCTTCAGTTCAAAAGGGGTAGGTAGGTACCTACTAAGGTAGTCAAACAGTATAAAATAGTGAGAAGTGAAAACCGCCGTCGTTTAAATGTTAAAGTTTCGTTACACTATGATATCAGGTTTATCCACGATTAAAATGGTACATGGAGATTTATTGTTTTATTACTTTTTTTACGATTAAGTTCATCCTGAGTTTACGAATTCTATGCCTCATCAGCACTCATAATAGTGTCCACTGCTGAACCTGAAAACAATGCGGGGTTTGCCTTTGCCATTATCACCGCTCTTATCACGTTATCACCGCCATTTTATAATGTAAAATAATGCAAGAGTGCGTGTAAAATAACACGAAAACAAAAATTAAAAAATAGATACCTACCTATTCACAAAATCGTTATTCACAAGTAGACCCCCTCGATGTCCAGAATCACCCCCTTTCGGCTTAGGACATCCTTACCGTGGCACTCTGTATATCTACATTTATAAAAGAGAAGAGAAAACTGGCTCATCAAGAGATCTCTGAAACTACAAGAACTACGAAGCTGAAGTTTTGCATGGAGGTTCCTTTCAGGAGGTAGGCACCCGTTAAGAACGGATTTTTGGAAATTCGTATTCTAAGGGCGTCAAAGGTCATTTTTATAATAACTTCAGAACCGTAACTGTTGGCCCTTCAAAATTTGTAGCGTAGAAAGATGACTTAAAATAAACAGACACGTATTTCAGGATTTTTTGAATTTCGCACCCAAATGGTTTATGGTGTGGAGTCCAAGTTAGGCCACTTACTGACTTATCAAGAAAATCTAGAAAAGACTTAAATATCTAGAAAAGCTATTAAAGAAAGAAGCAAGGCAGGGAAGTGAATTTTCTTGGTGCTCAAGAAAATTCACACAAATATCTAGCCCCAAGATAAGCAGAGCTTGTGAGTGCTTGTGATATGCTACTAGATAACTGATATACCTACTTACTATAACAGGTACACTACATAGAAAGATATTTTTTTATTATACAAGTCTCCGCTTTGATTGCTTTCGACGACCTCTGACGACGAGACATTTTTCAGCTAGGGTGTGTCCATCGAAGCGGTGCGGAAATGCATTCAGGCTAGACTGGAGCACAGATGTATGCTGGCTAAACCGGAACTGCGTGCGGCGAGCGTCGGATGTTTGTTGATATGAATGCACTAGCGGCGCCGCTCACTGTACGCCGCTGCGTGACGTCGCTAGCTTGCAAGGCACAGTTCACATCTCCTCTTCGATCTTTTCTGTTTTCTTCGCATAGGTACCTAAGACACATCTCCGCGCGGTGGTATCCACTGAAGCTGAAGGGAGACGAGAGATGTGTAAATAACGACGTTCTATTGGTTGTTAAACACATCTTTTCTGCTTTAGAGGCCCTGAAACGGGTCGCATAACTGACGCTGTTTTTCGTATTCGTAGTTTACAGACTCAAACTGAGTGCCCACTAAAACTAAGCTATGTGGTACGATAAGTACCTACCTATGTTAGCTATGCGTGGGACCAAATGGGATATTGTCTAAAAAAACCAGCTTGATTATACAGGTTGCCACGAAAAATGTTTACTAGGCTGTAAGGGGGTGTTATTCTGGACCCCGAGGGGATCAACTTTTGTTCTACGGCTCAGTACACATGTTACGTGGCACCCTGTATAATTATAATAAAAGATAAGGTTCAGTATTTCAAAAAATATATTATGAATTTTAAAATAATTTGATAGAATAGTTTGTAATAAACACCATCATTTACATAGGTATGTACAAAATTTGCGCCTACACAATGGACCAAATAATAATTCTCTAGATGAATATTTCATTTAGGTACCTACATCATAAAAATCTAATTAAAATAAGATAAAGCTTACACTATCTATGAGGCTTCAGTTTCTAGTATTATAATTATGTATTATCTAAATCAAAAGTAGGTATCTAGAGGCCAAAATTATTTTAAGCCCTTTGGTCATAAGTGCAGGGTAAAATGGACCCAATGCTGGTCGAATAAGATTCTAGTTAAATTCGCACTACTGCTACTCACGAGCTTCTCTGAATCCGTACGTTTTGCGTCACTTACTATAGACTTAAGACTTAAGTAGTTGAGTACCTTGTCACACTAAAAGAGCGCATAATGGCTGAATCAACGCGGTCGTCGAGCAAGTCTACTTTAAAGCGACATGGTACTAAAGTTTGATTGTTTTTCACGCGACTGAACCTATGTACGATGGTTTTAAAGGGCAAAAACTCATCTATATTAAAACTAGTTGGACTTGTGCAAATGAGGATCCGTAACGTTAGAGCAATTTCAATAGTAGGTATCCGTTATTCTTTATGACATAAGAATGATATCTTTTTAAATTATCCAAATCGGACCATTACATACGAAGTTATGACTAAATTACTAGCGAAGTTCACTGAGTGACCGCTGCGGCTGCGTGTGACGTCACTCGCTCGATCGCCGCCCGTTAACCGCAGGCAGATATAAGTTTTTAGTGATTTACTACGCGAGTCTATTTGGTATTGTATTTTTTTTCCCTAACTTATAGTTTCGGAGTAAATCACTAAAAACTGATATATGCTTACGATTAACGGGCGGCGACCGAGCGAGTGACGTCACACGTAGCCGCGGCGGTCACTCAGTGAACTTCGCTAGTAATTTGGTCATAACTTCGTCAATTTTCGTCGTACAACAATAATTTTTGCACTGTGTGTTATGGATTTCTTACCTCTATAAATCTGCATCCTCAACTAAAAACGTTACGGATCCTCGCTTTTTCAGATGCAATTGAACCATAACTTTTTTCGTCGTCATCGGTCTTCTAAAGATTAACTATCTACTGGCCCTAATATTCCTACAAAACGCTTGATCCCGTCATTTAGGGCGATTATTTACTATGACTCAAATAAAGGCCTGTATAAACCTACGCGATATCCCCTACCTCGAGCGGTAGCGAAATCCGAGTGGGTTGATAGGCGGTAATCCTACTGTCACTAAAATACGGACCGCGCGAAACCAGACGCGAAATCTAAGCGAAACCTACCGCTACCGTTCTGGGTAGCAAATACCGCGTAGATCCAAACAGGTATTTCGTTGCCTACACGCTAGGATAGGTCATAATAAGTTAACAATTTTTCAATATTTTCAATCAATAACATCAAATATTTCAAAAGAGGGTATACATCCACGGGAGGGAATAGTTAAGCACCTATACACAACACAATGAAGCTCTTTCTAACATTACATATTGAACTATAAGGGTCCAAACGCACTGAAAGCGGTTTGCTTACGGCCTAGAGCCTTTATTAGGCACCTAAGATACGTGGAACGTACGCGCTTGGTGTTTTCCCTAGTTGCCAAATAGTCGTAAAATCATAGCCCCACTGCTGCGCACGGACAGGTTACGCACGCGTCTAGCTTAGCTTTGCAAAAAATTGTATGCGACAACGTCCACTGCAACCCACGAACACGTTACGAAAGAATACGAGACTTATGACGTCATTGCTACACGCGTGGCTCGCTCGAATAGGGCGCCCATACAGCTCAACGCTGTCAACGCTATGCACTCGGCTTCACTCACTTTCGTATGTGCTGTGCTATACATAGTCGTGGGTTTATTTTGATGTATAGTGTATGCTGCAGTGTAAACGTAGAGCAACGTCAAACAATCGAACCCACGCTGGTAAAATGCGCCACGTGACCGTGCACAGCGTGCGCCGCAGTGGGCCAGCGGTTTAAGGCTCTAGGTGCTAAGCAAGCCGTCTATCAGTGTGTTCGTAGCCTAATGTCTATAACCCTACAATGTATAGTCCGTCAAATATAAAGTTGCGTGTGGCTACACGCGATTAACACTGCAATCTCACATTGCATCTATAATAAGATTTGGATGTGTAATTTAAGACTAGAATGTCTTCGGTACATTTTAATAATTATCTAGATTTATTTCGTGAAGCCCAACGCAAGTTCGGAATATATAAACGGACCACACCTACCGATAAAGTCAAAATAGGATTCTAGTATTCTTAAATATCTATTTCTTTATTTTGGTGCTAATTATTTAAATTTTTAGTTATTTATTAATGCTTTTCCATTTTTACTCCTCGATTCGTAAGATTTTGATGGAAATCTTATGCTATCAATTTATTATTGCAACTAGGATATTGCAACTATGATAAGATAATTTTATACCTACTACTTGTTATGTAGTGGAAACTACTAATTAATTTTAAATCACCTAATCTAAATCTATGTATTCCTATACAAGTATTATGCCCCATCTACACTAAGTGTTCCAGTTTTGAAGATAGAAAAATTGCAAGTGCCTGCAGCTAAACTACTAAATCTACTCTAACTGACTCTAGTGTAAACAGGGCATAATTTCTCAGTAAATTTCGAATAACCTAATAAGTAATAACACTTCACTATAAAATATGGCATGAGTAATAACGAAATTCGATAAAAAAATACCTAGATATACATTGTAATAGTCAGGTTCGCGTATTTACATATAGTGAAATATTGGCCTGATAGGGTCATTCAATATGCCAATAAGGCGCATAAAGAGGGGAGGCCTGCGACCAACAGTGGACCAGGCTATATATAAGGTATAAGATATAAATAGGCTGTAGAGGGTTCAAATCATTAACATAAATATATTCATAATGTATAATTATAGTCTATACTTAGTACCTATTTATTTACATTTATATATGTACTTATGTTTTATATAGTATAGTAGTCTGTAATACGCCACCGTCTATACCTGTACAATAGTTATGTGTCTATACAAAGGTTGCCAGGAAGAAATCGCTTTTAGCGATAAGGCCGCCCATTGTGCAACTGTTTTGTGTTTGTGTTTTTTTTCTGTTTTTTTCTATCTTGGTGTGCAATAAAGAATATTTGTATTGTATTGTCCTTTAATTAAAATGTAAGGGGCGTTATGTATTAAGCTGTAAAAAATATTTGTTTAATATTTTAAAAGTGCTTGGGAAGACAAATCCACCTACCCAAAACCAACGGGGTTGAGTCTTTTCGTTTAGGAGTTTCTATGACCACTTTCTGTTTCCATCATCAGACCAGCTCGATGGTACCATGACATTGCACTGTCACTGAACTGAACTTAAAATTCCTACTTATCAATATTCCAAGACAATTTTTTTATAAGTATGCCAAATTTCAGCTCAATCGGTTGAGAGTAACTGGTTTAAAATTCAGTTGCAACATTTGTCCCACACGTACTAACAGGACAAGTTAAATACAAGCTTGTAATAAAAAATAGGAGAACTTTACTCGACCATAGTTTGCTTACTGTAACATTTAACTGTCTACTTCACTTATGTATGACTTCTCCGACAGTATAAAATAAATAAATAATGCTGGACAATCCACACAGTATTATTAATCTAGGACCCACTTCTTTGGTACTTCTACGGATTTTCGTATTCCGGAATAATTATAATACAGCCTACCAACCATTTTCAAGAATAATTTAAGAAAACTTTTGCCGAAGGAGTGTTTTACCAACCAAACCTTTTCAAGAATAATTGAAGAAAACTTTTACTGTAGGGATGTTTTTACACAGTTGACGAGTGTATCTCAACGAAAGTATCTATTATGTTAGCAACAAAGATGAACTAGAATATATTTAATTTCATGCTATTAATTTAATTATGTACCTTATATTCATACACGATGTAAATAGATTTTGAATAAATAAACTAAACCTATTAAGGTGAATTCGGCTAATCATGAATTAATAGTACTTCCAGAATTAACCTGCAAGGCCAATATTTCAATAATCACTAACAATTCCTACTTATCACTATTCCAGGTCAAAGTTTCTAAGACTCAGGCTTCTTTTTCCCCGACATTTTGTCTATAAGTCCTGAGATCATATCCGCGTCGACTAGGCCTATGAACTTGTCCACTATTAGGCCGTTCTTGATTGCTATTACCGCTGGTACTGCTTTCACCTGGAAGTATGAAAATAAAGTTAGCTAGCAGTATAAATTTAGCTAGACAAATTGTTAGCCGTCTACAGTTGTATGTGACAGTGTTCAAACATAAAGAAGGGATGGTTCCCTTGTTTATGTTTGAAGACTGTCATATAAAATTTGCCCCTAACACCCTTCTCCGATTTTCTAACGGGGAGGTGAGGTGTATGCAGACAGAGGCGGGATTACGCCCACACGCAAAGCACACAGAGGCACAAGGAGCGGGATTACGCTCAGATTCGCAACAAAAAATGTGTTCCTAAGTAAACGTTCTAACACTGTGTAGAACGTTTGTATGTAAGTATTTTGCTGAGAGGATGCGAGTTAGTACATCGCTTCCTTCCCTTTATGTTCGAAGGTGACATATACCGCGGACTGCGCGAAACCATAAGCAAAAAAATCCAAGCGAAACTTAGGTAGCACTACCGTTCTGGTTATGCTTTGCAGTTGCAATGATCGTGGTTACGAGACGCCTGATTTCTGAATCATCATCATCTACAGATTATGCAAGCCCACATCGGACAGAACATAGGCCCCTCTTGATTAGCGAACTAATAGATTTTACCATTGGATAGTAATGCCACAATCCCCCAGCCACAATGTCAAAATACTCACTTCAAAAGTATGAACTAAATCTGCGTTATCTTCAACATCAACCACAGCCAAGTCCAGGTTGTCCAGGGGCTCGATCAGTTCCTTGAGCTTCGGCGTGAGGATCTTGCAAGGTTCGCACCATTCGGCATGGAAGTTCACTATTACAGGCTTTTCGCTGTTCATTACCTGTAATATTGTAATTGTTCATTGAAATTTTTGTGTTACTCCTCAGCAAACTGCTGAACTAACCACCAAACATTGGAGTGGTAGAATTGCTCTGCAGGGGGAGCTGCTGCCCGCCCCCGGTGAATATCCCGTTGTCGCCTCTTACAACACCCACGGGAAGAATTGGGGTGGCAAAATCTAAGCCGGCACACAGCTATCACCACGCTTGGCAGGCCGATAATAATACATTAATATACACCGAAAGAAGCTCTGCCCATTCTCTGGTACCATTAGTTCATCCACGGGTCCAGCCTCATTGCTCGCCGCAAACTTCAGTCCGTCCCTGATCTCTTTCCACGTGAGACATCAGGTTTTAAAAACATAATTATATTTCTGTGGTAACACCAGTCAGTACCTTACCCACCTTTAGGCAGAAATATTAATGTAGAAGATAGACAAAGCTAGAGAGAAACATTAACTTACCTTATTAACAAATTCCTCATTATTTTTGACTAGTATGGTCTCATTGTGAACTATTGAAGTAGATATAGCACTGGCTTTCCTCAGTCTCGAGAGGCTCCTGATTGGGGACCGGAGGCCCTGGCAAATGACATTCGACATCTTCCCTGTGAATAAATAAATAATACTGGCAATTAAGTACACAAATACATAAAACAATCAAAATAACATACCTAAATTTTCAGACATTTAGACAGTACTAAGTAACCCCAAAGTAAGCAAGTAAATCAAACAAAACTTTTGAACAGATTCAGGTGTTGCATGGATGTAGTTATAGACTGGAATAACAGAGGCTAGTTTTTAATCTGAAAAAATGCATGTGAAGCCACAGGCAGAAGCTAGTAGTTCATAATGTTAGTATTAATGTTTCATGCATGTTGATAGTAATCAAATGAGATAAATTATAATTCATCCACGCATTTATTTTCACTGACTTAGTAAAAGAATACAACTTAGTCCTGATATTTTTTGAGCCGATAGATTCGCATCACTATTATAAAAAGAAGCAGAGTCTATGAAATAGACATTCAGTCAAAGAAAATAAATGTGTGGATGGAGCATAAGGTAATTATAATCATACATGAAATAATAACAATGTAGTTACTTTGCAGTTCAAAAAATGTAGGAACTTTTATGTATAATGTATCTTTGGTGTTAGATTCTAAGTTAGATGTAATATAAATAAATAATACCCCTCACTAAGTTCATCAACACAAGCAGACAAAACATTTATAGATAATAATGAGGAACTCAGTCTTTTAAGATAAAACTCAAACATAGAGAATAGATTCAACAAGAGTTATCAATTAGTGTAAGATAATTTTGATAAGCTGTTTCGTAGTGCTGATAATAAATAAGTTATTACAAATAGTAAATTATAGAGATAGATCACTTAAGTATTTTTAATCTTGAATAGACTTTTGTTTGATACATAGTAATAATCATCCTCATATGGGGCCAGATTTGATGCAGTGCCGGGCATCAGCCTGACACAGATTTTATACTACGGCCTACATTAAATCTATTCAGATTTAAGGATTTTTCAGTCTGGTAATTTGCCTATTATATTACCCAATGTTCAACAGTTAACATAGATTTTACTGTCAAATTACCTAATTTATGTCTGCCACAGATAGACAATTTAATACAAAATTCTGTATGATTCATAATCACAACTTACCAGTGAGTCTTCAACCAGTATTTAGGAGCTACCAAAAGTTTTTACTTTCTGGTTTTCCCTCGGTTCAATACAGTGACAGTAATATACACAAATAGAACCAAAGATAACACTTATCAGCAGAAAGGAAAGGGTACAGTAGCGAGCCATAACATATTTGTCATACCATAACTGGTTGGCAATCAACTGGATCTCTATTTTTGGCAAGGTTAGCACGAGTACAGTAATTACGATTGCTACTAAAATAGCGATTTTCCCAATGCTATGCCTAGTGCGTATAGTTACCCAGCAGAGAATAAACACTGCCCCCCACAGAACACCCAGTAAGTACACCGCAATACTCAAAGAAGGATTAAGCATTTTTCAAAAACGGAAGGACAGTCGGTGGTCATCGGAAATGTTGAGGATTTCATGCAGCACAGGGTTATAATAACCGCAAATGACGACACCATGAATGTTAGCATAATTATTCACCACCCACAACGCAGATAAGTCACGTTTTTACAGTTTTTGTAGACAAAAATATGATAGAAACCTGATTGCGCTAGCACACCGCTGAAAAACAACGAAAACTGAATGAATGAAAGTGAGTTGAGTGACTGACTGACTTGACTAGACTAGTGACCAGTGTTGCCGTTCAACTAAATTAGAAGTCCCTAGCCAGTATTAGAAATTCCTCTAGATATGGAAAAAATCAATCCATAAAAATCCGCTAGAAGTCGCTAACCTACCTCATCTATTGCGACCTCAGTAACGCTCAAACCGAAATGCTTTAGGTAGTAGTTGTGGTTCTATTCCTCCGCAGTTCTTTGTTCTATTCCTACTCTTTGACGACCTCTGTGGCGCAGCGGGCGAAGGTCCGCATGCGACGCAGGATGGGGTAAGTACTTGACAACGATATCCTTAAAAGGGACATTATACTACCTACATAGATAAACATCTATGTTTTTTCTAAGGGTTTTTATGTGTATTTTTTATTACACATAAAAAACACACGGAACAAATATCTTCAGATCGTACAAACATTTGTCCCAATGCGGGAATTGAATCCGCAAACTCCTGCGTCACGCAGGAGGTTGCGAATTCGATATGTGTTATAAATAAAACGTCAAGTGCGAGTCGGACTCGCACACTAAGGGTTCCGTTTAATTGTAAGACCTTGTTCCCTGCCAAATTTTATGATTCTACGTCAACGGGAAGTACCCTATAGGTTTTGGTCCAATTTATTCACTAAAAAAATACTTCAAATACTTTTAATGCTCGAAAGTAATTTTTTTAGTGAATAAATTACAAATTTATATTTTTCAGTATTTTGCCTTTACTTTTGCTATAAGACCTTGCTGCTCACCAAATTTCATGATTCTAGGTCTACGGGAAGTACCCTACAGGTTTTATGTGCATGTGATTCCCTTGGAAATTTCAAAATATTCGGACTTAAACGGCTGTAACTTTTGAGTACGTTGACTTAGAAGTTTTATTTATATCGCAGCTTCAAGAGGTTACAGACTTGAGTATTTGACGTTAATTTCAACTCGATACGTCCACGCGTTTCTAAGGAAAGAGGGTTGACAGACAGACAGACAGACAGACGGAAAACAAAGTGATCCTATAAGGGTTCCTTTTTTCGTTTTGAGGTACGGAACCCTAAAAATATAATTATCTATGTAGTATAATGTACCTATTAAGTCATCTAGTACCCATAACACAAGCTCTGCTCAGCTTCGGGCTGGGTGATGCTGTGATACATGTGTGATGTGATGTCCAACCTTATTTATTGCTAGATGGTGATGTACCCCAATCTACTTTTTCTATGAATAGAATATACGTCTAGAAATTGTAAAACAAAATTGGGTGTCTGTAAAGTCGGTTTACTGACGATAGTTGAACGTGACAACGCAGACGCATCGCTCACTCAAGTAGGAGAGAGACGGATGTCGAGCGCTCTCGCTTGCACTTCAAGCCTTACATGGAACGCCTCAGAGCGAGGTAACGCCGCATGACAAGGTAACGCCGCATGACGTCATGTTTTTTCGTGCGTGCAGCCGGCTCTATCGAATTATAAGACGTTGTCACATCAAAAACGTTATTGACTTTTCTATTTCGTAATTATGGAGCCACACCGACCGACCAAATGCAAGACAATTATTCACACATTTTTGTTGTAATCAACAATTGGGTCATCAGCAGCTTATGATCCCAATTAAACTAAAAAAGCGGCCGCCCGTCACTCTCAGTTTCTGCTCGTACACTCATGTTCAATGAAAAAGGCAAAATAAAAAAAGGAAATAAAGGGTGCCAATATAAACAACCTACGATAAACTTTGTTCTACCTACAATTTCTTGAATTTCGAATAGAAACTGACGATAAAATGAATGAACTCCTTCGAAACTGGCCAATACCTACGTACGTAATTCTCGGTTTCACTCATTCTTGATAGCAGTGAGCGAGATAAACAGAAATTGGGTAATTTGCCTCATAATTTGGGTAATCCCGAGTGCCCTGCTTCTATAAATATTTAGTACTAGACGATCGCCTCGCGGTTTCACCCGCGTAGTTCCCGTTCCCGTGGGAATTCCGGGATAAAATATAGCCTATGTCACTCCCTGAAAAGTAAGCTTCCTAACGGTGAAAGAATTTTTCAAATCGGTCCAGTAGTTTCGGAGCCTATTCAATTCATACAAACAAACAAACAAACAAAAAATCAAACCTTTCCTCATTATAATATTAGTATAGATTAATATAATTAATTTGATTCATTATGTTTATCAATTCAGTATCTTTAGTTTTGAAATAAAGACGGTTGCCTCTCTAGCGTCATATTGACCCGCCTAAAAGTCGTTAGAAGTCGCAAAAAACTTTTTTCTCGCTAAATTTAGAATTTTGCCCGCTAAAACTAGTGACTACTAGCTAGACTAGACTGAACCTACTGAAAGAAATAAATTAAATTCAGATGATGATCACTTCTTCTTCTTCTTTTATTTTTGGCTCTGCGTCATAGTTTGACACAATTCTGCCAATGTCAGTTTTAGAACATCAACTTGACATGTTGACTTGACATTGACACATCAAATTTGACAGTGACAGAAAAATTTAGTGGTGGTTGTACACACATTACCTACCTATTTATATACATCTGCATCACATCATCATCATGTCTCTCTTGCATCAAGCTCTGTGTTTTAGCTCAATCCCGTAGGATATACTGTTCTGTGATTCACAGAGAGGACAGACACAGTCTACACTACACAAAACACAAGTGGCACACGGCTTTGATTTGTTAGCCGTATGCCACTTGTGTTCTGTGTATGGATAAAGTCCAAAATTTTGACCATCACACTATCATCACATCACATCACAATAATCGCATCACATCATCACACTAATATTATAAATGTGAAAGTTTGGATGGATGGATGGATGTATAGATGGATGGATGTTTGTTACGTCTTCACGCCAAAACTACTGCACAGATTTAGCTAAAATTTGCATCGGTGTAGCTCTAAGCCTGGAATCAAACATAGGCTACTTTTTATCCCATAAATCATGTCCTATGGGATATAAATTACCTCAAAACGCTTCCATAGAAACAACGCGTGCGAAGTCGCGGGCAGAAGCTAGTATGACATAATAGTGACACAAAATGTTGTGACACGTCATATATTTAGGTAGCACAAAAGGAGAACAGCTTTTTGCGCGACCGTGGTACAATAATGTTACTAAGTGGTACCTAGCACAGAACTTTACTTATATCAATGACCTAGCTTAAAACTATGAAGAGCTAAAATAAAAAGTGGAGTGGGGAAACACCCAAAATTATTCTAATTTGTATTTCAACATGCGAGAAGCGCAGAGGATCCTACATTCCTGGATCGTGTTCATCGGTCCACAATCAGAAGTGCTAAGGTGTCAGTCAGCCATTTTGACAAAGTTTGGTTTGGAAAGGGTTAATATCAAAGTAAACAAAAAAAAAAATAAAGAAAAAACGATATAGGTAAAATGGCGCGCAGGAGCCTCAAAATTTTTGAGGATTTTTTAGCGACTTTTCAGAAATTTTTATTGAAAACAAAGAAAATATAATATAAAACGACGCGGCGAGCGGAGCGAGCTTCGAAAATTTTAAAGTCATTTTAGCGGCGATTGGGCCATTTGTGAAAGAAAAGAGAACTCATACGAATAAATTAGGCGAGCGGAGCGAGCCTCGAAATTTGCAAATTTGTTTTTGCGATGGTTGCGAAATTTGTGAGAGAAAAGAAAGCAAAGATGACATAAAAACGGCGAGCGGAGCGAGCTGCGAAAATTTTTAAGAATTTTAGAGCGATTGGGATATTTGTGATAGAAAAGGAAGAATATACGATAAAACGGCGCTGACGAGCGGTGCGAGCCGCGACAAATTATTGAGACTCTAGCGGCGTCGTCGGTGGAAAAATTATAGGAAGAGAAGAATGTCAAACCAAAAATAACGGCGAGCGTAGCGAGCCGCTTAAATTTTGCGTCATTTCTAGCGACGGTTGGGAAAAAGAACGTATCCATACAGAGTTACTTTTGAATTTATAATATTATTAGGTATATTATAAATTCGATAGTAACACTGCCTGTCAGCCTGTCTGTTATCTTTTCACGCCTAAACGGCTAAACGGCTCTTAATAAAATTTGGCAGGGAGCTAAACGGTATGAAGCTAGTAATAAGAAGTAGGAACCTCGCCTACCAGTAACACGGTGAAATACCTAGATTTCACCGTGGTGCTGGTAGGCGAGGTTCCTCGTTCCATGTGAACAGGTGCACAGTCCCCTTTTCTCAGTGAGAAGGTGACCTACGTGGACTTGGGTACGCTGGATTTGATTCTCCATTTTTAAAGCCACTCGCTGATCTTATCCAACTGGACCTGCAGTTTAGTGGATGCCTTTTTGGGGTCGGTGTCGCTTGCAAGACATGCAGTATCGTCTACATAGGTCACTGTCACTACATCTGGTGTCTCAGGCAGATCTGGCGTAGGTACCTTTATATGGAGTAAAGAACAGGGCCTAGCACTGATCTGAAGTCCCTTATGCCAGACTTTGTCAAATGCTTGTTGGATGTCTATAAATACAGCGGAACCGTTCTCTTTTTTCTCAAGAGATTGCCTGATTTTGTGGACCACACTCTGTGTGTGTGGAGTAAGTGTCCACTGTGGCATGTTTCTCCCGGAACCCAAATTGGTAATCTGGGATGATCTTGTTCTCGTTCATAAATGGTTTAAGCCTGGTCACTAGAATTTAGGTACTTGAACGACTCTTGGCCATGCTGGAAAAATAACTAATCAATGGAATATCAACATTCGTAAAATTCGATAGGTAGTACCATACAGTTTTTGAGAAAATTGCTAGATACATTTTGAAATGGGCAAATGCGTCAAAATTTTGGACTTTACCCGTATTCCATTCCACTGAGACAAAGGAAACTCTCAACCTCCCGCTGCTGCTCGAATAAATCTCAGTGAATAGTCAAGTCAGTAGAAGGCATGTAGAAGGTGTGTTCCTTGTACGAAATAATAGGCCGGATAAAAATAACCGGCTAAAGTTTGTCATCCCTGCCTATGACAGTCCGACCCTCAGATTAAATATTTTCTACGGTCCGACCCGACATCGCTTGTCAAAAAGCTATTTTACAAATGTTGGTAGCATTGAAATTTGATAAAGTGAATTTTGTGGTGCTGTGTTGCTGTCAATTTATTTAGAAAGGTGAGTTATTTTTCGAGTTTTCCTTGGTTTTCTCAGCGTATTTTCATTTGCAGATGCTATAGCTTCAATGGTCATGCTGATTTACAGTAGTTTATACCATTTCCTGCACTACAGAAGTCAATTAATTCGAGAAATTGTAACGCCATTTTCCGACTGGAAGACCGATTCAGAAATGTTTTTTCATAATTCTTCTTGTCATTATGCTAAAATTTGCTAAGAAAGCTATACATCTGCGACTTTGTTAATTAGGATGATGAAAGCAGTTCCATTTTGTAGTGATAATCCAAGTTTTTATTGCATTGACCAAAAACCTACCTTGCATGCAGTTTTGATGACTAATCGCACTATCTGGGTCTATTATTTAGCGTAGAATTGATGAATATTACTATATATAAAGCTAAATAATTCTAGTCAAAGTGACTTTGTCTTTGAATCTATCCATTACTATAGCCAACATTATTGGACTTGTTGGTACCACTAAATTTTAATTTAATCAATAGGGTACTCTATTGATTAAATCTAAAATGTAGTAAGTACTATTTGGCATGAAGAAAAAGTAAGAATTCTTTGTATGATCTTCAAGGCTAGGTCTTCAAAGTCTTTGTTACGGCTTATACAGTTCAGGTTCAAAAATACCACTAAATAGGTAATGTTACTACTGGATAATGTTGTCACATTGTTGCCTTTGCCTAGGTCAGCTCTAAACAGCCTTTACTTCAATGTCAGTGCAATACTTGGATGTAGACATAATCCGCTGTGTTGTATTTGATATGAGTCAACAAATGTTAAATGATGTCATGAGGGCATGTTATTCCTATAGAGAAATATGATAACCAAGATGCCATTGAAATAGGCAAATAAAATCCTTGTATCTTCAATTTGTTAATAGAATTTGCTATAAATTTAACCCCAATTAAGACCTAGCCTTTTCAATCACCTAATAGTTTACCTCAATTTATTGTTATTTGTGGGCTATCTGGCTAAGCTTGAAATACACAAAACCTTTTTGAAGATTTCCCTAACCAGCAGAATTGTGTAAGAAATTTAAAAAAGTAGTGAATCTGCATATTAAATAGATGTTTGTTTCGGATAAAGTTTAACACTATCATGGCCAAAAATGCAGATGGTCACATTCACCTCCATGTAGCTGGGCAGTGAATGTGTTAACAGAGGATGAAAGGTACTTCGAAGCACTGTGTGCTTAGCCCCCTCAACAGTTTCCACTGCTGTCTATCTCTTGCAACTCTCCTTAAATCGAATCTTTCCCATTTCTGAGGGACTTTATTAATGGTAAACAATGATAAGAGAACCAATTTAAGTCTCATTAGTAGAACAAACTAACATCCTTGTCAGATTATGAAAACAATAACACTTTGTAGTATTTGGAGGGGAGCCAATGTTTTTGCTTGGCAACAAAACATGCATTGACACATGAGTCTTATGAACATGCTGTACTAGCCATTCTTTAAGTATTTTGTGAAGTTTTAGTGTATCTTTAGTGGTTATAAATATGTATAGGTAAGTTTAATACTGTGTTAATAAAGAACCTACTAAAATTATAACAATCAATTTCAAAATTATTGTATGAAAGTTTATTGGATCACTCCAAAATGTAATACTTTAAAAAAAATTACGAAAATATTAAGTTTTGTTTTGCAAATGCAATTTATATATCGACTGGTAAAAGGCAATTTGATTTAAGCGCCACTTTGGGCGATATTGAGTATACATGTGTCTTTTGAGCCGGGCTTCACGTAAATCGTCAAGCGACATCATTTTGATGTATTTTTTCAAACGAGGCACTTAACCCGTTTTAAAAACGACAATATTCAATGTGTCCCCAACGTAAGCCTTTGAACACTTTATCTTTGAACGCTTAGAACACTTTATCGTAAACCAGCCTTATTAACCATTTTAACAAAATCCAAATTCACTAACATTGTACTTAGGCCACCATTTTAACAAAATCGTCGCTTAGATTATTTTACCTTGAACTGAAATCATTTTGCTTTGAACTATTTCGGTAAAATATGTTGCTTGAGCATTTTATCCTTGATCAAAAGTATTATTACGTGTCATTTTGAGCAGTTATCTTCTCCTTAGAAAAAGCATGTCATGTATTTAATTCCTTCTAATTTGATTACCTATTTCTAAAATACTACTAAAATAATTTAAAGTTCATGAAGCTCAAAAAAGGTGAAATTAATGGATTAAGTATAAATCTTATGCCGATGGTAATTTAAATAATTTTTCCATTACATAACGTATGTATCTCTTGCCTTTGAAGCATTCTTCCTAAATCAGTTTTTCATAATTCATGAACTTAAACCATTTTACCCAGTTCTAGAACGGAGTCCCCTTGTGATTTAAGTCATTTTGCCCTGATCTAGGTATGTTTTAGAAATGTGGTCTATAAATCTTTGTACTCTGATCTATTTCTGACTTTTCAGGTGTTTAAACCAATTAGCCTTGATCCGAATGTAGAACAACATGACTCAAACGACATCTAACTTAGTAAATAATGAACCTATACGAAAGCAAAACATTAGAATTGTAGCAGGCTTCATATAGTTTAAATGATTGCCAGTTCTAGTTCTTTTTAACTAGTGCTTTAGGAGTAATGAATTTTTTCCGAAAAATAAATCTTAAATCGGCTCTCCTGTAAAGTTACCAAAATGGCGCTTAAATCAAATTGCCTTTTACCCGTCGATATATTTTTTACTGACATTGAAACAAAGGAAGTGCTACAAAGACATTGAGCTGCCTTTGCGCATCGCGCCAGCTGGCACGGAGTCGCGGGTGTCGTCCGACCGTGAACCTTATCGAAGGCAGAATAAAGACTTATAAATCAAAATATGGGTATATAATTTAACCATTTTCTAGTTTCTCTGAATTTCTAAATTTGGCTAGCAGATGACTTATGCGATAGCATCTATTCTAACATTGTCTTGATTGAAACACAAAATCGGTGACAGAATTTCAAAAATCAGAATCGACGAAAAAATTCGATAGCAGGTTCAGTTTAAGTACCACACTTTAGGCACCAAATAGGAGACCAAATGCGGAAACAAGAATACATTTGGTATGCCAACATATCAGCCCCAACGGCCGCTTCCGGCCTAGTCTATATCTCGTCAATATAGTCATGCAGTTACTCAGACCTTAATTGGCTTGAGTAAGAGCCCTACCCTGAACTCTCGTCTCAGCACCAATTTCAACATTTACTTCCATGTTTTAATTGATTAGCCTTCGCGTCGCTCTATAAGTTAACGTAGTCTAACGTATTTTTCCGCATTGTAACTTGCATTGCAATTTGCACTATTCTTCTTACGGGCCCACAAGATCTTTAACGAAGTTTGGTCCAGTCATCGATTAAAATTACTTAACATGCATTTTTAATCTAGATTTTTAAATTCTCGCGCGCTCCATAAACAACAGCTACAAACTATTTTGGAAGGTTTACTCAGTCATTATTGTCGTTGACACTGCCGCTGTAAATGCGAATGATCTTAAATTTGAATCCAATTTTCAACTTAATTTTTAACCGAGCTTCTGTGTTGGCTATGTATGATTTTTATGTAAGTATGTTCGTCGATTTCTACTTCACTAAGGACCGATTTTGAAAAATTTTCTTTCACCAATTGTATGGAGATTAGTATATTTACATAGTATTAGTTCCGCAACACTTAAAAACTGTAATATTATGGGATTCGAAGTCGGTTTTCGTTCAAAACAATCAAGTTATCTATACTAATATTATAAAGAGGAAAGATTTGATTGTTTGTTTGTATTGAATAGGCTCCGAAACTACTGGACCGATTTGAAAAATTCTTTCACCGTTAGGAAGCTTAGTTTTCAGGGAGTGACACAGGCTATATTTTATCCCGGAATTCCCACGGGAACGGGAACTACGCGGGTGAATCCGCGAGGCGATCGTCTAGTACCATATAAAATATTATGTTATAATAACCAAGTTGTCAATAAAGTAGCCTCAATAGGTACTTCCCGCCTCATTCACTTTCATCCAGACGCAAACGTCTGATAGGAACTTTCCTTCAAATAGGTAATACATTAAATTTAACACCCAATGATGTAAGACATAGTCCTCAATTTCAAAGGAGCACCTGCCTGTTACCTGTGACGGTTCCGCATTTGGTCACAATCGGGAATGCACCTGTGCCCTGTCACAGTAAGCGGAGTAGCTACCAGCGGTCACTGACCCGGCTGGCAGGTATTGAAATGTCATGTTTAGTAAAGGGGAGATCTTTCTATCAACTCCTTTGAAAATGTACACTTTCGGAGATAGATATAGATAGATATATATCATTTATTCATAAAGAAAAAACATTACATAGGTTGGTTAGTAATGCCTTAAAGCCTATGTTAGGTTTGTCTAGGCAAAGAGTTCTCATCTATTTTACTTAGGAATTCTTATTACTACTGTTGGTTAACATTGTAATTTAACTTGCCTAAATATACATTGATTGAGATTTACTCTCATAGGATATCATAGGCAGATTATAAAGACATATCAGTCTTTCATTGCAAAATCTCACTTGATCTTTATGCTCGTTAAATTATTCGATTTACAGGGTAGTAATTTTTTTTTGAAATGATCGCAAAGTAAAGACGAGACCGATCCGATCAAAATAAAACAAATTGGCGAAAAGGTACCTATAAAATAATCAACATCGTAGATAAGTAAATAAAACATTGTCCAGCTTGTCTTGTCATGTTTAAGATACCTAGATAGTAAATTGTCGAGCTCGATGGACCGGTTGAGCTATTTGCGATCGAGATGGGGCATGTTGTTTTTATTTGCATGTCCTCTACATTCTGCATTGCCTGTTATTTTTTATACCGTTTAATTCAGAATGTTTTCCATTCTTTCTTCATTTCGTTCGTTCTTTGCTCTGCTGAGCTCTGACAAATATCTTATTGTTTCTGAACTGAATCCTTAAATTACTTAGTAGTTATTTGATGGTTACAGAATTGGGAAGATATAAATAAATAAATAAATATAATAAATAAATAATGCTGGACAATTCACACAGCATTATCTAGCCCCAATGTAAGCAAAGCTTGTGTTATATGATATAAGACAATCTAAATGACTTTATTGCCTGTGCCTTATCGACTTCGAAGCAACAGCATACCAACCACAGGCTTAACATAAACTTCGAGTTTTTGTCGCATACGCACATTCAATTGACTATTTCAAGCCCTGTCCTTGACAAGAGGAATGGCCCTCCATAGTTTAATCACTTTTGTGTTGTCTACACTGTTTCCTGTTTTTCATTACTTTCGCCTCTCGCAACCATGCTTAGTCGTTTAGTCCCTTTTCACTTCTCAAGACACAAACCCTTGTTTCGATATTAAATTCTATCTGCCCAGATAGAATTTCATATCGAAACAGGGACCTACGTAACCTTGAAATTTAAATCTCAAATTGTATGCACAGTTTTCCATATAACGAACGACCACTGGGTTGTGTTGTGTTGTGACATCAAATTTTAATGAAATTTATGCTAAGCCTTCCCACGTGGCTTACGCAAGGAAACACATTACGACCACTCCTTTTAATTATTTTCACGTGAGCAATAAATCGTAAAGAGAAATTGAAATGCCAATTAATCTAACATCAAATACGATTACTGCTATCACAAATTTTAGATTCAATACTGATAACTGCAGGGGAACAAAGAATGTTTAAAGAAGAAATTAAAAAGGGAAAGTAATTGCTTCTTGTAAAAGAATGGCTCACTCAGAGAACACTAGTTTCACCGGACTCTAATTTAATTAATTCACGTATTTCGTTGCTTGTTTTGTACTCTGTTAATTGTTCGAATATCTAGAAATCTATCGCTGAGTCAAGAACAAAAACAGACCGTTTCTTTGAGGGGTTTGTTAATAGGTTCTTGGAGTAAAATAATGTAAAGTTACGATACGTTAATTCCTTTTTACATTTAAAGTAATTAGGTAACGCGATCCAGTTCAATATCGTGTCGTGTCTAACGGGGAAGTACACAATTGGCCCGCACGGATAAAAATAACTTTACTTTGTTAGCATTAGTACCTACCTAAAATTATAAATCGTCTTCGAAAGCTTCTCAATACTAATTCTCTGATTTCTATTTCGTTATAATAACTTATTCCGTTCCTAAATTACCGGTTATAAAGTCATACTCTTCATTTGATAGTTCATATATCTCTTCACGTTTTGTAATTTAGATTTATCTTGCCATCAGACACGGCGGCGTTATTACAACCTACGTGATAGTTCATTTCATTTGCTTTCTTTCACTTGCAGTTTATAATGTTAATGGTCGCTTTCGGTTAATAAGTAACGCCTTCCTGACATTACGCGTATTAATTATGTTATTTATGATGCAAAAAGTCTTGAGAAACTAATGTTACCTTATTATATTACTTCTCAACGATTTTTCTGTTTCTTTTCTTTCGTTCGTGTGGTATATAGCTACCTAAGAATTCGTATTTATGTTTGGAAACGTCTTCCCTTTCTTGAACTTCGGTATTGGCTTCAGGTTTTCTTTTGAATTAAAATTGTTACCTATGCAGCAGATCCCATTTTTTGGGCACAAGTCTCCTGCAATTCTTAAAACTCAAAACTATTTGACAATTGAAATGCAAGTAAACTGCGTCTTTCCGTCTGCCGTATATCTGTTTGTGTAAATAAATTAATCAGAATCCAATGAGACAATGGCCATGACCGCTCCGTGCGTGAGTCACTATCGATCGCTCTGGCGGAACGTGGCGTGCATTCGCGAGAAAATTGTGTAGGAACTTATTACTTTGGTGAGTCGCCGGCGTCGCCGCTAGAGGAAAGCATTTGCTGTGGAATTTTAGTGGTAAGAAATAACTTTGTGACTTGTCTACTAATGTACCGCATATAAGACAAAGTAATGTGCTGATTTTACACGAGACTTTGCGAGCACACATTAGAAGAAATGACGACAGGTACACTTATTAATCTCTGTAATGTCAAGTATATACCTGAGGGCCTCCAAATAAAACACGGTACAAATTAAATAAAGAAAAATTACAATAAAGATGTTTTGACAAAACTGCATCTTTTTTGGGGAGCAACCTCAACGCTGGTGTGTTCTGTGGTGCCTCATTCATTACATTACATATCAAACGGACTTATGCATTCCAATTTCAGTTTTTTTTTTGCGAAAATATTAATAAAAATTTATCTTAACTTAACAAGTAATGAATAGCTGGTAAGGATGTACTTACACTAAACTAATTTAGTGTACATTGTAGTGCACTTGAACTCCAAATATAATTCGTAGAATAAGTTGAATAAGAATAAGATTCATAATACGTGGACTGGATCATTTATTGTATGGAATACGTATTTTACAATTAATATTACTAATTGTATGGAAAGGAAAGTCATTCAATTTTTTATTAAAAGTCATTGCCGTCATAACGTAGTTACGGCAATTACTTCATGGGTTAATTGAGTTCAATGAGTAACGATAGTTCATTTATAAAGGTACTTTTTTGGCCTGATGCTGACATGTTCATAGATTGCTAATTACGTCATGTTTAATGCATCTACCAGAGAAAACATTCATCGTCCCGTCAGCTATAAATATCACCTGTTACCAGTTCTAAGATCACGAGATTTCTATAATATATGGGGCTATAATAGCCCCGGCAAAGACTGACATTTCATCTCGTTTACCATAATAAACGTCTTCAGTGTCTCTCATAATAAAAACAGGAGAATAATTTGAAGATGCGGGGATTTAGTTTACGAGGCACGTCGGTCGTGGACAGGTTTATCTTCCCTTAAGTTCTTGCTGCTTTATTACCGGTCCCTTTGCTATTATCGGCAGCGTCTCCCGTGGTTTGTTCAACTCCATTGGATACTGTCACACGCTGTATAACTAGATTAACTTCGATAATATTACTGGCTTCTATACATACTGCTACTGAAGTTTTGTTATCGTTGAAAGTAATATTGCTTATTAGATCGTTCCAGTCGTTGCCCATGGCCATTTGCATAAGGTCTTGAAAACAATATTATGTTTATCGTGTCGTGTTACTTATGATGATTGATTAGCCATTCACTCGCATTAGGTTTTCTATTTCAAGTTCCATCAATGTATGTGAACTGAATTTTGTTTGCAAAAGTTTTCACTTTTCGTTTCCCGTGCTACAAAGATTTCAGTCCTCGCTTCTTATGTAAGCAGTTCTTTCTTACATAACTTCCATTCGGGATCAATAAGAGAAAGTTCATTGTTTGTGAGTGGGAGTTTTAGATCAATGTCTTGCCTTTGTATTGTGATTACTTTTTCGTATTGCAATATCTGATGGGATCAAAAGAAAATTTGCCTTAAATTCTCAGATCTCATTACTTTCGTCTGAATTGGATAGCTTTGTTAGAATAATTCGATATTGTTCAGAGATTTCGCTAAGGTATGTTTAATAAAGCTATTGTGTTTGATCAAACTTTCAAAGTAACAACTGATACTTCTCACGATTCAAGTACAATATGAAATAATCTAAATTTTTAAAGTAATGACGCCAAAGTAAATACAGAATTTGGGACCCTTAATGCGTTAGATGGTATTTCTAGGTATTACCAAGTTTACTTCTTAACCATAATATCCATCGTATTCTGCTGATAGTATAGACAGGAAAGCTTTACAGGCCTCGAAACTATCGAGACAGTTTTGTACGTGATCCCGATACACGATATTCTGAAACAAGCTTTATACACTAAAACTTTGCAACGTAGCAAAGGGTGACCATACTAATAAATACTTTGTGCTGCACATTTTAAAGATAAAGTTTGTTTACTACGTTGAATTATGATATTATGTAAGTTTGTTACTGAATTGACATTGTTGTTGTGACCTTTTTAACAAACATGTCTATTGTCTACATATAACGTCCTCACCACCAAGGTTCATTCTTGTACGTTGTTTTATCTACACTGTTGCTATGATATCAAAATCAAACTAACATGGCAAAAATCTGCTAACATCAAAAGCACCAATTAAAAATAAGAAACAGGACCTGTATTTGTCATATCCCATTAAATAATTTGGTTCATCGGTCTCCGTTTATCAGCTGAGTCAGCTTCATCAGTCAACATAATTCTGGCCAAGCCATTAACTGTTCATGGTTGTTCACTTTTTGCGACCTTTTCTGAAATCCTTGCCAAATTACATCAGATGACGTAGCATCTTTAACAATAACTTTGTTGACCAATGTCTAGCAAAATCATATCTCCAAAGAAAAACTAACATCCAATATCTTATCCAGTAATCGTCTTATGTTATGTTCTGCTTTATGTTCTTCCATTATATCCATAGTATTATTTAAACCATAGCTAGAACAGAAATCTAAGCGTTTCTGAGAATTCGCTGCTGAATTTCAAATGAAGTGCATCCGAGTTTGAATGAACTCCCACTTTTATGTTTTGAAAAAAACAAACAATTTCACAGTGAGATACGCTGTGCTCTCCCAGTTCTGTTTTTTTTTCGATCTGCCATCTTCAGGTCAATTATCCAGAAAAAGGTATATGGTATAAAACCATACACTGTCAGCCGCCTTGTATGCCATGGTTTGTTAGAGATAAGATAAGTAGAAATGTTATTGTTATCGCTCATAGGCTACGATCTGGTCATTATCCATAAAGGAAATTTGGGTTCCTTATGAAAAAACGGACTCTCCAAACTGTGAAGTTTGTAAAGTCCTAGATGATGTGCACCACATCCTGATGGACTGCACCAAGTTCAAAGATCAAAGGGAGGCACTGATGACTGAACTTAATTAAAATAGATTAAATTTAGGAATATTTATTAACATTTTAGCGAACCAAATTCTTTGGCGGCCATTTCACTTATGCATCAGTGTTAAAAAATAATTGCATCAGAGACTCTCCCCTTGAATATATCTCCAACTTGACTGATTAGTTTAATTTTGTTGTTTGTTTTCTTTTGTTTGTTATTAATAAGTTTAGGTTACGATAGGACTGACATACTTTGAAAAGTAAAAGTCCTTAACAATAAATATGATTTAAAAAAAATTGACAATTATCCATCAACTTGTACTATGTGTATATATTATTTGTTTGGTTGGACACAACAAAGCAACAGAATTATACACCCAACTGCCCACAGTGTGAAAATAACTTTCCCACGAAATGAAATAAAATTATCTAGGTCATCTTACAAAGAAACCATTGAGATTTCAAAACTGCAATTCGCTTTTACAGACGTTCTGGCGTCTGCTCTCCTTACCTTATTGATTCCATCTGACCTTGTACCAAATCCATTTACAACCGACTTCTCATTATGGGTTACCTCAGCTTCTTGATCGCCTCCCCTAGCCCCCTCTAAGTAGGGTTTGTTATCTGTCATGAATTTGGCTCCTACTTCGTCCTTTGTGTAATATCGTAGCAGTAGTAGGTATGTACATGTGTATTATATAATCATCATGAGTATGTAATGTGCATGTTATCTACTAGTGTAATTTTCGCAATGTTTAGGTCCGCTTTGGTAGTTATTGTATTGCGGTTTGAACATTTACAACCTAATTACTATTAAAATAGTTATAGCAAGACTGGCTATGATCTTTTAGAGATTATCAGCGTTCTTTATGAATTATGAATTTGTAATATTTTGTTTTAAAAAGCATTTTCAAGAAAATTCATTTAAACAATTATTTATGTAATGTAAAATTAAAACACAATCTCATTTTCAATTAGATGCACCTTCATAATTGAGATGATATCGATTTAAAAGTCCCCCTAAAACTTTTTACTCGTGATTCATGGGCACCCCTGCATTGCGCTTGTAGGTGTGTGTACGTGTTGCACAATCTGCGTGTGTGTGAGGGGTTGGGGTGGTTAACGCGATTGGCGAACTAGAGCGGGGAAATTACGATGATAAAATATGATAATCGAAAAGGTTTTATTTGCATAACTGTATATACAACAACTGCTACAATTAACTAAACAGACTCCCGAGGAAGAAATACATATTGCTCAAGATAGAATTCAAGCAAGAAAATGTTTAACTTGATTACTTAATTCGATTAGAAAGTTTATACACCAAACATCAATGCTATTATTTAGTATCTCTTTCCAATAATTGAAAGTATTTACTCTTATGTCTGTTATGGTATCATAGCTTTTATAAAGTAATGTTAGCTAAATTATGAAACGAGAAAGTATAAATCGATGTCTCACCGCTTCTTTCTCGATAAAAATAAACGCCAATTCAACAATAGATTGAATGTACTCTTCTTCAGCAAGTGTCAATCCACTTGTAGGTTTAATTTTTATAGCTATCGACTCGATGATTTTAATCGTAGCGCTTGCGTGCCACCCTAGGCCACCGCTGAGCTCGCCAGTCGATTCACTTCAGTACGCATCTAGATTTCAGAGCGGCCGGACGTATTTCGCTCTCTCCGCGAACCGGCACTTAAATATATTTGACAACATTACGCGTCCTAAAAACCCGTCCGTATGGTCATGAAGTGACAGTGTTTTGTATGTTTCAAGACGTGGATTGAGCTTCAGTTATTTACTTCATGTTTTGATTCGCTCTATATCTATTTTTGCTTATCGGTGTAAGCGGCTAACTGTGTATAAAAATTTAACGTAATCGCGTGTTGGTAAACGAGGTCTTGTATATTTTATCGATTACTGCCTCGTTTTATAGTTAACTCACAAATATTCTTTATTCATACATAGGTATGTTAATCTTCTTTATGTTGTTCAATAACATTCCTAGTTAGAGCACGTAGGTAGGTACCTCAAATTTATCCAATCCGATGGTCTAAATCTGTAATAAACGATTTTATCATAACTATAATTAAAATTTCTATCACATCGTTTGTCGTGGAATCAATGAATCAATCAGGCTTGCTTTCTAACACTTTTACTTCTAATCATCACAATTTAATATGGTCATCGCCTGTAAACTCTGAATAGTTATTTTTTTATTGATAATCGAGATATCATTTGTTTAATTTTTTTATTTTGATTTCTACCATGCTTTCCTAAACGACAATTTGAAGCAATTGCCAACATAATTTTTTATGTCGACTCTTACATAAAAAGTTGAGATTCATGCTATTCTTTGAAATTAGTTTTCTGGTTAACTCTTTATTAAGTTTTTACGCCGTGACATGATAATGTGAAAATTGTCTACTGTTCTTTTGATAACATTTCTGAAAGAAAATTCGAATATAGCAATGTAGACTTTCTTGTATTAATTGGGTGGGTATCATTTCCTTGCTATTAATACAAATCCAATGAAAATATGACTCTACTCCTGTCTATTATTTCAATTTTCACTAATTGGTGTAGATTTTACGTATGAAATTTATTCCTATATGTAAATAATCCTACGAATATAAAAAACTCATTAACTTAGTGCTTTATGTGCCTCTAGTGCAAACCTCTTAACTAGATAATTCTATCCCAAATCTGACCTATTTATTTCACATACCACACACACAAGATGCTTTGGACAATATTATCTTCGAGCTTTCATTAACCGCTGCCCCGGATCTATTTGCTCTTACACGCTCATCTGTGTAATCTATGACGTCAGGTCTATTTGCTTCTTATCGGTTATTGTGGTTTTGATAGGTTTCGATAAGGTTCCTATAAAAACTTGTTTGAAACTAAAATCACAGCTCATTTTGTTATAAGTACCGGTTTTTCTCCGTTTCCTTCATTTCATTCATCGAATTTATAGTTTTGTTATTAATGTTTCAAAATATCAAGAATAACGACGTGAATTTCTTTTTTTATCAAATTAATCTTTTTAACAAACTAAGGGATACGATAAGATATCCCACAAGTAATTTTTTTATTCCAACAGAGTTTCAACGCGGTTTATTCTGTCCAATTCATTTTCAAGTTCCATCGTTTCTCAAATCCAAATCTTTATAAATGTTCGCAATCATCATGAAAGATATCTACGAGCATTGCCTATTTATCAAACGTATCTCTTGCAGGTTTAAGAATTTCAAATATTTATCGCTCATCTCAATACATTATTCAAAGATCGTTCATTTGAATTCTTGCTAAAGATATTCTTCGAAGGCTTCATGAAAAGCTCCTTGGGATTTCCCTAGAGGAAAGTAAGGCACTGACTTTGAGCTTGGAAGTCTTTGATAGCATACGGCTCCTAGGAGCAGTTTTCTTTGAAATTAAGCTAGGAAAATCCTAGTTAGTTTTAATGCCTTTCTTTGTACCCGTTATAGAACAAATATCTTTATGGTTGGTAACAATGAGTGTGCATATTTGAAAAATATAAAAAATGTATTTTTAAACGTTTTGTAAGTATTTTTTGCGAAAACCAAATTAAAAAATACACTTGCTCTTACTCACCTGATGTGAATTTGTAGCTACTTAACAAACGTCTATCTTAAAAAACTAAAAGATTAGAAATTTCCTTTCCAAAATAACTCTATGAAGTGTTATTTTCCGTAATAATACGTTATTGTCTTACACACGCTCGTTAGAGGTTCAATTATCGCCTTTCATCCAGACATGCATTGTCAGTCGTAAATTCCTCTGCATTTATATCGGTTCAAACTTCTGAGTTCTAGCCGCAGTCCATCAATAGACTACGTCAGCTGCTAAACCACATGACATCTTCGACAAGAGAGATTTTCTTTTATGTGGTGAATTAGTAGCTTTCTTTAAGTTTTATCTAATAGATGGCGTGTTCTTTTTAACGCGCGTAGCTAAACCAGGATCAGATTTAACAAATATTGGGGCTCTAAATCGCATTTGGATCATGTCATGTATGTGATATAAGATATTGCATGGAATTTATTTTGATGCTCCTGGTTGCTGTTTGTTTATCGAAACATATAACATCGATTTCATTGCCAATTAATTTCTCGCTTCTACATGTTGTGTTTTAAACATAAACAGATAGTTCATATATACAATAACAAACAATAGATCTGGCGACAAATCCAAAGAGATCAACGACACAAGCGAACCAAGAGGGATGCGTAGGAGTCGATCTATTTCTATTAACTTAGTTTTTACATGCATCTCGCTCATTCTCCCGCGGTCTGTGTATCTCCTTTTCAACTTTTCTGGAATTGTGTAAGAATTGGCATGACTTTTATTTTCCGTTCGCGTCTGTGCCAAAACACACGTGGATGACCTGAGTCCCGGGTAGATAAATAAAATAACCGAGTGTTTTTATGCTTTTGCTACCGGAGTTATCAAAACTTTCATCGTTGACGTCATTCTCTTTAAAGGCTTATGTCGTGTCTATTTATGTTACTTTAGCTTCAGCTTCGTCGAATATAGCTTAGCCTTCCAAGGTCGCGTGTAAGTGATTAACATGAATTTTAATCTTTTCAGTGGACAGTATTATATCAGACTATAGTGGCTTAGTATTTTTGTAAACTCTTTTATCAGTGCTAGTATTATTGTTGTGATGATGACGTCATTCGCGTCTTGTTAGTGCAGTGAAATGAATAGTGCTTGTTGGTAGACTTCAGTTGTATAATGTCGAAGACCCTTAACGCCTACAGAATGTGAGTATGCAGTTCTATAGATATTTTGTTTTAGTTAAATATTTTATAGTGTTTTCCTAGCTCTAGTCATTGGTTTTCCCTTAAGATTTGCAATTATAAATATTAATCGAAAAATGTTATCTCGACCGTTACGAGTTCATTAAACTTATATCTTGAATTGGTACTATTACTAATGCTCCGTTTAATTATAACGAGTCTATCTAAATCGATATCTGTACTGCCCCGTGTTATCTAATATTAGTTTAACCTCAATTCAAACCTGCGATCGACAAACTTAAATACTAGAAAAGGCGTTTCCATTCTCATCAGTTGGCCTGAACATTGCGAAAAGGCAGATTGGCAATTACGGCCTGCCACTGACCAACCCACTACCAGCTACTGTCAGGAAGGTAGTTAATCGGAAATGGGCACTTTGCTTGTTAATTGATGCTGAGGGCGAGGACCTTACGACCCTCAGGTTTATGATGATGATGAGCCTGGGACAGAGTAGTTTTGGGGCACGAAAAAGGAATGTATAAAAAATATTGGTACAGTTAAATTGTAAAAAAGCCTTTGTGAAGGTAGGCACAGGTGAAGATGCCGTCCCTACTTAGGCCGCGATTTTTTTTAACTACTACAAAAATTAACATTTCCTTAAATTGGTTATTGTTCAAGGCTTGTAAAATTTCTCTTATTAATGTTTCGTGAAGATTTTCTCATTTGCTTTTTAATAACAATTTTATCCATTATTGTGATTATAAAATTTTAGTAGACATTTTAATTCGTAATTCACTTTATATTATTACGTGAATAAAAGTGAAATCATAAAGGTTTCATTTTCAGAAAGAAAGTTGCAAATGCATTTTTGCATTTATTTACATTTTAATAACGTAAAGAGTGGCAATTACGTTAATTTTATTATATTCTGGGCGTAATATTTACAGCAAAAATATAAATATGCCTCTACAAATCAATTTCAAAATGATATGACCCTCGCTTAACCCAGCAGAGCGATGTGTGTGACACAAGGCAAGTTTGAAAATATAGGTAATAGAAACTAGCTTCTGCCCGCGGCTTCGCACGCGTTGCTTCTATTGAAACTTTCAAAGATTATTTCTATCCCATGGGAACTGATTTATGGGATAAAACCTATGTTTGATTCCAGGCATAGAGCTACACCGGTGCAAAATTTCAGCTCAATCTGTTCAGTAGTTTTCGCGTGAAGACGTAACAAACATCCATCCATCTATACATTTATCCATCCAAACTTGAATTGGTACAATTAGTGTGTTATTTATTAGTGTGAAGTGTGATGATTTAAAAAGTCGCATACTTACCTACATATCAAACTGTATTTGCTAGAGTTTTAACATAATGAGTGTGCTGGAATAGCAACCTACTGGCACTTTGAAAATCCGTTGAGCTGAAGCACACTAACTTAATTCCAGCATCTCTTGTGCCACTTTCTCGAGGGCCGGGTAACTAGTAACTTTGATGCACTAAGCACTATGCACAGCTCTTTTTAAGCACATGCATGTGGTATTCAAATATAATATGTTGTACATCAAAGCAAAAATGTATTGCTAACAGCAATAGATTGCCTCGAAACTGTTTAGGCTTTACGTGATTACGAGCAGGTTTGTTGCGAGTATCAGCATCAGCATCAGGATCGGCATTAATTTAGACACCAGCATCAGCATTGATCGATGCTCATTTTCAATGCTAATGTTGGAATCGCAACATGACCCGGAGGGGCGAGGCTTAAAGCGCATTTTTGTACAAATCAGGTAAACAAGCACAAACCTGTTTATACGTCGCACTTCACATGCGTGTGAGTGCTAGTCTGAAGACCTATCACCCCTACCCCAAC
The DNA here is from genome assembly GCA_963564075.1 of Eupithecia subfuscata. NCBI lineage: Eukaryota > Metazoa > Arthropoda > Insecta > Lepidoptera > Geometridae > Eupithecia > Eupithecia subfuscata. The sequence continues at coordinate 15,052,400 of OY751106.1, forward strand.
TAAGTATTTTTTTATTTATATAGGGTTAGCCAGACCTCACTTATACAAATACATTATGTTGAATTTTGTATAAGAAGCTGTATGAAAATTGGAACTGTCTACATTTTACGATTCATAAGATACAGCTCACTGACCTATCAGACTGAAAGACAGACAGACAGCGGAAGCTTAATAATAGGGTCCAGTTGGCAGTCCCTTGGGGACAGAAGTCTAAACGGCATAATTTATCGAGACTCGGTTTCGATGATAGAAGGACCGCCCACATTAAAGAAGTGCGGAAAACTCGGTTTGCGAGTCAGACAGGCACTTGGCCAAAATTAGCATCAGCATCCGCTGATGTGTCTAAAAACTGCATCAGCAACAGGGTTGTTGCTTACGAGTAAGCGCAGAACAAGGCCTTTCAAACAAGATTCATATGTACAGACTCTTGCTCATACACAAAACTTGTAATTGTTTAGCCACTGTATTTTTATCTTTAGACCTTGCTTTGTTCACCCATAAACAGTTTGCATAACTTTCACACATTCTCTATTCACTGTCTACAATCTGGTATGTTCTAAGGTTGTCGAATTTGTGAGTCTTCGTTATCGTAAGGGTTTTGTAAGCCTGGCCTTGAAAGGCCTTCCTGGTAGATATACATCCGCCCGCCATAGAACCCTTAGCAACCCTCGACCTTGATAGTATACTTGTACTCCATCTCGCTCCTTGCTCCCAGAACCTTCAATATTCCCATTGAGATATATCACGCGAATAAAATTGTTCCCGTCTTTGCTTTTGCAAAGTGGGTAACTTCAAGATTTATACGCCCAATTAGTAAAAGGAATGGAACAAAAGTTTTCGCATTAAGCTTACACAAATCACCTCATAACTATCATAAAACCGACCAACGGTTAACACTACGTACTTTTATTAAATTGAGTAAAAAACGCCAAAAAGCATGTCTTTTGAGGAGAAGAAATCCCCTTTCGCTTCTTTTTTGTTTCAATTATTGTTTGTGTACTAACTCTGTGAAATTTTTTAAGTACCTACAAGACTTTTACTTCAATCAAGGCTATTTTAGCCTAAAGATCACGATATTTTGTAAAAAAATAATAATTAACAAACGTCAATTAAAATTTTGCTGTCCGATTTATCTTTTTGAAGAACAGAAGACCTCTTTCTTTATGCAGGAGTTTTGTTTGACTAAATCAATAATTCACGACCAAGAGCAATACATTTCCTCAAAGTCTGGTAATTCGTGTCTGAACTACCACAAACAAACTTCACCTACCACTAGAGTTTTGATACACCCGACTGGTGCTCTAAATATTTGATCATCTACTCCAAACGCAATAACTACAAGTGGCCCAACTTTAAACCCAACTGCAATCTGCAGCTCGTATACCATTAAATTTAAAGTTAGCTCAATGGATGAGTTCAATTTTTAATGCAAACGGTTCAACAGTGCCGACTATACGTCTAGACATATCGATTTGCACAGGCTTTGTCCTTTACGTGTGGTGTAATTGCATTAGTTCCTTTGTTTTCTGACTCATTGGCTCCTAGCCAGCAGGCTGGTTCAGGTAACTTAGTTAGATAATCATGCCTTTCATTCTCTTTAGTTGTCTTGACAACACGAAGAGCCTATTTGGTCTTCCAGACACCAATAAACGGGTCAAACTCATTACAACTTTTGTTATCTTTTCCCGGGTTTGTTCTCTTTGACCTTCGAGAGACCTAGTAATAAACTTCAACATTGAGTATATTTATCAGAGCTGAGTTATTTAAGCCCGTTGGGCCGGACACGAGTGAGCCTAATCCTGCTACTCCGTTGAGAAGGGTCTTTAAAGGTTCGTCTCGAAATGTTTTCCGCGCACACATCGCTGCGTTTTTAAGAATGGAATCGAAAGGGCAAAGTTTATTTTGCTTTGCTTGTTGTTGGTGAAATGGAAAGGCTCTTTTCATTTATGAGACGGATATATGAACAGGTAGAATATCTATATTTAAGTACGTTATAACATAACGTACCTAAATATAGATATTCTACCCGTACAACTTTAGCCAGATTTGGTTTCAACAGACTTTATGTTTTCAGTTTATTTTACCCAGGCAGGGTCTGTTTCAATATCACAGTCTGGCATATGTCCAGGAATAACCGTTTTTATATGGCCTCAGACTGAAACACCCCTGTTACTCTAATCCCCTGCAGCTCGCGTTTTATTGCACTGCAGAATTTATAGCGACTGAAATTTTAAATTATAAACACCAGCTATTTCACGATTGCTTCCCTACTTTCATTTAAAATGTTCTCATTTTAGCGTGAAATGGATTTCGAGAAATAAGGACAAAACTTCGTTTGAAATGGTTAAGTTTTAAAAGGTCTCGTTTCTCTGCTACCGTTTCCTCCCTGTTTTAATGAAAGTACTTCTTCTTGTTTTATAAATCTTATAGATTTGTGATAACCTTATTTATTACGGCACAAGTGAAGTAATAAATGCCCACCTATTTAGAAAATGTTAGTGCGGTGCTCTGTTGCACACCATCTTTATGCATTGCACAAAGGTTTATCTTAGCATTCCTGCCCTGACTCTAGGAAGCTTATCTGTCTGAGTCAACGTTATTCAGCGGTCAAACACACTCCCATATAAAAATTGAAATACAATATAACCTCATCTAGATAAAAAAACCTAGGCATCTAGAACCCCAAATCAAATACCTGCCATGTGGTGTCTGTGTCTACAAAATCCATATCCTACTCTGTTTTGGCCCAACGTGGCTATGTTGGAGGGTTGTCGCCCTTGGTTTCCATGGAAACTCAGATTTTATGCGTCCCACGTTTCACTCACCCTCCGAGCAGGATACATTTCGGCAAGGTTACCCCCCGTCGCCTCTTACAGACCTGAAATTGGATGAATTAAAGGAATTTGAACAATGAATTCACGTGGAATGATGTAACCATGTTTATTTTTGTTTGAATAGGTAGGGGATTTAATATTCTTTTATGTACCCTTTTATAATCAACCCGCTAGCAGACAAAATATTTTGTCCGCAATATGGTTTGCTGATTCAACTCCCACTTGGCTTTTGTTTGTTTATGTATTCAAAATTAAGAATAGTACCATTGTTTGCCGTTTAAGCAGATAATTCGTAAGCAGTACTTCTTATGTAATAAACTGGAACTTTAAAGCTTTTTTCTATTACGTAATATCTCTCATATTTATAATCTTGAAGACTAGATTTTCCCACCATCTTCGAATTTATTTACATCAAATATCAATCCAGCTCATGTAGGTTGGTGCGTTAACAAGCGAAGTGACCGAGTTGCTTGTGCCACAAGGCCGAAATACTTAGATTCTGGTTTGATAACATGTATGTTATATTTGTGTATCAAGAACATGTTTACCATCTGCCACGCCACGCAACGCAGATAATAAAAACCCCATGAACCTCATAAATGTAAAGATATGTAGCAAAGTAATGATGAATATTTTTCTGTACCTACATGTATGCAGAACTTTATTTCTGCAAGGAGAAAATAAAAGTAAAAACTATCAAAACGATGATATTCACTGACATACTTGATACGGTCACCTTAAAATCCTTCTAATATTATAAATGCGAAAGTTTGTGTGAATGTTTTTTTACCACGTATCGCTGTAACTACTTAACCGATTTAGATGATTATTTGGTATGTAGATGCTTTAGGTTCTAAAATTACACAAAAGCGTTTCAAAAAATAATTTCTGAGGGGCTAAAAAGGGTGGTAAAGTTTCTATGGGCAATTATTATTTCTTGGTTCGATTCACTCAAAACTCGGTATAAATAAACGATAAAGCAAATAATAACTCGGTACTTATAAATAAACGATAAATATTATTATTTATAGTTTATTTATATATATTTTGGCAAATAATGAATCACGTATTTTTTTTTACAATACTACCCTAGTAGGAGTGACCAATAAATTTTTGAAATTTGTATTATTTCGATGCCGCGGGGCGCAGCTAGTGAGTAAATAATAATAAACAGAATAGCATTTATTTGTCTCTCAAAGTAATGAAAAATATACTAGAGGGTTGCACAAGGCCATATGTTCTGCCTTCATTTGTTTCTTTGTATTATACTCGTATATCAACTTAAGGTGGTCGATCACCCGTAAAAACCAAAAAGATAAGAAGTTTTGCGCACATTGCAATATATTTGCTATGAATCTTTGCAAAAACAAACCTGGATCAAAAAGTACTTTGTTGTTTTTATTAATAAATCTCTTAATGTCAATAGACTCCAAAACGACAATTGATTCGTAGTTGGTTTTAGCGTGCGTTCATAGGTTAGGCTTACAAAATGTGCGCAAGACTTCTTATCTGCTATCTAAATTACTTGTAACCTAGAAAATTGTAAAAACCTGATTTTTTTCCGCGCCTGACCAACCACCTTAAATATTTGCGTACAGCAGTCTTACAATCCGATCATTCCGATCCCTATTGGTTTATCGAAAGGTCTTCTATGTGTTCCGGGTGCCTTTCCCTATTGTATTCCTTATTTTGTATTGTATTTCACCGCACTGCGATATCGTTAGCATTCGATACTCATTTTCACCTTTGCAATTGTAGGAACAAACGTTTTATGCTGTTTATTTTTTTACTCTACCTTGTTTTTCCCGGCCGGCATCCTGGCAGTTTAATAAATAAATAATAATATAAATAAATAATGCTGGACACTTCACACAACATTATCTAGCCCCAAGTTAAGCAGAGCTTGTGTTATGGGTACTAGATAACTGATATACTTAATACAATACACTACATAGATAGATATTTTTTATTATACATAGAAAACATCCAGAACGCCCTGGACAAATGTCTGCAGATCGTACAAACATTTGTCCCGAGGCGGGAATCGAACCCGCAACCTCCTGCGTCGCAGGCAGACCTTCGCCCGCTGCGCCACAGAGGTCGTAGTTTATTTGTGTACTTAGAATTTCATATTGCAAGTTTTTTTGTTTGGCTTCCCCACGGGAATGCTCTTTCAGACCTTGACATTTGTCGACTACCATTGAATTTTATTTGCTCTTTTCCTTTGCTTCACTGTCTTCAAAAGAGCTTTGGTTATTTTCGTACTCTGTGTAGAATGTGCTCTTTGCTTGGTAACTTATCATTTTGCTTAAATATTTTTGCCTCGTCCTGTATAAATATATCAATTCACACCTTATGTTGATGCTTTGAAGGTCTTGTGTATTCAACTGCTAACAGGACATGTTGTACTACAGTTAGCTATTTTGCGTCTAAAATTGTATTATTGCTTTACATTATTTCTGTTAGACACGTATCGTTTTATCATAGATTCAGATTCAGATTCAGATTCTTTATTGGCAACATAGTTACAGGTCTTACAAGTGGTACATGTGGTACATAGACTTACTTAATTTGTAAGTAGAGCTAGTTAAAATTACTATAGTAAAGTAACAGTATAAATTAAAAATTGGATTAAATATAACATAGGAATATCATTATAATAATCATACATTTTAAACAATACAATTGTATAACATAATAATAATAAAATAAGAATGTCAAAATATCAATTCATTTTCATTGTCATTAATTCATTAACATCATAAAAACACATGTCAATAAGCCAATTTTTCAGCTTGTGCTTATAAGATTGCATTGATGGTGCGCTGGTGATTTCGTGTGGCAGTCGGTTGTACACATTAGGGCCGAGCATGTGTACCAGCTTTCTGGATTTCGCCAACTTATGGTCAATGGTCCTCAGCCTCTTTGCGTGCCTGAAGTCGTATCTCTGTCCATCGCCGCATCTAGAGTAATCTTCAAGGTGGCTTTGGACATAGAGCGCTGCCTGGTAGATAACAAGGGCAGGAACAGTCATTATACCCAGGGACTTGAAGTACGGTCTAGCTGATGTGTTCTGGGAAACTCGCACAACAGCACGTACTGCCCTCTTTTGCAGTCTGAAGGCGCGCTCCCAGTCTGCAGCGCAGCCCCAAAGGTCCACTCCGTACTGCAAGTGACTATGGACAGAGGCGAAGTACAGACTTCTCACCATCTTTTTATCTAGAGTTGATGAGAGGCGCCATAGAGCAAAGCAGGCTCTACCTATTTTTTTGCTCAAGGTATTAATGTGTTGCTCCCAAGTTAGCGTCTTGTCCAGGGTAAAGCCTAGGAACACTGTCTCATTGACCTGGCCTAGCTGCTTACTATCAATATCCACATTCAACGGCCTATACGGACGACCAGCTAGGTTGAAGTGGATAAAGTTAGTTTTTGTTACATTTAAGATGAGGCCATTATAGCTAAACCACTGGTGCAATTGACTTGCAACAGTATTGAGTCTTGCCTCTAGCGCGTCTACTGTTGGCCTCTACTACTGCCGCCACATCGTCTGCGTACATGAAGACGTGCGCATCCTTGATCCATGCTGGCAGGTCGTTCATGAGTAAAGAAAAGACGATGTTCGAAAGAGACGACCCTTGAGGAACTCCAATGCTGGTAGTTAGAGCCTGGGATCTGATCTTACCGGCTCTCCCAGTCACGACCTGATTTCTATTAGTAAGAAAGCTAGCTATCAGCTGAAGAGCTGGTCCACAAACTCCGTAGTGTGCGAGCTTTTCCACGAGTAGAGCGTGATCTGCGACGTCAAACGCCTTTGACAAGTCACAAAACAAGACAGCTACTTGGTTCTTACATTCGCGCGCTTCAAGGATGCGCCGGACTACTTCCCTAGCAGCATCAGTCGTCGACCTTCCGGCCCGGTAGGCCATAGCTTGTAGCTTCGTTTTTAGGTTTGTGTTTTCGTTCAGACCTTTAATCTTGTTTATGTATACTTTTAAAATAAGTGTAATAGAATCGATATAGATACTTAAAATCCGATACTACGTCCGTTTCCTACCAAAACATTCGTGTTCCAGTGACATAGTATCTTTGTATGGGTTAGGTACGTTAAATTATGTGCTGATGCCGATTTATCCTTAGTTATTATAAGCAGCGATTAGAATGCTAATGATGATCGCGAATATCTTGCGCTTATGAAGGCTTATGCATATTAATTTAAACTTCAACATTATTGTCACGTTTCAAACTACGTTGTGAATTTTAAAGCGATTTTTGATTACTTTTTTATGCGTTGACATAAAAAACTTGTGATCGAAATTTTATTACATAAATCTTGTGTCAGATTACTTGTATGAGTCACCCGTAATAGTAGGATTACGATATGTATGAGGTGTATTATAATCGCTTCTCTCTTATAACATTTTGTGATAGTTCATTAGGCGTTATCTCTATCTATCTGAACTGAACACCAACTTCGTTATCGTCGTAGAAGTTTCCGTTAATCAAATTAACTGAAATGTTACCAATGATAAGTAGGTAATTTGCTAATCAAGTTAGCTTTAAGTTAATCTTTTGTTATCCTGTTAGTTCAATCAAGGTTTAGGCTAAATATTACGTTACACAACCTCGAAAAAGTACCGAACAATGTCAGATTATTAGGTTTCCCTGTTGCTGTAAGCTTTTTATTATGTAATGGCGTAATACGTTTGTCAAATTATCCATTTTACTCGCTGTTCTCGAGTTATGTGAAGAAAAGCTGAAGTCATCATTACAGTTCAAAGTAATTTAGACAAATCATTCTTGGTAAATCATCATTGTCACCGATTTGTTCATAAACATCACCAAAGACATCATCCCTATAAGTTGCACTGACCAGGATGCCAGTTATTGGAATCGCTTCCTGAATCACAATGAAGTAACCACTTCACGCTATAACCAGCAGTAAGTTCCTTAGAATACTGATCAGGTTTGCCTAGCAGGGTGTGCTTTCTCACGGCACTCTGTCCCAGGCACTCCCGCAACTGTCACTGGTGTGGTGCAGTCAGTTTTGATTGGGTGCGCCGCTTCCTTCCGGTCATGATGCCCTGGTACTGATGGTTGCGAAATATATACGCGCTATTGATTTTATTGGTATGTGACCATGTGAGAGGATGTTTATAGCTGTAGGTATACCCTTGCAAAGAACTAGAGTCAATAATGTAATGATAATGAATAAGTGCTATACTACTAATCTTATGATGCGAAAGTTTGTGTGAATGTTTGTTAACCACGTATCTCCGTAACTACATAACCCATTTAGATAAAACTAGCTTCTGCCCGCGGCTTCGCACGCGTTGTTTCTATGGAAACGTTTTGAGGTTATTTCTATCCTATTCTATTTTTGAGGTTATGTCAAGTCACACTTGAATGCTATCGAACGGAATAAATAGTATCCTATGTCCGTCTCCTGGCTCTAAGCTACCTCCTCACCAATTTTCAGCCATATCGGTACAGCCGTTCTTGAGTTATAAATAGTGTAACTAACACGACTTTCTTTTATATATTATATATAGATTTAGATGGTAAATAATGAATCACGTATTTTTCCTTCGCCTTTCAAAAGTCTATTCTTCGGTGTCGAAGCGACAGATTTGCGAGCATTTAATAATACTTATACGGTTTATTGATTTCCGAGTTAATAATGGGGTGGCCTTGGACCTTTAGCCATTGCCGCTTCAATTAACAGTTAATACCTTAACATTTTATCTCCAAAAGAGCTTTCGCTTTCATTCTATTAACTGACTTAACCTTTTAACCTTCATATTTTATTCTTTGATACCTCGGCCATTACTAGTCTATTTTACGATAATGCCTTTCATACACATATCAATAATCTGAATATAGGTTGCTTCGACATTTGAATAGGTGGTATTCCGAATATTCTGATCGATGAAAGAAAACGAATATGTTTGGTTAGTAACGCAAAGCCTACGAGACAGTGCGCTCGGCCGAGTGCTCGGTACATGAACACTGACAAGTGCTCGACCGAGTGATCATCCCTCTTACTAACCAATTCTACCTACCGCTAAATATAATTTAACTGTCTCGCCACTGTACTCGTTGCGTGTAAACAAGGCATTCCTCATGATTGATGAGCAGTCGGCGATGTTACTAAACCACCGAAACAAACATATACTAGTAAAGGGAAAAGGGGAGCTCAATCAACGAATGAAGCCTTGGAAATAAAGGAATATTTCAAACTTCTTTACGTCGCGTAATGTAAAGCTGTAAGTAACCAAATGTAATCGCTTTAAATGTTGGACATCGACAGGTATGGATTCCGACGTAAGTATGAAGGTCGTCGTAAATGGCCCACGTGGACCTATTCTAGCTGTTGTTGTGTCGTGGGTATCATGTAGTATCTATGTAGGTTATTCGCGTTTGCCATGTTTGTAACCTAGGCCAATCATACCATCAGTCATCATATAAAGTGGAGACAATACAGTAGTAGAGACATCCCGGGTTCAAACTCTTTGTCTTCAGTAGGAGGGTCAATTTGATTGTGCATGATTGAATCAGTCATGGAAACAATACAGGAGGTTCCAATCTTAGAGGTTCCGATCTGCATCAGTCATATCAATAAAATAGAATAATCGAATCATACGAATAGAAAAGAATAGAACGAATATGAAAGTTTTGCGGGTTTCGGTGGTTTAGATGGCGGGATAGCCATTTAGTTCTAGTTTTTTTATGATAATAGTCAAGCGTTTGGCCACCATCTCCAGTTTTTTTATGTTAATGGTCGTTTGGCCACCACTTAAGTAAGTGAAGATGTGGCCTAAGATGGAGCACGGTTTCCCAGAAGGGACTTACTCACCCTGGATTTGAAGACTCCAAAATTGTTCTCTAACGGGAAGACAGACGCAGGAAGCTCATTCGATTCTTTGGTCGTGCTTATTTGTTGATTTTCTATCAAAACTTGTTTCTTGCTAGTCCTGGCGTCGGTTGGGGAGGCCTATGTTCAGCAATAAATGTATAACAGGCTGATGTTGACTTGTTCTTGTAGAAACCAGTTTTTGGACAAAGTACTTGAATAACATACACACATCCATTCGATGCGGAATGAAGTCCCATACAAATGCTTTACTTTGTTTGATCCTCTAAGATTTGAACACCCTGTAGAAATGGGGGAGTACGTTCGAAAAATACATTGTATGAGAAACAAAGTGCTCTTTAAGCAAATTGCCAATTTCCATCAATAAATGCTAATTTTATTGGTCTTAACGTACAATAGAATTGGATGAGGATTGAATGAAACTGATTACAGTTTGAATTCAAAATGAAGGTTGTTCTTGATAGTTATTGGTTCGAAGAGCAAAGGAGTCCATTTACCATTCAATCAAAACCGTGTCAAGTTGTCTATTACTGAAGTATATTCCGTGAATCTCAATGATTTATGACCAAAAACGAATGAATGACTCGCTAAATTCATAAACGGTCTTGTCCACTGACATTAACATAACTAGCTATAAAATGAAGATCTCTGTATTTCCATAAACACAATAAATGTACACTTAGAAAAGGTCAAATTATAAAACTAAACACACGGAAATAAAGTGGTATTTTTGATTTCTGTCATTTCGGTACCATGACGTAGACTAAAGTAAAGAAGCAACGAAGAAAGCCTGTTGTTATTTTTCGAGTTGAAGCAAAACCCGTCCCAAGCTTTTTATCCTCTACTAGATAATCTGATATTTTATCGTAAGCCTTTTCACACCAAGGTTTTGACAATTTGTTTGAATTTATACTATAAACAGTAGATAAGTTACCTTAGTTCACATCACAATATTCACAACCAATTAACGTGTTAGCGTGACATGAAAAAAAAAATTGTTTAGTCGAGAATACTTATTTTGGGTCAAATTTAGTCACATCAATACAAAAACATAGTAAACGAAACAAAAGTATTGTAACTCACACCAAAACGGCTACCACTGAGCCGCAGAATTAAGAGGGAACAACATCAGCGCTGGTATCTTCTGGGATCATATTGTAGTATTGTACACAGTGCACAAAAAGACAAAAAAAAATACATCAAAAAATTTTGAATAAACAAACATCGGTAACTAATACTACGGATTAGATTGCGTCAGTACCCATGCCCATGGTATTTAACGTGTCTTTTTGTTAGTTCTGATCTGACCCATCAAACATATCTTGTCATAATTATGTATCATATCCATCTCATTTTAAATATCTCCCTCTCTTGTTCACAGAAAGAAGATCGAATCCCTAGGAAGGATGACGGCGATGACGCAGGAGGAAATGGTGGCTGGCGCGCGCACCGTTGCCGCTGGCCTCGAGGCCCTGAGGGCGGAACACACGCAGCTGTTAGCTGGACTAGCAGCCAATACAGATCATGAACAGGAGAAGACGTCGCTCGTCAAGAAGAGCATTGACGCTATTGAACTTGGGCTGGGAGAAGCACAGGTAAGGGTATCTTGCAGTTCCGTAGAAATTAACAGGGTTATTCTCAGGGTTGTTTACGCAGCTGTTAGCTGGACTTTCAGCCATGAGCAGGAGAAGACGTCGCTCGTCAAGACGAGCATTGACGAAGGCAAAACCCCACTTCAGGGTTTGTGCAATAGGATAGTTAATAAGTGGTCTCCTTGTTACCTTAATCTTAGCTAGTTTTTAACAACTGCTAGTACGGGATTGGTGGATTCGATTTCAAAGTTAGCTTAACTCCCCTTCCCTTGGCCAATAACTGACAGTATACAATTTAATTCTGAAACATAACGGGTAGAACATACAGGGAATAAAGGTAAAACACCATCCAAATATTTCGACCGTGTCTTGCAAGATATCAAATCGCGTATCTGTAAAACACATCTGGTGCCAGGCGGTGTTTGCCATTAGTACGACCATATTTCACAGTTTGGTAGCACGTTTTTATATTTACTGATGTACATCCAAAAGACTAGACTTAAGGTCAGTACTCACATACGGTATTACTCGATCGAGCTAAACTGTCGAGTAAAACCCATGGCATGGGCTTTCGTCCACACATTGAGCATTGATCTATCGAGTGAGGCGCGCCGTTCAGTATTCACCGAACCGTTCGAGCCAAAGGATGTCTGTGCAACAAAGGAGACGGTGGCTGTATTTAGCAAGTCTCACAGTGCTTTATAAGAAAATGAAAGAAAAACAAAAGGATTTTTTTTTTATTTATTTTTTTTAGACATTTCTCTTAAAAACACGTGTTTCAATCACGATAAACAATACCAGACTGACGCTCGCCTCGCGCCACTCGCAGTCACGTACACACGTTCGAGTCAAGATTGACGGCTCGCTTCGAGTAGGTTCGAAGGAAATTACTTTCATTTAATTCCATCGAGCCGGCTCGGTGCGAGCCTTCGAGCTGTGAGTTTTGCGGTCCACACGTTGATTTAGTAGCCATTTAGGCTACCTAGAAAAAAAGAACGGGCGATTTAGGCTACTTCAGGATTACCCCAAATTAATAAAATAATTTCTTGATAATTGTAGGTATGCTTGTAACGAAACGTAACATGAACGTCCACTGTTCTTCGGTTCTTTCCCCATTCTACTATTCTATTTACGTGTCGTCGTGTTGAAGTCCGTGTCAGCACTGTACCACTCACCGAGCGTAAGCCGGCATCGACACCGGCACAGTGGAAAAACGAAGCCCCGGCACCGGTGCCTGTGCACGGCCATGCCGGTGCCGTGCCGGTGCCGGGCCGGTGAGTCGAAAAACGCCCAATGGAACGAACGTACCGTTCATCGAATCCCCCTCGTTTGCATTCGCTCTCTCTCGCTCGCTTAGTCTGTACCACAGAAATCTAAAGTTATTTAGATTTCTGTGGTCTGTACCTATACCATAAGGCATCCGTCAAAATATAGTAAACTTGTAAACTCTGAAATCAAAAGTTTTTTCCACTTTGCATCAGCGCAAAGATCGAAGTTGTTTGTACGATCTGCAGACATTTGTCCAGGGCGTTCTGGATGTTTTCTATAATAAAAAATATATATCTATGTAGTGTATTGTAATTATGTATATCAGTTATCTAGTACCCATAACACAAGCTCTGCTTACCTTGGGGCTAGATAATGCTGTGTGAATTGTCCAGCATTATTAATTTATTAATTTAAAGATTCGTTTAACCCGTGCAACGATTGCCCAGCAAAATACACGACCCTTTCTTCTCGTGTTCTTCCTGCGCACGTATGTCTTGGCCGGTGCCGCCGTGGCCGGTAATCTGGCTAGGACATTATTTATGGCTGAAAACATTGGCTCCTTCCAACTTTCCGGCAAACTGCGCAGCATGCATCAAATGACAGTAATTTGCCAACGTCCACACAATAGGATAAACGTGATCTTGCGGTCTGGCGGTAGACTGCAGTTCCGTTCACATGTGGCATGCATCGCGTTCCACGCGGATGCGGCTTTGTGGTCACGAGTCTAGCTAGACCTACACGGGGTTTTTAGGGTTCCGTAGTCAAAATGGAATCTTAGTTTCGCCATGTTCGTCCCGCGGCTTAGCTCAGAGAGACCTAAGCTGTTATTTGGCATAAGAATGCTTTAGCTAGTAATAAGGAAAATTTCGTGCCAATTCTATCACACTAATATTATAAATGCGAAAGTTTGGATGGATGGATGTATAGATGGATGGATGTTTGTTACCTCTTCACGCCAAAACTACTGAACGGATCGGGCTGAAATTTTGCATCTAGGTAAGGCTAAACATAGGCTACTTTTTATCCCATAAATCAGTTCCTATGGGATACAAATAACCTCAAAACGTTTCCATAGAAATAACGCGTGCGAAGCCGCGGGCATAAGCTAGTCGTAAATAATTTAGATGGAGTTGTTAGTTGTGTAAATTGGTAATTAAGTATTAGCATGCATTCACTGTCCTCATAACAAACCCTTTCAACTTAAAAACTAGACAATTCTGTGTGAAAATCTCCAGCATTATTTATTTCACGTCAGTAGTTTCCATTTTCTACAATATGCTACCGCAAAGACATCATGAAAGATACCCCTTCACCCTTTAACGCCAGCACGTACTTAGTTGGCGCCAGAAGGCTGCCCCACATCCTCTCAATGCCTAAAGGACTCCGCCTAATTTAGGTCACACCTTGCATAGGAAGTGTGAAAGGAAACGCTTTGAATGAAAAAAGCCTTTGGCGTTGGTATAAAACTGCGAAACCTTTGGCTTTACCAGCTATCTCTGTTGGCAGGCGGTTATCTAACCCACACGTTAGGATCGCTACTTCTATGTTAAATTTCAAAAGAGTATAATTTGATTGTTTGATACCTAAAAACCGACTTTAAATTCCTAATTATTTACACTGTTTTTTTAAGTTTTGAGATCCCTCGGAAATAAAATTGCTATGGGACCTCCTCGGGGATAATTTTTCATACAGAAAATCAGCAAAATCCTTCAGGTTCAGCTTCTATGAACGCGAAATCCCATGCCTAGCCTTTTCACAAAATCGCGCGCACTGCGCCCTCTTGAGATAAAAGAGATTCGTACTAGAAAACTCTAGGCAGTACCTACTAACGAACCAACGGTAAAATTAGTTTCATTTCATTATCATCGCTCTGACCTCACGGTAACTATTTCCCAACTTACCAGCACTTGTGCATACAAATGTACGTGCTTTGCCCAAAGAAAAGAGGATCTGTAAAAGCTTCGGAAAGTGAACTTTGCTCTAGAAATTCGACTTTATTTACTCACTGAAATTGGGTACCTATCACTGACCGTGTCCGATTGCAGTACAGTCGAATCACGATCGGATAAAATCATTAATTATAAGTTTTTTTGTTATTATAGTGCGTAACCCCATACTCAGGGTAATTTAATTTCTAAGAAATCAAATAATATCGCAAAAAATAAAAAAAATTGTTGTCTGTAAAGTCGGTTTACTGACGATAGTTGAACGTGACAACGTCTTAAGAAAAGAGCGAGGTAACGCCGCATGAGGTAACGCCGCATGAAGTAAAGCCGCATGACGTCATGTTTTTTCGTGCGTGCAGCCGGCTCTATCGAATTATAAGACGTTGTCACGTCAAAAACTTAACCCCATCCTTCCTTCAGTACAGGAATGTGCTAACCATGAAGTCCCGTCGAAGTCGAAATTTTTTGCGATATTATTTGATTTTTTTTAATTATGTTGACAAATTGCGAAAGTTTAAAAAGTTTTACTACTGAAATATCTACTATATATTTAAAATATATACTATATATATGAATCGGGAAATAATAGCAAGTAACATAAAGTTAAACTTTCACAATATCCCTATTATACTTCCCACATTGCGGCCAATATAGCAAAACTGTTACCCTAACTTACAGCAAACTTACGAGACACGAGGGCAAACTAAATTACGTCACTATCACTGAGTTCCGTACGTCGGTGCAAGACAACACGACAGCCCTCTTGGGGTTCCGTACAAAGGCCTCTTCACTCCTTTTATGTTGGGTTGATGACTTTAGGGGGACAAGAGTGTTGACAAGAGGTTCTGCATGGTAATGGAAATGTTTATTGCGGAATTATGTTTCATGATTGTTTCAAAGAGCCTTATGTAAATATTCGATCTAATTAAGTTAAGTAGTACCTAAATGCTTGATGATTCCATTCCTCAATCTATCTTTGAGTGTCAAAAAAAGCCCTATGAATGGTTTAAAAATTCTCTCACCAAAAAAATCGGAAAATATTTTCTAGACGTTTCAAAATAAGCTACTTCTTGTCCCATAGATCAGTTCCCGTAGTATATATTATAATCTTTAAAGTTTTCCATAGAAACTACGCGTGCGAAGCCGGGGGCAAAAACTAGTACTTCCTTTAATAAAATATGTAAAGATGGTCAATCGCAAACGCGAATGACAAAAAGAAGTCAAAGTAGCCAAAATGTTAAAAAACCATAGAGATATGAATCTTGCAATGAAGATTATTTCATTAATATTCTTGACCTAACATACATTCTTAGGCGCGTATTATAAAACTATGTTCA
This sequence comes from Eupithecia subfuscata, assembly GCA_963564075.1. NCBI lineage: Eukaryota > Metazoa > Arthropoda > Insecta > Lepidoptera > Geometridae > Eupithecia > Eupithecia subfuscata. Next base: position 15,068,249 of record OY751106.1, read on the forward strand.
GTTATCGATCTATCGCTTGAGTAAGGCTTGTGCCAGAAAAGCATTACTCAAGCATAAATCGATAACTGAGCAAGCTTCTATCATCATCATCAGCGTTCGTCCACTGCTGGACATAGGCCTCCCCTAATGAGCGCCATAGCGCCCTGTCTTCAGCTTGCCGCATTCAGCATCTGCCTGCAGTCTTTCGCAGGTCGTCATCCCACCTTGCCGGGCGTCCTACACTACGTTTGCCGAGTCGTGGTCTCCACTCAAGAACACGTTTACCCCAGCGTTATCGGTTCTTCGCGAGATATGGAGACGCAAACTTTTATAATGCCTTAGAATAATCCTTTATAAATTACGGTAATACCTGTGACGGGTAGAACGTGTGCCCGACTCTACAACATCAAACCGAGGCGAAATCAAAATAGCGTTTTATAGATCCGTCGGAATCGAATTCGAATCCGTCGGAATCGATTCGGAAACGAATGGAATGAATTAATACCCCTGCAGAGATGATGAACGTGAGAATGTATGTTTTAGCCACAAAGGGCGCGGGTTCTTTGTACACCGCCCTGTATAGGCCCTACAGTTATGTATAGGCCCTACACGACCCTTACTAGACTAAGTACGTAGGTTCTGTGAGGTGTTTTGTAAGCAGCCGTGGCCGTAATTTGACGGAAATTTCCTTTGGTTTAATTATGCCTTCATTCATCTTAGAATTGAATAGGAAAAGTCAAAGTCAAAACTCATTTATTTCCATAAATACATACAGAAGTAACTTCACCTGTTAAAATTCATAAATCCATAATCTTTATAGTAAACAACACAGTAAAAGAGTAGGAGTTTATTATAAAGAAAGGCCCTTGCAAAGTAAGTTAAAATATATGAATATGAAGTTCTTTATGAGAGCTGTTGGTGTTATGCTTTACGTCAGACAAAGCTGAGAATACGATGATCTTTCGAACTGAATCTTAAGTAACGTCTTTTATGCGATTTTGAAAAAAGAAAATAAAAACGGTTCTTGCATGTCGTGGAAGAACTACCAGTAATCATGCAAAACATATTTCATGATGATTATTTTTAATTCATTGCGTTTACCTACCCACATAATCAAGACAAGAATTCTAACTCCACTCCATTTCCACAAAAAGCGGCCTCATAAACACAACCGCCGTTGTTGTACAAAAAAAACATTAAAGTTTAGCCGGTAGCACTCATTAAGGTGTGTAGCCTGTGTAGTTAGGGGGTTGGGGTAAACATTGTGAAAAAGCTGTCTATTTGATGATAGGGGGAAAATTCTGAGTGAGTAGTTTGTATTTTTAGTTACCCGGTGAAAATAAATGTTTTAACTTTGATTGTGAGGTCGATGTTGCTTTTGAGCACATGTTTTTTTTGTGTAGTTAATGTCTGAGTATTTTATATTCGGATTTTTGTATTTTGTTAGCCTTTCTGACGAAGAGTGAAAAGGTGTTGATGCATCTCGGCCCAAAACGGCAGACGCAAAACTAGATCAGGATCACTGTTGAATAGACCAGAATTATCTCCTAAAAACGTCTGAACTCTCGTTATTTCACAATCTAACAATGAAAAGCACAAAGCCACGTCTGACCACAAATAATAACGGCTTCCGATTTGTGTCGATTTGGCTCTAAACTTGCAAAATAACCTGTGGCAGACCGTCCAAAATAACTGGCAAACTTTTATTACAGTCACAATTGAACAGATCCAGGACTTCGATCGAAGACTTTGTCGAATCAGTTGACATTGCTGCTTTCAACAAAATCTAAATGCACCAACTCTATATTCATAAGCTTCAATAAAACTGCATTTCTCAATTAGTCTGTAACGCCCCCACTGTTGGGCAATAACGCCCTACGATAAGACCTCCCAAGGTCTTCATGCATCAGGATCCTGAGCCATTTGGGACACGCTATAACAAAGGTGTCCAGTTCTTCGCGCCTACGGCTTCCTGGGTCTAACTAACGTGATGCGTTAAAATGGCTTCGGACGTAAAATCATTATAAGTATACAAAGAAAATTACAATCAACGAATAGAAACTTAATAGAACTAGTATTTACGATTGAAAAAATGAGGATCCGTAACGTTCTGTAGTTGAGAATGCAGATTTATAGAACTAAGAAATCAATAACACACAGTGCAAAAATTATTGTTGTACGACAAAAATTGACGAAGAATGTAGAATGTCATAAAGAATAACGTGGATAGTAGTTCTATTGAAATTGCTATAACATTACGGATCCTCAATGCAAACAATCTATAGGTAACTCAACCGGTCGGAAATGTCCCGAAGACGCTGGCTGCATCGCCACGCTGTATGGCAATGCTGATGCGCTGCGCCAGATACTTATCAACTGCCGGACATGGACTCATCAATGTTTACTCTTTCTTTCCAGGTGATGATGGCCCTAGCCTCTCACTTACAATCCGTGGAGGCCGAGAAACAAAAGCTCCGCACACAGGTCCGCAGGCTCTGCCAGGAGAACGCCTGGCTCAGAGACGAGCTGGCAGCAGCCCAGCAGCATCTACAGGCTTCGGAGCAAAGGGTCGCTCAGCTGGAGGAAGAGAACAAGCATCTCGACTTTATGGCGTCTATACGGTGAGTCTACAATCTCTTGGCAAGATTGTTGGACAATGGAAAAACAAGCTTCAGTGTGAATCTGACGATAGCTGTAAGGTGAGAACAAGCATTAGGATTTTATGGCGTCTATACGATGAATCTATAGTGATTAGTAAACTCGCAACTCTATTCCGTGAAAACTAGATATTCCTTGATCACTCGAAATAAATAGGCATAGGTGATATTAGTTCTATTCATTTCTATTATTTACTGGTTTCATAGATGTGGCAAAAAACCACAACACAAACAGATATTATTAATTATTAATTTCATGGATATGGTGGTCTATCCATCTTTGTCACCATCATAAAATAATAATGCTGGACAATCTACACAGCATCATCAAGCCCCAAGCTAAGCAGAGCTTGCCAAATGATAGGACATAATGAATTAAAAAGAAACAAAAAGAGACTTAACAGCCCAATGGCCTCCCTTAGTTTCTGTCAATCCACTCTCCTGCGTTTCGCGTATTCAACTGTGCCCTTACCCTTGACCATGTTTGTTTATTCCAGTAAATACGACAGCGACATCAATGAGGAGCAGGACTCCAACCGCAGCGGACAGACCGAGAAGAAGAGAGACGACCCCATGGTCGATCTCTTCCCCGATGATGATCACGAGGACAACAGGAATAACAAGAGTAAGTAGTGAACTCGAAACTGAGAAGTCGAAACAAACACTACGTGGTACGTCTGGTGCGTAGCGTACTAACAAACGCACCAAAGACTAATCTCAAGAACAGTCCATCTATCCATCCTTTTGCTTATCTAGACTAGAGTAAACCTATGTGACCGCCCATTTCCTTACGGCTCAACAGCCTGTATTGGTCCACTGCTGGACGCAGGCCTCCCCCGAAAAGCGCCTTGTTGGCTTTTATCTCATGGGGGTAATGCCTATAATCCCCACGCTGGGCATGCGCCTCTTACGACACCCGCGGGAAGAGTTGGGGTGGTGCAAATTCTAAGCCACCAGCTTTCCTTACGGGAAATGTCTAAATTAAACTGTTGAGCAAAACCAGATATTGAAATTTTGAAACGACCCTAAGTCAAAAAGTGTTTATTTCAATTGGATCCATTACATTCCCTACAGCCATGCCAGACGCCGTATTCTGATTACCAATCGATTCAGTATGTTACAAAAAATACGTTTTGTTTTTTTTTTTCGTGGAGATTCTGCGACAGCACATTTGCCGTAGTAAAGTTTAAAATTAGTTAGTCTTAGAATATCAGTATATTTTTATAATGTCAATCTCGATAGTTAAGGAATTCGGAAACTGTGTAAAATTATTTGTGAATAAGCCACTCTTTTAACTTAAATGCAATAGCTTTGCAAGGTAAATTTTGATATATTTAGGTATCTTGTTGAAAATGCGTCCACACATCGCATGACTACTTTTTTGGTTATAGCAGTTCTGGGCGTTCTAGATAGAACAATTCTATCTGGGTAAATTACTTATTAGTCTTAGACTAGATTGTAATACAATTTTAAAAAAAGTGGTCGCATAATCACCACGAAAAAAACCAAAACGGAGAAAGACGAGAGAGCAGTTTCTAGCAGTAAAAATAACTGTAGGAATTGGCTACTATTCTCTTACTTAACACATAAAACTGTCCATATTTCGTTCCAGCAATGTCCTCAACCCCGCCGTTCCATTTCGCGCAGCAAGTGAACGTATCCATCTAACATTGCTTATATTTCGTTCCAGCAATGTCCCCAACCCCGCCGTTCCATTTCGCGCAGCAAGTAAACGCTGGCTACGAGATCCCCGCTCGCCTGCGCACCCTGCACAACCTGGTCATACAGTACGCGTCTCAGGGTCGTTACGAGGTATTGTACTCTTTTATTTATACTACTAGCTGCGCCCCGCGGCTTCGCCCCCGTGGAAATTTATGTTTCCAACTTTCTTAATTTTTTCTTTCATAAGAACCTTCTCCTGACAATAACAAACACAACAAAGAAAGAATTAGCGAAATTGGTCCAGGCGTTGTTGAGTTATGCGCTTACCAACACATTTTGCGATTCATTTTTATATTATAGACTAGTTGACCTGGCGAACTTCGTACCGCTCTCGCCTTTTAAACCTTCATATTTTTATATTGTGAAAAAAAAAATCTATTGCCACCATGGTGGCCAAAAACAGCAACTTCGCAACTCTGCTTAAAGTATACAAAATAAAAAAATTACAGATGCATTAAAAAAAAGCTTATGATAGGATTCACAAATTGCGCAACGTAATTTTTGGAATTTCCTTTCTTTGACGTAATAATAAGATAAAATATGTGGCGGCGCTAGTGTTCGGGGAGGAGGAGCCTTAACCTTACTGTTTATAAACTACCCGCATCAACCATCAATATAACTTCACAGGTGGCCGTCCCGCTCTGCAAGCAAGCGTTAGAAGATCTGGAGAAGACGTCGGGACATGATCATCCGGATGTCGCCACCATGCTGAATATACTGGCTCTGGTCTACAGGTTAGTAAGCTTAGTCCAACGAAAGTCTACAAGGCAAAAGTGTCCTTAAGGGTACTCAAGTCAGCGGCGCGAACATATCTGAGGGCACGGCCTAAATGTATGCTATCTCACCTGACATAGTGTGCGATCTCGCGCGCTAGGATGAAATGCACAATGATTCATCCGTGAACAGGCCGCGTAAAAAAATGAGAACAGACTTTTAGCACAAGGTACCCTTTAAAAACTATTGAGAGTATCTTTTCAAAATAAATTTATTTCAGCTTTTGATTATCTAGACTGTGTCGAAATGGGCTTTATTTTAGAGTTCTCTTTCTCGGTATATAATTTAATTTCGCCCAAAATTTGGATCAAATTAGTGTTGATACGAAAGTTTAGAAGGTTGTATTTTTCAAATATTTACTTTTTTACGGTTTTGCTTGTATACAAACATAGATAATGTCGAGATAAATTGATATTCTTCTTAGGTTTGGATGGTCAACATCAAACAGCGTAGTAGTTACCCTTCCACATTTGTATTGAAAGAGCGACTCGTTTAACCTTAGGAGGTCAGTCACGTCGCTCGTGAAAAAAAATGGTTATTACTTCTTTCCAGGTTCTAAGAGTAATTTAGAAAGAAGAAAAAAAAAGCGCACATTGTAAGCCATTTTCTACGAACCTATCCATGCTTAATTAAACAAACTTTGAATCGGTTGCCGTTTCGGCGTCTTTAGCTGTCGAATAAATCTCCTACATGTCAATAGACTAAACGAGAATTAATTCGAGAGTTGTTTTCGTAGCAAATGGTTTACAGAGAGTAAGACTATGACTATTTATCTGCTAACAGTAAAGTCGCCGCGTTGTTGTACACTTTAGCCCATTGTAACACCAAAGAGTATTGACAGCGGAACTTTAGAGCGACAAGGTACTAAAGTGTATGAATAAATAGTCACTGTTGCCGCAGTTTTAATAATGGCGGTCGTTAGCGGAAGACTAACGAGCGGCATTTATACCGTGCCGGCGGCCATTAGACGGAACTATGATTATGCTTATTTATTCACAGAGCCATCGGTTGTCTGTCCGGAGTTAATAGCTTTCGAAGTCACTTCTATGACACTTAGTTTAGATCGAATTGTTCTATTCGGAATGTATTGTGTCGACAAGAATAGCTGTACATTAGGATTATAGTTCATCGTTATTAGCTATCAAAATGCAGAAAAATTGAAAGCGTCTTTATAAAAAAAGACATCACGCTAATTCATTCGCATAAATGCGAAAGTTTATTAAAATGTATGGATGGGTGTTTGTTACTTCTTCACGCCAAAACCACTGAACAGATTGATCTGAAGTTTTGCATACGTGTAGCTCTAAGCCTGGAATCAAACATAGGCTATTTTTTATCCCATAAGTTTTGGCTCTTTCATCATGCTAAAGGCTGTTATTCTTTGGCAAGTATAAGATTCATCAGGACATTTATAACATTGATGACATTTATGACAATGTTATACTCATTTTCCACACCGAGTTTCTATTTAATTCACACAAATAATGTCTGATTCACCCCTCCAGAGACCAGAACAAGTACAAGGAGGCAGCCAACCTTCTGAACGACGCTCTCTCAATTCGCGAGAAGACTCTCGGCGAAAACCATCCCGCCGTAGCTGCTACTCTGAATAACCTGGCCGTTCTTTACGGGAAACGAGGTAATATACACTACTGCATAAAATCATATCAGCTGAAATCTCTTTTAGGGTAAGGTACAGAAGTTAACAAGAAACCTTTACCTTGTTAGGTAATTAGTTTTCGAGTTATGTGCCCTGCACGATAAACTACTTACTATGTTTGTTAAAAAAACTAGGATGAAACACCCTGCTGTTACTGCCACAATACCTTCACACACTCGTCATCTCAGACGAATGACCACAGCGACGATTCCGCGCGACTTTCATTTATTGGCAATAAATGTGTGTCTTTGTTGAGATAGGATTACATATCCTATCAAACTCTTCATAAATTTCCTTCGATTTGCTTTCAATGTGGCCCACCCAATATGTTAACCCTAATACTCTTCCAGGCAAGTACCGCGACGCGGAGCCCCTCTGCAAGCGCGCGCTGTGCATCCGCGAGGCGGTGCTCGGCCGCGACCACCCTGACGTCGCCAAGCAACTGAATAACCTCGCGCTGCTGTGCCAGAACCAGGTAAAGATAATTTTTAATGTACCAATAGGGTACATGTATTTTTTAATCATCATCAGCGCATCAGCATTGCCATACAGCGTGGCAATGCAGCCAACGTCTTGGGGACGCGACGACGAGAATTTGCGCTTAGGCGCTTACTCTTACAAAAATTTGCACTTTAAAGCTTTAATACTTCTCAAACAGAATAGAAAAATGGTTTTCCCACAATATTTTTGCATAACCTATAACCTATAAGTAGGTACAACACTTTGTTGTTAATGGTATTGATATGGATCAGTTGAGCTACCTGTAGATTGTTTGCAACAGTCTGCAGTTAGCTCAGTTGTTTCAATGAGGATCCGTAACGTTATAGCAATATCAATAGAACTAGTATCCACGTTATTCTTTATGACATAAGAATGATATATCTTTTTAAATTATCCAAATCGGACCATTAACCGATTCGTTGCTGCACCCATTTTGAAAAACTTTTCACCAGGGCTGTGAACAAATTTTCTATGACACGACTGGCGTGTCAAGCGCCATAGAAGTCCATGGCACGCTTAGCGTGCCATCAGCCATATGTATAAAACTACATGCTTTTTTTTCTTTTTTACTGGTCTAGACTTGTTTCAAGTTTAGTTGGAATCAAACCACGGGAGTGTACGGCACGATACGTTAATTACATTGGTTTTGAAGAGGTTAACTAAGTGTTTTTCCTGAAATGGAAGGTAAGTGACTTTACTTTTTCAGATGTTTCAAACCTTTTTTGATATTTTATCTAACTTTTACTAAAAATGTCACTTAGTGACTTGTTGCAGTAGTACAACGACGAAATGTTCGGATTATTTTGTCAAATTGACCTACTTTTTCTAGATTTAAATCGAAAACGCAAATACATTCCTGAAACAGAAAACTATGATAATGATGAAACTCAATGTGAAAATGAAGAAGAAACTTTGAATTATATATTTGAACAAAACTCACAATCATACTCAGATGTTGGAAATGACAAGCCTCAAAAGAAATTTAAGAACAGTGGTACATGCACAGAAATTGACGATAAAAATACTAATTCAGTACCCTCCATAATAGATTTGCATGGATGCAAAAGATTCGGCGAGTATATATCAAATGAACTGTTAAGATTTGATGCTGACCAAAGATATATCTATTCAAAAAAGCTACGAGCGATGATGTTAACAAGATTATTAAGAAATTAAATGTAAAGAAGGCTCCTGGACATGATAATGTAAGAGTAACGGACATCAAATTAACGGGGAATGATGTATCTACTGCAATAGCAAACTTAATAAACTGTAGTGTTAAATCAGGCATATATCCAGATGAATTAAAATTAGGATGTGTCAGACCAGTCTATAAAAAAGGGAAGCATGACGACTACGGTAACTACCGCCCAATAACGCTACTCTCTTCTATTGATAAAATCGTTGAAAAATACATCAGTGAACAGATTCATGGGTTCTATAAGAAACATGACATCTTGTACCGGAACCAGTTTGGGTTTCAACCAGGAAAGGGTACAAATGACCTTCTAACTACCTTCACAGACCAAGTTAACGACAACCTAAATAATAAAAAACACGTGCTGGTCTTGTTAATTGACTTTTCCCGTGCATTTGACACCCTAGAACACGCCCAGAGAAATTAAGCTTTTATTTTTGTAAAACCTATCTCAATGGTAGTTATTCGGTTGACTCGCTAATAACACTCCCTTACAAACCTCTGTGGTTTACTCAGTGTTATATTAATAAACTTCATGTAATATTAGTTTAAGTTGGTAAATAAATAAAAAAAAAAAAAAAAAAAAGATATATAGTAATGCAAAACATTCTCGAGGTACTGAAAAACGGTGATAAGAAGTTTAATAATAAATAAAACGAAATTTGACATGAAGAAATCATTTATTACGACTATGCGAATATGTCGCGCGCGTGTCGCGCGTCCCACTTTGGGACGCTCAGCGTACGCTCACTGCAGAGGTCTGCCACGCCAGCGCTTTAAGCGCCGCGAGGTCCGCCCCTTGAGAGGTGGCTAAAGTATTCAGTATTGACACGCCTATCGTGTCATAAGAACGCAATTTAAAAAGGTTGTCAATCCCTGGAACTGTTGAATTCACGCAATATCGAGAGGCTAAGACAACAGGCGTAATCTACGTGGAAAATCTGTATAGTTTCGTTCTGGGCAGACTTTTCCAAAACTTAATCTGAGGGTGTTACAATCGAGGAAAAAATGACACGCCTATCGTGTCATAAGCCACTAGTTAAAACCATTGATGACACGCCTGTCGTGTCATCAGCAACGAATCGGTTAAGCACGAAGTTATGACTAAATTACTAGCGAAGTTCACTGAGTGACCGCCGCAGGTGCGTGTGACGTCACTCACTCAAACAAAACAAAATGTATTTTTGTTTGTTTGTTAAATCTGTCTATTTGGTTCTGTCATTTTTTTTCATTTGTAAAAAACAAAAAGTAATACTGCACTCGGTTTCAGGTGATAAAAAAGCTGCCATATTGGCCCTTGTTCTGTGACGTCACACTTCACATTTTCAACTTAAAGCGCTTCTGTTTCTTCGTTGATTTTTCAATCGAAAAGAATGATATAAATGGTAAAACCTAAAATTTTACTTTACAGGAAACACCAAACAACTACTTTTCAATGATTATATATCACTATAAAAACATACAAAAATATACGTACCGTAATATTTCTATATCAATATTTTTGCTTTTTTGAAGTCACATGCTGTTTGCATGTGACGTCAAAAAAGCAAAACCTTACCCTTCTTTGGATTCCCAATGCATAATACACTATCAGGTTAACTCTTCAGATTAGCCTGCTAACGCCCAAAACAATCTATATGTTGTATTGAAAAACAACCTTTCTATTTCAGAATAAATACGAGGAGGTGGAGCAATACTACCAGCGTGCCCTGGAGATCTACGAGAGCAAGCTGGGCCCGGACGACCCCAACGTGGCCAAGACAAAGAACAACCTCGCCTCATGCTATCTCAAACAGGTACCCTTTGCATTTTTAAAGAACGCTTCTTCGCTAAGGTTTTTGTTATTATAGTGCGTAGTGTGCGTAAGCCTTCACACTCAGGCTGATTTCTAAGAACTCAACTACGCGCTAGAGTAGAGTGGGGCGCTAGAGTCCGAAGGAAGTCCCAAAAGTGTTTCGACTCCTACGTCACTTGACCGCGTGGTGTAGTTGGTTAGCACATTCCCATACTGAGGGAAGGATGCGGGAAAGTTTTTCGACTCCTACGTCACTTGACCTCGTGGTGTAGTTGGTTGGCACATTCCCATACTGAGGGAAAGATGCGGGAAAGTTTTTCGACTCCTACGTCACTTGACCGCGTGGTGTAGTTGGTTAGCACATTCCCATACTGAGGGAAGGATGCGGGAAAGTTTTTCGACTCCTACGTCACTTGACCGCGTGGTGTAGTTGGTTAGCACATTCTCATACTGAGGGAAGGATGCGGGAAATTTTTGGGATATTATTTGACTTCTTCCCTAAGCAATAGCACAAGTCTTCTCCAGGCATCTCAGTTCTGAGCTGTCTATTGCTATGAGCCGAGGTTCCGAGAGGTTTCCGTGGCAACGGGCGCGGGCGTAAACAGTGCACGCGATTTTCTTTCTAAAGCTTGTAGCATACTTAGGCCGCACCACTTCAACTCAAATCGTGTTGGCCGCTTTCCACGCGGTGACTGTTAGCAGCCAACGCGCTGTGTACGCGGTGACGAAGCTTAGCAGAAAGCCGCGTTTTAACCCGGTCCATCCCTGCGCGGCCGCCCACTATCACACAACTTGCTTCAAGCAAGCAGACCACGCGGGGGCAGCTCGCGGGCTCCTTTGTTGGTTGACGCCTTCTTTACCGCAAGAATAAAGCTTGCGGTAAGGAAGACGTAAATCGACGAGTGTGGACAACGCGGGTCACTTGCTTGCCGCAGCCTAGGTTGTAGCAAGCGAGTGGCCCACGCGCTGGCTGCTTTTTTATGCTGAAATATATCCAAAGATTTTCATGTTTTATTATTATTTTCTCTCCAACAGTCGATGAGCAATATTTATCACCGGGTACTGTACATAGAATGTGAACTCGACTCTAGTCTTTTTAGTACGCGATGCTCAAAGCTAGGTTATTATTATATGTAAAATTAAACTAAAAATGAGTTCTCTTCAGGGCAAATACAAGGAGGCTGAGACGTTATACAAACAAGTGCTGACCAGAGCTCACGAGAGAGAATTCGGAACCATTGACGGTAAGTACAATAACATGCCAATGCTTATTCAACTCTACGGCCTGTGATTTAGAACTGAATTTAAAGAGAATGTGTGAATGTTATTCAGAAAGTCGTAGGTACTTCTATACATTAGCCAAACTCAATGTAGAATGTTTCTAAACAAACCGCCCATACTTAACCTAAAATTCGCTCTGTTGCTGCGCCTTTGTGTGTACGGAATTTTCATTACTTGTCGATCGACGGTTCCGACTGGTATTGATATGGATCAGTTGAGCTTACTGTAGATTGTTTCCAACAGTCTGCAGTTACCTCAATTGTTTCAATTGTAAATACTTGTTCTAATTTATTTATGTTATTTGATTGTAATTTTCTTTGTGGATAAAGTATTCTTCAATAAATATTGCTTTCAACTTAAACTAGCTTGGTGTCGAGTTTCAGATAATATCTGAAACTCGACGCCAAGCTAGTTTTAGTTTTTGTGTCGTGGTTTGGTTACAAACATTCCACATCGAGTTTAGCGAGTGTATAGTTTTTTTAAGTGAGAACTTGAAAATATTTATTCATTATTGTGGTACATTATCACTAATGCAGTTTAGTGCAATTTGTCTCTTCGGTTTAGTTCTAAATTGTGGTCTATACATATACAACCAGTAACTCTCTAATGTCTTATCCACGTCATAAACAACAGCCTATTTGAAGTTCAGGGGCTTGAAAGTACTTCTAAAAAGACAAAATATCAACAAATTGAATTCATACATATGTATCTAAGTACCTAATTTTTTCCACATATATTTCAGTTTGTACATTACTTTACATCGTTCTTTTTTACCGTTTCAGAATATATAACAGCACTAAATAATAAGAGTAAAACATAACAACTGCCCTGCACCTATCTGTGTAGATAATGCGTAATAGAAAATATTATATTATTATATTTCTCTACATTCCGAACATCTGTGAAACATATATAAAGATTTGAAACACGGAACGGAGGATATTTGAAACAGTAACCGTTTTTACTTGTAGAGAAACTATAGAAAGATTTTGAAGTTTTTTTTAAGAATATTTTTTGTGAGTGTGAGATGTTAAATTTACATTATTTTATCTGTTTTAATGAAGTTGTTTATAATCAGTAGCTCAAATATTTACAGTGACATTTTAAGAACCAATTCACAAAGTGTCTTTTATACGTATAATGTTTCATTCAGGGTTTTTAGTGCCTCAAAATGCGAAAACTAAATATTTTTGTAAAATATTTTGTTTGTTGTTTTTAATTGATAGTTTTTTAGAAAAACATGTTCAGAAAAGACAAAAAATAATGCATGTTATCAGTAAAATGTTAGTGAGATTTAGTGATAGTAGATTTGTTTTAATTTAGATAGCATACCCTATTATAATAGTAATTATTTATAAGTTTTAGGGTGCAATTTAGACCAATTAAAATTTAGTCATAGTTTAATTTTGCCAAGCTTTTGAGTATTAAATATTTGCCAAGAAAGGTAGCCATGACTTTCGCTTGACCAGCCCAAATATTATTCTTATATATCTTACATTATATCGATCTCTATTGCATTTCATTGAGCTCGAATTCGTATTCGTTATTATTTCTAAATTGAAATATTTTATAAGTGTAACGCTAAGCAAGTTGCCATAAAGAAAAGTATATATATCATAAATCATATCTTCGAAAGATAATAAAAAATAATATATATTAAAGATAATTTTACCCAAATTTGTAGTATGTATCCATTCCCACATAATGCAGCCAGAAAGTCTTCCAAGTTTTTAGTTCTATCTATAGTTCTATTAGTTCTGTAAATTTCTATTAGATAGCTAGCTACCTATATTGCTTATAGAACTACACAAAGCTATAATTCACAAAACTTGATTATGAATTGTCCAAATTCATAAAAGCAAGGTCCCATTACAGTAAACACAATCTCAAGCGCCTTTTCCTTGCAAAAGGCAGTTTGTATGATTGTTATAACGCTATGATTGTTGCCAATGATTTACCTGATAAATAGTATTATTGAGTATATAGACTCAAGTTACAATGTTTGTAAACAGCTCGCAACACTAAAATCCAAAATTCGCTTATTGGTGTTGCATTTGAAAAACAATTGTCAGCATTTTGTATTGTACTAAACAGCTCATTTAGTTGAAATCTTGTCCAAAAATCAACATTAAAATTATTTTTAGGTGAGAGCCATGATTGACATTGTTGTAAATTCGGATGTCGCCAAAGCTAATTTGACAGCACTAAAAACGTTGCCGTCCCTTTCATAAAGATCGAAAAGACAGGATGGTATCATTTTTAATGCTGTCAAATTAAGTTTAGTTTAGTTTCACATCTGAATTCACACCATTGCGTATTGTATCTTGAGTTTGGTATGGTTGGTTAAATACTTGCAAGGTATTTATAGAGTTCATAAAAGATTATTATGTATGAAAGTGTAGACCAAACTTTTAGTAAAAATAAGTGAGGCATTGGTGTCAAATCAGATGTCGCCAAAACGAAACTAAAGTAATTTGACAGCACTAAATATGATGCCATCCATTTTATTTCGATCGTTATGCAAAGGACTTCATAATGTTTAGTGCTTTCAACTTAGTATTGTTTAGTCTTGGCGACATCTGAATCGACGACGCCATTGTTACTCAAAATCATAGATTTTATTATTAAATTTTTATTTTGAAATCATATTTTTATATTTTATTATTATTATTATTATTTTTACCGTACTCCTTCAAGGATTGTGTACCGAGTTATAAGTTGTGCGTGCACTGCATTGGAATCAGAGCGTACGGCGTCGGTATTTAGAACCTGCAGGTAGGGTTCGTCCACTGCTTTCGGATTTTGGCAACATAGGTATTTTCAAAGCGCTCGAGTTATCCTAGAATAAAAATAAATATGATTTTTTTGGTCAAATACTTTATTGACAAAGAAAATGGCAATCAAATAATATAAATAAATTAGAACAAGTTAGACGAATAAGACTGTTGCAAACAATCTCCAGGTAGCTCAACTCATCCATATCAACACCAGTCGGAAGTGTCCGCAAGACGCTGGCTGCATTGCCATGATGTATGGCAATGCTGATGCGCTGCGCCAGATACTCACCGGCTCGCTGCTGGGGTCACTTTTCGGTTCGACCAGACGCTCAGATAGTTTTTTAAAACCCGAAAAGCCTCGGTACCCCACAGAGCTAGGTTAATTAATTAAATATATGAGGGGTGCAGTATCATAACCCGCTATAATGCTTTTTGACCAATATCGTGTTAGTACCATCAATCAAAAGTTCTTAAAAATTGCTTTGAAATGCTTGGCTGCTTTTCTATTAAAACCCATTAAAACACAGAGAAATCCGCTGGTAAAGAACGATGTAAGGATCAAAAGCCACTATAATAGCGTAGGTCAGTTTCAAAATCCTCTATAACACAATCGACCAATCACAGCACCGGATTTGCGTCGCCTCATCGAGAAAATAGTATGGCGGTTGTGACTTTCTGTGTACAACAAGTGTTCGGATTTTTAATAAATTTAATGCAAAAACATGGAAGAATTAGCCCAGTTTGTGCAAAAATCAGATCTGAAGCATTTGAGGAAGAGGCCACGCGTTCCGTCATCATGGAAACGTGAAGTGGAGCGCAAGAAATGGTGAGTGAAAATGGAACAAAAATCTCCTGGAAAGTTAGCAAGAAAAGTTTTATGCAAGATGTACCTAGTTAAGTTTTCAGCCAGTTATGTACGTAGATACCATTTTATACCTAAGAGAAACTCGTGTTTAATACATTTTGAATAAAAGCTATAATAATACTTCATATCTTTTTATTTTATGTATGTACGCAGGTAAATAATACATTTTAGGTAAAATATCTTTGCTATGTTAACAGTAGGTACCTACCTATTTTTCTTCCTTCACGTGTCAATGACACAACAATTAAAAATATTATTATTATTGAAAACATAGTAATCAAATACAATACACCTAGTAATAAAATAATATCCTACCTCCGACCCCTATTTTAAAAATTATGTCGTATAACGCCATCCATCCACCATCTTATTGTTGGTTTTGGTTGGTTGCAAAACCCGCCAAAATATGACTGTTCATTTTCAAAACCCGCCATTATGTAAGATTAGTTTCAAAATCCTCTAAAACGAATTTTAATTTGCTTATAATTCAGTATTTTCTCTATGATTTCTGTTGGTAAAGCTAAGATTAGTGGCGCCATGCCCAGGACTAATCGGCAAGACCAAAAACTATGAATTACGATTCATTGGTCAAGATTTAACAGTTATTTCTAATCTGTGAAAATTTTGAGAAAGCTATTATAGTGGTTTTTGATAATACACCCCTCATATATGAATCTGTGGCATCAGTATCGGCAAATACGCCGATCCAGTGGACGCTCTTTCATAGAAACCAATACAAAGCAACAAATCCTTACGTTGCGTACGCTCCGGCTCCGGTCCGGTGGACCTATATTCTGTGCTAAGCGTATTTTTTTTATTCAAAACGCATTTCAAATTGTAAGCGCTATTGTAATCTTTGTTTTTGCTATATTAGGTTTTTGTTTTATGAAGCTTCTCTGTTTAGTTTGTATTAAATCTTGCCTAGAACGCAAATATAGTTCCTAGCTAAAATACTTATGTCTTCTGTAGTATTATACTCAATACAATTATGTGAATTTCGCAATATTTATTTTGTATAGAATGAATTTTATATATGTTATTTATTTGAATTCTATATTAAATCGTGTTGTAAATTGAATTGTTTATTATTTTTAAAGAAATTTTAGAAAATATCATAGAATATGTTTTTTCTATGGTTTAAATATAATCACAGTTGGTGCTATTGGGCGTTGTTATAATGCGACTTAGGTGAGTGACACAAGTTTGGATTTCGCGTGGCACAGGTAGGAAAGGCAAAACAAGAAGTTAATTTATATTATTTTAAATATTTTACTTGTAGTTTTGTTATTATTTTGCCGAATGTGTCACACCTTCCCGGCTTGTGTCACAGAATGTTTTAATATTTTTCTTCTGGTTTTGGGGTGTGTTATCTATCTATTGCTTTGATTTATGCTACAAGATTATTTTATATAAAAAAAAATACTAGCCTATTGGTACAATCGACAAAAATAATTGAACATTGTGTTCCATTTGAAAGTGTTTCTTTAGAGGACCTTAAAGTTGTACCGAGCATGATGCTCTAATGTACAATGAAAAATAGACGTTGTTCAACATTTTTGTCGTTTAATTAATATGGATCTTGTGCATTTTGAGAATCAGCTTTTCCTTTCTATCCTATGGCCCATTTGTTATCGTCCGATAAAAAGCACGATCACTTCCATACAGCATAACCTAGCTTCGGTTTCCTTCCAGCTGACAGGCGTAGCCGAATCGACCAATCACATTCGTTGAAATTAGCATCACATCATCCCGCTGGTTCCTGATTGGTTGATTCCGCTCGCTTCGTTTTGAACGCAGCCATACCCTGTTATGTTAGCTTAAAATGAAATTATCCCTCTGTACAGGCGACAACAAACCAATCTGGCAAGTGGCGGAGGAGCGTGAGGAGAACAAACACTTGCAGAAGGAGAACGCGCCGTACGGAGACTACGGGGGCTGGCACAAGGCGGCCAAGGTGGGTGCTGTTAGTGCATTTATTGATTAACACTTTTGTGTGTCACTGTTGTATTGCATATTTAGTTTATGATGTCCTAAACACAGACTTTGTGGTGCCGCTTAGAATTTGCACCACCTCAACTCCTTCCGCGGGTGTCGTAAGAGGCGACTAAGGGATATCCACCAGGGGCGGGCAGCAGCGCCCCCTGGAAAACAATTCTACCACCGAACTGCGATCCCCAAACCGCATGCCCAGCGTGGGGATTGTGGGCATCACCCCCCATAAGATAAAAGCCAATAAAGCGTTTAGCAGGGGGAGGCCTGCGTCCAGCAGTGGACCAATATAGGCTGTTGCGGTGAGGTGGAGGTCCCCCAATTTTCTTTTGAATATCTTATTCAAAGATCAGATTTTTTACATTTCTGCTTATATGTCCTTTTATGCATGATATGATAAAGCATTCATTTTCAATCCGAATCGTAATCTACGCGACTTATACCTGTTTGTTTTGCTGTTAAAGTCTCTTAAATTTTGTAGTTGTGGTTTTTGCTACTTATTTTCATTTCACCCCATTGTCTTTGGTCGTGAAAAGTTCGCGTAAGTTTATGTATAACATATGCACCGTTTGTGGAATTTGTAATTGTATATACGTATGATTTAATTACATTTTTAATTACCTCCTTTTTTACCGTGCAGTGTTTACCATTTCATCTTAAATTGTCTACACTTTGTAAGTGTGCTTTTGCTACACTTTTTTTATATAAATAAACTAGAAATACTTTAAAATCTATAAAACCTTTGGCGGGGATGGTCATTAAAAGCAAATCTTGATACCTTTTTTATCTTAATTTAGAGTTTAAAATGTAACAAAAACTGGTCCCTTATTAGAGTTCTGAGTACTTGTACTTAGTACTTGCGCACTACTATGTCCTGCGTACATGGCTAGTCTGCGACATCTGAATGACACCATTGTCAAAGAGAAATAAAGTAACATTTTTGTTATCTATTTTATTTATTTAACCCTCACTAATTCATTCCCACAGGTGGACTCCCCAACTGTGACCACGACCCTGAAGAACCTCGGCGCCCTCTACCGGCGCCAGGGCAAGTACGAGGCCGCGGAGACCCTCGAGGACTGCGCACTTCGCAGCCGGAAGGAGGTAAACTAACACATATTACCTGCCTACTTAAATAATGGGATTGGGAACGACGTCGTCTGTCATGCTATTGCCCATGACAGCATGAGAAACTACGTCAACGTCATCCTATTCTTTAAGCAGGTTATACCAGAATACAGGTGGACTCTCCCGTGAGCACGATTCTGGGCACGTACTCATAAAAACGAAAAGCAAAGTTTTTGGTTCACTTCCATGCAAATGCTGTCTTATGTAAGTGACAATGGTGCCGATTCAGATGTCGCAAAAACTGAACCAATTTGACTGAGCTAAAAATAATGCGATCCTTTTTATTTCGTTGCTCATCACTTCCTGAGAAACCGGTGGTGGTGCACAATTGGAACCGGCTTCCTGAAGAAGTTTACAGTCCTCTGTGAACAGCTTCAAAAACAGACTCGACCACTGGTTAAATGTTTTTGTAAACCAGGGGATAACCGTATATTTCAATGCCGAGCATGGTCGGAGACACAGACACCCGAGGCTCAGACTTAGAGCTGACGCCGGTTGCTCCAGTGAGAACTCAAAAAAAACACTTTTAGTCCTGTCAATTAGTTTAATTTTGGCGACATCTAAATGGACACCATTTTAATAGTATGTTTTTTCTGAACATCGATTTTCGTTTTTCGAGTAGATTCCCTAGATAAAACAGCTTACGATAAGATGAAAGCGCGCTTGTTTCCTTGCATTTTCTTCATACTTAGGGCGAGTTAAAACACTACTCGACAGTTTCTTTAATTTGTCACTATCGTCAACTGGTCACTTTTGATTTTCGTCAATTTCCTAAAAATCGCTAATTCGTCAGTATCCCTAATTCGACACTTGTGATATGTGGTCAGTACATTCATCTTGTCAGTCTATAGATTCCGCCTCTTTCTTAGATTGGTCATTCCGCAGTACAATCCCACACATACGTTTATGTACTAGGTACTTATGTTTGATAGAGGTTGATCCAAATGATTTCTATATTAGGAACTTTTTGACCAGCTCATTTTGTCTTTAATTTTTGACAGTTCCCAAATATTTCTTGACAAATGCCATATCATTTTCTTGTATTCGGAACAAGTGAATGGTATTGCTTCAAAAGAAAAAATATATTATATACCTACTCGTATCACACATGTACGGATTAGGTAAGTGTTAGGTACAATTACAAGTACTTACCATCAATGTCCGACCATTCAGCTCTTGAACTTATCGACACTTTATCAAAATTATCCCTAATTAATACAGTTAGGTATAACAAACGTATCAACTAATATTTATATTAATTTTAACATTGTGAATAGCATTCGGAATCCTAAAAATAAATACTAGTTAAAACGTTTGTTATAGGTATCTATATTACGTAGGTACATAGATATATGCAATTGTTGATATATTTTTGTTTAATAAAACTAATGCTTTTCCACAAAACAGTTTTATTCGTAACTGTACACTTAGTCAAAATTCTAATACTGACGATATAAAATTAAATATTCTGTCCAGATAACCTAAGTGACGAATTTGCGACGCTGACGAATTTGCGATTTTCAGGAAATGGACCAATAAACAAAAGTGACCAGTTGACGATAGTGACAAATTAAAGAAACTGTCGAGTAGTGTTCTAACTCCTCAGGGCTACACTAAACACACTACATGCACACGATAAAACTATTTATTAATAAACTAAACTATTATTTAGTTTTTGTGACGGTCACTATCACAATTATTTGTTCATAATAAAATATTTTCGTAATCTATTTTCTTATATTTTAAAATATAGTTTGTTTGATATCCTATAATTGATTTAGATTATAATTATAACACACATTATTTAATTACATATTACACACACCCACGCACAAATAATTATTATTGATCTATCTTTATTTCTCTATCTAATACACTGGTACGGACACCTATTATCACTGCGACACACGATAGAAACAAACTTATTAGAATTTCATTCAGGATGTAAGCGGGTCAACTACGAACCTAGTTTGTGTTGGAAGAACACCAACGTTTCATCCCGTAACGAGGGACGTGAACCGCACTCCCTCACTAATTACACTACCCTTAACGAGGGACTTCTTGAGGGTTCATGAAGTCCCTCGTTAAGGGTACACAGTCAACGGCACGAACTCGTCGGTGGGCGCGGCCTAAAAGTATGCTATCTCACCTGACATAGTGTGCGATCCCGCGCGCTAGGATGAATGCAAAAAATCGTAAAAGGGCCGCGGAAAGAAATGGGAACAGACTTTCAGTACAAGGGTTATTTTATTATAGAAAAACTATAGAGTGTATCTTTTCAAAATAATTTTATTTCAGCTTTTGAATAACTAAAATTTGTCAGAACGGGCTCGGGGTTTTAGAGTTTTCTTACTCCGTATATTACCTTTTTTTTTCACTCAAAGATGGGCTAAAATCAGTGTTGAAATACGAAAGTTTAGAAGCTTGTATTTTTTAAATGTATACACTTGTTTTACGTGTGGTTGGTCAACATCAAACTGCGTAGTAGTTACCCTTCCACGTTTGTATGGAGAGATGAGTGACTCGTTTAACCTTAAGGGATGAAACTTTGGGTTTCTTCCAACACAAACTAGGTTCGTAGTTAACCCGCTTACATTCTTAATGAATTCGTCAAACTACGAAAGTCTTTATAATTATGATTTATCTATATTATGTACTGAGACGTACTTCCACTGCGAGTGTTCGCTCCGCACGGGTTAACTTTGACCGTTGATTTGCACGCCGCCATACCAGCACGTTCAGCAAGTAAGTGACTACAGCCAAATTGTATAAAACTTGCAAAATTGTACACACACAGAGAGAGAGAATATTTTTATTTACCTTAAGACTACTACACACAATTAGCCCTAAGACTATGTTAATTAATACGGGTATAGCACTAGCCAGGGCGTTGATAATACTTGTTTACGTTTGTGCACATAATCGAAACTAAACAGGTCCAGGGCCCGTACTTCGTATAAACGAAAATCGGAGCTTATGATTCGTTTTCGTGCAAACGCTATCTTATGCTAGTGACATAAGAGTTGGTTTTGCACGAAAACTAATCAGAAACTTTGATGTTCGATTTCTGAGTAGGCTCCCAGGGCCCGTACTCGTACAAACTAAAATTGGAGTTCATGATTCGTTTTCGTGCAAACGCTATCATTATGTAAGTATGACATAAGAGTTGGTTTTGCACGAAAACGAATCAGAAACTTCGGTTTTCGTTTTCCGAGTTTCTTAACAAAGAGGTGCAACGTAATTAAGTTTGAAATTGTGTCAAACATAACCAAGGATCGCAGAGGATAGTATGAAAACGTATCCATCTTAAGGTTTGGTTTTTACAGTGCGTTAGCCCTCACACTTAGGGTAATTTCTTAGAAATTAAATAATACAAACGCATTCTCGTACCTAACGATTTTTTATAGCGATGCATTGCTGTTTTTCTACCAGCAAACTTAGCTAAGCCCAAGCAATGCGCTTGCTTGACACAGAGCTAACCGATACTATTCGCAGAGTTTTACATATTCCACACTGCATAACTACGCAGCATAGCTCTGATGGAACAGAGCCCTTAAAGAGAGATCATTTTTTTGTACTTGATTGGTTTTCCACAATTGCAACGATTTTGTTCTTCCGTCGAAATCTCCTTGCACAATCTCAATCAGTTAAAGTTTTGAAATGACCTACAATCGGATAAACTCTTGTCACAGTCGTCTACAACGTCTTTGGTCTACTAGGCGTTTTACATACAGCAGAGAGCCCTATACTCGTAGACTAGAAACCTCGAATTTTTTTGGAAACAAAAGGTTTTAAAAACAAGCTAAAGAAATATTTATAAAAATATTTAACGACACACTGGTATCATCGCAGCAAATGGCAGATGTTCAAAAAAAATATTAGCTTTGAAAGTGGCTAATGCAACGCCATTTTAATCGTCTCTCATCCGTTTTCGCACACGAATTGGAACCTGTTTCGCTACGCGTGTGCAATTATGCAGTTTGAGTTTTATTTTTTTGTGGCTACCTTTTGTTTTCCTTTATTGTTATTAGTTTTTTATAAGCTTTCATTCGTTTTTGTTGACATTAAATATTCTGGACTCTAGAGCCGAGTATCTACTAATATTAAAAATTCGGAAGAAACTGTGTCTGTCTGTCTGTTACCTTTTCATGGCTAAGCGGATCTTAATGAAATTTGGCAGAGGTAAATGGCATCCCGGAGACGGACATAGATTACTTGAAAAGTGCGTGTGAAGCCGCCGGCAGTAGCTAGTAATGTACAATGGAGGTAGTAGTAGGTATATCTTACAGCATTACTTATTACTAGGCCCTGGACATCGTAAAACAGTCGCGCGCGCGGCAGGCGCGCCACGGCAGCCGAGACTCGATGGAGCCCCACGCGGACCACCTCGACGAGGTTAGAACCCACGCGGAGTGAGCTGTCAGTGTCATTGTGGCTGGTCATGTCAGTGTCATGTTGATATGGTATTAGTGCGCTTATGATATAATAATTAACCAGTCGACTGGCGACATTTTTTTTATGTTTGTAACAATTTTTCTTCAAATGTATTAATCAAACAAAATCCACTAAATCGTAGTAACTTTTCTATAACACGCTAATCGCTAACAGTTAAAATAAAAAAGCTAGCTTGAAGCAGTCGGGATCAACTGCTTAAAAAAGGACTTACGATTTATTTTTTAATTTCTAGATTTTCTTGTGCCAATGATGAATGATCAATGATCGAAACTATTTTAGGACATTTTGTCATAAAACAAGTCCTCAGCGAGTAAATTTTTTTTGTATAGAGTGACATCTGTCATGCTCGTTTTCTACGAAGTCTTACCCGACCCTACTTGGAAACTCCTAGGTATATTTAAATAGCCCTTTTGCCCATGGTTTTACAGCCTTGGCCCACCGTGTGGCGACTGTATAGTAAACTACAGTCTACACGTCTATTTACAGACTATGTACATAGAAGTTGCATATTTCAATAGGCGGTCGCAGCTTGAAGCGACTGCTTCAAGCTGCGTGTATCTGGGCTTTTACACAGCAAAACAAGCTGTGCTACCTTCTAAAATAATTTATTACTTTGTTCCTAATAAAAAGTAGTTTTTGCTCTCAAATTCTGACCATAAATTAAGGTTTAAAAATGGCGACCATGTTCCGCCATAGCTCTTGCTGAAAGGCGTACTAATACCGTATCAATGAGCTTCAGCCTATGACCAATATTTAGGCATTCGCTTGTAACCGGAATGGAAAATTTAGTCTTGTCTTGTAAATTGTATCGTCATTTATTAAGATGGTTTATGACACTAACGAACCCCCTTATTCATAATAATCTGATAACATAAATAAAACAGTTGCTAAGCACTGTTTTTGTCCCTCTGATTTTTTGTCAATTGAATTAAACAAACGACTCATATCATAACTAATCTAATTAACTAATATGAAAAAATTTAAGAGGTTTATGAATAAGAGGGAAAATAAGTGATAATTCAATAAATCTCTCCTTGCTTGAAAGTTTGAAATGTCTTGTCTAAACTTAGATAATCGTTTTGGTGTTATGTCGTTTGGTGCTTGTTTTCATTTTTCAATCGGTTGGCACAATTCGTTCATGCACTTTGCTAAGGGCATTGGAAGTCTTATCATTTCATTTCTTAATTTCTCGCCATATTCTTTTCTCGGCCATCTTTAACAGATTCATTAGAAGACTACAGGATCTAAATAAATACTGTATCATCTTAAAGACCCTATGAAATATAAAGGGAACCGGTTTTACGTCGACTTAAAATTTCATAATTTCACTTGGTTTATTTTCATGTGTGGCGGTGTTGCAATCATTTTGTGTTATTTATAATATTTTATTCATTATCCACATATTCTATATGTTCGCGCTTATAACTACGAAAGTTAGACCCAACAAGCTACAAGGAGCGCCATCTAGTGGACGTCTGAAGAAACTCGACGCGCGAAAGATCACCCGATTTGGAGATTTACCTAAGTCGGTAAAACAGAGTCAAAAAGCTTCCTTGGTGCAACAGTGACGGCCGCGGCATCACCGCCATATTTTAATTTTCGTATTACTTTCTTGTCTTGTCTGCGATGCAAAGCACTCTCTGTACCTAGTAATAGGAATATACGTTTTTTATCAAATATCAATAAATTCGATTCATTGAAGACGCACCCGATGACCCCCGTAGTCACCATATTGGTCCTACGAACCGGATAATTGCTGCGTATGCTGGGAGAAGAATCCATCTTCAGCCTGCTCGTGAGAAGTCCCGAGTCATCCAGAGACTTCACAAAAAGCTTGGAAACCAGCACCCTAGACAACGGTCAGGTCATTGATCCCGTCCTCCTTCCATTCGTTCTCATTTGTGCTAAAATTGGTTCGTTTGTGCATTACAGAAAGACACCAAGTGCCGCGTGGCCGTTATCGTTACGTCTCCCGCGCAGTTAAAACCGTGAGTACCTTATTTTACTCTCTACATAGGCCTTCATAATGGGTGGTGAAGATAAATTAAGTGTACCTAGTAATAAATCTCCTCAAGTTTCTCCGACTAGGAAGTGTCCTGACGAACTTTCGATTCTCAGACGACAACGTGGTAACCTCAAAGGTAGACTAACACAGTTTCAGAATTACCTTGATCTCTTTAAGGATACACGCCCATCTAAACTACAAGTCAAAGAAATAAAGTTTAGAATGCAGGCGTGTCAAGATCATTACAAACAGTTCAATGAAATTCAAAGCAAAGTCGATTTTTTGAGTTCAGAGTCAGATGCCGATTCTAACAATGAATATGTTCAAACATTCGAATCTTCATATTTTCTTGTTTTAGCAATAGCTGAAAGTTTAGTCGAAAGTGTAGAAACTTGTAATAAGTGTACGAATATTACTAGAAATAACGGTTTCCGTTCGTTACCAGAAATCAAACTACCTACCTTCAGTGGGAAATTTGATGATTGGCTTGAGTACAAACATGCATACGTTACCATGATCCATAACTGTCCCGATCTAGACGAAATCCAGAAGTTTCATTACTTGCGTTCTTCACTTTCTGGTACCGCCTTAGAAGTTATAAGTTCTTTCGAATTCACGCCTAGGAACTACGTTCACGCATGGGAGTTATTGGAGAATAGGTTTCACAATACTAGACTTTTAGTTCAGAATCACATGAAAGCTTTGTTTCAAATGTCGCCTTTGAAACAGGAATCATCTTCACAGATTAGGAAGCTGATAGATACCGTTTTGCGAAACATTCGCTCACTTACTTCGCTAGGTGAACCCACCAGTACCTGGGATACGATTATAATTTACCTAGTACAGTCGAAGTTAGATACGTCCACTGAGCGAGAGTGGGAAATAGAAAAAGGTTCTATTCATGCTAGTTCCGATAGAAGGTTAAAATTAGACGATATTCTTTCATTTCTAAAGAAAAAGGCAGACATGTTAGATTCAATTAACTCAAGTCAAAATAAACCGCAACAAAAGTCGCAAAATGAACCAAAGAGTAACTCACAAAAAAATAATGCGTCTGCACATAGCTATGTTTCAACTAGCGAGTCGGGAGCTAAAAGTAAGCCTAAACGTAAAGGCTTTACTTGCAATCTATGTAACGGTGACCATGCGATTTATGCGTGTTACAAATTCCTGAATATGTCTATCAAGGATAGGTTAAAGGTAGTGGATGACAGGAAGTTATGTAGAAACTGTTTGCGTGCAGGTCATTCACTTTCCGATTGCATTTTTGGCCCATGCAAACAATGTCAGAATAAACATAACTCACTTTTGCACCTCAAGTCGGGTAACGAGGAGTCAGCAGCTGAGAGTTCGTCTCAGACCGCTCCATCGACCGCGTTGCACTCCTTATCAGTAGGTAGTGTAGGTACGTACCACGGCAGTGTAGCCGAATGCGCTCGCAGCGGCGGCGATAGTTCTACACCATGTAACGTATTGCAACCGGTATTGTTATGCACGGCCTTAGTTGAGGTAGCAGATAGTAATAACCGTTTCCATACAGCCAGAGCCCTTCTGGATAATGGTTCTCAACACTGCTTTATTTCAGATAAATTACGAAAGCGAATCAATGCGCCTCTATTACAGTCCACAATACAGATTTCAGGTGTCGCTCAATCAGTGACACAATCAAATCATTCATGCGAATTAATTATGCGTTCAAAAATAAACGATTACAGTGCAAAGGTTAAATGTTTTGTCTTGCAGCGTATAACAATCAGTTTACCCACGACAAGCATTGATACCGAGCTTATACGAATACCGGACAATGTATACCTAGCCGATCCTACTTACAATATTCCTTCGGAAATCGATTTATTGATAGGTGCGGATTTATTTTGGGATATACTTGACGGGACTAGAATCCGATTGGTAAACGGACCATTCCTTCAGAATTCGAAGCTAGGATGGTTACTTTCGGGTCCTTTATGCGTTTCTAAGAACATAGATAGCCATTCTAAAGTTCATTGCAATTTCAATCAAACCTTAGGCTCAGACATAGGTTTAGATGAGCAACTTAAACGTTTTTGGGAATTAGAGAATGTACCCCAGGTAGATAACGTTCTTTCTAAAGATGAGAAATTTTGTGAGGAATTATTTACCACTACAACAAAACGCGAATCAGAGGGTAGATTCTCAGTCCGCATCCCGCTGAAAGAATCACCTGAAGCATTGGGTGATTCGTACAATTCGGCAAAAAACAGGTTCTTGTCGTTAGAACGCAAACTAGAGCGTTTACCTGACTATAAACGAATGTACTCCGACTTTATGAGTGAGTACGTGGCCTTAGGCCATATGAGTCGGGTCGACAAAGTCGAGGAACCTAATTATTTCCTACCGCATCACGGTGTGCTTAAGGAAAGTAGTTCTACTACTAAACTACGCGTTGTTTTCGATGGTAGTGCTGTGACATCTTCGAATTAAAATCGCAATCAATTAATTTATTATGTAATTCTTGTCCAAATGAAATCATACAATTCAATAAACATTCATCATTCATAAAACTTAAACGTATAGGTGCGTATGTACTACGATTCATTTCAAATTTGCGCTGTAGGCGCGAGGAGCGTGAAACTGGTTCCTTATCAATCAGTAACCGAGCTCAATGCGTCGCAAATGATGCTAGTTAGGCTAGCGCAAATGCATTCCTTTCCGGACGTGTACAGTAGTTTGCTAAATAACATTCCTATAAAAACAAATAGCAAATCTACAAATCGTATTTCCGGTCTCAATATATTTTTAGATGACAATAAGTTAATTAGAGTCGGTGGTAGACTAGGGAACTCAACTGAGTTTTCATACGAAAAGAAACATCCATTGTTATTGTGCAGTAATCATTATTTGACAGTGCTTATAGTGCAATACGAACATAAACGTTTGCTTCATAGTGGACCGCAGCTACTCTTATCAACATTACGTGAATGTTGGTGGCCGCTGGGTGCTAGGAACTTGGTTCGTAAAATTGTGCGTGAATGTGTTACTTGTGCGCGATTCAAAGGTAAAACTTTACAGCCTAGAATGGGCAATTTACCTTCTACGCGATTGGATTCTGGATTTCTTTTTGGTCGTACAGGAATGGATCTAGGAGGAGTGTTCTATGTCCTTAACAAAAGGGGCAGAGGAGCACGTCTTAGTAAAACGTATGTATGTCTGTTCGTCTGTTTCCTAACTCGTGCGGTACATCTAGAACTTGTTTCAAGTCTATCCACTGATGACTTTATTTTGGCATTAAAACGTTTCATTAGTAGAAGAGGTAAACCTGATTCTATTTATTCTGATAACGGAACAAATTTTGTAGGATTTTTTGTTATTATAGTCAATTATACATCCCCGTACTGAGGGGAGGATGCGGGTTCAAGTCCCGTCGAAGTCGAAAATTTTTGCGATGTTATTTGATTTCTTAGAAATTTTGTAGGAGCTGAAAAAGAGTTCTATACTTTTTTAGATAAAAATTCTAAACAAATAATAGATTACACAGCTAACGATGGAATTAAATTCAATTTTATTCCACCATATTCACCCCATTTTGGAGGTCTGTGGGAGAGTGGCATAAGGTCTTGTAAATATCATTTACGTCGTGTAGTAGGTAACGCGAAACTTACTTATGAGGAATTGAGCACAGTTTTAGCACAAATAGAATCTGTCCTCAATTCCCGCCCTATGTCCCCTCTGTCTCCAGATCCTAACGACTTCACTCCATTGACTCCTGGTCACTTCCTCATTGGCCGACCGTTGACTGCTCCAGCTGCACACGATGACCTCACGGATGTCCCGATCTCACGGCTGAACCGGTATCATCGAATCGAGCAACTACGTCAGCACTTCTGGCAGCGGTGGTCACGGGAGTACATTTCGGAGCTTCAACAGAGAACCAAGTGGAAGTCCAACCAGAACGACATAAGCCTAGAGAGCTTAGTTCTAATCAAAGAAGACAACCTGCCTCCGCTGAAATGGCGCCTGGGACGCGTCACGAAGGTGTTTCCGGGCACGGACGGTGTCTCGCGAGTTGCTGAGATACGAACGGCAACTGGAACGATACGGAGGGCATTCTCCAAAATCTGCCCTCTGCCACTGGAGCCAGCAGACAGCAGCAGCCAGTGATCCATGATTATCCCATCGTTGGAAGCCGGTGCTTCCAAGGCGGGCGGTATGTTCGCGCTTATAACTACGAAAGTTAGACCCAACAAGCTACAAGGAGCGCCATCTAGTGGACGTCTGAAGAAACTCGACGCGCGAAAGATCACCCGATTTGGAGATTTACCTAAGTCGGTAAAACAGAGTCAAAAAGCTTCCTTGGTGCAACAGTGACGGCCGCGGCATCACCGCCATATTTTAATTTTCGTATTACTTTCTTGTCTTGTCTGCGATGCAAAGCACTCTCTGTACCTAGTAATAGGAATATACGTTTTTTATCAAATATCAATAAATTCGATTCATTGAAGACGCACCCGATGACCCCCGTAGTCACCACTATATTTTATTCACATTTATGTAATTTATCATATCACTGTATCATTATATCACACTGAACACCGTGCATTACTTTGTTTAAACATTATTTAAATGAGAAAGCTTGAAAACGCAAAGTGGCCTAAATGTTGCAAATCAATTTGCAGAAATTGACTTTCGCAAGTAGTTTTATGACAGCTTATATACTCGTACTATCGAAATGTCTGTGGTGTCGATTCATAAGTTACAAAGTTAAAAATAACTAGCCAGCACTAAAAATGTTGCCCTCACTTATCGATCGAAATATAAAGGACAGCAAAAAATTTTGTGCTGTCAAAATCGCCCAGTTTTTGTAACCTCTGAAATGACAGCAATATTGCAATAAACTCAAAAGGCACATTTTCAGGCTTTGTCTCCTTGCTTTTCAGCACGCTTCCACCATTTATTTTGCGTTTATTTTATGTTATTTTCCATTGTAGGGTGCGAACCCGGCGAGCGAACCGCGCCTCAATCTAAAGTCTAAGCTGTTCAATGCCCTAGGAATCAACACAACGAGCGCGCCGCACCAGTAGTTTAGTTCAGTAGGCTTATTGTAAGGATCGCTTGCTTACTGCGTTCGTGGCTCTTTTGTATGGGCTTGGTCGAAGCGATGGTTTTTGCAAGACTTGGAAAATAATGTTGAAAAACTTGATGAATACTTGTGAATAAACAAAGTATATAACTGAGCACTTTGTCTCAGAATATAAAACGAAATACACCCTGGAATATTTTGATCAAGCGTATGGGGTCTGGTTTCAAAACCCGTTGTTTCTAATTTTTATTTAGACCAAGCCTTCGCTCATTTTGTTTAAAAGGACCATGTTCGTGACACACTTAAATATATAATATATTATATTCGTCGCCATTTTGAATTTTATGACAAAAATCAAGATGGTTGAATTTAATATTAGCATAGTATAATTTATTATTATTAGCATGCTGGTAGGAATAATTATAAGTAACGAAGAAAAATCTAAAAAAAAATACAAATGAAAGTGTGATAGAGATTATCGAAGCATGTTTATAAGCCGTCCCGTAAAATATATGCAGAATAATTTAATAAATACATTATTATTATGAACACTATGGCGGCGAGATAAGATTTTAAATCGATGACATTATTAGTCATATATTTTAATTAAAATGCACTTTATACATCCGACATAGATTTATTAGTTGAAATGTTCAGTAGCAAAGTTGGATGTATAAACTGCAGTAATATAAATTGCATTTATTACTATTGTGGAATCGGGTTTTATTTATAATTAATACACATTTGAATCGCGCATGGTTACACAACGATTTTATTCGCTTACAATATTCAATTTTAATTTGCTGATATTATAATAATTTTGTATTCTTTGTTTTAAGAATGCATGGTCATGAGTGGATTTTATTTTGTGAACGTCTGAATATCTGTTTTAATACCTGGCAAGGTTTTTTAATGGACGTGTCAAACGGGACTGTCTTCAAGTCCTGTCAAAAGAGACGGGTAGTTTAGTCCCGTTTTTCGCCACGTTCTTAAAGAACCTTGTCGCTTAGTCGACTTATATTTATTTTCGTCATGTTGTCAGTAATATAATATTACGCAAATAAAACTTTCATTCCAGTTTATCGGTCTAAGCTTTATGTGAGAAGAGTGATAGTATTTTTATATAATATTGAGTTCTATGTGGGTGCTTTTAATGTGAGTTTTTTTACTATAATGTACACTTTATTATAAAATGCAAGATAGAAATCGGCTTAAAATACCCACAGATTATAAACGAATCTCCAATTTTAATCACTACATTTTTCTGTCACAATTTTGATGTTATTAGAATTTTTACTACCTATGTCTCGATGTCGGATAAAGAATAATTTTAAAATTGTTGAAATAAATATTGATATATGTAACATTAGTTTTGTTTTATTTTATTTTTATTGGGTGAGTCTATGGTGTTATGCAATTTATAGGCCATGGGAGTTTGTGGTAGAAACATTATCGTGCTTCCAATGGCTTTCGCTATTAGTCCTTTAGTTAGAAGCATGGTAGCATCATCTCAACCCTAAAATTAGATTTCTGACCACTTCAAACGTTATGATCAATCATTTTCATCGTAGTGATAAAAAACAGTAACAGCACCTATATAATACGGCTTAGTTACATACGCTCAGCTGTGTTTTCTCCATCTATTTTCCATCACATAAATTAATATTGGCATTACCTATCCAGTGTAAACCTTACTTTAGGTAAGTTCTAAGAATTATATCCAGTAAATGCCTTGCACTATCTCATCTGTCTGTCCCAATTATTATTCCCATGCAAGGAATTTCGTGTTGGAAGTAGCGATGAGCTGCTATTCACTTCTCTTTCTAATTAGCTCTGTCTTCAGTCTTACTAGACCCTATACAAAAGTGCAAGGCATTCTAAAAAGGGCTTACAGTAGCCATAATCAAACCACACCTCACTCTAGAATCTTCTCGTAAGTATTTCGCTTTCGAACTGTTCTATCTTCCATTCATTTAGCTCTACCTAATTTGATCATTTTGATGTCTTCTGGACTAAACCTGCAAAAGTGTACGGCATTCTACCACACTTTATCAAGTTGCAAAGATGGCAACCAAACCAAGGCACCTCCCCTTATCAAAAACTATTGGCAATGGTAAAGCTTCAGGTTATAAATTGCATAACACGGGGCAGGTAACCGTGCAGCGAAGCGGGAGCTTCTCTAAACTTCGCGAGTCGCTGCGCCGCTCCTCTGCCCGGCTGCTGGGCCGCCTCGCGGGGAGGCACTCGGCGCATTTGCCTGATCTAGACTACGCTGATCCTGAAAGGTAATTGTGGATCTAGCCAGGGTCACACCTTGCGCTGTAGGGATTTGTGAAAGATATAGAAGCCTACGTTCCGTACTATCTTTGGGGTTTGTTCTCATATAGACAGACTCTCAAAAAGACATGCTTAAAGAGATCTACATCTTTTTTTTTATTTCACTTATTTCGTCCCAAAGAATAAAATAAATGATTGAGTGTTGAGTAGACTTTCTCAAAAAAACAGAAAAGAAGATGCACTTGCCGAGTTATGCAGTTTCCTAAAAGAATTGAAATTGAATTTTCAAACAAAAACTGGACGGCTAGGTTCGAGATGAGGTGGCAATCCATTTCCTGGTTCAAAATCAAAATAAGGGCTGCTATAAAATGCTCTCGACCCACCTTTTCGTTATCTTCCAGTATTAAATCTAGACTTGTCAATTCAAGTGTAGGTTACTTAATTACCGGCAACTTTTTACAAAAAAAATTATTAAGGTAATAAATGCTTAAGAGATATTTTATAAGATAGTTAGGTACCTAAATATAGTCAATCGGGAAGACTAGAATGCAGACTCTCATGTCTCTACATTGTTAGGTTTTACTTGCAGAATCAATTGAATTTTAAGTCTTGGCTAGATCCATCAATTTCTGTGCGTAGGACCTTTGCAAGGATGCGCCTGCTTTCTCCCCCTTTTAGTTGCAACTTGGTAGCTTAGCAATAAAGTACATAAAGTTATTTGCATTTAAAATATAGGTATCTACATCTTATACCAACATACTAAGTAGTTGTTTTTGTTCAAAATACGGTAAGTGATGTTTTCTTTTAGTTCTGTGATTGTGTTATTTTATTTGTCAACGTTTTTATACCAGTCAATTTACTATGTTTTTTTTTTCACAGCATGAAACGCGCAAACTCTCTGTCCGCGCTCAGTAATTCCCAGGATCATCATCAGCAGTTCCAGAGGGATCAACCGACCCACCAGGGGGATCAACCCATTCAGGGGGTTCCCCGGTAACCATTGACCCCTCGCCGAACCATTCTGATGTACACCACCCTTACTCTCGTCAGGGTTATGGCCTTCCGCTCCTGACGTGTGGTTGGCGGGATTCATTCCAAATCTATTTGTTGGTACCTACACGTAACAAGTCAGTCTACTTGAAAAATAGGTTTTGATCTAGTTCAGGCACACGTATAATTTAACACATTCATGGCCCAAGACGCACTTGTCAGTCTTCTCCCCCGTGACGCGGCGGGGCGGCGCCCTGCGTGTCGCACCGCCCAGGCTGGGCAGTGAATGCATTAAGTAATTTCAGCAGAATTTAAAATCTTGCACTAATTTATTATCCTTTTAGTCCTAAGTTACTTTGATTTTTCTTTAATTGTAATAATTAAAGCAGACCTACTTAATAATAACTTCTCTCTCACCCATATCCCTACAATACAATGTTTTCTAGGACTTAAGGTCTCATATATTCTTTGAGGATGTTTTATGTACCTACCTATCAATAGTATATTCAGAACATTATTAGAAGGACATGCATAATGAATGTATCTCGTACCATGTGGCACGAGATTTTACTTTTTTTTACATATTTTGTATGTCTCCCGTTAAAAACATTGCTTGGACTCTAGCTTTATCATTATTGTGATATTTTGTTGTCTTTAAAGTAGGGTCCATGGCTTGAAGCACCTTGTAATACCTTCAGCACAGTAGATAAATTATATTTATCTATTGTGCCTTCAGTAAAATCGTATGCAAGTAAAGATAAGCAACGTTTTTAAATAAGGCGGTACAAGAACCGCCTTTTTTATGTTTTGATATTTACTTCCTATGATAAGAATGACGATATAAGTAGGTAACATAACTAACAATGTGATCTCTAGTATTTCAACATTGTTAATGATATAAAATTCAAATAAAATGTTTTCTTAAGTAGTTTCCCGTATCTCTGCCATATAAAAACGATAGTTAAGCCAGTGCACCTTACCTCTTATATCTTAATATAAACTATAGCAGCAGTATTTTTAGCAATAGAGCACAATAATTATTATAAACGCTATCTTGTCACCCAATTTTGTAACTTACTTACATACCTACGTAAAGATAAACCATTCTAAAAATGCACGCCAAGTTTAGGTATCGCGTTTTGTAGAGGAGGCGTGTATTTTTAGAATGGTTTATCTCTACGAGACTTAGATTTTAAAATATTAAGTTACAGGACGTACCTACACAAGTACAAAATAATAGTGATCTTTTTGAATAAAAACAATTCTTACCAAACTGGGTAGGGTAATGTTCTAAGTATGTACTATACTTTTTTACTCGGTATATACATTAGATTACATTTTTTATTCAGTATATAATTATACGCTTGTTGATAAAGGTAGTAATTTAAGCTTGTGTTAATGTGATCAGCTCTTAAACCTAGTAACTTATACCAATGAATAACTTACTTATACATAATAATTAAGCTTTTCTTGGGAGGCTTGTTTGTGATCGATGTAACTTATATTGGACTGAGTTTTCGTATCGTTTGGTTTTAATAAATCTCTTGCTTAGGAAAATGTGTTTTATTTGTTACTTTTAGCGTAGTAGCTAGGAACATTAGTTAGGTAGCCTAGCCTAGGTACTTACCGAACAATTTATTGCTTAAGGTTTTGTTATTATAGTGCGTAATCCTTGCACTCTGGATAATTTCTAAGAAATCGAAATCGAATTACTTATATCGAAAAATTTTTGCGATATAATTCGATTTCTTAGAAATTAGAAATTTATTGCTGAATTAAAATACCTACTTGAGCCTAATTTCACCAAAATCTTAACAGTAGGTGATAAAGGTGCTTTTCTAATACAATTTTTAAATAACTCTCTTGGTAGCCCTCATAAGAGCTTCTTCTATTTTCATCTGGCGACTAACACTTCTTCTAATATTTTTATATAAACTTTTACATTGAGCTGTAGGTACCGTAGCCTTGTCATATTTTCTACAATCTGAGCTTTTCATAAACCTAGTACATCAGGATGAATACCTAATCTAAACTTGGGTAGGTACTATTGAACTAACTTCTGCCCACGGCCTCGCACACCTTTCTCCTGGATAAAAAGAAGCTTAAATGTTATCCTAGGTTTACATCTATGCAAAATTTCAGCCCGATCCGTTCAATAGTTTTGTCGTGGAGAGGTAACAAACATCCAACTTTCGCTTTATAATATTATAGTGTGATTTTATAGCTGAACTTAAGTACCTTCTTGTGTACCCAGATGTAAGTATTGTTTGTTAGTCATCTCACGAATTTAATTTCGTAACAATGAGTGGCATCATCTGCGTCGAAATAGCCGAAACATGGAGTGTCCGATCTCGGCGTTATGATGTGAAGGCGATAAATAATCGGGTTATGAGTTTAGCTGCTAAACTCATCAGTGCGGGAGATTTTGATAGTGGTAGGGTTGTCACGCTATGGAAGTGACGACCGCGGGCGGCGTGTAAAGCTCTGCGCTAATTAGTTAGTCCAATACCGCTGCCACTCTGCACAAAAACGTGCATAACATAACCGATATTTGGGCTTAACTCGTTATCCTTAGATACATTTTACAGTGACAAAATGGCTTCCCACTAGCTTCAAACGAGTGGTCCGTGAGCTGTCTTTCATCTGATGCCGTCTCAGTATAAAATGCATTTAATTGTTACTAGTTAACGCATTTACTACCCACCCTCGGCGGTGCGACCCGCAGCAGGGGCGCCGCAACGCAACTAGCCGCTCCAGATCGACATCTGCGTCTTGGGCCAGGAATGTGTTAGCTTAGTTTAGTAGGTATATAAGCCATATTTGAATGCACATTTTTGTGCTATGCTGCAGGTGTGCGACAAGATTTAGAATCGATCGACCCCACCATAGAGCAAGTACAGAGGACCCCACTAACTCGGCCCGTGAATGTCGAGCCGTAGGAAACCTGCCAGGGGAAGGGCAGCTTTCTTCTTTGTATTTTAATACCCCCGCTGTGATCACCAATCCGCCTGCGTGGTGATCATGGCAAAGCCCCTCTTGTTTGCGGAGGCACGTTCAGCAGGTGGGCGTATGTTGGCTGATAAGTAAGCTAAGGTTTTTACGTACTAGTGAGATACCTACGATAATGTTCGTTTAGCGCATTCACTGCTCACCTTCGGCGGTGTGACCCGCGCCGTCGTCGTCGCACCACTGCTGCACTGAACCACAGGAGGACATCTGCGTCCTGGGCCGTGAAAGTGTTAAAAAACTTTGATAATAAATAAAATCCTTGCTGAATTTTCGACTGCGGCGGCCACACTGATTCAATGGAGGCAAGCCATGGGCGACGGACATATTTATTATTGTGTGTGTGAGATTGCGCACACGCACATGGAATGGAACGGACGAATCGACACGACCTTTTAGTAGGTAGGTACTACCCTACCTATCTAATAACTAGGTAGTAACAAAGATTTTTAAATATTTGGGTACCCTACCAAAATTATCTAGTGGACGGAGTCGGTTACTTATACAGGTGGCTTTTTAAGATGGGAGTGGATGACCAGATCCGAAACCATGAGATAGAAAAGTCGTGAAAGGAGGGATCAATTAATTAATTAAAGAGCAAACAAAAACTGTATACTTAGTTTGTATTTTATAACCACTGTACGTATGTGCCCTGCGTACGAAGGCCTCGATCTGCCCTTATATACCTAAATAAAAATAATATAAAAATGCTGTTTAGGGTATCAAGGTTCAGGGACAACGGTCTAAAAAGAAAGGCCGGAAAGGCTGTCGGATTCGATTTCGGAAACGTTTTTCTTCGTGAAAGCCTTTTCGACGAATCAAAATACCCCTGCTGGTAGGTACCTAATTGAGAGATGGTTCGAAGTGACAACCCTATCAGATAAAGCTCTGGGTACTGAAATATACGACATTAATTATTATTTATAATGAATGACCCAAAATTATTGCTTACAAATTAAATTACCTACATCTATTAGGTTGGTAGAAATGGCTTTGTAGCTTTGTTTTCTATTTGGCAGTACAAGTAGGTACCTACCTATTCAAGTAATTATTTGGCAATCCAAATACAAAGTGAGAGGTCTTAAAAAAATGACTTATAGCTAGGTATTAGGAGCCCTGTTAGGGCGCCATGCATCTTGAGACGTAGCTAATACCTAAGCTAATCATTAAATTAAGTAGCAACCAAAGTTAACTTAATTTCTATAAGTACTTAATGCACAGAGTTCATTATTTAAAATCCAGGTTGGCCTTAGATATGTTTAGTAATCTAATGTTTCGTCCATAAATTCTTTAATTGAGATAATTGGATTAAGAAAATAAAGTAGATACCTACTACGAGTAGTAATACTTAGAGATTTTTGTCTGATATCTGATTGCTGGAAAATAAACTGTTAGAACTCACCATAACAGCCTAGGTACATTGGTTCACTGCTGGACGTCTTTATCGTCTATTTCATGGGAGTAATGCCCATAAGACCCACGCTGGGCATGCTGTTAGGAATATCTTCGATATTTACCTGATAAGATAAGTAAATAATAAGATTCAACATTAGATATACTTAGGTATGTAGGTGCCTAAGTGCTTCACCTTTCATCAGCATACTAAGAAAAATCACACAAAGCAAAGTAATATCAGACGATATAGCGATCATCGAGTCGCTCCTGCGCAGCTGCCAAAACAAGGCCGGGAGGGTGCTCCTGCGCACGCGACTGCAAGCTTTGTCTTTTTAACTGTGGGATGACAAATACGACAATTGAATTATTTTGTGAATGTATTCTTCCGAGTGAGTACCAAACTCCTGTAGTTCTAAAAAAGCTTGTAGAATAGGATCTACATTATGACACATTTTCAATTCAATTCAATTCGTTTATTAAAAACCAGACCTAACATTACAGAGTTCTCCAATGCGTTACGTCTAGGATCGTGTTGAAGACACCTACTTGCTAAGTAGGTAGTATAGATTTTTAAAAATTATTATATAAAAAACTTAAATAACTAGGTATGTACACAACATGACCCGCCTTTAATTTAAATTATAGATACAAACAGAGAAAATATATTTAAAATTCTATAGAAACAACTAACAACTATTCTCACAATAGCTGAGGCACATTCGTTCAATTGACTTCCATCCATGACAGCCATGACCAGACATTTATTAAAGGTACTTACCCGGTTCTAGAATCCTCCATATTTTCAGTAAACAAAGGGATGTTTCAAAACGAAATAGATACTTACCTATTGGTAGAAAATATTTTACGACAGTATCAAAGCTAATCGTAGAAAAGAAAATATGTTTAAGCTTACGCGATCTGACACATTATTAAGTACATATTGTTATTATATGGGTAAATAAACACGATAAATACCTAGCCATTATTTAATACATCGCAGAAGTTCAAATCCACTTTCTTTTGGTTTGAATCAATTGAAACTTTTGATTGGCATAAACATTCCTATTTTTTTACATTTTAGGTAGGTAGGTAGGTATATAATACTTACCTATTCTTCTTACACATTACGTACCTACCTAACCCAACGCCGGATTTCGGGTAGGACATCCGTGGCTACAGCCCCGAGGCCTCTACAAAAGAGGGGCTCCAACAATAGACTTTGGAAAAAAAATCTTACAAATTCCGACTAGTAAATACCTCCTAATAGGTAAACAACTTTTCCTTTGATATTTGCGCTCATTTTCAAAATGAAAATTATACAAAATAGGCCCACGATGGGACAAAACCATCTATAAGCTTTCTTTATGAAATTGATGATTTCGCTGAAATCCAGTTTCAGCGAAATCATCAACATTTTTTCGACGAAAATGGCTCGGAAGGTTCCGTTCGTTAACACTTAAACTAAATTTCAGATAATTATTGTTTTCGATTATATATACCTATGTTTGTTACATGCTAAAAGAATCTATTGTATGAAAAAAAAAACATTTTATTTGGAATAAATTTGGGGCTTCCACTCCTTTGTTGGCGATTGGCGAGGCCTCCAGACCTCTGAGGCTGCCTTTCCACCATAGATGTGCTACGTTGCTATGTTTCCAGCCGACCTATAGGATCGCTCTATTATCACATCATTATTGTTGGCTATGAAAATTGACCTAACCTACCTACACCACTATCCTACACACTTTGATGCCGATGGACTTGTTAGATTTAAGTTTAACATAATTATTGTAGTGCCCTAACCGGGTCCATGTTTGGAACTGTTTTTTTTATAAGACCAACAAACAACATGGTATCAATAAAAAAATTGAATTTGAATTTGAATTTGAGTCCAGGGCACTATACAAAAACTACAACCATAAAATCAAGATTCGCATTATAGGTGGGTGGATGATGATGATGGTCCAATTAACTTCTGCAGGACAAATCTAGCGCAAATCCAGTCCCAGTGCTGGGAAGTGGCACCGAGGCGTGTAACCAGCGCATCGGTAGTCGGCTCCCATTGATCACTGACTCACTGATTTGTTATTAGCTTAATTAGATGGTCCGTTCGATTGATGGAGCATTAGAAGTTGGTTATTAGTAGGTAGGAAGGAACTATACTATACCCACATCGATCGTTTGTTACTAATAAAGATTTTAAAATAACAATCTACGTGTAAATGTGGTGTAAATCAAGCTATCACATTAGTGTAGGTAAGCTTGATTTAGGTATCTATCTAGGTACTATCTACACATAGATTGATATTTTAAAATTGACCCCACTAACAAACATAAGTATAAAATCTACCTACCACTACACGATAATGTTAGACAATTTTCAAAACCAAACTGTTACTAAGTATCTATTCTTGCAAAGTCAAGATTAAGCAATGGAATAAGGATCAGTTGAGCTAACTCTAGATCATTTGCAGCTGTCTGCAGTTAGTTCAAAAATTCGTAATTTTATTTGTTAATAAGATCCAAGCGAAACTTAAACTTGTAAATCATAAATTTAAAATAATATTAGTATTTATCGTGCGCCTGTACAGATTTAAAAAATAAAAAAATGAAAATGAACACTTTCCATACAAAATGAGATGTCTAACTAAATTTGAAAAGATACCTACAGGGTCATGTAAGGTATCAAATTAAAGGTACCTATCAGTTTGTAGTTTGTACATTTCAAAACAGCTTTTGAAATTTCTCTAGGTTTCATACTTTTTGAAATAGGTATTTTGAAAAATGTCAAAAAAATTACCTAATCTTCGAAGTACCTATAAGCGGTCTAAAATCCAACATCGAAAATGTACTTTAGTACCTACTATTTTTTAGGTATTCATCAAATAGCGATATCTCTTACCTTTAGTACATGTTTGTATAATTGGCAAACGTTCGAAACACCGTTCGAAACCATGGCGCGCGAGCTTGACTCGCACTTGACGGATCATGTTTTATCGAGCCCCCTGAAAACTCCCACGATCTTAAAATATAGCCATACCTTACCTATCTGTAAGTGAAGGAGGAGGAATTAATTTCCATCCTATAATATTATTCTAACCATAAACCTCTCACTCTACCCCAGCGACCAGCGACCAAAGGGCGCAGGGCGTGGGAACTACTGTCCCTCGGGATTTGCTATCCCGAGTCCCTTCGACAAGTTCCGAATTGTTCTCACTTAAATCACTTGATTTGGTAATTGATTGATTGATTGGATTTGCTGGTGTTGTTTGAAGATGGGATAAATCTCATCAATCAGCCCTTTGGCTGCAAAGTTGGTAAATTCAATATTGGCGTGTAGGTATTTTCATCTTAGAACGATGATTGTAATTTTCTTTGATAATATCTCTATCGTTGAGCTACCTAGCTCAACTAATCCATATCAATACCAGAATTAATATGGTTAGATCTAACTAAACTCTTTGTGGAGACCACCGGTTTCAGGATGCTAATTTCTACGTCAGCCAGTAATTAAGCAATTTCCCTTGTTGAGCAGCATAACATGTATACCACACTAATATTATAAATGCGAAAGTTTGGATGGATGTATAGTATAGATGGATGGATGTTTGTTACCTCTTCACGCCTAAACTACTGAACGGATCGGGCTGAAATTTTTCATACAGATAATTCTAGGCCTGGAATAAAACATAGGCTACTTTTTATCCCATACATCAGTTCCCGTGGGATAGAAATGACCTTTAAACGTTTCTATAGAAACAACGCGTGCGAAGCCGCGGGCAGAAGCTAGTACTTACTTCATAAATGTTATTTTAAACAACCATCTTATTGTGAAAGCTTCCCTCGTGTTTTCTTAAAAGTTGTCAGTTTAACAAACTAGAATCACTGTCAGCTTTCTGGGTACCTACGCTGTAGGTACCTTGGTATTTTATTTTAATTAAGACGATGATATTTTTGCTATCTTATCTATATACAGAGTGTTTGGTATTGCGACCGACATAGTTTTTTGGAGATTTGTGTACTCAATACCAAATACCCTATAGGTAAGTATGTATGTATGTATATATTTTAAGGAAAGGACCTTAGACCAGGAGTGGGACGAAATATCTTGTTTGGCCCATAATGAATAAAAAAATGGTAAGTACGAATGTGTTACCGGGATTTTTTAAGACCCATCAACATTTCCCCGCCCAAGTCCGTCAGGCTCCGCCCACCAGGCTGCGCTCACGCAGGATTCATCTCGACTTTCAGCTGATGCACTCCATCGCTGAAACTGAACACTAGTGGACGTTACGCGCTATTCGAAGTTTTTAAATGTAAATTAAAATTGCATCGGTTTAAAAATATCTTCTGTCGTTTAACGCCCATAGAATCATATAAATAATTAACCTAAAATTATAAATTAAAATTCATCTGTCTCTAAAAAAATCGACGAAGCGCGCAAATAGTGATCACATTATTTGAATACCTA
This sequence comes from Eupithecia subfuscata, assembly GCA_963564075.1. Lineage (NCBI taxonomy): Eukaryota > Metazoa > Arthropoda > Insecta > Lepidoptera > Geometridae > Eupithecia > Eupithecia subfuscata. The sequence continues at coordinate 15,110,230 of OY751106.1, forward strand.
CATAGAACAGGAAAAAACTAAACCAGTTATATAAAAACACCGTTTTGAAAATATTAAGTTTTTAGGAGTAGGTATACCAGGTGCCTATTAAATATCTAGACTCTACGTAGAGTCATCTCCTATAATAATACGTTCCAAGCTAAAAAAAATTGTTTTTTTTTTAATGATTTATGATGACCTTTAGGTAAACCATTAAAGCTTAAGCATAAAGACACCATCAGGCATTGATACATGGCACATGTAAAATTCAACTAAAACAATGCTCTAAAAATCAAAAAAGCATCACTTCGCTTCACCATGGAGTTCATCAGAACAAGTTTCCCTTTCCACCCGGAAGACCAGTTCTACTTGGAGGAGCAGTTTCCCGAGGCCCAGGAGTGGTGGCCCTGGAGCCAGGAGTCGACCAGGGAGTGTCAGTGGACGGAACCCGTTAAGGAAGAGGGGACGAGCTTTAGTGAGGAGGGAGAAGGTTAGTGGAAGTTTTCGTCAAACTTGAGGGGTGAAAATATGTTTTCCTATAAAAACAAAAAAAAAATTTGCGAATGCATGTAGGTAGGTACTAGGTACCTACATTCGAATTCGCAATTTTTTTTTTCGATCTTCAAGTTACGGAATAAGTAGGTACCTACTTGTTCTTTTTTATACGCATGAAGATAAAGGTTTCACAAACTCTACAACAATGTATTAGGTACCTATATGCATTGAAAAACTAAATTTTGTCTTCATGTGTGTTTGGGCGACAATCGGTTAGGCTAATAGGTACATACCTATGCGTGCTATTTATGTATTTATCTAGGATAGTAAGGTACTTTTTAATACCTACTTTTTGTCATGAAAAATCGCGAGAGAAGGGGCACGAAGCAGATAGTTTTAGTACAATCGATGTAAACTAAGTAGGTACCTAAAACTATTTATCCTTTTGACCTCGATCTTTTGTTTTCGAAAACCGCTAAAAACGGCACGTTTTTGGTCACAAAACGGAATATAATCTTTACTAAATGATTTCTAGATGAATATGTATTTTTTAGAGCTTCATTATTTTATTTGGAACTGATCGAAGATGACAATAATATCATAGTCTCTTTATTATTAAAAATACAGGCGTTTTTTAGTGTCACCAAGCTGACCATGATTTTTCTATAGTGTCCACATATTAATTGTCTTTTTCATATAAATAACGCAATTTTTCGGAAATAATGTATAATTTTCAGTTCAAAAAACATGTAAAAATATTATGAAAACCTCAATCAACTCAAAAACACAAGTGTAGAAAAAAATCTCAGTTTATGAAGGGGTGTACCTACTTTTTATTGAAAATGCCCCCACCCATATCAATACCAGTCGGAAGCATCCCCAAGACGCTGGCTGCATTGCCCCGCTGTACGCATGCATTAGTAGTACTTACTTATTCTTATCATTAAAAGGAAAAAATATTCTACACAAGCATCCTATACAATTGATAGCACAACGATAGCAGAGGTGTCGAGCATGACTGATCTCGGTGTCATAATGGACAAGAAGCTCGACTTTCGGGAACATATTGATCACATCACCAAAAAGGGATCGCGTCTCGCTGGATTTGTCATCCGGCAAACAAAATTCTTTCGTGACCCCGATGTGTCAGTCATTCTCTTCAACAGCTATGTTCGTAGCCTGCTCGAGTACTGCAGCCCTGTCTGGAACCCTTTCTACGCTGTCCACTCTAACCGACTTGAAAGACTTCAAAAGCAATTTCTTTACCACCTGTCCTACGCTAACAATCTCTGTCGTTTTCTAGATTCCTACCAATGTAGACTCGGTCACTTTAAAATGCCTACGCTAGAACATAGGAGGTACGTTGCTGACATTGTGTGCCTGCACAAAATTGTTAGTGGTAGAATTGACAACCCTCAACTCGTAAACAAAGTTCTACTAGCTGTTCCTCGTTCTTCTAGTCGTCTCTGTAACCGAAAAACGTTTAACATTCCTCAGTGCCACTCCAAGTATAGCCAATTTTCTCCAATTAATCGCATGTGTTCTTCCTACAATGCAATCTGTCAAACTGTAGACATATTTTATATATCAGCTTCCATTCTTAAGAGACTCCCTAGCCTGTAAGTCAACAAATTTTTGTTCTGTTTACCTTTTATTTGTATACCTATGTTTTTCTCATTCACTTCATTATTAAGTAGGTACTTATTGATACAACTCATTAGTAAGCAAGCCGTGTTCACAACGAGTAGGTTTTACACTCATTCTAATTTACATAATGTTTAAGTCAATCCTTGTCTTTGTTCTGTGTAAAAACCAGTTTTGTGAACCTACAAATAAAAAAAAAAAAAAAAAAAAAAAAAAAAATTAATTTCTGTAGAGTCACCATTAGACCAAACCCGGATCTTTGTGTCTTAGGTACCTAGGCACTGCTAATAAAGATCTAGATTTCCATCTTCCTGGATACCTACCACACCTAGGCAGTTAGTTTACATCTCGTGTTGTAAACAGACAAGCCCATAAAGGCCACCTGAGCAGGACGCGCTGTAGGTCCTCCATAAAACTAGCCGTAAACAAAGAAGCGCCGGCGCTTGCGCATCTGGTCGTTATTACCATCGATCTAAGTAAAAAGGAGGAGATGATACTATAGCTTCTCGAAAGTGGAAGGCTCAAATTAGGTGCAATAACGTATCTACCCACGTCAGTTATAGTTTGACCGGCGGCGGGCGGCACCGCCGGCGTTGGATTTATCGTACAATAATTATCACACAAAATCTCATGATTTCAGCCCCTTTTTTGCGAGTTTTATTATAAAACTAGCTTCTGCCCGCGGCTTCGCACGCGTTGTTTCTATGGAAACGTTTCGATGTTATATCTATCGCATGGGAACTGATTTATGGGATAAAAGTCGCCTATGTTTAATTCCAGGGTTAGACTTACCTGTATGCAAAATTTCAGCCTAATACGTTCAGTAGTTTTGGCGTGAAGAGGTAACAAACATCCATCCATTCATCTAAACTTTCGCATTTATAATATTAGTGTGATAGACAATATTCAATTTTACTCGCGTTAAGTAGGTATATGTTTTTTTAAAACGAGAAGCTCTGGACAAAGAGGGCCTGCAGAAGCGAAAGCAGGGACAGTACCTGTGAGTGATCCCAGAATCCCAAATGTAAAGTAAATGGAACTTCCTTACAGAAGCCCGGCCGACATCCGCCGGTCGTAAAGAGCGCACCGCGTTCACGAAGGCGCAGGTTCGAAGCCTGGAGGCGGAGTTCTCGAGAGCCAACTACCTCACGCGGCTGCGGCGGTACGAGATAGCCGTGGCGCTGTGTCTTACTGAGAGACAGGTTAGTCAGCTTACAGTATCATGTAAGTCATTTACAGTATCACGCATTACAGTATCTTGTAAGTCATTATGGGCTATTTACCTTGATTTGAGTCTTGAGTTTTCCATTATTTCGGCACAGTTTCATGCGCCATGATCACGGAATAACTGAAGGCACTGCGAGTGCACCGCGAGTATCTCGGACCAGGACCTCGGATTTTAAGAATTCTTTCAAACAAAGTTTTTCTGTAACTTACTACCTATCTCTTTTTGTTGCTATAGTGCGTAAGCCCTCGCACTCAGGGTAGGTAATTCCTAAGAAATCAAATAATATCCAAAACAAAATCGACTTCGGCGGGATTTGAACCCGCATTCTTCATTCAGTACGGGAATGTGCTAACCAACTACGTGGTGACGTGAATTTTTTGGGATATTATTTGATTTCTTACGTATCTCTTCTTTCCACAGGTAAAGGTGTGGTTCCAAAACCGGCGGATGAAATGGAAGCGCACTAAGGGCGTTTCCAAACACAAGAAGCAGGAAATTAACAATAGCCCCATGCAGTAACATAATCCCGATGCAACTGTTAAAAAAATGTTGATCTATCTCGGATAAGCTTGCTAGATATGGCCATAATAGCATACAATACCTACCTATGCAGGCACACCTGCAATGGGTAGGCAATACATAAATGTATCTAACTTATATATGTATAATACATAAATGTGTGAACGTTATATTGTAGAAATGTATAATTCAAAATCTTCGAAAATTCCTTTCGATTCTGTTTCAATGTTGAAGGCACATTGGACCTGCACCATAAAACATAAATGCTGTTATAACCATATAGTAGAATAGGCAAAAACTTTCAGCAATCCGGGCGACTTCTTTCTGTGCCTGCACCATATCTGGCGCAGACTCTATTATTAGGTATGGGGATAATAAATCTCTAAACAAACACAAGCTTTCAGGAGATAAGGATATGTTTATTTATTAGACAACTTTATTCTAGACGACACCCCGTCCTCTAAACTAAAATATTGTAAATTAACTCGCTATCTTTGGAAGAAACGTCTGGGCTGCGTGAGACCGCTTTGTTCAGACACTTTAACATCGGTTAGATGTACTCAGAAAATCGTAAAATATTTTCATCATAGCACCGTACCGTAGTACCGCAAACAGAGTTGGCGCGATAAAAGTTAGCACATCATTTCGATCAAAAGTGATCGTGCCAGGTTCGAGTAATCGAGCTTTAACGCTTTCACTGCCCAGCGACCCGGCAGCGGCACGAGCAGTGCTAGAACCACATGTGTTTGACGTGGGCAATTAAAGTGTAAATTTGATTGTAATTTTATTTGTTGATGTGGGCAATTAAAGTGTAAATTTGATTGTAATTTTATTTGTTGATAAAGACTTTATAAGTAAAATTAAAGTGTTAGTTTGATGTCTTTAGGTTTAGGTCAAGTAGGTTTCGCTTTGGGTCGCTAAACTATTAGTGGTATTGTCACCGCTTAAAAAGTTGACTCTAGAAAACAATCCAGAACTGTGCTTACAGTCAGTTTACTGTCAGCCAAATATGGTCGTTAAATCAATTAATCAAGAATTAAAACTAATTTTAAATAGGTATCAATGGTTATAGCTTAGAAATTTTAGGGGTCGATTACACCAGAAACTTTGATCAAAATTAATACAAATGTACATAACATAACTCAGGAACTAAAAAGCATAGAGACGAGCCGTTTTTCTTTTGTAGGCATGTGTCGTGTTTAATTTGGATGCAATGACGTTTTACAAATTTTGCAATAAATAGGAGTAAATTTATTCTTGCGCCAAGTTCCAACATTTGTGTAAATGTTGCCCAGAATCTTGACGCAATAGTGGTCATTTTTTGTTCTGTGTTCCGTCATCCGTCTGAACGACGGATGACGGAACACAGAACAAAAAATTCAGAAAATTTTGAAAATTAAATTTTTCCGAATGCATGGTTCTGTTTTAGTTGTTCCTCTCCTGGGTGAAATCTAACCGAAGCTAAAGAGTCAGAATCTCACGAATACAAATCAAAACATTGTTGGTACTTCCAAATATTAAGCTAGGCGTAACATGCGTTCGTTAGGCGATGTATTTTCCATAATTCACAAAATATTCGATTGGAAATCCAGGTTATAAAATCGGCCAAACAAAGCACTATTTACACAAAAAAGTTAATTTTTATTATTGTCAAATCATACCTATAACTTTCTCGAGTGAATCGATTATCGTTAAAGTTAATATTGTGTTATTTTAAATATAGGTGGTAGCATCGCCTAACAAACCAACAGAATGATTTCTGTACAAAGTACAACTGTAACATTGGGCCGTATCCTAAAATAATGGACCAAATAAAATACTTATATTTCAACAATATTATAATATGTATTAACATCGCCTAGTACTTATAAGCTTTGCTATTTTTATGAATTCTCCATTTTTAGAGCTATAATCATTTTTGAAATCATATTTTTAATTATTTGTACTTTTACTTTGAGACTCATGAATTAAACAAAGTTTAGAAATCTCTACATTATATTGAAAAGGTTCTTTTTTCTAGATTTTTATGCAAAGTTTATAAGTACTAAGTTACTTTTAACGATGAGCATTCAAGACAATTTTTTTTTATAAAAATCACCAGCTTTTTTATGCTGTTATTTTTATTTACAGTGCACTTTAATTTTGTGATTATTTATATTCTGTCAGGCACAAATATCATCTTATACTTGAAATTTGGATAAGTACTATTTTCTGTAACTGTTTATTTACACTGAATTAACTATTCTGGGGTTTTTTCTATACGTTTACTTAGCTTTTTATAAAAATACCAGGCCTGATGGCAGATTTGTCAAAAATATTACTATAATCGTCAATATTGCGCAAACTGTACTGAAAAGTACCTACAAGCTGTTCCTTATTGCTAGTTACTCACTGTAATATTTAGCCAACTGTACAAATAACCTGTTTGTATCTAAATAGATTATTTTTTAAATGTTTAATTCTTTACATTTCTTTTTGGACCAATTTAGTCAGTTAAGTGCTACACAGTTATATTGAATTAATTGCTAGTTCTAGAAGAGCAGTTTTTACACCAACCAATATCACGTCGGTTGGTGTAAAAAGCTTGTAAGTCTTTATACTAAAGGGGACATTTAAGTTACAATATTTACCTATGTTTACTTTGTAAATAAACGTAAGTTCAGGAAGCATTTATTGCTATTTCCCTCTTCTTTATACTGTGAGAGATACTATCTTAATCCTAATGTGTATTCTACTATTCACTTTCTTATTATTAATTATGTACGGTGTAGTAAGCAAACCATTATTTATATAGGTATAATCATGATTAAAAGGATTGAAAACATATCTTAATTTTATTTCCATGTTCCACTACAATTTGCTATGAGTTTTTTTTATTATTTTGTTTTAATTACACATAATCACAATGGAAAAATATGCGCGCGATATTCCCTATGTATAAGCTATACAAGTTTGATACACTACCTGTTATTTCGCGCAAACGATACAAGAGATCTCGTTGTGAAATGATGAGATTTAAATAAATTATAAATGCAACGTAACCTGACTAGAGAATTTAGAATTGGGCATCCAATAGGATATACTTTGAGTGTAGTCAGGTCTCTACTTCTAACATAATAATCGAGTCAATTCACTGATCTAACACAAAACAATCAGTAAATGAACAAGATCGAGGAACATTTGAGGCAATCTATCATATCATTTGCACAAATAACGTCATTCCTCACAGCTCTGACCTAGTCTATATGTACACAGTAAAATTATTAAGGCTCAACCGGTGATCACATACCATCACTAAACATCTCACTATGAAAAATAAATAGTTCACATCACACAACTAAATTGTCTGTTGGTGGGGTCACTCTCACGGTGGTCTTAGAACCACGAAGAATTGTCGTTAGGGCCTCGGTCCGTCCGCCTGCAGGACCTGAGGCGAGGTCATCACTATGTTCTGAGGTACGCTGGCCATGACCGTCTGCGGGACGATGGTCAGCGACTTGGGTATCTTAGGCATTATCATCGTGCTCGTCATAATGGGTAGGTTGGGCGTTAGGACCGTTTCGCTCGTTATCGACACGGCCGGTCCTAATCCCGGGAACTTTATCGGCGTCGACGTCATTATTAGCGGGGAGGAGATCATAGGCGCGGGGGACGTCACCGTCGAAGTCTTGGCCGGGATTGGGGCTATGGTTATATTCTTCAGTCCGACGTTTTTGAGTATCGTCGCGGCGTTTGAAGTATACTCCTCTTTCTTTTCCTCGCTGTTGATTTGTGTGACTGTACCGCCGTTGCCGAGCATCGTACTGGGCTGTAGTTCTGTTACCACCGTGCTACCATCGTCTAGGCTCGGTCGTTTCTTCTCTCCGTCCTGTAGTTGCTGTAGTTTCTCTCGACGCATGATGCACATTTTGTTGTAGTCTTGGAGAGTGATGTGGTACCGTTTGCCGGAAGACATGACTTGTACGAGGCTGGGGAGTGAACGACCGTCGACTGCGAGCTGGGTTGGCTCGCGCGCTATTTTGGCAAGGTTTTCCTGGAAAGATAAGAAGAGACTTAGTTTTGTGAAATAAGGAATTTTTAGAGCTTGCTAAAGGAAATTGTGTTAGGGAATAAGTTTATTGAGAAAACATTGTTTGTCTGGATATCATAAAGTATTACCTTATAATGTATTAATGCTGCTGTGTAATGTATGTAGTCTATCAGTCATCTAGTGCCCTTAACACAAGCTATGCTTAGCTTGGGGCTAGATGATGACATGTGGATTGTTCAGCATTTTTTAATGAAAGCTAAAGCGGAGTTTTAGCTCGAAACAATACCTATCGAAATTGATTTTTTCTGCTAAATACCACTGCTCGGCAAAGGCCTCCCTTCCTTGCCAAAGAGGTTCATAGATAACGATGAGATAAAGGTAAAAAAAATTACCTATAAGCAAGTCATATAAACTATACTTACAGGAGTGATAGGCATAAGCGTAGGCCGCCACGGTTTACTGCTATGCTTTGACTTCTTAGGCGTATCAGATTTTTCCTTCTTTTCCTTAGGCGGAGGGTCTGGCTTAGTCACGGGAGGCGTCACGGTCAAGGCAGACTTCGGAGGCGCTATTGGATTCGGCAAAGCGGCCGGTATGGGTAGACCAGGCATCACCGCCGGCAGGGGGAAGTTCGGCAGCGGCGCCGCCGCGACCTCTGTCGGATCCGACGCCGAAACACCCTTCACAAGCTGCTGGATATTGTGTAGGACGTTCTGAATCGCCTTCCTGCCTTGAGCGTTTGGAGTATTTATAGCTATCAGTTCGGGGGGCAGTTGCTTCTTCGTTTTGTCTTTTTGTTTTAACTTAGGCGTGCCGGATGGAGGGGGCATGAATTTCTTAGTGTCTTTATCGTCCATTTGGTTGGACTTGAGCAAGCTTTTGCCGTTTATTGACGGCTTTTTGCGGTACTCTATCAGGCTGATAGCGGGTTCCGCGCGTCTTGGCGTGTCGTTTACCACATTGTCGTAGGCGCGGAGTCGACTTTGCACTGAATCGCTGTAGTTCGCGGCTGGAGGAGACGCGTTGTGCGATAGAACTAGATCACCAGATCTGAAGTACTTTTCTAGGAGCACAAGATGTCGTAGGAAGCTGGACTGGTTCCCGTACGGTCTTTGCAGCTCGGTCCACAGTCTTTTAGTCTCATTGTCGTATTGTATCGTGGTGTTGCACTTCTCCCAGCCTTCTGGGGTCACGCCTTTCACGTTGTTGAATTCGACGCTACATTGCAGGTTCATTTCTTCCTCGCCGGGGAATAACTCCCGGACGGATATAGACGGGTTTGTCTCGAGTCTTTTGACAGGATTTGTGTATTTCTGTTCTGATTTCTTAGGTTCTTTCTCGACGGTTAACTTCTTGGACAGTTCGCTTAGGTTTTTCTTGACTTGCGAGAAGCTCTCCGACATCTGCCATTTGTTTTTGAGCGTGTTGATATCTGGGGCCCGTTTAGGCGGAATCGACTCAATCGTGCATTCGTCATTTAGGTTAAGATTCTGAAGAACTGGGACCCCATCTTTATTTTTCTCTTCGAAGATTTCCATCTCATCTTTTTTGGCGACAACTTTCTCCTTGTTCAACAACTGTTGTCCAATCTTGTGTATCTTTTTGGCGTTCTTTTCGCTGATTCTGTGTTGTGATGCAGGTTTCTGGATGGCCGGTACTGTCTGTAGTTTCAAAATGTTTCTTTGTTTCTGCGTTAGGTTCGGTTGTATGAGGAATTGCGCTGGGTTGTTCTGTTTCTGTAGGAGGTACTGTAGTTCTGTTTGCTTGCTGACGATGGCTGGTAGCTCACCGGAATTTTCATCTGATCCGTCGCTGGGGTGGACGTCGTTCGGCGGTGCTTTTATAGGGACTAGGATTTTGTTAGAGGAGATAAGGCTTTCAATATCTTCTTCTACAGGTTTCTCTGGTTCTTTCTCTGGGGTGGATTCGTTAGTTTTCTCTGAGGAGGTTTCGCTGCTCATGTCTGGTTCAGTGGACTTTCTTTGCTTGGATTTATTACGTTGTTTCTTCTTGATCTTGCCGGGGTCGAGACTGAGAGTGAGCGAGAGACTGCCGAAAGCGGTAGCGCCCTCTGGTTCGGGCGGGACCTCTATGTTGTAAACTTGGAGTAATCTGCGGGAGATAAGAAGGGTTATAGAGATGATAGCTAACATTTTTGTTGAGAAAAATATTTAAATATTTAGTGGTGGCATTCCAAACTATGAAAAGATCGCGGGAATAAGTCGCGAGAAATAAGGGAGGCGTGTGCCCTGGGTATTTCGCGCGCTGTGATTATTTAATGATACCTTAGCAGTACATCGATCGATTCGGGCAGAAATGGTCTTGTTTGACAGAGCTCAAGAAAATTCCAGTTCCATCTTTTAAAAGCCATCCCAGTGTGACGAGCGAAGCCAGCCGCAAAATCTTACACAGCTGCGTGTATTGACATGATGTGACTCGCTTCGCTCACCGCATGCCTCCACACGCGCTAGGGGTTGCTTTGTAGCACGCACAAGCCGTTTCACGTACTCCACTGAGGTTGCGTCCCTGATACAGCTTTCTTGACTTTTTTGATCACGGAATGTGGATAAATGTTGCCTCTTTGACGGTATCTCTTGCAGAGAACCACGCGCGAGTTGAACTGGACCGTTGGTTGTACAATAGTACTCACTTGCGCCTGTATCCGTTAGCGTACTCGTCGTTATGTCCCGGCCGCTGTAACAGCGAGCAGTAGTAGCGGCATCCCTTGCAGAGAACCACGCGCGAGTTGAACTGGATCTGTAGGTTGTACAATAGTACTCACTTGCGCCTGTATCCGTTAGCGTACTCGTCGTTATGTCCCGGCCGCTGTAACAGCGAGCAGTAGTAGCGGCATCCCTTGCAGAGAACCACGCGCGAGTTGAACTGGATCTGTAGGTTGTACAATAGTACTCACTTGCGCCTGTATCCGTTAGCGTACTCGTCGTTATGTCCCGGCCGCTGTAACAGCGAGCAGTAGTAGCGGCATCCCTTGCAGAGAACCACGCGCGAGTTGAACTGGATCTGTAGGTTGTACAATAGTACTCACTTGCGCCTGTATCCGTTAGCGTACTCGTCGTTATGTCCCGGCCGCTGTAACAGCGAGCAGTAGTAGCGGCATCCCTTGCAGAGAACCACGCGCGAGTTGAACTGGATCTGTAGGTTGTACAATAGTACTCACTTGCGCCTGTATCCGTTAGCGTACTCGTCGTTATGTCCCGGCCGCTGTAACAGCGAGCAGTAGTAGCGGCATCCCTTGCAGAGAACCACGCGCGAGTTGAACTGGATCTGTAGGTTGTACAATAGTACTCACTTGCGCCTGTATCCGTTAGCGTACTCGTCGTTATGTCCCGGCCGCTGTAACAGCGAGCAGTAGTAGCGGCATCCCTTGCAGAGAACCACGCGCGAGTTGAACTGGATCTGTAGGTTGTACAATAGTACTCACTTGCGCCTGTATCCGTTAGCGTACTCGTCGTTATGTCCCGGCCGCTGTAACAGCGAGCAGTAGTAGCGGCATCCCTTGCAGAGAACCACGCGCGAGTTGAACTGGATCTGTAGGTTGTACAATAGTACTCACTTGCGCCTGTATCCGTTAGCGTACTCGTCGTTATGTCCCGGCCGCTGTAACAGCGAGCAGTAGTAGCGGCATCCCTTGCAGAGAACCACGCGCGAGTTGAACTGGATCTGTTGGTTGTACAATAGTACTCACTTGCGCCTGTATCCGTTAGCGTACTCGTCGTTATGTCCCGGCCGCTGTAACAGCGAGCAGTAGTAGCGGCATCCCTTGCAGAGAACCACGCGCGAGTTGAACTGGATCTGTAGGTTGTACAATAGTACTCACTTGCGCCTGTATCCGTTAGCGTACTCGTCGTTATGTCCCGGCCGCTGTAACAGCGAGCAGTAGTAGCGGCATCCCTTGCAGAGAACCACGCGCGAGTTGAACTGGATCTGTAGGTTGTACAATAGTACTCACTTGCGCCTGTATCCGTTAGCGTACTCGTCGTTATGTCCCGGCCGCTGTAACAGCGAGCAGTAGTAGCGGCATCCCTTGCAGAGAACCACGCGCGAGTTGAACTGGATCTGTAGGTTGTACAATAGTACTCACTTGCGCCTGTATCCGTTAGCGTACTCGTCGTTATGTCCCGGCCGCTGTAACAGCGAGCAGTAGTAGCGGCATCCCTTGCAGAGAACCACGCGCGAGTTGAACTGGATCTGTAGGTTGTACAATAGTACTCACTTGCGCCTGTATCCGTTAGCGTACTCGTCGTTATGTCCCGGCCGCTGTAACAGCGAGCAGTAGTAGCGGCATCCCTTGCAGAGAACCACGCGCGAGTTGAACTGGATCTGTAGGTTGTACAATAGTACTCACTTGCGCCTGTATCCGTTAGCGTACTCGTCGTTATGTCCCGGCCGCTGTAACAGCGAGCAGTAGTAGCGGCATCCCTTGCAGAGAACCACGCGCGAGTTGAACTGGATCTGTAGGTTGTACAATAGTACTCACTTGCGCCTGTATCCGTTAGCGTACTCGTCGTTATGTCCCGGCCGCTGTAACAGCGAGCAGTAGTAGCGGCATCCCTTGCAGAGAACCACGCGCGAGTTGAACTGGACCGGTAGGTTGGCAGCTGTGAGTAACGGGTTTAGGTCTAGGTAGCCCTGTGGAAACAAAATGTAGAATATTAAAAGCTGTTTTACTGCCAGTTGAAAAACAAATAAGAGGAGTTCACGCATGAATATTCAAACAAAAAAACAAAATTGAGCAGCCGTCGATTTGCAAACGATTTATGCATTGAAAACTGTCAAAAAATCGCGAAAGGCGATACATATAGAGTATCACTTGAAAGGCTATGCGTAGGCTACGTTTGTAAGTCCACCTCACGCCTAAAACCTTACACCTTAACAGCTTAGAGGATCGTAATACTGACATGGTGTATGAAGTGCAGGTTGTGATGCTTGGTGAGCCTGCGCCGACACAGCTGGCACGCCATGAGCGGCGCCAGCACGCGGTGGTGCGCGCCACACAGCGGCAGCGTGTGTAGACCAGGGTAGTCGCCTTTTAACTTCAACTGGAACAAACACGTGTGTTACGACTTGGAAGTTTCATTTGCACTCTTTCTGACTCTCCAAATAGAGTATAATGAACGCCGGTAGCATGTACGTCGAAGAAAAGATTCTGCCTAGGCTAGTAGAGAAAAAAATAGCAAACAATGTGGAAAATCTTCAAAATGAAGGAACAAGGAGATTCTAATATTTTAAGCATTACATGAGCTTTTGATTTACTTTAGTAACAATAATACTTCATGAGATAGGGGCAGTAGCCTTTATTCACAAAGAAAATGAAACTAGTATTTACAATTGATACTTCATTGATTATAAAAGGTAAAGACGAAACCATTTTTCCTCTGTAAGAAGAGCATTTATTGTCATTTTTGATACGGACGAATCGCCTTCTAGAGGCATGTCAAGAAAAAGTTGGGAACGTGGTTTAACATCAGGAATGTGGTCAATTATTTTAGTAGATTTTTAAATGATTAAATAAAACAAATTACAATCAAATAATAGAAACAAATTAGAACTAGTAAGTATTTACAATTGAAACAATTGAGCTAACTGCAGACTGATCCACGACTTCGTATCAATACCAGTCGTCGCGTCCCCAAGACGCTGGCTGCATTGCCCCGCTGCACATACGGGTATTTTGCCGATCTATGCGGCCAAAATTAAAATTTACAAAATGTTCAAAATGTTGAAAAGGACGGCTTCCTAGCTAGGGGACAGTGCCAGGAACAATAACCCGCCCTTCCCGCTTCGCCACGTGCACTAGTCGCGTCATAAATTTAGTCGGAATTCGATCTTTCAACTTGTTGTTTGTGTCTGTTCTCGGCGTTCGTGTAAAAACATTAACTTTGCAGTAAAATATTAAATATTCTACGTTATCTTAAGAAGTGTTTGTGATGGATCCTGATTTAGCAGGTAATAGTGCTGTACTTTAGTATGTTTTTTTGTTGTTTTCATAATAACAAAGTTTAGATATAATATTATGAAAGTATCCACATGTTAGGGAGATTATTTTTTGCAAATATTTTATTAAATCGTTTATTTGTTATACTATCCAGTCAGATCCTGCTATAATTCTTTATATAAATGAAAATATGAAGCTTTGAGTAGTAAAAAATAAAAAAAACTGCCGCGGATAAGCGCGGATTAGTAATGTTTTCGTACTTTGAACTTATTATGAGTAATATACAAAAAAAATGTCTCTTTGTTTTAGGTTCACAAGGTACTTCGGGAGTAAGACTAGTGACCCGTAAATATTTGTTTGATCGTGTGCAGAGCTATAATTCGCCTAATTTATAAGAAAAACTCGAATCCTTGAGAGGTCATCTATTGTCGTGTGAAAGTCGTGTTATTAGTTGTATGAGAAGCTTAAAAAAATGAAAAATGCAGTGTTTTTTGCAAGACACAATCGCGCTTCTCATGCCTGAGAAACCCAATGCTGATTCATCAGAGAGCGAGGAAGAAGAATAATAATAATGAAAAATAAAACTCAACTGTTAAATATTTTTTTACACATTAGTCCTGAAAAATATTATATAGTACTTATTTTAGAATAAAACCTCTTTATAAATTACAAGATGTATTTTTCTACCAAGTTATATCCTTTAGATAAGAATAAGAACATAAAATAATTTTGGCCGCGTAGATCGGCAAAATACCCGTATGTGCGCTGTATAGCAATGCTGTTTTAGTAGATAGGTGTACTTACCACCTTATTGACGGAGCTCCTCATCTTGATGAGCCACTTCCGGCGGATGGAGTAGTCCCCGGCGGCCGTGCAGCCCTCGGTGTGACAGGTGGCAACTCTGCCGGTGGCGGCGCCGGTTGAATCTGACTCGCTCTCCTCTTCTAATGGTGGGCTGGGGGGTTTCTCTCCGGTACTGTAGGAAAACCGAAAGTTTAAAGATAACGAAGAATATTTTCTTTACCACGCGTTAGCTCGCTCCAACTGCAGGCTTAGCATGGACTGCCGGGACAAAGCCTTGTCTAGGGAAGTCAAAATTTAAATGACATCGAAAATGCAATGAATCGAATCGAGAAATCGAAAACGTGAGTAAACATTCTAAATTCATTCTAGCCTAGACTTGCCTCGAGGCAACACCTTTTTGACTATTACTTCACTCGCAACAATGCATGTCATTATGGTCTTTGTCGCTATTTGGACACTATGCTATTGGTTGTATTATTGTTTTACACGTAATTTTCTCTTTCTACTAAATCATACAGTAGAAATGGGAATTAGCTAGGTTCGCAGTAAGTCAGATATCCTGCAAAATTCACGACATGGGAAGACAACAAGTATTTTTGTGATGGTTTATTTGGCAGATCTATGTCTGCTTTGTCTAACAGAGTTGACATAATCATACGGCTCATTGAGTTTTTTGGTGCTAAATAACTCAGCAACACGTTGCGGTTGGGCAGTGAATGCGTTAACTCACGGTGTGGGCGGCTCGCTCTTGGGCAGGTCGCTCTGCTTGGGCAGTGGTCGCTTCCTGTAGGAGGGGCAGTTGGCGCGCCGGTCCACGTGCCGATAGCACGCGTCGCAGAGACAACTGTCGATCGTCAACTTCTCTTCATCTAACAAGACAAAATTAAAAATTTTAAAAACCTGCCGACTTTTATTGGCTGAACAGATTTTCATGAAACATGGCTAAGAACACTCGGGATAAAATTATCTATGACACAAAAAAACTAAACGAAAATCGGTTCATCCGTTTGGGAGCTACGATACCACAGACAGATACACAGACAGACACGTAAAACTTATAACACCCCTCTTTTTGCGTCGGGGGTTAAAAAGGGAAGATATTAAGACTTTAGGAAAGACTCGACTTTAAAACTGGGGTTTTAAACCTTGGGTTTTGTATCTTTGATTGTCATTCATCATCATCATCAGCCTATGTTAGTCCATAGCTGGACATCGGCCTCCCCTAATGAGCGCCCTGTCTTCAGCTTGCCGCATCTAGCATCTGCCTGCAGTCTTTCGCAGGTCGTCATCCCACCTGGTCGGAGGGCTTCCTACACCACGTTTGCCAAGTCGTGGTCTCCACTCAAGAACACGTTTCCCCTAGCGGTCATCGGTACGGTGATTGTCATTGGATGCGTAAAATTTTGATACTTTCTTATTAATCTAGTACGCGAGAAAGCTTTACACAGATTTCGCTAATATTGGAATTAAAACATCAAAATTTAAGGTGTCGCATGACAAGACAATCAATGTAGAATAATTTATAATTTAAGTCTTGGACAAATCGTAAAAGCTATATAAAATATGGTATCCATTCCATCTCTTGATTCGGCCTGATGAGGCGATTGATTTAGCACCTCAGGCCAAAAAACCATTTTGGATACTGAGCTAATTACAGGAATACTAAGTATGTTTCCTGAAAAAGAGTATGATAGCAAAAGCACTCACTGTCCAAAACCTTCTTCTGCCGTTCCGAGCTCTTGATCTGCGCGATATGACACGGTGTATCGAACAGCCCGAACTTCCCCCCACAGTAGAAGCACTGGTCCATACACAGACGGCCAGGGTGGATGCTGAACGAGGAAGCCTTCTCAGGAATCACCAGGTTGAGGGTCTCTTTCGGTTCGGACGGTTCCGGGGCCGGTTCGGAATCTGTGGAAGTCGATTTTGATAACAAAAGCTCGAGTTAAGCGAGCTTTTGGAGTGATTACGTGGTTTAGTATGATTTTTGTAATTGGTAAGTCATGCCGTTATTCCAAAATAATCCATTCCACAAGAACTTTTTGTTTGTGATATCTTAAGACAGAGTCTTAAACTTTAGATACCAAAGATCATGCTCCGAGAGACATGGTAATTCTCTGCGTTTTTAACACTCCTACTAGAGTCAGGGTTTCTATTACTAATATTTTTGCACATAATCAAAGCTAAACCATAGATAAACTATCGCCATACAAGTCAGAAGTCTACTTTATTTCTTTAGGCTTAATTAAGCACTTGGACAAGTCAAATTTTATACTACAAATTATTATCAAAGAAATAAGGTGTTATACATAAAATACTGTTGCCCTCTTTTTTATCTTTTCATTAGCAAAACATGGAAACAAAAATGTCATAATGGTCGGTCCCTGCCCGTGGTCCACCTACATAGTACACCTGGCTGTACCAGGGACATTTTTTGGTGTCGTTGTGTGGTGCCAGTTGAGAATTCGGACCACCCCAACTCTTCCCGCGGGTGTCGTAAGAAGCGACTAAGGGATATCCACAGGGGGCGGGCAGCAGCGTCTTCTGCAGATTAGATGTACCACCGAACTGCGATTCCAAACCTGCATGCCCAGCGTGGGGGAGGGCTTTACCCCCATACGATAAGAGCCAATGAGGCACTTATCAGGGTGTGGCCTGGGTCTAGCAGTGGACCGTCATAGCCTGTAAATGTGATTGGTTTGCGTTATGCTTTGGTTTTGATTATGTGCACATACGTAATCAGGGTCCTGGTACCAGGTAAATACATGCAAAAACCCCTGTGAGCGTAGTTCCCCCACCAAAAGTGAGTGTCAGTCCATGCCTTATCACTTGTGCCTATGAAACATGGCCCTATACCTCACCGTGTGTGTGAATACCTTTTGTCAAAATGAATACTTTTTTGTCTTTAAAAAGATTTAAGCAGTGGCATGAGTACGAATGAGTTTCATCTGCATATTACAACTAAAAGGTTTCATAATGTTTAAGTTAGGAGCATTCATACATGCGCTATTTATTATACGCAAGTTTTAAATTGCGTTTATGTGTATTCGCGTTGAGAGAAATAGCAGACGTGTGAAAATTCATACTCAGGCCATAATGTTTATATTAATTATGTTAGCTTACAAATGTGTCAGGATTACCGAAGATAAGAAAACAAAAAGAACTAATACATAAAAAAACAGAAAAAAGGAAATTAACTAATAATGAAAAAAATTAAATATAACTAAAAATAAAATCGATTTCTACTAATTCTTGCTAGAAGAACAAACTTCGATTATCCTGGCGGAATTTAGCTACGTGCAAACATTTGACGCATCAAAAATATTTCAGAAATAAAATATACAAATGACTCTACTTGTACTATTCGCTAAGCTAGGATAGTATAGACACAGAGCTTTAAGCTCTGCATACATAGTAAATCGCTATGCGTAAAAAATAACCTTATGCCATTTGCTAAAAGCTGAAATTGGTGGGGCATAATATTGAGGTAGGTTCTTTAGCGCCGCCATACCGCTTCAAAGTTCGCTGTTAAAAGCTTTTGACATGGAACGCAAATGGTAAAAAGTCTTGATGACTAAAACTTTAGGTTCACAACTTTTGGCCACAAATAAAAAAAAGCTTTTTCTATGTTTGCACGTATCTAAGGGTTAAGGCGGGTGAATATCCACACACCATGGTGGTTAAGGCGATTACTGTAATGTGACTTTCTTTGCCCACCATCTGCTGAAGATGCTGCTGCGATCTGTGGACAACAGTGTAACGGTGAGATGACGATTCAAAAGCCAACTTATGAATACTACTGCTTTGTTGTGCTATAACGTCGTCTAGTTATACCGATCCGGTTTTGGAGAACAGTTAAGGGATATATCAGGCATGGTGTAGTTTTGTGTAGTTTCTTTATGTCTGATTTTGCCCCTATGGAATCATCCATAGAGGCAAAATTTCCCTTTTGATCGAGTTACCTTACAAGCGCGATGCTGATTTAAACGCGAGATGCCAATGAGGACATTATACCTAAACATGAGATTTGGCCTAATAAGCAGTTTATCCTAAACGAAAGATGCCGATGGCGCAGCATGCCTAAAATATGAAATTGACAAAGAAACAGTTTTAGGCAAATCTCATGTTTAGGTATAATGTCCTTATTGGCATATCGCGTTTAAGGTAACTCGATCAAAAGGTCAAAATTTTACTACAAAAACATAAGACCCCTGATGAAGTCTATCGCTAAGGGTAAAAATAAATCGTTGATTTCCTTTCAACACAAACTAGGTTCGTAGTTAACCCGCTTACATTCGTAATGAAGAAAAGACAAAATTATTTATTTTGAAGTGTTTCGACGTTTTAAAAGTCGTGTGTGGCCTGTTTTCTTCCAACCCATACTAAGTAATATTATAAATTCAAAAGTAATTCTGTTTCTCTATCTGTCTGTTACATTTTCACGACGAAAGGCTAAGCGGAACTCAATGACATTTGGCAGGGATTTAGTAATATATTATTATCCCGGAAAAGGACATAGGCAAATTTTTCTCCCGGAAAATGCGTGCAAAGCCGCGGGCAGAAATTACTAAGGAAATAAGAGATTAATTTCGTGCCAATCAAAGTATCTATTCAATTAGATAACAGCCAGGTGCCTCAGACATAGAACTTATTTGAGTTTGGCGCTGTGTAAAAGTAAAATTTCGAGATAAATTTGTAGTTCTTAAAGGTAAAATGTATGAGGCCTGCGTCCAGCAGTGGACCAATACAGGCTGTTGAGGTATGAGCCATATCAAGTAAAAAGCGGCTAAATGCAATTCCTCTGATTGAGTAAACATTTAAATTGCTCAATAAATAATGTTACAATGTAGTTTAAGACAGTTTCATAGGTGCTACGGGGGTGCTACGCCGCTCGGCTCTACCAAAGATGGTAATTATTACTCGTGCTCGATAGAACAAGACATTCCTGCATTTGCATTTGTGTTTCTAACAGTTAAGCTGACGAAGAAACTTACAGACATTGTAAGCTTAAATTGCGCCTAAATAAAAGAAACCGTAAGAAAATAGTTACCAAAAGATAGGGCAGTGAGGAGCTAGGAAATCTATAATAGCACGTGAAACATTTGTTAGATTCTAGAATCGAACCTAAGTTTCTTTTAGATTTTACGAAATAATGATGCCGTGTGATAAAAGGAATATTAATGGCATATCATTTTATCATTTGACTAAGTATGCTGGAACGTAAAAGTTTATAGTTCGAAACAAAATAAGTGGCGATTATAGGTATTCAAAGAACTCACCTCCCGCCGCTCGATGGTGTAGAAAGGGCTGTCGTCCGCTGCCGCCTCGCCCACCTCCGGTGTTGGCTTGCCACTGCGGTACTTGCTCTTCTGGAAGGTCATCTTCAAAGAACTCCTGTGTTTCTTCTTCTCCCCTCCCCGATTCAGCTTTATCACAGTCTTCAATGTCCCAGTGTAGTCCCCTGACGATTTAGCCGCTTTGCCTTTGTTAGACATCCTCTCGCTAAAGATTCGCTCTTTCTCCTTCGCCTTTTCAATTTTAGCTTCTTTCGCCGCTTTGTGGGTCAACAGACCTAGAGTTCGCAGCACGTTCTCTTTCCGTTTCTGGCATTCAGGCGTTTCGTTGAAAGCGTTGCTTGGTCCAGGCAGGGACTCGATTGAATTGCGTAAGGATTTCTTGATGGATTTAGGTTCTTGGGGTGGTTTTATATCTTCCTTGATAGGCTCTACGATATTTTCCGGTTTTTCTACTACAGTCTCTTCTATAACCGGGGTTTTCTCAACTTCCATGGTTGCAGGTTCTTGTTTTTCTGAATCAAGAATTATGCTTTTTATTTCCGGAAGGATCTCGCTAACTTTAGCAATCGCTTCCGCTATTTCTTCAGAATTTGCTTCGGGTAGTTTAAGTTCTGCAGGTATTTCTGGAACTTTGGGTGTTTCAGGGATAAACAACGCCGGTTTGATAGTTTCGAGGGGAGGCGGTAACGCCTCTGTCTCGACTGGAACCGCCTCTGGAGACTTTATAGCGACCGGCACAGGCGCGATGAGGTAAGGCGGCTGGTGCGTCGGCGACGCTGAAGGCGATATCTTTCTTATCTCTGCCAAAAGAGCTGACAACTCTTCCAAATCCGAAGTCTCTGTCTTCTGTGACAATGAATCTTCTCTGGACTTTCGCTTCGGGATTTGGAAATCGCTGTTGGGAGCCTTGGATTCGGAGCTTCGGGTGATGGATATCTGGCTGTGGTCCAGCATCATGTTCGAGACCGCCGGGCTTGCGTTGCCGGGGTGAAGCGCTGCAAACTGATGCAGATCCATGGAGGTTCCACTTTTATCCACCGACTTGCGTATCTCAGTCAACGTGACATCTTTCCCCAGGGATTTCTCGAAGATAGTCACAGCATCTGATTCCCGCGAGTGGTTTGAGCTGGTGGATTCTTTGCGCGCACTTACGCTGTTCCTCTTGATCAGCGTCACAGAATTAGGGAGCTCGATATCGACAGATCTTCTGACTTGATCCCGTTTTACGATCGATATCGCCGAGTTGTTCTCGAAGCAGCTCAGCACGTTTTCTTTCTCGATGGTTATTTCTGGAGATCTAACAGCTTGTATGTCGAGAGGCTTGATTTGCGACTCCGCGCCGGATTTGTGAATGAGGACCACATCGTTAGTTACCATCACGGGCTTGCTGTCGCTGGGCTTAGACTCCGACTCCTGGCGTTGCCTTCTTTTGTCGAACTCTTCGAATTCCTTCAGTCTGTCCATGAGCTTGTCAATGCTGGCCACCGGCTTGGTGTACGTTATCGCACTGTCAGTTTTGTCTATCGAATCTTCCTCGTAGTGCAGTCTCATATTCTCACTGTCGTCTAACTTGGAAGGAGTATTTTCCATGGATACCGAGGTGACCGCCTCCTTCTCCTTGACCGGAGTTTCAGGGGCCGCCATAGCATTGTCATCAACGCTGTTCAGCGGCTTAGTCAGGCTGCAGACCTTGTTGACCTCGTTTTCTTCCAGTGAAGGTACCTTTACGTTTTCGGGTAGAGTAGCCACCGCCTCTGCGGTCATCTCGTGATCTCCGTCAATGTTTTGATCCAGGTTTTTGATTAGGTCATCAATATCTTTAGAGAGTGTCTCGATGGTCTCGTGTTTGTCGTCGATCGGCTCGGTGATGGTGCTGGTCGCGGGAGCCTTGGGCGCCGCGGGGCGCGCGGGGGGGCGCGAGGGACGCCGTGCCTCGGCCGCCTTCCGCCCGCGGCGCGCGCGCCGAATATTCTTACACAACTCCTTCGAGTTGAATGTCTTCGACATACTGGTCAGTATATTACTTCGAGCTTCGGAAAGCATATCATCCTCAGTCTTAAACAATAGATTGTCTTCAATGTCAATGTCTGATGAATTTAATGCATCTAACTTTAACCTATTACTATTATTGTTGTCGGAGTCTAGAGAAGTACTTCTTTGTAAGCTCAATTTCTTTGTTGTTTCACATACAATGCTGTTCTCCGGGTCAAGCGTAGTTTCTGCTGATTTCGAGTCAGTATTAAGAGAAGGCACTTTGTCAATAGTAGGGATCTGAATACTATTTTCAATATCTACATCTAGGTCAGTCTTAGATTTATCTAGTTTTTTGTTAGTCTCCTTGGAGTCGGAGTCGTTGAGAGTTTCACTCATGCTGATGTCGGACTCCGTGTTGTCGGAGCACTTGGAGACCTCGCTGCCGTCGCGGGAGCAGGAGCGGCCTCGCTTCAGCTTCTTGCAGTCTTGATCCTCAGATGTCTCTGGATTCTTGGAATCTGAGAGTAGCCTGCGTCTCTTCTTTTGCTCTTTGATGACAACCTCGCTCAGTAAGTTTTTCACTTTCCTTGGCTTTCCCGTTCTAAGGTTTTTGGCTTCGGTGAGGGAGGGACTATTACTCCTCTCTGAGCGCATGGAATATGGACTGGTCCTAGGACCTAGGACCAGGGTGCTGGGCGAGTCGCTGAGCATGGTCTTCATCATGGCCATATCTGAGCTGACACGAACCCTGCGGCCCGCTGTCTTGGGACTGGATGACCTGGAGTTGGGTGAAGTGTCTTCGACGGGCTCCTTCTTGATCTCTGCAGCGGGAATCAGCGGGGCCTCCTTGTCCTGAGAGCTTTCAGTTTCAACTTTAACAGCAGGCTTCCTGCCTCGTTTTGCCTTTATAATCTTTTTTGTAACTTTTTCTTTGACTGCGGCACCTTTCTTACTCCTAAGTGCTTTCCGGATACCTAGTGGACGTTTCTTGACTATTGCTCTAGCTTTTGGCTGTACTTTCTTAGTATCTTTGGATGTTTTGGGCTCATCTTGGCCGCCTTTATTCTTCTCATCATTGATGATGTCCGAAGCTTTCTTACGAGCTCGTGTCTTGGGCTCTATGACTGTTTCTTCATCTGTATTTTGCTCCTCCTTGATTTGTTTAGTTTTCATGATGGAATGTGTGGTGGGAGATGACCCCGTTTATTCGACATCAGGTAAGGGCTTAACAACTTTTCTTCTGCTATTCAATAATGACCGATCTTGTAGTTAAGAGTTTTTTGGAAGTACTAGACTTAATCTAACTAATTATTACCTAGTTATTTGAAGGTAATTAAATTAAACTAAGATACACCTGGAGTTTGTTACAAAACTCCTTTTCTTGTCTTTCAGGGTTTTGTTTCAGCAGTTGGTTATTGGGACGACTGTAAAGCAGACGCTACACGAATATGCCATCGGAATCTGAAAAGCCAAATAACAGAAACATTAATAAAATGTAATTATCTAGTTGGTAATGAGTTAAGATTTGTAGCACTTATTCTATAAATTAGCTTAGAAACTACTAATTAAAACTTGGAATTTTTAGCATAAAAACAAAGAATAAGATCTAATATATCGTAAAAGAAGTAAAATAGAGTTCAACTTTACCAATTCCCAGTTAAAATCAAGTCAAGAAGTCATGATAAACAAAAGGGAGCATTGCGGAATCAACAAGTTCGCGCATTATTTACGCTTTAGTTTCCATAACAATCGTGGTTTATTTCAGTTATTTTGCTTCATAAAACTATATTTTAGCAGAATATGAAACAAGTTTCTTGTTTACGTTGCTCAGAGCACAGAAAATCGTGCCGGAAAACTCATGAAAAACTCGATGTTTTGATCATTTGAGGTCGAGTGACATCCAACGCCACCTACCAGCTGAGCGAGTGCGTGTGCGTCGACGAACGAAAGCACCAAATCATTTCCCTAGCCGTGGCGCACCTCCGATATGTCCTCACAAAATACTCACATTTTATCCAATGGAACCTCCAAAAACCACAATAAACAGCTAATCTGATACACAATGCACCATAATATGCGAAAAAGTTCAATAAAAACACGCGAATAAAGTTAGAAAACGATTTTTGAAAAGCCCGAATTTATGCAGGCGTCCGCCATAATGTTTCCTTCGAAACGAATAATATAGTTCTTATTGCTCTCTTGTAGCAATTCGCTCTATTCGCTATTCAAAATGGCGACCGTGTTGCGATCACAGTGCGCGTTTTTGCGTCTTTTTGCTGGAAAAAGTGGCCAAATCCTGAACAACGCGATTGATTCGGGTACAAAACTTGTTCCGGGATCACAATCGGTAATTATTTTATTGTATTTTCACTTGATTCTCGTAGAAATGTTGCTTTGTCCGTGACATGTGACGGAGCGATGGGTGTACACTCCTCCGCGCAAGTTTCTTTTACAAAAATATTATTTCTAGGTACTTATGGTACTTACATTAATAAATTACTTGTTTATTACCTTATTAAAAATAAATTACTAATACTTATAAAAATACATTTGGTAAACTTTATTGACGTGTTGGTGGCAAAAAAAAAAATAGAGTAGAATGATGTCATCTAAAATTTCTTCTCTTTGTTTCAGGTTGTTCGAAAATATTCAAATTATGCTCATTCGCCGTTCGTTACGAAGATAAAGGAGCAATATGAATTCGACGTCGTAAAAAATCCCGAAGAATGGAAATACGTCGAACGATTACTGCCTTTTGAGACTATTCCGAAAGTGACTCCAAAGGGCAGCTATCCATCAGGCTGGGTGCCCCCTAAAGAAGAAGCACTGAATCATCCATATTTCATTCCAAGAAATAAGAATCACGAAATTCCGATTTATTTAAAAATAACATACCGAGGAATTCGTAAAATATCAATGATAAAAAAAATTGAAGGAGACATTTGGCTTATGAATGATGAATTAAAAGCATATTTGAAGAAGAAGAATAATAGATACATAGAAACCAGAGTCCATGAAGTAGCAAAATTCATTGAAACTAAAGGAGATTATGTTAATGATCTAAAAGAATGGGCACTCGCCAAAGGTTTTTAAGTAAATGCATATAAGTGCCTAGGTAGGTAGGTACTTTAATTTAGTTTGAATAAATATTTCTATTATTTAACTCAGTGTTTTATTTAAAATATCCCACTAGACAACCCTAAAATCATCACCCTATTAATCACCAATATCGCCAATTTAACAAAAGAAACTTGAAAGATAATCGTTCTTATATGGTTACACTTGAGAATACTGGGGCTCACTTCGCTCTCCACAATAAGTTGACCAAGAGAAATAACGCATTCATATTCGTACATACACAATAATTATACGAATTAATTATTAATGTGATTGATGACACATTCAAAAATTATGTATTAACATAGGCTACATAGTTAAAAAAATAAGAAAACAAACTAAAATCATAGCATAAAAATGATGTCCATACAAAAGCAATCGAAACCTGTGTGGAGGGGTGTACGCACGAGCATGAAGTTTGTTTTATTCAGCCACCGCTAGGGGCGCTGTCCGCGGCGGAAGGTTTTATCTCTACCTAGCGTGTATAACTATACGACATCCGCCCGAGTTGTGCTGTTGTGGTGGGCCTCTTCAACATTTGTACCTATTTTCGACCCGATCCTACCTTGTCTTTGTTAAAAAGCAACTTTTCTGCGTCGTTTGAGCGCTTATTATACGCTACGAAACACTTTTTTCATGACGAAAACGATATTTTAATGCGCTAATAAATAGGTTAGATTCGGAATTTATTGTTGGAAAATACATTTATTTGCACAATTTGGCGTGGCAATTTGTTGTTTATCGTTTTGTTGAAAGTTTAAAGTTATCGTAGCTCGGTGAGCTAATCAATGTTCGATTGTTCGTTCTCGTTCATGGTTACGTAACTATGTACGAGGTAGGTACGACCTAGGTAGGTATATAATGATGCTCAAGGTCAGACGCTTTCAGTCGACACGTGTTCATTTTACGTTGATTAATTGCATTAGGTAAATCATTATTAGGTTATGTAGGTAAAGTTAGGAAGGATTGTGATGTAGAGGGTTGTTCGTAAGGTAGATACCTAGGTACGTAAATAAAGAGGGAACCTAAGTAGGTAGTAGGTATACCTATCTAAGCTATTAAACAGGATAGTCTAATTAATTTAGCAAACACGTATACCGACCTACTAAATTAGATGTAGGTACCTATGTAGGTAATAAATAGAGGTAGGTATTAAATTGGTGCCCATTTAAGTACTTAAGTACCTACATGGAACTTAACCATAACAAAATCGATCCCATTAAATTTGAATTAATTACGGTAAGTAGGTACTTACCTACCTACAAAAAATCTTCGACAGTAGGTATTTTTATTTTAACGAGCTCGAAATTAAATCAGATTTTCAGACATAATTTCAGAAGAGGGTAGGCCGGTGGTTAGAACTGATAGTCAGGTAGGTACCTACGTGAGTAGGATCAAAGTTTTTGTAAGGAGAAAATAGATTACCAGGAAGATCCAGTGTGAGGACTTCTTATGCTATGACATAGGTTGTAATGTTAACATTACATTGTAATGTTTCTGCTACTAAGTAGGTAGTAAGTACCTAACCCTCCAATGGATCTTCCTCTCGAATAAGCTTAGGTACGAGTACTGACCTAGGAGTTCGTAGAGCCCCTCTATGCCGATGAATGTACCGTGGCTTTTGCGACTAAGTAAATTCCTAGATACCTACCTAAAAATGGGTTACTAAATTATTGTAGTGCAGGTACCTAATTGCAACTTACTTATTTACCTACCAAATTAAATTAAATTTATAAACTAGCTTTGCCCGCGGTTTCGCTATCGTAGAATTCACATTTTGATGGTTGTTTTTATAAAAATTTTCAAAAAGTTACTAGCTTTTTTTCCTATTTTAAAATGCATAAATTAGTAAACACCTGTTATTTTGACACCTCAAACAGACAGACACGTCAATTATATTTATTTGTATAGATTCGTAATCTAATGCAAACGTTCCATATTTCTGTTTATTGTTAGCGTATTGCGCAATTTGCACAGAAGGAACTCAATTTTTTGTATTCATATTATTTCTTTTTTTTCTATTCTTCTTTAGACCACGTAGATAGATAGATAGAAAAAACTTTATTGCATACTTATCAAAATAATTTACAATATTAAAATAAACAACAAAAATTACAGACTATTTGACAATTGGCGGTCTTATCGCTCAAGAGCGATCTCTACCAGAACCGTGGATGGATACGATCGTTGGATTGAGTTGGATTGAAGACGTAAGTGACGATGTGGCCGGCGGCGGTGTAACACGCAGGTGTAGAAGATACAATTATTCACTCTTTTTCTTGCAGAGGCCCATGTTGTAGTTAGCTAAATCTAGGCTTGTTCATCATCATCAGTCTTTAATAGTCCACTGCTGGACATAGGCCTTCCCTGATGAGCGCCATAGCGCCCTATGTCTTCAGCTTGCTGCATCCAGCATCTACCAGCAGGCTAGGCTTGCTCAACAGGTTTATAATTAAAAAATAACAACAACCCACATACAAATCATTCTACAATAATCCACGTCATAGCCTAGCCGTGTCTTACAGAATTATCTAAGTATGTTCTTTCGCTTTTGCGATAGACTAGGAAAAACGATTTCTTCAGTTCAAATAATTATCACCGTAAATGGTTTATTTATTTTTGAACGCTACAGAAGCAAGGAATTTTGATTAAGTTCAAAATAAAGTAGAGGTTACCTACTTATGTTATTATTTAGCCTTGGTCTATGAATTTCAGCGGCAAATAAACGGCGAATAAGCAACACGCGTTGAAGTCTTTTATACTAAGGTCTCGTTAGGTAGGTACTATGTCTACCATGATGGCTGTTTTTTTTTACTGTAACTATATCTAGAGATTATCCTGAAAACCTATGTTATTCAGTTAGATTTTAGGCCTGATTTCACAAACATATTTATCGTGATTAATGCTCATCTTAGTCTAAACTAAACGCTGTTTAATGTCTCCGCACGTCAAAATTTAGATTTATGAATTCAGGCCTGACCTGATTAACTTTTCACTTCATCTGACTTTTATTGTGACTTTACCTTAAAGGTGACTTATTGATATTTAACTATCGATGATTTGCCTGGGAATTCTAATTTCATTTTTTTTTCTATTTTTAATCTAAGTATTCAAATCAATTATAATATGTATAATATAATATGTATAATTCAATCCTTGCACGCACAGTTCCTTTAATTAATCTAAGGATTCTATGTGATGATTCTGCGATGGTACCACTGTCACCGTGAAACAATTGGCTTAGAATTGAGCCCCAAGATCATTGATCGCATTTAATAAGTTTCGTGAAAACAGGTCTATCTTATTATTTCAAGAACCAATTACCTTGGTAATAAAGTGCTTTGACCTATCATTGAATGACTATTAAGTTAGGTGCCTAGTAGTTCACATTGCGTTCAGATAGATGTTTAGTTGGAATGGGGTCAATGTAATTAAAGTTTTATATTAAGTACTTACCTAATTGTGATTTGATAGCAGTTTTTGTTTATTATTTATGTGCCTTTAACCACGATAAGGAATGGCCGATATGTGGTGTGGTTATGAACTGATAATTAGTCCCAAAACGTGAAGTAAATTAGTCCTCACGTACTTTCTGATGTGGCCTCTTTTATTACCTACTTGCTAACAATTTCCCGTTGCTGAGCAAAAGCCCTCAGCTGGGCAAAAGCCTTCCACATATCCTAAGTTGGGAAATTTCAAGGACAGGTAACGCCCAATGAAATAAAACATTAATAGGCAGGTGTACGCGTCTCCACATGTCGTCGTGTCGTGTCGTACCCTAAGGGTGTACCGTTGCACAGGAAAACCACTTTTGAGGAGAGCCTACGCATTTGCTCCTCTTGGAGTCGAGACTTCGAGACCATAACGACCATAATTGACGACCTCTGTGGCGCGGTGGGCGAAGGTCCGCCTGCGACGCAGGATTGCGGGTTCGATTTCCGCCTCGGGACAAATATTTTGTACGATCTGCAGATATTTGTTCAGGGTGTTCTGGTCGTTTTCTATGTATTAAAAAAATATCTATCTATGTACTCGTATATTATTATGTATATCAGTTATCTAGTACCCATAACACAAGCTCTGCTTAGCTTGGGGCTAGATAATGCTGTGTGATTTGTCCAGCATTATTTATTTATTTATTTTTTTATTTATAAGGTGGAATCCGAGGCTAAACAATTTTTTTGAAAAAAATGTCAGAGCGTATGGTGGATGGAAGCGTCGAATGATCCAAGAACTGGTGAGTAGGTAGCACTTACTATCTGGCGCAGGGCGCAGCGCGTCAGCATTGCCGGAGCAATGCCGTCTGCGTCTTGGGGACGCTACCGATTGGTATCGATATGGACCAGTTGAGCTACTTCTTGATTGCTTGCAACAGTTTGCAGTAAGTCTAGTCTTTAAGTGCATTTTTTTCATAATAAAGTTCTACTTTTAAGGGTTCCGTACCCCAAAAGGAACCCTTATAGGATCACTTTGTTGTCCGGCTGTCTGTCCGTCTGTCAACCCCCTTTTCTCAGGAACGCGTGGAGGTATCGAGTTGAAATTAACATCAAATACTCAAGTCCGTCACCTCTTGAAGCCTCGATATAAATAAAACTTCTAGGTCAACGCAATCAAAAGTTACAGTCGCTTATGTCCGAATATTTTGAAATTTCCAAGAAAACATGCACACAAACCCTATAGGGTAGGTACTTCCCGTTGACCTAGAATCATAAAATTTGGCAAGAAGCAAGGTCTTATAGCAGAAATTACGCAAAAATCCGAAAACCGTATATTTGTAGTTTATTAACAAAAAAACATAATTTGCGACCAAAATATACAAGGTGGGTACGTACTTTCCGTTGACCTAGAATCATGATATTTGGCAAGAAACAAGTCTTCGGTTTTAAACGGAACCCTTAGTGCGCGAATCGGACTCGCGCTTGACGTGTTATTAGGTACAGTTCCTAGCAGCTGCAAGGGTAAGTGGTGAGTTATGAACGCCGCTGCTTCAGAGGAACACATAAAGTGGCGATCATCACTGTAGGCCTATCATGGCCGATGTGACACGAAAGCCACCTTGAGGAAATAAAAAAAAATATCTCCGAAGTTTCAGAGTGATCCGTCGGAAATGTATGTTCTATACTGTTTGTAAATACACTTGCGAGCTTTAAACTGGAATCGCTTCAAGGGTTGTTCAAGACTAATTTTTACAATTTCTTTGCAGTGAACTATGAGTTAAGTTATGTTTTCCCTTACGCAGGATTTATTGGCGACGATAAATTTTGATTTAATGCACGATAATGTCCGCTGCCACACCATAGCAGTGACTAGACAGTACCGACAGACGTCTTCCATGTCGGCATTCCCACACTAGACTGGCCAGCCCTTATTCCTGACTTGAACCCAATCTGGCATATGTGGGACGAGCTAAAACAGCGGATACGAGGGAGAAATCCAGCTAATCCAGCTCCGGCGCCAATAGAAGCCGATAGATGCAACTTCGACCTATTGCAATAATTCCCAAAATTTAGGTAGCCAATTTAATTAATTTTAAATCTTCTTGATATCACTTGAAAGGTAACAAAATTACCTTTCAAATGATATACCACAATCTATAGTTCATTGTACATTGAAAATGTTTTGATCAACTCGCGATGAAGCGATTCCATTTTAAAGCTCGCAAGTGTATATTCATCTCGTCAGATAGCGAAGTCTCTAGGTATCACTGGACTATAGTATTTGATTTTTTGTCAAAAATTGACGGCGCGCGAGACACACTCGCGCTTGACGAGTCTTGTTTAAGTATACCACGTTCAGCTATTTTGTCTTTGACTGTAAGGGTGAAGGCAAACGAGCGTAATTTTGAGTTGTGAGTCGCGTAAAATGAGTCCTTTCATACAAAAGCCCCTGTTTGTCGTTGAGTAGTCATTTATGTTGAAAGTAAGCATTTTACGAGACTCAAAGTTCAAGAAATTACGCTCGCTTGGCCTCAGCCACAACTCAAAAAATTACGCTCGTTTGCCTTCACCCTAAGTGTTACTAGTTCTGACTGAAAATTAGAGTTCCCTGTAGGTCTTGGATTTAGTAGAAGGCCAAAAACCTAGTATGACAAATAATTTTTAAAAGTTTAGTTAAATAAATAATATTACCGTTTTGCACAAAAACAAAACGGATATTATGTGAGTGGAGAAACGGACAGCATGGTTTGAAGAAGTGCATTTGAAATATGGATGTATATATATGTCTCTATGGTAGTTTTCTTGGGAATAATGCCTTAGTTCCTCCGTCAAAGTCATAGCAGCAAGTGTCCATGTCATTGTGACTGTCAATGTCAACTCATAGTGTCATCAACACCAGCAAGTACCTTGCTGATGCTGTCCGTTTCTCCACTCACATAATATCCGTTTTGTTTTTGTGCAAAACGGTAATATTATATGTGTTTCGAAACGGACAGCATGGTTTGAAGACCTGTTTGTTATCTGCTGGTGAAAGACGGACAAACGCTATGTGAAAATAAAATGTATGACATGTAACTAAGTAGGTACTAACATGTAATACATAAATAACAAAGTCAAAGATCTTAGGACATAACTTCTAAGACTTTAAAGTTGTGTAAAACAAAATATTGAGTATTTATCAAATCTAATTGATCAGAAATCAACGATACCTAGCATCACACAAAGTGCCCCTGAAGCACATTTATGTACACTTGGATCTGGATAGTGGCAGCCGGCGACGCCGTTCTGCAGTTGTATTGTGCGCCGTCATGCAGGTCACTTCGTTGGGGCTTAGGTCTGGACAGTGGCAGCCGATGACGCCGCAGTTCTGTCGCTGTACAGCAGATCGCTTCGTGGGGCCGGACAATGTTTAAAACTGTCATAAACTGGGTAAAAGGCAGTGATCTAAGTATGAAAATATTGTATGTATAGGTAATATAGGTATTTCATTATTTAAATGAGTAAAGTTCTGGTTTCTATTTGAAACTTTACTATGGACCATTTAGATTCATCAATTTATTAAATAGGATTATGGTATTCATAAAATCTTGCTGATTTAAAATGCAAGCTCTAAAATGCAAGGTCTAATATTTCAATGAATGGAATTCTGCTTAGTAGAATATTTTCAGTTTGAATGTGATAGTTTTAATTTTATCTAATTCAGGATTTATTTGTTGATCACATGCTTGGTAATGTGCTCATTTTTAGAATCAATAAATTTTATTGATCTTGCTATTATGAGATCTGGGATTCACATAAACACACTTCATAAGTATATCTTTAATTAACTGTCCATACTAATTGCATTTAGTTCAAATAGGACTTTTAACATTATTACATTACAAATATAAAATAAAATATGTTATGGTATGGATAACTTATTTACAAGGGGTTATTTCGCTATAACCCTTGCTGTGTAATTATCGGTATTTCTATGTAATATAAAGATGGTAGTTAATGATATCTACATATAGCTTTTTAGTTCTCTGAACTGAACAACATAAGTACTTGAATCAGGTCCAGTTGCAGAAAACACCAAAACAGGTGTCTGCTTGGGTATGTTATTGTTTTCATGAAAAATACTTGGTTATGAATCCACTGACACCATAACTCCATGGTGTTCCCGCTAGACGATATATATCTAATTGCGGAGAACCACGTCATATCCGACGGTAAAGGGTAATGGTACCTTGGTTGGTGATAATGATGGACAATCTGATACATGACAGTGGGTGACGTGCCTAGTCTTACCACTTGTCTACTTCACCGTACCGTCTAACCCCCCATCCCCCCCCACACTTTTTTACCAAAAGTTCCATTGTCTCCATCTTAGGGGGGACTTCACTGGGGAGAGAACATTAAAGGAGCTCAGACAGAACCTCAATACAAGATTTAAAATGTATAAGCCAGAAGCATTATCATAGATTGTGTGCTATCCTCTCAGGCTCGAATATATTGGCAAAATGTCGGTCACTTTGTTGGGGCGTAAATCGCCTGGTATGTATGCCCCATTATCCGGATACAATCTCCGAGGGCGACGTGTATATTCAGACAAGACTGATCACACTTCGACTGAAGGTGTTATAAAAGTCGACCTGACCTTGTTATAGCGAGGTATCGCTTTTAAGACCAAGTGCCAGCGGGGCCTATAGCCAGCTGTGGACTAATATAGGCTGATGATGATTAAGTGTCACCTAGGAAACCTCTTTTAAATACGGTCCCCGAGGCCAGAGGTATTTAAGTACCATTCGAGCCATTGAAGGCTTAACGAAAAATTGCATCCTTATCTCCTCCGCACTGGAGTTAACATTGTTAGTGTCCATCTGCTAGTTTAACCTATCAGGTTTAGCAACGGGGCACCAGAGTCGCCACCTCTGCGGGTCACACCGCAGAGTCCAGGCCATGAATGGGGTAATACTCACACTCATAAATTTATTAGCCGTAGGAGCAAAAGGCACACTTGGTTAATATGAGAAGAAATATAATAATGAGAAGTATTGTACTATTTTACTGTAATAGCCTTCATTTGATGTCTATAATGCCACGCCCCATGTTCCGGATACAGCTTCCGCAGCCGGGGGCAATAAGTACCGTTCCGATACTCTGTTTAGATTATTTGGCTGGCAGACGGCCATGCCGCTATACCTCCCCGAGAGGCATGCTGCCGTAGTAGTGTCCTGAATCGTCGTCAAGACAGCTCCAATAACATCATCGCCTAGCCCAAGTAAGCATGCGATGGCCCCTAATTTAGGATATAGCCTCCGAGGCCAGGGGCAATAAGTACCATACCGGTATTATGTTGATTATTTGACTGTTAGTTGGCCAAACTATAACATAACTCTCTCATGAACATCACCATTATTAGTTCCAGTTACATTGTTTCTGACGATAGGATAAAGTTTCCCTTATTTTATACTTAAAATAATAAGTTTCGTTTACCGGTATGAAATGGTATAGTCCCACATATTGGCTTGAGTGTCAGATATTTGATAGGGTCATTGCCCACCTGACTGGAACCTCTCGTTCAAATGAGTGCATCCGATGCATCTCGTCAAAAGTGGATCACATCCGAGTGAAACCAACTGTGAAGGTTTGGTTATCTATGAGGTTTCAAAGTATTTATTGTAAACCAAATAATTATGTAATGATCCTCTGCTACTTAATTAACAAAACTAAGAAAAAACTTTGAGCTCTTGTGACTCTTGTGACTTGTGAATATTGTAATAAAAATTTAATATACCAGATTCTGATGGTGTGTTGGTGAGCACTAACCTTCACCTGAAGTGAGTTGCACTAACTCAAACAAAATAGCAGTAGGAATTTATCTTTAATTTAAAGGAATGCCATTGCCCTGCTGTTGGACATCCTAGGTTAATAATAGTAATCTGTATTTGTCTTGATCATTTTTAGTTTGTTGCAGAGAATTTAATTTTGATTATTTCAAACTTTGGGTCTAAATGATTTTCAGAATAATACGGGGTCAATAATAGAACTAATTTTAGGTACTTACTATTAAATAAAGTTGTTCTATGAAAGCCATAGGAAACATCTGTGGAAATAACCTATGATTCTGGGAATGTGAAACTAGGTTCAATATGTGATGTTCATTCCAACTGGTGTCAACCGATCTTGGAAGTAAATCATGTTTTAGATAGGTACTTCAAAATGTCGGAGATCACCATGACAATGATCTAGAGTATAATATTCAGTTTCAATGCAATGAAAGTAACATATTATGAGAGACTACAAAGTATTTTTATGTTTGGCACCTTACTCCGAGTAAGTGTTAAACATACCTGCAGATAATTTTATTTACAAGCTGTAATGTGAAAGGTCAATTTGCAGAACCTTTTAACTTAATAGTTATAAGGTAGGTAGGTACTGTTCTTTAAATAATTTAAGCAAAAGAAAGCTATAATTATATACCTACTTATGGCATTTTCATAATATTATATTTAAATTCCAATACAATATAGATTAGTTAGTCAAAAATCAGCTATTGTTCTGATATATTCTCTGTACTCTGTCTGCCAGTAACAATGAAATATGTAGCAAAATTCTGATTCTTCAAAATAAAGTGGTGATTCTGCCCCTAACAGTACAAACCGAACCTGGGGACTTATTATTATGATTATTATTATTGTGCTAAGGTTTAATCTTCTCTGTGAAAAACCGGTAAAAAACAAAGCACATGGGCCTCAGGCAAGTGCACTTCAGGTGCTAGGTCGTTCATTTTGCAGGATTTTTCTGACAATCCTACAAGTGTTTAGTATGACAGCTTTTAGCATTAATGTGTCAACTTTTTATTTACCAAACCAGGTAGGTAGGTACTACCAGGTAGCCTACGAAGATTTCGATATGTTATTTATGTAGGCATTTGTATGTCTTGCCCTGCCAAACTTTGGTGTCAATGATGTTTTTATTTCAAACAATTATTGCATACCTATTACATGCACATAAATCTGTTTATAATAGTAGTCATGTTACTAAATCATCATCTTTTCATCAAAAGTATGTTTGTAACACTCAATTAGAGATTGCAAAATGATTTAACATGATCTAGGGTGCTAAAAGGTGCCACCGCACCTTCCGTCTATAGGTTATGTACTTCAACCTGGGTTATTATCGCAATAACTTGATAAGACAAACTGTACTAGAGGATCACACTCGTGCGTGTACCGGCCGGCCTGATGGTGCCGGCGACATGAATAAACAAAGTATTAGGTACCATCCGATGGGAACTTTGTGCCAGGCTCGTGATTGAGTTTTCCACGCTTACCTCATAGCCAGTGGTCGGGATTATAACTCGGAGAGATGGGCACGAATTTTGCACAAAGTAAATGCTTGTACTTCACCATAAACATCGTTTTTTCACCAAAAAAACCATAAAAACACAAAATTTTCCGCATACACCGCTGAAAATTTCAAACGCTATGAGTTGACATTGACAGTCACAATGACATGGACACTTGCTGCTATGACTTTGACGGAGGAACTAAGGCATTATTCCCAAGAAAACTACCATAGAGACATATATATACATCCATATTTCAAATGCACTTCTTCAAACCATGCTGTCCGTTTCGAAACACATATAATAATAAATTAGCAAGAATTAGCTGTAATTCTTGATCTTCCCTTTCCTGTTTTTCCTTCAACTTTTCCTTCTATGATGATACAGAGTAGTGTGCACTTTATATAAATAAATAAATAAGGTTGGACAATTCACACAGCATTATCTAGCCCCAAGTTAAGCAGAGCTTGTGTTATGGGTACTAGATAACTGATATACTTAATACAATACACTACATAGATAGATATTTTGACGTGACAACGTCTTATAATTCGATAGAGCCGGCTGCACGCACGAAAAAACATGACGTCATGCGGCGTTACCTCGCTCTTTTCTTAAGATGTTGTCACGTTCAACTATCGTCAGTAAACCGACTTTACAGACAACCAATTTTTTTTTTATTATACATAGAAAACATCCAGAACGCCCTGTTATAAGGTCTAAGCGTAAAATGTGATCATGGGATCTCTCCGGGGGCAGCAAGCAGCATCCTAAACAGAACAAAGGTTCTAAATCTTAATCAAAGGATTAAACAGCACTAAAACACACAATCCTGATTCCAAATGAGCGAGTTATCTCATTTCGCTTGGCAAAAACACGGCGTGGTTTCACTACAGAAAGGGCCTAGGTATCTAACGATTTAAATCATTGGGGTGAAAGGCATCGCGGCAGCCCCAATGTTCCGTTGTATGGTTGCCACATGACTTGGCACATATTTCTAGTTTTAGAGGAAGCCTATCACATTCATAATAAAAATGCGAATTGGATAAAAAAAAATTATACAGGTAGTACTAGACGATCGACTCGCGGTTTCACCCGCGTAGTTGCCGTTCCTGTGGGAATTCCGTAGTTTCGGAGCCTATTCAACACAAACAAACAAACAATCAAATCTTTCCTCTTTATAATATTAGTATAGATTATTGACATTGAGTCCATAGGCTCTTATACTACTTAGTTTAAAAACTGTGTTTCAGGAGCCAGTGGCTTCTCCAACTAATGTTTATTTTATGTCAAAGCAACATAAACAATAACTGGATAGATGGATGTATGTATATTTGTCACTTCTTCACGCGAAAACTACTGAACGGATCGGGCTGAAATTTTGCGGTGATGCAGGGTTAGACCTGGAATAACATATAAGCTTCAACCATCCTGCGAGCTTAGCGCGGGCGAGGTGGCTACGGCGAAGGCGGGAAGTATCAAACATATGAAACCGCCGTTAGCGTTCATACTAAGTGACTAAGGCGGGCGTCTCGAGCGACGGGCTTGAGCGACGAAGCACGCGTAATTTTTATTTGCGCTAGGCTTGCAAGTTGCAGCCTTTGGCTACTTTTCATTTCATTTATAATTTCCCATGGAAATAGAATTAACCTATAAACGTTTCCATAGAAACAATGCGTGAGAAGCCGCGGGCAGAAACTAGTTCATCTCATACTCAGGAGATAACGAAACAAGTAGGTAATTAATTGAAAACTATAAAAAACGCGACTCGGTCAACGCTTTCACCTTTTTCGCACAATGAGAAGTAGAAAAATTTGAAAAATGTTGAAATAATAAATTTGAAATCTTGAAGAAATTGAAAAATGAAAGTCTACAATATGTAGCTAAGAACCACCTTGCAAAAGTTGCAAATGATTGCAAGTCGTGGTTAGAATTTTTTAGCAATGATTTGCAAGGTCACAAGCGAGGAGTTCAGACGAGTATTTTAATACTTACCTACTGTACCTACCTCATTTATCAAATCTTCAGCCGTTTGGATGCTTCTAGGTAATAAAGAGTATAAGATAACCACATAGAAATACTTGAAAAACGTGACCAAAAAGATCCAAAAAGGATACTTACCTACCTACGATCTTTCACAAAAACCTGTCGCTCTCAAACTTTTTAATCAGTATCATCTGTCTAGTCTTGAGTGGAGACCACGACTCTGCAAACATAGTGTAGGACGCCCTCCGGCAAGGTGGGATGACGAGTTGCGAAAAACTGCAGGCAGATTCTGTATGTGGAAAGCTGAATACAGGGCGCTATGGCGCTCATTAGGGGAGGCCTATGTCCAGCAGTGGACTAACATAGGCTGATGATGATGATGATGATCTGTCAAGTGTAGACCCAAAGTATTTACTTACCTAGATGATGATGTAACTGTGTGAAAGGATGCGGAATTTGTGTTTTAGACTGAGTAGCCTCTACCCGCGGCTTCACTCGTGGTTTTCCGGGATAAAAGTAGCAAAATAATTTCATGTCGAACTTCATGCGTCAAAACGACGACCTTGACGTCCTCAGTGGCGTAGCGGGTAAAGGGTCAAGAGAAGGGCAAAGGCTTAAGAGGACGTCAAGGGTTCAATTCCCGCCTAGAGACAAATGTTTGTACGATCTGCAGATTCTGAGTTCCGGGTGTTCTGGTTGTTTTCTATGTATGTATAGTAAAAAGTATGTAAGTATCCAATATTTGTTTTGTATTCAGTAATATCATGTCAGTAATATATCCATAACACAAACTCTGCGTGGTTTAGGGCTAGCTGATGATGTGTGAAGTGTTCAGCGTTATTTATTTATTTAATGCATTTTATTTGTAAAAACCTATATATTTTAGAGACCGAGAACTTTTTGCAGATCATGCAAACAAAAATGTTTATACCGTGTGCGAGAATCGAATTCGCAAGCTGTGTCCTAAGGCGAACTTCGCCACAAAGGTTCTTTAACAGGCGAAAATGAGTCAGTGTTATGTATGATCTAATATAATATAACCTTTATTGTAAGAGCTCTAGGGAAAATAATCGGGAAGTTTCATGGAAATTCGGTGATCTCTATAACTTTGTCTAACACCCAAAATAATATATTTAAGACTCTATGTTAGGAGATTCTAGGACTTACGTAATAATATTTATTGATTACGTGCTGCGCTCGCGGCTTTGCTCGCGTAGAATTCATATTTTCATGGGTTTTATGAAGGTACTAGCTTCTGCCCGCGGCTTTGCACGCGTTGTTTCTATAGAAACGTTTTGAGGTTATTTCTATCGCTTGGGAACTGATTTATGGGATAAAAAGTCGCCTATGTTTGATTCCAGGGTTAAACTTACCTGTATGCAATTTCAGCCTGAACCGTTCAGTGGTTTTGGCGTGAAGAGGTAACAAACATGCATCCATCCATCCATCCAAACTTTCGCATTTATAACATTAAGTGTGATTTAGCCCTCATTCTTATTTAAGATAAGATAATCATTAGTTACCCGCTATAACATCTGCAGCCAGTGAAATTTCAGACAAAATCGGTCCAGCCTTTTCTAAGATTAGCTCAAACAAACATTTTAAGAAATAGTGGCTAGTTATAATTATAATTGTTATAAGTACCATGTATACTTTCACATACCTTAAATGCTTTTATTTTGACATTACACACGGATTATTATTTAGTATTATTTTATGTTCCATGATGCGATTTCCCAAAAATGGACCTGGGCAGGACACCTTGCACGGAGACAAGACGACAGGTGGAGCAAAGCGCTAACTGAATGGCGCCCAAGAACTGGGTACAGAAGCGTTGGACGTCCCGTGGCAAGATGGGCAGATGACATCTCTAACACCGCAGGGCGAACCTGGATGAGATTGACGCAGGACCGTGTGGAGCGGCACAAAAGTTTGGAGACCTATACCCAGCAGTGGGTGAAGTCGGGTTGCGGATGATGATGATGATGATTATTTTATGAAATATTTATCGAATTTATTTACCTACTTGATGTTGAAACATCGGGAAAAAAAGTGAAATAAACTCGATAGATACCCGTAACATAATACTTATAATAGTTATAATACTGTGTTCAGATCGCATAAGTTTGAAAATATTTATTAGGTACATACGGACAGATCCATTCATTGATTTGTTTAGATATCGACTTTCTTATCGCTATCTGCCTTAAGTGATAGGTAGTACTTATGTCTTTTTATTAGAAAAACTTACCTTTTTATTGTGGATGGCAAAGCATTTGATCACCATCACACTTACAGGGGTGGAAACTGATTCCATTGCCAAAGACTGATTTTACTGACAATACCTATCCCTTTAAAATACTGACCAAATCTCTACTGACGCTCGGTCGGTCAATTTAACATCAAAATACGAATGTTAATTACCATTTTTCACCCCTGTACGCCCCGGTAAGGCCGCCCATTGTACTTGTATCTTATGTAAGGTTTCGTGTTTTGTATTTTTGTTGGTGTACAATAAAGTATTTTTGTATTGTATTGTATTACTTATGTGTGATTTTTGTGTAGCCCACGTGCTTTTGTTCTAAAGTGATAGTATATACAGAAAATAGAAGGATTGAGAGAATAAATTCATAATTATAGGTAGGTATGTTTATGGAACGTATGTTTTTCGTACGTTTTCGGTAGGTAGTAACCTACCGAAAAGAAAAAGATATGTTATGAGATTTTTAAGGAACACCCACTCCAAAACAGCATTCTTTTCATCTCAATCTACAGAAACCAGACCACTTTTGAGGGAACGTAGCCCCTGATCTTCAAAATACTGACTTTACTGATCATTTTTCAAAAAAACTGACTTTTACTGACTTTACTGACCATTTTCCACCCCTGCACTTAAGAAAGTGACGATGTGGCCTAAGATGGGTCACAAGATGGCGCACGCTTTCCCAGAAGGAACTTATTCACTCGGGATTTAAAGACTCCGAGATTGTACTCTACCGGAAAAACGGACGCAGGAAGTTCGTTCCACTCTTTACCGGTACTTATAACGAAAGTAGAGCGGAAACGTTTGGTTCGGCATTGTGGGATGTCGACCAGGTGGGTGGTATTTACAAGTCCGTCTGCTTGTCCGGTGGTGAAAGGGGAGGGAGGGTCATGTAAATCCTGAGCGCAATCACTAAAGTGGTACTTGTAGAACTCTGACCATCTGGCAACGTGCCGTCTGTGTTCAAGGCAGGTGGTTCACCACAAGCGAATCATCCTTTGCCTATGCCTGACAGTGCGACGCCCAATAGAATCGAAGGTTGAAATCTTTTTCATAACTAGCCTCTTCTCGCTTTTTCGCGGTACCTGGATCAAACATGGCATATGTGACTCAGGGATAATGTCTATGAGGGAAAGAATTTTCATAATCTGACCAGCCGTTCCAGAGATTACCTACTACTGACTAAATTTTAGCTCTTTGTAATATAATTGTTGATGAGAACAATCAAAGAACATTAAAAAACGTTATGTTATTGTAGCGTACGAAGAAAAAATGTATGGTTTAGGTATCGAATAGTTCATTACTTAGCTAATATTCTGTGTAGGTTTAGGAGTTTGAAAGAAAAACAATTTTGAAGTTTTACAATTTTATTTCACAATTAAATGCAAATTTACCCTAATTCTATACATGTTTTATTGGACACACGAGGTTTTCCAGAAAATTTAATCAAATAAGTACTGAAAAGTTCAATTAAAATTTATGTATTTTCTGAATTGTTTGTTTTCGTTTCATAACATACTTTTTCAGGATAACCTTGTGTATGTCCATAATATAGCTTACTTATGTCTAGTTTTCTTTACATTGAATTTTACAAAAAAATTCTCATCACTAGATATTTTTCTCTGAACTTTTCATATTAAAATAATTTATTCCCTAGCTAGGTTTTTTAAAACAGGGTAAAGTATTAAATGACGATAATAAGTCCGTCTTAAAACTAACTGGCAATAATATACAAACACACCAAAACACATCGTTTTTATCGTGAGCAAAGCTTTGACCTTATCGTGGTTATGATCTCGAGAAACCCTTATTACGGGAAAATTCCTTGTGTTTTCATAGAAAAAAGACAAGTGATTAATTGAAAACTATAAACAAACCCGACTAGGTTCTCTTTTTTTCACTTTTTATCGCCAAATGAGACGGCGAAGACGGAATCCTATATAATGTAGCTAGGAAACATTAATGAGACTGGTCTCCTTTAAGAGTATGATTATTTCCTGTCTGAACGAGTATTTGATACGTCATTTATAAAAAACTCTTTAGCCTTTTTAATGCTTTTAGAATAGAATAGAATTTTTTATTCAGGTAAAAAAGCAACATTACATTTCGGTTAGAAGTGCCTTAAAGCCTATGTTAGGTTTAACTGACACTGAGTTCTCACCTGGTTCAATAAGAGGTGTTTTAGGTAGGTATATTAATCGAAATACTAAGGTCACAATCTTAAAGTTATTTTTAGAATAACAACAATAAAAACTAAGACTCCTTGGAGATAATATAGATAGAGTGTCTGCCAACTACATAGTAGTACATAGTAATACTCGAAGAAAACCGCACCACGCGGTAAGAAATGGTAGATCGATACGTCTGCCGAATACTACCAACTCGCAAGACTTTGGTTACACTGTGCTCACAGGCAAGGTAGCTAGGGTAGCAAAATGATAAATTGATGACTTTCCGATTTTTATAATCGGATAGAGTATGATTTATTATGTAGGTATTAGAATTGGACAAAATTCTCGTTTTTAGCATAAAATGAATTATGTAGTATAAAGTATTGGTTACAAACAGGAATTCCTATTATTTATTGTTATTTTATTACCTGCCTTTTGCTTGCTTCATTAAATTCAAGAGCTCCGAAAGGTTTTAGTAACGTAATTAACTTAAGGCGCTACCCCGACCCAAATCAGCGCCACCACCTATTTTATTAAATTATTATGTCAAACAAAGGAATTTCAAAAAATCGATTGGCCAATTTTTGCTTCCTATCATAAGCTTTTTTTTAATGCCTCTACAAATGTTTTAGTTTGTATAGTTTAGGAAGAGATGCGAAGTTGCTCTTTTTTCCCACCATGGTGGCCAAAAAGAGCAACTTCGCATCTCTGCCTTAAGTATACAAAATAAAACTTTTACAGGAGCATTAAAAAAAAGCTTATGATAGAAGGCACAAACTGGCCGATCGATTTTTTATAATCCCTTCGTTTGACATAATAATTAAATAAAATAGGTGGTGGCGCTGATTTGGGTCGGGGTAGCGCCTTAATACATGACATTAAATAGGTGCTCACCTACTTAATTTTTAAATACTAATAGAAAATCTGAAAACTTATAGCTAAATAAATAACGACATGCTTTTAGTGCACGACATCTGAGCTTAAATCAGCATACAAACGAAATTTACCCACTGAAAACTAAGAAAAAATTATGCAAAATGTGTGAATAGTTGACCACCATTTTCTTCATTCATTAAATTGCACTATTTAACAAGCATTTTCCAATTCTCATGAAATCTTTTTAATTTTATAATCGTTTGCAAAAATGATGATATTAAAAAGGTTTCCGATTAAATATAGTGTCCAGAAAAAATATTATTATCTTGACAGGCAGTATTTTCTACAAGCTTTTATTTAACTTGCTATGTATGTGTGGAATCTTGCAACTCAATTTTGAAGCGGATATCTTCAACCGATTGAGCCGAAATTTTGTATACACGTTTAGTTTGGATGACAATGCATTAAAAGCTTGTTTTAAAAAGGTTTTTTAAAACTTATTGTTATTGACCATCCTGCTAAAGGTACACACTATTTCTATGCGTCAGAAGCATATCAGTTTCTTTCATAGATTTAGTTTAGTTGAAAACACAGTATACTATGTATACTATATTATGAGGAACTTTGAAAGTTGCGCCAGTGACGGTTAAGATAAGAATCAATGGGTTATCATCGTATGGGCTTGTTATGAGGAGGAAAAAGTGTCATGTTAGGAGTAATAGATATGAATGGGGATGGATACAGGAGAAGAGGTAGACCTCAGAAAAGGTAGACGGACTGTGTGAAAGATGACATGAGTAAGAAAGGAGTGAGTGCTGAGATGACAACTGAAAGAAGCGAATGGAAGAAGGCCAGTTGTGCCAACGCCACCTAAGTGAGAAAAGGGCAAGAGAATGTTGAGGAACACATTGTTAATATGTGACGTGTCAGTGTAATACCGATTGTGCCATACTAGGTTTCATTAGTAGTTACTGTTTGTAATTTATTTTATAAGTTTTTGATGGTACAATAAAGATATATCTATTTATCTAATAGTAATAAGTCCTCCTAGCCGAATTTAGACCAC
This sequence comes from Eupithecia subfuscata, assembly GCA_963564075.1. Taxonomy (NCBI): domain Eukaryota; kingdom Metazoa; phylum Arthropoda; class Insecta; order Lepidoptera; family Geometridae; genus Eupithecia; species Eupithecia subfuscata. The sequence goes on from OY751106.1 coordinate 15,154,405, forward strand.
GGTGGTCAGTCTCATCGGAGACTAGCCAGCGCATCTGGCTAGTCTCATAACACTATAATATGTTATGAGACAAATGCACAAATGTGTACGCAAACACAGGTGCACTCTCTATTCCCTCACTCTCATAATCCGATGGGACGGCAGACAGAAAGCGCACTAAGCCGTTGGTCCTGTGCCTGACCTCCCGGTCATGTCAGTCTGTCGCATGTAACACATGCGCACACACTTGTGCACTATAATATGTCCTGCGCACCTGGCTAGTCTTCAGTGAGACTGGCCGCCGTTGCCGAAATTCGGCTAAGCGGGCATCATCATCAATGTAACCTGATACGAAACCGATATGCCTCAAGCAAGACGCAACACGACACAAAAATGTTTCAGACAGACACAGACTGAGCCCACGCCACGCAACGCACGTGACGCAATGTTGGTAACGTCGCGTGGCGTGGCGTACGATAAGTGCGTCTTAGCCATCTGTTTTCATACAAATTCAAGCGTCCAAATCTCTTAATACGTCGCGTACGTTGCGTGGCGTGGCCTCAGTCTGTTTCCAGCTTAATTATCATTTTTTACTCCACTTTGCGCCGCTTTCGTGGAAACCTTCTCATGCACAAATTAGAACAGGTTACATTAACAATTAAAGGATAAAAATCAAGGAAAATAATCGATATTAGGGCTGCTCCAGACTCGAGCTGTGGTCGAGCTTCAACATCCTTCGTATATAATACAAACGTCATAGCCATGACTCACGAGAATTATAAGTTTAGTTTTCCTCGATCTGCAGTGTAATGTAACCTAAAGTTTTTTGATTTATACGTTACTGTAAAAGCCCGAACTGCGGTAAATCTTAGGATTTCCCGAAACGAGTTGGTGTATGTACGAATTTATAAAAACCTAGAAAATAAATAGCTTTTACATTACGTTTACATGGTGTGATAAAACATCTCATTGAAGGCTAGTAAGGACGGTTTGCCTAGATACGTACATTAATGTACTTACGAAATAAACTATATTCATAAAAAATTATATTGATATGAAATCAATCTGAAACCTTAATTTTTCAAACTTGGTTTGCTTCGAGCCACTAAAATATTTAAGCCTTACATAAATTACAAATGAGTGGATCCAAACTATACATTTCTGAATGTTGACAAATATTTTTTCCAATACTATGCAACCCGGGCCTGTACACGTAAAAACGAACGTCCAAGTTTCTGCATCGTTTTCTTGCAAATGCTATCTTATGTGGGTAACCTAGGAATAGGTTTTGCACAATACGAATCATAAATTTCCGTTATCGTTTTCAGTGTAGGCCCCCAGGTTATAAATTTGCCCGGCATTTCTCTGATCACCGTTGAAAAACCCCAAACTCTACCTACTTCAGACATTTCGTTAGGTAAATCGTGTTTAACAAAATTAGTAAATGTACCTATGCAATGTCTTAGCTGACAATAGAAGATTTATTATTAAAATATGCCGAATGAGATGTTTTTTTCTACAATTTCACATGAATTTTTCGCTGATTGACCGTGCCTCACATCCATATAACATCCATATAACTAAAAGGACCCTACCCTTATTCTCTTTCCAGCAGCTTCCTCACCAGTCTCCAGTCTTCCATAATATCGGAGTCCGGCAGCATGTATACCACGTATGGGGGCTGCACCGTCACCTTTGGACAAGCATAATTTACTTATAAGTAAATAATAAATAAATAATGCTGGACAATTCACACAGCATTATCTAGTCCCAAGGTAAGCAGAGCTTGTGTTATGGGTACTAGATAACTGATATACTTAATACAATACACTAAATAGATAGATATTTTTTATTATACATAGAACACATCCAGAACGCCCTGGACAAATGTTTGCAGATGGTACAAACATTTGTCCCGAGGCGGGAATCGAACCCGCAACCTCCTGCGTCGCAGGCAGACCTTCGCCCGCTGCGCCACAGGGGTCGTCTTATACTTATTGTATTTGTATTTCTTTATTAATCAAAAACTTATTCTATTCTTATTTCTACGACACTTTAAACCATATAAGGTTTGTCTAGTGTCGACAGTTACAGCGTGTTGCCACACATTTGGCATGAAGTTAAACTTAAATAAACATTATCATATAATATACCTACTAAGTCTACCTTACATTATCAGAGATTCACACAAATATTACCTACAGCTAGCCGAAGCACCAATACACAGTTTAGGTACCAGTCACACTGCCACTTATGAAGTTATGATTCTTAAAAGAAGGCTAGGCTGAGATTACTCTATGGATGAATAGACTATCTGAGATGATTTGAAGGAAAGGAATAGGAAGGAAACTATTTGAAGGATGCTTGCCCAGATGTCGCAGAGTTCTACAACGACAGATATTACGAGTATGATATGTAATTAAAAAATAGTACATTGTGCATCTAGGCGAGAAAGTGCCCAATTGCTATCGAGTGTGTCATTTGAAATACACGAGGTAGGAATCGCACTTTCTCATAATTTCTAATAAGTAATCTACATAGTGTTTTATACTACACTTTCGAGGATAATCATCGTTTTAGAATGTTCAAAATCACTCGAGTAATTTCAAATGGTAAACTCATATGTTGCAACTTGCAATCAATACGCGAACGTTCGATTTTCACATGGTTCTTTTTTATTACTATTTTTCCGAATACGGAAGAGACCGATATCATACGGCGGATTCGGAGTAAGAACTTTTTGTCGTTTGACATACTATGAAAATTAACCATAGCTACCGGCTGATATTTCAGAAAAAAAATTACACGTTAGAAATGGATTTCCATACACTTTTCTCTCCAGCTAAACGCGTGAGAAATAAAATTCCATAGAGTTTTCCCTGCCTCATTTCTGTACGCCTGTATAATGACGTTTTTTCGACCTTATGTTTGGAAACAGAATAAGCGAATTTCTGAGCAGGTGTAGTGTAAAAACATTGCCTGTCTCATTGTATGTTTTGCGATTTTTTAGGTATAGAAAGTTCAAAATGCTGAGGTGTAAACGAAAACTGGTAGTCGTAGAAACCAGTTTTATGAATAAAGTTTTTGCATCAAAAAACTAGGTCTCAATATAAATCCGTAAAATTACAACTTTCCAGTTTATCTCTAAGGTTAGCAATAATAAAACTGAAATTTTTGTATTTATTACACGGGAAAAGTTTACAGAAGATTCTATCTACCTAGTACTGTTTCTGAGAAATGGCCAAAATGTAAGAACCTACATAGTAAATAAATTTCTACTAAGTTTGGTAGTCCTCAGCTTAACCGTCCCGTCGGGCTGGAAAAAGGCGTATTAGGGAAATCAAGGCGTGGACGAGTCAGCCGCCCGAGGGCACTGGATTAACGAAATAGAAGCCGATCTTCGCGAATTTTATGGTATTAGTATTTGGCAGCTCAGGACCACGCCTGGAGAAGTCTTGTGTCTGACTGAAGCCAAGATCCACAATTATTTGCTTAAACTTGACTTACAGTATATATATATTATACAAGTATCCCTAAAGTTTCCTAATTTCATCACTTCAGTTACATACTCGAAAGATGCAGATTTGAAATCCCGCACCATGTATTGCCCTCTCAATACCATATTATTATCGTATTGGGGCAGGACAGTACACACCGCGATAAGTGCTTATTTACTTCTGGTACAAATATTGAGCCGACATGATCCTGTGGCGTCTCGTATACTTATAAAGTTTGACGTTTTTAAATCTGTAATTCCTACAGATTTCAAAACGTCAAACATTATATTAAATCTGAAGTCGTAAAATTGTCTATTAAAATTACACATAACATAAACATAGCTTCAAGTTAAAATTAAATAATCATAATAACAAATAAAACAAATACGAAGTACTTTGCGTCACTAAGGTACAAAGGTCTACTTGTAAAATCAAACAATACGACGGACGACCCATTCGTTCCTTCGATGAAAATGGTTATGTACTATGAAAATGATTCTGACATTCATTTCTTCAAAACGAAAGGTGTTAGTGACGCGTCCGAATAACTTGGTGATAAGGTTGTTCGTTTCGTGCGATCCGTTATGTAAACCGAAACTTCGTATTTCTTGTATTAAAGTAGGCCTCCAGGAGTAAGTAACTAGGCTCACCTGTCGTTTCCGTCTCTTCTTCCCCCACTCCTGGGTGCCGCCGCTCCACAGGTCCACGGTGTGTCTCTCCTCTTCAAGCTTCCTCATCTTCTCCATGATCTCTTCTTTCAGGAGCTCGTACGACAGCCATTTCTCACTCTGAGGACAAGGGATGGAGATAAGTTTGAACCGAAGAAACTGCCTTTACATAATACAAATAAATAAATAAATAAATAATGCTGGACAATCCACACAGCATCATCTAGCCCCAAGCAAAGCAGAGCTTGTGTTATGGGTACTAGATGACTGATACAATACTTATAACATAATATACATTAATACAATACATTACATACATATATATTTTTAATTATACATCATCATCATCATCCACAGCCGGATTTTACCCACTGCTGGGTATAGGCCTCCCGAAGTTTACATACAAAGAAAATATCCAGAACACTCGGAACAAATATTTGCAGATCGTACAAACATTTGTTCCAAGGCGGGAATCGAACCCACCACTTCCTGCGTCGCAGGCGGACCTTCGCCCGCCGCGCCACATCGGTCTCCAATATAATTATTTCTTTAATAATAACAGTGCTTGAGATACCCTTTTAGGTAAAAGAAATACCTGTGTTAGGGAATCTCGCTCTAAATAAGACTAGAATAGCGTACCTGTGACACTCAGGGATGATGATAATAGAAATGTTTGTAATAAGTAGGTCATTGTAGGTACTTATTTTGGTTTATTGTAGTTTTTGCTCGCAGCTTCGCAAGCGTTGTTTCTATGGAACGGTTCTATCCAATGGGAACTGATTTATGGAATAAAAACTAAGCCTATGTTTCATCCCAGGATTATAATTATCTGTATGCAAAATTTCAGCCCGATCGGTTCAGTTGTTTTGGTGTGAAGAGGTATCAAAGATCCATTCAAACATTCGCATTTATATTAGTGTTGTTTGTTCTGTGTACTTAGTAGATTTAAGTAATGTCTGTGAAAGCGATTACGATTACTTCTAGCGAAACTAAAAACTTGTCTTCATAAAATATTGGTCTATAGAAACGACGAGCAAAAATTCACAATATTCGCAAAAAATGTTTAAAGAAATATATTTCTTAACAAAAATGTTTAAGAAAACATATTTCAAAACATTTTTGTTTAAAATATTTATTTCTTTGGTTGTACTATAATCACAGTGTTTGAGATTCCCTTTTAAGTAAAAGAAATATCTGTGTTATTTGTATGTATGAGTTGCTATTTCATTGAAATTACAGGGTGAAATAGCCACCTGTCGTTTTAAAATGGGTGTATGTCTGTTGCGGTTTCGTGGACTTTGTTTTGTTTGATGTTTTTGTGACTTGTAAGTATTTTGTAAGTTAATATAATTTAATTTTGTACGCCTTGACGAAGCAGAATGGATCAGCTTTATAAGATCTTTTGTACAACTAAGTACATTCCTGCAAAATAAACGATTATGTATAGAGTTGAGCCTTGAACTGAAATCTAGTGACTTGTCCCTAACTCTCGAAAGGATAATCCAATTTACATAAAACATAAACAGAAAACATCGTACGTACTATTTTTGGGAAATAAAACGATTTACTACTATAAGGTGTTTTTGCCTTGTTTGCTGCCTCTTATATAGCTATGATAGTGATAATAATGCATGTTTTATTAATTCATTCTAAGAAAAATTTAAATTAGAGAACCAAAACAAATTACAACTAGTACACTTGGATCAATTTCCTAAAAATCTAAGCCGTCACCAGAAGGCAGAGGGCCAAGAAAGCTGGTAGCATTGCCACGTCGTGCATGGCAATGCTAATTTTTTGACCGAAATAATAGTCAGCATTCCGATCACCCGTTGACTTTATGAGAAGTCTTTAAGATCTTTTACCCGCGGCTTCGCACGCGTCGTTTCGGAATAAAAAGTAGCTTATATGTTTTTCTAGGTCCAGAACTTTGTGTGTGCGTAATTTCAGCCCGATCCATTCAGCAGTTTTGGCGTTGTCTTTCGTTAAACATCTTCACAACGGCACAAATATTCGCCTTTATATAATTAGTAGGACTTTGATTAAATTACAGGAAGTGAAAAATAACGTGTGTGAATGGATGCATGTCTATTATCATATCACACGATTGCCACTGAATGCTGATAATTATTCAGCACTTCGCTGAGCAGTAAAGCTACCTATGCCAAATGCCACCCATGTCTACCAATATTAAGTTAACTTGAACAAATACATCTTAAAAATTTTGTTTTGTTTCTACTCTTGTTCTTTTAATTAGGTTTTCTTTATAAGAAACGAACATAACTGGTGCCTCTTTTTGAAATCGAAACGGTGTTCATCAATTGCTATTTGTGACATAAATAAAAACCAGTAATTTTATAAAATGTGTATCTACCTAATCCGACTAAGGAATACTTAGAAACATACCTAAATCATCATAGTTTAATCGTTTATTTTTTCACAATGCAACATTACAGCTACATAATGCTAAAGCGTTACAAATGTACCTGAGGAAACATAAGAAGTGTATATTGTATAAGATTATACTAATCATGGTGTTGTGTTGGCTTTTTCGTCTTTTACAGTAGTTTCAGGTAGGTGGTGCCTGTGAAAGGGCTTTGTATATATAAAGCCAGGAATAGCCTATCTAAATCAAATAAGCAAACAAATCCGCAGGCATAAGCCAGAACAAGCGTACATAAGCTTCAGATCTCGAAGATCCTTTATTCGAGTTGGCGTCGGCAATTTTCGTCCAAACCGGTTTACCATTTACCTGAGAGTTTATTGAGAAGGTGAAGGACTTGGGGAACGAGACTTGCCTCGTTCTATACGCGCTCGTGTAAGGATCTTTTGTTTTCAGAGGCTGGAGAATTATTTCAACAAAATAAAGGTAAAATCATAATTCAACTCATTGGATGCTTGCAAATACATATCCACAATTAAGAAAACTGAATGCATTTTTCGTGTGTTTGGCCGCCATCTCACATAAATTTCAACATAAATAGGCTTTCTACTTTTTGGATCGTTTTTCAGCTTTATAACTTTTACGAGTATACTTTGATTATAATTACATACATATTAATAGGTACCTATGTGTAACTTTCTTTAAAATATTGGGTAAGCTTCCGAGTGAAATGGCTGTCCTTGAAAATTATTTCACTAATAAAATAACACTGATACATTAGCCCGAAGCAGTTCATGAGTGCTAACTTAAGAGTAGAATTTATTAATAATAATATATAATTAACTTAAAATTAACTTCATAGTACTTGCACATTGATTTATAATTAGTTTCCTAAGTGAAATAAACCTAACAGCAAGATGAGATCCACTTTAGATAAGAGAGCTTTAAGCTCGCTTATTCCGTTCATATTCTAGTAAGTATTGTAAAGGTATTACTTATATCGAGGTACTGGATATTATTCAATTTATACAAGGAGCATAACTGGAGAAGTATCTATAGATACAATGGCAAAGTATGGTTTCCATACTAACGAGTATAGAGATAATAATAGTGTTTGAATTCTTCCCGAAAAGTAAATTTAAGTATCTCAACAAAAGCAATAAAAACATATTTTTTTGGGCCTTATTACAATTTATGTAGGTAAGTACTTGTAAACAACAAGACACAATTACTACTACAACAAGCTGACTTGGTCCTTACAACGTAGAAAAACCGACTACGGAAAAATCGACTAAAACAGTTAGACTAAAACACAATTTGACTAAAAACAATTCGACTAAAGCACGAAGACCTTGATCCTAACGAAGCCCGCCCAACCCCCGCGAAGGGGGGGGGGGGGGTTCGTGGCGACTCTGTGACTGAAAGGGTGTGTGTGTATATGTATAATTGCACCCAGAGCCATAAGATGACACAAAATTTTTCGTTGTTAAAACTTGTTAACTAGTTTTAGTCGAATTGTTTTAGACGAATTGTTTTAGACAAACTTTCCGCAAAGCAGAAAAACACATCGTGGATGAAAAGAATCTCCAAGGGCGTATAGGAAAAATACTAATTTTCAGGAGAGCAAAAGACTTAATTATAAAATTCACATCAGCATCATTATCAACCTATATTAGTCCACTGCTGGACATAGGCCTCCCCTAATAAGCGCCATAGCGCCCTGTCTTCAGCTTGCCGCAACCAACATCTGAGTGCAGACTTTCGCAGGTCGTCATCCTATCTGGCTGGTGGGCGTCGACACTACGTTTGCCTAGTCTCGGTTTGCACTCAAGAACACGTTTACCCCATCGGTTGTCGGTTCTTCGCAAGACATGGCCGGCCCACTGCCACTTCAGCTTGCTAATTCTTTGGTCTATGTCAATAACTTTAGTTCTCTGTCGGATGTACTCGTTACGAATCCTATCCTTCAGAAAAAATCCGAGCATAGCTCTTTCTATAGCTCGCTGAGCGACTTTGGACTGGTGGACTAACCTTACCGTGAGTGTCCAGTCCACGTCTCAGCTCCGTAGGTCATGATTCATCATGGTATATTCATAATGGTCATACATAAGAACTTAATTATACAATCTACGAGTAACACAGATGGTTGAATACGAGAAATCCATCATGTAAGCCCGTAGCAAAATGCACTCCGGCTTTGAATGTAACCCCGCTGTCTCATTTTGGAAAAGTCTCACAACCCAAGCCATCCCAACTTAAAAAGACCATTCATCAGTTAAAAATAAGTACAGAACACACATCGAACGAGATCCCCATCGCAATAAAAAATAATTGTATAGGCCGCGGTGACTGCTACGTACTCTGTGCGCAGGTAACAAAGACAGGTAAGCAATAATGGCAGGTCTACTGTACAACTGCACATCTGTCGTTATTGTTCGTCACTACGGGTACTGTTTTTATGATGGTTTACTCCCTTCAGTTTGGTTTAGTAGATCCAGCCCGCGACTTCCCTTTCAATCGGAGGAGATTGATCTAAATTCTAAACGCGCGATGGAGCGTCAGCTAAGTTTGGATACAAACGGGCGACGCAATAGCAGAGTGTATTTTTAACCCCCGACGCAAAAAGAGAGGGGTGTTATAAGTTTTACGTGTCTGTCTGTGTATCTGTCTGTGGTATCGTAGCTCCAAACGGATGAACCGATTTTCGTTTAATTTTTATTGCGGGGTAGATAATTTTATCCCGTGTGTTCTTAGCCATGTTTCACGAATATCTGTCGGGGGGTACCTGAACCAATGGGCAGAATTGGTCCCGCCGCGCGCCGCCCCCTCTGAATCTCTTGTAATTTGGCATATCTAGTAAGATATCGATATTTTAGGTTTGTTTTTACACAAGGTTTTGTCTGGGCTAGAATAGAGAAAAAATTATGCATAAGTACGATGACGATTAATTTTTGTCTAAATTCTACTTTAGCAGTAGGCCAAGCACAGGGATTGGTAGTCTGATTTAGGATAATAGAGAGAAAACGTACGTTACATCGTTATAGAATATACGTTACTTCGTTATAGAATACGTAAATATTTGGAATTTATTAATTCAACTTCAATAATTTACAGTTTGTAGGGCTATTCGATGTCATTTTTGTCTATTCTGCCATAGACAACAATTCCTATGCTTGGCCTGCTGCAGCTTCATTTGAATTAAGTGCGTACTTAGATTAGTTCTCTATTACGCATCTTCTATTGAACACTTAGCTATAAAATCAAATAACATCGCAAAAATTTTCGACTTCGACGGGACTTGAACCCGCGTCCTCCCCTCAGTACGGGGATGTGATAACCAACTACACCACGAAGTCAAGTGACGTGGGAGTCGAAAATCTCTGCGACATCCTACGGTCTTCTCGCGCCGTTAGCTCCACCTACAGGGGAAACATTGAAGTTTATCCAATCCTGTTCAAAGACTAAAGTTACATTTAGTTCGTTTGACGAGAGGTGTCGCGTAGCTTAATTAGCTTTAGGCGCGAGAAGACCGTAGGATGTCGCAGAGATTTTCGACTCCCACGTCACTTGACTTCGTGGTGTAGTTGGTTATCACATCCCCGTACTGAGGGGAGGACGCGGGTTCAAGTCCCGTCGAAGTCGAAAATTTTTGCGATGTTATTTGATTTCTTAGAAATTACCCTTAGTGTGGGGTTACGCACTATAATAACAAAAAACTTAGCTATAAGTTCATAAAACCTTTATTATTTTAATTTTACCTGTATCTGGAATACTTTATGGCAAGTCTACTAAGACATGACATACTGATAAGACGGGTATACTGTTCCGAGTCCGTGGAGTGAAGCCCTGGTAAACTGCAATATAGGTTTTACTAACCCACATCAGGCACCAGTATCACAATACAGGTTCGATCTAGTATACTAAATGGCTATATTTTGTATCTACTTTAAGATAATCTATGTGAAGAAAACTAAATGAGATATTATTATTATTAATTTATAATATCTGCCACGATTCTCGCTACATCTATACTAATATTATAAAGAGGAAAGATTTGAATGTTTGTTTGTTTGTATTGAATGGGCTCTGAAACTACTGGACCGATTTGAAAAATTATTTTACCATTAGAAGCCCGCATTATTCCTGACGAACATAGTCTATTTTTGACCACGGGAAAATGCTTGGTTCCTAGCGGAAAACGGGTTTCTTTCTTTCTTCTAAGAATGCAGCTAGTTCGCTATAAATCTGGCACGATAGGCCTTAGGGAGGTTTATAAGGGTTGAAAAATAATTATTATCAGTTAGTAAATAAAGTAAAAAAACGATTGTGAGCGATATACGTAAGAAACTAGGTATAATACCTAATAAATATATTTTGCACGTCTTACTACAAAACATCAGATCCTGGGTAGGAATATCGGCTAAAAGTCCACAATACAGCTTTACTTACATTTTTGTTTCCTTTTTCTCATTAATATTGTACTATTTTTAAGTTTCAATATTTGGACGATTTCAAGTACTTATTATGTGGCGCTGATTTGGGTCGAGTATGCGGTTTAATTAATGTAATTGATTTTATTTACCGTTTTAATTATATAAATAAATAATAATAATAACAACAGCACAATTTTGTGTAATATCAATAGGATACACAGAGACTATTTCATTCATTCATTCATTATTCATTTATTTCAGACTAAAATCCATACAATTTTATAATTATCAAACTTAAAACTACTTATTAAAAAAACATGTTCAAAGTAATAAATTAGTCTCCGTAAATTCAAAACTGCATGAAATAATCTCCTAGTCGGAAAAATGGAATAGATGGAACACAGTTTAGGAAACAGCGGAGTCCCCGGTTCAGCGACAAAAAGCGATACTACCATACCACCCGCCTGAGATGGTCAGACAACATGAAACGTATCATCAACATACCCGGGAAAGAGTGGATGATGATGACACTGGCCCGAAAAGAATGGCAAAATAGAGAAGTAGAGAAGAGGATGCAGAGCAATGGGTCTTCTTTACTTCACTGGGTGAATGAATAGATATTTCTTTAGAAATAGCTACACACGGTACCTAAGGGGAAAATATTTGTACGATCCACAAATAATTGTTCCGGGTGTACTGTTTATCTAATAAAAATATCTATCTATGTAAGTAATGTATTTTATTTATGAATATCAGTCATCTAGTACCCATAACACAAGCTCTGCTTAGCTTGGGGCTAGATGATGCTGTGTGAATATGCACATTTATAATTTATACTTAGTATTATTAATATTTATAGAAAACACACAGTCCCAGTTAAATGTGTGCCTATTTGTAATGTTTGTTACAATAAATATAACATTGCGGTTAGTTAGTTACCGTAGTAAATATACAGATTCCGGTACTATCAGTTAATTGATTACAGAGTTATGTAAATAGGCCTATTGACCCGAGACGGTGTTGAATGATGTGACCATAACGTAAATATTCGTTCGGCTACATAAATATTAAACCCCTCCTTTATTGCGATTTTCAGTAGTTTGTTAATAGTGGGGCATGTATTTCAAATGCGGCGACTACCCTTACTTTACCTTTAACGCATTCACTGCCCAGCCTCGACAATGCGATCTGCAGGGGCGCGCTTCCGCTACATCTAATACCGCAACTCCTATGTTACTGTTCTTTGCCCTTGTTTCTCTAATATATTATGTGAGTACCTATGTAATATGTTTATAAACACATGGACGCTTCCGACTGGTGTTGATATGGATCAGTTGAGCTATCTGTAGACTGTTTGCAACAGTCGGCAGTTAGCTCAATTGTTTCAATTGTAAATACTAGTATAATTTTCTTTGTGAATAAATGTATATGTTTATAATTTATATACATATGTATATTAATATATATAAATTTATAGGAATAGGTGTAGGTATGTATGTATTTTTCCAATTCTATTGAAGTAACTATGTTATTATGTATTTGTTTTTGAGTAAGTACCCAGTAATATTTTTTTTTAAAGTAGTACCATCTTAGAGCATAACAGAGTACCATAACAGATGCACACAGATCTTACCCCATGCACATATCCGACGATCCTATCCATACCTGTTGTGAATTTTTCAAATCGGTCCAGTAGTTTCGGAGCCTATTCTGTACAAACAAACAATCAAATCTTTCCTCTTTATAATATTAGTATAGATAAGATGTTCATTATGCATTTATTTGCTACCCGTTTACTACTTCATTTTAAACAAAGAAACGAGAAGTTGAAAATTTGATGCAGACTATACCTAGTCTGTCTCTCTTAGGAAACGAGTTAGTGCCCCAGTCACATAAAAAATAAATGGTCACCCTACCAGCTAAGGGCATCAAGCAAGCGCTCGCGCATTGTCCACAAAATGGCGTCTGCGCCGTTTCCGGGAAACGCGGAGAGGTCGAGCACCGCAGCGCCATCTTGTCCAACCTTCGCGAGTTTAGAGTTTGAATTTGAAGCTCGAGAATTAGTTTTGCGATGTTGGCAGAAGCATGCGAGTTGTCGACGTTGGCTTATTTTGCTTACGTCATGGGGCCTTAATTAGGTATTGTATCTCTGTATGAGGCCAACGTCGGACATGAATTTTGAATTTCATTTTATGAAATGTTATGTAACCTATGTATTGTACGAGTAGGTATGTGTATTATAAGCCTTTATTCACAAAGAAAATTTTACTAGTATTTACAATTGAAACAATTACCTATAAGTAAGATAATAACAATAATAACTTGTTAAAACGTCTTTCACATGATTTGCGATTTGTAGTATTTCACTACTTTTAGGTTTTACAAAAGGAAATAAACTAATAAATATGTATTATATGTATTATGTAGTAGGTACTTATTCAATGAATAAATCATTGTAAATAAGTACCTACCTAAGTTCTAATTGTTCGTTTCTATTCTGTGTTAGCAGTTTTCTACGAAAAATTTTGGTTGGTTTGTTGTTAATTTTAAACACACTTTTTTCCTTTTCAACCATCGAAAAAGAAAAAAGGAGGTGCTTAGTTCGACTGTATGTTTTTTATGTATACCTACAGGGTGGGTTTTTTTGACGCGGCAGTAAGAAGGTACCTTGTAGCTACACGAAAATGGTCTGAGGAGACTATGCATATTTTAAAGCGAAATTTTCGTCCCCATTCTCAGATTTTCAAAAAAATTATAGGTAGAAAAAAATGGGCATATTACACGATTTCTTTTATTCCAATCGATTGTTTCTTTTACTGATAAAAAAAACTTCTATCAGACCAACTGAGGTTAGGCCTACTAAAATAAAAAAAATAAAAAAGAAAAGACAGAAATGGCGATAAGGACCTTTTTTCGGTCACTCCACCGGTTAAGGCCCCCCCTTACTGCCCCGTCCAAAAAATCAAAATCGATTTTGATGATTCTTTCGCTTTGTAAAAGGAGTAAAAAGAATGATCTCGATGTGTTCCCTGAATTACGCCCAAGGCTATTATTAATTCGAATATTTCGAATAAATCGAATATTTGTCCCAAAAACTAAAAATAAAAAACCTAAGTACTTATTATGAGTATTTTCTATGTATAATAAAAAATATCTATTAATGAAATGTATGTATAAGTCATTGAGTACCCATAACACAAGCTATGTTTAGCTTGGGGCTAGATGATGCTGTGTGGATTGACCAGTATTATTTATTTATTCAGAAAATTAAAGTCGGTTTTTAGTTTATGTCATATACAACAAATTAAATTTGAGTTTCAAACAGGTCTGAAGTCCAAACTTATTTAATTACCTACAATAACACACAGTGTAAATTCAATACTGTTGAATTCTAAACAATAGTGAAGAGGTGTTCTCTAGATATTCGTGACACATCGTCGGCTGCTTTATTTCCTTGAGGGACAGGACTCTTGGAGACGTCAAAAAAATTCAAATTACATATTTAAACTAGGAAATAAAGGGATCACTTTTTTTTTCACTTCAATCTTTTTATAGTAAAGTAGAAGCGAACTAGAAACCTTGTTAGAGTGTTGGTTTTCGAGCTGGAGCAAAACTCGTCCCAAGCTATTTAGCTATATATATTGTAACTTACCATCAGGGAGATTGATGTCAAACGAAGGCCGGTTATAAAGAACCGTTGCAGTGTTCATAACTCAATTTCCCAGTCTAGCTTACCAGCCAGCTACCTAATTACCAATTGGCGCAACGCTTCCCGGAAAAACGAATGGTTCGTCGATTTCGAGAGTAAAAATTGACGCTTGGATTGTTGAGCAACGTAAATATTTCCAAACTAACCTGACTAAAATTCTGACTCTATTTGGTACTTGCTCGCGTATTAGCATTATGTCACACTTCTCACTAATATTATAAATGCGAAGGTTTAGATGGATGTTTGTTACCTCTTCACGCCAAAATTACTGAACGGATCAGGCTGAAATTCTGCATACAGGTAAATCTAACCCTGGAATTAAACATAGGCAACTTTTTATTCCATAAATCAGTTCCCATGGGATAGAAATAACCTCAAAACGTTTCCATAGAAATAACTATAAAACGTATCCATAAAAACGACGCGTACGAAGCTACGGACAGAAACTAGTTTTCTAAATAAAAAGAAGCCCAGACATAGTGACATATTCTAAATGTATAACGCAAAATGTCCGTAGAATCGCTCGATCTGTTAAGTGGCTTTTTGTGAACGAGTAGCAAACATCCATCTTTTCTAGTAATTTTTACGGAGACAGCAGATTGGAGACTTGGAATTACCACCAAAATGCGGTAGACTAAACGTCACCACGTATCACCATGGGGAAGAGGGTTTAAGGCCAGGTATTCCTGCAGTAGGAGGCGTAAGGGAAAACGCGCGCCTGCCAAGCCGCCATGCTTAATATTGTTATCAGTTTAGCCTATCCATTTCTAGGCGACAGGATGATATACATAATTCATACTAATACTTATATGAGCAAAAGATACATTTCCCTCCTAACTCGCCACAAGGGAAACTAACTAACTCTGATGAGCAAGCCACTATGAAATCGGCCAGTCCTGGCGTTGCTTACGATATTCCCAATGAGTCACACGCCGAATGCATCGTTCCAGGAAACGCGTGTGAGTCAGCTCTTGTTATCGAGGCTGGTGATTTTATCGATGACTAGCGTCTTCCCGCTGCTTTGTTCACGTACGTGTGGATAAAACATAGCCTTTGTCACAAGAAATAATGTAGCTAAGCCTTTGTTAAGTTTGAAGCCAATTTCTATTAATACTTACAGAAATTTTTGAAAACTAGAATGATTCTATGTATTGTTATGAATTGTATGTAGTGAGTATGAATAAAAACGCCTACTCATCATATTCTATTAAGAGAACACGTTACAGCCATTTGTGCGAAAAAGATAGGCATAAGATTTCGCGTTCATAGGACAAGATTTCTTATTAATTAATTAGATACTTGTTTTCTAAAAATCCCTAACGAAAGTTTAATAATGTGTTACATAAAATTTAATATTTGCATCCCTTTTTAATAAAACTGGACGGACTGGACTATTGAAATTTTAAGATCTACATTACAAACAAGTATATTTTGGCAAATAAATATCTATTGTATTTTTAACTTTTAACTCAAGTTGCGTTTGGGTAGTAGGGCTTAAAAGTCCGATAAAACAAATAAAACTTCGATTTTCCTTTTCCGAGTAGGCTTATATCAGCCTATTCGGAAAAGGAAAATCGAAGTTTCTTTTTGTTTTCGTGTAAAACCAACTCTGTGTCCGAGAAAAATATCTTTTCCTTTGTAAGAATCACCAGCTTGAACCTCACGATACACGCTCGTGGCCTAGTGCGAGATCCATCGGTAAAATCCATGTCCAAGTCCTCAGCAATAACTTTTTTCTATCAATCTTAATAGACCATAATAATAATGTATCATATTATAATGTTCGGTATAAAGAAGTTATGCTCATTAAGAATTTTAACGTTTAGTTTACTTATAATGAGATTACTTAAGGTTACTTATTTCTAGTTGCTTTATGGCTAGCGCTCAAGCTTTATTATTACGCTGTTAACGCTAAGATGACATGCAAATATAATAATCTTTAACTTTTAAAACGAGGAACATTACATTAACAGAATAAAACAATAACAACTATTATAATACAAGTAGTAAATAAAATAGTAAGTATTAAATATAATATATGTGAATAGGATTTTATAATTTTACGAGTCTATCTGTCGGTGACACACGCATAGAATAAAATGTTCATCGCATCTTTAACTTTGTAATTAAAACATGTTAACTCTAACTAATCAATTTATTAAGTTCCTTATAATGTTGTGAAATGATTGTTTTCGCTGCACATAATAGTTATTTGTTCAACAATTGAGCAAAAAGATTTTGTGTTGATATTAAATCGCGAGCTAGCGAAGCAGTCTAGAATAGTGTTACGAGCGTAGCGAGTGGCTCTGAAGTAGACTGCTGAGGTAGCGAGGGATTTAAAAGTCACGAAACGAAAATATTTGCCATCGAGTTAAATATGTTACTTTTCACCACTACTAGAAAATATTTTGTATTCAATAAAAGAGGTAAGTACCTAGGATGTCAGAAACTCATTTTGGTCAATAACCTTGGTGGATAAAAATGCTACAAACCTCTTTCAAACTATGAACGGACGAAATTTTGTTTTCTATATAGGTTGCATTGGTCTGAATTCAAATTACTTTTTTCAACAAGTTGAATAATATCCTTCATTCCACATGTGAGTAAAACGTGATTTTGCTCACTGTTCTTGAACGAGAGTGGTGAAAATATATTTTCTGTTTATATGTCTGTATACGACTGTCTGTGTACGACTTGAGACGTGCTGAAATGTGAGTTGCGTTTGAATGCTCGGGGGTGAATCTAATAAAAGTTCTAGGGTAAGGAAGGTACCTATAGGTTCAGGGGAGCAAAGCCACGGACAAAAGTTAGTCACATAACAATATTGTTTATTACTTCTTCAAACCAAAACTACTGAACGGATCAGGCTGAAATTATTCTGCATAATTTATCGGTAGTTTTCATCCCATAAATCACTTTCCATAGAAAAAAATTAAGCTTAAAACGTTTCCATAGAAACAACGCGAATGAAACCGCGGGCAGAAACTAGTTATTAAATAAAACACGCGAGAAAAGAAACATTACAAAACAGAGAATACAAAGTTCGTAGCAACACAGTGCTACGAAGCTCTACGCACCATGAAGGTCATCGTTCGAGCGCGATACATCGGTATACTAGCTAGGTAGGTGTGTACGGTCATCGAGTCATTACTACGTACTAGCTTCTGCCTGTGGCTTCGCACGCGTTGTTTTAGGGATAAAAATAAATAAATAAATAATGCTGGACAATTCCCACAGCATTATCTAGCCCCAAGGTAAGCATAGCTTGTGTTATGGGTACTAGATAACTGATATACTTGTTACAATACACTACATAGATAGATAATTATTATTATACATAGAAAACATCCAGAACGCCCTGGACAAATGTCTGCAGGTCGTACAAACATTTGTACCGAGGCGGGAATCGAACCCGTAACCTCCTGCGTCGCAGGCAGACCTTCGCCCGCTGCGCCACAGAGATCGTCAAGAAAAAAGTAGCCTATAAGTACCCTGTACGTTATTCTAAGTCATTACTGCCTTGTTGGTCTAGCGGTTGTGATCAACCGGTGATAAAGAGGTACCGGGTTCAAATCCCGAGCCGGGTTAAAAATTGTGATTGGGGTTTTCTAGCAAGAAAAATTCACAGTAGCCTGTGTTTGTGCACACTTGTACACTTGTGCACAATAAAATGACCTGCGCACATGGCAATTCTTTGTTGCGACTGGCCACCGCCGTAGCCAAAATTCGGTTAGGGTGATGACCTAGCCTAATTTCGGCTACGGCGTTCATCTTCATATACCTATTAGGTACTAAAGGCACTTGAAACTCGGTATATTTACCGTGGTGTTTTGAGCTTTCCTATATTTTAGCACAGTTGCATCACCATCATTAACCTATATTAGTCCACTGCTGGACATAGGCCTCCCCTAATAAACGCCATTCTTTTTTTTTTTTTAACTTCATCTTGCTAATTCTTTGAGCTATGTCGATAACTTTGGTTCTCTGTCGGATTTATTCGTTACGAATACTTCAGAGCAACTTCGAGCATAGTTGCATGCCAACTCAAAACATCACAAAGCATGGTGAATATGACCCATGACATCATGACCATGAAATGTGCTGTTCGCTAATTAGGATTAGCGAACAGCAAATTAGAACTAGGATAGTTAAGTCCTTAGGATAGTTTTACTATTAAACGCCCAAGACTGTTTCGGGATCTCGTGAGAAATTCTTACAATAAAGAACACTTGCACTAATTCAAAGATTATACTAGTATTTTATTGATTGTATTAATAAAATAATATATAATTTTTTTATATTATTTGATTGTAATTTTCGTAGCGAGTAAAGGTTTTCTATTCAAAGAAATAAACATAATGAAGGACCGTACCCACCATACCATCCTACTAATATTATAAACGCGAAAGTTTGTAAGTATGGATGGATGGATGGATGTTTGTTACTCTTTCACGTAAAAACTACTGAACGGATCGGGCTGAAATTTTGCATACAGGTAATTGTAATCCTGGAATCAAACATAGGCTACTTTTTATCCCATAAATCAGTTCCCGTGGGATAGAAGTCACCTTTAAACGTCTCCATAGAAACAACGCGTGCGAAGCCGCGGGGCGCAGCTAGTATCTTTATATTTATGAAAACTCATAGAAATATCAATCGGTTCCGTAAAAAAAGCGGCCAACATAATGTAGGTAGGTATATCGTTATTTTAATCCAAACTAATATTATAAATTCGAAAGTAACTCTGTTACCTTTCACGCCTAAACGGGTCTTATTGAAATTTGGACGGAAATATAACGGACATAGGCTACTTGAAAAGGGCATGCGAAGCCACGGGCAGCAGCTAGTACTTATATATTTTTAATTTTGATATTGACGACCTTATAGTCGCTGTGTGCGAAAGACCGCCTGAGACGCAGGCGGTGGAGTATTCGTTTCCCATCGCGATTCGATTAGATACAACTTCTTCCTAAATAAACAAAATCGATTGTCTTATAAAATCGAATTGGTAAAGCAGTAGGACATACTATTTGATTGTCAGTCGAACTACCAAACTGAAAATTATTTCATGGAATTAGTATAGTCTGGCGCCGATTGTGTTCGTTTTTTGTTTGTTCATGGACACAAGAAATTTCTTCTATTTTGAGGTTTAATTTCATCTAACATAAAAAAGTGTTGAGTTCGCAACTGCCTCACTCGCACGATATATTCATGAATTGACCCTGGACTCTGGATGTCACACACGCGGTTGCACGTGTAGGGCAACACAGTTGCACATGCATGTGCCGAGAGGCTACTTATGTATGCAGAAATGGTAGTGTCCGATGTGTGGTAGAAGGTACCAATTACAATTAATTAGACGAATTTTTAATATTTAATAATAAAGGGTAAGGTGTTGTAGATAAAGATATTCATTAACAAAGAAAAGTACAGTCACATTAGTCTGTTGCGTGACGACGGTAAGAGGCCCGACGGTATAGTCCCATGGGAGTTGGGAGATCCAATTTGTGAGACGCTACATGCGGCGACACACTTGTGCCGTCCATCGCCGCGCCAGCCCTCAAGGATATCCTCGGAGACATCCTTAAGGTCTGGCGCGGCAAAAAAAAATTTCTGAGTGAGCAGCTGATCGAAGCAACACGTGACCTGAGCTGGTATGGAGCTGGCTGGGTAAGTATCTAGCGCAGCGCATCAGCATTGCCATACAGCGGGGCAATGTAGCCAGCATCTTTCAGTCAGTTGTTCAGATCAGTTGAGCTACCTGTAGATTTATTGCAACAGTCTACAGTTATAAATAATGCTGGACAATTCACACAGCATTATCTAGCCCCAAGCTAAGCAGAGCTTGTGTTATGGGTACTAGATAACTGATATACATAATACAATACACTACATAAATAGATATTTTTTATTACACATAGAAAAACATCCAGAACCTCTGAACAAATATCTGCAGATCGTACAAACATTTGTCCCGAGGCGGGAATCGAACCCGCAACCTCCTGCGTCGCAGGCGGACCTTCGCCCGCTGCGCCACAGAGGTTGTCGAGTTGGCTCAATTGTTTCAATTGTAAATAGGAACTATATGATACGGATAAATAAAATCAATGAATATTAAAAAAAACATTTATTGGAAATCTTTTCAGTCACTTTACTCGTATACAATGTCAACAATGCCAACAAAAGAAAACAACATCATTAGTTTTAGCAGTTTTAGCCTGTAAGTATTGCTCCATAGATATTAAAAACAACTAAGGCACAGAATTTGAAAAGTACAACAACGAAAATATGGCTGCGGCAAAATTTTTCGGACACCCACTTTTTTGATGTTGACATACTTAATTAAAAATCATTCTTTACTTTCATACGACCTTTCTCGAAAAGAAAATACAAACAGTTCTAATTAATAAAAAAAACCAGCCTTATCATTTTAGTAACTTGAATACAAATAAACTCTAAACATGACCCTTATTTGTCTTTGTCGTAATAATGTATATCTCCGACGAGGTATATATTATTTATATGCTGAAATCTGACACATCTTCATCGGCATCATTTTCGTACGTCGAAATATGCTTTTTCTTAATTCTCTTGACTATAGCCTTTGTAAACTTCGACGGTTGAATGCCTAGATCAATCTCCAAGCGCAATACTTCTAACTGAGCTTTGTATTTCTGCAGCTCTAGCAAATCAATCTTTAGCTGGGCTTTTCTGTCCCTCATTCCATACTCTACATCATTCTCATTTCTTACTTCTGCATTTTCCTCTACATCATTTTTGCTATTACTATCTTCTGCATTGCGTTTCGTGACGTCGTCGTTAGATATAATTCTTGTATCATTTGTCGCCGCTTCAGCTTCATCGTTACTGGTAGATGAGTCTTCCATTTCTTGTTGAGGTTCAAGCTCAACATCATTCGGTTCCTCTTTTAAGAGGTCAGTCAACGAGGTCTGTGGGTCTAATCCATTAGCAGCTTCGTCTTTGGTCTCATCGACATGCACAGTTCTATCTGTCACATGGACCCGTTCGGTTAATATAGTAGGAGCCGTATCATCTAAGTCTTCATTCATGAGGTTATATCCTGTGCTTTTAATAGGTAACAGCGAGAGGGTGGGTTCTGGAGATTTTTTGGGAAATTTGAGCAGGATCAGCTGGGAAGGCTCAGCCTGATGCAACGATGACGTGCTTTCTATGATCTCTAAGACTAAGTTCGTTACAGGTGTCCTTAAAAACTTCCTGCCCATTTTATCTTGTCTCTCTCGCTTTTGGAGGGCGCTCCTTTTCATGTTTTGCCAGTAGACGTCTCTCATGTACCTGTAATCTCTGTTGCGTCCAAGTAGTCCAAGGGACTTTGCCTTTTCACAAATTGCCTTCCAAATATTGTTCTTTACTTGGTTTGATCGTTTACTGGTAAAACGCCGGAAAAGCTTGTCTTTGGCTGCCTTTATGTCCTGTAACAATATTATTTGGGCTGCCATTGGATTCATCCTTGAGCTCATTGTGACTTCATTCATCATCAGCAGTATTGGTCTTGCTAAAGTATAGGTACGCAAAACAATCTTACACAAATGTTTGATAAACAAATACGTTGAGTATCAAATTGTTCCTTGTCTGAACGTGGCCTTATGAAGTTGCGCGCGAGTTTGCCTGCCGCGCCCCGTCCGCCGCTCACTTCACTCTTCAGATTATAACCAAACAAAATTTCTTGAGTCTTCAAACAATCACCTTTTCTGCGATAAAGCGTAAAATGCGAACAAAAACCTTCAGTATCCAAACGCTGGTTATTTTTCACGATAAGTGAGAGGTATTATGTAACTTGTAATATTGTTAAATTGTACGTTTGTAAGTTTTAATGTTTCCGTGCGGAGTTAGCGAGGGCTCGGACGCGTCACTGACATGACATGCGCAGAACGCGTGACTACTCTTGGCTAAGCTGTGGCGAGACTACTGTTGGCTAGTCTGTAGCGCGATCGATCGTAATTCTACGTGCTCGTTTCGAGTATTTAATTACTATGTATGAAGATATATTTAATGTATATTACAATCAAATAGAAACAAATTAGAACTAGTATTTACAAAAACAATTGAGCTAGCTGCAGACTCTTGCAAACAATCTACAGGTAGGTGCCTCAACTGAAAATGAATGAATGTGTACCTAGGTACCTATTATTAATTTAGTTTAGTTTTTACACCATCATCATCATCCGCCTATCTATCTAAGTTTAATGTTGACATTTAAATATTTCAACAAGTCTTTATTAGCCAAGAACATTACAATCAAAGAATAGAGAGTAATTTGAAATAGTTACTTACATAAGAGTACAATTGATAAGTTATTCATATGTATAATGTATAGGTATTCATTTATTCAATATTAAATTATTAATAAATTCTCGAAGAACTAGGTAAGTAACTTATTTTTTACGGATTTGTGTAACGAAATATCTACTAGGTAAATAGATCAACTAGAGGACAAAAAAGCTTGGGACGGGTTTTGCTCCAACTCGAAAAATAACAACTAACAGGCTAAAGGTTTCTTCGTCGCTTCTTTACTTTAGTCTACATACCGAAGCGACAGAAATCAAAAAATATCACTTTATTTCCGTGTCAGTGTTTAGTTTTTTATTTTGACCTTTTCTAAGTGTACATTTATTGTATTTATGGAAATAAAGAGTTTTTGATTTTGATCTTTTCGAAGACTGGACCGCACCCATGTGTGCGTTTCATTTACCTACCTCGTGAAGCACACGTTGTTAAAATTTAAATACAATCTAAAACCTTTATGAAGCTTTAGATTAGAATAATTTTATTATTCTTAGCACTACTAGTACCGGAATCTACCGAATTGTGAGTTTATATAAAATTCTACAAAAGTTACAAATAACTTGTTCTGAAATTGTGTTATCATTTCTAGGAGCTTATCAATTCCGTGAAAGGTTCTTTATTGTTATTGTGAAGAGGAAATATTCCAACTCGTACCTACTCATCTATTGTATAGATTTCGGTTTATACGTTTTTAGGTTATTATTTGTTTGGTTTGGCAACAAAGTAGCTTAAAACAAGAACAAAATTAAAATTTTAAAAAATCCGCAGACGTTTATTGGCTGAACAGATTTTCATGAAACATGGCTAAGAACACTCGGGATAAAATTAACTATGACACAAAAAAACTAAACGAAAATCGGTTCATCCGTTTGGGAGCTACGATACCACAGACACAGACAGACACGTTAAACTTATAACACCCCTCTCTTTTTGCGTCGGGGGTTAATAAATACAGTCTAAGATGATATAACTATTAAGTGATATTGATATAAATAATTTTTGAGTTTGTCAGCCTCTTTCATCCCGTACATCTAAATAAGTAAGTATGTTTTGATAAAAAAATAATTTGGAACATGTAAGTTACGCTTAATGTTTTGCTTGTAAAGGAAAACTTTAAAAAATACACAACCACAAACATCGTGTTTCCAAAATTTTTCATAAAATACTAGTTTCTACCCGCCGCTTTTTACGCATGTTCCGGGGAAAAGATGGGAGGGAAACCATCTACTAGCTCCCTGTCAAATTCCATCAAGATCCGTTTAGCCGTTTACGCGTGGAAAGATTTTTTTTTATTATTTATTATTTACAATGAACACATACATTATGTAGCTAAAAATACAATGGAACACTGGAAAGCGCATAAGTTAAAAACTGTGTTTCACCTCCCAGCGGCCAAACTCAGGATATAGTTAAAGCCCAATTCACCAAGCAGATAACAAACAGATAGAGACAAACTTACTTAGCTTTTAAAATATTCGATTTATATAAGTTTGTATCATGCTAAGTGTTTTGTTTGTAATATACCGCGAGCAAAACAAGCCCAATAGTATTAAAAATATTCTTCAGTCCTTCACCTGACCTGATTGATCGAATTGCTGTATACCAGGCTGGGTCAAAGCCACCGCGCAGGCGCGGGCTGGAGGACTGACGTCAGCGCCTTATGTACTGCTTATGTACCTAGTGATTATTTACTCGGAGTAAAGCTTGTTGGCGAGCTTTATTCGGCTTTGAAGCTGAGTGGGTTGTTTTAGTACGATCTGCAAGTATTTGTTTCGAGTATCTTCTATGTCTATTAAAAAAATGTATGCGTATGTAATTATAGTATTTGTTAGGTTACAGTATTTTATGTAATATATTATGTAGTCTACTTAATAAGTAGGTTAAAATTAAATTTTATATCCTCTGTTTAAGCACATGTACCCACTTTTACAAATTTGTCTTTCTCTCTCAATAAGGTGAAGGTTGTGGAGGTTTGCTGGAAGATATCTCTTTTTAGGGCGTGTCGCCTTTGCCATTATTTTTCCTGCTAAATGTTTTACTTGTACCTATTTGTGCAAAAGAATTATGAAAAATATCTATCTATGTAGTGTATTGTACTAAGTAGATTGATAAGTCTTTATTTGCTACTTCAAACACACATACAGACTATAGCAATTATACAGTACACGAATACAAATAAATAATAAAAAATACAGTTAAATAATAAAACAAACAATTACATTATTAACATCCAAGTAAAATGTCTGTGTGTGCGAGTACCTCAGTTATCTAGTAGGAACCCATAACCATAACACGAGCTCTGCTTAGCTTGGGGCTAGATGATGTTGTGTGGATTGACCAGCATTATTTTTTATTTTATTTGTTTATTTATGACTAATCATCATCATCGGGTATTAAGCGCGTTGGAAAAAATTAATAGTACACAAGATTATTATGGGGCGAGACAATATTGAAAAGAAATACCGAGAAACGCTCGCTCGCACAGGATTAAACCTTATCGATTAAAACGTGTCTTTTAAACTCTCTATAATTATAATTCGTTACTGTTTCAAGGGTTAACAAAGTATTTTTTTGTTAACCCTTGATTAAGTTTGAGGCCTGATCCGGCCACTAAATTACACTATTTTGTTAGCTTTGCAGGATAAATAGTAATCCATCAGAAATCAAAATTATATGGAACCACCCCCGGAACATTCTCTGTGCAAAACCAAAAGAAACATCAAAATCGATCCATAATTCACCAAGAATTCGGTTAACATAGGTACATAAAGAAAACTATACAAGTATTAGGTATTTTATAAGTCAGTATTATTATAAGTATATGTATTTTAAATGGTGTTAGTAATTTAATTAGTTTTTAGTACATATTCGTCCAATATAACAATGCCTTCAGGATGCTGTTAGGGCTCCGGCGGTTCTGCAGCGCATCCGGCATGTTCGCCGAGGCGCGCGTAGATGGCTTCGCTGCCTGCATGCGCAAAAAAACGGCCTCACTGTTGAGCAGGGACCCATTTGTTACTAACTATTATATGGATTTAATTATTATCTGAAATAAATGACTATTATTATTATTATTATATTGATGTAATATTTTTCAGCTACAAATAAAGTTTATCTTATCTCATCTTACTATACACACAGCGGAACATGGAACCTTTTCCTTCTTTCAAAGTCGTTTAAAAATTCTTACATAACTAGGATGGTTCACTATGCCTGATATTGTGTTAAATTAAGCAATGTAATATCCAGTACTGAGTGAGAGAAGCGGGTACAGGGGGATGGTAATCAATAGGATGAGGCTTGGGACACTTTTAGGCAACGAGAGTCGATACTCGGGCATGTAAAGCTCTGCGCTCAATAATCTAATACCGCTACTACCCAAAACCAAAACGTGCATTCATATTTGGGCTGAAACTCGTTACCTTTAAAACGTGCATTCATGTTTGGGCTGAAACTCGTTACCTTTAAAACGTGCATTCATATTTGGGCTGAAACTCGTTAAACGTGCATTCATATTTGGGCTGAAACTCGTTACCTTTAAAACGTGCACTCATATTTGGGCTGAAACTCGTTACCTTTAAAACGTGCATTCATATATGGGCTGAAACTGGTTATCTTTAGATACATTTCACAGTGACAAAATGGCTTCCTACAAGCTTCAAGCGAGTGGTCCGCGAGCTGTCTGTCATCTGATGCCGTCAATATGAAATTCATCTGACATTTGTCCAGGGCGTTCTGGATGTTTTCTATGTATAATAAAAAATATCTATCTATGTAGTGTATTGTATTAAGTATATCAGTTATCTAGTACCCATAACACAAGCTCTGCTTAGCTTGGGGCTAGATAATGCTGTGTGAATTGTCCAGCATTATTTATTTATATATCTAAATGATACGAGTTTTATATATTATTATAATGCATATTTTAATGCACATTTTTGTTCTGTGCTGAAGCGGTGTTTCGGCGAAACTTTGAGGACCAATCTATGTAGCTATACACGTGAGTATGGGGACCGACGTCTGGCGTGATTTTTAACCCTCGACGCAAACAGAGGGGTGTAATTATAGCATACTAGCCCGCGGTTTCGCACGCGTTGTATGGCGCTTTCTATGGAAACGTTTTAAGGTGATTTCTATCCCAAAGGAACTGATTTATGTAATGAAAAGTTTTATTCGAGTCCTAGAACTACCTAAATGCAAAATCTGCAAAATTTTAGCCCAATACGTTGAGTAGTTTTGGAGTGAAGAGGAAAATAACATCCAATCTAGTCAATCAATTCATGCCGAGTCAGGACCAATTTTGCAAACTGACCTAAGTACACATTTTTCTGTTAAATTAAGTTTTATTTATATGTATTATTGAGTACGTGTCCTGTTTATAAAAAGTTAAGTTTAGAATATCTTAGATAAAGATATTCTATATCTAAGATATTTTATTATTCTTATTCTATTCAATCATACATCTAAACATCCAAACTTTCGCATTTATAATATTAGTGTGATTTGAGCAGCTATCACACTTATAAGATAACTAGTTACTACCAGCGGCTTCACACGTTGTTTATATGGCCGTTTAAAGATTATTTCTATCCCATGGGAACTGATTTACGGGATAAAACGAAACCTAAGTTTTATTCCAAGTCTAGAACTATGTCTGAGCAAACTTTCAGCCCGATTCGTTCAGTATTTTTGGCCGTGAGGAGGTAACAGACATCCATCCATCCAAACTTTCGCAATAATAATATTAGTGTGATAGGATTTTTTTTATTTATTTTTTTGACAATAATAACTATTGTAATTCCAATTACGAATTTAAGCGGGTTAACAACAAATCTTATTTGTGTTGTGTTAGCTGCAAACCTTATAGCCTCGGAGGAATGCAGAACACGCGCACTCACCCTGAAGCAGTCCCTCGATAAGGGATGAAACGTTGGTGTTCTTCCAACACAAATTAGGTTCGTAGCTAACCCGCTAATGTACATCCGTAATGCATGTCTATTTTGTTTATAAAATGACTTCATCGATGAAATTTATATGAAATCGGTGCAGCTATTCAAATACTCGTATATATTCTAGGTATCATCGTTTCTGTGCCAAAGTTGTCTAATTAGAGAAAATATCCTAACTAGGTTAAGTATCGAAATAAAAGGCCTATTTAAAATAACTGTAAATAATGTGAATGAGTAGGATTAGTACCTTGTCGCTTTAAATTTGACTACTCGATGAAGGTGTTGGTGTTTTGTTTATGAATGAGCGCTTCGTAGAACAAAAAGTTTCTAAGAAGAACTTAAGGTCTGCGCTTATTACCACAAAAAATGTGTATTAAAATATGGGCTTAAACTCGTTCGTTACCTTTAGATACATTTTACAGTTACAAAATGGCTTCCCACGAGCTTCAAACGAGTGGTCCGCGAGCGATATCTGATGCCGTCAATATGAAATGCATCTAAATGTTACTAGTTAAAGCCCGTATTTGAATGCAAATGTTTGTGCTGTAGTATGCCTCTGATCTGCGACCACCATATGTATAACGCGTATGTGCTATGTCAATAAATTGATTACTAGCTGCATTCTTACTACCCGTTGTCCTATTAACCGTTTTCCCGTAGGAATGAAGCATTTTCCCGCGGTAAAAAGTAGCCTATGTTCATCAGGAATAATGTGAGATTCTAATGGTAAAATAATTTTTCAAATCGGTCCAGTAGTTTCGGAGCCTATTCAATACAAACAAACAATCAAATCTTTCCTCTTTATCTTATTAGTATAGACTAGCTGCGCCCCGCGTTGATAAATATTTTGAATTATTTGATCATCCCATCAGATAATTCAAAATGCGGGAACGGGAATACTGCACTTCTCCGGGATTAATAGTTCATTTGTTCTAATCCAGGATATAAGGTATACTGGTACCAATATGCATCCAAATCCGTTCAGTCGTTTGAGCTTGAAGGAGTAATATACATACAAACATACATCATTATCATCATCATCAGCCTATATTAGTCCACTGCTGGACATAGGCCTCCCCTAATGAGCGCCATAGCGCCGAACCTGTCTTCAGCTTGCCGCATCCAGCATCTGCCTGCAGTGTTTCGCAGATCGTCATCCCACCTGGCCGGAGGATACAAACATACATAAAGTACAAACTTTCCCCTTTATAATATTAGCGTGATTGACTATTAATACTCGTAGAAACCCAATCATCAATCTTATCAAACAAAAATAGGTTGTCTTCGTGACGTAACTGACGTAACGCGCGTGTAGTTGCCCCTGACGTTGCAGACAGTCCATAGGCTGCGGTAACCGCTTTCTATCGTGCGATCGCATGCTTATATAAAAAAAAATTAAACGACTCACAAGTACTCACAACCAACAAACGCGAGACAGGGACCTCTTTGCAATTCAATCATGTAATTGGCTAGTGTCCTAAAAATAAACGACTCAAAAGTCAACCAACAAATGCGAGACAGGGACCTCTTTGCAATTCAATCATGTAATTGGCTAGTGTCCTAAAAATAAACGACTCACAAGTCAACCAACAAATGCGAGACAGGGACCTCTTTGCAATTCAATCATGTAATTGGCTAGTGTCCTAAAAATAAACGACTCACAAGTCAACCACAAATGCGAGACAGGGACCTCTTTGCAATTCAATCATGTAATTGGCTAGTGTCCTAAAAATAAACGACTCACAAGTCAACCAACAAATGCGAGACAGGGACCTCTTTGCAATTCAATCATGTAATTGGCTAGTGTCCTAAAAATAAACGACTCACAAGTCAACCAACAAATGCGAGACAGGGACCTCTTTGCAATTCAATCATGTAATTGGCTAGTGTCCTAAAAATAAACGACTCACAAGTCAACCAACAAATGCGAGACAGGGACCTCTTTGCAATTCAATCATGTAATTGGCTAGTGTCCTAAAAATAAACGACTCACAAGTCAACCAACAAATGCGAGACAGGGACCTCTTTGCAATTCAATCATGTAATTGGCTAGTGTCCTAAAAATAAACGAATCAAAAGTCAACCAACAAATGCGAGACAGGGACCTCTTTGCAATTCAATCATGTAATTGGCTAGTGTCCTAAAAATAAACGACTCACAAGTCAACCAACAAATGCGAGACAGGGAACTCTTTGCAATTCAATCATGTAATTGGCTAGTGTCCTCAAAAATTCTTATTTCAGACTTATCTGATTATCAGAAGGGTGCGCGCTGGCGCTGTTTCGCACCAAATTTTTCGCAAAACAAGCTAAAATTAATAATAATTGTTTCTTTTCTGACCGGCTATTTTAAGATATATTGAATACATTTTTTTTTTGTCGACTTAACATAAATGAAAAATACGTAAAGCCAGTTAAAGTTCCGTGTGACGTCACACCATGCGACACTTTTTAGCAAGGTGTGACGTCACTAGCCCATACTCCCAAACTTTGACGCGCTTTATTATTGTAATTTTTTGTTTAAATGACAAAAGAAAAAAATATGTGTCCAATATCTTCTGATAATCTAACTGACGGACTAAATTTAATAATATTTTATTTACCCAGGACACTACCCTATTGCATTGACAATTTTCATGCAGAAGTAAAATTATTATTGGTCTGGCGGTGGCGGCGTACGAATCGATTCTTCCAACTCCAACGTGGATGTCTTAAGGGGCGAACCTCACGGGCTTGGTTGTCAAACTAGGCCTGGATCTCGGTACTCACGGGTTCCCCGTGGTAGAAATCTCGAATTATATGAATTCAAAATTTCTTCTCCTTGAATTTGAAAATGAACGAACGAAAAAAATATACGATTTAAAAAGTCACGAAGGTGCACTGTTTCGCACATGGTCAGGATCTCAGGAACCCTGCTGTTTATGGAAATTACTTATGTTTTAATTCGTAGGTAAGTACTAATTATTTGGTTCTTTGAAGCAGATTCTTCATAAATCGCGTAGTTTTCTTGTTAATAAGCACTAACTTGATTTTATCAAGTTTTTGTTTAATCAAAATCAAGTTATCACGTTTTTGGAACGGCTCGCCGCGCCGTTCCAAAAACTTGCGCTTTGTAGCTCTCCTACAACCGAAATCATATTCCTATCCTTCGCAAAAAATGGCGCGCGTAGCTTTGGCGTGAAGAAGTAACAAACATCCATCCATCTAAGCATCCAAACTTTCGCATTTAAAATTAGTGTGATTTTTCAGTTTTTCATGGAAGTGCCCACCTTGTGTTATGGCATCTGCTCCAAAGAAATCCTCAAGTTTCAATTTCTAACATATAGTTTTGTATTATACCTGAGCGAGCGAAGACTTTATGCGTGGGGGTAGTTATTCGAGTGTTCGCGTAGGTGGTGTTTATTTGTGAAAATGAAAAGCTGACCTTTGTATTCAGTTTTCAGTTGTTTAATCTACGGATTGAATCACTTCTCTCGATCCTCGTGTTAATATAAAGTCATCCTACTAATTCCTACTAATATTATAAATGTGCAAGTTTGTGAAATATGAATTTTTTGTTACCTGGGATCTCCAAAACTACTGAACAGATCAAGATAATTTGATATAATTAGGCATTTAGAACGTAACTTAACTTAAACAATATGCTACTTATTATACCGAAAATGCGCGTGCGAAGCCACGGGCAGAAGCTATTAAGTATATAAAGTCAACAATAAAAAAATATAAAATAAGCTAATTTTTCAAAAATTAAGAAACTAGGGCAGTTTTAAAAACAAACTCATATCCTATACTGATAAAATGTCAAAATCAAAATGCAAAGTGATTTAGAATTTTAGAGTTATGGTGTAATAAAGAAGCTACTGTACGAATGTGAAACGTGAAGACATAACACTTCTTTTCTAGGCAGTCGTGTCAATACTCCGGCGATTAACAGGTCCTTAGTTGTTGACTTTACAGATCATCTTACAGCCCTATCACACTGGCGATTAGGGAGAGATTTCAAAGCGAGGCGATTGCGCAGCGAGCATGCCGAGACGACGCAGCGAGCACACAGCGAGCTCGTCGCGATTAGCGCCGCCGACGCCAGTGCTCAATCAAAACGCAGATCACACGCCGCGCGCTGGCTGCCCGCCCGTGGCATCGTAGCGGCGTGCTTGCTGCGTCGTCGTCGCGGCGTGCTCGCTGCGCAATCGCTCGAAAATCGCCAGTGTGTGACTAGCTACACGAAATTTCGAATCAATCAAAGTTTTGATGAGGTGGTTGTTTCGGTAAACCATTCCGAAACAACGACCTCATCAGAACTTTCGAGACTGTGTGACATTCTTGCTTCTACGAGTATGGATCTATTGATCGGGATTAGTTTACACCACTGCCGGCTCGCTCTGCAGGGTTTTTTTTCGAAAGGACTAAAATGCTGTTGACCGCAGATGGCCATGACAGCAGCGTTACCGGACTTTTGGCGTCGCAGAGGGTGCGCCTTGCCGGTAAAGTTAGGTTGAAGCAACACGCACAAGGGCAAGAGCACAAGAACATTTTACCAAATTTATCGATCTACATATCTTTTGAATCTAGAATTATATATATTTTTGTTTACAAAAAGGTAGATACCCAATCGATTTAAACTAGGTAATTTGCAGAAATCCATTGTAAAATTTGATTTAGGCAACAATGACGACCTCTGTGGCGCAGCGGGCGAAGCGAAGGTCCGCCTGCGACGCAGGAGGTTGCGGGTTCGATTCCCGCCTCGGGACAAATGTTTGTATGATCTGCAGATATTTGTTCAGGGGTTCTGGATGTTTTTCTATGTATAATAAAAAATATATCTATCTATGTAGTGTATTGTAATATCAGTTATCTAGAACCGTTTTCTAACTGGTCACAACGCAAAAAGCATTAAAATTTTTCAATCAGTCATATGTAAATTTAGTTTTAATACGTCACGTCTGCGCTGCTGCCCGTCCCCGGTGGATATCCCTTAGTCGCCTGCTACGACACCCGCGGGAAGAGCTGGGGTGGTGCAAATACTAAGCCGGCTCCACACGGCGGTGGTCCCGGCGTAGGAATTGATTCAGCCCGCTACCAGAAGCAGGACAGCAACTTCTTCTTTTTCATCCGCCTACCAAGCGTGGTGATAATGGCAAAACCCCCTGGTCTACGTTCAGCAGTAGACTTATGAGAGCTGATAGGTATGAGGTTTTAAAGAAAGAAAAATAATCAATTTATTATTACTTACTCACAAATCCACATTAATAGAAAAACCTGAAGCACAAAAAAGTCCTCAGCATAAACTAAACTGAGACTTTCATGGCTTTCAAGAGGCACCTCGTCTTTCAGCAGCGCCTCGTGAGGCTGGGCAGTGGATGCGTTAATGTTGCTGAACAGAAAGTTGAGGAACACGTTTTACTCGGTGACACAGTTTTACTAAAAACTTCTGCCAGCTTCATCGAATTCCAATTGTTATTATAACCGTGTACTTCGTTCCGAAACAAATTAATTTCAAAATTTAATGTTTGCGATATTTATTTTCTCTTAGGAATTCACAAAAAGACAAACGACCTATATAGTTATAGTTTCTCTTTTTGTGAATTCCTAAGAGAAAATAAATATCTCAAACATTACATTTTAGAAGGAGGCCAAGAAGAGGATCCAGCTAGGCTGGGCAGCGCGTTTAAAAAACTACGTCGAGTCTTCTCGTCATCCATACTACAATGATTGGAAACAAAAGTTTTCAATCGGTGCGTCCTACCCGTCATGACCTACGGAGCTGAGAAGTGTCCTGGTGGACCAGTCCTACCGTGAGTGTCCACTCACGGTAGGGCTGATCCACCAGTTCAAAGTCGCTCAGCGAGCTATGGAAAGAGCTCTCCTTCGGAGAGATTCTGAGCATAGCTCAGACTTTCGTAACAAATACACTTTGTAACAAAATACATCTGACAAAGAACCAAAGTTATCGACATAGCTCAAAGAATTAGCAAGCTAAAGTGGTAGTGGGCCGGCCATATCTCGCGAAGAACCGAAAAACGCTGGGTTAAACGTGTTCTTGAGCGGAGACCACAACTCCACATACGTAGTGTAGGACACTCTCCGGCCAGGTGGTATGACGATCTGCGAAAGACTGCAGGCAGATGCTGAAGACAGGGCGCTATGGCGCTCATTAGGGGAGGCCTATGTCCAGCAGTGGACTAATATAGGCCGACGATGATAACTGATGATAAATGAAAGTAGGCCTTGCAGCTTTCTTAGTACAGGTACAAGTAAATCAATAGGGTATCTACTCGTATAGGCTAAGGGTATACAATAAATTAATCCCTAAAATTTACTATAACAACTATGAATAGTCCGATTTAGTGTTCATTTGTAAATGTTGGTGCAGTACTGCAAGCAATTACATAAACTCGTTTGGTTCGGATTCCATCGGGAATGTAAACAAAAGCGATATGTTATACGCATTCTGGGTTACATAATAAATAATACAGACATAATGTACATCTATAGCTGCTAAATTGTGGTCACTGTAGTAACTTTGAAAATTCTGTTAAACATCGAACTCAATAATCATGATAAAACTTTTAAATCCATCATGGCCGTAATCATGGCGCATGACGCTGTTCCGAAATATTGGAAAGCTCAAAACACAAATCATGCTAAATCCCGTTATAAATGACTTCAATAATCATGATCTAACTATACATAAGCATTTTACTAACATTTTAGACCCTAACGTCATCTAATCTGTGCCCATACTCAGATATATATCACACAGATATCACAGAGATATATACTACACTCGAGAGCAATGAATCCGGGTCACTCAAAGAATCCAAAAAATCTCGGAAAGTAAGAATGCTAGGTTAATGCAATAAATTGTATTTAATAGACAATTGAATACTCCTTAAATGAAAGTATTAAAACTTCTTAGTTATTGTAAAGTTATATCATAAAAAAATCAAATTTGAAAAGGGAACACTGTCGAAGATGGAACTACGAAATTACAGGATTTGTTTTTGCTTTTGTTTGTAATCTGTCATTTATGTTGGTACATAAACCAGGTTGATAGTGCTCAATATTCATTATTCAAGCTGAAATCATGTCGCTTACACTTGAAGAATGCACCAGAATACTTACATTGGTGGAAACCGGCCGGAGTCAGCGCGATACAGCCAGGACTGTCGGTGTGTCGCTGTCAACAGTACAAAGAGTTCTCCGACGTTACGAAGAAACTGGTTCTAACCTACGCAGACCAGGAACGGGCAGAACTAGGTGTACCACAGCACGAGAAGACCGATACTTGGTGAACACCATGCTTCGAAATCGCTTTCTCACAGGAACTGAACTCACAAATCAGTTTCGACGCCTCGGAGGAAGTAACCCAAGTGCATGGACAGTAAGACGTCGGCTTGCTGAATCTAACTTAAAACCTCTTAGACCTGCAAACGGCCCTAAACTGGAGCGTGGCCATCGTATTTCAAGACTAAGATATGCCCAGAACCACGTAAATTGGAGTATTGAAGATTGGTCGAAAGTTATGTTCTCCGACGAATCAAAATTTATGCTCTACAAGCACGATGGAAGACACAGAGTGTATAGAAGACCAGGGGAAAGATTCAAGCAAGCATGCATCGAAGAAAAAGTAGCCTACGGTGGTGGGTCTGTACTTGTGTGGGCCGGAATTTCCTCTGAAAGTCGCACAGAGCTGGTGATCATAGAAAACGGCTCTTTAACTAGCGTAAGATATGTGGAAGAAATCCTCAACGAACACGTTGGTCCATTTATGGTCAATTTGGGTGAGGATGCTATATTTATGCATGACAATGCCCGACCTCATACAGGTAGGATTGTGAATGACTACCTTCAAGAGATGAACATTACTTGTATGGAGTGGCCAGCGCGCAGCCCGGATATCAACCCGATCGAGCATGCTTGGGACGAGCTAGGGAGATGCGTAAAACAACGAAACCCTCCCCCAATCACGCTTCCTGAGCTCAAAATTGCTCTCACAGAGGAATGGGAGAATATTGCCCAAAATCGTATAAGGAACTTGGTGTACAGCATGCCAAACCGCGTAAACGCAGTAATGGAAGCACGAGGAGGTAATACGAAGTATTGAAATTCAAGAAAATCGTCATAAAGTTCAAAAATTTCATGTTTCCTATTTTTGTTTTAAGGAGAGATCAGCAGTTTTTTTTCTTTATGTAATTTTGTGTAAAAAAAATGTATGGTGACTCATATTTTTTTAACTTTCATTTAAGGAGTATTAAATTGTCTATTAAATACAATTTATTGCATTAACCTAGCATTCTTACTTTCCGAGATTTTTTGGATTCTTTGAGTGACCCGGATTCATTGCTCTCGAGTGTATATCATTAGACCCTCAATTCCGTCTGACGTCATATACCCTATGACCACCGAAGTATTTATTTTATTCACTTTATTGGAAAATCGACGGCATAAAAACCTTATCAATTTACGTAATAACATCAGAAAGGCAATTAAAGATTTTCACGTGCAGTATTAAGACGAATCAATCAATAATAATTGTAATTTGTTGAAATTGGACATGTAAAACTGTTAAATCCATCAGTTGTAAATGACTTTAGTGTTAGTAACCATTACTAACACTAAAGTCATTTACAACGGACTTCTTCGTTTAACCGAGAAGAAGGTTTCCAACTATCCGGAAACTGGAACCATGTTGTGAGAATGTGCAAAAACCGAAGAAGTGATGTACCAACCGGGCCGCGTTCTGATACCGTCAGGGTTGTGTGTGGTGGTAGTAGTAAAGTTCGTAGCAAAAGACAAAAAATGAGGGTAGATCGATATATCTGCAAATAATAAGTCAATCGCAGTGCCGTCAGTTATTCCATGATCTTGGCGCTGAAACTCTGCCAAAATATTGGATAGCTCAAAACACAAATCATGGTAAATATCCCGTTGTAAATGACTTTAGTATCGGACATGTAGTTACAGCACTACGTACGTGGGAACATAACATCGGCTACATAGTACAAACATACATACAGAGGGTGCCAACAACCTCATAACCTTCCTCCGTTGGTAGTAGCATAAAAAAACTAACTTAAAGTTGAGTTTTTTTTTCCAAAAAATTGTAGTAATTTTTGTAGAAAAATAGAAATGCGAAGCTGTCGACTAGAAAAATCTGGGGTCTCATGTTACTGCCAAAGGCTTGCCGACATTGCTGACTGTAATCTCTTTCAGCCAAACATGGAAACAGCTAGAATAATCTAAACATCGGCGATATCAAAAGATCCATCAATCCACAGATGTAACCCGATGCCTAATCGAGCTTCAATTAGATTCCGTCATCAATTTTGCATGTTGTGCGATCGAAAACAACTTCATCTTATTGAGATAAGCGAACTGAAACTGGACATAGATGCTGACTAAGAGAGATTGTTTATGAGATAATTACAAATAGAATCAGAATCAATAACCTTTGTTTCTTTAGGCTTGCGAAATAAGCACATAGTTAGACTACATAGATAGATAGAAAATACTTTATTGCACACTTGAAACTAATAAAACAATTTAAAATGAAATAATTATAATCTAAGTGACAATTGGCGGTCTTATCGCTCAAGAGCGATCTCTGCCAGACAACCTGGTATGGATAGGATCGTCGGATATGTACATGGTTTACAAATAAAATTATAAAATAAATAAATAATGCTGGACCACACAGCATCATCTAGCCCCAAGCTGAGCAGAGCTTGTGTTATGGGTACTAGATGACTAATATACTTTATTCAATACAATACATTACATTGATATATATTTTTCAGTATACACAGAAAATACCCAGAACACCCGGAACAAATATTTGCAGATCATACAAACATTTGTCCCAGGGCGGGAATCGCACCCGCAACCTCCTGCGTCGCAGGCGGACCTTCGCCCGCCGCGCCACATCCGTCTTCGAAAATAAAACAAATAAATAATGCTGGACGATCGACAGTTTCATCAGGCCCTGGAGAACCCACGCAGAGCTTGTGTTATGAGTAGGTATTGAAGTAATTAATAAATTAATGAAAAATAATACTGGGCAATGCACTGCACACAACTTCATCTAGCCCCAAGCCAAGCAGAGCTTGTGATATTGAAAATATATCATCATCAATATTATTTATATTTATTTATTGACAAAGAAAATAACAATCAACGAATAAAAATAAATTAGAACTTGTATTTACAATTGAAACAATTGAGCTAACTGTAGACTGTTGCAAACAATATACAGTTAGCTCAACTGATCCATATCAATACCAGTCGTCGCGTCCCCAAGACGCTGATAGATAGATAAAAAAAATATTTGGTACTACAGAAACACATACAAATAACAAAGGTAATTTACAATTTAAACAAAAGTACAAATTAAGCAAACGAGCACTTTAAAAAGTAAGTGGGTACTTAGTTTGTGTGTGCTGCAGCACGACAAATAGGCCATGGCTCAGTGAAAATTTTTTGCTTAAAAGCAAAACACTGATTTTCAGCCAAAACCTAATCGAGAGCGAGCAGAACGAGTACAAACGGACAGTGTGTGCTATTAATTAATGTGTTTGTGTTTTTGTAGCAAAGTATTGTGCAAAAATTATTGTGTTTGTGTAGCAAAGTATTCATGAATTTTTAAAAGATTACAAATGTAACAATTATAGATAAATAGAACATGACAATAGTGCAAAAAAAAGAACAAAATGAAAAGAACTGAC
This sequence comes from Eupithecia subfuscata, assembly GCA_963564075.1. Taxonomy (NCBI): domain Eukaryota; kingdom Metazoa; phylum Arthropoda; class Insecta; order Lepidoptera; family Geometridae; genus Eupithecia; species Eupithecia subfuscata. Next base: position 15,193,068 of record OY751106.1, read on the forward strand.
GACAGTTTTATTTTTGGCATACGAAGTGCTTTGGAATACCTTCTATTTGCTTTTGCAATAAAAACTTTTTGAACTTTAATTTAAACGCTGGCTGCATTGCCACGCCGCCGTACGGAAATACTGATGCGCTGCGCCAGATTCTCACCATCTCTCGGATCACGCGTCACTTCGACTTCGACCAGACGACGTTCAGATATTATTTATTTATTTCATTTAACGTTATTTATGGAGCAAAGGATAATTTTTATCTATAATAAACCCGACGAAGTCCTCAGTTCAATTTTTTTCACAAAATGACTGGTACAATATAACTAAGAACACTTTATTACAAAAATCAATAGGTTATGTTATGTCTTTTTGTTGTTTTTAGGCAACAGGCAATTTAGGCATTTTCGTGCGTTTTATGTGGTAAACAATTTAACATACTATCGCCTCGCGGGTTAAAATGAAGAAATCCGTGGCCTGTTCTCCCCTCTATTCGAAACTACTGAGTTAAAAATTTTCACAACATATTTCACAACAATACAATTATGTCTGTAGTTAAGACTTAAATCGTTTGGAGTCCTCTCCACGCGAGTTTAACTCAAACTTGTCCTTTTTAACCCCCGACGCAAAAAGAGGGGTGTTATAAGTTTGACGTGTCTGTGTGTCTGTCTGTGGTATCGTAGCTCCCTAACGGATGAACCGATTTTTGTTTAGTTTTTATCTCGAGTATTCTTAGCCACGTTACATGAAAATCTATTCAGCCAATAAACGTCGGCGGGTTTTTAAAATTTTTAATTTTGTCATGTTACAAGCTTGTATTTAACTTTCTGTGTTCGTTAGTATCATTTCATTTTCATTTCATTTATTTATTCTCAAACAATTATTACATTGTGTCGGAATTTTTCTTAATATTAGGTGCACATTGTTTTAGTTTATACTATGTATGTGTGGAACAAATCTTGCAACTGAATTTTAAACCAGTTATCCTCAACTGATTGCCCTGAAATTTGGGATGTAAGTAATAACTTATGTAAGTTTGGTGACAGTGCAATGTTAATGTTACCATCGAGCTGGTGGATGATGGAGACAGACGAAACGACGTAACGCCGTTTGGGTTCGCTAGATTTGTCTTCCCAAGCACTTTGGTCCTAGATGATGACCAGCTGTGCGATTACGGTAAAATATCAAATTCAATGGATCGCCATCCGGGGAGACTGGGTACCTATATACAATTTCGGTTTCCATCACATGTACAAAAACAAATACAAACACTTTTCTGGCTGGATTGAGCCGACCGATGACGTAGCTGTCAAGGTTCTTCACAAAATGTCAAATTCAAATGTAATGTTATATTTTATTTGTTTGTTATTATTACTTGTGTTACATTTCGTGAAAATTCATACTCACTAAAATTTATGTTACTCACACTCACACTAGACCTTAGTATTTACTGTTTACAACATTGAATCAGGATTACTGTAATAGAACAAAAAAATTCAAGTGTGATTAATACGACAGTTGACTTTGACTTAGGTCTTGACGTTGACGTTAAAATTTCCATCGTCGATCGGCTACGCCGCGTCAGAAAGTTGTATGTTGTACGTTTATGCCCAGTCTCCCCGGATGGCCCATTTGATGGGAATGGGAGATTTTAGCGTAATCGCACGGCAGGGACCCGATGATGGAGGCCATAGGAACTACTAAACGAAACGACGTAGCCTCGTCGATTAGAACTGAATTTTAGAATAAAATCTTGTTTTTAAGGTTTAGTATCTATTTATAATTAGGTATTACTAGCCGCGACACGCCCGCATGGAAATTTATGTTTCCAACTTTCTTTCATAAGAACCTTCTCCTGACAATAACAAACACAAAAAAGAAATAATTATCGAAATTGGTCCAGTAGTTCGCGCGTGATGCCGTGACTAAGGGAAATAGGCGTTTATTTTTTAGGATATAGATTAATACCTACAATGTTCTTTGCTACATTAATAAGTTTAATACAGGTATAAAAAGATATTGAAGAACTGGATGTATGTTTCAGTATCAAACAGGTTTGCCATTGAAACTACTTGAATAGGTTTCAGTCCCCTCCGAGCGCAATTGAACCGCGCAGACCTTGACACTATTAGCAGTAATAACGTACTGCACTCCACACACTAATGTACAGCACACGACTTCGCTTGTTTGTTTCCTACGCAATAAAATAATAACGATTTGATCTTCTTAAGGCGAGGATTCCCGGATTTCAGGATTTTTAACTGTCCGTATCTCAATAACTATAAGGCCTATAGTTTTGAAATTCATACATATTATAGTTGAGGATATTTCTAGTGCATCACTAGACAAAAATACGATTGGTGATATTTCACCCAATAGAAAAAAATTACAAAGTTACCTCTAAATGAAACTTTGAATGATCAGTGTGAATAGAAAAATGAATAAAATGACACAAAATGTATAACAAAACATTGCAAACGTTATTACGCAGTGCATCACTAGAAAATATTCTTATATGCCATACAAATATTTTTCAAAACACCTAAATACCTACAAAATCGTGCTCGGCTGCCTGCGCACCGTCTTGCTCACTTACTCGCAATCATCGGGCATCTCGGGAATCCTCGCCTTAATAAATGTTTATGTTCGACAAATCACACAGTATCATCTAGCCCCAAGCTAAGCAGAGCTTGTGTTATGGGTACTAGATGATTGATATCCTAACCCTACTAACATTTTCGCCACTCTTGACAAACGTAATAAGTTTCAAACTAAATCATTTAGGAAATAAAAAGAACATTGTATTAATTAATAAGCAGTTTTCTCAATTTCTGTTACATGTACCTTTACTATACTATAGTCAAATATATTATGTAGAGGAATTTTGTTGCACTAAGCTTTTATCTATCTATTTCTTTGAGTAATGTATTTTGATAGGAGCATATTGCGTAACTACCATATTTTGAAAGACCTGTAAGGGCTGTTTAAACGTAAGATAATATATGTAAACATATTATATTATAACTGTTGGTCTTTAAATAAAATAAATAAATAAATTAAACAGCCGAAAGTTTGTGATATGTTAATTTTATATTGTAACCTAAGACTTCCATACTATTGAACAGATTCTAATTTTAAAACAACATCTTTAACCAAAACTTGAAATCGAGAGTAACCGTAGATATATAGCTTTCCAAACACTTAGCTCTAGAACTACGTTTGCACAAAAACATACTTAGCTCCATTCTAGCCCCATACATCTACAACAAAATAAATAAAACCGTCTCTATAAGAAACCTGTCGTATAACGATTGTAAATCAAAGATCAACGATTACCTTAAATCCCTAACCTATGATCAGGCTGAAGAGTTATTTCGCAGAATATCCTGAAAATACAATTGATCCCTATAAAATAAACACATAATATCTAGGTAGATAAGTGTCATAACATACCTCTCTTCCATTTTTAGGCTAAATAGTCATGTATAAAACTAAATTAGATATGTATGTTTCTCTTATGTATTTAATCTTACTAGATTTAACTTAGTAAGTATATTTTTTTACTTTTCGATGTACACCATTGTGAGAAAAAAAAACTTAGTTAGCCAGAGCAGGAGCCCAGCGAAGAACTCACTAGCAAGGCCTTAAAATGGGTCTTTTTCACACATCATGACATCAGGTACCAACTATCTGAAGACTAAACCTGTATGTAGGTACATTTATTTAGAAATGGGAGGACACAGTTTCAGACAAGTGGTTAGACAGCTAACACATAGCAGTCAAAAGGAAGTCTAAATACACTTACATACATTCTTATCAAAGAAAATTACATCTTACTACTATACTACTATAAATACAAATAGGTCAACTAGTATTTACATCTGAATCAGCCCAACTGATCAATCAATACCAATCGGAAGCGTCCCCAAGACGCTGGCTGCATTATATAAATAATAATGTCATCCTAGCCGAATTTCGACCACGGCGGCGGCCAGTCTCATCGAAGACTAGCCAGATGCGCAGGACATCTTCTAGTGCACGAGTGTTTGCGCAAACACAGGTGCACTCTCTATTCCCATTCTATAAATAGTCATGTCCTAATGCTTTACCGATTCGACTTTTTATGATAATCGATTTTATTTATTAGGAAGTTGAAATCGTTTTTATACTACACCTGCTCAGAAAATGGTGAATTGAAGTGAAGTTTAATTACTAATGCCGCGACCAAGACGATCGAATCTTTCCCGACAAAGCCGTAATGCAAGAAGGATACGAAACACTGCAAATGAAAGGACTGAAGAAGAACAAGAAATTGCACGTGAACAGCGCCGCGTTAGTATGGCTCGACTTCGTGCTTCTCAATCACAAGAGCAAAGTGAGGCAGCCCGTGAAACGGCTCGGTTGACAATGCAAAATCGTGCAAGGTACATAGCGCATTCACTGCCCAGTCTCGGCGGTGAGACCCGCAGGGGCTCGACTACGGTCGAGTGGCTCGTCTGCGTCTGGGCCATGAAAGTGTTAGTTTCAGTGAAGAGCAACCTACGTACTAAAATGCAGAAACAATAATAAATGATTAATGTACCTACTTCATTTTTTTTCTAATAAAAAAATTAACTTAATAAATTCGAAGATCTGCTTATTTATTGCCTTTAAGGCGGAACAGAGTTCGCCGGGTCAGCTAGTTTCTGAAAAATAACTGTGTCGATGAAATATTTCATTACGTCTTCATTCACTCACCTGTCAACAATAATGGAAATTCAAATGTATGTGTCACAAAGGTAATGAATGCGTGAAATTACTATAGTTTTTTTGTCTTCCTGGACTGCAATGCGTACTCAATAATCAATGATACAAATGGATGACTTATAATTTCCAGTCAATGTATACTAAAGTATATTCTGGACAGTTTTGTTACCTTGCAATAATGTAATATGAAAACCAAACTGCAGGATTTTAAATTTTACAAAAAGATTTATTGCAACGAGAGAAATTCCTGAACAATGTAGCGGAGAGTTTGAAAGGGAGGTTCAACGCATTCAACATACAGAATGTATTGTGCAGTATGAAGCATTGATTACTTTTGCATTCACCTCATCTCTGAGCTATTAGCGGATAGCTTTTCTATTTAGAATCTGCCGAGGCGTGAGAATCGATCCTTCCAACTCAACCTGCTTAATCTAATGGAGAAAGAGAAGAGGCGACGAAAGGAACCTACCAGCGGAAGGGCAGCAGCACCCTTTTGTGTATTTTTAATTTGTCTACTGAGATCACCAGCGTGGTAGGTGATTAAGAGGGCACATTGCGCGTTATTTTGTAAAAGGATAGGCATAGGATGTCGCGTTTATAGGAGCGAGACAGAGCTCACGTTTTTGGAACGGCGTAAGCGCAAGAAACACGAACAAGAAAACGACGCAACTAATTAATCAAAAACTCTTTATTTCCATAAATACAATAAATGTACACTTAGAAATGGTCAAAATATAAAACTAAACACTGACACGGAAATAAAGTGAATTAAGAAACTGGCTCTTCACAGAGGAACCAAATAATTAGTAAAAACCTGTGAATATACATAAATCTGTTCCTCAGGTATCGACCGAATTGTGTGGAACAGTTTCATGTTTTTTTTATGGTTTATTTTTTCTCATTCGTTGTTTTACATTAGAGGAACTAAAGAAATAATGTTGAATTTTGTGTAATTCGAGTTTTTTACCACGGGGATCCCGCAAGTACTGAGATCTGGACCTAGTTTGACTACCAAACCCACTATGCCCCTTAAGGCAGAACAGCTCTTCTTTGTGTATGTAGATATTAATATAAGTGCTGGTAGGCAATTTTGAATCTGTCGCAGAGGTTGCCTCTGCTGTGGGGTGGGACCCGAAGGGGCTCCCGCACCAACACGAACTGTAAGAACACTGTCCTCTTAGCCGAATTTCGGCCACGGTAGCGCAGCCAGTCTCAACGTGGACTAGCCATGTGCGCGGTGCACTCTCTATTCCCTCACTTCTATTACTATTTTTTCGTCGTCTAAAAGCGCGTTTGGTTGACGACAGGGGTGTCAATTCATATGTCGCCTAAACTAAACTTAATTTGAAAGAACTTACCACGTTGCCGTCCCTTTCATAACGATCTAAATACAAGGAAAATTTCAAAACCCCCCCTCCCGACAGATTTTCATGAAACCTTACCATATACTTTCAATATCATTGAAATAACACGGTACCAAATTTCGAATCGATCGGATATAAGGAAGTTAGTCAGATCCTCATCAACTAGAAAAGAGCTGATGATCTTCAAACGGCTGAAACTTATAACTACCTTCACTTTTGCGTCGGGGTTTAAAAAAGGATCATAACGATCGATATTAGTTTAGTTTTGGCGACAGTTAAATAACGTCAAAAAAGATAGACATATCTGGATGCACTAAGTAAAGGAGAGAGATAAGACACACAAGTAGAGGACAGATGAAGCCGGCAGAATTGATTATGTAAGCTAGTTACAAAGCTCACGGCTCGACCGTAATCCATCAGATTTCATGGCAACGCGGTAAACCTTAAAACAATTACCTATTGATTCAGAGATCACACCACAGAGCCAAGCAGAACAAATCTGAGATATAATAAGGTAGCTTCTCAACCCCAACAGCCTATATTGCTCCACTGCTGGACGCAGGCCTCACCTTAATGAGCGCCTTATTGGCTTTTTTCTCATGGGGGTAATGCCCATAATCCCCACGCTGGCGATGCGGGTTGGAGATCGCAGTTCGGTGGTAGGATTGTACTGCGGGAGGCGCTGCTGCCCGCCCCTGGTGAATATCCCTAAGTCACCTCTTACGACACCCGCGGAAAGAGTTGGGTGGTGCAAATTCTAAGCCAGCACCACACGGCAAGGTAGCTCACATAGCTAGAAGTGGTGATAGAAATACTTAACTAATTTTGTTGGATAATTTTGATAGACAGTGGAAATAAACTGCGACTAAGTTGTCGCTAGGACAAGTTAATAAAATCGTCCGAAAGCGCGATCATCATCATATTAGCCAAACAACGTCTACAGCTGGACATAGGCATCCACTAAAGATCGCCACATTGATAGATCCTACGCTGCCCGCATCTAGCGGGTAGACCGACGACCTGGTGAAGGTCGCGGGATTTCACCAGGTCGTCGGTCCACCGCGTGGGGGACCTACCCACACTGCGCCTTCCGGTAAGTGGTCGCCTCTCAAGAGCCTTTCGGCCCCAATGATGAGATAACTAGAGGACTGATAAAGCTGGCAGAATTGATTACGTAAGCTAGTTACAAATACAAAGCTCGACCGTAATCCATCAGATTCCATGTCTGCGCGTTGCAAATCATCCGGACTGCGGCGCGGCCTGCTGACCCAGATACCCAGCTACTGAACTTACCTGACAAATTAACTGCAAACGGATCAAATTATATCAAACCGTAGAACAGAACATTTGTTCGATCATGAGAAATAAAGCAAACTAGATTATAAATGCGAAAGTTTGGTTGTTCATTATTTCTTCACGCAAAAACTACAGAATGGAAAGGACTGAAGTTTTGCATAGATGTTGCAGTGTGATCTAGGCCTGGATTAAAATACATAATAGGCTACTTTTCATCCCGGAAAAACAGGCGCGAAAGAAGCTAGTATTCACGAATTTTAACAGATTAAGGGTTTATAGCGTCCATTTACCGATTTTCTCAACATTTTCACAGGTTTATATTCGGCTTACTCTTGAGTTTTAATAAAAACAATTTATTTCAGACCTCATGGTCCATACAGGTGGAGTGCTTGAGAGCTAGAGACAAAATAATAATGGTGACTTCATGACTTTTTTCTTTTCGAGCTACGGAAAAACAAGACTGAAGAAAATCAGGCCAAATATTAGACTAAGATTTAGATAGTGTGTATGAACCTTGTTTGTGTTTGTAGAACTTCTACGTTTCACCCCTGCCTACACGGATTATTTTCGAGCTTGATAATGGATGTCATGTCAGCACATTTTCCTAGATTTTCCGCGGATTTGGAGTGTAGACATTTAAGTTTTACCCTCTTACTTAACAAGACCACACGGTTTGGAACACAGACAGCCCACGCAAAAATTTTCAGGTCGCATGAAAGAGCCATTTTTGTTTAACTGAATTTGTTCATGGCACAGAAGAGATAGCTGGGCTCTAATAGAGGAAATTCATTCAAAGGTACATTTAGAGAATTTTCAAACCTGTTTTACGTTGACCCATGGCAGCGTATCTAATCACATTAACTTCTAATAAACCAAAGCTCAGCTAAAATAACAGAATTACACTCTGCATTTGGAACGAATGCCAATTTTAATTAATATCGAAATTTGACCAAAAACTGGACATAGTTAAGACCAAACATAATAAAAACAACAATCATTCTTTTTAAAATGTTGATTTTATCGTTCCCAATATAATCTGCTCATTGATCTTTTTGGTTTAGTAATTTTATATAAAAATATCTAATAAGAATAATGCTGTTTGCTGTGTGTTCGTTTGATTCGAATGAACTTTAAGAATTGATATTGAGGCACACGGTTTTAAATAAAAATTTAAGCACTAGGGAACTGAAAGCCTTTACAATTTACCACGCGTTTTTCTAAGAGGAAACAGCTGTAACTAGAGATTGAAAGCAATTGTAGATTTTTACACACGATATTTTACGAAAAAAGAAGCTTTAGAAATAGAGTTTAAATCCCCAGTGTGCACCTAAGTCTGCTTTATTGCAAGAGAGTGGCGAAGGTATTATTGCGGGACTGTAGATTACAGTTAGGACGCCACGGTTGTAGGTGCCTCGATGTTGCAACGTTCTTCTTGCATTCCAAACAATAAAACTTAGGTTAGAATGTGACGTAATAAAAAAAAATCTGGCTATTTGTGATTTCTGCTTTTACAAGTTAATAAGCTATCAGTTATGTGGTTTTGCGCACATTGCCTATGAACCCACGCAAAAATAAACTAAGAACCAAATGTCGTTTTGGAATCTATTGACATTAAGAGATTTATTACTGCTTACATAAAATGCTCACTAAAATATTTGAAGAACGTAGAAAATCGTAAAAATCTTTTTTTTTCACGCGTACCGTCTCACCTTAAAGTTACCTAATATCAGAGCAAAACTTAATTCTCATAAACTTAAACAAGTAAACTAAACCTTCTGGTAATACTAGTTAGACTAGTCAGCTTAATTTCAAAGGCTGCATGTTTTGTTTTCCATAACTTTTAAAATACAAAAACCTCGTTCTACATCCATACCAGATTAACACTGTACACTGTTTTTGATCATGGATTAAGATAAGTTTAGTAACGTATAACATATTGGAAGTAACGTATAGTGGAAGTAACGTATAACATATTGGAAGAAAAACTCAAAATCTTTTATGAGACTGGGGTAATTTTCTAAACCACAGCGAAATATTTATCAAAATCGGTTAGCAATTATTATTGGCGAAGATATCGAGTAACACACCTACACGAAGCGCTATGGCGCTCTTTAGGAGAGGTCTAAGTCCAGCAGTGGACTAATATAGGCTGATGATGATGATGATGATGAAGCATACACAAAAAAACAGTCGAATTTAGTCTATACTAATAATATTAGTAGAGACTAAATATTTCAAAGGGATCCAGTAGTTTCGGAGCCTATTCAATACAAACAAACAAACAAACAATCAAATCTTTCCTCTTTATAATATTATTATCAAACAATCAAATCAAACAAACAAACAATCAAATCAAATCTCTTTATAATAATATTATTTGATTGTTTGTTTGTTTGTATTGAATAGGCTTCGAAACTACTGGATAATTTGAAAAATTATTTTGCCATTAGTAGCTCACATTATTCCTGATGAACATAGTCTACTTTCTACCGCGGGAAAATGCTTCATTCCTACGGGAAAACGGGTAATAGGACAACGGGTAGTAAGAATGCAGCTAGTCAGTTATAATTTGATTGTTTAAAAAAAAACTAAAAACCGACTTTAAATTACTGAATATTGACACTGCTTATTAAGTATTGTGGCAAAATACTAATCCTACGGGAATAAAATCACCCATCTCGGGAAGCAAAAGAATTTTCAAAATCGGTCCACTATTGACGAAGAAAATACGTATAAAAGTTATAAAAATAACGTATCTACAACCGAACATAGATAGTCTTCCTTTTTTTAAGTTGTTTAAAATGGACAGTTTATTCGAAAACTGCCAAAAATCCGCGGACGCCTTAGTTCCTATGCCCACTGAAAATACACGCTTCGAGGATTTTTTTAGTGTTAGAGTTAAATCACCAAAGTACTTGAAATTTTCCGTTAAGAACATTTATCTAACAATTATAACAACAATTAACTTTTTTTACAATTATGGGGAACATTAAGTTATGTGTTTTGTGAATCTATAAGGCAAACTGCCACTCTAGCATGTTGCTTTGATAAACTTACTAAACTTTGATTTTCTTCTATAGAGAAAAAAAAATAAAGCTATAGATGTCTTATAAACAAGGCGGGACCATGGATTACCACAGGAATAGCAAACTAAGTGCCAATTTCATCATGTCTGAGTAGCGATAACCGGCAAGTTCAATTCATTCCTTCTGATCTTACTTATTTGTGTTTTCTTGCAAGGATATTCTACGGAAATACTTGTCCAATTTTCAAAATTCTTTCACTAATAAATAAAAATTATCCTAAATGATATATTACATAGTTATGTTCTATTCACGTTTTCACATACCTTAGCGAAGTCTTAGTAATTATAATTTTAAATTATAATTTCTCTTTACGTTACTGTTGACAATGCCCATTTATAAAGGGTATAGATAGGTATCTATTAATTTGTTTGTTTAGATTTCTTTTTTGTTTGGTTTTGCTATCGGCTAAGATTAAATCTTATTTTGTCTGAGTTCATTTTCATTTCATTATCACTATGAGACATGCAAAATGTCTTTTGAGCTCTTCTAATACGGTGAATAAATGTAAATTCTTCAGATATTCTTTCATCAAACAAAGAAGCGTTCAAATCATCGATTCATCGGTAGCATATGTGCAAGGCGCGTCATACAAAACAACTTGTATGACATTGTATGAGAGCTGCCTCGAGGCGACATCTACCGCACGCTATGCGACGCAACCCCACGGACACACACATGCGCAGGAGTGTTTTCATAAAATCACACGCGCATGCGACTGGAATTTTAAACTGTTCTATGTATGATGTTGTGAGTTTGACTTTGAATCGAGTTGTTGGGCTTTGTATGAGCTTATTTATTTAATGCAATATCCGGTATTGCAGACGAGCGTTTTCTATTGTTACGTGGCCTTCACGGTATAAGGACCTCGATTTTGCAAACGATAGGTAGGGAACTATATTTTACGCTAGAGATACATATAAGTCGATTTTTAATAAAGTTATACGAATGTACAGTAGGTGATCGAAATAAAGGGGATAATCACTGCTTGGAAGAGATCGCTCGTAGTGATAGTGTCGCCCTTTGTACTCGCGCGATTCTCGGCATTTTCTCACACTGTTGATTGTATTTCGAGTGGTTGGACAATATCGAGTCTTTATATCTATCTATCATTTTACTTGAAGGTATGCCTTGCTCTGTTTATGAGAACATGTGTCTCTACGAGATAAAAGTGAATACTAACAGGCTAAATGCTAAACAGGGGTTTCTTCGTCTTTACTTTAGTCTACATACCGAAGTGACAGAAATTAAAAATATCACTTTATTTCGGTGTCAATGTATGATTTTATAATTTGAACTTTTCTAAGTGTACTTACATTTATTGTAGGTATATATTGGAAATAAAGAGTTTTTGATTGATTGATTGGGTTACTTGTGTGTCTTCTAGAGTAAAGAAGACAACTAGGTATTGCCTTTGACCTTGACGAAGTTCTAGATTCTAGAGAACACCTTCCACACTTGCTCGACCACATCGTGACGTGACTTATCATCAGATGAGATTGTGGTCAAACGAAGGTCTAGCAAAGATAAAATAAAACGTCAAGTGCGAGTCGGACTCGCGCACTTAGGGTTCCGTATAATTGTAAGACCTTGTGTCTTGCCAAATATCATGATTCTAGGTCAACGGGAAGTAGGTAGGAACCCTGTAGGTTTTGGTTCTTGGCGAGAACCAAGAAATTTTTTTAAGAATAAAATATAAATTTACGGTTTTCGGATCTTTCCTTTTCTTGTGCTATAAGACGTTGCTTCTTGGCAAATGTCATGATTCTTGGTCTACGGGAAGTACTCTATATGTTTTGTGTGCATGTGATTCCCTTGGAAATTTCAAAATATTCTAAGTCAGTAAATATTATAAGTCCGCATCTGCATCTACTTCAAGCAAGATGACTATTTTCTTGTGGTGTCAAGTGGTAAATCTGTCATCTGGTTGCATAACACAAGCTCTGTGTTACTCTGGCTGGGGTAGATACTGTGTGAAATGTCCAGCATTGCTAAATAACAACTTACCTACCAAAGTCCATTTTTATTGGATAATAATGAATTCCAATAAATTAATCGTTTCACCATAACAATGGTAGCTATCGTCGAAGAATGACACATTTTAGCATTTCACTGAACCAAGAAACTACAGATAGAGGGACGCAAGTCAAAAATGTCAAGGTTGAAACCATTCTATGAATCTTTACGTGCTATTTGCATGCCACACGTACCTTCTATCGATCTAGAGTTCCTTTCATCTATGGACGATTCTGCGACGCAGGTATACCATTGGCATAAGCGATGGGTTAGCAAAAGTCGGTCCCAGATCGTGTTAGAATAATGTGGCTGTGTAGCACCCTTACGAACGTGCACTAAGATCTACAGGGCACCTTTTCATATCGTAACCTCTACGCATGAGATTGCTATTAATCTCCATGTGCCTGTATTTTTGTCGTTAGAAATATTGAGCCGTCTAAGTTATCAGGGAGCTTTGCTTACACGTGAAAAAAGTTACGGTCTCGATCCCTATTCCAATCCCCCGAAATCGAGCAAAGTGCGAGATAAATTGTTTCGCAAATAATTTCCTAAATTCAATTCCAGTCGAACGATGATTCGATAGCATGACATGCAAGAGTAGGTAGGTACCGAATAGAGTTTAAGATTAAAATAGATTGTAACTATTTTTATGTGTAGGTGGCCCTATTCTGCTAAGCTAATTGCTTCTCTATGACAATTTGGTTTCATCATAGAATTACATATTTTGGCATTCTAAATTACATGACCACAAATGGAAAGACGCGCGTCGAAAGTGTCAAGGTTGTACCATTACTTATATCAATCTTTTCGTGCAAATAGCACCGTAAGCATTGTGTTTAATTTCATGTGGATTCTACGTGACGATTCTGCATCGATACCTGTCATAGTAAATCGATTGTTTACCAGAATTGTAACTTAAAAATGTTTCCAGGAAAGATTGCCACTTCCTTTTGTCAAAGAGCTCTACATTCATTATGAATGTGAGTGGGCTTACTACGAACCTAGTAAGCTCTACTCCTAGTAATAGTACCTACTATTGTTAAACATTCCGACTCTACTCTTACTTTAATTATCTACCAGCAATAACAAGATTAAGCACAAGAATGCAGCGCCAGAACTTAATTCAATAAGGGGATTTAATCGAGACACGCCTAGATTAGGTCTATCCTTGGCAACTATAATAGTAATTGTATTGGTTAAGATAACTGAGAACAAGATATAAGTAGTTTAAAAAGACAATACAGCTACTTAGTCTGTAACGTAAACTTATAATTTTATATAGTTTTAGTCAGAATTAAGACTGTTTTCCCTTCCCCAATGGAAGGGAATATCAATACTTTTGTCCAATGAGGAACTACCACGAAATTATACAAAATTTTATGTTTCATTCGCGATGATTTTTAAACTACCTTCATATTTGTCAGTTCAGTAGTTTCAGAGTTCAAAAATTTTGAGTTCCACATAATAGTGTCGCCCGAATCACTATGCTATGAGTTTCACCTTTATTAAAAGAGTACTTAAAGATTAGTGCTCTACTCTCTCTACCCTCACTACACAGTGTAAGTACACGTTGGTACTCAGATCTGAGTAGCTGTAATATTTTTTCAACAGATTTCAATAAAGACTCAAGTGCACTTGACTCCCCAGAACCACCCACTTTCGGCATACCTACCTACACATACCTACAACCACATTGTGGCAGATTGCAAGAGCGAAAAATCACACTAATATTATAAATGTGAAAGTTTGGATGTTTAGATGTATGGATGTATGTTTGTTACCTCTGCACGCCAAAACTACAGAACGAATCGGGCTGAAATTTTGCATATAGGTACATATGTACCTAGCTCTAATCCTGGAATCAAACATAGGCTACTTTTTATCCCATAAATCAGTTACCAGGATAGAAATCACCTTTAATTAAACGTTTCCATAGAAACAACGCGTGCGAAGCCGCGGGCAGAAACTAGTGTTTAATAAATGCTGAAAGAAACTGATTGTACAGAAACTGCAAAACTCAAAGAGCGAACCGAGTAAACTTGTTGGTAGAGATTTTACCTACCTAACATGATATGGCTACTCTTAGCCGTGTACACGAGTGATTCTCCAGTTGCGGTCAATAATAGGGTAAACTTTGAAAAAAGGTTATACATGACAAGGCCACACGTGCTAGCTCAAGTCAACAAAAGTTTCAAGATAAGAACCTACAGATATTACACCTATCCGAAAAGAAACTGCGACAAATCTGAAGGCCATTCGTCATTTTGTAAGGAAACTGGTTCTATCTGCTCTGATTGCTTGGAAGTAGAGATAAGAGCTCTGTCGTTTGAAATGAATTCGCAAATTCAAGAGAAAGCCGGTCATAAAGCAGAGATGCAAAACATCGCCCATAAAACTGTTTGAATATATTGTTATAAGTCCGAAGGCTCGCCTGTCGCCTTGATTCTCTGCCAAGGAGCGTTTATTTTTGTAGCGAAAGTCTGCGCCAGCGCACCGCGCGGGAAAAGAGCCGTTAGCCGAGCGCCCGGCGGAAACGGCCGAGCACGCCCGAGCGACACGCAATGCGATTGCAACACAGCGAATGTGCGCGCCATACAGAGTTAATTACCTCGTTTTTTAGCCATTTCCGAGGCATTTAGACTTGTTTTTTAAGCATTTTATGTTAGCTTGGTAATTTTTGTTGCGTAATATGTAAAAAAGTCGGGGTTCCGGGGTGTATTTGCGGAGTAATTGGGGTTTAAAACTGTTGAATACGTGGTCGCACATTCGCTGTTTTGACGGCCTCGTTCTATTTACACTATCGACGGAAGACGCAGCCCCTCAGTCGAGAGCGGTTTTTTCTCTCGTTTATTATTATTAACTTGGCTCGGCTACGTTCCACCACAGTACACATTGCAGTTGCTCAGTAAGGGAGATTTCATGGTACAGTTTATACAATTACAATAGGTTAAACTCGTAGAGTAGAATTGTTCTGTGGGTTAAACAGACTGTATTCAACGGTTCGCAGAGGTGATTGTGACACGGCTTGAATCAAATGAATATTAAACTTGAATTTAAAACCTTATTGAATTACAAAGCAGTTTCTCAGGCAAATTTGTTGACTTGTTGACTATTTCGAGAATGGTTTGGTATTTAGATGGATTATCGTATTATTATTGCTAAAATACGATATTGCACTTAAATCGATATAAACAATAGGTAGGTACCTACTTCTATCGATTTAAGTGTCGCATTTTCTGGTTATCGTTTCATGAACCCTACGCTTGAGCTCGAGTTTTTTTTTGAGTAATCTGGTTATGTTTAAACAAAGGTGATTTGAAGCCGTATCAAATCACAGTCGCATTCGTAGTTATATGGAAATAAATTTTAAAAACCTTACTTAATCATTCGTGGGCAAGTACCTAACCTAACCTATACACCTGGAAGCCAAGGTCCTTTGTCCTGTGGGGTATTGAGGGCTAGAAGTAATAAATAAATACTTATAGTAGGTACCTTACCTACTTTATTAATAATAATCATTTATTTCAGGCAACAACGTAAGAAAAGTTCTGACGGTAAGAGCGAATTCTAAGGCCCCTTTAATAAACAATGGAACAATCAGTTTGGCAATTAAAAAGGTTTGCAATTATGATTTTCACGACATTTTTTAAGTCCAGTTTTTCGCTTCGGGGGGATTTCAGGGGGAAAGCTGGAATAACCCAAAGAAAACAAGACTAACACATTTAGAGTTTGTAATACAAACTTTGTAATAGCCATTGCCAATGCCACGTTTACCAAACATCCTAAGCTTACCTACTGTTTCCAATGCACTGTGCGTTATCTCTTCTACGTATAGATACTCTGTAATAGGTTATGTTATGTGTGAGGCATAGCTTTGACACGTTTTAGGACACTATCACGTGATAGTCGCTTGGCTATTGGACCTTTTGGGATAAAGTATTGGGATATTGGGAAACAAAGACAAGTGTACCATCGCATGTCTTTTTCACTGTGTTCTACATAGGTACATCGGTACGGTACAAAGTATGCTCTAAGAGGTTATGTTGAGAAATTAACTTTGACACGTTTTAGGACATTATAATGTGATAGAAGTTTGCTTACTGGCTCTTTTAGATCATTCTTTGGGACTTGGATGATGCGTTGCTAGGGAATACTTGGAAACAAAGACTCCACTGGATCCTGTGAAACATAATGTTGTGACTGTGACTTGACTACTTAAGACATTGGCAAACAAAGACTTAACCATTGCATGACTAGGTATTTTACAGTGCCTTACCTCGGTTCTACGTAGTTATAGAATGTATGGATGTTCTGGGCTATCACACTATCACGTGATAGAAGCTTGGATACTGGATCCTTTGGGCTGGATAATTGGAAAATGCTCCAGCCCATAACAGCAGAATCACTACTGCCTACATTAATAACCATTTTAATACCTGGATTGGTACCAACGGCACAATCAGATGGCCTGCGAGATCACCAGATCTCACCCCTTTAGATTTTTTTTTGTGGGGATATGTAAAAAATCTAATTTACATGAAATCTTATGCGAATATAAACGAGTTGAGAGTTGAAGTTCAGAATACGATTTATAATATTTACCACAACACGTTATTAAAAGTTACTAGAAATGAATTTGTTAGAAGAATAAATTTGTGTAAGTATCCAAGAAAATGGAGCCCATTTTGAGCAACAATTAAGTAGTTAGTTGACTTTTTATTGTAAATAATTAAAATAATTTAAGATTTCATGGTTTTCCTTTCATTTAATTTATTAAGTTTGTTAGAGAGATTTCATCCTTATTGACCCTAACGATCTATGCAATAAAAATACAGGGTGTAATTTTTACAGATTTTAGTCGGTTCGATTTACGTGTGTGGCAAGCGAATTTTCGAAAATCTTTGAATGCAGTTTTCTTTCTTTTCAAAATTAAAGGAATGTTTTCTTTGAGTAAAATTTTCTATCTACAGTATTAAGAGTACTTTCCCTCCAGGTGGCATTACAAAATTCCACCCTGTATACTATCTCGTGATAGAAGGCTAAGTTAAGCTTAGTGGATCTTTTGGTCTATAATGTTGGGATATTGGGAAACAAAGAGTCTAGTGTACCATCGCATGTCTTTTTCACTGTGTTTAACATATACATACATCGGTAGGTCCTTAGATAGTAATGCTCTGTAAGAGGTTATGTTGGGAGGTAAGTATAACTTTGACACGTTTTAGGACACTATCACGTGGTAGAAACTAGCTTACTGGATATTGTGGACCATAATTATGGAACATGGGACACTGGGAAACAAAGACTGCTTATCTATGAAATCGTATGTCTCTTTCACTGTGCGATACCGCGGTTCTACTTATACATAGGTAGGTTATGTACAGTGGCGTTAATTGTTAGCTAACCTGTTACGTTTGAATTTGAAGTCAATTTGTATGAACACAGAACTATTTATAACTAGAGTATTTATGTAAAATTAAAATGAGTCCTTTTTATATAAAAACAACAAATTTAATAATGCGTGACAGCTCCAACAGCTACCTACAGCTCATTTCTGAGAGGCTAAACACTGACTGTCTCTTTATGGAACACTGGACAAGAACGTACTGACGACCTCTGTGGCGCAGCGGGCGAAGGTCTGCCTGCGACGCAGGAGGTTGCGGGTTCGATTCCCGCCTCAGGACAAATGTTTGTACGATCTGCTGACATTTGTCTAGGGCGTTCTGGATGTTTTCTATGTATAATAAAAATATCTATCTATGTAGTGTATTGTATTAAGTATATCAGTTATCTAGTACCCATAACACAAGCTCTGCTTAGCTTGGGGCTAGATAATGCTGTGTGAATTGTCCAGCATTATTTATTTATTATTATAGTATATTGTCCTCTCTTGACCAGTGTTCCATAGGTACTCTGATATATTTTATTTTGATTATGATTTCAGTGATAATTTTAATTGTGATTTTGATTTTAATAATGATTTTGGTTTTGATTTTAGTACTGACTTTTAATTTTATTTTGTATTTAATTTTAATTTTTATCATGTATGACTCGAATATAGACACTCCAACTAATTTTTGTATTAGAATTTATCGTTGTCTGAAATAAACGAATTGAATTGAATAATGTAAAATCAGAACTGATGTACGATACCTGGAACCTGCCAGGGAGTCAGCAACCGTTGAACGCCTAAAAATAAATAATTTATTGACATGAACCTCTATTGCTGGTTGGTAACTGAAAAAAGACTAATATCTACACATAGTTATAGTTTTGGCATGTGATGATGTGATACACGTTAAACGTTTAAAAGCACTTTGAGATTATGTTAACTATTAGACATCGCTGCAAATTATGCAAATTGTATAGGTAAGTTCTCGTATATCAACAAATCCGATCAAAACACAAAAATTCACGTAAGCTCAGCCAGGTCACATGTATAAATAAGTAGGTAGTATACAATATATATAGAAGAAAGGATCTCAAATCGACAAGTAAGTTGATTTTAGGTTAAGACGATTCCTCAACATTTTTTTCAGGGATATTTTTTTTTAAATCACGGTCATTTCGAGTAAGTATGTCCATAACCAAACGTAGTGTTGCTTCTTTCTACTGAATGAATGAATACGTTATTGCTCTTAAAACATAACAAAAATAAAAACCTTATCTCTAAATTTAAAACATCATTACAATAGGCGGCCTTATTGCTGAAAGAGATTTCTCCCAGGCAACCTAGGGATGGAGAAAAAGAGAGATATATAAATATAGTCGAGTGAGAGTTGGCAGAGCACAAACAGTAAAAGAAAATTGTCAATTAAATACATACTACATCCATTGTAATATGTATTTATAACTAGCTGCATTCTTACTACCAGTTGTCCTATTACCCGTTTTCTCGTAGGAATGAAGCTTTTTCCCGCGGTAAAAAGTAGCCTATGTTCATCAGGAATGATGTGGGCTTCTAATGGTAAAATAATTTTTCAAATCGGTTCAGTAGTTTCGGAGCCTCTTCAATACAAACAAACAAACAATCAAATCTTTCCTCTTTATAATATTATTAGTATAGATACAATACAAAACTAAATTAGAAGCTAAACTAAAATTAGTAGGTAGTTAATTCAGGTAAGTAAATGTAGGCTCCTACTTAAAACGTGAGCTTTTTTGGCTCAGTACTCTCTAGGGGTACGGCCTCCTTTTCCTAACCTAGAAGGAGAGCTCTTGAAAAGGCTTTCTAGGACAGACGTCAGAGGTCATTTGCCTATTATTAATAAACCGCCGCGCCGTGTAAGTACATAAATAAGGCTGGAAAATTCACCCCTAACTAAGTAGAGCTTGTGTTATGACGTAATGTACTTAGTGCATTATACAAGGTTTATAGGTAACTAGCTTTTGCCCGCGGCTTCGCACGCGTAGACTACATCCTTCTCCTTACCATATTTTAACAGTATGTAGAGAAAAAGTAAAAAAATAATGATGATAAAAATAATTCAATGTTTCACAGAGTTATACTTACCTACTTTATCATCAATACGCTCTATCCTTGTCCCGTCCCTATCCCTTCACTATTTCTGTGTTTATTCATGACTAATAATAAGTAATCATAATCTTAGGTAAGTAATTAAATCAAAGTATTTCCTTATAAACAACATTTTTAACAATTTTGGATGTCGGCGCCAATATCACCAGACTATTTGATGAGCTAACACGTGAACACTATAATTTATTTTATTTTTGATTATACCTACCTGGGTACACTTACTTATTTCTTATCACTGATTCATTTATTATTAAGTTAGAAATTAATTACCTAACTACAGAAGTAATTATTAGGTACTTCATTTACAGAATACCTATTTTTATTTTGCTACACTGCTGACCCCTAATGCAACAGCTTAAATGAAATTAAAACGAAATAAACTGAAAATTGTTTTAAAACAATTGTTAGACTGCAGGGTTCCTGAAATCTCGACGAAATTATGCGCGAAACAGTGCAGTTTTATGATTTTTTTATAGCAATTACAATTTCTTTTCTCAACCGATTTTTTACATTCAAGGAACCAAAAAAAAAATGTTATGTAATACGTTTTGTACCACGGAGATCCCGTGAGTACTGAAATTTAGGCCTAGTTTGACAAGCAAACCTGTTAGGTTTGCCCCTTAAAACACCTAGATATCAAGAAATAAAACAATGAAGTGCGTCGGTATAGGTAGTCATATCATCAAACATGTAGACTGTAGGTATGCGACCAAGTACTTTAAAACTACGTAGGTGGACCTACGTCATTGACGCCTACGTGTGCTCGATATTCTTAACACGTGATATCTACGGTTTCACGTTTTTTACAGCACTTGACCTTAGTTTGAACCAAAGCGATCTCCATATCAAGTAGTTCCCGTGTGTCCTATAGGAAATTATGATTTCACCACTCTCGTTCGAAAACGAAGAATATTATTCAACTTGTTGCAAAAAGTAATTTGAATTTAGAACAATGCAACCATCATAGAAAAAAATCGTCCGTTCATGGTTTGAAAGAGGTTTGTAGCATATTTATCCTCTAAGGTCGTTGACCAAAATGAGTTTCTGACATTCGCCTGCTTTTATAAATTAAAAAATATTTTCTCGCTAGTCGTGGTGAAAAGTGGTAAGTACCTATGTTTAACTCGAGGGTAAATATTTTTCGTTTGATGCCTTTTAAATCCCTCGCTACCTCAGCAGTCCACTCGCTACGCTCGTGACTCTATTCTAGACTGCTTCGCTAGCTCGGGATTTAATATCGGCACGATCAACAAAAAATCGTTTGGCCCACTTAATGAACAAATAACTATTATGTTGACACGATAAAAGAAAACATTATAGTGTACTATTAAACAAAATTTGATTGTTTTGAAAAAACTAAAACTGACTTCAATTTCCTAAATATTTACACTGTTTTTGTATGGTTTTCGTTTGAAATACTAATCGCCCGTGAATATTTCTTATGGACCACCTCCGCATCATTCTCCATACAACAGCAAAAGAATTTTCAAAATCAGTCCATCATTGATAGAGAAATCGACAAAAATACATAAAAAAACACATACAGCCTAACATAGAACCTCCTCATTTTTGAAGTCATTAAAAAGGATAAGCGAAAGACGTGAACTTCATATATTTAACTATGCATTTATTGTGTTTTAGATCTACTTAATATAATTATAATTATTGAATCGTCCTCGCGTCCCTAGGTCTCAGTCCCGTCGAAATTTATTTCACAACAAATTTCATCCTGTCCTTGTTAAAAATTATAGTAAACGGTGTTAACTACAATAATCGCTGCACAGCGTCTTCTTTTCAAAACATTTTAAGAGGTACCTACTTATTTTAAAAACTCGTATACTTGTATACTTATACGAGTTTTTAAATAGGTACTTATTGTTTAGTAATTTTTGTGGTTAGTAGTACTTTTGTAAGGATATCTATTATACTCTTCTACGTACTCTATTCCATTCTTCGGATATCTGTATTTGTTGTGGCTTGTGAACTTTGTTTTGTTTAGTTTCTTCTTTGGTTTTTTGTATTTTGTAAGTACCTAGTTATAGTATTCTAAGCCGGCACCACACAGCTAGAATTTGCACCGTCCCAACTCCTCCCGCGGGTGTCGTAAGAGGCGACTAAGGGATATCCACCGGGGGCGGGCAGCAGCGCTCCCTGCAGAACATTCTACCACCGACCTGCGATCCCCAACCCGCATGCCCAGCGTGGGGATTATGGGCATTACCCTCTATGAGATAAAAGCCAATAAGGCGTTTATCAGGGGAGGCCTGCGTCCAGCAGTGGACCAACACAGGCTGTTGAGGTTGAGGTGAGGTAGTTATAGTATAATTTTGCACGCCTTGACTAGGCAGAATGTATAGGACCTAAGTTTTGATCATAAGACCTTTTGTACACCTACATTCCTGGAAAATAAACGATTATGGTTATGATGGTTATGATCTATGCATTCACTAATTTTCTCTAGCAAAAGTTATCCAGGTTTTACTTTTTTAAATGTTTAACGCATTCACTGTCCAGCCTGGTCAGTGCGCACCTTAGCGGCGCGGCGGGCGGCGCGCCGCTCGGGCCGGAAGAGGACATCTGCTTCTTGGGCCATGAAATTGTTAATATGACGTGCGTTACGTACCTACTTCATTCCTATAACTACAAATTAATTCAAATAAGTCTGATTCGTTATTTATTTTTAATTAATAGTTGTTGTGTTTGATGACGATCTGTGAAAGACTGCAGGCAGATGCTGGATGAAATCGATTTTTTTTCGAAACAAAATCAGATAAGTAACAAGGATAGAAGGGGCTATAGAAAGGGGTGTAATTGTAAGGGCTCCATAAATAAATAAATAAATAATGCTGCACAAATAGGGATATGCAATTTGAAACACGTGTCGCCCCGAAGCTACGTCACGTTTGTCTATATTGACCGCAAGCTTTAGGGACAGAGTGCTTGGATTATAGACTACAACATAGCTTCTACGAGGGACGAGAGGAGGGACTTCACGCGTTTTTCCTGGGTTGAAACCAGGAATAATCCACGCGCACTCTGAATGGTATGGAACTATAACTGAAACAAAAGAGCTCGGATATTCGCTTTGAGAAGGGTTTATTCCATCTTGACAACGCGCAGACTGCATTTGAAATGTGACCAAAGTTCCGTCCTATTCTGATCGCGTGCAGATTATACTTATTTTATGCCAAGCGTGAAACTAAAAATATGCAATTCAGCGGAATTTAAAAATAGAGGTACCTATGCAATTAGATCACGTGTCGAGCCCGAATCTACGCCACGCTTGTCTTTGTTGGCTGCAAGCTTTAGGGTGCTAGGATTAATAAATACAAGGTTCTGCGAGTGACTTTGCACGCGGGTCTGAGACGACATCTATACAATCCAGCCTTAAATCCAGTAGAGATCAAATATATAATAATGCAACTTGAAACACGTGTTGACCCACGTTATGTACTTTGACGATGTCGACTGCAAGTCAACTTAAAACTTCGTTATTTCCATTTACTTACTAAGAATAACCGCAGTTCGTGCTTTGAATATATCTATTTAATAATTCAGATCTAGAACATCTATGCAATTTAACTTAAAGAATGGCGGGTTTTTCAAAAAAATATCTGAGCGTTTGGTCGAAGCGACGCGTGACCCGAGAGTTGGTGAGTATCTGGCGCAGCGCATCAGCATTGCCATACAGCGTGGCAATGCAGCCAGCGTCTTGGGGACGCTTCCGACTGGTATTGATATGGATCAGTTGAGCTACCTGTAGACTGTTTGCAACAGTCTGCAGTGAGCACAATTGACTAGTATATTTTTCTTTGTGAATAACGGCTTCTGCAATTAAATGACATCATACTATTATAAACGCGAAAGTTTGGATGTTTGGACACCTCTTCACGCCATAACGACTGAACCGATCTGGCTGAACTTGCATAGATATAACTCTAAGCCTGGAATCAAATATAGACAGAGATAGATAATCAAATATATATTTTTTATCCCTTAGAACAGTTCCCATGGGAAAGAAATCATCAAACGGCTGAAGATCAGCGTTGGTTGTTACGTGGTAACAACTAGCTCATGCTGAGACAGACCGTTTTGTGACTCTAATCGACAGAAGCTGTATCTTTTATTTTGTTTGAAATCATGTTTGTTTCTGTTAATTGAGTCACAGATAAAATATTCTCATTCATTCATTCTAAATAACCTTTTAACGTTTCCATGGAAACAACGCGGTCAGAAAAAAGTATTAAATAATGCTGGACAATCCACACAACATCTAGCCCCAAGCTAAGCAGAGCTCGTGTTAATGGTAGAGATAAACCATTCTAAAAATGCACGCCCCTTTTACTATGTTAAACTTAATACAATACATGACATAGATAGATTTCATAATATTATTTTATTTTATTTTATTTTACAATTTTAGGGAAACTAACAGCTAGGTAACTATAATTACAGAAATGGTGGGTAACTAACGGCTAATTAAAAGTTCCCACAAATAATAACTAAATTAAATTATAGAGACAATCGAAAAATGTAAGAAAATAGACGGCGCGTTTGGTTCATAATAAGAAAAAAAAAATTAAAACTAAGTTGCAATTTATTCAGTACAGAAAGTACTAACCCTTCAGTAGTTGTGTTGTGACGTGAAGGAGTAACAAACTACCCAAAAGCTTGTTGAAGCTCTTTGTTTAGCTTTTTAAAGTTCACTTCATAGTTTGCCTGCGGCATCGCACGCAAAGTTTCTTCTTTTCCAAATTAAAAAGGAGCTATAACATTAAAAAGGTCTACGTTCTTTCCTAGAATACAATCTATCTAGGTTCTTGTCTTTCACTAATATTCTCTCAGAAGTTAAGATCCAATTTCACCGATCGCTGGCAAAACTTAGTTCAACAGTAATATACTACCAGTAATTTGGATAATCGTAAAGTAAAACGTACTTAAGTTAATAAGAATTGGACGAGCTGCGTATAGATTCTTGACGAACCGCTAATTGGATGAAACGCGTGTTGGACGAAACGCTTGTTGGACCAAACGCTTATTGGAAGAAAAGCGTGTTGGACGAATCGCATTTTGGACGAACTGCTAACAAACCGAACTTAGAACATAATTATGTGTGACATGCTAACGTGACCTACGTCCCGTTTTGAACGGGACCATTCCTTTTCGGTTACCTGTCCCGTTGTCCCGAAATAAAGCTCCGGGACGAATTTTCATGAATTTGTAACAACATCACGTCGCAGAACATTAAATGTGTTTTTTGTTTTTCATTGTTAACTGCTAACTGACGTAAATAAACCGATGTCTAAAAATTAATGGTCACGTTAGACATGACAGCTCTTGCAACTGGTGTCATTCTAAGTTCAAGTTCGTTCAATTCAAATTCGTAATACCTATTGTGTGACATGAGAGCTCTTAAACTCGGTTTAGCGGTTGAACCGGATCAACTTTGTGTCGGTGAAATGCGCTCGTTTAAAGCGCTAAACTGAGTTTATCTTATAATGATGATGTCCTCCGAGCCGAATTTTGACCACGGCGGCCATTCTCATCAGAGACCAGCCAGATGCGCAGGACTTATTATAGTGCACACGTGTGTGCGCAAACACAGGTGCACTCTCAATTCCCTCATAATCCGATGGGACGGCAGACCGATACGACCGGGGAGAGGTCAAGCACAGGAAAAACGGTTTAACGTGCTTTCCGAGGCACAGGGGTGTAACACCGCCAACTTCCTGACTCCGAAGTCAGGAAGTTGGCGGTGTTACACCCCAGCAGTCCGAACTGCTACTGTGAATTTTCCTTGCTAGAAAAACCCCAATAACAACTATTGGCCCGACCCGGGATTAGAACCCAGGACCTCATAATCAGCGGTTGAACAAGCTAACTGCTAGACCAACGAGGCAGTTTATCTTATATTGCAACGTGAACTCGTTCAATTGCAATAATGAAAACGGACTGAAGTCGTGAAAAGGGAACGGACCGATACTTGGGATTTATTATTAGTCCACGGACATAGTTAACGGTGTCGTGGCTAATCTGTTGGCACCAAAACCTAAATTCACATGTTAGTTTAGTGTTAAGTTTTATGGCAACAGAATCACTACCAATCTACACTCAAAAAAAAAAATCAAAATCAAAAACTCTTTATTTCCATAAATACAATAAATGTACACTTAGAAAAGGTCAAAATATAAAATTAAACACTGACACGGAAATAAAGTGATATTTTTGATTTCTGTCGCTTCGATATGTAGACTAAAGTAAAGAAGCGACGAAGAAACCTTTAGCCTGTTAGTTGTTATTTTTCGAGTTGGAGCAAAACCCGTCCCAAGCTTTTTTATCCTCTAGATAATCTGATATTTTATAGTAAGCCTTTTTGCACAGCAAGGTTTTCACAGTTTGTTTGAATTTATTTATTGATATTTTTTGCAACTCACTTGGAGTTTGTTGTAGAAGCGTATACATTGCCCTTTAAAAGATGCATTTATCTTGTGTAGCCTAGTTGTGGGCACAGCGAGTTTATTCTTATTTCTAGTATTTATATTATGTATGTCGCTATTTTTAGGGAATTGATTGATATTTCTATGAGTGTACAAGTTTTCATAAATGTATTGACATGGTACTGTCATTATGTTTGTTTCTTTGAATTTATCACGCAGGGATTCTCTGGGACCCATATTATAGATTGCACGAAACTAATGTTATAAATTCGAAAGTAAATCTGTCTATACATATTCAATTAGACGAAAACGATTGGTTTGATTATCTCGCCAAACACTTACTTAGTGAACCCGTTACATACTGACTAAGTTAGCTTTTTTAAAATGAACTGCAAAGACTAATGGCAGGAGTATTTTGACAAAAGATCGGTCGAGAAAGGTATTTGGTTTTGCACTATACAACCTCAAATTTCGATTTTTCGATGACAACTTTTCCTTGGATTGATGACGCAGACTTTAAATGAAAGGAAGTAGTTACTGCTCTCAGGCTGCGCCCGGACACATTCCATCCAACACATTTTGATTTTTATGAAAAACTAGCTTCTGCCCGCGGCTTCGCACGCGTTGTTTCTATGGAAACGTTTTGAGGTTATTTCTATCCCATGGGAACTGATTTATGGGATAAAAAGTCGCCTATGTTTGATTCCAGAGTTAGACTTACCTGTATGCAAAATTTCAGCCTGATCCGTTCAGTAGTTTTGGCGTGAAGAGGTAACAAACATCCATCCATACATCCATCTATCCATCCATACAAACTTTCGCATTTATAATATTAGTGTTATGTGATGTGATTAGTGTGAAGTCTCATCACCAAATTGTGACATCTGTGGTACTATTGAAGATGTTCATCATATTATACTTAATGGAATGAGTACGAAACGCAAACGAATGACTTCGTATTTTAGGAGTAGTAGCTAAGTTGTATGATGTTGGTACATTAACAGTATGTTATCCAATCCACTGTCTGAAGAAGCCCGCACAATTTACAACCTTGTTTACAAACTCATTTCTGTAGAGATTAGCTTTTTTAAAATATTTCATTTGTAAAATATTGTAAATATGTATAAATTAGGCGATGTGGTCGCTCAGCGACAGCCTTCTGTGTGGTGTTAAATATAATAAAATAAACTCTGTCTATCTGTCTGTTACGTTTTTACGCCTCAACGACTCAACCGATCTCAATGAAATTTGTCAGAGATGTAAATCGTATCCCGGGGACGGACATAGGCTAAAAAGCGCGTGCAAAGACGCGGGAAACAACTGGTATACTATATGGATCACAGATCGATTATAATTTTCCCTCAACAGCCTATACTGGTCCACTGCTGGACGCAGGCCTCCCCCTGATAAGTGCCCTATTAACTTTTATATCATGGGGGTAATGCCCATAACGGGAATATACGCATGCCCACGCTGGGCATATACATATATATTACCGTATATTCAATCTGAAATCTATTATGCTGCTGAATGGCAGCAATAGGCATGATGCTAATGCAGCCTCAGACGAGCCCCTTTAAAACTCTTGAGTAAATAAATAGAAAACTTTAACTACTATAAACAAAATAATTCTGCTTCATTGAACTACTTCATTCACATTTATATTTTACAGCTGATCCATTTATCAACTTTTGTATGTACCAATATTCCCAAGTTTCTTGGTTATTTTCTGTCTTGTCTGTTTTATGGCCTTGAATCATAATTTATGCACCATTTATGTATATATATTACCAATGTATATTTAAACTGACATCTCCAAGTGTGCCTTGTGCTCCTACGGCGAATAAATGAGTATGAGTATTAATTAAAAAAATGTAAAGGAATTCATCAAACTAAATCTAGGTTACAAATGAGACTTATCTTAAATCTTATAAGTACACTTGCTTAGACTTGATAGATACTAAACAAAGAACATTTTTGCAATAAGGTTAACTTAATAAATTAAAAAATCTGATTTATTGCCTTTAAGGCGGAACAGAGTTCGCCGGGTCAGCTAGTAAGGTTATAAAAGAAAGTAGTTTGGTACGTGATAATGATGAAAAGGTATCGCTGATTTTCAATCCCGCCTGGAAAATGTCCGCTGTCGCCACATAGTGTAGGCAGTAATGGTATAATACAAATTTCGGAGTTGACTAGACCGAACGCCTACTTGACCTCTATAAACTGTACCATGTTAAAAACAATAAAAGTTATGGTACTTAATTATGTATCTTACATAATAGTGTTAAAGCTTAGGTAAATACCCACCGAATAACTCATAACTCATTTATTGATAACTAGCGACCCGCCCCGGCTTCGCACGGGTGCAATAAAATATTACTATTACTATTATCTACTATATAAAAATAAGTCGGGTTTTCCTTCCTGACGCTATAACTCCAGAACGCACGAACCGATTTCCACGGTTTTGCATTCGTTGGAAAGGTCTCGGGCTCCGTGAGGTTTATAGCAAAGAAAAAATTAAGAAAGTGGGAAACATAAATTTCCACGCGAGCGAAGCCGCGGGGCGCAGCTAGTTATACTTATAAACCTTCTTCTTCAATCACTCTATTAAAAAAAACCGCATCAAAATCCGTTGCGTAGTTTTAAAGATTTAAGCATACATAGGGACAGAGAAAGCGACTTTGTTTTATACTATGTAGTGATAGTTATAAAAAATTATACGTCACAAAATAATAAAAACTACAATGTAGTAGTTTTTATTATTTTGTGACGTATAATGTTATAATTTTTTCATTGTATCAATTAAATTAATTCATTAAAATTATCCTTTATTATTATCCTTTACCTAATTTATCAAAGTCAAAGTCGTAGGTGATTGTTCAATTAACCAATTTTTAAGCTTGTTTTTGAAAGATTGCGTGGAGGTGGCGCCTGTTACTTTGTCTGGTAGTCTGTTGTATACAGTGGGAGCCATCACGTGCACTAGCCTCGTGGTCTTTTCCAGCCGTGAAATAGCACCGCCGGGTCTGCGCGTTGCGCGTGTTATTATGTATGGCTATCCCCTAGTCTTGCGAACGTAGCTAGGTTCTCCCTCGCGTACAGTGCCGCCTGGAAGATTACCATGGCGGGGACCGTAAGTATCCCTAGGGATTTGAAGTACGGCCGGACGGACGTTTCCCTAGACACTCGCACGATGGCCCTTACTTATTTGCATCCTGAAAACTCTATGCCGGTCGGCAGCGCGTGCGAAGAGATGGATACCGTATTGTAGCTGTGAGTGGACCGACGCGAAATACAGACTCCTTACCATATGTTCAGGCAAGATCGCAGAAATCCGCCACAGTGCAAAGCTGGCCCATGTTATAACCGATGTCTATTTATACGAGCTGGCATTGATACATACATGTGTATTAAAGGTTCCTAGTTACAATTGGTAGGCAACCAGCCATTTCTGATTATTAAACGGAAGCGGGTAGCCATTATGTAGGTTGACACGGGTAAACGCTTTGACGAGTTATGTTGACCTTACGAGAGAAATACCTTACCTCTATATCAAATACTAGTTTCTGCCTGCGGCTTCGCACACGTATTTTCGGTATAATAAGTAGCCTATTATCTAAGTTAGGTTATGGTCTAAACGTACGCCATATTTCATCTTGAACAAAAATTCAGATTTCACAAACTATCGGCTTTATAATTATTAGTAGGAAGTAGGATAAGAAGTGTAACGCCTACAATCTCAGTACTGTTTGGGAACGAATGTCCAACAAACGACTGATATATTCATTAACTGCATTCAATTTCAATATTAAACACAATAGTGGACTCTATCCAAGTGTGTTGAACACCTCTATTGTTCAAACAACGGCGTCATTTCGTTAGATAAAGATAATCAAAGTCCAAGGTTGTCTGCAAATATGTGAAGATACGTGGGCATTAGACGAAATAAAACTTTGGTCGGTCTCTTTAGCAGATCAAATCTATTTTACTTTATAAACTATCGTAGTTTGACGAATTCATTACGGATGTAAGTGGATCAACTACAAACCATATTTGTGTTAGAAGAACAACAACGTTTCATCCCTTACCGAGGGACATAGACCCACCCTGAAGATGTCCCTTGTTAGGAGATGAAACGTTGGTGTTCTTCCAACACAAATAAGGTTCGTAGTTAACCCGCTTACATCCTTATTGAGATCAAATTTAATTATCTATTTTGTTCTTTTAACCGATGATTTATAATATTATAAGTATACTGCCTATGCCCGTTTCCGGGATACCGTTTCCCTGTCTGCCAAATTTCATTAGGATCCGCCTGTAGTTCGCCTGTCGCCGTATTAGGGTAACAGACAGACATAATTTCTTTCGATTTTATAATACTAGCTGCTGCCCGTGACTTCGCACACGCTTTTCAAGTAGCTTATATCCGTACCCGGGATACTGTTTACCTCTCTGTCAAATTTCATTTGATCTGTTCAGTTCAGCCATTAAGAAAGAAAGGGTAACAGACATATAGACAACAAGCTGCATTCTTACTACCCGTTGTCCTATTACCCGTTTTCTCGTAGGAATGAAGCATTTTCCCGCGGTAAAAAGTAGCCTATGTTCATCACGAATAATGTGGGCTTCTAATGGTAAAAGAATTTTTCAAATCGGTCTAGTAGTTTCGGAGCCTATTCAATACAAACAAACAGTCAAATCGTTCCTCTTAATATGAGTATAGATTACTTTCGTTTTTATAATAGCTGCTTCCCGCGGCTACACACGCGCTTTCAAGTAACCTACAGATGTACGGAGAAAGGCTACTTGAAAAGCGAAATTTGGCAGAGAAGTAAACGGTATTCCCGGGGACAGCCCCGACTTAGCCCCGTTTACCTTTAGGATTTTTATGTTTTTAAGTTTTATGTATAATGGCTAGGCCGATTACAAAACGACAGCTGATTTGTTTAGAATACCTAATTAATTTCATTAGACGAGATGGCTTAGTGACATTTAGCCATAATGTTAATCGTTGTTCATTGATCAATCGGCGTTGGCAATTAATTTAATTCCGCCTTTTTGCAATCGGCCTAGCTATTATATAAACAATAAAAACATATATTTTTTTTGTATTTTCATTTAAATAATCATTTCATTTATTCCTACGTAGGTACATATTTATATACACTTGATGTCGTTGAAATCTAATTTACTATTATTGCATAATCACATCACACTAATATTATAAATGCGAAAGTTTGGATGGATGATGGACGCTTCACGCCAAAACAACTGAACGGATCGGGCTGAAATTTTGCATACAGGTAATTCTAATCTTGGAATCAAACATAAGATGCTTTTTATCCCATAAATCAGTTCCGACACACACGTTTATCACTTATGACACACACGAGTTTTTTGAGAGGGAAGGAAACACCATAAGGGATTGTACGCTGAAGAAGAGCGAAGAAAAAAGAAACAGACAGACAGTGATTCCTATTGAAACACATATTTATAAAATACATTTGTTATTTTATAATTTTTGTTGGTTGTTTAGCATGAAGAGAAACATATTTTTTATACAATAAACAATTTTCAAGGCTGGTTCTACGTTCCGGCAGTGACATGCACATGCACAGATGAAGCTGAAGAAAACATATGGGGGATTTCTGTACTTTTTTAACAGTTTTTCGTTTCTTTTTCAGTTGTATTCTCAGGGGAGTTTTTGGAGCAAGCCTTAGAGAGAAAGACTAGACATGTGAACGCAAGCGATATAAATCCATACTTATATTATACTAGACGATCGCCTCGCGGTTTAACCCGCGTAGTTCCCGTTCCCGTGGGAATTCCGGGATTAAATATGTAAGATCGGTCCAGTAGTATCGGCGCCTATTCAATACAAACAAACAAACAATCAAATCTTTCCTCTTTATAATATTATATAGTATAGAAAAGAAACTCTGTCGGTTCGTTTTCACGCTTAAGCGGTTGAACGGATTTTAATGAAATTTAAATAAATAAATAAATAATAAATAATGCAGGACAATTCACACAGCATTATCTAGCCCCAAGCTAAGCAGAGCTTGTGTTATTTGGCAGAGAAGTAAACAATATCCGGGGACAGATATAGGCTACAAGAAAAGCGCGTGCGCAGCCGTGGTCAGAAGCTAGTATAGTATAAATATATAATGTCAACACCGAGTAATTTAAAGACGGATGGATATGTTGAGTACTATTCAGAAACTAGTTCCCTTATAAAGTGCCAAGCTTTATTGCTTGGGAAACGGTTATGGGTAGTTTTATGGCAGAATCACTTCCCTTGCATGCTTTATTAGATTTATCTATGGCTAATGTAATGTATATTTCTAAGAACGTTTAGTTACTATTCTAATTTCTGTATTAAAGGATAATTCAATTCAATTTGTATTTATTTGTATTAAGTATATCAGTCATCAAGTACCCATAACACAAGCTCTGCTTAGTTTGGCGGATGATGTGTGGATTGTCTAGCTTTTTTTTCGCCATATATAACCAATACCTATTTAAAACATGACCTTCCTAAATTAAATCACATTCATAGTATAAATGCGAAAGTCTCGACGTTTGGATGTTTGTTACCTCTTCACGCCAAAACTACTTAACGTATCGGGCTGAAATTTAGCATAAATGTATTTCTATATTTTGATGTAGTTCTGGATTAACATATAGTACTTTTTATCCCGGAAACACGCGTGCGAAGCCGCGGACAGTAGCTATTAACCAAATAATTCAATCAAGCCAAAAGAGGTATAATATTGCTGAAATCGTTAACTAGAAATTCATTAGTGTAAGTAATGTAGTTAAGATTTCAAGGATCGTCTACTGTACAAACAGTCATTGGATACTAAATACGATACTATAAATATCCTATCAATATTATAAAGCCGAGAGTTAGTGAAATGTGAATCATATTTTGTAACCTAGGATCTCCAAAATAACTAAACAGATCAAGATGAAAGGCGTACATTTAGAACATAGTCAAACTTAGTTAATAAGCTACTTTTTATACCAAAAAAATACGCAGAAGTTAGTTAGTGTCCACATAAATAAGAAACGTGTTATAATGATCTTGAACTCAATAAAATTTCTCACTTTTTATAATAAGTAGCTTACCCTTACTTACTTATTCTTGCACAGTGAAAAACCACCACCTGTAAGTACTATAAATAATTTTAAAGTAAGTTAATTATTATGAAACGACGTTTTTAAATATTGTATTAAGTAAAATTGGAAATTTGAGCAGCTTATAAATCCAGTCCAGAGCGTAAGAATTATTAATTGTATGTCACTGAACATAGCTGTCGGTAAAATGAGCTTTTGAATTATTATTATCAATACAGCTGAGACTTTCGATGAAATAAAAAACTATAATAATGGAAAATAATGTTTATGGAAAATTGGAAAAAAGTTGTTATGTCACGACGTAAAAGCCGTATTTTTTCCCGCGAGGCGTGGGTTGATGTACAAGATCTCGGTCAGCGCTATCACATGGCTGGGCAGTGAATGCGTTAACGCATTCTCTGCCCAGCTTCGGCGGTGCGACCCGCACGGGCGCGGAGCCGCACGAGGTGCTGCAGAAAGACTAGGTGCGTCATGTCATGGTTCATGAAAGTGATAGTATATTATACCAAAAATACATGAAAATAATATAAAGAGGAAAGATTTGATTGTTTGTTTGTATTGAATAGGCTCCGAAACTACTGGACCGATTTGAAAAATTCTTTTACCATTAGAAGCCCACATTATTCCTGATGAACATAGGCTACTTTTTACCGCGCTAAAATGCTTCATTGCTGCAAAACGGGTAACAGGACAACAGATAGTAAGAATGCAGCTAGTAAAGTATAAAGTACGGGCTTCTGTTCGCGTCTTCGCCCGCGCTTTTCCGGGGTATCCTATATCCGGCCCCAGGATATAGGATACCAATCTATCTCCATGCCAAATGTCAATAAGAGCCGTTCAGCCGTTTTGGAGTGAAAGTATATAACACACAGAAATACAGAGTTACTTTTCATTTATAATATTAGTATGGAGGATATTTGCAGCAAAAACACAAGTTTCAAAGAAAAATAGCAATTTTCGTAAAATTAGCTTAATTCGCGTCAAACTAAAATGGCGATCACGTTTACTGTTGCTCGGAGCAACTATCTACTGTACCTCCCGTACTGGTAGTTGTGTTAATTAACCGCGTCAATTTAACGATAATGGGGTCAGCTTCATTAAAACCACGTTAAGCTTTGATTAGCTAGGTTTCCTGAATACCTTTGTTGCGTAACTGTGGTCTTTTAGCTCCTGGATTTTACCCGTTATAGTAAATAAAAGTATATACAGGGTGGATTTTGACATGGGAGTGGATGGCCAAATAAGAAACCACGAGAGTTAGAGAAAGGTCGTGAAAGAAAGAAGTCATGGGCTCAATTTGAAAAAATTAACACTAACAAAATTTAATTTTTTATGTTGATTGATATGTACTTAAGGGCAGTTTTCAAATTAAAATTATAAAAATAACCATCGTCTTTCATTTTCAACAATGCATAATCTTTTTTACAGCGTGGCAATGCAGCCAGTGTCTTGGGGACGCTTCCGACTGGTTTGCAACAGTCTGCAGTTAGCTCAATTGTTTCAATTGTAAATACTAGTTGTAATTTGTTTCTATTATTTGATTGTAATTTTCTTTGTGAGTAAAGATTGTCATCTTTTCGATACATTAATCCTTATCAGCAACCAAACCCGTTGGTGTATATAAATACAGGGTGTCATAGTTCTTAAAAAATCAATCGGTTTGATTTCCTGCAAAATTGAAACATAAAAGAACTAAATAAGTAAGTTCTATTATTTGATTGTAATTTTCTTTGTGAGTATAGATTGTCATCTTTTCGATACATTAATCCTTATCAGCAACCAAACCAGTTGGTGTATATAAATACAGGGTGTCATAGTTCTTAAAAAATCAATCGGTTTGATTTCCTGCAAAATTGAAACATAAAAGAACTAAATAAGTATACAGTTTTTGTTCTTTTAAAAAGAGATGACTCCTTTCACGACGTTTCTCAACTCTCATGGTTTCGGATTGACCATCCACTCCCATCTCAAAAAGTCACCCTGTAGATATAATGTTGTCATACCAGTGAGGTATGAAGGGTGCTAGCGTAAACAGTCTTATCCTTGAAACCAGAAGTTCAGAATCATGAGCAGAGTCCAAAACCGATGAAAAAACTAAACTTTTTTTTATACGTGGTTTCAAGGATAAGACTGTTTACGCTAACATCCTGTATAGCCTATAGTACAGACACTATAAAACAATTATTGATAAATCTGTGAAACAATTTCATTCTTCACATTAAAAGTTAAGGTAATGAATAAGGTGTTTTAAATATTAAAATATTTTCAATACTAGCTTTTCTTCATATTTAAATTACAGTCTTCGTTTTGTAATCATTTTATATTGGGTTTCATATAATAGTAGGTATTAAGTGTTTTTTTTTTGCATTTGGTGGCTTTCGTGTCACTGCGGCCATGATAATAGGCCTGTTGTGATCGCCACTTTGTGTGTTCAGCCTCGAAGCAGCGGCGCGGCGTTCATAATTCGCAACTTGACTTGCAGCTAGTCGGAACTGTGGGATTTTCTTCGGGGTGAATCTCTTAGCGCGTCTGGACCAAGCAGGTGCTTGCCCAGATGGATGCTAAGTTTTTGCATCAGTGCTTCGCACTGGGGGTTCCGTCAGCCTCACTTGCGCCAGGCTAGGCTATCACGGTTAACTCAGAGCCAAAGACTACTTTGGAGTTCAATTCGAATTATTTCTTGTACCACCAAGAGTTAAGAGTTAACCTTGTGTTATATACTTATTGAAATTTTTAACCTACTGATGTGGGAGGGTTAGGTCAACTAACTCTGGGCTAGTAATGTCAAAAATAAGAAAATTGCGATATTATATACGTTTGGTAATGTTGGTTGAGTTTGTCATACCTATCGGTTTTTTTGTCCTAAACAATAAATGACTGGTTGATTATAAAGAGATCATGGTTTACGTTAGTTTGGACTTTTATAATAGAAGAATAATTATTGCAGAACGGTCCAAACATATTCTATACTAAAATTATACAGAGGAAATATTTGTTTGTTTGTTTGTATTGAATAGGCTCCGAAACTACTGGACCGATTTGAAAAATTCTTTCACTGTTAGGAAGCTTACTTTTCAGGGAGTGACATAGGCTATATTTTATCCCGGAATTCCCACGGGAACGGGAACTATGCGGGTGAAACCGCGAGGCGATCGTCTAGTATAACATAAATCACTAAACAAACACTAACATCAAAACATTAACACTGAGTTGGTAAGCCTCAAGTTATTTATTTAACTCCAACTTTTGGCACAAGTAGGCCTTAGAAGTTTAGGAACCCTTGCCCTATAGGTGGGTTGCCTCTTCGCCGTCGCCTGTATCGACGGATAAGTACGGGTGTATGGGATAAGACCTTGCTTACTGACCTATCTTCAAACCCATGGTAAAGGAGCACTATTTGTCCTGTTGTAACTGGACGCATACCTGAGTCCCTGTGTTTATGTAGTTTATGTAAATATATGTAGAAATATATAAATACTAGCTTCTGCCCGCAGCTTCGCACGCGTATTTTCGGTATATTAAGTATCCTTTTATCTTAGTTAGGCTATGTTCTAAATGTAGGCCAAATTTCATCTTGATCTGTTTAGTAATTTTGGAGATCCTAGTTAACAAAAATTCAGATTTCACAAATTTTCCGCATTATAATATTAGTATGTTATGTGCGTGGTATATTTAAAGCGTAATATTTATTAAAAGTATCTTATTTACATAACCTTCAAGAGCACACAGATCCCCTAGTACTATCCAATAATCCTGGTAGAGATTGCTTTTGAGCGATAAAACCGCCACTTGCCATTTAGATTTTAAGCTGTTTCGTTGTATTGTTCCTATCGATAAGTGTGCAAAAAATAAGTTTCTATCTATCTACCTATAGGGTATAGGTACCCTATACCGTACCTATATCCGAATCATAATGAAAAGCAACACGTCATGAACGCAGGGTGGATACTAACAAAGGAATTTCACGATAAGAATGCCAGAGGCGTTCGATAGCGACATCTACCGGCCAGGGCAGTGTAGGTTTTATTTTAACTAGCACTTAGATCCTGTTTTTAGGCCCTAATTTGGATGGTAATTCTGTTCTAGGTAAGGTATTCTTCATCGGGTTTTGAACTTGGCCTCACTCGCGATGTTTTCGGGATAAAAATGGATAAAGATAGCTAGAAAAAAATCATTCTTAAAATGCACGCCCCTTTTACTATTAAAACTATCGTAGTTTGACGAGTTCGTGACGGATGTAAGGGATGAAACGTTGGTGTTCTTCCAACACAAATGAGGTTCGAAGTTAACCCGCTTACATCCGTAATGATTGTAATGAATGCACGCCCCCTCCACAAAATGTCATAGGTACCTACACTCGGCGTGCATTTTTAGAATGGTTTATCTCTACGTTATTCCAAGTCAACAAAGATCTAATTACTTACCTATTGTTCTATAGAAATATTTTAAAGTGCTTTATTTCTTTTAGATCTGACAGGAATCTTGGATATGTCAGTAAAATTAAATTACAGGGAGGCATCGGAGGCATGTTCACATTGTTCACCAAAGGACGCATGTGGACGATATAAGTAGGTACTTATAAGAAACATTTAATGTTATATGTGTGAATATACACTCTTCGGAAAAACAATAATTGACCCTGAATAAAATTATATTTTCAAACGTGTTCGTAAATCAGGAAGTAATTTAATATTTTAGCATTGTTTTGTTTACACATCAAACAATGAATCTCGTTTCAAAGTTATTTCATTTTTAAAATAGGTACCTACTTAAGTATTTTTTCCGTAAGTTACTTATTGGAATGAAATGCAGAATAAATGAGTAAAATTATGACACAAAATGTCTATAATTAAATTGAGTTTAAATACTTTGTTCGGGTACTTACCTACTAATTATATTACCTAAGCACTATATTTTTAGGTTGTTTACGTAATTAATAACATACAAGGTCATTCTAAGTTTTGTTATTTTACAAAAGCATAATTATGTCTACTTGTGTATAAACTACGTACGAAAACACAAATGAATACATATTAAGGTAGGAACCTAAGTATGAATTCTTTTACAAAGGCTAAAGTAAGGATAGTTGCCGCACTTGCGAATTGAGAAACATGCCCTTTTGACAAAAACCTAAATCGCATTCAAATAGGGCTTCGTGACTATTGGGCATGTACCTACCCACTGTCAAAAACCCTGCGGCATCTATCCCTCCTTTACCCTACTAGTACCTATAAGGACCATGTTTATTCAAAACGATTGCAATAGAATCCTAATAGCAATGCAAAACGTTTGGTATTATAGGTATAGCATATAACGGTATTTCCGCTCGTCTATAAATAAAACTGCTCGAATGCTCGTATCTTAGATAACGTCAATAATGTCATGTACTATAAATTATAACCCTGAAACATTTCCTCGAACACTATTTTAGTTGTTACAAATTAATGTATAACCGCAACAAAGTTGCTTACTACGGCCTCAAATTTATAGAATGATTTGTTATTTTCCGGAAAGTTCTACATACTATAGCAATATTTAGGCAAATGCACGTAGAAAAAATGCTAGTGCCCTTTACTGGCGCATGACATTTAGATTGATAAATCGATCATTAGAAAATCGAACACGACGCGACGACGCCGCGCCGTGTAAAGTTATATAAAACAAAATGGCGGACTCGGCCGCCCAGCGCGGTTCATATCGGCCCCACATTCCTGTAGCTAGATTACCAGACAGTTAGTAAGGCTTTACGAGGCGCAGATGCATTAGTAGTTACTACAAGGGTTGCGTTCATGGCAGAATAGCGAGGAGTTTTGATGCGCCGGAGTTGATATTTGAAATGCGAGTGGTTTCGTAGCAGAATAAATATTACGTAGAAGTATACTGGTTGGGGCATAGAATAGGTGGTAGTTGGTATAGCATAGTGATAGCAGTACATTTAATTGTTCTTGTTGTGTTGTGACGTAGCTCGATAATTTCTACTTTGTGTTCGGTGGAAATATTTTTCGGACGCTGTTGTTATCTGCAAAATTATTCAACGTAGAGTTCTTATTTCATTTTGCTAGATTGTGGAACACAGTCGTAGATGCGTAACAAAGTAGGGTAGGTAGGTACAATGATTTAAAATTTCTAAGAATTCTTTGGTAATTTTCTCTGTTCCCTTCCCTCAGATTGGCTTTGGAGGGGGCTAGATGATGGTGTGTGTATTGTCCAGAAGTATATAGGTTGGGGCAAAGAATAGATGGTAGTTGGTATTGCATAGCATATATTGCATATCGGCAGTGCATTTGATTGTTCTTGTTGTGACGTAGCGTGATCAATCCTTCTTTGTGCTCGATGGAATGTTTTTTCGGACACGTACGGTTATTTTATTTGCAGATGGAAATCATCTAATCTCTCTCTCTAGTAATCTAATCCCATTAATCATTAATCGAAGATTAATTTAAATCATCTAGATTCAAAATATTCGATTAATATCTAAACAGCTAAAGTATTGTGTTTCTAAGAAAATTATAAGTAGCATTATAAGTAGGTACCTACCTAAGTAAACGAAACAACAAGATTTTGCAGAAAAAGGAAAAAATTCGTAAATACGTTACAATGTATGTAGAATGTATGTAGAAATGAAAAATAAAATACTTAATAGATTTAAAATACTTAGATAAAATTGATAAAAAAAAATTAAGCGTTCTTTTTAATTGTTGGGGGCTGGATAATTTTGTGTGTATTGTCCAGAGGTCATTTTATTTATATGTATGTATAGTGTATACCATAAATGAGCGAGGTTTATAGACAGGTACTTAATTTTTATTGAATGCTTTCGGTAATCTCCGGAACTACCGGTTCGATTGAGAAAACTACTTTTATTTAAATACTTAATATAAAATAATAAATAAAACATGGGCTATAATTCACTCCCCTCTTAAAAGTAATACAATTATAAAGTGGTACCTTAATTTTTAGTAGTTGTAATTACCATGGTAACACCCTTAATTTTACTGTGTACCTACCTATATTTAGATAGCTGAAAGGCATAAGTACTCACATTACTTGCGATATAAATGATCTGTGAATAAAAATAAATATCTTACCTACTTTACAATATATTGTACTGAAAAAGGAGGAAACATGTCTTTGTTATACTAAACAGAGACGAAAAACACGCCAACAAAATGGGTTTTCCTGGTGTGAGATGCCAAATAAGCTCTGGTTGCCAATTACTCATACATGAGCGTTTGAATCAGAATACAACCCATTCTTTATGACTCATTAGATCGTTGGAAAGTGATAATTTAATTCTATGTAAGTTGTTTAATTGATGTAGAGCTAAAAACTTTGAAACTTTCCACCCGGGTGGGTGGGCAGCAGCGCGCGCCCCCCGCAGAACAATTCTACCACCGAACAGCGATCCCCAACCCGCATGCATAGGATTATGGGCGTGGGGATTATGGGCATTACTCCCCATGAGATAAAAGCCAATATGGCGCTTATCAGGAGGCCTTCGTCCAGCAGTGGACCAATATAGGCTGTTGAGGGAAAACTTTGGAAACTATCATGGTTACAATACATAATTACAAGGAAAACTCAAAAATCACCACTTACTCTATGAGTGAAAGAGAAAAATCGAAATCAGAAAGTTTGACTTCGGAACTTTGTTGGGAATAGTTAGGAGACAAACATACTAAAAGTCTCCACCCCTTGATGTGAGCCCTAGGCCCCCCAGGGCTCACCTCAAGGGGTGGGGGACAAAAAGAAGGTCCCATTTTTTCGTCGTCGTCATAGGAAATTTTGTTATATTACATAATTTAATGAAAGCGAATAAAATTATCCACAATTTCGGGTCCAGCACTTTTTACATAATCTCAATCGTTTTCTAGGTACGAGCTCCGAAAAACGGTCGCATCAAAACTACCGAACTAACCGAATCAGAACTTTTTTCGATAATATTTGAAACCTAAGGTGGAAGCACCACCATCTTCCAGAACTTCATCACAATTATAGCACTTGTCTGTATCCTCTGAAACACGGTTTGAAATCGACAATGAATACGAAAATGAAATTTGAAAACCGCACATTGTTGATTCGGTCTGCTTTCAAGAAGCCTGTGCTTGTAATTCCAAAAAGTATGTGAAATAATAGGCACATGAGCAATTGTTAACAAAAAGTATGTGAAATAATAGGCACATGAGCAATTGTTAACAAAAAGTATGTGAAATAATAGGCACATGAGCAATTGTTAACAAAAAGTATGTGAAATAATAGGCACATGAGCAATTGTTAACAAAAAGTATGTGAAATAATAGGCAAATGAGCAATTGTTAACAAAAAGTATGTGAAATAATAGGCACATGAGCAATTGTTAACAAAAAGTATGTGAAATAATAGGCACATGAGCAATTGTTAACAAGAAAACAAAGCCTTTATATCTTATTTTTAAGGCGAATAGTAGGGTGGA
The DNA here is from genome assembly GCA_963564075.1 of Eupithecia subfuscata. Taxonomy (NCBI): domain Eukaryota; kingdom Metazoa; phylum Arthropoda; class Insecta; order Lepidoptera; family Geometridae; genus Eupithecia; species Eupithecia subfuscata. The sequence goes on from OY751106.1 coordinate 15,235,124, forward strand.
TAGTGGCGCCACTACATATTTAATTTTATAATTACGTTATACAAAGGAATTATCAAGAAATCGGATCGCGCGTAGACGATATCTATCATAAGCTTTTTTAAATGTATCTGTAATAGTTTTGTTTTGTGTTATTCAATCAAAAACCTTGTTTGGAGAGCTTGGTGGCCACCAATAGGAACTAAACTCTTGAAACAAGTATCTGCCTAAATCAAAACTATTAAAGATACATTTAAAAAAAGCATAAGATAGATATCGTCTACGCGCGGTCCGATTTCTTGATAATTCCTTTGTATAACGTAATTATAAAATTAAATATGTAGTGGCGCCACTATCCACCCTACTATTCGCCTTAATACAGAAAAGGCTTTCCTCTCATGGGACGCGATGGATGATTGGCCTATTAGAACCAGGAGTCTACTCAGAAAACGAAAATCGAAGTTTCTGATTCGTTTTCAAGCTAAACCACCTCCACTTGCGTAAGATAGCGTTTACACAAAAACGAATCAGAAATTTAAATTTTCGTTTTTACGAGTAGACCCTCTGCTTGCCTAGAAAAATGCTTATAGTCCCTTCTCTATAAGAAACCGAAATTATAGGCAGGAAAAACAAACGGAGAAAGTCAGTTACGCTCAAGAAATAAATAAATAATGCTGGACAATTCACACAGAATTATTTAGCCCCAAGCTAAGCGAGCTTGTGTTATGAGTACTAGATAACTGATATACTTAATACAATACACTACATAGATAGATATTTTTTTATTATACACAGAAAACATCCAGAGCACCCTGCTTCAAATATAGTTTTGATAAAAGCCTGTTGATTATATTTGACGGATAAGTGAAGAAAATGATTGCGTCATCCGCTACATATTGTTATTGCGGACCCAATGTGAGGCAAAGGTTATCACATATTAGTGAAACATATGAGCCACGTTTCATATCGATGTGCTCCTAGCCGAATCTTCGGCCCCGACGGCCAGTCCCAACGGAGACTAGCCAGGTGCGCAGGACATATTATAGTGCCCAACTGGTGTGCACAAACACAGGTGCACCCTCTCTTCCCTCACTCTCATAATCCGTGGGACGGCATACCGACAGGTGGAGGTGAGGGGTCAGGCGCAGGACCAACGGCTTAATGTGCTTGCCGAGGTACGGGGTAACACCGCCAACTTCCTGAATCCGGGCTACACAAAATATACACGTTTCATATTACTGATAGTAGCTCCATCTATCTATGCGTAGGAGTAACACGTTGATTGAATATTTTCTGTAAGGTGGTCGTGGCGTAAAGCAATCCGTCCAACTCAGACCGTCGCACAGCATTATTTTTCGAATTTTGTTATTCTGATTTCGCCATTCGGTAACTCTATCAAAACTAAGAAACTTTTGTTCTAGTATAGTTTTGGCTAGACCTTATAGTTCAGGAGTAAAGGCAAAAACCTGTTTTTTTATAGGGAGATTTGGATTTGATTTAACCTTAAACGTTGAATTGAACCCGTGTTTCACCTTGTTCCGACATGATTTTTTTATGGTTTATTTGTGGCGTTATTAAACCTTGGTAAAGGAGCACTATTTAAGCGTAAAATATATTATAAGCACACAGATCCCCTAGTACTAATCCAATGATCCTATCCACCCACGGTGGTCTGGTAGAGATCGCCACTTGTCACTTAGTTAAGCTATTTTGTTGTATTGTTTCTATCGATAAGTGTGCAATAAACAATTTTCTATCTCTCTTATTTGGCATCAACTACAACAAAAGGGCACAAATTGCATGCAAATGTATCTGTATATAGGATCTTATACTACCTATGCCAGAACCGTACCTACCATATAAGCCGCGGACTGAAAAAAGGCAAAACCTGAACTAAAGACCTAGCCAAAAGTAAAATAGAACAAAAATTTCTTATTTTTCGTAGGGTTATCTAATGGCGAAATCAGAACAACGAATTTCGAAAAAAAATCCCATGTCCGCTTTTTGCGATTTGGGACCGGGAAGAGTAAGAATCGACCTCTCCGAGTCAACCGGTCGTAAGAGTCGACTTTGGGACTCTACCAGAGGAGTGGCAGCAGCTTTCTTCTATGGATTTCTAACACCTTCACTGCGATGTGGAGGACGCCCTCCGGCCAGGTGGGATGACGATCTGCGAAAGACTGCAGGCAGATGCTGGATGCCGCAAGTTGAAGACAAGGCGCTATGGCGCTCATTAGAGGAGGCCTATGTCCAGCAGTGTTCTAATATAGGCTGATGGTGATGATGATGACTGCGATCACCAATCCGCCAGCCATGCGTAGTGATCGTGGTAGAACCTCACTTGTTAGGGGAGCCACGTCAAGGTAATATTATCCTATAAGTAATCCGACTTCATACAAACGGGCGAAACGCGAGCTATACCTACGCGCCTCGATCTCGGCATGCGCTCAGCATGCAGACAGTCGCGGCTGTGCCGCAGTGACGAACGGATGGTGTGATGTTTTTTTAACAATAACCGCGCGATTTTTTCTCTAAAAATAAGTTCAGGTACATATTTAATAAAGTAGCTGCAGGTATCTATAACCAAGTAAAAGATATTCCTTTTTCTCAAAAAAAATCTCCTAAAATTTAATAATAAAGCATTTTGTAGGTACGTCTCAGTCGAGGCGCAAATATTTTTCGGTCGCAAATTTATAAGACCGATTTGTTATTCAAACATAAACAGGTTTTTTAATTAAATCTACCAATCAAAAAACAACACGCATTTTTATTGAACACTTCCCATTCAATTCACAAAGTATTTTATTTGTTTATATAAAGAAAGTACCTTCCTATATTTACAATCACAAAACTAAATGTAAACACAGAGTAGGCAAATGTAATTAAAATGGTGGAGGCGGGCAGCCCTATCGCATTTTTACCTACCGCGCGGCTGTAGGCATTTATTTCAAAGATACGGCCGAGTCCAAATACTGTTGGATAATATTACCGTGGCCACGTTCAGAAGTGGACCAGTGTACCATCCCACACGTATGTGTACCACACGTGTGTGTGCTGATGAGTAAGCTTGATATATTTAGGAAATTAACGAATGCGGAAAATTTGGAATTCTTAAAAATAATCATGTAAAATGTAGGTAATGCAAAAAACCATGAATTGGGAATCTAACGGTGCGATGGGTTGAACTACCTTTGTAATTAATAACTTCAAAGAATAATATACGCATAGATTGTATAAAAAAACATCTTGCTTGTCTATAGTTATACTGGGTAATTGCTTATTCCTGACACGGGCGGAACCTGCAGTTCAGATAGTGTCAGTGAGTTATTGGTATTTCGAAGGCTGTTAAAACAGTCAAAGCATCGCGGATTGAGATCGTTTTAAACTTGATTAGCTTTCAGTATTCGCAGGTTCAACCCGCTAGCTAAACTTTAGGTAGCGTGGATAACAAACAAACCTTTTACATTCTTTCGCTTTTAAAAAGAAAGATTATTATTCTTAGGTCCTTACCACAATAACATTTATTAATACCTATTGACATTAAATTATTGAATAATTATTTATTTAAAATCAAATTGTGTAGGTGGCTGAATGACCGGAACTTTTATGATATAGATGACTTTTTTAATGCTAGATCATAAGTACCTACCTAATTAGTTATAATTATTGCATGCTAAAATATAGTGAGACATGAGTGCATTATTCATACATACTTTACCACCTTTATACCATGTTTGACGCAATAAATATCTTTGAATCTTTAGGTGCTGGTGGTTCACTGCAAATTATGTTTGCCAGTGGTCTCCCAAGGTACACGCAGGTGGACCACGGGCAATGGACGAAAATCTTTCGTCCACAAATCGATTCACAGATCGACGAGCGCATCACGGTCGGCTGCGATCGCACGATGGGGTGGAAAGCGGCGCGTGCGTTTAGAGATCGCAAATTGCTACGTTTTTAGACAACTGTGTTTTGTGAATCACGCGACGGTAACATGAACATAGGTTATACGTGTGGGAAATGTGAAAGCACCCCGGCTAAGGCCACGGTCGCCTTAAGGTGAGTATATAATAGATCATTTGCCAGAGCATTACAATGTAATGTAAGGTTCTTACGAATAAATAAATAACGTTGGACAATTCACACATCATCTCAAAATTATATACCTATGTACTATACTATTATCTTAAATAATCTTCTTACTATTGTCTTATGATTTAATTGCGTATCTTCCTTCCCCAATATTTTTGCCCGACTGCGATTATTCCAGTTTTCTATCGCAATGCCTGCTTTCGTATCCGCACACGGGAAAATACAATTGAGAGGGCCTCTACTCTCCTACTCTGTAAACAAAAGTCGAACTTTCTGATAAGTTTTCAAGGACCAGTTCGCAAGGTTGAAAGAAATCTTACAGATAAATGCTCACTCGCCGTGAGCATTACGTCGAACACAGCGTTGAGCATTCGCAAGTACGTTACATTACAGGGAAATGCTCAAGGAAACTGAACATTTGTCTGTATCGTACCATTATTACCATGGAGCTAGATGATGTTGTGGTCTGTGCGAATTTGCACCACCCCTACTCTTCCCGCGGGTGTCATAAGAGGCGACTAAGGGATATCAACCGGCAGCGCCCCCTGCAGAACAATTCCGCCATCTAACTGCGATCCTCAACCCGGATGCCCAGCGTAGGGGTTATTAGCACCACCCCATGAGATAAAAGCCAATAAAGCGCTTATCAGGGGGAGGCCTGCGTCCAGCAGTGGACCAATATATAGGCTGTTGAGGTTGAGGAAGATGGGGGCAATGTTTACAAACATTGTATATTCAGTTTGGTTTCAGACTGCCTCGTTGGTCTAGCGGTCAGCTTGTTAAACCGCTGATTATGAGGTCCTGGGTTCAATTCCCGGGTCAGGTCAATAGTTGTTACTGGGGTGATTCTAGCAAGAAAAATTCACAGTAGCAGCCGGGAGTCAGGAAGCTGGCGGTGTCACACCCCCGTGCCTCGGAAAGCACGTTAAGCCGTCCTGCACCGGACCACTCCCCGGTCGTGTCGGTCCCATCGGATTATGAGAGTGAGAGATTAGAGAACGCACCTGTGTTTGCGCAGACACTTGTGCACTATAATAAGTCCTGCGCATCTGGCTAGTCTCCGATGAGACTGGCCGCCGTGGTCGAAATTCGGCTAGGAGGATGTCATCATTCAGTTTGGCTGGAGTATAGATTAGAATCTATTTACAGTACAGTAGAATCACCGTACAGTCTACACTGTACTTTATTATCGACTTCCAAGACTAATAAATAAATAAATAATCTGGACAATCCACACAGCATCATCTAGCCCCAAGCTAAGCAGAGCTTGTGTTATGAGTACTAAGATGACTGATATACTTAATACAATACATTACAAAGATATATATTTTTTATAACACACACATCAGTGCCCCCTCAGTAAACTCTTTCAAAAATAGACTGGACAAATATTTAAAGTGCATTGACAAAGACTCAGATATACACGTACCAGCTTAACAGCTGCCTGTGTATCACAAATAAATAAATAACACCCAGAAAACCCGGAACAAATATTAGCAGATCGTACAAACATTCGCCCCAGGGCGGGAATCGAACCTGCAACCTCCTGCGTCGCAGGACCTTCGCCCACCGCGCCACATCGGTCGGCAATTAAGTAATTACACTGTTGGGACCCGGAACATAGCTTCTAAACAGCGAACACTATCTAAATTCTAATCAGGGCGGCTTAGTGAACACAGACCTGAATTCCCTCTTAAAGGGCTGACTCATACAAGTTTATTACCCGCAGTTGCTTTTTCCCGGCAAAGTAAAAGAAGGGTAAGAAGTTGGTCCCTGTAATTCTACTGAGTCAATGGTTCTAGAGTATATGCAAGTGACAGTTCAAAAAAGTGATTTTTTTTTACATATTCTCTATTGATATAGAAATAGTGTAATCTGTTTATTTATTTTTCTATTTTTTGATTTTGGAATGTATTCATTGAAAAGTGGATATTTTAGATCTTAATCGTAAAATTTCTAAACACAACGCTATTGGCAAGAGCGAATATGACGTCATACTTCACATTTTATATTGTCATGACATGAGCTTTTGCGGGATATCTTTTTGTATTATTTCCCGGTTGTTTGGTGATATTGGAGTAAAGTAAAATTTTAGTTTTTATCATTAATATGAATAAAATGTTATTTCGATTAATAAATCAACGAAGAAACAAGCGCTTTGAGTTATATGCTTTTGAACGAAATTAAGTAAACGTTTCAAGTGCAAGTTTTCATTTCCCGTGTGGATTATGGCATTCTCCGTAATGATAAGAGCAAATATGGCGCTTATCAGGGGAGGCCTATTTCCAACAGCTGGATTGTATGTGACTGCAAAATAAATTTGTCTTTTTATGGAATGAAATAAATGTTTAGGTACGCTACATATTGTTTTTCCACTATACAATTCTTCGTAACCTTTTCGTTTAGGTATTTTATCTTTACTTTCATGCTACTCGTACCATTATTGACCAGTCGATGTACGTATGTCCATATTATGTTACTAGCTGCGCCCCGCGGCTTCGCCCCGTGGAAATTTATGTTTCCAACTTTCTTAATTTTTTCTTTCATAAGAACCTTCTCCTGACAATAACAAACACAACAAAGAAAGAATTAGCGAAATCGGTCCAGCCGTTCACGCGTGATGCCGTGACCAAGGAAAACGGGTTTCATTTTTATATATTACTAGCTGCGCCCCGCGGCTTCGCCCCCGTGGAAATTTATGTTTCCAACTTTCTTAATTTTTTCTTTCATAAGAACCTTCTCCTGACAATAACAAACACAACAAAGAAAGAATTAGCGAAATCGGTCCAGCCGTTCACGCGTGATGCCGTGACAACGCGAAACGGGTTTCATTTTTATATATAAGACTAGCTGCGCCCCGCGGCTTCGCCCCCGTGGAAATTTATGTTTCCAACTTTCTTAATTTTTTCTTTCATAAGAACCTTCTCCTGACAATAACAAACACAACAAAGAAAGAATTAGCGAAATCGGTCCAGCCGTTCACGCGTGATGCGATGACAACGGAAAACGGGTTTCATTTTTATATATAAGATGTTATATATTATTAGTATGCTTTTAAGCAAAAATTTTTCACTGAGCTATGGCTATTTGTCATGCTGCAGCGCACACAAACTTACCAAATAAGTATTCTGATACATTCTAAGTAGATAGGTACTTACTTTTTAAAGTGCTCGTTTGATTAATTAAACCTATTGTACTTGTTTTTAAATTGTAAATTATCTTTGTTAATGGTATGTGTGTCTGCAGTACCATCGAAATTTTTATCTATCTATCATATTGGCATGTATGTATGAATATACTCACAGAGTCATGGCGAGAGGAAAATGCCAACGCAGACGTCTAGTATCGATCCGAACCCATGCAAACAAGCAGGGATGCCATACCTTCAAGGGGTTGAAGATTTTGGAGCTAACATCGCTCATTAGTTTGTTTTTTTTTTTCAAAATCTCCGCGCACTATAGGTAAACGTTTTATATTTGGATAGAAGGAACCAAAAAAAAAACGCTTACATATACTGTTTATAGGGTTCCGTACCTCAAAAGGAAAAAAGGAACCCTTATAGGATCACTTTGTTGTCCGTCTGTCTGTCTGTCTGTCTATCTGTCAACCCTCTTTTCTCAGGAACGCGTGGACGTATCGAGTTGAAATTAACGTCAAATACTCAAGTCCGTAACTTCTTGAAGCCGTGATATAAATTAAACTTCTAAGTCAATGCACTCAAAAGTTACAGCCGTTTATGTCCGAAAATTTTGAAATTTCCAAGGGAATCACATGCACCCAAAACCTATAGGGTACTTCCCATAGACCTAGAATTATGAAATTTGGCAAAAAGCAAGGCCTTATAACATAAATGAAGGAAAAAATCCTAAAACCGAAAATTTGTAGTTTATTCACCAAAAAAAATACATTTCGTCATTGTCCTATTGAATTTTTCTGTATTGACCTAATTTGTGTAAAACTAACATCATAATAGTTCCAAATCTGCATGCTTTTGTCTTCTAATCTAATTTAAAAACTAAAGACTTTTCTATGTTATATAATTAATTTTAATGCTGTACTTTTATTTTATTATTTAAGACGTAGGCACACCTAAGTCTTGTACAATAACCAGACGTAATTATTTTAAGGGGAAGCACTCATAGCCAAACCACAAGCTATTTTCAGAATAGCTTATATTGGTAACTAGCTGCGCCCCGCGGCTTCGCCCCCGTGGAAATTTATGTTTCCAACTTTCTTAATTTTTTCTTTCATAAGAACCTTCTCCTGACAATAACAAGCACAACAAAGAAAGAATTAGCGAAATCGGTCCAGCCGTTCACGCGTGATGCCGTGACCAAGGAAAACGGGTTTCATTTTTATATATATAGATGAGAGCCCTAAATTAGTGTCATGTACTTTTTATGCAATAAACAATTTTTAATTTTAATATTTAATCCAGTCACGGGTCTCAAGCTGGTATCCAGGCGCTCCTGCCCAAAGATGACAGGAGCATTCCCTTAGGTTAGGATGTGAGACCTCACATTGACTTGTCCTCTTTGACCGCCACCGTTAGATAATAAGCTAAAAGTAAGCTAAAACTTAGGTTAAAAAGTATTTCTATTACGACGTACAAGATACACATGAAGTAGTTCAGCAGATTTTGCAAAATGTCCAGAGATAGCTGATCCAAATCATTACCAATCGGAAGCGTCCCCAAGACGCTGGCTGCATTAAAAGATTATTAAAAAATAATTTGCCTTTTCAAAATCCTACACAGCCTAGGAGATTATTAGAATTTAAAGCTATTACCATTTTCTCGGTACCTATTCCTTACGCTACGGTATTCTCAGAAGTCACTTACAATTTTCAAGGAACCGAGGTAAACATTTTAAGCGCTACTTAGAAAATGTTACGCGTAGCGTCTGCTTCCGTGATGGATTACCTGTGCGGAATTTAAGAATATTTAGTGTCTACAAAATATCATCCGACAGAGAACCAAAGTAATCGACATAGGTAAAATAATTAGCAAGCTGAAGTGGCAATGAGCCGGCTATGCCTCGCGAAGAACCGACAACTGCTGGAGTAAACGCGTTCTTGAGTGGAGACCGCGACTCGGAAAACGTAGTGTAGGACCCTTGGGCAAGGTAGGGTGACGACTTACGAAAGACTGCAGCCAGATGCTTGATGCAGCAAGCTGAAGGCAGGGTGCAATGGCGCTCATTAGTGGAGGCCTACGTCCAGCAGTGACTAACATATGCTGATGATGATGATTAAAGACATTTTCTCCAATTAGGTAACTCCGGTACAGAGACGATGATACCTAGAATATATTTGAATAGCTGCACCGATTTCATAAAATCTACCCAAGAACATCATCGATCAAGTCATTTTTGAAATTAAATAGACGAATTCATGACGGATGTAAGCGGGTTAGCTAAGAACCTTATTTGTGTTGGAAGAACACCAACGTTTTATCCCTTAACGAGGGATTTCTTCAGGGTGAGTGCGGTTCTTCCGAGTGCAATTCTAGGCCCACTGCCACTCAGCTTCATAATCAAAGTAAATTATATGGATAACATTTATGAACGCTTCTGCCCGCGGCTTCGCACGCCGATTATCGGTATAATAACAAGTCTATTATCTAAGTCAGGCTTTGCTCTAAACGTATTTCATCTTGATCTTTTCAGTAGTTTTGGAGATCCAATGTAACAAAAATTCAGATTTCACAAACTTTCGGATTTATAATATTACTACCTTCTGTTCGCGGCTTTGCACGCGTATTTTCGGTATAATAAGTAGCCTATTATCTAAGTTAGACTTTGCTCTAAGCGTACGCCACATTTCATCTTGATCTGTTCAGTAGTTATAGAGATCCTTGGTAACAAAAAATTCAGAATTCACAAACTTTCGGCTTTATAATATTAGTAGAAAGTAGAATAGGATATATCTACTTACGATAAGTTAACTATCTACTTACGATAAGTTACGTTCTCCTCAAGCAACAAAACCACCAAGTGGTAATAAAAACGTATGTAAAGTAGTTACTATCGACCTCTAAAACGTACCACGTTCACGTAAAATTACGTTAAAGCCGTTACGGTATCGACCGACGAAACTGTCGGAAGCCGTAGCAGCGCCGAGACATACGTGTTCTGTTTCGTTCAGCAGTTTTGTTGAAAGATACGGGAAATGGCTTCGGGTAAATATGGTTTCTTATGGAAAAGCTTTTGGGTATTTCCCTAATACCTTCTGTCAAAGGTATTTTCAGTTACAAGGTTAGTTATGTATGAAATTGTTTTGTTTAGTTTTAGATATAATTTTGTTTGGTTAAAATACGGTACTGCCATAGTTATACCAATGACTCGATGTCCTATAATCTTATCTCAAAAAGTGAAGAAAGTTTGTGTGCATGTTTGTTACCTACCACGTAATTCCGTAACTACTAAACCGATTTAGATGAAATTTAGTACGTAGATGGTTTAGGTTTTAGAATAACACATAGGCTAATCTAATTTGCAATAAGTAACCTCTCAGGGGGTTCTCTGGGGGTTGGGGGACCTCGGTACCTATCGATTTAACCCCCATGTACGTTCTGCGATATTCAGCGGTTCAAAAGTTATTTGGAGATTGGTAAAATTTTAATCAAAATCACACTTCAGCCTGAACTTCGCTAACTATTAGTTCTGCGACCCTGTCTTTTTATTTTAATCATAATCATAAATAAATCATAAAAATCCGGGATAAAATATAGCCTATGTCACTCCCTGAAAAGTAAGCTTCTTAGCGGTGAAAGAATTTTTCAAATCGGTCCAGTAGTTTCAGAGCCTATTCAATACAAACAAACAAACAATCAAATCTTTCCTCTTTATAATATTAGTATAGACAAGCTCAATAGTGGACCTTTTGTCCCCCTATAACAATTAGAGTCTAGATTTATAAAAATCCAAATAAAAATGTTATAGTCAATTTATTTTTCAAAATCGATTTAGGTTAGCTTTCATATTTCACATATTATTTTTTTCTACAACCTATCTTAAAAAGTACTAGCTTTCATAAAGAATATCTGATATCACGTGTATTTATTTTTTCGTGGAACTAGCGATTTCTAAATCGGACAGACAAACATTTTTCTCGCGGTGCTTGATTTTCCAGAACTAAATTAAGTTTAATAAGCAGGTCTCAAGAAAGCCTACACATTTGCTCCCCTTGGAGTCGAGACCTAGGTCCGTGGGGTATCGAGGCTCTTCGGGTTTATAAAAAATTATCGTCTGGTCGAAGCGACGCGTGACCCGAGAGCTGGTGAGTATCTGGCGGAGCGCATCAGGATTGCCATACAGCGGGGCAATGCTGCCAGCGTCTTGGGGACGTTTCCGACTGGTATTGATTTGGATCAGTTGAACTATCTGTAGATTGTCTGCAATAGTCTGCATTTCAGTTAGCTTAAATTTAAATACTAGTCCTAGTTTAAACTTGTATTTACAGACAACATTCTGATTTTTTTGATAATTTGTTGTATCTACAAAAAATACAACCTACAGATGACGTTGGGTTAAAAAGTTGCTAGAAAACATAATGTGATTAATGGGCGATCCATAAGACTAAGAAATAAAATGTTTCTAATGGGCCAGTAATTTCCGAGATTTTCCTTTCACGTAGTTGAAAACAAAACTCTTATTTGTACATAGGTACGTGGTTAAGTAGAAAAATAAACCATTTTATAAAGCTTCCGTCTGTAAAACCGTATTTAAAATATCTTTCAAAAGCAGACCATTCAGCAGACGTCGGAAAATCCGAGCGGATCGGATTTTCCCTGTGACGTAAAAGTATTGAACGGTTGTTCGTTTGTCCTATTACAGTTTTCGCTGGAAATAATTTCAGAAGTTTAAACATTTTAGTACTTAAGTAACTGTTACTAGGCATTTATGACAATTACTGTCACTAACGACAGTAACGTAAATGCCTTCGTCGAACGACTGTATGCATTATATATGTAGGTAGGCTGTGATATTACTGAGAACTAAACCTACCTACTTACAGGGTGGCTTTTTGAGATGAGAGTGGATGGCCGAATCAGAAACTTTGAGATTTAGAGAACAGTCGTGAAAGGAGTCATGGGCTCCATTTATGAAGCGCATAGCAAACGCATCAATGTGAGGGAATAGAGTGCATGTGTATTTATGGACACACTTGTGCACTATAATATGTCCTGTGCACATGGCTAGTCTCCGCTGAGAGTGGTCGCCGTGGCCGGAAATTCAGCTAGGAGGACATCATCATAGGAGCGCTCCCGGAGGCTTAAGTCCAGGGCCCGCACTCTTAAAAACGAAATCGAAGTTTCTGATTAGCTTACGTGCAAACGCTAAATGCGCCGCTATCGTTTTCGTGCAAACGCTATGCGACATAAGAGATGGTTTTCACGACAACGAAACTGCGATTTTCTTTTTCAGTAGTGGTCCTGTTGATGCTGTTGATGATGATGATGAAATCAGTTGCAACTTGATTACAACACTGTTGGAGCGCAACCAGTTCTAAGTAACTCTGACGTTGGTGTTCTTCCAACGCAAGATAATAAATAATAAATAAATAAATAATGCTGGACAATCCACACAGCATCATCTAGCCCCAAGCTAAGCAGAGCTTGTGTTATGGGTACTAGATGACTGATATACATAATATAATAAATTACATAGATAGATATTTTTTATTATACATAGAAACGACCAGAACACCCGGAACAAATATTTGTAGATCGTACAAACATTTGTCCCAAGGCGGGAATCGAACCCGCAACCTTCTGCGTCGCAGGCGGACCTTCGCCCGCCGCGCCACATCGGTCGTCAATCGATAGGTTCGTAGTTTATTCGCTTACACTCATAATGAATAATTTCTTTTTATTTATTTGTTTGATACTTTACTGCACAAAATTTTAAAAACTACACAAATGGTACACAAAGGTGCACAAAGGTCGACAACCACAAAAAGGCGTGCTTAAACTTAGATCTAAACTTAGGTATGATAATCTCTCTCCATCCCATTGGCACTGATTCAAATCAATCAAATCAATGATCTACTGGAAATACTTGTTCTAATTTGTTTCTATTGTTAAACTGTTAATTACTTTGTTCATAAAACTCTAAACTCGGAGTTGTGGGAGTCTGCAAAAGACCGAGAAGTTTGGAAGGGTGCGGGAGGCCGTTGCCCAGCTGTGGGACCAAATAGGCTAAAACTTTTAAATCCATCTTGGTTATTAACATTAAAGTCATTTACAACGGGATATTTACGAATTGTTATTCCGTGATCATGGCGCATGAAACTGCAGAATATTGAAAAACTCAAACTAAAAACATTGTCAATATCCTGTTGTAAATAAATGACTTTAAAATCGGTTAAATAAAAAAACTCTCTTTATGAACTTAATAAAAGTTGTCTTAACAAATGTTTTTATTATTAAAGTGCGTAAGCCCTCACAATCAGGGTAATTTCTAAGGCATTAAATAATATCTCAAAAAAAAGTCAGAACTAGAACCGTCGTGTTTTTCAACTTTTTTTGATTTTTTGTTTTAACTTTAAAACACGAGTTACATTGTAACTTTCGTATTCAAGGTACAGTAACGCAGTAAATGTCTTGTTTTTAACGACCTATTAAACCGTTAAGCCTGTAGTAAAAAGAGGAAATATGTAGAAAAGTGTTGCTTTGAAGTATCGCAATCAATACTTGTTCAAAAGTTCATAGCCTTGGGCGCAGGGAGGGGAGAGGTGACTGTGTACAAATATATGATGCTGCATATTTACACACCGCATCATCTATACTCCATTCCAGAGTCTAAGATAATTTATGAGAACATAGAAGAAACATATTTATTGATGTATGAAACCTAACACAAAGTTATAGCAATAACAGAATACAGCAAGGTATCAGCAGACTGTATACAAATATATGATGCTGCATATTTACACACCGCATCATCTATACTCCATTCTAGAGTCTAAGATAATTTATGAAAACATAGAAGAAAGATATTTATTGATGTATGAAACCTAACACAAAGTTATAGCAATAACAGAATACAGCAAGGTATCAGCAATGTGAACTCTTAAGAAAATCCAAATCTTATGTAACGACAAATGGCACACACGCAGCGAAATAGGTGCAAATTTGAGTTTGAAAACGAACGACTAATAATCTTTTGAATGAAAGCTGTCCAAACAAAAATAAAACGTCAAGTGCGAGTTGAACTCGCGCAATCAGGGTACCGTATAATTGTAAGCCCTTGTGTCTTGTCAATTCTAGGTCAACGGGAAGTAGGTACCCCGTAGGTTTTGGTCTATAGCGAGTCATTTTTTTTTGAAGAAACAACATTCGTTCTAAAAATTCCTTTTGGGTACGAAAAGTATCTTGGAGGATTAGGTGTTATACGAGTACATGGGTTGTAGGACGATAAGCTTAAAAAGTAATCCCTTGTAACAATAACCTATCGATCAATAGCCGATCAAGGCCTATTACTCTATAGACGAAAGAAAATTACAATTAACTAATACCAACAAATTAGAATTAGTATTTACAAATTGAAATAATTGAGCTAACTGCAGACTGTTGCAGGCAATCTATGATAATGTTGTAAAGGATCTAAACAATCTATCTAGATTGTTTAGAACTTTTTAAACTTTCGCGATTTGATAACATAGTTAATGATTATATCGGGTATTTATCGCGTACCTTTTGTTTTATTTCCCCTACGTTTCTACCACCTTACAGCGATCGTGGTCACGGGGCGACTCAATCGCTGTAACGCGGTAGAAACGTAGGGGAAATAAAACAAAAGGTACGCGATAAATACCCGATATAATCATTAACTAGATTGTTTAGATCATTGATAAATCATTGTAATCATTGATTACAATGACTTGATCATTGAATACAGTGATTTGATCATTGATTTATCAACGATGTTAACGATGTTGGCCAGATGTCGCTCAAGGGGCCTGCCTACTCAGAAAAGGAAAATCGTAAAGAAAAGTTTCGTTTCCGTTGTTGTGCAAAACCAACTCATATGTCGCTCGCATAAGATTAGCGTTTGCACGACAACGAATTAGAAACTTCAATTTCCTTTTTAAGATTACGGGCCATTTCCGCACCGACAGTAGTACCTATGTAAGAAATTCAATGTTGTGCTAAGCTTTATATAAATATTGATACGTATCTAAAATCGCATTATATTTAGATTTAGATATGCAAAACGAACATGTTATGTATTAGATTGATAGTGGTTTCTTTTCCTCTTCTTCCGCAAGTGGACAAAAAATTGAAGTGAAGGGTTACTTATCTAACCCTTGTCAAATTTCATCAAATTCCTGTCAGCCGTTTAATCGTGAAAGGTAACAGACAGGCAGGCAGAAAGAATTACTTTCGCATTATAATATGAGTATGGATAGGTTGACCCCAGTTGGCAGTGTCTGCGTTTGATGAACTGAACGTAACGAGCGATTGAGGCCACACGTCATAATTTATTTTAGCTCCGAGGCTATGTCACAAATCTGAAGGTTGATTACACATTTTTGTATACACTGGATACGATGACTTTCGATGATGCATGCACATGTTGATGAATTATGCTAAAATATTGATGATGATGTCCTCCTAGCCGAATTTTCGACCACGCGCGCCTTGTAATCATAGATTTAAATTAAATTCTGTAGATATTTCGTCCTAGTACGTCCCAGCGCTAACTCAACAAATGGCCTGTGTTGTGTTACAAATAAACGCAAAGACACGCTATTTCCAATCTTTCGCAATATACCTACCTAATGAACAATAGATGGAAAGATGTAGGTACTCTCACACGCGAAACACAAACTCCGGCGGCGCCGGTTCGACTATGACTGAGGTGGGTGGTCCTAATTAGACCTAAATGGAGTGTTCCTCTTTCGAGAAGCTGTTACCTACCCAATGGTGCTGCCCGTGTTTGGGGAGGCATGTCCACCAGAGGACTGGATGTTATGTTCCTGATGAGAAGGAGGAGGACAGTAGGTACCTACCATAAATCATTACGTATGTAAAATTCAGTAAATTGCCATTCTATTTGTCAACCCTTAAAATAACAAATTAGTAATAATTAATGCAATCAGGATATTCAATCATTTAACCAAACCATAACTAAACTTCAATTGCCAATTCATTACCTTGAGCAATTCGTTTGCAGAAGCATTGCCAATATTGCTGTGTACAATACGAACAGAGGTTCTCAAACGTCGACAAAATGGCGGACGTGAACCACGTAGCATTAGCTGCAGTCATACTAAAAGGGGTCTACGCGCCCTCCCACTCTTGCGCAGATATTATGCAAACACAAAATGTCTGTATTTGCACTGTACGCATAGTAGGTATTAATTTGTTCCCGTCACATATCTGTAATTGGCTATTTTGAGGCCAAACCTAGTACCACCTTTATGAACGAATCCTTACAAAAACTATAAGTAGTAGGTTTTTGTAATTAAAAACACGATCATCTATCCAAAATCATTATAAAAAATTCATTACAGAAACTAAAACAGACCTTAAGCAATTATTTGAAAGCATTGCCAATATTGCCATACGCACAAGCAAACAGAGGCTCGACGTCTACAAAATGGCGGTCGTATACCCGCGTAGCACCAGCAGTCATTCTGAAAGGATCTACGTGCTGTCCCACTCTTGTGCAAAAACATTAACATTCAAAATGTCTATATTCATTCGTTCTGATGTAAGTATAATCATTCGTTCCAGTAGATAGATCTGTGAATATCTAAAACCAACGCTGTTATTTGCAATTCCATCAAACCACATTTTCTCAACCTTTACCTAACAAATTAGTAATTGACGCAATAAAGACATCCGATCACATTATCAATTCAAACTATAACTAAAATCCAATCGCCAATTCATTACTGTGATCAATTATACGAAACCAAAACAAAATGTATTAGATTTATTCTACCTAATGTTAAACAAGTGAAGGCTGATGTAAACGTTAAAGGAGAAACTTTAGAAATAGTAGAAAGTGCCGTATTCTTAGGAATCACCTTAGATAATAAACTTCAATGGGGCCCACACATAGATAAGCTATCGAAGAGACTCAGTTCTGCAGCGTATGCAGTCAAAAAAATCCGTCATCTTACAGACGTGGATACATCTAGACTTGTTTATTTCAGCTACTTCCATAGTATTATGTCTTATGGTATACTGCTGTGGGGGAACGCTGCAGATATTAACACCGTATTTGTGCTGCAGAAGAGGGCTGTTCGGGCTATCTATAACATGGGTCCTAGAGAATCTCTACGTGATAAATTCAAAGAAATAAACATAATGACAGTACCATGTCAATATATCTATGAAAACTTATTGTACACTCATAAAAATATAAATCGGTTCCCTAAAAATAGCGATAAACATATTTTTAATACCAGAAATAAACATAAACTCGCTGTGCCCACAACTAGGCTACACAAAATAAATGTATCTTTTAAAGGGCAATGTATACGCTTCTACAACAAAACTCCTAGTGAGTTGCAAAAATTATCAGTAAATAAATTCAAACAAATTGTCAAAACCTTGCTGTGCAAAAAGGCTTACTATAAAATATCAGATTATCTAGAGGACAAAAAAGCCTGGGACGGGTTTTGCTCCAACTCGAAAAATAACAACTAACAGGCTAAAGGTTTCTTCGTCGCTTCTTTACTTTAGTCTACATACCGAAGCGACAGAAATCAAAAATATCACTTTATTTCCGTGTCAGTGTTTAGTTTTTTATTTTGACCTTTTCTAAGTGTACATTTATTGTATTTATGGAAATAAAGAGTTTTTGATTTGATTTGATTTGATTTGATTTATTTGCAAAAGCATTGCCATGTACAAGAAACAACAGAGGATCGACGTCAACAAAATGGCGGACGTGAACCCGCGTAGCACTAGCAGTCATTCTGAAAGCGTCTACGCGCCCCGTCCCACTCTTGCGCAGTGACGAATATGCTACGAATGCGGGAGCGGGACAGCCCGTCTGTAATGGCATTATCACGGTAATATTGTTGTTTGCAAGCTGTGTTTTAGACGACCTCTGTGGCGCAGTGGGCGAAGAACTGTCTCGGATAAGAACGTTGCGAGTTCGGTTCCGTGGGGCAAATTTGTGATTTGCAAATATGTATTTGATCCAGGTTTTTCGCGTTTTCTATGAAAATATTTGTGAATTTACAAAGAAGAATTTATGTAGGGAGTTTAATTGTGGGTTATCTGGTTCTTAGAACACTAGCTCTGTTTAATTCGGGGATATATAATGCTGTGCGAATGGTTCAGCCTTATTCATATAATTATTTATAATAGGTATTTAAATCCTACAGAGGTTGGGAAAATCAATACTTACGTAATTTATTATAAGAAAACCGACAACCGGCCGTTTTTGGAAGGTTTTAAGTTCAGAAGTAATAATCTAATACTGCATTACGTTTAGAGTCTAAACTCTAGACTGTGACAGGTTTTTTGCTATTGTTGCATTTAGAATAATATTCAGGAAAACGACCCTTTAGTTGCGATTGTTACGACTATTGTCAGAGGTACGTCAGTTACAAGCATTTAGTTTGGCAAAACAGCTCTTTCTCGGCAAATCTGTCGCCTCGGTCACGCTAAACAGTGTAGAACTGTAGACTCCGACAACTCCAACGAGACTAGTCGCATCTGTGGCCGTGTCAAGGTGACGTACCCCACTCACACATGCGCAAGCGGCACTGAGGCTGTTCCAATTCGCGAGTTTTGCTTTGTTTTCTGTCTTTTAACGACCTCTAGATCGTGGATTTTTAGAACCTAACCTAACTTGTTTGTAACACTTTGCGTAGAAGAAAACTTTTGAGAACTCAGGTACCTATCTTTAAACTTCTAAGTACCTATGCTCCTGTATTTACACACTAGTTGAATAGACGAAATACGTTAAATAATATCAATTTCTGCATTACTTGATAAAGAGTTCCTACCTTATCTGCGTGATAGATTATGTATAATGCATTTATCTTAGTATTTATCACGTACATTCTCTCATGTCAAAATAATATTATTTCGAGAAGATTTTTGTTACAATTTCCTTCCATCGAATAAACAAGATGTAAAAAACAGTACACTAAGAGAAAATTGTGCTATTTTCGCGAAAATAATGAAAACGATTTATGGAACTTACATAAATAAGTATCAACTTCTAGAAAGCAAAGTCATGTAAACGAAGAAAATGAATACTTACATGGAACAGCTGCTACATACGTAATAAGCAATTGCGCATTTGCATACATACGTAATAAATTATCTCCATAAAGTATTTACTGATAAGATAAAGGTCGAAACGTGAAGCGAACGTAACAAGCATTAATTTGGAATAATTTCAAATCGGACCTTTTGAAAACTCATAAACTGAAAAGTATGGGTTTTTAAATATATTCTACACAGCAATTTTATTTTCTAACGCGATATAATGGCTGGCAGACGTGTCTTAAGACAGGTTTAAGATGGTCGCATGCCCATAAATAATTGAAAACATGGTTCACTATGCAAATTTTGAACTATTTTCAGTAAAAACGTTGCTTTGAAGATGTCTTTTTATTACGTAACAGTGACGAATCAAAATGAAATCAACGTCGCAATTTGGTTGTAAAACGTTAAATCATGATATACAACGCTATATATAATTATGCTCATAATTATGAAAATTGCTGAATACGTAAATAAGGTTTTAGTAGCAAATAGTCCAAAATGAAAAATAGTCTAAGATGAAGTAAAACTGTTGGTAGGTTATATTTTCATTAAAAATACATAGCTAAGCTCCAAACTCCTTAAAAGGAATACCTACGTTTGTAACAAGTCGAGTCATATGTAGACAGTCTAACGAGCTCTCATAACACCAAAAGTTTCGATCAACACAAAGCAAACAAATCGTGAATTCGTGACATAACCTGAAAAGAATGTATTATTAAACTTTTCGCTCCACGTCCTGCCATCTAGCGGGTAACTTGGCAGTCCGAGCAAGGTTACAAGCGTGTCGTATCGGAGTTATTTATAAAATGCTGGCCTGCTACCTAATTTAATTGTGGTGCGTGGTTGTCATGTATTTCTGTTGCACGACGACGACAGATTACATGATTTTAGATGATGGCATGAATAGGGAATCGAATGGAAGAGATAGAGATTAGAAATTGTCTTTTTAAACAGGGTATTAGAGATTTTCTAACTAAAATTTTCAAGGGGAAAGTTAAGTGAATATGTTTGTTGCCTAGATCTCTAATACTACTGAACAGATCAAGATGAAATTTGGCGTACATGTAGAACATAATCCAACGAACCCTTAGAGCATCAAGTGGTCTCATTGGTCCTCCATGTAGTTCCTGCCTTGAAGCTTCAAGTGGACCAATTGGTCTGCAGACAAAGGGCGAATTGTAATCGAATTTATATAAAAATTAGACTCATTTCTGAATAACATTGGTATTGTACTTGAATCTGAGTAAACTTGAACGTAATCTAAAATAATTGTCCATGGTCTAGAAGACAATACTTGTCCATGGTCTAGAAGACTGACAGAAAAAAAAGCGCTTGCGTGACCTTGGAGGGAGCGCGATTTTTGAGGGATATTCTCGTACTCTCATAAAAATCCTTCAAGCAGTAAATGCTTTTATCTAGGACTAGCATGTGCAACGCCAATAGCAGAAGCTAGTTTCATGTAATTTCTGTGGTTAATTTGGTGGTCGTGCGTTGTAGATTTTTGTCCAATTAAATAATTTTCATGTAGTAGTAGTAGTCAGCCGAATGTCCAGCGACTTGTGGGCAAAGACCACGACAGAGTGGAGCCCACCCAACGCTAGGAGGCGACGTGGAAGACCCAGTATGAGATGGCGAGAGGAGCTTGACGCACACCATCCATCATGGCCAGTGACAGCGTTAAATCGCGAGGAGTGGAAGGAGAAAAGAGAGGCTTTTGTCCAGCAGTGAGACAGTAATGGCTGAAAAAAAAAAGTTAATTTTCTGTCGACGCGTAGTTCCTTAGTTGTGCGGTGAATATTGTACAACTACGGAAACTGCGTAACTACGTGATATTATAGCATTCACAAGCAGACTATAAGTACCGCTTTTTAATTTTACAGCTACGATATTCTGCGGTGTTCCACCAACAGAAAATAAAACGAAAATCAATGGTGAATCTAGAATCCGCAATAAATACGTCCTTGGATCGATTTTTGGTCGGTGGGCTTTTGGGCAGTGTCGAATGAAATGTTTGCTCTCCGTGCACGAGATTTCATTAAACAACTGTCAAAACTTCGCCTAGCGTTGCCTACTGAAAATGCAGGATTTTGAATTTAAGTTGGTCACACTCAAATTCAATATTTTACCTATCATCGTTCGGCGATCCTATCTAGAATTTTCACTTTCCACCTCGTTCTTGCGCCATTTTTGGTTTATCTGATGACAATAACAAGCATGAAACTGAAACTGTAAGCCAATGTCATTTGAAAGTATTGTATTGTTACGTCTGTAACAAGTAAACATTGAGCCAATAAACTCGAGATAGGACGAATGAAGGATGTTTCTGCTTTGTTTTGTTATAGCTATACGTTGTATTATTTACCTACTTTTATCAAAACTGTCGCAGTTTCAAAACATTAATAGTTCTTTCTGGGATAGCGCGCTCCATCTTAGACTACATCTTCACTTTGACAAGTGAGATAGTGGTCAAATGCACTACACAATAAGAAAACAAAAAAAATCGTACACAAAAACAACATATCTTAGTTTTTTTAAGTTTTTGCGCAATAAGGGAAGCCTTTGCCCAGGAGTGGGAAGTATCACTACATAGTATAAAACAAAGTCGCTTTCTCTGTCCCTCCCTATGTATGCTTAAATCTTCAAAACTACGCAACGGATTTTGATGCAGTTTTTTTTTTATAGATAGAGTGATTCAAGAGGAAGGTTTATATGTATAATACATGCAAAATATAGGAGAGAAGCATTGCACCCGTGCGAAGTACTCGAGTTATATTACTCGGATGTATGTACATTAGTAGTACCTACTACTAAAGCTCTTATACTCCATCCTTTTCATCCCCAATACTCCGCGTTACCTTAAGGAACGATTTGAGTACGTCCATCAAACTCATTCCCGTTCACTTCGTTCCACCGAAACCCTCTCACTGAAAACCCGCTCCTGTCACACCCACAGCTCCTCCTTCTCCGTGCGTGCCACAAAGCTGTGGAATGCTCTACCTACTACTATAAGACACGCAAAGTCTCTCCCTGTATTTAGGAATATGGTCTATAAACACTATCTCTCTTCAGTTATAAATTGTTAGTCTTTTATTTTGCATCTCTTTTTTTTTATAAAACTTGGTATTCTTATTATCGTATTTTAATATTAGTATGTTTTATATGATGTATTATATGTATGTATTGTATATATAAGTAATACGCCACCGTCTTTACAAGCACAACTGCTTCGTGTCCATCCCAAGGTTGTCTGGAAGAGATCGCTCTTAGCGATAAGGCCGCCCATTGTACAACTCTGTATCTCTCTTTTCCTATATTTTTATTTTCGTATTTTCTTGGTGTGCAATAAAGTGTATTTGTATTGTATTGTATTGTAAAGTCCAAGCGAATGAAATCGCGGCGGGTCGGCTAGTAAGCTTATACGATCTATCCTATCGTGTGTGACAATGCTTATTTGAAATATATACAGTACTCATGGCTGTCCGTAATTTTGCCGGGAACGAGTAAGGGTGCATGGGCCCTACACAAACCTCTCGAAAACTATTCCGATGAAAATTTAAATCCTATACTTGACTTAGTACAATTTGGCAAGATTAAGACATAATTTGGATGGTGAAATCGTAGTTTTGTACTCGATATCATTTAGATTTGTAACCTTCGCCCGCCGCGATTTTAACGTTGACGTAGGTACTTAATTCATTTCGATTTACGTATCAAAATACCCAAATAAAAATTTGGTGATTGAATTAATGAGAATCAAAGCTGATGGTCTATTTACATGTATTCTTATACTGATATACTATTTTAACCACCCAATAGGTGCATTTTGGTCGCGAGTCATCTTTGTCTTACCCTATTTCCTACCCAGGCGGGGTCGGCACAAAAAGTTACCTTCTTCCATTAACTTCTATACTTTAGTACCTATATCAGTTATCTAGTCTATCTAGCCTGCGAGCTAGATGATGCTGAGTGAATTGTCCAGCATTATTTATTTATTTCGATCAATCCTCATCTCATGATTTTTATCACACTAATATTTTAAATGCGAAAGTTTGGATGGATGGATGTTTGTTACCTCTTCACGCCAAAACTACTGAACGGATCGAGCTGAAATTTTGTATACAGAAAATCCTGGAATCAAACATAGGCTAATTTTTATCCCATAAATCAGTTCGAATGGGATAGAAATCACCTTTCAACGTTTCCATAGAAACAACGCGTGCGAAGCCGCGGGCGGCAGCTAGTTAAGTATAAATAAAAAAAAATACCAATGAGCGGCAAAACTAGTATGAGTGATTGATGATACACTCACGAATATATCTGAATAGACCAGCTGGTTTCAAGAGTTAGCAAGAACCCAGTTACAAGCTGAACGGGACAGAATTCGATTTGCATCATCATTTGAGGAAATCCTCCAAAATAATAGCCAAGCATAGCCGGGCAGCACACGTAATTGGTTTTCCCCCTAAGTTTTGCCCTTAACGCATTTATTGCGGGTCGCACTGCAGCTACTCGGGCTCCAAGAACTCCATATGAAGTACGCCTTAGACAATGAAAGTGTTAGTTTAGTATATCGCATTCACTACCCATCCTCCGCGGCGCGGTGCGATCCGACAGGGCGCTCTGCAGCCACTCGGACTCCAAGAACTTGTGCATCGTGGGTAGGCAATGAAAGTGTTAAGCTTTGAAGCCTATCTACAACGAAAGAAAAGAACTATTGGAAAACTCCGAACATGAAAAGTTTGAGTGAGGTGTTTATCAGTTATTTCGTAGACAATGTACCTATTTCGTTTTGAAGCATTGATTTTCATAATGCTACACTTTTTGCAAGCAGGGCCCTATTCTGCGTAACTAATCGCTTCATTATGGCAATGGTATAACATCGTCAGAGTATAACTCATTTGGCATTCTGCCTTAGTTAAAAGAATGAAAATGAAAATATATTTGGAGGCGCGTCAAAATTGTTAAGAAGACTAAAGTAAATTACTGGATTTGGGAATTTACCATGATTTGAGTTTTGAGCTTTCCAATATTTCGGCACAGCTTCATGCGCCATGATCACGGAATAACTATATAATATCCCGTTATAAATGACTTAAGAGTTAATAACCATGATGGATTTAAAAGTTTTATAGTTTCATGAAGGTTTGAAATCATAATATCAATATCTCCGTGCAAATAGCAGCGCAGCTCAACACATGCATTATCTAGCTAGAGTTTCTTTCATCTAAGGAAACGTTCTATACGTGACGATTCTGCGACGATGCCATAGTCGTCGCAGAATCGTCATAGAGTGAAGCGATTTGTTTAGCAGAATACAGACCATAATATGCAGCGCGAGCAACGGGTTTTTGACAGTTTCATCACGCCCGCTGCGCGATATTTCCTCTGAATGCTGTCAAAAACTCTCGAGCGAGAATTAAACCTAAAAGCTTTATAAGCTTTTTGTGGAATTGAACAGTTTGCTGCCGCACCTTTAATATATTTGTTGATGTTTGTGACCTGCGCGACTTTTAGTAATATTAAAACGGAACTTTCGGTAATGTTACGTTTTAAGCTCCAGCTTCCAAACCCGTTTTCTTCCATTACTGAGATTTCGTAGCTGTTCTTATGGTACCTATACTCAAGCATGCTATGTTCAAACAACTCAGACACACTCAACACAGAAATCCAAATTGTCTTTTGGCGCAGTTTGAAAAATAATTCACAGCATTATGCTCAAATCGACATGAAGTGCAAATTCTGTCAAAAAACTAACGTATGAGGGCCATGTTTATAAACATTGGATCTTGAGTTTGGTCGGAGTACCTATAAGTACCTATAGCAATAGCAAATAGCATATTCCTACTAATATTACCCATTATAAAGTAACTCTGTCTGTCTGTTACCTTTCCACGTCTAAACGGCTGAACGGATTTTAATTAAATTTGGTAGGGAGGTAGACGATATCCCAGGGACGACATATTCTATTTTTAACCTCCGACGCAAAAAGAGAGGGGTGTTATAAGTTTAACGTATTTGTCTGTGTATCTGTGTATCTGTCTGTGGTATCGTAGCTCCCAGACGAATCAACCGATTTTCGTTTTATTTATTTGTGTGTCATAGATAGTTTTATCCCGAGTGTTCTTAGCCATGTTTCATGAAAATCTGTTCAGCCAATAAACGTCGGCGGGTTTTAAAATTTTTTAATTTGGTCTTGTATAGTTTATACTGAAAAAGGGCGTGCGAAGCCGCGGGCAAAAACAAGTTTTGTATAATAATAAATTACGAATAGGGAAAAGTAATCTACTCACTGTTTTCCTTGTGAACATTTAAAACATGTTATGGCCAAACTGATGATATACGTTTACAACTATTTATGAGTTTAAACATTAAACTAACACTTATTCCATACGCCCTAGACCAGGATGTATGGAAGGTGGAAAAGGGAGGCCTTTGCCCAATAGTGGGGTCCAGCGGGTGATAAGTATAAGTACAAAGTGTAGGGAAGTAAGGCTGTTTTTCAAAAAGATAATCGGACAATTGTCGTTAGGTAAAACTCAGAAAAAATCTTTTGCGGGTGTTACATACGCTCATAATTATTCTCCATCATATTTAACCTTTTTTTTATGATCCTGCGGGAAATTCGCACGCGTATCGTATTGCCACGGGGAGACAGTACTATTATGTGGGAATTTAACAGCACTAAAGTCCTCAGGGTGCAATATTTCTGCCTCTGCCGTCTGTGGTGGGAACGTAGGGACGCTTTGCTTTCTTCCACGAACTCACCGCGGCTCCGATGAAATTTAACCTACGATCAACCAGACCATAGTTACGAATCGATTGAGCTTCCTTAGTCTACTTGGGTAAAATGCCTTCTCGACTGAAGACTCGACCTTTTTCAACGTGTAATCTCTCAATCTTCTCTCGGAGAAAGGATTCTCAGAAGTTCATTTCAGGAATCAAATAATGTACTTAATTGTCATTTTGATAAAGAGAGGCACTTGACACATGAAACTCAAATCAATTTTCAAAATAAATATTTTTATGTTCCATAGTTCTTTAGAAATTTAATAGGGTTATGTTATGTTCAGGCTTTTGTCGCAAACCTTGTATACCATATTAGAACAAAGTATATGCACCGACAGATTTACCTCTAAAGAATCGGAAATAAGAGCCCTAACATCTTCATACAAGTACATCTTAGTAAGAGTTGTATCATCATCCTCTGATCTCAAAGGTTAATCCGAAGTACGTACACACTGATATACTGTACCTAACTTATGGATAAATCTGTTCAATACATAAAATTAGTTACGTAATTTAAGGAAATTAGTTTAAGCATGTACCTACTTTGTAGCCTTTACTGAAATAAAACTAATTTTATTTATTTATTTATTTTTATTATTTGTTGATCATCTACCTACATGGAGCTCAGATTACTTACGCAGCATAAGTGAGTTGAGCTCCATTAAAGGCAGATGGGGAAAGGGAGTGAAACAAAACGCTTATGATTTACAGTTCTTTCCCACGGCAATATCCCGTTTTTGCAGGATCCCGTTTAGTGTACGTGTTTCAATACTAGTATTCACACGAGTCTCCTGTTTACGGTATTCTGCAAAAAACCGATCCGTTCGAATTTGTCATTCGGTTTGGCCACTCCAAACTGGATTCAATCGTCCAGTAAAAAACAGGATAAACAGGATGCTTAATTTTAATTGCAGTTTAATGGAAGTGTTTCCTCTTCCTGTATACCGTTTTTTGCAGGATGGTGTGAGGGGAGCGGGGAGAGGTTTAATTTTCTTAGAAGATCTAATAACTGCTCGTTGCTCTACCACAAAAACAGGCCCGTGGAAAAGGACCGTTACATGAATTTTTATAGTGTTTTTGGATAAACATATTTTAGAAATCTAAGTAAGTATATTGAAATAAACTAAGTATATACTTATCCTAAGAAAGAAATAGGTACTAAGACTTTTTGTGCACTTTAGCTGCAGTTGTATTTCCTATGTTTGAACATGCACTATCGTTCAGTTTAGTCTTACAACTCTGCAGTATTTTGAGGGGTTTTCTAATTTTCTCTCAAGCGTCTACTCTATTTCAGAGGGGAGTTCATAATGTGTAGATATTTATAGATTTAGAGTTATTTTAAATTATGAATGTCTTAACAACAGTAAACGTTGGCAATCAGATCATCAAAGTAACTGAGTTGTTTGAGATATTTCCTATTGGCTGTTTCCGAAAGAGACTGCGGGGCAATATGAATGGACTTAATCTAAATGCATGTTACAAGCTTAGGAAAATAAACGTTATTGAATCCATTTTGATTCAAAGTACGTAGTCAATTAATCATGTATAATATATAATACTAAACTAACAATAACATTCAGGGCCCAAGACGCAGGTGCCAGTATCCGTCCCCGTGTCGAGGCTGGGCAGTGAATGCGTTAACATTAAAATAAATCGAGCCACAAAAATAAATAAATTATATCAAACCTTAGTGGAGACCTTCAATTAGGTAAAAATACTTGTGTTAGGAGGAAGGTCTCGCTCTTCTACAACATACATTACAGATTATTTTTAGAGATTATTTATTTATTTACCCATAGATGATTTTAGAACTACGTCTACACTTTCGCTAGGTAGTAGAAAGTTCTCACACTACGGCAAAAGTAGCTTTGACTAATCGCTGCCCTCAAACGACTCAAAAATACGAAATTTCCGAAATCACGCGAAAATCAGTAGGTAAAATCTACCTAGAAATCACGCCAGAATGAGCGCTCAGTATCAGCGATTCAAAAATCAAGCTCGTGATCAAGATTCCGTGATCAAGTGGGAATTGAGCCCATCTTCGACCACACTGAACCGTATGAACCCTTACCAATTGCAGAGCACCAGTGACCCTCAAATTGGACGCTGCCCCGGAATAGGTTCAACGCTCTCGGGTCAACGACCCCGCTTTCAGAAACGCTTTCCGCTCCGAATATAAAGCGGATTTTATATTAGTTTTACATGCTGTGCGGTTTGTTTATAACTTTTATTAGGTTTTAGGTCCATTTCGGTAATTTAATGTTTTTAATTTTAAAAAAATTAACGATATTTGATATTATACTCACCTATGTAGGTAAATCACAAAACAAAATACTTTATTGTACACCAACAAAGTAAATTACATAAGACACAAGTATAATGAGCAGACTTATCGGTTGGAAGCGATCTCTTCCAGTATTAGTTTAATGAGTTTTTGTTTTACAGCTTTTGCCTTCACCGCATGGATAAAACTTTGCTTAATTTGTGGTCGTTTCCAACATACCTACTATCCCAAGTATTATCACAAAAACTGCAAGAAAAATATCTGCCATTCAATAAGTGTGAAAATATTAGGTACATTATAATATTTTCTTAGGAGTGTATTTAATCCCACTAAGGCACGTGTTCTTCAAAATGATAATCAGGCAATTTCATTTTAATTGGCGTTTTGTCAGTAATTTTCATATTAAACGACAAAGTTAACCGACGAGTTATTATCTGCCGAGGAAACGACTAATTATCCGATTATATCGTTTGGTAAACACCAACCTAAGGGCTCTCTACACACACGTTTATTTTGCCGTAAAAATCTACGGTTAATTCGCCGTGCGTAGACACGGTCGCCAGGGTTGTATGGATCACTGATGGAAGCTTGTTCACACACAGTTTTTTAACCGTGAAAAACTACGGTCAATTCGCCGTGTGTAAGCACGCCACCGTCAACAAGCTTCCATAGTGATCTATACAACACTGACGATCGTTTCTGCACACGCCGAATTTACCGTAGATTATCACGGCGCGGCGTTAATATCGTGTGTGAATAAAGGACCTTAGAAGTTTATATAGCAGATACTATAAGTTTCTTAAATAGTTATTCATATGGCACTATACTGACATTTGCATTACAATTTATACAATTCTTTATTTTATTTAGTATAACTTTTTCGAATTATTATTTATAATTGTATTTTAACCCCCGACGCAAAAAGAGGTGTTATAAGTTTGACGTGTCTGTCTGTGTATCTGTGTATATGTCTGTGGTATCGTAGCTCCCAAACGGATGAACCGATTTTCGTTTATTTTTTTTTGTGTCATAGATAATTTTATCCCGAGTGTTCTTAGCAAGTTTCATGAAAATCTGTTCAGCTAATAATCGTCGGCGGGTTTTTTTTAATTTTAATTTTGTCTTGTACTGGTAAAATATTGATTTAATATTCTTTGTATTTGACATGTAACCCGTTCGTTACTAATAAAGAACTTGAACTTTTGTGTAAACGTCGAACATAATAAGGCTTACGAAAGACTAGCTTCTACCCGCGGCTTCGCGCGCGTCTAGAATTACATCTTTGTAATTTCAGCCCGATTCGTTCAGTGATTTTAGCGGGAAGAGGTAACAAACATCCAATAATATCTAATCATTATACAAAAAATAATATTCCAACATCATCTCAACTCACATCACACTAATATTATAAATGCGAAAGTTTAGATGGATGGATGGATGTTTGTTACTTCTTCAAGCCAAAATTACTGAACGGATAATGCTGAAATTTTGCATAGATTTAGTCATAGGCTTGGAATAAAACATAGGCTTCGTTATCACATAAATTAGTTCCCATGGAAATAATATTATAACGTTTCCATGTGAACAACGCGTGCGAAGCCGCAGGAGGAAACTAGTTTATAATATTAGTGTGACATGCACGCATACATTGAACAGGACATGAATGTTTTCTCATCTCTTTACGTGCAACTTCAGTAGTACTTAAGTAAGTACCGAGGGTCTCAAGAGGCGCAATTATGCAGGTCTCGACAGAGCCTACAAATCTGCTTCCCTTGGAGTCGGGGTACAGAGGCTCTCCCGGTTTTTAAACTCTGTTTTTAATCCTCACCCAAGGGGTAGGCCCTTGGGTGTTGTGAGATATCACGTGTATTTATTTTTTTGTGGAACTAGCAATTTCAAAATCGGACAGAGACATTTTTATCACGGTGCTTACTAATTTTCCAGAATTAAATTAAGGCGCTACCCCGACCCAAATCAGCGCCACCACCTATTTTATTTAATTATTATGTTAAACAAGGGAATATTCAAAAAATCGATTGGCCAGTTTGTGCTTCCTATCATAAGTTTCTTTTAAATGTCCCTGTAAAAGTTTTATTTTGTATACTTTAAGCAGAGATGCGAAGTTGCTCTTTTTGGCCACCATGGTGGGAAAAAAGAGCAACTTCGCATCTCCTCCTACACTATACAAACTAAAACATTTGTAGAGACATTAAAAAAAAGCTTATGATAGGAAGCTCAAACTGGCCAATCGATTTTTACAAAATTCCTTCGTTTATCATAATAATTAA
Source organism: Eupithecia subfuscata (assembly GCA_963564075.1). NCBI lineage: Eukaryota > Metazoa > Arthropoda > Insecta > Lepidoptera > Geometridae > Eupithecia > Eupithecia subfuscata. The sequence continues at coordinate 15,265,794 of OY751106.1, forward strand.
ATAAAATAGGTGGTGGCGCTGATTTGGGTCGGGGTAGCGCCTTAAGTTTAATAAGCAGGTCTCAAGAAAGCCTACACATTTGCTCCCCTTTGAGTCGAGACCTTAGGTCCGTGGGGTATCGAGGCTCTTCGGGTTTATAAAAATTATCTGAGCGTCTGGTCGAAGCGACGCGTGACCCGAGAGCTGGTGAGTATCTGGCGCGGCGCATCAGCATTGCCATACGCGGGGCAATGCAGCCAGCGTCTTGGGGACGCGATAACTGGTATTGATATGGATCACTTGAGTTACTATTTGTTTTTATGTTTCAATTGTAAATACTAGTTCTAATTTATTTCTATTATTTGATTGTAATTTTCTTTATTAATAAAGATTTGAGTACTACAATTAATTTTGTAACTTACAACCAAATGACCAATAAAATACTTTCAAGTAATTTTGTTGTAACAAGGCGTAGGCACCATTACATACGCTTTCGGTTTGTACCTAATTGGGAACAATTATTGAACAAGTAAAACCACTATCAGGCAGATTATTGCCGAGATAAGATAGTGTATCACAGGCTGCTACCACCCTTGACGATAAGATAAACTGCAGCTCAATGCCAGTGGATGAAATTTAGCTGAAATTCAGCTCAGCTTATCGAAGGAGTATTGAGAAAGAAGTTGCTTATCGAAAGAGTATTGAGTAAGAAGTTATCTTGCACTTGCTTCTGCACGTAGCTTTGCACGAGATTATTTGTGTTGGAATTAAATGGTTCGCTGCCACTAGTACCATTAACAGATCCATGATGGAACTATCGATGTTTTTTTCATCACTAGTTCCATTTTAAAAGATTCTAAAAAAATGGAACTAATACGATCCAAACAGACTATTAGGTTAGGTTTAAAAAGGTAACCGACCACAAAACAGGCAGACTAATAGACATAATTATTTTCTCATTTATAATAGTAGTATGGAGAAACGCTCGAGAACTAGGTAATTTATACCACCCACCCGGCTTAGCATGATCAGCGAGTTGTCTATGGTACAATAGACAAAAATTAAATAAATCTTCATCGAATGCGTAACCTATTAATCGTCACTGAACCACAAAATGTTTCTATTGTGTGAAATTATTCTATATCATTCTACAATATAGAAAAATATAGACTTCCTAAATAAGGGAGCGTCATGCTGATTTCCTCCTAGCCGAATTTCGACCACGGCGGCCAGTCTCATCGGAGACTAGCCAGATGTACAGGACATATTATAGTGCACAAGTGTGTGCGCAAACACAGCTGCACTCTCATAATCCGATGGGACGGCGGACCGACACGACCGGGGAGAGGTCAAGCACAAGAAAAACGGCTTAACGTGCTTTCCGAGGCACGGGGGTGTAGCACCGCCAACTTCCTGACTCCGGGCTGCTACTGTGAATTTTTCTTGTTAGAAAAACCTCAATAACTACTTACTACTGGCCCGATCCGGGATTCGAACCCAGAACCACATAACCAGCGGTTGAACAAGCTGACCGCTAGACCAACGAGGCAGTCATGCTACCGATGCTGTTAACTGAGTCCCTATTACTAAACCTACGCTTGTCTGTCCGTCCCGTGTCCCGGCACAGGTCACTCTTTTTACCGTACCGTTCAATTTAACGAGTATATACCTACGTGTTACTAATTTACTATGACCACGATGAAAATAAAAAATAATATTGGCGTGTCCGGAAAACTGTGTTTTATATTGCCACACCAAGAAGTAGCATCTTGCATTTTTAAGGGTCTGACCATCAAGTAGCCCCGGAAAACTGTATAATACTGCACAGAAGCAAAGGAGGAGGCTTACGCCCAGTAATAGGTGTCAACGAGCTAGATGATGATGATGATGGAAAAACTTTACGACATTTTAATTCTTAATGCATCTCGTTGAATCTCATGGAGGCAAAATAAGAGGATTGATTAACAAAGGTGGTGTAATGGGCAATCAAACTAACAGAATTAACGCACCAAATGAATACAAGTTTTGAAACTGGTTATAATCATATGTACAAGAGGATATTTACCGTGATTTGTGTTCATTTAAGATTACATTTTAAGTAATCACAAACACAAATCACGGTACAGTTTCATGCGCTATGATCACGGAATAACACAACACACGAGGGAAATGCATTGACATCTTTTGCAAACTATGCTAGAGTAGAACTTTACTACAAGTTAGTAAGTACCTTATTATACAAAGTCAAATCTAAGTAAATAAAGTACAAACAATGTTTACCTTGAGAAGTAAGCCAGTCGTCATAATAATCGACAAGTTTTCCTCGCAGGATATGAAAATCAGTAGCTTGGCTCATAATAATTTAATTTTCTTTGGTACTTTCCTATACGTTACGTCCTCTATCTTGAATTTTATTTATAACGTCACGGTTTGTGTGAACATATTAAATTATACTAACCTAACTATGCTGATTGCCAAAGTGTCTGTGTCTGATTATATTTTTAACTTCAAGACATTTTATTTTACTTACTACTTTTAAGGCGGATGTATGTCGCACACTAGCGCCGCTACCTATTTTTACTTACGTTAAACACAAGAATTTTCAAATATCCAATGTACAGTTTTTGATACCTATACTAAGCTGTCATCTTGTACCCATCACACAAGCTCTGCTTAGCTTGGGGCTAGATAATGCCGTGTGGATTGTCCAGCTTTATTTAAAAAGTGTAAAAACAACCTTAGATTGACGAATATACTACAAATGTAAGCGGGTTCACTACGAACCTTGTTTATATTGGAAGAACACCTACGTTTCATCCCTTAACAAGGAATTTCTTCACGGTGTTCTTCCAACACAAACAAGGTTCGTATTTAATCCGCTAACATTCATAATGGAATGAATTAAAAAATGGTCGCCTAAGTTAAAAAATTATACATGCAGTCATGTACACAGTTTTTAGTCATGATTGTAAAGCAACACATACCTATCGTGCTAAAGTATATCCCCACCATATACACATACCAGCTCTGTCCAGGTCTGACCCGAATACAAACAATAGCTGCTAGACACCGCAGTACCAACCTACCTACACTTAGGCAGCCCTTCCACTTGTCAGTTTTACTCACGAAAACAAATTTACTCTATAATGAACTAGTTGCCCGCTCGCGCTTTTCAAGTACCCTATGTCCGTCCTCGGGATACCATTTACATCTCTGCCAAATTTCATTAAGATCCGTTCAGCCGTTAAGACGTAATAAAGTAACAGACAGACATAGTTTTATCAAGTTATTTTGGAAGTATGGATTAAGTGAAACGTTAAGAACAACTGCAGAGAAAATAACTAGAAAATTGCATAATTGTTTTAATGATATTTGCAGCTGCAATGATAAGCAGCTCTTCCTGCTTGAACTTGATAAAGCATTTGTGATTCTGATTATTGTGAGTACAAAATTAGCTTGTAATTATTTACGCAAGTAAAAACTCACAAATATTACGTAAGTATTATTTACTGTAACTTTATTTAACTGTGTAAATACAGCTGTAAGTACCTATATACGTAAACGACGGATATCAAAATTTTCACTTTATTTCTAGGTCAGCATATAATTTAAGAATTTGACCTTATCTAAGTGAACTATTATTGTTCTTAAAAAAATAAAGAGTTTTTGATTTTGACATAAATTTTACGCAAGCAACTTACAAGTGTAAAGGCGGCTTTACACTTCCGTCGGTTGCAAAACAATGCGCTCGCTAAACCTAAACTGTATTAATTGTCGGTGATTTATACGGGAGCTGGTTTTGAAGGTGTCTTATTTGGGGGACCTGAATGCACTTTTAACGGGTTTAGCACGGTTTATCTTGTTTTGATTTGTGTTTTTCAGGTTGCATGCCTCTTCATTCAAAAACATATTTAAGTCATCAAAGAATCATTTATTCATAAGTCTTAATATTGAAAATGGTTTTAAGTATATTTTATTCAAAAAGAAAATTACAATAAAATAATAGAAAATAAATTAGAACTAGTAGGTATTTATAATTGAACCAAATGAGCTAACTGCAGACTGTTGCAAACAATCTACAGGTAGCTCAACTGATCCATATCAATACCAGTAGCGTCTCCGCTACACTGGCTGCATTGCTCCGCTGTTCTGCTATGCAATGCTGATCTGCTGCGCCAGATACTCACCAGCTCTCGGGTCACGCGGCGCTTCAACCACACGCGCAGATAATATTTTTTTTTAATTTATATAAAAACTAATCAAAGGCTAACAAACAAATTAATAAAAAAAAATATGGGAGTAACAACGAGCTTTTCGGAATTTGTTGGTAACAGAGGATTGCGTTTTTCTTCGTACACGTACTGCAAGGTGATGAAAGGTATTATGTAATATTGTTTTAAGTTGTTTTACCACCAGTTAAGAGGATATGCCATACGGTTGAGATGAGCACTCTTCAATTTAAACTCTTATTTGCAATAAAACTTTTAAATCCATCATGGTTATTAACACTAAAATCATTAACTTATTTGCAATCGCATTTTTTTCTTTTCCCAATGTTTGCAAATTTTGAATTTGTCAAAACAGTTCCGGAAACCTGCTCGCGTGAAATCCAGTGCATCTCCCGCCTAATATTCGGAGGCTGAATATTCGGAGGCTGAATATTCGAAGGCCGAATATTCGGTATTTGGCCAAAGCACTATTCGTTGCATCTCCACTTTTAATCGCGTAAAAGTGCAGTATTCCCGTGGAATAATCAAATAATTCAAATATGTTTATTTGAATCATTTGATCGTCCAGGACGGATGAGGAGTTACGCTAACACCGCAGATAATAATATGAACCCATAAAGTAAACACAGTAAAGGCAGAAATACATTGTTTTATATTTAAACTAGCTGCGCCCCGCGGCTTCGCACGCGTTGTTTCTATGGAAACGTTTAAAGGTGATTTCTATCCCACGGGAACTGATTTATGGGATAAAAAGTACCCTATGTTTGATTCCAGGATTACAATTACCTGTATGCAAAATTTCAGCCCGATCCGTTCAGTAGTTTTTACGTGAAAGAGTAACAAACATCCATCCATACTTACAAACTTTCGCGTTTATAATATTAGTAGGATATACACGACTTATAGGTAAGTCTAACTTGACTAGGTAAAACTAAAACTACGTACGGAAAACTTAAAATATTAATTACCATATTTGACAGTTTAGCAAGTTTTTAGGGGTTTATAAAATCATAGGGCGGAAGCCACCCGCCCGCCAAGTTTTGCAAAACGCTACGTATAATGTATCTACCTACCAAAATGGCTAATTCACGAAAATGCTTTTATAATTTAAAAGAAATAAGAATTCATTATGGATGTAAGCGGGTTAACTACGAACCTTATTTGTGTTGGAAGAACACCAACGTTTCATCCTGAAGATGTCCCTCTCTAAGAGATGAAACGTTAGTTTTCTTCCAACACAAATAAGGTTCATAGTTAACCTGCTTACATCCGTACCTAATGAATTCGTCAAACTACGATAGTTTAGAAATAAGAATATAAACATTGGTTTTTTATGTACATACATATGTGGTAGGTACGTCGTATCGTTATATTTTTACTGTTTCTACAGTGTGAACTACACATATAATTATATTAAAAGTTAAAGTTGCCGGGAAAGCCCGGGAAGTCACTTTCTCTTTGTTCTCTGTTGTTCCATTTACTGTAAGTACACAATATATGATGTTAGCTATATAGGGCGTTACCCCGACTCACACTAGCGTGCGACCTATTACCTTTACCTATTTACCTTATTATAAAGTTAAACAAAGGATTTTACAAAAATCCATTGTCCAGTTTGTTATATTTATCATAACCTTTTTTTGAATGCTTCCTTTATAGTTTTTTTTTTGTATAGTTTAGGCAAAGATACGAAAACAGCGTTTGGTGGCCAAAAAGAGCAAGTAAATATTTATGCCTAAACTATACTAAAGTAACTTTTACAGAGGCATTAAAAAAAGCTTATGATAGGTATCACAAACTGGCTAATGTATTTTTGAAAATTCTATTCTTAATAACATAGGTGTCGGCGGCGGCGCTACTAACCTCGTAGGTATGGCGCCGCGCTACGAACCTCGTATACTTTCAGTGCTGAAAAAATATGACTATGATGCTTTGTTCCTTTTTAAAAATAACTTGGAATAGAAAATAGAACCACTAGAAGCAAATTCCATAACAGATATATACTATTATAACTTACGATCGAAAACATAAAACTATAGCTTACATCGAAGCCTGTTCATGTTCAACTCTCGAAGATAAACTGAATCTATAAACTTGGGTAACTTCCGAGTAGTTTCCGGCATCATAACTTCTGGTGTACAAGAGGAGGAACAATCAGGTCACTCAGTTATTGATTCCTATAACATGAAGCTACCTACTTCAGAGCGATAAGAAGTTCCCTAAAGACGGAACCCCTCGTTCTGATTAGGTCAAATATGGTTTGTGTGTATAACTGTAAAACAAAACAACGACACGACCAGACGCGAAGTTGCACTGATCGCTGATGTGTTAAATTAAACAGCTGACTTATGCAAAATGTTAGTCTAAAAAATGTCTACAATCCACATCGGAGGGAAAAAAGGCGGAACAAACCGAAACAAGATCCGTCAAGTGCGAGTGGTACTCGCGCGCCGAGGGTTTCGAAAGTTTGTCAAAAAGTAAATGTCCTGTACTAAAGGTACCGGCTAGAGACTTCGCAATTTAATGAATACCTAAAAATAGTAGGTACCAACCTACATTTCAGATGGATCTGCATGCTTTTCTGCATGCTTCGGTGATAGGGAGAATGGGTATTTTTTTCGACTATTTTCAAAATATTTCAAAAAGTATGAAAACTACAGAAATTTGAAAAGCTGTTTTGAAATGTCTAAAACGATACCTTTCATTTTATACCCTAATTGACTTTGTAGGTCTCCTTTAAAATTTCGGCACCACAATTTGTATGGAAAATTATCATTTTCATTTCTTTTTTCTTATATCTGTACAGGCGCACAAAAAGTATCAGGTATTATTTTAAATTTAAATATATACTTATTATAAAATAGCTGAGGGAGTTGCTGAGATAATTAAAGAGGGAAAAAAGGACAGACAAAGCGAGACATGGGTTTCGAAACCGATCTCCGATCCCTAAAAAAAAACTTTTATTTTTCCGAAGCCTACGTTTTAACCCGACTGCACAAGAAGGACAGACATGTTTTTCAAGGCTATGTTCGCGTCTAAATACTTTATCTATTAGTTTTATGTTTTGCTCAGTTACCTTCTATTAATTTAATAAGAACATTACACATAGAAAAGTGTCTACGATTTGTGGAAACCACTCTATTGGTAGATTAATTCCTTGCAGAACGCAGAAAACATATATTATAATATTCGAATTTCGCGCGAACCTGTGTCAGATTTCGTGTTGATGAATTAGTAGCGGAGAGTCTAAATAGCCTTGCAGAAGACTACCTCTCGATTTATTGGCACACTAGACGATCGCCTCGCGGTTTCATCCGCGTAGTTCCCGTTCCCGTGGGAATCCCGGGATAAAATATAGCTTATGCCCTGAAAAGGAAGCTTCCTAACGGGGAAAGAATTTTTCAAATCAGTCCAGTAGTTTCGGAGCCTATTCAATACAAACAAACAAACAATCAAATCTTTTTATAATATTAGTATATTATAAAAAGATTTGATTACACTTCATTGCAATAATGAAATAAATAAATAGTACAAGCAATACAAAGGAAATGCCAAGAATCGCGGGAGTACAAAGGGCGGCCTTAAAGGCTACGAGCGAAGGAGGTTAAATATTAAAATGCTATCATAGCTTTAGTTTCCGAAGAGATTCGAACCTACACCCCAAGTTAATTTCAGTTAATACAGTGGTTTTTGCAGTTTGATTAGTATTTTTAGATTAGCTGTGTGGTGCCGGCTTAGAATTTGCAGCAACCCAACTCTTCCCGCGGGTGTCGACTAAGAGTAACTAAGGAATATCCACGGGGGGCGGGCAGCAGTGTCCCCTACAGAACAATTCTGCCACCAAACTGCGATACCCAACCCGCATGCCCAGCGTGGGGATTATGGGCATTACTCCCATGAGATAAAAGCCAACAAGGCGCTTATCAGGGGGAGGCCTGGGTCCAGCAGGGGACATACAGGCGGTTGAGGTTGAGGATTAGTATTTTTGGCCCATTTATTTAATTAAATCTAGGACACACTAGGATTTTTAAAACGAACGTGGTTACGCCCACGTAGCATGTAGACTAGACTAGATAAAACGTGAACTTAACGCACTGAGGGTCATTAAAAAATTATATAGCTACCTCATCATCATCATCAGCCTATGTTAGTCCACCTGTCTTTCGCAGGTCGTCATCCCACTTGGCCGGAGGGCGTCCTACACTACTTTTACCGAGTCGCGGTCTCCACTCAAGAACACGTTTACCCCAGCTGCATAGCTACCTATTATTAGGTGTTATTAGTGAAAGGATATGTCATACGGTTGTTGCCCTGCCACATGCCCAGCGTAGGGATTATGGCACTACCCCCTCCTTACCCCCTAATATGAGTCAATAAGGCGCTTACTAGGGGCCTACTAGGCCTTAGGAGGGAAAGTTATTAAGGAATCAGACCAGTACTTCGGAGATTGCCAATGAAACACATGCTAATACATCGAACAATATTAGTTAAAGTATCAAGTTGCTCGTAACTTATTCACTAATGACGCGTGATCCGAGAGCTGGTGAGTATCTGGCGCAGCGCATCAGCATTGCCATACAGGGCCATGCTGACAGCGTCTTGGGGACACTTCCGATTATTCACATTGATTAGTTGAGCTACCTGTAGATTGTTTGCAGTTAGCTTAATTGTTAAAATTGTAAATACTAGTTCTAATTTCTTTCTATTCTTTGATTGTAATTTACTTTTCTAATAAAGATTTTGTTACGCACAAATGAAAAATTGTATTGTATTGTACAAATTGTAGTTATTGGGAAATTCCCCAATAATCCCAACGTTGTTGGTTTCCCTTGTGTGTTGTGTGTGTTCCCTTGTGTGTGGTGTTTTGGAAGTTAATTAAGAGTTTCATTATCTCCTTGGTCAAGCAAAGTCAACCACATATCAGTCTTTCCCATACAATGTTGTATAATGATGTCGCCTGATCATTAAATTGAGTAATTAGATCACATCACACTCATATTATAAACTAGCTTCCGCCCACGGTCTCGCACGCGTTTTTCAGGGATAAAAATAACAATAATCACACTAATATTATAAATGTGAAAATTTGGATGGATAGATGTTTGTTGCCTCTTCACGCCAAAACTACTGAACGGATCGGGCTGAAATTTTGTATACAGATAATTATAATCCTGCAATCAAACATAGGCTACTTTTTTATCCCATAAATCAGTTCCCATGGGATATAAATCACCTTTTAACGTTTCCATAGAAACAACGCGTGCGAAGCCGCGGGCGGCAGCTAGTATAATAATAAATACGGTGGAAATTCCACAAAGCATCATCTAGCCCTAAGCTATGCAGAGCTTTTGATATGGGTACTAGATGACTTAATATACTAAATACAATACACTACACTACACTAGAAAATTCCCATAACACCCGGAACAAATTTTTTCAGATCATACAAACATTTGTCCCAAGGCGGGAATCCGTAAAATCCGAAGAAATAAATTCGTAGCCTATATGTTAAACACGAGTAAAGGGATCACTTTATATCCTAGAATTACTTATGTAATTTGAATTTTGTGACCAAGAGATTTCAGATTTATTTACATACATAATACGTTATTACAGAGTTTTAGCTTAATTTAAGCCAAAACACAGTCGAACTCTATGGACCCTTTTACAAACAAAACTTTATCAGTTGACCTTTATTAGACGTACTTTACAGTGGAGGTATTTAACCTAACGAGGCGCACAGATAAGCGCACATGTGTCGGACAATGTGGCTAGTGTGGTGTCATCGACACACGGCCATTCATGCCGTGACGTCACATCCGGTGCGCATTGTGGCTGCGCGAGCGCCCTGAACGTCAATGATTTCGTTGGGAAATGAAATTTTGAGAAAAGCTATTTGTTTGAATTTTAGGGTTCCGTACCTCAAAACGAAAAAAGGAACCCATAAAGGATCACTTTGTTGTCCGTCTGTCAACCCCTTTTCTCAGGAACGCGTGGAGGTATCGAGTTGAAATTAACATAAAATATTCAAGTCCGTAACCTTTTGGAACCGTGATATAAATAAAACTGCTAAGTCAACGCAATCAAAATTTACAGCCGTTTATGTCCGAATATTTTGAAATATCCACCTAAAACCTAGAGTCCCGAAGACCTAGAATCATGAAATTTGGCAAGAAGCAAGGCCTTATAATATAAGTAAAGGAAAAATCCAAAAACCGTAAATTTGTAGTGTTTATAAAAAAATACATAAGTACCTACTTTTGATTGCTATGGACCAAAACCTAAAGGGTACTTCCCGTTGACCTAGAATCATACAATTTGGTAAGAAGCAAGGTATTATAGCACAAATAAAGAAAAAAATTCGAAAACCGTAAATTTGTAGTTTATTCACAAAAAAAATGCTTTTGATTGTTACAATCGACCAAAAACCTGTAGGGTACTTCTCGTTGACCTAGAATCACAAAATTTGGTATGAAGCAAGGTCTTATAGCACAAATAAAGAGAAAAATCCGAAAACCGTAAATTGGTTTTTATTCACATAAAAATATTGTATGATTCTCGCCACGGACCAAAACCTATAGGGTACTATTTAGTGTATAGGGTACACTCCGTTGACCTAGAATCATGATATTTGGCAAGAAACAAGGTCTTACAATCATACGAAACCCTTATTGCGCGAGTTCGACGTGCCCTTGACGTTTTATTTTGTGTAACACTTAACTTGGCAAATCAGGGAAATTACAAGGATCGAAACTTTCGTTTCTATAATTAAATGCTATGTCTACGTCAGGTACTATTTGCCAAGTTTTCTATCGAAGTCTTTCCCTAACTAAGTATCTTAACTAGACAGAAGAAATGAAGCATTGCTCCGTTTTGGAGGTATGCGTTGAAGTCTTTTACGGGGCCCTCCTGTATCTTGGGGTTAAAGTGGATAAGTTTCCTAGAATTCATTCAAAGATTTTCAGAATATTTTGAACAGCTTCTGTTCGCGGCTTGGCACGTGATTTACCAGGGTAAAAGGAGGCGTTACTGTTTCCCAGATATAGAATTACAATTTGCAAGCAAAAATTTCACTCCATCCGTTTTAAGGAGCAGATTTTGGCATTACGTATTATCTTCTATATATATAAAAATGAAACCCGTTTTCCTTGGTCACGGCATCACGCGTGAACGTCTGGACCGATTTCGCTAATTCTTTCTTTGTTGTGTTTGTTATTGTCAGGAGAAGGTTCTTATGAAAGAAAAAATTAAGAAAGTTGGAAACATAAATTTCCACGGGGGCGCAGCTAGTTAATTATGAATGTACGCAGGTTAATTACGAACGTAGTTGTTTATGTTGGAAGAACACCAATGTTCATGTCATCCCTTAACGAGGGAACCAACACCAATTAGGTTTGTAGTCAACCCGCTTACATTCTTATTGAATTCGTCAAACTACTTAAGTTTTTACAGTAAAATAGCTTTTGGTATGTTTTCGATTTTTTTTGTGTGAATTTTATACTATAAATGTATTTCACTGTATTTACAGTAGTTAAGTACTGTAGTAAATAATGGTTATTTGTACGTGCTAGCAGAAAACGGATATCACCAAATATTGAGAACCAACGTGTTTTTTGCTATTGCGAGGTACTACCATCTACCCTACTTTGCTCCATTGAACCTACTTTGCTTTGAAAAAAGAAATATTTTCATAATTAATTGAGCGTGTGTCCTTTACTTTTTCTGATTTGACTTAAGAATCATATCATACGATCGACGTCCAGTGCTGGACATAGGCCTCCCCTATGGATCTCGACAATGACCGATTTTGCGCTACCCGCAACTACTTCTTACTTCCCGCGACCTTCACCAGGTCGTCGGTCCACCGAGTGGGGGGTGGGGGGGGGGGGGGACTTAGTTCCGGTACGTTGCGGCCGTCGGTCCTACGAGCTATGTATGTGCCATGCCCACTGCCACTTGAGTGTCGCAATCCTGAAATCTATGTCGGTTATCTTGGTTCTTCTGCGGATCTCCTTATTTCTGATGAGAAGACTCCGAGCAAAGCCCTCTCCATTGCTCTCTGTGCCTCGAGCTTTGTGATCAGGTCAGTAGAGAAGGACTATTACTATAGGTACTATATTACTAACAATAATAATTTCGAAACGTCTGCAACTTCGTGTTACAAATAAAATTTGGCCGAAATTAAAATCTAAAGTATATTCTTAAAGTGAGTGCAGTTGGCTTCATGAAAGAAGGTCTTTGAACCTTCCATTGTATTATTTTCGTACATAAAGAACGAGTGACCCCCGCGTGGAAATATAAATTACGCCATGTGGCGTGTCTGAGTGTATTCAAAGCTCTGGGAAAGGTACTTTTACATGAATCTAGAGAAACGGACTGCTTACTTCTTATTGATCTAAGTAAAAACTGGGAAATGAGGTAGGTACTAGCTTCTCGAAAGTGGAAGGCTAAAATTAGGTGCGATTAGGTCCATCCACCTCAGTCATGGCCAGTTGATAAGTAAGCTACAGAACTACAGATTTCACATAAATCCAAGTTATTCCTGAAAACAGTTTCAATATCAAAACTAAACTCGATTAAGTCGAATCAGGAATTCGTATTCGGGTTCGGGTAAAAAACTAGGAAACTAACGACGTTTTTTATTCGATTTCGATTACTTTTGCGGGATTGTAACGAACTCGATTCCAATTCAATCGATATGACTCACGAGTATCAAATTCGTAAGATTGAATGCGAGATCTTAAACTGATTTCAATGGTAGGAACAGAGTTAGAATTAGAACCTTTCTTGATTTGATACCCTACATAAGACCTACAGTTACTTCATCAGCACGCATACCTCCACTGCCGAATGTGCCAACCAAAGGGGTTTTGCGCAATCACCACGCTTAGCAGGCGGATTTGTTGAACGCAGCAGAGGTGTTGAAACACAAAAGGAACTGCTGTCCTTCCTCTAGCAGGTTCCCTTAGTCGCCTCTTTTGACGACCAACAATGGCTTTAATACAAATAGGTAGGTAAGCTGATAAGATAATGATACTAACACGTTATCTTCGTAATACCTACAAGAAGTAAACACATGCTACGTCGCTACGAAAGTTGCTACGAAAATCTTAACAAACTAGGTATGTGAAGTGAAGGGAATATGAATTGAAATTAAAGTTTCTGTAATCATTATCAAGCTATTTTATGGTAATCAGCCAAGTTACTTTCTGAGAAAAACATTATGTCTTCTTTGTAACTGGATCGCCTCACAAAAGAACATAGAACAGAATTGAGAAACTTCTCCTTTTTTTATTTCGGTCCAAAAGAGAGAAAGAATATTTATATTTACCTTAAAACTACTATACCTACATAGACTTAAGACTATGTTAATTAATACTACCAAATACTTAGAAAATTTATTTGTTTTGTGCGTAGCAGCGTTTATGGCAGATATGGCCCTTCACCTAGCGTCGTGCTGGATGCACACTGGTGTGTCCACCCAGCGCTGGTTTTCAGTGAAGACCGAAGGGACCGTGACGTTACGGGAAGAGGATACTAAGTAACTAGCTTACCAATGCGGATAATGTGAGAGTAGCGAATCTGTACCATGTTGTTATTGCAGCAATAAGAAGATTCCTGATAGGTATAACTTTTTTCCCTGTTCGTTGTGTAAGAAAAAACAACTTCAGAGTATGAAATCATCTCAATTTCAATTTCTCCGTTTTAACTTATTCGAAGTAATCATGCGTTCGAAGTAGCATACGATCGGAAAATTAACAAAAATGTTCAATTACTTACAGTAAAATAATCTGTAGGTAATTTTGCAATATTATGTATGATGATTGTGAAAAGAAATGGCGTCTTATACCGAAAATAAGCATTTAAAGCCTCTAAAACCGATAACGGTTATCAAATTAAATAGGTTTACGATTAAAATCCGATAAGTTCCTGTCTGAATTCTGAAAGAACTTGATGATCTCCAATTATTTGGGCGTTTCATTCCACTCGCCGTCAACGTTTTTACGAAAGTAATAAAATATTAAAACCTTTGCTAAGGTTAGAGCAAGGTCATCTACCCGAGTCGTTTCATGAAATTGCCACAATTCCGCTTAGCTTGTTTTGTAAACCACAACTTATCTAACATTTTAAAACAATACCTAATAAAAATATACAGCATAGAATACTTATTTAAAAAAATAAAAATAATTAATTAGTATCTTTATGATCACAAACGAGACCAAAGTAAAAGATAAATATGGAAAGAAACGACCTCATCAAAATTCCGATGCACGTTGAAAAAGTTGCATTTTAAAAGCTGCTAGCGCCATCTGTTGAATTTTTTAGGAAACACGAACAAAGCGACATCTATTGAGTGGTTACAAAGCTACGTAGATAGCTTGCTCTGAAAATGCCGTCTAGCACAGCAGTGCCATCTTGTGAGTAAGTTGCGAATTATTTTAGGTTGTAGAAAGGTTGCAGATGAAAGAAAAACCCTGAAAGCTAGTTCAGAACATTATCTAAAACCTATCTAAAACACTTACCTTGTCTCCGTAGTTAATCAATATAAAAAGTGTTGTATGGTCACTTTTTTGAAACAGTGATATTGAATACTGCTGCAATTCTAAAATAAACACCAAAGACCCAAGAAACCAGGAATTGATGAAATTTGGTTTTTAAAAACCTATTATTTTGCAGCAACATTTTTGTAATTTGGCACCAATTTTACTAAGCAGTATTTTCATCAGTATTAGTTATTTTTGCACTTCTCCTTCTAAGAGAATGTTAGAATTTCATTGAGTTTTCACTGGTTGGAGACCTGAATGAAGAAATGAACCATTGTAAATTGGCCAATTAGCCTCTCTCCTTTGCTTTAAATCTAGCACTCACCTTGAAATGCTGGTGGGCACCCTGATCCTCCGCCTCATACTCATGCTTGATGTTTTCTATGCGCATCTGTCTCAGGACTCCGGCCACTTCAATTCTATAACAAAATTATTATGATCCACTTCTAATCATACCATTTAAAAAGTGTGATCAACAATCATTCTATTGGAGAAATATTGTTGATGAAATATTACTTTGTGTTGCCTTGTTTTCCAGTGAATTGAGAAGAGGAATTGAATTAGATCACTTATAAATCAGAATAAACACAAAAAGCTGTTCATCCCACTTCCTATCTTACTTTAAAGGGGGCTCCGTGCAAAATTGCTCAATTTCCTCTTCACCACCATTTGAGTTCCAATTATTCACCTCCAACCCTACACAGTAATTGTAAGGATTAATTAAGTAGGTACGTACTAGATAAATAAGTCTACTTGTGTTATAAAATAACTGTTTTGTTTTATTTTATGGTGTTGGTTTATTTTTAAAGGGGAAGATGTTGAGGGTAGTTCTATGTTAGTAGATACCTACCTACCCTCTAGACGTTAATAAAGTAGTTGTTATCCAGGCTTGGTTGTTTCATTACACTACACAGGACCAGCCTTAAATTATGACCAATTTGTTATCACCTTATCCTCATATTCTCCTGCAGTCTCCGCAGCGGTCCAAGGTACTCTTGCGACCGTCCTCCTCGGACCTCATCCAGCTGATGGTCTACTTGTTTCACTCTCTCCATGTATAGCTGTTCCCGGAGTTGAGTGAACTGACGTTCCAAGTTTGCTGGAAACATATATTTGAAAATATTTCAAAGTGCTGTTTAATAGCAGGGCCATATTTTCTACATTAGGAGTACAATTACAATTAAAATGTTTTAAAAATAATTTGCATGTTTGGTGCACTATTTTTTTCAACAGTATGATTAGAATTTTAACCAAAAATTCTCAATTCCTATATTTTACATCAAGCACATTATTTTCATTTTTACATAGATTTTAATTTTATATAGGTACTTACAAAGTTCTTTAGAACTTGAATTGTATGGCCTATCTAGATACTGGTAAAACATGTTTGGCAACTGATATGTTTGCAAGTACATATCTTTAAATAGTACTTATTTTAGTGCTCATCAGTATGATGTGGGTATAGCAAATATTCTAAAAAACTTAAGTTGTCGAGTGGAAGTTCTGACCTACTTAGTAATTTGTGCTATTTTACTAAATGAAACAATGAAACAACGTATTCAGGCTTATCAAAAAGCACAAAACACGTGAAAGTCCGCGAAAAAGTTATTATCATGCAATGTAAACAAAATATCCCAGTCTGGTCAGATTGTTTTGTAAACATAACCTCAAAGTTACCAACCTAAGTTATCCAAGCAATCGTTCCTCCGCCGCTCGCATTCACTCTCGTCCATCTCTGAGGAGTCATCAGAGTCTGGTTCGTCAGCCTCTTCAGCACTGGAGTCCCTGTCCGGGCCTCTGGAGGAGCCCCCAGATCTTTCAGTATCTCCCCCTGATAAGTCGCCATCTCCATCACTGTCGCCTTCCACTTTCATTGAAGGCATTTTCAAGGGACACACAGTCAGGCCGTAAACACTCACGATTTAGCTAAGAAATGATTTTAAAATTAAAATAATACAATTTTCGCTCCTTTTGCCTTGTACAGCAATACGTCATACGTGAAACGTCAGAGAAAAACCTACTGTCAGTGAAATGTCATCTGCAAGTTCGTCAAGATCAAGTTTTGTTTCAAAGTTGTTAACTTGATTTTTAGCATAGCATGTGTACCGTTTATATCCGACGTTTATCTATGTATGACTGTCCGTCCGTCTCGCACTGTGTGTGGCCACGAAAATAAGGGGATGAAAATAATATTTATTTATTTATTTATTATAAAAGCCGGCTTAAAAAAGAAACACCTACCCCACTTCATTCTACTACGGACGCCACCGCCACCGCGTCAGGACGCACCTGAGGAGTTAATCTGGCTAAGTATATTGTATGGGACCTCTTGATAACAGACTGAGGAGTTAATCCGGCTTTTATAGTAAACACAATACATACGAATAAGTACTCTTTATTGCCCACCAAATAAAACAGAACCACAGGATAGGAAAAGACAAATACAGATTACGTTGTACAATGCCATAGTGCTATGAGCGATCTCTTCGAGGCAACCATTTGTTTGATGAACAGGAAGTAGTATAACAAGTATAGACGGTGGCGTGCTTTACAGTATAATATTTGGATCAAACGTACTAGGTACGTAGACAAATACTGATAGCTATAAATATAATACATATGACAGAAACCTACATAAAATAATATAATAAAAGGTGTATATAAATATATTCATTTGATATTAACCGTTTGAAGTAGAGGTAAGAAAGTGTTCATAGACCAAATGTACATAGGGACTTAGCTTGTCGAATTGGAGTTGTTAGGGCATTCCATAGCTTTATGATGGCACGTCGTACGGTAAATAAAGGATGAGCTATAGGAATGGAAAGGGCGGAGAGTTTGCAGTTGAAGAGTGTGTGTTGAGCGGCTATGGGTTTGGTGGAGGTATTGAAATCGCTCCTTGAGTTAACGGGGTGTATTTGGGACAAAAAGTATAGATTAACGGAGTGAGAGGAAGTGTGCATCTCGGCGAAGACGGATGGGTAACCATTTAAGCTTTTTGCAGTACCTACTCTGTGATGTGGTCGTACTTTTGCAGACCGAAAATGCGTATAGCGTAGGTAAGCAGAGATTTTGAAGCCGCTCGAGTTTATCAAGCTGTACCTACTTGGGATCAGGGAGTGACATAGGATACTGCTGTGGGGGAACGCTGCAGACATTAACACCGTATTTGTGCTGCAGAAGAGGGCTGTTCGTGCAATCTATAGTATGGGTCCCAGAGAATCCCTGCGTGATAAATTCAAAGAAATGAACATAATGACAGTACCATGTTAATATATTTATAAAAACTTGTAGTACACTCGTATAAATATAAGTCAGTTCCTTAATAATAGCGATAATATAATTTAAATACCTACCAGAAATAAACATAAGCTCGCTGTGCCAACACCCAGGCTACACAAAATTATTGTATATTTTAGAGGGCAATGTATAGGTACGCTTCTCCAACAAAACTCCTTGTGAGTTGCAAAAATTATCAGTAGGTAAATAAATTCCTAAATTCCTTCCCCAAAATATAAGATCTAGAAGGTTAAAAAAGCTTGGGACGGGTTTTGCTACAACTACATAGAAAAATAATAACTAACAGGCAGTAGGTAGGTACACGTACCTACAATAAAAAGATAATAGTCAGCACAGGCAATCTAAGAAAGAAGGCATTAGAATAATCTACATTGAAATAAAAAAAGATTTCTTTGTAGCTTCTTTACTTTAGTCTACATACCGAAGCGACAGAAATCAAAAATATTACTTTATTATGTCCGTTTCAGTGTTTAGTTCATCGATCAAGTATGCGGCCTCCCCAGGGGGGCCGGCAGGAAATTTTTGATCGATGTATTTATGGAAAGAAAGAGTTTTTGATTTGATTTGACTAAGCGAGCGCAATTTTGGTTAAAATGCGCCCACGTTCAAATTTGTAGTTTAGGGTTCGTTTTGTCAAAATAAAAAAATACCTGATTCTTTATTTACTTTATAGTTTATTTATAAGTAGGTACCGAGTTTTGAGTGAATCGAACCAACGAATAATTTTCCTAGAAACTTTACCAGCCTTTTTTAACACAGGTTAATTTTTGATAATAAATTAGCTTATGTGTTATTCTAGAACCTAAACTATCTACGTACCAAATTTGATCTTAATCGATTAAGTAGTTATGGAGATACGTGGTAACAAACATTCACACAAACATTCACATTGATAATATTAGTAGGATAGGATAGGAAAAAAAGTTGGAATAATTTGTTGTTCAACCGATCATTTTATAACCATAGTTTGTTTGTACTTAGTGAGCAACTGTGGGTCCAGACAATTCATAAAATAAAACCAGCACTATCTGATATTAAATTTAATAGGTACTCTATTATTTACATGAAATTGTTCTATTAACATGTTATTTATAATATTTTATCATTTTATTCAGTTGTTAATAAATTATATACAGGACTATTTATAAATTAGATAATAATATCAATACTGTGAAGTAACAGAAGAAAAATTATTTGATAAGTGCACGAAAAAACGATTAATTTTCAATAGATGTTTATAGGCAGTTCGTGCCATAGTACACAAAGTCGAAATAAATTTTATTCGTGCTCTTATCTTTACAACGATACATTCCAAACCACACAGATGAAAAACGAACCTAATTTACTTATAAAGTTTTAGCACCTCCACACGCTACGACTGATATTCGAACTTACACAACTAATGGAATAATTTCTTGATCATTTATAAAGTTTATGACTATGACACAATTTTAAAGGGGTATGTAGCCTACCTCAAACTTAGTAGGTACACGAACAATAAAGAGTCACAGGCGATTTAAGAAAGAAGGCAATAGAATAATCTACATTGAAATAAATTAAGGTGACAAATAATTATGTACGTAATATTAAGTAGGTAGGTTGTGAGTTTACTAGCCCGACTATGATTTTGGAAAAGAAGGTAACATCGGTCAAATGTAGGTAAGTACCTCTTAGACACACATATCATAAAAACCGATGCTAAAGTATAGTACCTACAATAGGAAAATTTTAAGGCCTTCTTTCTTTTATGAGCCTGTGCTACAATTTTTTTAAATAAAACAGTTTCTATGTAAGTATTAATAAGTAAATACACCATACAAAAATCATCAAAATTGTGATTATAAAAAAGTTCGTCACCGTTTACTTGACCGTGACAGTTTTGGCACTATAATATTTGGAATGCTCAAACCTATCTAAAGAAAACTATCTAGACGGGTAATAGATTTTTTTTCACATTTTTGATGTTTTACACGACAGAAAATATACGTCAGATTACTTGCATATTATTTTTTTAATTTGCCTAATTTTCAGCTAATGCATCCATCACTGCTCTAAAATGAACCGTAAGACCAATGTGTTTTTAAAAGTATTGTTTAGATAGTGACGTCTGCTTCAGCTAAAATTACTATAAATTTGCCAGAAACAAAAATTCAAGAGGCTGAAATTTAAATTGAAAAGAGTTACTATAAAACAGATATGTCGATGTACAGTAAGTACGTTACGTTACTGGTTTATAAAATATTGCTTTTCTACACACTACCGAAAGCAGTGTTCAATAAATTGGTTTATTGATTATTGCTGCTATTCAAAAAGTTATATAATTCTTATAGAGAAATCCACAAGACTACGGGAGAGTTTTCGAAAAATTCTAATATTTTATAACTACCGTACAAAGGTATAATAGAGAAATATTTTATTGTTTACTCATTGTAATTTATTCATCTATCTAATTAATATTTTGCAAACTATAAATTCCTTCGCATTATTGTATGTTGTGGCATTAAATGTAAAAAATTCAACAATTTATTTACTAATATTTTAGAATTTATCTTTTATTTTATTTGAAACACTTTTAAGAATAGCAATACCTACATAATGGGAAATACAAGCGTTCTAAAGACCTCTATTCAAACGCTCAAAATCTCTATAGGACGTGATTGGGGCAAAGATAAATTAGGAGACAGTCTTTATATTTTGGCGAAATTATACATTATGTAATATAAAAACATGTACATATTGCAATGGCTGATATTTTTAAATGAGTTTAACCAAGGAAATAAAACACAACACGTTTTAGTTATATAGTTCTCGGATATACAGGGGTAACATAAAATATTGGAATATAATTATGTATAAGGTCTAACGATTAAGACTGTAATTTATACAATGTGAAATACCTAAATAATGTATCTAAATCTATAAACAAAACACTTAGGTAGGTACTTAAATATTTTGAGTAAAACTTTAATGACTTTTCAAAGTTCATACTCTTTTAAGGCGATTTAGGTTGTGGAATGTTAATTTTCACGATTTAATAAAATTGTTTATATTACTAAACTTCTCTCATCAAAATTTTAACTTTTATAAACATTTTCATAAGTTATTTGCACCGCACATAGGTAAATCTAAATACATTTTGAAATGAACGATAACTCTTAACTAAAGTGATGTCTTGTATCGAAATAAAATCAAATGTCAAAGTATTAAACACCAACATCTTTTTTGCCAAATACTTTGGCATTGTGATAGTTACATAATCTGAAAAACATTTATCAATAAAATTTGTTTTTTATATAACTAAATAGTCCGGGAACACCTTTCTAAATCTATATTTCTCTCTAACACTGTCGACTCCAAAATACCTGTGTCACTACTAACCTCGAATCTACCTAGAACATTTTTAGACTCCCTACCCAACCTCTTTAGTTTCCTAAGTCTCCTTTTAACGTCGCAAGCATTTAGAAAGTAGAACAGCAAATGTAAAACCATTTGCGCTATCAAATCGAACATCAAGACGAATTTGAACAAACGAAAGTCTCTCGTTGAGCTCACGGGATTCACGGCAATGTTTACGTTACATTGCGTGTTTTGTTTGCCGGAGTCGACTTTGTTCAGTCTTAGTGCTGCGGTGGTCGCAGCAAGGGGGGTCTCACGCTAGGTTTGTTTGAGCCAGTGTGCGGGGACCCATTGCGGCTCTCGCTCTAAGCTGTTGATCTCATTCAACAGCTGTTGGTAAGCGCGTTGTGTGACGTTGTTGATGATGATCATGTCGAATAGATGACTCCATCGTTGCTCCATGTCTCTTGCTGTTGCGATGATTTCTTTCAATTCTTCTTCCTGCAAAATAAAAGTTCAAAAATTTAGATTTTCTATACGATTGCATGTTTTCCACATGGCTAAATGCCTAACAAATATGTACATTTGAAAAACCTCCGCCGATTTCGTGGCCACACACCATAATTTGATCTGTCCTGTCACCATTAATAGGTTAGGGAAAATGGCGGTAAATAAAAACTTTGTTTTGCAAGGTTTTTGCAGGCATACTAGGTAGGTCTATAAAATTAAGTCATCGATGATTTTTATTTTAATGATTTTGAAAACTACTCGTTATCAAATCAAAAACCCCTTATTTCTAAAAATACAGTAAGTAGGTAGGTACACTTCGTAACTACTGATAATTGTCCTTATTTTGCGTAATTTTACCTTGAAAGCCTCTCCATTCCTAATCTTCTTCTGCCTCAGTTTCTCTAGACTAGGTGGCGCGACGAAGACCGTGTAAGGCTTCAGATCTGAACCTCGCAGGATCTTCAGCGACTGAGGATGCAGGTTCAGGACGCAGATCTTCCCGGAATTCACCACTTCTCGGATTGCTTCTAGTGATGTACCTGATGGGGAAAAGGTAAGTGTGGTGAATGTTGATGTATTTTAAGCCTGCTGCACTCCCCGCTCACTCGTCTATACTCTAAGTAGGTAGGTACCTACATAATTTAATTAGGTATAAACAAATCCTCGTAAACGCGAGGATATAATATATTCTCTGTACTAAGGACATAGAGCATACATTCAGCTTTTTGTGTTATGGGTAGGTACTAGATGACTGATATACTTACATAAAAAAATACACTAATAGTACCTATATAGATAGATATTTTTATAATACATATAAAAATATATACATAATAAACGATGGACATACCTACATATAAAATATACCTACTTAATAAACGATGAACTTAAACTTGTAATCTTTGGATGCATTTAGGTAGGTACAGTGAAAAATGAGTTTTCATTTATTTCATTTGTCTCTCTTCCGGTCTCGAAATCGAGCTTGCAGCTTTTTTGCTGCGCGTGAGAAATAATGCGTTGTTGTTGTTTTTTATTATTTTGATCATTTTTTTATAAGCTTTCATGCATAAATGTCATTGCTTACAAAAAAAGTTTTGGCTTCTAGAACTTAATTTAGTTTGCATTCAACCCCGAGATACCCTGTGATTAGATAGATTTCTAAGACTCACCATAGTAAGCCTTCTCGTACTCCCCGTGTTCGACAAACTTCCGGTTGAGTATGTCGGACTCGAACTGCGTCCGTGATATGAAGTGGTAGTCTTGCCCGGGGATTTCGTGATCTTTCCTGGGCCTTGACGTGTCTGGAAGATAAATTATAATTAAGTATCAATTCGGGTTAAGACTCAGGTTAATATGTACTCAAATGAAATCGCTTTATTGTATGACCTACTATAGCTCCTGCCCGCGGCTTCGCACGCATATTTTCGGTATAATAAGTAGACTATTGTTTAAGTTAGGCTACGTTCTAAGTGTATGCCAAATTTCATCTTGATCTGTTGAGTAGTTTTGGAGATCCTAGGTAACAAAAATTTCACTAGGATGGTTTGCGCCGCCAGATGTCAAACTTTGGTCGCTGAGTCAATGTATTAGCTTTTAGCGGCCGATCGTCAGCAGTCAAAAGCTTTGACATCGGAATCATTGACTCATCGTCTATGAGTCAATGAGTCACAGTTAACTCACGTGGTACAGCGGCTGCGAATCTCGAGCTGTCTTCCACGAGTCGCTGTATAAGCTCGTGTTCTCCCATGAGAGCCCATTATGAGTCAGTGAGTTACTAAGTCAATAAGTCATAGGTTACTCACGTGGTACAGCGGCTGCGAATCTCGAGCTGTCCTCCATGAGTCGCTGTCTAAGCTCGTGTCGGCCGATGTTGGGCGGGCCGATGAGGACGATGGGTCGTTTGTGGGAAGCTCGAGGATAGTACAGTGCAACTTCTTCATATGTGAGGATCTCCTCTTGTTCGTATTCTGTAGGAGAAAAGTCTAGTTTATTTTCTATGTGCTAAGCTAAAAATTGTCTTGTGTTCACCTCGTACTTTACCATATCGAACCGCAGGCTTTTGATGTCCTCCTAGCCGAATTTCTCAAGTCTCAACGGAGACAAGCCATGTACGCAGGACATAGTAATAAAGAGCACAAGTGTGTGCGCAAATACAGGTGCACTCTCTTTTCCCTCACTCTAATAATCAAATGGGACAGTAAACCGACACGACCGGGGAAAGCCCCGGCCGGAAAGTCCAGCTCCTGACAGGGAACAGTTTCACCTGACAGGGAAAAGTCCTTTGTCAGGCACAGGATTTTCCGAGGCACGGGTGTTACACCGCCAACATCCTGACTAAGTTAACCTTGAGTTTAGCTTGACTCACCATCAGCCCCAGAAGATGAATACAGGGGGTACCCAGCCTCGCTCGTCGCTTTCTTTCCCTTCTTCTTGCGAGGGGGTTTCTTGGCGCAGAGCAACGTCCCTCCTTTCCGAGGCTTGTCCCTTGCTGCTACTTCCCCGGCTAAGGTTAGCTTCATGGATTCCCGTCTAGAAAATAAAGAGGTTTTTAAGGAAATGGTCTGTGATCCAAAGATACTAACAGCTGTTTTGTTCGAATGCTGACTATCTCTATAATCAGGGCCAGACCTATGGGCTTTTTGGGCTGCAGTTCAGAGCTCCGTGGACTCATAGGGCCTCATCCACTTTTAACACAAATAAGGTTCGTAGTTCGTAGAAGATTTCCTTTCAAAGTCTTAGCGACCTTTCCTGCTAGGCCCCCAAGTAGTAGGTAATATCCCAGGGCCCCACAAACCCACGGTCCGCCCCTGTCTATAATTGAATAATCAATGGTGAAATCTCTTTTCAACGTCAATTCAGCAAGAGAGAGAAAAATGATCAACGGTAAATTAATCAGCGTACAAGCGGTATAAAGCGGATAAGTGAATCTAAAAATGTTATGGATTTTGTTGAGTTAAATTTGTTTGTAGTTTGGTAAGACTCACTGGTGCTGGAATGCCTGGCTGGGAATCAAACCCGCTAACGTCTGGTCTTCCTCTCCTTCCCGGAACGCTTGCCACCAGTTTGGGTCTTCTCGGCTAATGACGTGGAGGACATCGCCTTTCTGGAAGCTTATACCTAGAAATAAGAGAAATGGTTAAGGTTATTATAGGTCTAAGGTAGGTAGGTATACCCACATATTTTGATTTCGTGTCTTTAACATAAATTATACCATCTCACATAAAATATAATATGAAGTGCTCTTATCTAAATTTTCAAATTCGGCCTTCCCGCTCTCTCTTTTGTGCAGGTGCACAGTTTGCAGATAATTTTTCAGCAGAGCATAACAAAACAACTGCGAGTTCATAACAACTGCATTATTATTAATGCTGAAACTTTGTCCTCTCAGCTCACAAAGACATATCATCCCTCAGACCAAAGACTGACCTTTCCTTATCAAGCTCTCCTATTCCTGGGTTTCCTATATACTTTGTCCCAAGCTCTATACAAGGAATAAAGTACACACCCCCCTTTGGATTCTACTGACAACGCGAATCGTCCATCCACAGCGTCTCTACTCTACTCTCTTTATCCCGAAGCACTTACCTATAGCCCTGTCATTCCTCGGTTTCCGTCAGCATCTTCTCTCCCAACGAGCGTCACTCATCTTCAACTTACCAAGTTCTCTACAAGGGATATAGACATCGTCCTCGGGATCGTAGTCGAAGTGTGCCCGCACGTGCAGCACGCGATGCGGCGGCGGGTGCGGCGCACCAGGCGCCTGCCCGGCGCGCCGCACGGGCGCCAGCAGCACGCACAGCGTGCCCGACAGCGTGCCCAGGACTTGGCACACCTCGTGTACGGTCTTGCCGCGCATTGGCACACCGTTTACTTCTAACAGCTGTAACAAAAAATATAGTGATAACTATATTTCCCAGTTTACCTTTGTAATTTGAAATTTCTGACGTGTTCAAGAGTCCTCTAAGGTCTGACGAAAAAGGTCGCATTGGATAGGTAATGATTATAATCGATAATATTGCAGGGCAAAGATCTCCCTGCATTTTCAACCTCTCCCTTTTTTGCGCGCGCAACTAAGGTGTAGTCTTGTTGGCATAAAGAAGGTAGATATAAAGGTAGCGGAAAAGTTTTGCTTTGAAGGTCGGCTACTTTCATAAAGATATAGTGCTCTATCAATAAAGGAAAACAGATAAAAAACCCACTCTCACTGCTTAGTCTGATCAAGACGTCTGAGCGGCATAAAGTTTCCGATCTCGATTTTTGAGTTTTGTGTGCATTCGGATAATGTCTCATAATATCGATAAGTAACTATAAGAATTCTCTTTAGATTCAGAAAATCAATCAATACGCTCACCTCATCACCTTCATGTAACAACCCTGATTTCTCCGCGGCTCCACCCCTCACTATCCTACCGATAATGACTGCATCTCCTTCATTCCTTACTGTAGCACCTGAAACAGCGATATTATCGTTATTTTTAATACGTACTTTAACAGACATTTTGTATTTTGAATGAGTCTCAGGTAAATCTATTTTTTTGGACCTTAAAGATTCCAGAAAAATTTGATTATTTTCTTTGGATCTAAACCAGATCATCTGAGAACGGAATTGCAGGATACGCACGATGCCGTTTGAATCATAATATTATCAGTCCTATATAAATTCTTGTCTTTCTTATAGATAATGTTGGTATCAATAACATTGCCGGTAAAACATTCAATATCAATCAAGGAAACTATAACATTGTAAAGTTCATTGTAGCAGGCTCGAAAATATGGAATTCTTACCAAGTGGTTCATTAGTCTTCTCAATTTCGATAATCCTGATCTCGCTCGAATCATCTGTCGCGTTACTCTTGTCGTCATCTCTGTGGCTTGCAGTCTGGAAAATAAACAGGATTTTGTTAAAGATTTCCGGTTTGGTTACTTCGGAGCAGCCCATCTCAGCTCCCAGTAGGTTTGTGATGGCAGCCATGAAAAAGCCGTCTCAATGAACCCGACTTAGCTCTACAGCTCTACAACTTTCAATGTTCGGTCGAAGCAGAATGGCATACAAGATGGAAAGATGTATTGTTGAAAAGATGGCCTTAAGAGACAACGAGAGCTCTGTGCGATAGCAACCCCTTGCCTTAAGCGAGTTCGAGAGCTCTGTACTAAAACTTCAGCCAATAACAGGGTCCACAGTACCTTATGCCTCTTCCCCCTTGTGAAACAGGCGGGGTCTAACAACGCAGCAGCCTGGTCGTGCGCCTGGATGAGGCTCTCGAGCTCCAGCCCGCCCAGGATCGACAGCAGTTCCGCAGCCAGCGCCGAACTCTCGGCTCCTGACGTCGTCTGCGCTCCTAGTACATCCATGCACTGGAAGAAGTAATGGGGTTAGTTAGAGGAATCTGCTAAAAGTTACATCATCAAAATAACTGAATATTATCTGGAAATTTACTGAATAATTAATAATGTTTCGAGTTAGTGCAAGGAGTCATTGATGAAATTTGAACGCATGCTTTGGTAGGTAATTCGTTTTCTGTAACAAACTTATGCTATGCCTCCAACTGCACCTGCACCTATGTCTCTTTGTAATGTTGTTTTTGGTGTACAATAAAACTTTTTGTATTGTTTTGTACCATTATTGTTTTAACCATTTGCATGAATTGTAATAAAAATTCTTGACAATACGGTTGTAGTCAAGTTTTTCTTGCACCCGGGCATGTCTCGAAATAGTGATTTACTAATTATAAACGCTCAATAAACACTAACGTCTTTCAGCCTATCCGAAGCTCGATGCGTGTTAGGAGGTGCTAACCCCTGCCTCGTCAACCGTACTGCTGTCAGCACCGCCGCCCTTGTCGTCAGCGCAGTCCGCATGGCAGGACAGACCAGTGCTGACGCTGCACTGGCGACCCTCGCGGCTAAGGTGGCCTCGCCGCCAGCGGCCAGCGCCTTTTGAATCCTCGTGAGCGCCGCGCATAATTCTTGGTAGTCTGTGGAAGGATGACTTGTTATGGCAGGTAATTGAAGCTGGGTTTTCAAATATGCTAAATTTTGGTAAGCTTCATCGGTAGTTTACCGACATTTTACCTTCTAACACGGGTCAGAGCTGTAAACCATACCGACCACCATAACATTAAAAAGGCTGCACTACACCGAGTGTCATCAAGAAAAGCTAAGTTATGAACGTACTCGATGATTTATGTAAACTTTAAATCTTATCGAAATAGGTCCATCTGTTTGGGGGTTACGATGGGACAGACAGACTCATAAATATACTTACGTACAGTACAGTGACGCAAATATAGGTACTAACCCTTTTACTTACTCGTTTGAGTCTCGTGTGAGTGGGGACTAAAACCGTTTTTAGTTCTACAGAACCTAAAATAAAAGCAGCTTTCCGTAAAAAGAAATGAACTTGAAAAAACACAGAGCCTCATTCACTTCACAAGTTTATATAAAATTAAACTGCTAGTCTAAAATTAAACCGAATGTAAACACAGGCGAGAGTGCAGGTAGGCGAGTTACTTCCAGTTCATGTGATTTGATTATGGTCCACACGGGATCTAGGTCGCTAACGAGAGCGGTGGAAACCTATTGTGTCTGCGATTAAACACTCGCTGGATTGATTCGGGGAATCATGTAGGAACAGGGCTAATATAGTTTTCTATGTGATGGAATAAGCTTTGCGCAACGGTGGTTATTCCCGGTCAGGTCACAATGCCGGTCATAAATTATCTTACAAAATGTTTACGCGAACTATGCAAAGACGGGATTATTCTCAACGTCTAACGAGAGACACACCTATTTCAACAGGTTTACACACAGTCACAATGGTCACGGGATGACTGGAGTACTGGAGCTACCGTCTCTAAAAAGCGCTTAGTACCTACCTGTTAAATAGTAGGTACTATTATTGTATTCAGATCAAGAAAGACCTACACGGTAAGTTCCGACCGCGCCTCATAAAGAACAAGATATTAGTTTCTTCTTACTTTCACCCATAGAAAAGAAGAGGTGAGTATAATACACAGATTTAATTTGTTGTCTATAATAGTTTTTATCAATCAGTTTTAAATTCCATGAAAGCGAAGAAGACACTTACCAATAACGGCATACATCTGCGAACTGAAGTCATCACTAATATCATCTTCGTAGGCATCATTGACGAAGGCGGTCCCCGAAGCCGGCGGCGTCGACTCCAGCGCCTGGAGCTTGTTGGAGCCTCGGAGCGAGTTTCGGAGGAACTCATTCTGTGCTGCGATCCGTTCTTCTACTTCTTTACGTTGCCGGAGTTGTTCCTGGAGGAAGAGAGGTTATAAGTAAATGCATGCTAAACATATTTTTGGGGAGGCATTGTCCCTGAAGTGGGACACTGCTGGGTTAGATAAAGTGAGATAGGAGGCAATGTGGAAGAGCCATGATGAGACGACGTGACGAGCTACCCGCCTGCTGCCGGTTTTTGGAAGGATGTTCCTAAATATAGGTATTACTTAATCCAACTGTCTCTTGATGTATTTTTTGCTGCGTCTTTCGGTGTTAAATTTGAGTTTTCCACCTTAAAATTGTGTTAGAACAACTCTAACACAGACTTGTATAAACTAATAATGAAGAGCTCGTACTAATTCTAGGTTTATTTGTTATTTTTTGACCTTGATGTATTGTAAGGTTTTTTGTTATTATAGTGCGTAACCCCACACTCAGGGTAATTTCTAAGAAATCAAATAATATAAGTCCCGTCGAAGTCGAAAATTTTTGCGATATTATTTGATTTCTTGATGTATTGGTTACTTACTTGAACATCAACATTAAATACATAACGATTTAAAAAACAACAACCGCAACAAAGTTACATTTGACCTAAAAATAGGGGTTAGGCCCGTAAGTAGATAACCTTTCTGCGAATATTCTAACTACAAAAGCTTAACGCCGCGCACCCAATTGTGTACGTTCAAAAGCATTTCTTAACTTCCAAATATAGGATTAACCTCGAGGAACTCCAAACAGCTTGGAGCAGAGGTCCGAAGCTGAAATATCACGTGTGAACTAGTAAGGCAGGCTTTCCGTGTTGAAAGCCAGACCAAGTATGGTCCGGTGTGTACTCTATAAGGGTATAAAATGGTGTCTACATACGTATCAAAAGACAATGGATTGTCTAGTGTCGTGCAAAGGTCAAAAACCAAGGGATAAAACCGCTAGGTTAGAGTATTTTGAAGTTGTTTCTTGAAACTATGTTAAGCATGCCGAACTTGTTACAGAGAATGCGCGTTCTAAGGAATCTTTGATACCGAAGTTTTGGGTTCGCCTTGAATATGGGTACGTGGTAGCAGTGGCATACATAATAGTTCCTTAACGCATTCTCTGCCCAGCATGGGAAGGGGCGCTCCGCCGCATGACGGGGCTGGAGATGGATGCCGATGGAGCGACTTCGTGGACCACGATGCACATGAGTGCATCTTGGTCATCGATGAAGGTTTTCGCCGGAATACCTGATCGAAGGTCCAAGAAAATGTACGATAATTGTTCTAATAGTAAACACAATTCGTCAACAATGCAGTAATCCTGTCCTACTGCGTGTTAATAGAACGGTGAAAGCTTATGAAAAGGTATGTATGTACAACTCCAATCTAATTCTACTATCCTACTAATATTATAAAGAAAGTTTGTAAGTATGGATGGATGTTTATTAGGTACTCTCTCACGTAAAACTACTGAACGGATCGGGCTGACATTTTGCATAAAGGTAATTGTAATCCTGGAATCAAACATAATCAAACTACTTTTTATCCCATAAATCAGTTCCCATGGGATAGAAATCACCTTTAAACATTTCCATAGAAACAACGCGTGCGAAGCCGCGGGGCGCAGCTAGTTAAATATAATTATTTATTTTTTATATATATTTAACATTCTTAGATCGTACGTAAGTAGTTTTTATTTTAACGCGAGCAGAATTTAATGTAGTATACATAACACAAAGTAATTTGGCTTGCTGTAGCTACACAAAGTTTTTTTTGTCAATATATTTTCCATGTGTACCTACATTAATAACGGGAAAAGATTATCTCAAGGGAGTAAATCAAGGGATATTGAATGGACCGTCAAAGAAAAGTTATGTGCGAACCAAACGTGCCCAAGGAAAGTTTTTCTTCAGCTTCTACGTTTGACGTGTGGTTTTATTTGACGGTTGTTTCATTTTGGCGACTTAGGTCTATCAGGAAAAATGACTAGGTATAAAAATGTCGAATTTATTAAATTAAAATTGTCGAAGGCTATTTATGCCGAGATATAGAATTACTTTGCAACATCGTTTTACTGATGATATAGTGTAGTGATGATGATGACGTCCTCCTAGCCGAATTTCGACCACGGCGGCCAGTCTTTTCGGAGACTAGCCAGATGCGCAGGACATATTATAGTGCACAAGTGTGTGCGCTAACACAGGCACACTCTCTATTCAATCTCACAATCCGAAGGGACTGCAGACCGACACGACCGGGGAGAGGCCAAGCGCAGTACCAACGGCTTAACGTGCTTTCCGAGGCATGGGGATGTAAAACCACCAACTTCCTGACTCCGAGCTGCTACTGTGTTACAAAAACCCCAACAACAACTTTCGATGTATGTCGATGTCGTAGTAAGAGCCGCCAACTGTGGGGGTTGGCAACACCCCCACAACCCCCCGTTTGGGTGAGATATGTTCAGTAGTAGACGTAAGTGTGCTCATGAGGAAGTACCTACCTACATAAGAACTTTTTCAATCATTTTCAAAATCGGACCAAAACATCCTTCGGATTGGTGATAGCGGAAGAGGTGTTCGAAATACACTGGAGGAAACTGCGCTCTGTCTCTGATAATGATCCGTTAGAGCTCATACACACGAGCGGCACGATGTCGACGGCAGATGCAACTTCAGCCGTCGACACCCGTCAACGGCAGCCGCCGACGCGTCGACGGCTGCCGTTGACTTGTCAACATCGAAGCTCTGCGGCAGCCATCGTCGACTCTCTTTGTACAGGAGCCAGTTGCAAAATGAATTCCGAAGAAGAAACACTGTTATTGCTTTTACTCCGTCGACGTTTTTTTCAATTAAGGATTTATTTTGGAAATCACTCACAACATCTTCACACACAGCCGCCCATGCTCTGTTTTTAATTGTTTTGTTACTGTACTCTTGTAGTTTATAATTCCAAATACATACAAGCATTTTTCTTTACTGCTACAATCAGCAATTCCACATCAATATTCTCACTGGAGCTCATTTTACAAAACCGCGACGCGTGCGCACTCCTGGACTATGTGCAGTCCACTGACAAAATGGCGGACGCGGCACGCTACAAACACAAACAACTGCAAGCGACGCTATTGGTCGACGGCTGCCGTCGACGCGTCGGCGGCTGCCGTTGACGGGTGTCGACGGCTGAAGTTGCATCTGCCGTCGACATCGTGCCGCTCGTGTGTATGAGCTCTTAGTCGACTCCTACGAGTCGCAAGAGTCAACTATAGCCGATGGATGTCATAAGGTACGACATCCATCGGTTGAGTTGTAGGGATCGATTCTTACGCACGACCAACATCATCAATGACCTTTACATCCAGGAAGGATGGTTTATGTAGTGTTCGTTTTTTTGGCACTTACGTACGACCACAGAAGAACTTATATGAAAGAAGTTATGGCCGGATCAAAAGTTCTTAGTACCTATAAGAGGTAACCTATTTCAAACAAATCTAGGTACAAACGACCGACTTTTATTTTGTATTTATTAAACTAATATCTGGTCACAATGTAGTAGTGCTTCGTGCAAGCAAGTGAAATTCATAGCATTTTTGGGCAAACCAACTATAGCGTTTGTTTGAAATGGGAAGCTGTATGTACATTTACATAGCTAATCCAAGGCTACTGTTTCGTATAACATGATGTCACCGCGGCCACTCGACTGTTAACTCAGATAAGAGTCACAAAGGTTTTTAGGGTTTTAAATCCGCTAAATTACAATAAACGTTTTAAATTACCAAATGCTGAATTTAGACGTGTAGCTAAGCCACTGGCTTGATAATGTCGTTCCTGTGCAGGTTACTTACAAGTTAAGCCGGCTGTAGAATAGGAGCCCTCCAAAGAACGTGCTGTTGAAGCATTTTTACACATTTATATGTTAATAGCTTCTACCCGCGGCTTCGGATGCGTATTTTCGGTATAATAAGTAGCCTATTATCTAAGTTAGGCTGTGTTCTAAATGTGCGCCAAATTTCATCTTGATCTGTTCATTAGGTTTGGAGATCCTCGGTAACAAAAATTTCACATATCACAAACTTTCGGCTTTATAATATTAGTAGGATAGAATTAAACCTCATTTAAGCTAGTTTGTAAGTTTTTGAAGCTTTATCCGACGATTCAATTGATTTATTTTACGATTTGAGTCCTCTGTTCTTCTTTATTTTATATTTTTAAGGATTAAGACATCGTTAGTAGCAGGGAATTCGATGCGAGAAACAGGAGACGGGGACTGACAAAAAATATTACAAATGGGTGAATCCATGCTAGAATAATTAATATGATTTAATGACAAAAACTTTGTCAACTAATGTAAGAATATGCTCGCTCGATCAGATTCATTTATTGATTACAAATATACGTGTTTACAGAAAATTAGCTTGGTTTCTAATTATAGCTTAAGTTACATACACCCCTGTTGGGTATAGCAATTTATTATTATTATTATCAAAACGACGTGTACTGAGTTTGGTTCCAAATGGACTTTTTACTTTACTATGTAACTAAAGGCGCGCAGGGATCGTGATACAAACTTCGTTCAACATTTTTGCGTACACAAGCTTAACGCATTCACTGCGTCCGCCTGGCCCCCACAGTAAGTGAAGACGAACATGGGCGTCATAGGCAACGAAAGTGTTAATAAGCTTGCGTACACAACTTCTAACAGGTGCATTGAAGAGTAAAGTTGTTCCATAAAACAACGCTCCAGTGGCGGAGCAGCCAATAAGGAAAACTGGGCCTTTATTGTCATTTCTGCTTTGAAGTTACGGGTTCTATGTGGGACAGGGTTGGATGCAGGGTTTAATTAAAGGGGTTTGAAGATTTATGTACGGAGGTTGGCCCGAACATTTAACTTTTTTTTCAAAATCGCCGCGCACAATAAAAGTTATATTTGGAAAAAAGATACTAAAACAAATAAAAAATGTCTATAAAATATTGTCCTAAGGCGTCCTGTTTCTGAGATATTCACAAATGAAAATAACTAGGTATATTGTTTCTTCATATATGAATACTAGCTTCTGCTCGCGGCTTCGCACGCGTATTTTCTGTTTATTAAGTAACCTATTAACTAAGTTAGGCTTTGCTCTAAACGTACGCCAAATTTCATTTTGATCTGTTCAGTAGTTTTGGAGATCCAATGTAACAAAAATTCAGATTTCACAAACTTTCGGCTTTAAAAAATAATTTATTTGTTTTAGTACCTTCTATACAAATATATAACTAATATTAGAAAGAAAAAAACAAAATGGTGATCGATTTTAGGGCCAAAATCTTGAAACCCCTTTAAACCTTCTCCATTTATGTGCTTCACAGCGTTAGCAATTTCAGGTATCAAAGTAAGCAGAGCCTGTGTCATGGACTGTCCTTTTTAAATGATCTAATATATAGGGTATTTGATGAATGTGATACAAATATCCTACTGTCTTACTAATATTATAAAGCTGAAAGTTTGTGAAGTCTGAGTGTTTGTTACCTAGGATCTCCAAAACTATTAAGAATTTGGCATACACTTAGAACGTAGTCTTAGCCGTACTTAATTAATAGGCTCCTTATTATACCGAAAATAAAGGCTACTAGCTATCACGAAAATACGCGTGCGAAGCCGCGGGCAGAGGCTAGTATTACCATAAACCTAGATTCGGAACAAATTCCAAAAGATTTGGCCGAAGATCTCAAGAGGCGCAAATATGCAGGTCTCGACGGAGCCTACACATTTGCTCCCCTTGGAGTCGAGACCTTATCTGAGCGTCTGGTCGAAGCGACGCGTGACCCGAGAGCTGGTGAGTATCTGGCACAGCGCATCAGCATTGCCATCATCATCATCATCATCATCATCAGCCTATATTAGTCCACTGCTGGACATAGGCCTCCCCATACAGCGTGGCAATGCAGCCAGTGTCTTGGGGACGCTTTCGACTGGCGTCGATATGGATCAGTTGAGCTACCTGTAGACTGTTTGCAACAGTCAGCAGTTAGCTCAATTGTTTCAATTGTAAATACTAGTATAATTTTCTTTGTGAATAAAGACAAATTCCCAATGATCATAGAAATATTTTATCCTACGGCGGTAATCGAACCCACAGCTTTCTGAGTCTCAGGTGAATCTTCAGCCACTACGCCAGTAACTGAGCTCGTCAATAAATTAAGTAGGTAAACTTGATCCTTGATATTTTTAATTTATTGTCATTTTATCTATACTAATATTATAAAGAGGAAAGGTTTGATTTTTTGTTTGTTTGTTTGTTTGTATGAATTGAATAGGCTCCGAAACTACTGGACCGATTTGAAAAATTCTTTCACCGTTAGGAAGCTTACTTTTCAGGGAGTGACATAGGCTATATTTTATCCCGGAATTCCCACGGGAACGGGAACTACGCGGGTGAAACCGCGAGGCGATCGTCTAGTAGTCGATATTTTGTTTCTGGTGTACATTGCTACGGCGTAGCAGCGGCGTAGCAGCACCGTAGCAGCACCGTAGCAACGTCGTAGAACCGGCGCGGCGTAGCAATCGCCAATGGGATTTAACCATCCATACTATTACTACTATTATAAATTCGAAAGTAACTCTGTCTGTCTGTCTGTTGTCTTTTCACGCTTAAATGGCTGAACTGATATTTAATAAATTTGGCAGGGAGATCAATGTTATCCCTGAGTCGGTCATAGGGTACTTCAAAACGCGAGCGAAGTCGCGAGCACTAGGTAGGTACTTTACATAAATCTATACTTAGTACGATATCAACGAATGTGTGTAATATCATATTTGGTAGGTACATGATTAAATTTATTTGATACACTAAAATTCTTTAAAATTAAACTTAATAATCATTCTTATACATTCATATTATTTTAACCCCTAGTCCGCCACTGCTGCAAATAATTTGGGCTAATTCTCTCGTCCGAGGAACTTTTGAATTTGAAACTTCACAAATGTTCACTCCATTTATTCAAATGGTGCTACGGGTGTTCTGACGGGATCACGCCGTCAGACAAAAGCCCGTGCGAGATCTAGCGAAAACGAAAGTTTACAGTTTAGAAGAAAAAGTGGTTGGGCACACTGCCACTCCGGAGTTACTTTTTGTAGAGCAACATTTGGCTAGCTAGATGATAGCTTATAGCAACTTTTAATAACTTTTTCATAAGTTTGGTAAAATAACTTTTGCTAACCGAAATTATTACTATCATCAAGGTACACCTCAACCTCTACCTCAACAGCCTGTATTGGTTTACTGCTGGACGCAGGCCTCCCCCTGATAAGCGCCTTGTTGGCTTTTATCTCTTTTGGCTTTCATCAGAGTACACTTGCAAACGTAAAAAGTTACTTCTGTAGTGGACGCAATTCAGTCCAGCATTACTTATTTTCATTCAAAAACTCCGACGTAGGTATTTGTGAAACAGACTAAGTAAGTACTACTGATCATCATCAGCCCCTATGTGCGTCCGCTCCTGGACATAGGCCACCCTCAAACGACGCCACAAATAGCGCTCCTTAGCCGTATGTACTTACATCTGAGCATATAGAGTCTAATCTAAACACTAGTTTTACATTTGCGTTTCGCCATCTTTCACAAAGACACTGTCTACAAACCGCACTGTCTAATCTCACAAAGTGATTCTACACAGAACTACTTTTCAAATATCATAATTTAGTGTCCATTTCCAGAATTAAAACATAGAAAAGGACCGTCCCTTAAATTCCTTTGCTTAAAAGGAAAAGATCTCGGGTAGAGTTACCTAAGCAGGACTTACGATCTATTCCTGGGGCCATTCATTCTCTATAAATAGAATGAAGAGTGTTGTAACTCGAGTGGGCTAATGTTACCCACCCTCCCCCAATGTAGGGTAGGTTTCTTGTCTTAGACAATATTTCACTCCTAAGTACAAACTAGTTTATCCGACTGTTCAGTAAATTAAATGCTTAATTTGGGGGTTGTGGCGCTTTATTGCTTAGTGGTTCTGTACGTTTTTCCTGCCTAGCATAATCTGCTCTTGTAGATTTCAGATTCATAATCAATATCTTTACTTTTTTAGGCTTATAAAATAAGCACATACCCGCCAATACTCAAACGCAACACAGATGTAGGCCCATCTCAAGTGACGAATTTTTGACAGAATTTCATTGAAAAATGTCAAAAAATCGCAACTTGAGACATGTTTAAATTTGAGATGGGTTTGAGTATACGGGCGTTAGACAAGTCAGTAGGTAGGTAATTAATAGCAGTGTAGTATATGATAGAAACTTTAGCTCTGTCGAGTGCCTTTTAAGTTAACTCTTTTTAAGTTGTCTTTTTAAGTCGTATTTGTTGCTTTACACGCTCATGTTACTTTTACAGTGGCTTGTGTTAACATAATATTTAAAAGCTTTTATTTAACTTCTCCTGTTATTATGTGTGGGGCAAATCTTGCAACTGAATTTAGACCAGTTATCCTCAAACGATTCAGCTGAAATTTGGTATAGATATGTAAGTTCGGTGACAATGCAATGTCCTGGTACCATCGAGCTGGTCTGATGATGGAGACAGAAGGTGTCCATGGGAACTCCTAAACGAAACAACGTAAACCCGTCGAGTTTGGGTTCGTTGGATATGTCGTACCGAGCACTTTGGTCCTATCTACACTAAGATCTAAACTAATAAATTATATCTATTTTAGCTTAATTTGTTTAGTTTTTGTTAATGTCTTGTCTATAATTTTTATTTAATTAATTAATTTTCAATTCACTAATTTAATTCTAATTTAAGCATTTTTAACTACAGATTATGTGACATTTGTGAACCAGAAATTGCACACCACGCCGGTAGAAATACATTGATTCTTGAGACGACATAATTATAACAACTGTGTATCTACTTTAATTACATTATTTCAAGCAATAAATGATTACTTTACTTTACTTTAAAAATACATATTATAAAGAGGCAAGCTTTGTGTTTTTGTATGTATGTAACGAATAAACTCAAAAAATACTGGGCTGATTTCAAAAATTCTTTCAGCATTAGAATGCTACAATAGCCCTGAGTAACATAGGCTGTATTTATAGGCTTAAAAAATAAATATCCATCCGTGCGAAGCCGGGACGGTATGATATAAAAGCTTGTTATTGAAAAAGGACTTTGAAAATTATGAGATTTCATTTTCTTTATGTTATTGTATGTTACTTAAATAAGAGATACTAAGGTCTCTCGTTGGTCTAGCGGTCAGCTTGTTCAACCGCTGATTATGAGGTCCTGGGTTCGAATCCCGGGTCGGGCCAATAGTTGTTATTGGGGTTTTTCTAGCCAGGAAAATTCACAGTAGCAGCCCGGAGTCAGGAAGTTGGCGGTGCTACACCCGCGTGCCTCGGAAAGCACGTTAAACCGTTGGTCCTGCGCCTGACCTGTCTTCAGTCGTGTCGATCTGTCGTCCCATCGTAGGTACACTTTTGTTACACTTGATGTCGTTACATTCTATATTTATGTACTATTTTTATAGTTACCTACATGTATAGGTATTTCGTTATAGGAAACGCAAAATATAATATGTCCTTAAATCAGAATATATCAAATGTTTTGGTTAAATTATTACATGTCAGAAAAAATAATAATTATTATGACAAGGTAGGTATAATAATATAGTTATAATTAGGTATGTATGGAAACTTCTCTTTAAAACCTTAAAATTAGTATATGGTTTCAGACTGCGATTTATTTTTACCGTTTTCCCAAAATAATAAAGTTAATAAGCTGTAGGCACTACATTACAGTAAAATCCTTAACTCCTTCGCAGCAAAGGTCAAAATACAGAATAATGCAGCTCTAAGCGCTGACCCCTGCTACCCTGTGTACCGTAAGCGTTTAGGGTTGCCACATGTCGAATGCGGCAGAATCTGATAAATTAGGTACTTGGAAACAATTTAAAAAAATGCGCTGTTAATTTGATGAGTAGGTCACATTAACTTAATCTCCAGTCTTGAAAATTAGTCAACAAAATGCTAAAAATTACACGAGGAATTTGTTATTTTATTTATAACAAGCTGCTGCCGCGGCTTTGCTCGCTCTTTTCAAGTAGCCTATGTCCGTTCCCGGGATACCATTTACCTTCCTGCCAAATTTTAATAAAATCCGTTCAGCCTTTTAGGCATGAAATGATAACAGACAGACAGAGTTACTTTCGTATTCATAATATTAGTATGGATTCATACGGAAAGAATTGAAACCATACTTAAGTACACTATAATAATTTAATTGATATACTCACAAAAGCATGTACATACTTCTTACCTACTAGGCAGGCAATTTATAAAAAACACAATGATGATCTGTATTGCTATGAAAACATTTGTTCCATTTGCTTACTTTTGTACCTATGTATATGATTAATAAAATGTCGACATTATCTTCACCGTCTGCCATCCTTAGATGCAAATAAATACACGCTATTGGTATTGCTTTTGTTTATAGGCATAATCTTTTATCTTTTTATTTTATAGCAGTACATTACTTTCCCGTTACTGTGAATAGAAATTCAAACGTAAAGGCAAAAATTTACATCTCTTTTCTGGTTTTATTTGAATTTTAGCCCGCGAACAGTGAACATTTTTAAATGACTGCGACTTTTAACCCTGAGTTTGGTGCACAGTTTCGGTTTTATCAAAGATATTAATGAGTAATCGTAGAAATCTCGTTAACACGGCAGTTGGTATTCTTGCTGAATCGCGAGAAATATTCCCGAGTAAATTAAATAAAAAATAAGAAAGAAAATCAAAGGAAATTATAACTATCACCCTACTCATTTTTTCCCCATGATAGCTAGAGGATTTTAGTTTTTATGACCCTTGATTTTACCTGGAATTCCAGTTTTTATTCAAAATTATCATAACCTTCGAAATCGGGCATTAGCAAAAAAAAGGCGTTGATATTCAATAATTTTTCGTTTACCGAGTTCGTTCCGTTTTCATCAATCAAAATTTCATTCTCAATAATATCCGGATTAATTTAACTCAATCTGGCAACCCTGACACCTTAGGCGGTGACGTCATTCATTTTCCGGATTCCGTATTTAATAAGGAAACGGAAGTTTCTTACGGAATATTCTTAGATTATCTATTTGCAGAACGAGGGAACCTTTTGGACGAACAAATTTGAACGGCCTAACTTTCTAACCTTATGATTTCTGTTAATTTTCCTCATATATCTACCAGAACCTTTGTAATAAAAGTTTCCAGTTTCGTGGTGAAGTAATCAACAAGGTAGGCTCCTACCCAGTTATACCACAGACAAACAAAAGTGCTTTATCTATGGTTTTACCCACGTTGGTAGGTGGGTAGATTAGATAAGTTAAGGAAGAAAGAAAATAAATTTATTGGTTCACAAAAGAGAGCATAAATTAAAAGGGCTATTCTTTAAGTACGTGGGTTATACTTAAAAATAATTACAATTCTACTTTAGTGCAACAAGTGTATTCCCAGTTAACCAAAAGGTCCCACCTCAGGCTAATACGATGCCCAAATTCTTGAAAGATGTATGTCAGCTGTGAAAATATGTATACACTGTCAAGTTTTCAATTCATCATCATCATCAGCCTATGTTAGTCCACTGTTGGACATAGGCCGTAGGTACGATGACTAGGTACGTTCTACGAAAAATGAGGGAGTGGACTTTTATTTCAAAAATTCCGAGTAAGTACCTACAATTAAAGTGAAAATTTGGGAGTGTATACATATCCAAGCCAATTTTTGCCTGTACCTATGTCGAAATGGAAAAGCCCGAGAAAAATCTCTATTACCGAGGTAACTATTCCGTAGACAAAACTTCTTTGTTATCGTATTACTTCTATTCTTAGCATGCAATTCGCAAGCAGATATTGTGGTATGTTTAACCGACTATGAAAGAAGGAGGAGGTCCTATGTTTTATTAGTAAACTTTAGGTATATAACTACTGATATAGGGAATACTTTAAGTCCTTAAGTAAACAAATAACAAAAAATAGGCAGCGATGCGACCTGCAGAAGTAAAATACTGTGTCGCAGATCGCAACGCCCACCTCCGGGATTAGGGTAAGATAAGTCCCACGAACTATAGGTACTTAGGTTTATAGTACACTAGGTAACAACTTATTATCTTATAAAGTTATATACAAAAAAGTTTCTAAAACATAAAATTAATAGCAAAAAAATTGGTTGTCTGTAAAGTCGGTTTACTGACGATAGTTGAACGTGACAACGTCTTAAGAAAATACTGATGGAATGGTAGCATTTGATACTCTATCAAAACATGTAAATGTACTATAGTATAGCAGCTGTCCACGCAGACGCATCGCTCACTCAAGTAGGAGAGAGACGGATGTCGAGCGCTCTCGCTTGCACTTCAAGCCTTACATGGAACGCCTCAGAGCGAGGTAACGCCGCATGACGTCATGTTTTTTCGTGCGTGCAGCCGGCTCTATCGAATTATAAGACGTTGTCACGTCAAAAAAGTATTCCCTGTATCAGTAGTTATTTACTCAAGAAAGACCCACCGTCCGCTCAAATGAA
The DNA here is from genome assembly GCA_963564075.1 of Eupithecia subfuscata. Lineage (NCBI taxonomy): Eukaryota > Metazoa > Arthropoda > Insecta > Lepidoptera > Geometridae > Eupithecia > Eupithecia subfuscata. Next base: position 15,307,455 of record OY751106.1, read on the forward strand.
GGATAGGACCCGCGTGTCTCAGTGAGATACCTTGATGGACCATCACGAGGCGATCCCTGGTTTATGGGCGACCAGCCAGCAGCTGGGCAAATAAGATGGAGGATAGTGTACCGGGGTATTGCGGGCAGGTTATGGCACTGAAAGGTTTATGTTTTGACCGCAATTTGCTTGCAAGGCAGATTTTTAGAAACAAAGAAAAACAAAGAAACTTGAGATACATATTACTAAAAGATAACATTGAATTTGCTATTTTTTTTATATTAAGACACAGTAGGTATTTTAATTATTTTGCTGACTATTTAGTCAAGAACGTATTGAAAAAATGTTTTCCTAATCACCTAAAAAACTTTTCATTTAAGGTTGATACTAGCCGATTAATGTTTGATCAATCTTTGAGCTGAACTTGAATAAAGTAGATTTTGTCAATTATTTTATTATTAATTAGAACGGCGATTGCCAATTACACTAATTAATTAATTATAATTTTATACAAAAAGCTGCACATAAAATTGAAAAAAAAAGTTTGTCTAGCAGATAAAGTGGATAGATTGCAATGCGTACAAAGTTCTGTTCAATTTTCGTACAGTTACCCCCTCCCGTCTATTATCGGAATGGGCGATAAAAAGGTCAAATCATAATTCAACGGAATCGATAAATGATAACTCTCGTAAACGACGTATGTGGACGTTACTCTTGATTGCTCAATTCTGATTGTTATGCAGCATCCCAGGCTCCGTACTACGTATCAGCTCGAATTCTGGTACCTGATTTTACCGGTGTATACTTTACACATTTACACAGCAAAATCCACACATGCCATAACACAAGCTCTGCTTAGCTTAGCTAGATGATGCTGTGTGAATTGTCTAGGGTTATTTATTTATTCGGCTCGATGATGGTCAGATCACACTGAGGGGGCTGTGATGTCCTCCTAACCGAATTTCGACCACGGCAGCCACTCTCATCGGAGACTAGCCAGAAGCGCAGGACATATTATAGTGCACATGTGTGTGCGCAAACACAGGTGTACTCTCTATTCCCTCACTCTCATAATGCGATGGGACGACAGACCGACACGACCGGGGACAGGTCAAGCGCTGGACCAACGGCTTAACGTGCTTTCCGAGGCACGGGGGTGTGACACCGCCAACTTCCTGACTCCGGGCTGCTACTGTGAATTTTCCTTGCTAGAAAAACCCCAATAACTACTATTGGCCCGACCCGGGATTTGAACCCAGGACCTCATAATCAGCGGTTGAACAAGCTGACCGCTAGACCAACGAGGCAGTTGCAGGAGGCTGTAGGGAAGCAGTAGATCCGGCTGGCACAAGACCGCCAGGGGTATTGAGATAAGGAAGAAAGGCACTCACCGGTGGGTGTTAACGGCTGGTCAGATAGGTACTTAATCTGTTCTGAAGGAGAAAGTACGAAGGCTAGGACTTGTCTTTATTGATTATAACGAAAGCTTTGAGAACCCATTAAAAAATGGCAACAGGACCATTTTATAATTTTTCTAAATCTTAACTTCCTATGTCAAAACCAATTTCGTTGCTCATTTTTAGCTAGTACGTAGTACCTAATTTTTATCTATTTTCGCATTTGTTATGAACATAACTCCCCATAAACTAAAGTAGAACTTTAAACTTTGTAAGTTCAAGTCACCCAAATGCGAATAACCCCATAACTGACAACTTTATCAGTGTAGTACGTTTACTAGATACATTGGCAAGGCGCCAGTGTGAACGTACCTACCATCTAGATCTAGACTACCCTAGATGATCTGGTCATATCATTTATTCTGTGCCTAGACCTAATGGCAACGTTTTGTCATTCTGTCACTTGGAGCTGCCACTGGGTGCCACCACAAATTACTCTCCGATGGATGGTTGTTTCGGTTGATAATGATGATGTCCTCCTCAACCTTCTCAACAGCCTATATTGGTCCACTGCTGGTGCCAGCCCTCCCCCTGATAAGCGCCTTATTGGCTTTTATCTCTAGGGGGTAGTGCCCATAATCCCCACGGTGCGGGTTGGAGATCGCCGTTAGGTGGTAGAATTGTTCTGCAGGGGGCGCTGCTGCCCGCCCCCGGTGAATATCCCTTAGTCGCCTCTTACTCGCTACCGAGTCATCGACACGGAAACTGATATAGAATCGCGCGAAATTCAAATATTTTAGCGGTTTTTAATATTTCTGTGTGGAAGGAATGAAACTACCAGAACACCAGTGAACCTTTATTTTATAATTCGATTTAGTGCTACTTTCGGAGTAGGTCATTAATAATTTAAGAGCTTTTCTACTAAAAATCAACATATTACCAAAAGCTAAATATCAAATTTTATTATCTTGGATTGATATCAAATGGTCTACGATTGGTGGAAAACTACTTTTCTGGTAGATTAATTCCTTGCACAACGCAGAAAATATTAGACTGTAAAATTTTCGAATTTAGCGCGTATCTGTGGCAGATTCTATAACGATTTCTCTATAGCAAAAAGTACAAAGATACTCGATAACACACATCTTGGCCTTCAAAAACGTTAGGTATGATGTCTTGGCCAACTTTTACCTAGGTAGGTGAACTAGCACCATGATGAAACTAGCAGCTAAAGCCAATAGATGTTAGGAGCCGTTCATTAATCACGTGATGTGTTTTAGACTCCGATGATTTTTCAGAACATCCCGCCCCCTTTTGACGACTCACGTGATGAATAGCGACCCCTTAGAGTCGTACACGTATGACGTAGACACCTGAAAAATGTCTGTAGCAAAGTAACGTAGACTTTCTTATCATTAATGCGAGATTATGCTTATTTAAATTGGAAAATAATATAAGATTTGTGTCCTCTCGTCTTGAAGGGTTTCGAAAATCAAGTTGCCTAAAAACCAGAACTTGGAACTTAATTGGAATTTAGCGAATATGTCCCAAATATAAAATTGCGGGCCATCGATTGAACAGATAAAAGATTCGGATTAGATGGCTACAGCAAACATAGATAACGACGACAAAATAAGGTCATCTCATTATACTTCCATCAGTGGGTTTTTGGATCAGTTCCCCCCTCTTATTTACGTGGTACTATCTATTCATTTCACCTGTATACCTTATGATAATGTAGGTATTCATACCACTGTGTTATTATGTTTATAACTGCCGATTGTCAGTTGTTTATGTGTTTATTCGACTTCCATATACATAGGACACATTTGAACAATATTAGCTCGCATTTGTTTAATGACATGCTGCTCTATTATTGATTTATCATTGAGTATTATAGTGTAGTAGCGTTTTCTTTCAGATATTTAATTTTGTAGAAAATAATAATTTTCTCGGCTTTACTTTTGACCAAGGAAACATTTTATCAAACAATTGTTAAAGGGTTTTTCGTGACTTAGTTTAGGTGTGGTATTTGTTATTGACAACCTGTTCTAAATTTTAAAGGTTTTCTTTAGAAGAGGCGATGACCCCGTTATACAGTAAATCATAAAGAATAGAAAGCCAAAATTATATTCATTGTATAGCGTTTCCCACTCATTCCAATCCATCATAGTGCTACAATACACTCCAAATATAGTTCAATTGTAGGTAGGTCCAACCTAAGTAGAGTCTCCTACACTAGTAAACACGTGGCTTTACGGCACGTATTTTACTGACTTCTGTGCGTTTTTACTGAGAGGAATCTTTCCTTCCGAGAATTTTAATCAATGCTTTTCTAAGTTTCATTTTCATAGAATTATGAAGGATTTACAGTAAGGTACCAAGGTTTATAAAATGCTAGGAAATGTTTACTCATTTCATCAACAGCTAAGTACTTATATTTTATTACCAAGGTGTCTAGTTACCAAGTGACTTCGGGCCGTTTATAATTTCCATAAGGACAATAACCAACAGAGCAGCGTTTGGGTCATCCATAGGAGACACACTGAGGACTCAGATTCTCCGGCCTATTTTAATTATCCAAATCAAAATTGCGTTTTTCGTTTTGGCCAATTGGTGTCACCAAGTCACCATCAAACCGAATTAAAGTAACAATTTGCACAAAAAAGCGATACTAAACAAAGCCTTGCGTATATTGGAGCATTAAAATAAGCCTCCTGGAATGGGACAACCATACAGTCAAGTATCAAATGTTGAAAAGAAGCTTTATCATAAATCTTCTCTTGACCACAATCCTTACCCGGTGGTTTGTGGCGAGTTGTGGGAGACGGTATATCACGAAAACTATAAGGCAACTATTCACTTATGAGGCCCAATTTGTGTTGGAGAGGAAAAACATATATAAATATAAAAATAATGCTGGACAATCTAGCCCCAAGATAAGCAGAGCTTGTGTTATGGACACTAGATAACTGATACACTTAACACAATACACTACATAGATATTTTTTATGATACATAGAAAACATCCAGAATACCCTGAACAAATATCTGCAGATCGTACTAACATTTGCCCCGAGGCGGGAATCGAACCCGCAACCTACTGCGTCGCACGCGGACCTTCACCCGCTGCGCCACAGAGGTCGTCAATATATCAGCAGAGCTACAAACCTTAGCGGTACGAATGATGACGGTGGAGGGGAACCACTACATCAGCACATTTACGTCAAAACATGGATGGTGCTGCCCTTCCTCTCGCAGGTTTCCTAAGTCGGCTCTTACGACATCCACGAGCTGAAGCGGTCGAATTTTTACGCCGCGGCCGGTACGGCCAACCTAGTGCGTATTGTGTGGTAACATAAAATCTGTTGCAAGAGACCCGGCGTAAGTGCAACAAAAAATAGAATACAATACTCACAGAGTAGACTTTTATCCTCTCGTCGACGTCGCTCGTGCGATGCGCGCGCGGCGATGACGAAACCATCATCTATGGATCACGACTAACGGTCGTCGGCGCATTCCAAAATCAAATGTTGCACGGTTGCTGCACTCTTTTTTTATTTTTAAATTTGAATTGCAGTTTTTAGCTTATCACTTGTTTTTGTAGTTATTTCAAAATCAAATGCTGCGTTATTTTGTTATTTGTAATTGCACTCTTTCGGTTATCTCATTGTTTTAGAAGTTTTCCAAAATCAACTGTTACATGCAGTATTTTTTCTAGATTGCGCCATTTGTCTAGACACTTGTTTTTGTTTAATTCCAAAAGCAAATGTTGTGTTTTTATTTTTCGAATTCCAAATTCAATTACACTTTAGTTGTCACTTGTTTTCGCTGTTTACCCAAACTATTGTTTCAAACTTTTCAATTGGTAGTTTTACTAGCACTGCTACTTATTGGAAGAACAAAACGATGAAAATTGGTTGCAAATGGCTGCAGCATGGCTAAAACTTTATGTATCGAAGTAAATCGATTTATCCCGTTATTGCCCTAGACGAGACTGGTAAGTTTATATCTCAGTAATTACATTTCGAATTAAAACAACCGAAATAGCGTTATAAAACAAGATGAAACCATTTCCCAGCTCATACGTTTCTGAAGTACTCTATAGATATAAAATATCTTGAAACCAATCCCCGATTTTATGAGATTATTTACGTAAAAACTACTAAAAACTCTAACTGGTTACGTACCAATCAGATCACTATCATGGTATATAACTGTTATTACGTTATGCATAAAAGCTGTTATGAACCAAACTGGTTTCATGGCTGGAGTCAATAGGTTATATCAGAGTAGATACCTAATGGTTATAAAACTTAGTTTAAGTTTAGGAGAGTTCTTTTTATAACATTTGAGATAATAAATATAACATTTACATACGATTGGTGCTGATAACTTAAAAGTTAAGGAAAAAGTATTTATTCGGTGTCACAAAAATTACAAACAGTATATACCTACATTAGGTTACAGTTGGTACAAACAAAATATAAGTACATATAAGTTACAACCCTGACATCAAAAAAGGTCGTCGGTAAGAAACTTCTATGTAAACGATAAAATAAACTTGAAGGTACTTGATTGAAAGATCGATGGCAAAGTAAATTTACCTATATTCCATAGCTAGGTCAAAATATCTAGCTAACATAACCTTCAGTGGGTTACTTGTACCATTAAAATCTTACAAAACATCGACTAAGTAAATTGAAAACATTCATTTCTCCGTATTTGAGAAACTGAACAAGCAATAGTTATTTTAATGCCAATACTGGGAAATGTTAATCACGATATATTTTCTCAAGCAATATAATATAATAGATCACACCAATAACCTGGGTCTCTTGAAAAGAAGAGTGACGAGTAAGTATTCTAGACGTTCGTCATTGTCGGCCACGTAATCACGTCCATCAGGTGGGATTGAGGTCTACTGATAATAAAAAAACAGATGCCTATGTAATCAATGAATACCAAGAGGCAATGAATACCAAGAAGCAAGAATATTGGGGCTGTGAGAAGCTTAGCGAAAGAGAAACGTTGGTTCAAGGCCATTTTACGAAACAAGCCTTTACGGTGCATCGTAATCGAGTTATGAAATGACGTCGTGCATGCATAATGTGAATTAAAATATCGTAAGTTAATAAATATTGCGTTTTACACACTGTTTTGATGATGCGTACGTTTAAAAAAAATAGGAGATGCAATATTAATTGGCTGGCGGAGATAACAGAGATCTTTGTAGCAATAGCTTCAAAGTGAAAGAAACAATCTATGAATCTAGTTAATCCAGGGAGTAGTGTCAGATAAGCATTTACTTGCTCCATAGCGCAGATGATAGGCAAAAATTCAATTTGGGTTCATTTCCTTTACTTGCTCCACAGCCACAGCACAGATTAGGAAACCGTTCAAATTGGGCCCATGTCTTGTTTAGTAAATGTGGCCAGCAATACAGTGACCAGAGAGGTTGTATACATAGGCTTGGCTTACGCTTTAGATGACCCAGCCATGTCCATTAGTTCACATCATACATCAAAATCCATCACGCAAACGGAACAAACTAAAAATATTTTCGTTATTCTGAAAATCTAAAGCTAGCCACTCTTATCAGCACACGTCCCATTTGGGGAGGCACGTGACACGTGACAGCCGTGGACATGAGTCCACGGCTGAACGTGTTTCCCCAAACGAGAGGGCTGCTGAAAATCATTCCAGCTCTTGTGGGGCCTCAGAGGGGGGCCTCCAGGCTTGGCTTCTTTACCCCCCGGCTTTAACTCTAGGGGTGACGACCCCTCGGTCCTTGCGTATGCAAAAAGCTCTTGTTTTGGTTCAATTCGTTTTTTTTAATGAAGCAAAAAAAGAGCTTTTTGCATACCACTATGCCACTGAAATTTAGAATCGAATCAGCTGATCGCTTCAACATTCTACGTGGAGTGGTTTCACTCTTATCAGATATTTTATCAGTTCTCGTTTGAGATTCCGATATCGCCTGATGCATCTTGGTGCTCTAGAAAACGTCTTGTGTAATCTTCTCGCCTTTATTTATCTTATGCACAGAAATATATCGAGTTATATTTCTGTAATCTAATGAATACAACATTTAAAAAAATAAGAAAAACATTTCGTGAATAAGTACCTATATATTTCTGATATTAATATAGTAGGTAAGTACCTAATGCTTATTATGTCTTTGTTAGACATGCCTATGAGGTTGCGGTTCTATACAACCTACTGATTAAGTACATCGTACTTTAACTAGAACTTTTATAATTTAACGAATTTTAGTATCTAGTAAATTTTAATTTAAAACCATGGAAATCCATTTTCAAACTCAGTATTTTGCTTATTGGATTGTGTTTTGTTTTTAACACATTTGATAGCCCTATCGTTTTCTTTGAAATTGCTTTTAATTTTATTATTTTCGTACCGCATCCGCGGGGCAGTCTGTCTTTCTCCAATATCCGGAATATCCGCGAAGGCGGTCTAAGCGGTAATAAAGAGTTGCCAGTGATAAATAAAATAAGAAATACTGGGAATAGGATATCATTTATGTAATAACATAAATATTATCCTTAAGGAAGCAGAAATTGACAAAAAACAGTACCTACCTAAGTAAAATTTGCTTAGAGGGGGAGTAAACTAGTAAAACAAATCAGAATAATGTATTATTAATTTATTATAAGAGTACAAATAGGTGCTTGATGAACAATGCGTAGGTAGGTGTTTTCTTAAGAGAGCTTGAAGAGTCAATTAAATTTTATCAAAAGATTTTTATCTCTTATCTATCACTGTACCTGACACAGTTCGACTCAACCTAGAATAGAATACCGAGATATAAGATTTTATGTAGACATCTCATGAAATCACACTAATATTATAAATGCGAAAGTTTGGATGGATGGATGTTTGTTACCTCTTCACGCCAAAACTATTGAACGGATCAGGCTGAATTTTGCATACAGGTAAGTCTAACCCTGGAATCAAACATAGGCAACTTTTTATCCCATAAGTCAGTTCCCATGGGATAGAAATAACCTCAAAACGTTTCCTCAAAATATTATTGCAAGGTTGGGAATAGATAAGAAACAGAAAAAATAAGGTAAATGAGGAAGGCCTTTGCCCAGTGAAAATAAAGTCACCAACACACCTATGGCAACAGTCAATGTTATTGTTACTGAATATTACAATTTATAAACCAATACCATATTCCATTGTATGAAAAACAGTGATGTCATGAGAACACAAAGTAAAAACAATCGTGACGAATATCAATGATAGCCTGACGATGGCATACTTACACCAAGACAGCGAATTTTCAATGGGAATCATTGTTCTTTTTATGGCAACATCGATACAATACCATTGCGATCTATGGGAGAAATAATAATTCATGTGATTTGTAATAAGCTGGTAGCTAAATAGGAATAATACGAGTACCAACCAACCTGCCATAAATTATATTTTAAAACCTTAAACATTATAATTATAATATAACATGAATATATCTAGATGTTGCATATTCTGTTTCAAAAAATCTGCTGCATGAAAAGAGCTGCAGATTAGGCTATTGGTTAAGCTTCAACATCTAAGAATTGAGTTTACTCCAACGTAAAAGATTTTCAAAGGGAGAAACGATAGACAATATTGCGTCGTATTATTTTGGGCATGATTTTCCAAGAAAGCAGCTTATGATTTCCTTCGTAAAATAATTTACCTGCATGCTAAAACTTAGATGTCAAATGATCAAAGTCAGATGGGAAGTCAACAAGAAGGCTAGTAAGGATAAAAGTGGGTACCTACTTGGTGTTTTTTCTATGAAGGATGGACTCAACAAAATAGGTTTTAATCCAAAAGTCAATATCAAACGGCCTTTCGTACAATTAAGTAGGTACCTTACTTACTTTGAAATATGTCGGCGTAAAACCGTATCAGAACAATTTTAACGCCGTAAATAACAACTTTTATTTGGCAACAAACTGTCGAAGGGATGTCATATCAAAATTTATCACCCACCTCACTACCCTCGTACTTCCGGCATAAAAAGAATTGCTTCAACCGGTCCACACTCATACAACACTTGGTCGAATCCAGAAAATACACATTCAAAGTCTGTAACACATTCGCCATGCTTGAACTATATGAATTCAAAACTCTATTTCATTTCGAATGGTAATTTTCGAACTAGCAACATTTATGCACTCACTATTCGAAATTTAAACCGCGCTAATTGACTTTGACATTTACCTACGTTTTTTTATTTTCCCGAGTCGTGTGTGCTATTGGAAAAGTGTAATGTTACTGGCTGTTATCAGAAGCTGGTTATCTAGAGTTCGTCACGCAGATATTGGTTACGGCGATGTTATGATGACGATAGCGTTCGCGAGGGGCGTTATTGCGAAGGTTTGATAAATGAGTTTATCGTACAATAGAATGGTTAACTGAACAGCTGATTACAAATTACCTCTACAATCTCTAAGAGTGCTGAAATGCAAATCATAGCTAAACAAACTTCAACCAAGAACAGTACCTATGAACCTATCGCCGATAACTCAGAAAAACTGTTGAAAATACATCGGAGTCCGTCCGCCTCTGTTTTCGTTTAATTCAGTCTAGGATTTGAATTTTAAAATTCAAATTATTAGTTCGAGCCATCATCCACATAAATCATACAGTGGGAGCTGGTATGATAGACGAAGTGAAATATTTCCAAATTCAAAACTGGGACCATAAATAAACTTTTTTATAGGTAGCTGATAAGTTTATTGCAAGGAGGTTACCTACATCAATGACCTACAGTAAAATACCTACAAGGTGCGTTTATAATTAACTAAATGTTTGCCATTGTCATCTGTCAGTGTACACTGCGGGCAGCAGATGCGCAAGCCATCTAGGCACCTTGACACAATTTATGCAATAGACAAGCCACTTTTTACTGTTTTGATCGTTTATTTGTTGATGACATATTTATGTTACTAACCATCGATGATAACAAAGGTTTTTAAAGATATGTTGTATAAATTAGGAAGATGACATGTCTTATTTCATCGTTATGCTATACCTAGCACATGCCATTTTTCTCGGATTAAACTACAGCGTTTTATCAAGGCAGAATGTTAAAGTTTGGGTTTTGAGCTTGGAATATTTTCGTACATCAACCATGCAACTAGCATAGTTGGGTGACCTGCTTTTATAATACGGCTATTTTAGATGAAAGTATGAAACGCTCGAGGAAGGAAAACATTTCGCGTAATACCTCACGAATTCATAGCTAACATAAAAGTCCAGATAGCTAGGTAATTCAGTGGAAGACCAAACGTTAAAAATACAAGCTCGTTTACTGAGGTTTCCTAACGATCTCCGAAGTCTTTGCCCGGGGATGGAGTAGTTACAGCCGTAAATATCTCCAAACCTCTAGTAGGTACTGTATTTTTAACGATATGGCCGACCGCGAATCGAAATGTAGAAGCCTTAGAACCTTGAAATAGAAACGTCGATGATATAGGTACCGAAATAGAATCAGATGAAATTAAGTCGAATGATGTTTTCGGTGGATCACTTCGTAATTCATTAAAGATAGAATATTTAAGAACTGAAAAACATACCAATTATGTAAATGTGGAGATGGTAATGTTCAAGGAAAAGATGAAGGTACAAGAGGAACCCGAGCGCTGAAATTCGCGTTACACAAACCAAGAGAAATTTACTGCCGCGCCGATGTCATTAATCCAGCCTAATTAATCTCGCCAAACACCTACTGGGGTAATTAGAGAAACACCTCGGCCGTTTCCCAGGGGAAGGATGGACCTTGTTTACCGTGTAAGCCAATCTGAAACTTCAAGGTGAAGAAAATGTGCTGTCTACATTTTAATAAGAGCGTAATTTCGTTAAGGTAAATGAAACTGGCAACATTTTGTTTGGTTCATACTACAATAAGTTTTCTAATCTCAAAAATACTATTTGAGATTCAAGCGCTTTAGGTACATAGACGTCTTCGTAACTTTAAAGGCCGTCATCATCAGCTTGGAAATAAATGAGAAATTTCTTAAGTATTTAATTTAAATTTGAAATAATTCTTTTATTCAAATCGAAACCCAGTTAAACCATCTACGTTATGCAGCAAGCCCCATTACCAAATGCGCAACACCGCTCCGTTCCCTAATTGCATTTGCCTCAAACGCACAATGCTCTATCCCACTCTCGCCCACGCCATAACACTTGTGCGAAAGAGAAGACAATAATAGGGTGAGCAGTGTGCATTCAGTAGTCATGGAGACAATATGTCGTCATAGAATACGCAATACTCAATACTGTCACGTACTTCCTATTTCCTGTCTTTTGAATTTAGATGGGTGGTCAATGAATGGCAAAGTTTGCATGGAAAGTTATGGTAGCGTGCTTTGTCCATTCATCAGGTTGTGAATGAAACAGCACGGCAAACTTTAGTTTTTGTTATGATGTTCCCTGAAGCTTCAAATTCATTGATGAGCTGTACCTACCTATTCATAGGTATACCTCATGGCATTCAGCCTGCCTTTGCCCATAATTATGGTTTTATAATCAGTGAGTTTACAAAATAATATTACAAAAAGTAAATTTTTAGTGAAAAGGTTTAAAATTTAAATGAGCTTTTAATTTTTAAACAGCCCGAGTTAAAGCATTATGCAAAAATAAGTCTCCAAAATTATAATTGGCAGAACAATGGAGCGATCATTCAGTTCATTTTGTATTTAATTTCGTACCCGTGTCACGATTTAATTATAATATTGATGAGTCAGATCGCTACATTGCCCTTTTACAAATAGGTGTTTGTAATACCAATCGGATCAAAGGATAACAAAGGATTAGCAAGGCAAGGCTGCTGCTTTGAAGTACCTATTAGATCGTCGATTAAAGATGGCTTTAAATCATATTATGTTTGAAAAGAGGTAACAAAAAAATACCTACAAAGGTTTTAAAACTCTAGTGGTTATGAACATTAAAAGCACAGTGTCCCACGAATCAACAAATCGATTTAGAGTGAGTGTATCACTCATACTTACTATTATCGCCGCTCATATGTTGCATTTGATTGCGAATAAAAACAAAAGAGAATAAACAAATGAACGGCGAAAATTGTATGAGTCACAGACGACAATGCCATTGAACATATCAAACGCATCACAAAAGTTCACCCTACTAAAAAAACCAGGCAGCCTAATGATCAGAAACTGCACCGAAGACAATTACAGTTAAATCTCGCAAGCAAAACCACAGGGACGGTTATTTATACGGTGTCATCAAGCAGAGTCGACACGAGCCGGAAAATATCGGAGCCATTCGGAACTATTCTGAAACACAATTGTAACTGGATTTATGGCTTTTAATTTAATTAAACAAGTGGGTTAAATATATCAGTCTTGTTTATTTAATTTGATTTTAACCAGCGGCATTATACGAGGGAACATTTAAAATGAAACTACGAGATAACTTATTATATTAAACTGATTAAACTATAAAATTATTCTTTGTATTATGCGAAACATGATAACTCTGAGTACTCCAAAATACTAACGGTGTATGAGAGTTCCATATTTAAGATACGAGGCAGGTATAAAAAATTTATAGAATGATAGACTTTTTATTGAGTTAACACACAAACAGCAAAAAAATGTATAAAATTGAAAATAGAATGAGATTGAGTAGTATAAAAGTGTGTAGTTAAGCTCTTGTTAAATAATTTAATATCCAGAATGCTAGACAAAACACAAGCCCACTTTCCCTAATGATGCTGATACCTAAAAACGAAACTAGAAATTGAAAGAAAACTTCAACTATAGTCCACTAGCAGTTCCTCGATAAAGATTAAATAATAAACTATGCTAGAGGCACTAGATTTTACGATGCAATCTCAGTTCCTTATACTCGATGTAAAGCTTTTATTTTCCTCAATAAAGCTATAAATGGGTCATGTTTCTCAACCGCACAAAAGCAAGTGCATGCTGTTGGTGCAGGGCTTAACCGGTTCACTCTCACCGACCCACTCTGTTTTACTTACTATACGTCTGATCTAGGTAATTTATAGAGTTGGCTCTATGCGGAAGACTATACGACTCTTCGCCAAAAATAGACCGCCATTTTTTATCACCGATAGTTCTTCGATTTACCACAATCTCACCAGATGCAAATGACGATGTATCTCCCGACGATGTATCACAAAGGTCTAGCTAGAAGACACATATTCACTGTTGAAATGGAATTGAATATGAAGATAAAACACATACCATACATATTTAATTAGTGTTTTATCCTCATCTTTCATTACTCAACAAATATTAGCAAAATTTGCATATAATATGCTCAACAGATATATATGTAACTACAGAGTTACTGATGAGTATATGTAACACAAATGAACGATTAATGTAAACTAGTTCGTAGTAAAAAAAACTCAATTTATTCATCTACTTATACTTACCATAGAACAACCATAATGTTAAGGTTTTTTCGTTATTATAGTGCGTAACCCCACACTAAGGGTAATTTCTAAGAAATCAAATAATATCGCAAAAATTTTCGACTTCGACGGGACTTGAACCGTCGAAGTCGAAAATTTTTGCGATATTATTTGATTTCTTAGAAACCATAATGTTCTTCGTAAGAGTAAGTATGTACCATGAACGTTAAAGAAGAAAGATCCATTCTGATTGTGAGCCCACAAGCCCGTTGAAATAGGAGTAAACTAGAAATTTCATATCATCCCATGTACTAGGCTGTCTGAATAGAACTATACAGGGAGTATTTGCATTATGAATACAGAACCACCTTTGTTAAACCTGAGTTCTGTGACGCTCACATTATGAGCCGATTCAATAGAATTTTAAATCTGCTGGGATATTAAAATCGGACGTTGGGTATTGTTACTTTTTGGATCTATTTCTATCATCTGCGTTTTGATGCGTTAGATGACTTTAGTTAGAGAGAAGATATTAGTAGAGTTTCATTTGGGGTAACAAATGCACCTAAACTCAGGACATTGTATAAATTTGGCGTCTAGAGTACTAAACATTCATGACGGTGTATTGCTTGAACGATGAAACTAATACATGTAATTGACATTCCACGTAACGATAGCGGACAGTAAACCCTACTCTAACATATTTGAATTTGATAAATTGACAGCTCTGTCGTTTAGTTCCGAATACATCGGAATTGTTTTGTGGCGCAGACGCTCCATTGATCGCCCCAGTCCCTAAATAAAAATTCGAAACGCGACACCAAAAAGGTTGAACGTATCCGGAGTTCCAAACTTAGTGACAAATGAACATCGCTACATTTACCTTTTAATATTTCACCCGGAGTATAAACGTGCTAGCATCCCCCTTTACGTTCCCAATAAAAACTGGAAACATAGCGGAATTAAAATTAGTCCCTTGGCGGTAACGGGTTCAGGACCCGATGACGTCATACCCTCCTCCCCTCCCGCTTCATCCTCTCTCCTCTCAGTAAAGTTGTTTGTATGCAATGGTTTGCTTCATTGAAATTCAGTTTGAATAAAAATAATTTTGAATAGATATTAAACTTTTAGTTTGTCTTTTCTATTCAAATTATTGGATGGTTTTCGAATATTAAAATGCAAAACTGGACAAAGTCTACTTATCTAGTTAAGGTTCATGAGACGAATCGTTCATTTGAGCAATATTAAGCTAAGGCAAAAATAAAATCCTTTTGCATCTACACGCACGTTAAAGAATCTAGATTTAGATGGTATACCTACATACTATCCTTTCGTACGTAATAATGTACCTTGAATTAAAATACTTGGTGGTCGTAGTACGTTACAGTTCATTTAGAATTTATCATTGGACTAGCTGAAACTTTTACAAGTACAAGTAGAAGTTCTCGTTCTAGTCTAAAGCTGAAGGCCCAGTCCACCTCAACGTCAACATCATTGCGTCCATTTTATGACAGCGTCGAAGAAGACCACACAAAAAAGTATAGGTAGACCATTGTGCTAAAATGTTCTATCATGAGTTAGGTAATATTCTATCATACGACTCTGCAGCATACCTCATTTACCTAATATAAAGACTAATGTAATTTTCAGTTTGATTGTAAAACATTATCTGACCTTTTCAATGGAGTTTGTATTTTCGGGAGTAGGTGGTTGCAAGTTGCAACAGCTCTATCAATTCTACGACTGTAATGTCACGATTTATGGAAGTCGTTCTAAAAGCGGCTTCCATATACCTAAAGGTAGAAAAAATAAATAGGTCTAGAATCAAGCTTCATTTCTGCCGTGAACTCTTTGCACTTTGCATACTGTCACATTTCTCAGAAATTGCTGCATTTTATGAGGATTGCGGTTTAGCTGGTTTCCATACGCGAAAACACAAAAACAAGCGCGTGGCAATTCAATACTGGCAACACTTGCATACGAACTTTTTGGTTTATAGGAGGATAGTCGTTCAACCGTTGTTTAAAAATAGAACAAACTTCCGAAAATGGCGCTGAAACTGTGCAGCCAAATTGTATGCTAAAGGAATAAAAACATTCACTAAGCTAGTGGCCAAAAACGAAACCTTGCCTTTTGGTAGTGTCACCAAAACCAGTGTAACTGTAGTAACGAATGCACTGCGTATAAAAGCCATATAAGGCTTTATGCCAATGGACGCGCTAAGAGGTTTCTAGACCCTTGTAGTAGGTATTGGCGTATGGAGAAAGATGCAAGAGGAGTAACAAATAGTTTGAAAAGGTACATTTAAATACCTTGTGCTAGTTTATGCCTTTGAAATAATCAATATGATCCATTAAGTATAAATTTCGACTCAAATTCAGTGCACTTTATACTAAGATATTATCTTACGAAATTCAGTTATAGGGTCTTCTATCCGTACGCGGTCAAACAAATGAAATGGGATGTTCGAGGGATAGAATTTTTGTTTATAATTTTGACCAATTTCAAAAGGAACCTTGTTCAACTAGCAGTTCCACTGAAGACCGGGAAATTTTTAGATTTTGTGTTCATTACCACTTTTCGTCTATTGCATTCTTATTCTGCTTGTTGAAAATAAAGTTCCTCCATTATTCTTGTTCTTAAACGCACTAAACCTAGTTTATTCAAACCCGCTACCTCTTCCAACATGCCCAGTACGTCGAGGCCGCGGATATTTCTGTCAGAATGAGGACATCTGTCGTTACATAACATCGGATTCTTTAACTTCACATCCTCCATGTTTTACAGTTGCATTTACAATCTTCTCGGTCAACAATTTAAAAACTGGATAGTGTTGTCTTTACCATACCTACAAAAAAGATTAAAACTAAGAAACCTTTTAACCTCAAAGTAAAATCTTCCTCAAAATTGTGAACCAGTCAACTACGAATCTTGTTTGTGTTGGAAGAACACCGACGTGTCATCCGTTAACGAGGGACATCATCAGGGCGAGGGTGTGAATGCGTCATACGACATACGATAGTTTTATAAAATGACTAGCTTTACATATTATAACGACACGGTGGTATTGTTTTAGAGCATTAGAGGACCTTCCGATGCGACGAGAAGGTCGTAAAATAGAAAACAATTATAAAACGGGAGGAAATAAACAAAGGTCCCGGTATAAATTATAAATAATGAAGGATAGGGGCTTAAAATAGCACAGGCCGCGCGCTTTCCGTAAATAGCTCCCTAACGTGCCGAAATACTGCATTTGACATTTAATTTACTCGCTCCGTAACTTCATTAGAACGGGAAAGCCGTGACTAGTGACTTCCTTGGAAAATTATCTTAAAAGAGGTTGAAAAAAGAGGAAAGAAGTGCAGTAGGCGTGGCCGTAGTTTCAGTTTAGCTCCGACTATGTTCATTAACATTAGTGTAAGCGAAGCCCAGGACATTTTGGGATATTGACGATGAAGATTGACAATTTCCCTGCACAAAGGGGAGTTCTGGACAAAGAATTATCCCCAGTTAAATTATAAATTTAATAATGCTGGACAATTCACACAGCATTTTCTAGCCCCAAGCTAAGCAGAACTTGTGTTATATCCATAACACAAGCTCTGCTTGTGTTACTAGATAACTGATGTACTTAATACAATACACTACATATATTTTTTATTATCCATAGAAAACATCCAGAACATCCTGATCAAATATCTGCAGATCGTAGAAGCATTTGTCTCGAGGCGGGAATCGAACCCGCAACCTCCTGCGTCGCAGGCGGACCTTCGCCCGCTGCGCCACAGAGTGCGTCAGTTGGTTAGGGTCTGGGAGAACTAGATTGGCTCTACCTGTTATTATAATAGATTGGTTCTCTATGTTTCTGTGTTAGGTTTGGTTAGTGTCCGCTTGTTTTGTACGAAATAAATGTGTTTCATTCTTTTAAAAACCAAACGATCCTAATTGTAGATATCACGCCACGCATCGTCACGAGGTAATTTTTTTTAGATTTAGATTTCTTTAAAGTTTCTTTTCATTCAGTCTGGCAGGCTACGAGCCTTGGAAACATCATAGAAGCCAGTTCGCAATAACGATGTGCTTAATTAGTGTAGTTTGACAACCTCATAAGCGGTAAAAAGACATCCTATCTTTAGACTCGTGAATGCACGAGACTTGGTAGATTCGTGACAGTCGGTAGAGATACGAAGAGCACTTTTGGTTGGCTCGACGGGAATTTACGCTTCTAGAAATGCTGCTTTTTGTAGATGTGAGGATAAGTATTAGTTTTAGGTTGGTTACACGGGTTAGGTTTCTTACACGGGCTAGGTTGTTTAAACGGGTTAGGTTGGTTATGAATAGAAACGTTTTTTTTTTACGTTGGGGTTTTTTAATTGCTAGTCAATCTACACACTTAGCCACTCTTTAGCCTCCATCCTTCATGGGGCGTGCCGGTCAGAGTATAAGAATCGACCTGTAAAACTCAGCCCATGAATGTAGTAGGCGCCGATTAACATACCAGAGGAAGGACAGTCTTAACCTTCTGTGTACAACACCTCCCGTGCGATCATCACTCCGTTTGCCAAGCGACTATGTTTTATTAAGGATGTCTAATAAAACTTCATATCTTCTCTGTCCGAATTCACCCATACAAAATGAGAACTGTTTTGTTCCCCACTGCGGTCCGAAACGACCCATTACAAAAAAATATTGGGCGTTTCGCACCGCGGTGCGAAAGGGCCCATTCAAAAAGAGCTCTTGGGCGATTCGCACCGCGGTTCGAACCGCTTGCGATGCGAAACGACTAAAGACCCCGCTTGGCAGGCTACAGTGACATGACAATGACTACATTAAGACTGATACGTCTGACCACTACTGAACGTGCCACCCTAAGCGAGGGTCGCTTTGCCATAATCACTACGCTTGGCAGACGGATTGGTGACCGCAGTGGCTTCCTCTGCTTGGTTCTTTTAGTCGGCTTTTACGACATCCACGGGCTTAGTTATGGGTCGATTCTTACGCGACAACCACCACGGCCAAATTATGAGGGAATTATGAATTCTTGGGTAAGTAATTTCAAAAAGCTCAGTCTTGGCTAGAACTTACAGTTAATTTTTCAAAGTTTCCTGCAGTTTCATGTTTTAAAGCTAGGATAAGTAATATACCGTCGATTGTCTTGAAGAAGACAAATGTATTGGTAAGAAGCCATTTATTCTTGTCTATGGAAACTTACAGGCTTTGTATAATACTCATAAAGTTTTAACAAGGAAAGTAAACACCTTTTACTTTTGATTATCTACTATTATATTGTTCGTATCTACGATATTGTTTGTATCTTTTGTACCTAGCAAAGAACGCCTGCTCGCTATTTTCACGGTAGGTAGGACGGTTAGGTTAGCCTACTATTACGTTAGGTTAGGTTACCTTATTAAAGCATTGTTCGTTGTAAGTCTTCTGGATGTGGAATCCAGTAAATTGTGTGAACTCGCTCATACTTTTACTGTTTGTTTAATTAAGTTTAGTTCAGCAAAAATTTTGTGCACACTGCGGCGTCCCTTAAGTATGAAAACACATAGATATGTAATAAGAACTGTAATGAACTATTAAGCCATAATGTGATTTTCAAGTAGGATGCCCTTTTTAAATAAATAAATAAATCCATTGCCGAACCAAAACGGATACGATAAAACGGTCCTGTAAAACGGATAGCCATATGAATTTTCACTTACATGCAATGATCCGTATGTGCCTGAACATAGGTATAGATCTATTTTGTTTATCTTACACATAATGTGATTCATCTGGAAGTCTTATAAATAAAATAAAAATAGAGTAGGGAAATCCCTATCGACGGGAAACTATCCAACCGTTTATTATTATGTAGAGCTGGGTTATTCCCCTAGGAAGGCATTTCAAGTGGATTTTTCTATAGAATAACATTTCTCGTACAATCTATAAAACAACAGCTTGTGGTATAATCGCACTAAAACTTTTATCACGACAAAAATTCGACCAATCTACTAAAGTGAACTCCATCGTTTCATTTTTATAGCTAGTTGAATTTAATGACGTCACTGTAGTGTGATAAATATCGCTTGTATGACGTCATAGTGAGACGCTGATGGGGTTTATTTCTGTCTCTGGGTGTTTTGATTTTGACAATGGTGCCAATTCTGATGTCGCCAAAACAAACGTCCCTTCCATAACGATCGAAACAAAAAGGATGGCATCATAATACTGTCAAATTATTGAAATAGAAGATTCTATTTGACGACATCGCAGTCGTAGCGAAAAGCAAGCGCGCGATAAAACAAGAAGTTGAAGTTGAATTGACTCCAATATCATTTCGTGGGAAGAATTTGGTGGTTTTAAAATATACAACTGTTTGGATTTTGATATTGGTTTCTATGAAACGTCATTCGTTATGAATGTAAGCGGGTAAACTACAAACCTAGTTTGTGTTGGAAGAACACTAACGTTCTCGGCTGTCATCCACAGTGCCCGCAGAGTCGCGAACGCGCGTGACTCGAACTGCACTCACCCTGATGTCCCCCCCCAGGTATGAAACGTTGGTGTTCTTCCAACACAAACTAGGTTCGTAGTTAACCCGCTTACATTCATAACGAATTCGTCAAACTACTAAATTAATATATTATTTTTATTAGTAGAAAAACGTTTTTTGTTTTGGATCTGTAGTTTTGAGTTACATTTCTATAGTTTGAAATAGATATAGGTCTCTACAATAAGTGGAGATATCGGTAGGTACTCACATAAAACACCTCAAATTACCTAATCATTTTCGTTTACATAAAGTGATTATTTCGTTAAATGAACTAGATAATTATTAAAGCACCTAGCTAATTGCTACAATATTCATAATGAGGTGAATCTCATTCATTGTGGTGAATTAGCCTCAGTTTTGGAGCGTACAAGGAAATTACAATGTTGCGTAATTTGGACTCCAGTTTTGTATTTTCAACGAACAAAATTATCTTTTGGAGGTTTTAGAATATCCGGTCATTCTCTGACTGTGTCCATTTAGCACCAATTTAAGTTACCTTCACAAGCAAAACATCAAGTTCTTTGTCAATATTTTCTCGTAAATTGCAATTGTTTTTTGTTTGTTGGTTTTGCGAAATAGTGTCTAAAATCCCAAACCCGGAATTGATTTTACTTTTTGTTGTGGACGTGTAACAGAAGCTTTTACAAAAACATGCCCATAAATCAAACTTTCCCCAACGGTTGGTCAAAACTCGAGGGATGAAAGTGAACAAATCAATGTGTCCACTTTTGTTTTGCAAAACTCCATTATGGAAGCCGGTCACCCGTCAGAAGTGGGATTGCAGGGTGGTATGCAAATGACACAGACAACGTGGGATTTTTACATTTGAATGAAGTAGGTAGGTAGTGAATAGAGTTCCTGTACGTAGATAATACGACTTGTAAGATAAAACATAGTCAATGTATAATACGTAGCCGATATCGACGACCTCTGTGGCGCAGCGGGCGAAGGTCTGCCTGCGACGCAGGAGGTTGCGGGTTTGATTCCCGCCTCGGGACAATTGTTTGTACGATCTGCAGACATTTGTTCAGGGCGTTCTGGATGTTTTCTATGTATAATAAAAAATATCTATCTATGTAGTGTATTGTATTAAGTATATCAGTTATCTAGTACCCATAACACAAGCTCTGCTTAGCTTGGGGCTAGATAATGCTGTGTGAATTGTCCAGCATTATTTATTTATTTATTTATTTTATTTATATGGCCAGGATGACGATCTGCGAAAGACTACTGGATACGGCAAGCAGAAAACAGGGCGCTGCTATGGCGCTCATGAGGAGTCTTACTGGAGGGCTCCAGTAAGACAAACATAGGCTGACGATGATGCTGACGTACAAGGCACAAACCCAGTGTTTGAGCGAACGAGAGTACCAATCTGTACTCCGGCTAAACTCAAGATACAATGTTTGTAACCATTGTCCGCAAAAATAAACCGAATATCACTTTTTTGTTCTTGATTTTTGGACAGAATTTGCACTGGTTTCGATTTGTAAGAGTACAATCATAATACTGACAATTATTTTTCAAACTCGACGTCAAAAAGAGAAATTTAGATTTTTGTGTTGTGAGTTGTTTACACACATTGTACCTTGAGAATGGCTGGAGTATAGAGTGGATTTTTAATTTAATTGATAATTAATTTACCGTTCCAATTAAAAGGCCACTTTCGAAACCCTGAAGATCACAGCAGTATTTTAGTTAACCGTTCTGCAAACGAATCCTTTTACAATAAACTCGATCTAGAGTAGGTACTCTACTAGAAATGTCATTCACGATTCACCAGTTTCAGATCTCCGTGCGTAGGATCCTTATAAAGCAAACTTCTAAAATATTTCGCTCGGAATTTTAGTCAGAAATTCAGTCAGATAGCGTTTTATACTCGAATATTCCGTGCTTTAGGTATGATTACCCTGTCTCTTTTACCCTCTAGCACCCCTTTTGTCCCCTTTTGCCGTATTTTTGACCGCAATAGCCTCGATGAGAAGGGTTGGTACCTAATTTACCGCCTAAATAAGGCCAGCATTGAATTATTCACAACAAACATTCGCCATGTTTATTTATGGCTGCCAGGTCTATTAATATGGGATTCGATGTCCTATCGTGGCCAGGTTCTCGGCTCTGGGGGACTATAAACGCGCAATAATCGTTTCGAACCTCTACTATAAACAGTGCCTGACATAGAATTGGAAATCGACAAACCTGACATTTCCCAAACTCGAGACCATCGCCTGGTCGGTGGTAGTATTTTGGTAGTAGTTGAAGTCAACGAGTTGAAAATGCTGAACATTAATTTTAAACGAATTTAAAGTCAATTGTATAAGCCGCGTATACTCCTTAAAACCTTTTTGGAAAATCACTCTACTTCAGCAATGAAACCTTTTTGATATAAGTAGAATTTTTCAAGCTTGAACGCAGTTTTATTTACATTCAACTGTTACATTACTGGGAGAGGAAACAGCAAAATAGTTGAAGCTAAAGGCTCTTAGCCTAAGCGGTTACGGCTAAGTGTTGAGCTTACAGGGGGCTTAATTGTAGAGTCTGGTCCCCTGAGCCTACAGCCAACAGCTGTTAGCTGACAGACCTGTACGTTATCTAGCATTACAAGTAGGAACATCTCATGTGTATCTTGGGTAGAAACTTATCAGCTGTAGAAACACGCGATAGGTCATGATAATTAAACTCTATCCATACTTCCATAGTATAGAAAATTATAAATTCGAAAGTATGTCTGTTTGTCTGTTACCTTTTTTTACGCGTAAACGGCTGTACGGATCTCACTGAAATTTTGCATGGAGGTATATGGCATCTCGCGCGGTGACGGACATAGGGTACCTAAAAAGCGCGTGCAAAGCCACGGGCAGCAGCTAGTTAATCTTAATCTCAACATGTATTGGTCCACTTTATCTCATGGGAGTAACGCCTATAATCCCCACGCTGGGAATGCGTTTTGGGGATCGCAGTTTGGTGGTAGAATTGTTCTGCAGGAGGCGCTACCCCCGCTAACTGCAGACTGTTGTAAACAATCTACAGGTAGCTCAATTGATCCATATCAATCCAGTCGGAAGCGTCCCCAAGACGCTAGCAGTAAGAGTTATTTCTTTTCTATTACAGAGGCATTTGCCTGCCTTCTTTCTATCTTAGGTATTCAGGTATTCAATTTCAAGCAAAGAGTATTTCAGTAGAAGCCACATAAGGTAGAAAGCTACCCAGGCTTGATCTAATGCAGAATTCATAAGCAACCCCGCAGGTTTACGAAGATTTGCAAGCTTTAGATTCTCCTGATGTTTTAGATGTAACTTCTAAAATGCAAAGGTATTTGCAACAGATCGATGTGATTTTGTTTTACGTATGTAAGTTACGTATGTAAGCTGGTAATACGAGTATCTCCCTGTTCAGTGGGTGGGTAGGCCCTTCTTTTGTTTATTCTCAAATCGATGCTTTGTGTAATTTTTGTTTCGGTTTATGTATTTTCAGCAGAAAATAGCGAATCTTTTACCTACCCTAATTTCCAATTTTCTAAATGTTGACCTTTGAAGTCTTAGTGAATTTTACATTTTCTTTGTAATCTGAGTCAATGGAATCGCCATTGGTCATAGGCACTTACATGTTTTACCACAAAATTAAGACATTTTCAATCTCTCTTTCTTTCATGAACAAAGTCTATTGTGTAAAGTGAAACGGCAACACCATTGACTTTGGCTTTCGCGCAGTCTCTCAGCAGGGTCTGAGACAGCCAGCGAGGATACTCAGTACTCAAGAAAAACCTATTTCCTAGAAATTCCCAGAAGTTTTGCTTTACCCTACACCGATGTTACCTAACTATGCTAACTCTGTTCAGCAGAATTCCGTCCAAAATTTCGTGTTTCCAGCCAAACGGTTTAGCATTGTCAGACAGAGCAGCAAAGTTTAATATGTTTAGTTCTTCGGACGTGTATTGCTGTTGCTCGGGCCCGGAATGTCTTTAGCTTAGGTAGAGGTACGCTAGATACCTTGCTTTAGAAACCTACATTACGTTCTTGTGGATAAAGTAGTTTGACCACAATGAGAGAAACTTTAAGCGTGGAAAAATGCCATGACACCATTATCTGGGCCCAATATCCTGAAGAAAGTACTTACTTAATCCTTCTGTCCAATCCCACTTTTGACATAATAATTTGTATTTTGCTTTAGGTATATTTTTATCAAAAAAAAAATTGGTTGTCTGTAAAGTCGGTTTACTGACGATAGCTGAACGTGACAACGTCTTAAGAAAATACTGATGGAATGGTAGCATTTGATACTCGATCAAAACATGTAAATTTACTATAGTATAGCAGCTGTCCACGCAGACGCATCGCTCACTCTAGTAGGAGAGAGACGGATGTCGAGCGCTCTCGCTTGCACTTCAAGCCTTACATGGAACGCCTCAGAGCGAGGTAACGTCGCATGACGTCAGAGGTAACGCCGCATGACGTCATGTTTTTTCGTGCGGGCAGCCGGCTCTATCGAATTATAAGACGTTGTCACGTCAAAAAGGTTCTAAACATATGTAATAGATAACCACTAGATACTTAACACAAACGCTGGTTACTATGGGGCCAGATGACGATGTGTGAAAAATTTAATTGCCCACCATTCTTATTATTTTGAAGACACCGACATCGTTTGACGAGTTTATTATTATGATCCGTGTCGCACTGTAGACGACAACCGGAAAATTGTAGATGACACAAACAGAATAGCAATAGTAAGAAGGTGCTTCATCTTAGTCTGTGACAGCTGTCATGGCGGAGTTCGTCTCAGATGTCAAAAATGAAGTTTAAGAAGTGGTGGAATGTAAAAGAATTTAACAGACAGATGGCATACGTATGTCCCTCAGAACAGGGAAATAATAGGTTTGTCCCATTTGCCAAAAGAAAGATTCTTAAATTCAAGGTACCCACCTTGAATTTCCCTTAAGCTTACTTAAGCTACATTTACTAATGCTGCCACCATTTTCTATAACGCCATTAATTGGCGTTGGCGTATTTGTTGTCAGCATTAGAAAATATGGCTTAATTGGGCTACAATTAATGTAATAGGGTCTTCACCCGCGTCCGATCATACCTTAACATACTTTACCTACCCACCTTTTTTAAGAGAATCTTTCTAACACACAAATCCCATAGAGGACGGACGCACCCAAAAATAACAAAAAAACAACGTCAGAATAAATTCAAAACTCTGGCAGAGATCTCTCTGCCAGAGTTTTGAATTTGTTTACAACTTTTAGATGACCATGAGTAATTAATAGTACCTATTGCTTATATATCTTGGTAATAAAAATCGAATCCGCTGGATCAGAAAAAGACCTCGAACTTCTAGTGGCAAAAAAATATTTAATATTTGAACATTCATTGGTCATTCAAGTGTCGGTGTGAATGTGCTCAAGTTAGTACAGTACCTACACAACACAGTGACGGCAATGACTAATTTTAATAACAATGGTCTGTGACAAGGCTAATTTGTTTGTACCAGAACATATGGCACGATGTGACTTTACATTGTAACATAATAGGTACCTCCCTATTTAATTAGTGCTTAATAATATGTAAGAAACATGGCAAGAAAACCTTAAAAATAAAGAAACCTATTTAGAAAATTTATGATCATCCAATTGTTTCATCTAAATAGAAGCGTACTAGCAGAGAGGGATTTTAATTCTGACTTTGTAGGCGGTTTATTTTTCCGAATTATAAAATTTCAAGTATTTCTTAGAAACTGAGAAATAAATTCAATTAAACACCAATAGGCTCAGCTCTACAACGTAGGTACCTATACAAAAGCGAAGTCACGAATCTGTTGGCAAACATTTACCACAACTACTCTACATACAGTAGAGCCAACATATTATCACGTTCTATTCGCACTAAACAGCCATTTGCAACCTCTTTGCAACAAATAAAAACTTTTTACTTTTCAAATACGTCACATCACTGTCTAAATCGAATTTAGAACACAAGGTTGTCGCGCGCACGGACGTCGATCCGTGGCGAGGCTACGCGGCACACTGCCATACTGCCTGCCTGCTTGACAACCGGCCCTACAAGACTCTGAGATTACGAAGCTGGCGAAGGTGGCATTTTCGAGGTCTATTTATTATTTACAGTGGCTTGGTTTGTGCAGTTAATAAAATAAGATAGAGCCTTTACTTACGTACCGACTTACTGTCATTGTTCATAGGTAATGTTATTTCTATAGAAATGCTAAAAAACACCAAAATCAGGAAGAGGCTGATTGTCTGTTTCACAAGCAATATTTGAAGGTAAGGATCATTATTGTGATTTGATTAGGTACATAACAAAAGTTTATATTAGAAGATTTAGAAGCATCTGGTAAGTAGGTAAGTACTTACTACAAAACAAAACAAGTGCTAAGTACTAATTTATGACGCAGGTCTGTTTTGTGGTAAAAATACAATTCTCTTACCTCTGGACTTGGTCGTAAAATTTACCTACCTATCAATATATATTGATCAAATGATGGAACAGTAAAATGAGGAGGAAAATGAATGCTCATACAATAAGAGGGAAATTTTATGTTACAATTAAAAACATAACGGCGCAGAGAAATAATAAAGGATACAGTCACATTATGATAATGGTAATTGTTATTTTGTTATATTGAAACATCACGTTCATAAGTCACAACATAGCTAGTGAGGTTTATTATCTTTTTGCATTTGTAAATATTATAACAAGTTCTTTTCAAACGGTCCGTTCTATCTTGTATTTCCATAACTAAATTTTAACGTAACACAATTTGAAACATCAGTGTTTGACATGACAACCCTAGACTTTTTTACTTTTTATCATTCGAATCTATCACGAATTGTGTGCAACGTCGAACGTTTTTGTTTTTATTTGACACACCGAATCAATCGCATTCTGCCATATCAAAACCAAATGTTTTGTAGTTCCGTTTAAATCGAATTTTTATTTGAAAAGCACGAATGTAACCTGTTGTTGCGGTCAAAACATGTTACTTGTTCACTGGTTACATGAACATTCTACCAATGATTATCCACGCATTCGTCTTTATTGCGTCGGTATAGAGTTTCTGATCAGTGAAACCTTTTTGTTCGATTTGTGCAATGCTAGGTTGTATAGAACAACATGTTTTTATAATAATTGAATGCGTATTTGCCAGTACCGTAATCGATGGTTCTCATGATTTTACAAAAGTTACGTTAGTAAATAAGACAATACTTCTTTATAAGCATTTCTCACCGACGTAAATTCTAAGTAGGTACCTACCTACTTATCTAAAGTAAGACCTACCTGCTACATTGTTTTTTTCAAAATTTTCTTTGAATTATAATTCTAAGGGCTTATAACCCCGGTAGGGTTAGAACTAGAAGTGTTAACCCGTGTTTTGTTCATTCGGTATAAAATAAATTACGATCACCAAAACTGATTATTAACAGAAAAGAGCTTCAGAGAAACGATGTCATAATTTGACTCATTCTGGATACCTAACCCAATACCCGATTTTTCTACTACCTATGTTTCGGCGAAATCTGAAATAAGCAGCTAGATTTGTGACAAAGATCCCCGTCGTAAAGAGTTACTTTAAAATTTTACTGTTTTGTTTGTGTATGTCTGTCTGTGACATCGTATCTTCCAAGCGAATAAATCGATTTTAATATACTTAAGTAATTTTATTTTGCTTGAATGGCGCTTTTATCGTTGAACTGTTTGAAAGACGAGATGATTAAGAAAAGGTGACATGAGTCTAAGATGAGTGATTTGATGCAGAGCCAAAGATAAAAGAAGAAGAATAAGTGAATGGAGGAAGAAAACATGTTTTGCCGACTCCGCATAGCTGGGAAATCAACAAGCGAATGGTGATTTTGATGGCGACTTTATAATGAGTGTTCATATTTATGTGTTTTGACTAGCTGCTTGCGGCTTCGCACGTTTTTTGAAATAAAATGTAGTCTACTATATAAAAATAAGTCGGGTTTTCCTTCCTGACGCTATAACTCCAGAACGCACAAACCGATTTCCACGGTTTTGCATTCGTTGGAAAGGTCTCGGGCTCCGTGAGGTTTATAGCAAAGAAAAAATTAAGAAAGTGGGAAACATAAATTTCCACGCGAGCGAAGCCGCGGGGCGCAGCTAGTCTTATATTATTTCAGGTCCAGATCTTTATGCGTGCAAGACTTCATTCGATCAATTCAGTAGTGGTGGCGTTGTCATCGGCCAAACAACGACACAAACTTTCGCCTTTATAATATCAGATAGGATGAAAATCAGTTAGGATTGTTCAAAGTAAAGTCATAGAAGGTTTTCGTATTTAGTAAAATTAACTTGCTCCAAAGGAGGAATAGGTTACCTATAACAAATAGGTTACCTATATAAATAAATAAATAATGCATCATAATATATAGGCATTATCAGTATCATAATAATAATATAGGTATAGAAGAGATTTCCAGCTACTCAGCACAAGCTGAGATGCTATTGATCTTGATTTATCTCCGGGTCAGCGGCTCATCACCATTTCTAATGCCTATTAACATTTTGTAGCACGTTAATCAGAGGCAGCTCTTACCAAACAGCTGAGCAAAGTAATTCAATAGAGAGTAGACAATTTTCCATTTATTTTTGCTAAAATGAATGATCGCAGTTGGAGCAGAGGGCTTTAAAAGGAATACGTCATCTCATAAGACTCAAAGTATACGGAGATTAGTATTAGGCTCCTAGTAGTAGTGTTTATATAGAGTAGGACCCTCTACTCGTTCTACTCTATTTTTTCCCAAGCGTCTGCCTTCAAATTGGGCCATAGGCTAATTAATGGGAGAGTCCTATCCAAACTTAGGTTTTAACTCTCTGCTGGCCTTTATTTTTCACTAGCTTTTATTTAACTTGCAATGCATGTAACTGTGTTTGTATGTGTGGAATCTTGCAACTCAATCTTGAAGCAGATATCTTCAACCGATTGAGCCGAAATTTTGTATACACGTTTAGTTTGGATGACAATGCATTAAAAGCTTGTTTTTAATAAGGTTTTTATAATATTAAAACTTATTTCGTACAACCTGGAGTCTCGACAGAGAAGAAAGTAGGTAATAAGGTGTCTCTAAGTCTACTAAACCTTCGTGATACATCGTCAGCCACAAGATTCAAGATTTTTCACATCGTCTCTTATCATCAGGTAAGATTGTGGTCGAAGGTTTAATTAACCGTGATCAATTTATAAAGGTGTGTGATACAGAAGGGAAAACCTAATTAATTCAACGCCTAGTAGGTACTCTTTTGTACGCAATTAAGCGTCACCGACTGGAGCCGAGTATACGAGCTTTAGTGTAACCGAACCGAGCGTGACGTTTCAGCTACGCCACGATACTGGAAAATTCAGCTCATAAGTAAATTTTTCTTTCAAAAATATGCCCCAGACATTTCATCCTCGCTGTCCAGAAGCTCTAATAGCTCCAAAGACTGCTTGATATTTCTAGCTTCAGCGTAACTGAACTGAGCGTGACGTTTCAGCGACGCCACTGTACTGTAAAAGCGGGCTTATATGCAAGTTTTTCTCTTCAAAAATATGCCCTAGCCATTTGAACCTCGCTGTCCAGAAGCTCTAATAGCTCCAAGGACTGCTTGCTATTCTAATGTATTCATTAAATGGACTATCAGTAGTGTTACCTATGCAAATGCCGTTAAATATAGCCTATGAGTAGGCCTATTGGGATTTCATATAACGAAATATGACCTTGTAAAGTTGGGTTGTTCCACCGAAATGAGCGGCGGTGGGGAGCTGTTAAAATCGACGCTATTGGTCCATCCATCCCCCAAGAGGATAAAATAATGTTATTCTATACCGATAACTTTAAGTACACAAGCTAAATAAGTCAAATAAATGGTTATAGGTGTCTACTACATGTTGCAAATAATTCTTATTTTTAGGATACTTATTTATTCGAACGAATTGAACTTCACTAGGTAAGTTCGTTTAATCATCAATTACATAATTCTAGATCTACGGGAAGTACCCTAGGTACCCGTAGGTTTTGTGTAAATGTGATTCCCTAGGAAATTTGAAAATATTCGGACATAAACGGCTGTAACTTTTGATTGCGTTGACTTAGAAGTTTTATTTATGTTGCGGCTTCAAAAGGTTACGGACTTGAGTTGTTTAAAGACAATTGTAACTCGATACGTCCACGCGTTCCTGAGAAAATGGGGTTGACAGACGGACAGACAGACAGACGGACAACAAAGTGATCCTATAAGGGTTCCTTTTTTCCTTTTGAGGTACGGAACCCTAAAAATTACCTAGTCCTAATAGCAGGAAGTGCAGCACGCGGCGAACCAAAAGGTCCCGTCGCAACATAATGTTGCTCCACAAAAAGGAGAGTAACTCTGGTTTTCTGACAGGACCTTTGGCGCGTGTCAACGCGGATGGCAGACCACAGACAAACACGGCTGGCAGACCACAGACAAAAATTAACAAACAATAATTACTTACAACCTTTATAATACAGCTTGACAGCGGGTTAAATTGTCTAAGATTACAGCCTACAACTAAACACATTAACAAAATACAAAAAACTGGAAACTAGAACATAACCATACTTATAATGGTAATATCCTTAAACTCAGAAGGGGATTGACCTCCTCAGTACATAGGTACGCAATACCAAGTCTGTGGATAGCAGATATCTTAAATTTTACAACTTGCTGAAGTTTCAGTTCAAGCTAAAGTTATTGGGAATCGTAGTTGGATTTTATATTACGCTGATAGATTAAATAAAACAGCGTTCAGAGATTCCAGTTAGTATTTTTCTTGGAATGCAGTTTCTGATTCTGAGAGAATATCTTGTCAATTTATCAAAATGAATTGAACAAGAAACTCCATCCAAAAACTCCATCCAAAAACATTATAAACGATCATAGGTACCTGATGCTTTATAGGCAGGTAAAAATAATAATAACGACCACTTGAAAAACTCCCGGCCCCGAAATCATTAATTTCAGATGATGGAAATATTAGACCCGCGACTTGAATCAAACCTGCAACCTTTTATGGCCTAGTGGACCTGTCTAGTTTTTACGAACAAAATAGGACCGTTTTCGAGTTTTTCTATGTGGTTGGCGGACACTCTTTATTACCTCCAAGCATCAAAACGGCTCAAGCGATTTTGGTAAAAGTTATCACAATGCTTGTCTGGGCCTATATGATTCTTTGCTATATTTTCTAGGACTTCGCCCTCTCATTGGCATACATTTGGCGAAAATGTGAAAAAGCGTGGACAGAGTCGGGTTGTTTATATTTTAAAATATATTAATTAATCAAACAAAATTAATTAATCACTCTAAATTAACTAATAGTTAGTTTACTACTGCCTTCTGGTTACAGCACACATTTTTATGAAACAGATATGTATAAGTGTATTAAATACTAGTTGTAATTGTGTAATTTTGTTAATAAATTACCCACTAATAGTTAAAAAGTGATTAATTTTAGTATATTTGATTCTTCCTTCTATTGAGACTTCCTCTTCCTTTGCATCGAGAACGATGCACAGGAAAAGCAAGTATCGGGTAATGATAATGGCCCTTTTTAAGGGATGGAAAGTTTCCAGCAAAAGATTCTTCCAACAAAAGCAAGGCTCGTAGTAAATCCTCTCATTATCACAATGAATATTGAGTTGAGAATATTTGACGAGACTAAGTAATAATATAACACTCACTAAATATAGACATAAACAAAAGATCCTTGAATACAAAAGAAACAGAGTCTTACAAAAGATTAACGGTGTAACTTGAGCATATTGAGCATGTGACTCGGTTTAGACGTCTACAGTTACTAGTTACAGGATTATTTGGAGGAAATACTTAGAAGTTTCGATGTTT
This sequence comes from Eupithecia subfuscata, assembly GCA_963564075.1. NCBI lineage: Eukaryota > Metazoa > Arthropoda > Insecta > Lepidoptera > Geometridae > Eupithecia > Eupithecia subfuscata. Next base: position 15,339,675 of record OY751106.1, read on the forward strand.
TAGGAAATACAAAAAGATGCTAGCTGTCGCAAAGTAAACTAGGTTATAGAGAGGATGATCATATATCGCAATCCGGTGGTCTATTTCTAACATCTAAACGATAGACGTGAAAACGCGTTTATGTATTTATGAAGTATCTATTTATTTTACAGAAAATGTGTGTTTATTTGATAGCTATGCTCGAACAACGCGAAAATCACTAAACGGATCGAGCTGAAAATTTTCTTCATGGACCCCGGCGAAGCGAAGTCGAATTTCGGTCAAGGCGGCGGCCAGTCGACTAGCCAAGTTATAGTGTACAAGTGTGACAAACACATGCGCACATAATTCGACGGGGCGGCAGACTGATACTTGTGATAGATGTATGTACAAATTGTACATACAGGTATACATACGAGTAGGTACATTATCAAGTGTCAGTTCTAGATCTGGTCTAACTTAAAGACTAAAATTTCAAAAACCCGCACGCAAAGCAGCGAGAAGAAGCTAATACAAAATTAAAAGAGGTTTTATTCCGAATTACGGACATCTTCATCACAAGCTTTTCCAGTGAGATAGCGTTGACGTAAAATCAGGCAGTTTTAATTGCCGAGTCTCATCGCGGTGTCTGTGGCTTACGTTTCATCTATTAATGAGACATGAAACTTTTGAACTTTGTAACTACAAACAGCTACAAACTCTACGAACTGTATAGGGTGTCCTAAAGTATGTCACAGTGTGAATAAATGTGCACTTTAACGCTTTCACTGTCGCTTTCAACGGCTACAAGCAGTGCTTGAACCAGATGACGTGCGGCATAATTAACAAAAATCTTAGGTAAGTACCTAAAGGTTGACTAAAAGGCGGTTATTGATAAAAGAATATCTACCGATCGAAGAATTTTAATTTTTACATTTGAATTGAATTAAGAACCTTTTATTTTAAGGGAAAAAAGCATCGTATGTAAATATGTACCAATAACATAAATTACCATAATAGGGTTAAGCGCACCTATAAAATACGAGTTTAAAATACCTATGTTTACGTTATTTTGCACCTGTTTTTGTACCGTAATTAAATCCGGGAAACGTACGGGACGGTCATTTAATTATGATTTCGTAAGATACGTGTAATTTTATGTACATTCGCTCGTTTTAATGACCTGCGTTGTGCGTTCGTAACAATGAACCAAATTAACTGGAAGTCCGCTGTTTCATAATGTCAACGTGTAGGTAGTGGGCAAGTTAGGCGCCAACTGCAAATGAAGTTGTGCATTTGGGTAATACAGACTTTTGATAAATTATTGATATGTTAATTTGCACTAACGTAACCTAAGTTATTTGATACTAGCTTCACACGCACTTGACCGGGATTAAAAGTAGCTTATCTCTGTCTCTGGGATACTATCTACCTCCATGCCAAACTTCATCAAGAATCGTTCTGTCGTTTAGGCGTAAAAGGTAAGAAGCAGACAGAGTTACAGAGTCGAATTTGAAGGTTTGTAAAATAAAATAAAAATACGAATACTTATTGTATTGAATCTGGCAATCTCACCTTTAATTGCGGAGTTTTTATTGGATTTTTATTACAGCTCATTTTTTTGTTAGTCTTAGTATTATTATGATTTTTATACCACGCTGTCGATCACTCCAAGGAACTACGAAACACTGATTTCCCGGTGGATTTCAGGTAATCTGCGAGTAGGAAATATATTCCCCTAGCCCTAATAGAGTACTCAAATAGGTATAAGAAGATAATCGTGGAGATAAATCTAGTCCAGTTCAATAATAACAAGACCCGTCAAGTGCGAGTGTAACTCGCGCGCCGAGGGTTTCGAACGTTTGTGAACAAGTAGGTATGTACTAAAGGTACCGGTTAGAAACTCCGAAATTTAATGAAGACCTAACACTAGTAGGTACCAACCTACATTTCAGATGGATCTCTCTCCATGCTTCGGTGATAGGGTGTAGCGGTAATTTTTTCGACTTTTTTCAAAATTTTTCAAAAAGTATGAAACCTACAGAAATTTTAAAAACTGTTTTGAAATGTACAAACCGATACCTTTCATATGACACCCCATTTAGTGGGGTAGCCCCCCCTTTTGAAAATTATCCCCCCTCTTTTTGACCATTTTTCAAAAAGTGTTCATTTTACAGACTTCTCTATATTTTTCCTGTAAAATATAGATCTATATCTACAAACGCTTCACACATTTTGAATGGATCGCTCTGCAAACTTCGGAGATAGGGGGGGGGGAACGGGTAAAATTTCGACTTTTTTCAAAATATTTCAAAAAGTATGAAACCTACAGAAATTTTAAAAACTGCTTTGAAATGTACAAACCGATACCTTTCATATGATACCCCATTTAGTGGGGTAGCCCCCCCTTTTGAAAATTATCCCCCCTCTTTTTGACCATTTTTCAAAAACTGTTCATTTTACAGACTTCTCTATATTTTTCCTGTAAAATATAGATCTATGTCTACAAGCGTTTGATACATTTTGAATGGATCACTCTGCAAACTTCGGAGATAGGGGGGGGGGAAAGGGTAAAATTTCGACTTTTTTCAAAATTTTTCAAAAAGTATGAAACCTACAGAAATTTCAAAAACTGTTTTGAAATGCACATACCAATACCTTTCATATGATACCCCACTTGGTGGGGTAGCCTCCCCTTTTGAAAATTATTCCCCCCTTTTTTGACCATTTTTCAAAAAGTGTTCGTTTTTCAGACTTCTCTATATTTTTCCTGTAAAATATAGATCTATATCTACAAACGCTCCATACATTTTGAATGGATCGCTCTGCAAACTTCGGAGATAGGGGGGGGGGAACGGGTAAAATTTCGACTTTTTTCAAAATATTTCAAAAAGTATGAAACCTACAGAAATTTTAAAAACTGTTTTGAAATGTACAAACCGATACCTTTCACATGATACCCCACTTAGTGGAGTAGCCCCCCCTTTTGAAAATTATCCCCCCTCTTTTTGACCATTTTTCAAAAACTGTTCATTTTACAGACTTCTCTATATTTTTCCTGTAAAATATAGATCTATATCTACAAACGATTCATACATTTTGAACGGATCGCTCTGCAAACTTCGGAGATAGAGGGGGGGGAGCGGGTAAAATTTCGACTTTTTTCAAAATATTTCAAAAAGTATGAAACCTACAGAAATTTCAAAAACTGTTTTGAAATGTACAAACCGATACCTTTCATATGATACCCCACTCAGTGGGGTAACCCCCCTTTTTGAAAATTATCCCCCCTCTTTTTGACCATTTTTCGAAAAGGGTTCAGTTTACCGACTTCTCTATATTTTTCCTGTAAAATATAGATCTATATCTACAAACGCTCAATACATTTTGAATGGATCGCTCTGCAAACTTCGGAGATAGGGGGGGGGGAATGGGTATTTTTTCGACTATTTTCAAAATATTTCAAAAAGTATGAAACCTACTGAAATTTCAAAAACTATTTTGAAATGTACAAACAAATACCTTTCATTTGATACCCCACTTGACTCTGTAGGTCTCTTTTAAAATTTTGACATTTCAATTTGTATGGAAAATGTTCATTTTCATTTTTCATTTATTTTCATTTTTTTTTCTTAAAATCTGTACAGGCACACGAAATGTATTATTATTTTAAATTTCAAGTTGATAGCTGCTTCGAACCCGATCTTCGAAACCCTAAAAATGAGCCAGAATAAAATATCGAGATTGCTCTTACCCATTGTACAACTGTTTCTGTATTTGTGTTTTTCTGTTCTGTATGTTGTGCAATAAATAGTATTTCTATTGTCGTACCTATGTGTAAGTGTTTACTCTTAACGTAGGTAGTGTTTATATATACTTAAGTATCTTTCTCTTTCTCTCTCGACAGCGCTAGCGTTGCTAGCAGAGGCATAAGCTAGCAAGGCAAGGCGTGTAACTCCTCCAAAACGTCTGCGACAACTATATGGACCTGCTTTAATCAATTCTCAGCTCTAATTTGAGAGAGCAATAAGACTTGGTAATCTCTGACTCAAGGAATCGGTGAATGTTTTTTAAAAAGACTATATCATCAGAGGATCACAATTCTGAATTGCAAAATTAATAGCTATGCTTTGATATGTCTACCACGCGTCCAGTGTGTGTGGTGTATCTTTTTATGAACCATTGGGCACGCTTTCAGTTCCTTCTGTATCTCAGATTACCAAAACTTGAATTCCAATTTCGCATGTCTAGTAGAGTAAAAATTCAAAATTACCCTGTTTCATCAAATATCATCTCTGCTGCGTAAAGACCTTTCAATAATTTTCACCATCTTTAATATTTCCAGCCAAATTCGATGTGAAATGTTTGTAAACACAACCGCCCAAACTTAACCTAAAACTCACTCTGTTGCCGCGTCTTCTTATACGTAATTTAATTACATCTCAATTAAAGATCCTTCCTTCAATAAATATTGCTTATATCTGAAACTCGACGCCAAGCAAATGAGTCTTTGTTTTTTGTGTCGAGGATTGTTGCCTTGCTGCGTGGCAGTACGAGCGGGTTCGTATTGCGGTGAGCGAAGCGAACCGCAATGCGACTATTGGGGAACTGCACGGCGAGCGAAGGGAGCCGTGCTGTGACCCCCACGCTTAGCCCCCCTGAACCCCTCCCCCATCCAAGAATTTGATATGGGTATCGTTTTCGAGCTAACGGCGGTAGAGTCCGAAGGAAGTCCCAAAGTTTCTCGACTCCTACGTCACTTGACCTCGTGGTGTAGTTGGTTAGCACATGCCCGTACTGAAGGAAGGATGCGGGTTCAAGTCCCGTCGAAGTTTAAACATTTTTGGGATATTTTATGTTTTCTTAAAAATTACGGCGAGCGTGAGGGCTTACGCAGTATAATAACAAAAACCTAAAAATAAGGTTATTGATCTAAACTCACCTGATATTTCTTGATACTGTCCATGTGGCTGACGTCGTGGGCGGGCGGCCGCGGCGGCGCGTCTCTCGCCACTTCTCTGGGCGGGACTGCCGGCGCTGCCTTCGCGGTGCCGTTCACCTGCTAAATACAACTTTGTTTTCATAGGGGTAAGGGTGGTTTTGATAAGGCGTTGATTGAAACAAAATAGGGTCTCAATTTACTGTTGAGGGTTATGTCAACATGTGTTCGTCAATGTTTCTCTATGTTATTTCATCGTGATTAGAGATTATCATCATCAGCACTTCAGCTCATGTACGGCCACTGCTGGGCATAGGCTTCAAAATTCCTAGCACCCTAGACCGCGATGACCACGGAATTTAAATGTATTTAAGTCGAGATTTTTCATCAAATATCATCTCTGCTGCGTAAAGACCTTTCCATAACTTTCACAATCTTTAATATCTATTTTCCAGCTAAATTCGATGTGAAATGTTTGTAAACATAACCGCCCAAACTTAACCGAAAACTCACTTTGTTGCCGCGTCTTCTTATACGTAATTTAATTACTTCTCAATTTGAGATCCTTCCTTCAATAAACATTGCTGACATCTGAAACTCGATGCCAAGCAAATGAGTCTTTGTTTTTTGTGTCGTGGTTTGTTTACAAACATTTCACATCTAGTGTATAGGTAGGTTAGGTACCTGGCCAGTCATATCATAACATAAGGGAGATGGTGAAAATGCTTATCTGTATTGTAAGTAGATATTGCAGCATTACGGAAAATTGCTGACCGATGCAGATGGTGGGATGTTGACCAAATTTTACTTAGCACTAAAATTTAAATTCTTATGCTGACCAATTTAGAACAATTCAATATAGGGGTTTAATAACTAATTAACATGCAGTCCATAATTTTAAATACTTACTTATCTAATTTAGTTACCCATTAGTAATAGGCATTCCTTAAAATCTAGTGTTAGAATGTTAGATTAACAATCCAAAATTTATACATGCTACAAAAAAGGAACTTACCTATTTAACAAATTCAATTTGAGTGTAAGGTTGCTATCTACATACATAGGTACATTATAATAATACAAAATATAACGAAATACTTGTATAAACACTTAATATATACCTAACCTATAGTCGAGCTTAGGTAGAGTTAGCTGCAAAATCAACAAACTCGTACAGAAAAAAACGAAAATTTATGTTTGGTCAGTTGAGAAAGAGATTGCTAACAATATTTATTTCAATATAAGAAGGGCTCAAATCGAAGAGAAGGGAGGTAATTTAAATTGTATAAATTAAGTACAAGAGAATTCATTTTAGGTTCGGTACTGCAGGATTGATAAGCTTTAACTACTAATTGGAAATAATTAAAAATCGAGTAAAGTTGTAGTATTGTCAATAAACACAAATGTATTAAAATTAAAAATCAAAAAGAACGGATGGAAGATAGAGTATCACAATACTTTAAAAACATAGTTTTACGTATAGTATTATAATATCTGTGGTTTTACTCTATGGTATCAGGTATCACAATATAATCTTTGCTATGGCTTCACCACTACAATAAAAATACAATAGATGGCGTTGTTCTTTCACATTTTAGTATCAGCACGTGTAAACAAACGGAGTGACATGATATTGACACAGAATTATGATATTGATAACAAATAATGAAATCTTAAGGTACTTACCATAAAACGCTAGATAATAGTAAAAGAGAAAAATGTTTTAAAATAAAAACACTTCCAAATGTGATAAATCCCATAAAAAACACGCATATAGTTAAAACGCAAATATAAAAGTAAAAACGCAAATATTAGCCAATTCGATAAAACAACATGGTTTTACAAGATCCTGTAGACAGAAGAGCGTTGTAAGTGCAATAAGCAATGATAATGATGATGAATTACAACTAATGAGAAATGTTTTTCTAGATATTTAGAAATGATGAATGTTTCTAATAATACTCAGTAATAAAAACGGTACTTCTCTGTTTGGTAGTGTTCTAAGTACCTACAAACACAAACCTTTTGGTAGTGTATATGTTTTTCATAAACATATACACTAGGTACCTATGGACTACCGGATATAAAACTGCAGGGGTATTTTAATTCATTCGATTCGTTTCCGGATCGAAAACGGATTCGAATTCGATTTTTTTTCGGGTACTAGATGACTGATATATAATATAATATGGGTACCTACTAGATGACTGATATACATTACATAGATAGATATTTTTTATTATACATAGAAACAACCAGAACACCCGGAACTAATATTCGTAGATCGTACAAATCTTTGTCCCAAGGCGGGAATCGAACCCGCAACCGCGGCAGGCGGATCTTCGCACGCCGCGCCACATCGGTCGTATATATATTATATAGACTCGAGTCTCCAAAGAGTACGTGATCCTCGATCTAGGGAATCTTTCATTAAGGTATTACTTTGTATGTTCATGTTGTATTTACTAGAAGTTTTCCAAGCTAGGATACGCTAACGCATTTTACCTATAGCCTTTCTGGCAATATCCATCCCATATGTAATTTAGGAACGTCTAATAACTTTCGATATGTAATCTTAATTAACGTCAACGATAGTATATCCTTACATCCCTCGCGTCTGCTTGAGTAACGCATATGCGTAGAAAAGCGTTACTCAAGCGTAGGTTGATGATTGAAAAAGCTTAGACGTAACGGTTAACTAGGTCTTAAACACTGTCTACTGATACTGTAAAGACCTTCAGAACAAAACATTAATTAATCAAATATTTCTTAATCCTTACATCCCTTCTTAGCTTAGACATAACGGTTAACTAGGTCTTAAACACTGTACTACTGGTACTGTAAAGACCATCAGAAATAAACATTAATCAATCAAATATTTCTAAATGATATTATGGTTTAAACTAACCTTTAGTCTCTAGAATGCGAAAGGTGACTCATCTGAAGGTTCTATACTTACGGTTAACCGTCAAACAAGACTATCGCACCACCTGAGCAATTAAATCTTATCAGAGCTCGTTAAGATACGGCTACTATTTTTAAAGTAAAGGCTGATAAGGGCACTTTTCTACAGTGATTTAAACTTGGCCGATCCTAGTGAGATAGCTTAGTATTATTGAGTAAGTAATGAAAATATGCCTGATAAAATTTGCGACGCTGACCTTTTTTATGTAGAATGGGTATAGAATATTCTGGATACCATGAGAATATTAGTAGTATTGATACTCGAGTCATTCGAAAGGTATAATGTTTGTAAACAAATCACAAAAAACCACCCGTTCTGGTTTCGTGTTCGAAAAATTGTATGCATTGTAGGAAAGAGCTCAAATCGACAAATAGTGGATTCTGTCGAAAGATCATCAACAAAGAAGGAATTTTTAGGTTAATTATGGGGGCAATGTTTACAAACATTGTATCTTGAATTTGGCTGGAGTATAGCTAGCTCCATTTACACCAATTATTTTAACCCAAGCTATACCAACAACAATTATCCATTCAATAAATCAACACAATCCAAATTGATAATATAAAAATCTCGGCTATTAGTTTAAAACAAAAATACATTGATGTTGAAATTTAGTTTTGTAAGTAATATTTCAACATCCTATGCGAAAATATTTCCGGCCAGTTCCCAGTTCATGTGTAACGAAATCTAAACCGATGTTTTCAAAAGAAAGATCTCTGGAAAATTGAAATTGATATTGCATCGAATTGGCAGGTTTGTTAATACCTATAAAAATCATCACATGTACCCTCTTATACGATATTTTGATGATAACTGCTAAGACCCTAGGTAGAGTTTGGCCTTACCATGACTCGAACTACAATCGGCAAAAGAAAGAGAGAAAGACGACTGTAAATTTATGTTAGATTGTATTAAAATAAGAAACGTTCTATCACCATCCATTTCCTTCGTCATTATCTTGCAGTTCGGTCATGGTATGCTCCGACATTTTGCCTAAAGCTAGAAACAGACTGGTCCCACGTATGTAAAGTATGCGATGCATTATGAGATCTGGACGCTTCGTAATGAAAACTGATGGCCTAGAGACACTTATCGTACGCCACGCCTTCCGACGTTTCCTAGATTTCGTGGCGTAGGTTGCGTGGCCCAGGCCATAGTCCGTTTTTAGCTTTATAGTCGTATCAATTACCTACTGTCAGGTAACGATTTTAACGGCCAGTTTCCCAAAGCGAAGATGTTTAAAAACAACCAATAGCACGAAGCCAAATAGCTTCCCATGACCATCACATGTATTCAAGATTACTCGAATATTGGTAGGTTTTACACATCTCAGCACTAACTAGCTCAAAGCGCAGTCGTAATACCCTTAGAACTAATGAACCCACACCAACACCACCACCAATGGATCATGCCAGCGTGCGTTACCTGGAACACAACGCTCTTTCTGTCCACAGTACTCGTCCCCGGGTACTTCGGTGTAGTCTTCACGATCTGCACAAATGTCTCCGGCACATCCACGGCCACCTCCCGTCCTAGCAGAACAGGCGTCGTGTCGAACCCTGGAGGTAGCTTGTAAGATGCATACACAGCCTCTCTGATGAGCACAGAATCAGTCTTCGCGGAGTAAGCAACTTCACGGCAATCGATGAGGGAATCCTCGCCGTTTGAAATCAGCAGCTGGATCTTATGGTCGCTAAGTTCAGACAGATCCGAATCTTCACACTTAGCGGTTTCGGAGGATCCCTTGCTTTTCTTGCTGCTGTAGCTGGTAGCTGAGCCTTCGCTTTGCGGTAGAGAGAGGAGCTCCGTATGCTTAAAGCTGGCGAGTATTTCCCGCTTGAAGCTGCCTGATCCGTCAGAGCTAGGTCCTGAGGTGTTGATGCTCTGTAAGACGGTGGAGTGTTTGCTGCCGAAGCTGGTGCCTGAGCCTCCTGATGAGAGGAGGGGCTCGTCGTCTCGGGAGCGTACCTGCGGGGGCCGTGGGGGCGGGTAGCGGGGGGGAGTCTTGTTCCGCGCGATGAAGCTGTCCGGAACGTCCACCGCCATCTCGCGGTGGGGACCTGGAATGGAGAGAAACGGGAGATTATGTCATGTTGATGGGAGAAACAAAGTAAGCCAGCTGTTTTCAGGTGAGGATGCAGGATGCCGCATGGTTAACCAAATACATACGAAATTTTATAACACCGACATTTTGTTAAGATGAATATTCCCTGGCACTTTAACTTTCATTTAAGCACGTTTTTGGTTATGCCCCATCTGTTTGGAGCTGATAAAGCCGATGGTTTTTTTCTTCCCCGGTTTTATCATAATTAAAAAAAAACACTGCTTTATAATTTCAATAGAGCCTACAATTTACCTGAGAATCCCTGACGTAATAATTAACTCATCATCTGCAAAACACCCCTTATTAATTACAAGTTCCCATGGGCCATTTGAGAGCTTGTATTGTTCTGGAGTTTCTCATGCCATGGGGCCTCCATGGGTCAAACTATCTTATAATAACTGCTGTGTTATTTGTGGGTACGTTTTAGCAATTACCAGAACCCTGGAATTAATGTGTTAATTTTTATGTTTCTGTTACGTATGTTTTCCGTGATATATTATTTTACCCTTAAAAGAAAAACTGTTTTGCATGACTTTTAAAAGCTTTATATATCTCAATTTTTTTTCTTAATCGTGTCTTTCATTACTCAAGGTCATGCCTGCTTTGAAAAGCCTTGGTTGAGGAGTTACCTAACTGCTATTGTCAGCTGCTCAACAGCTTATACGAATCCACTGCTGGACGCAGGCATCCCCCTGTTTAGCTCCATATTAGCTTTTATCTCATGGGGGTAATGCACATAATCCCCACGCTGGGCATACGGGTTGGGGATCGCAGTTCGGTGTTAGAATTTTTCTACAAGGGGCACTGCTGCCCGCCCCCGGTGGATATCCCTTAGTCGCTTGTTACGCCCCCCCCCCCCCCCCCCCGGGTGGTGCAAATTCTAAGCCTAACACAGCAACAGCTGCAGGTTTCTTAAGATATCTATCATTTAATTTCTATTTCAGGCCAGACGCAGGGCTACCAGCCTGTTTGTCTTCTCCTTTACTTTTTCCACAAAATTGTCATCATAGTCCGTCTTTTTCACCCACTGCTGGGCATAAGCTTCCCTTTTGTGATTTAATATTTGCAGACCTGCTTGCGGTTTGAATACATTTGACATCACTCTAGTCAGTCAAGATCTGACATATACCTGTAATAATGTATTCGGCAAATAAATGTTTTGATTTGATTTGATTTAACTAAGTTCCTGTGTCACGTGGTTTTTCTGATGTCATCGACTCATTATAAAATTGTTTTTCACAACAACACAATGGAAATAATATACAAAATGTTTCTTTCATTAACTAAATGTTACATTGAGCTGTGTTCCGTGTTCAGACCCACTTTTAAGTATTCAAATACCTGAATTGTGAGGCAATGCTCTTCCTTATCAAACCGTAAAACAGTTTCTTACAAAAAATTGACAAGTTCGTAGGAAAATTTGCACAACTTGTAACAAATGCATAAAAATCATCCATAGACCACCAGAATCTCCAAATGATGATACCGTGTTAAGACCTAATAGAATATAATTATTTTGGCTTTCAAGGGATAAGTCATCTCAAAGCCAAGATACAAATACCACAGCGTACGAACACTAATTACTGGGTAATTGAATATTAGATACATCGTCTTCCGGGTGTTTTGTTCCATTGTTCTTGGCATCGTGATTAACTGGCAAAGCAAAAACTGAATGTAAAGCTAACCAACCGTATTGTATCGGTTTTATGTATTGAAATGAGGATCGTTCAGTTTATGAGAGTTTTTTCCTTTTAAAAAATGTTGACATAGTAAATAATATTATTTAACATATCTACTTTCATAGAAACGTTCTAGAGGAAGGTGTTCATTTTATACGCAAAAGGTCCATTCAATGAGCCCTACTTAGCTTACGTCGTCGTACAGTTGCGGTTATAATTGGAGACATACCTTATAGATCATAATCGCTTGAAGGTTTATAAATAGTAAATTTCATCTTATTCCAAATTTCAGCCCAACATTATAACTGTCTGCTACACGGAATGCATGAGCGAAATAGTATGGAATACTTGTGAAAACTTGTTAATATTATTCTCTATCTATTACTCATTGATTCATTTTTAACCCCCGACGCAAAAAGACAGGGGTGTTATATATTTAACGTGTCTGTTTGTGTATCTGTCTGTGGTACGTAGCTCCACAACGGATGAACCGATTTTCGTTTAGTTTTTTTTGTGTCATAGATAATTTTATCCGAAGTGTTCTTAGTCATGTTTCAAGAAAATCTGTTCAGCCGTTTGAAGTTGAAGGTCATCAGCTCTTTTCTAGTTGAAGAGGGGATCACTCTTATGTCCGATCCATTCGAAATTTGATACCGTGTTACTTCAATGATATTGAAAGTATATGGTAAGGTTTCATGATAATCTGTCGGGGTTTTTTTTATTTTGTTGTTGTTTTTTGTTTTTGTTCGACATCAAAATGCAAAAAATTTGCGACGAAAATTGCCTGAGTGAAACTCACGCATCTGAATTCACCAGCTGGTCTTTCCAGTGGAGGTAAAACCTAGTTAATTACCGACTGCAAATTCCTTAATATTACCTACAGTTTTTTTTAAGTTTTGCGGGGGACAACAACAAATTTTAATACAAGTTATGGGACCACCTGGGCATCATTCTCATACATATAAAATAATCATTAAAATTTGTCCACAATTGGCGGAGGAATCAGCGAACATGCATAAAAAAACATCCGTACAGCATAGCCGAACAATAAAACCTCCTCTTTTATTTTAGGACGGTTACAAAGATTCCTTACCGGAACAGATACCGGAGTCTGTGGTGATGGAGAGCATGCTCAGCATGTCTTTCCCGTCTTCCGTCGGCTTCTCCTCATCAGCGCCCAGCACCACGATACTGGAGCCCGAGCGGCGCCGCGGCCTGGAATACAGAGAAACAGCCTTTAGTTATCATGGAAGGGAAAAAAGTAGATTTTCGCTGGCGATTTTCACACGCACACGGCTGTTTACACGGCAACCGTGTGTCTTGAAACCAAAGCGGTAGGCGGCGACGACCTCTGTGGCGCAGCGGGCGAAGGTCTGCCTGCGACGCAGGAGGTTGCGGGTTCGATGCCCGCCTCGGGACAAATGTTTGTACGATCTGCAGATATTTGTTCAGGGTGTTCTGGATGTTTTCTATTTATAATAAAACATATCTATGTAGTGTATTGTATTAAGTATATCAGTTATCTAGTGCCCATAACACAAGCTCTGCTTAGCTTGGGGCTAGATAACGCTGTGTTAATTGTCCAGTATTATTTATTCGCTACCGAGAGCGGTAGTAGTCGGCGGTGTAGGTTCGAACACTTAGTGAACAAGCCTATAAATTATTGTTGTAAGTTATTCCAATGAAACGTGAAAAATATACATTTATCGCGCTACACGCTTTACAGTAAAACCACATTTTGGCAGACAGCAAAATTATAAAGTTGAAGTACTGGAAAATGACGATGATACAAGAGAATGCACATGTCGGGCTAGATCCTTGAAAAACTATCAAAATCCACGACCGCATACGGACTTGTTGTAGGGTGCGGACCCTACAACAAGTCCGTATGCACAATAACAACTAGCTGCGCAAGCGCACCAGCCGTGACGTCTCAACCGTCAAGAACGCCGGTAATTTTATTCTATTCTACGGATACACATCCGGCAAGACGGACAGACAGACGGGCCGTGGCGTCAGCGTGACGCAAGAATATAGGAAGGACCTTTTTAGTACCTACCTATACACTAGCCAAATTCGAAGTAGAATGTTTGTAAAAAACCTTTTTGTAACATTGAGTTGTAATTTTTCATACTAAATTTTACGCACATATTAATTTTTTGTAAGAAACTATAAGAATATTAACAACATGTGATAAGGAAGAGCGTTGCTTAATTTATAAGTATTTGATACTTAAAAGGAGGTTCCGAGCACGGATCAAAGTTTAATGTAATATATGTAATAAATGAAATAAACATTTTTGTATTTTGTTTTTTTTGTAAACAAACCCATACTTAACCTAAAAAATTGGTTGTTTGTAAAGTAGGTTTACGATTGAGATGTTTACGTGATAACGTCTAGAGTGAGAGAGACGGAAGATCGGTCCACTCACTCGAACGTTATGCCAGCCTCCGCTCGTGAGGATTCCGCGTGACAAGTTTCACGGAATGACTGGCAGCGCTCGAGATGAGACGGGAGATCGGTCCGTCTCTCTCTCGTTATACCTGCGATCGCGCTCGTGAGGTTTTGGTGTGACACAAGTTTCTGAACATGTCACCCGACTAAAACGATTTTAAAGACGTTATCACGTCAAAAGCCCATACTTAACCTAAAATTCAGTCTCTTCCCGCGTCTTCTATACGGAATTTACATATCGATTTGAGATCCTTCTTTCAATAAATATTGCTTACAATTTTCTCAAACTCGATACAAGCGAGTTTTAGTTTTTGTGACGTAATTTGTTTACAAGCATCCGCATTGAGTTCGGCTAGTGTACGAGTATATGTACCTACCTTATTTAGGTATTAGGTGACACAAAAGGTGGTAGTGCCTATCACGTACTAAGAATCATTGTCGCTATTGAATTTGTAGAGAGCTAGAAGAATTCTCACAAGATACTGTTCATGGCATTTCGATGTTGAGCGCTTTTTCATTGGACATTGTGGACTGCGGGGTGAGATTCTTTGACTTTAGTAACGAGTCGTAATCGTCACGTCTCCTCTTTCCATACAATTGACGACCTCTGTGGCGCAGCGGGCGAAGGTGCGCCTGCGACGCAGGAGGTTGCGGGTTCGATTCCCGTCTCGAGATAAATGTTTCTACGATCTGCAGATATTTGTTCAGGGTGTTCTGTATGTTTTTCTATGCATAATAAAAAATATCTATCTATGTAGTGTATTGTATTATGTACTTATATCAGTTATCTAGTAACCATAACACAAGCACTGCTTAGCTTGAGGCTAGATAATGCTGTGTGAATTGTCCAGCATTATTTATTTATATTATAAAAGGTACAGCGCCTCTATCGTGCGCACAGGGAACTACGCAAATCCCACACTAAAAGAAGACGTCACGATCACGTCTCGTAACTAACTCCAAATAGACTCACCCCTCGGATCCCTCATTTCACAAAATGACATCTTTCAAAAATATGCATCATAGCCGATCAGATAAAAATATACCTCGATACAAATTTTCAAAAACCTATTCTTAAAATTTGCTGTGTGCGCAAATAATTTGAGAAATTGTTACTTATACGAACGAAGGTAATCCTGATAATTTTATTCTAACCCAATCCTTTTATCCCAAATGACCCTATTATCAATTTATTAGCCACCTATATTGACATAATCTAAAGAAGCCAATTCCCATTATAAGCGTGGAATGGTGCCAATATTAACCCTGCGTTGCTAAATAAGTCCCGCGCCTTGGACGGATTTATTTACTTCAGGAAAATCCCAGGATTCCTACAAATCCCGGGATTGCTACAATCTCGGAGATTGTCGATTGTTTTGCGATTGCGACTTGATTGAGTGCCGAGTATGTAATAGAACTCAAGGACTTTCGATCAATAAAACTTTACGCGGCTCTAAGGATATTAAGGACTACCGGGATCTTCCCGTGACTTTGCACGAGTTTTTCGTGATAAAAATTTTGCCTATATTTATGTGTATATTTTTCTGATACAATATAGCCTATATTCTTCTCCAGGACACAATCTATCTCGACTCGACACAAAATTTTAGCCTAGTCTTTAATAGTGAAAATTAGTTGGTATAGATTTCTTCACGGAATTTAGAATTATTCATCATTGTATCGTACTAAAGTAAGATAAAGCTTTGGTTAGTACACTGGACTATTTGTTATTTTACGATACTTATTGTAATTACTATGACAATGGCACGATGTAAGTACTTAATTTATAAACAGATACATTGGTAGACATGACGGAATGCCGTTGAATAATATTCTATGTCACGTAGGCGAAAACAATTCCGCGCTCATTCATAAATAAAATACTTATATACATTCATTCATAAATAACATACTTATATAATAACATACTTATAAACCTATAAACTAGCTAAGGTCTGCGGCTTCCCTCACGTGGTATCTGGATACATCAACAACGTACATAAGTACGATTTAATTACCTGGCACAAACGAACATCATTTTTTTTAAGAATCAGAATACTTATATTTACTGTAAACTTTTGTACAAGATATCTAAAAGAAGATAAGCGAGGTGGACCGAAGTCTGTGGATGAGACACGCACTAAACCGATTGCGGCAAAAGAGAAGGTTGAAAGCTGCCCAGCAGTGGGTGTCAAAACGGCTGAGATGATGATGATAATGGTTACGAGAAATAATATTCTCTAAATAATATAAATAATACTCTCAGTATTATTTACAAAGAAACCTGCATAAAATTTATGTATGGTCAAGCCCAGAAATCCCAAAAGCAAAAATTAAAAGTTACAATCCCGGGACTAAAAGCCCCATCACTAACAAGTTGAGCCGCTTTGTTTGAATTGTCAAACAAAGCGGATGATTATCCCGGATAATCCAGCCAGGCGCTTGTTTATTGCACGCGATTGTACCGGGGGGACGCAAAGGGTTAAGATATAAGAAGATGACGGATTTCAATTTAGATGCAAAGTCCATCTGTTTTACGAGTTGCTATGTCGCCTTGAAAGAATCCAGCTTCAGACCCCGTTAGGCTTTTGTTTCGATATGTACGCTTCTTAAGATTGAAAAAAAAAAGAATAACGTTGTCTTTTGTTTCTCGGGGCAGAAGCACAGTCTACGATATTTTAAGGTACAGGGCTAAGCCATGGACTTTACATTTTATTATTTTAAGACTTCAGAATAAGAATAACATTTTTTATCCCGTCCTTAAAAAAAAAACTTGAGTTGATGTAGCGCCTTGATGTCTTTTCTATGGACTACTTTTTATTCGTCAAACTTCGATAGTTTTTAAAGTAAAACCTTTTAAAGTAAAACACCATATAATATTTAAGTTTCGTGGATAAGCGGAGATCACAACCAAACACTTAGGTCCTGTTTTGTTTGGAACAACAGCTTCGTTTTAAAGCGCCGCCCCTCGTTACTTTTAAAGGGTTTAAAACTCTTTATCTTAATGTAAAGTACTAATAGAATATTTCAAGAAACCGGAGATTGGCCAAGAGCGAGTGGAGCGTTACATCCCGGCCCTAAAAACAAGCTTCCCGAGTTAATATTTTATTCATTCGCGGAAATTAAACACCCTCTATGTTCCCCTTCGTTTGCTCACTCGTTACGTTACAGCGGTCAAGAACTTTGTAAGAATTATAAG
This sequence comes from Eupithecia subfuscata, assembly GCA_963564075.1. Lineage (NCBI taxonomy): Eukaryota > Metazoa > Arthropoda > Insecta > Lepidoptera > Geometridae > Eupithecia > Eupithecia subfuscata. The sequence goes on from OY751106.1 coordinate 15,356,973, forward strand.
AGTTCAAATAGAAAATATTCCTATTTCCGGGCTGGAGTAGGATACAAAATGAATTCTGGCGATTTGTCCGGGTGTACGTGTACGAGGCTTCGTACAAATTTCTAATATGATGATTTCTAAAACCACAAATTCCATGATTCCTATTACTATTATATTAAATATCTTAGAATTATGCAGACAGAGTTTGTGTACACAGACACTAACTCTGTCTGTCTGTTTTCTTTTAAAGACTAAACGCCTTAACAGATCCTAACGAATTGTGCCATGGACGGTATGAAATGAAAAAATTTATGATACTGAAAAGAAGAACACAATCACTATCGTTAACTCAGTTAGGTGTTATCAGTTTCTCATTGATATCTCAAAGAAGGAAAAAAATTGTCCCAGAAAATCACGATACCACGGGCACAAGACATTTTCAAAAGAAATTCTTGTAGCACTGTCTCGCGATAGTAGCACAATCAGAATAAAGACACAAAGCGTCTCGGCATGAATTAGGTCGATCTCTCACAATGCGCTGTACCCTATTATGTACCGGTTCCATCTGAAGTAGTCGAGGTAAGGTAGCTAGTTGGATTTCAGGTGTTTGAAATGGAAGGATAAGTTTTTTACAGGTAGGTATTTTGAAATCTTATAGTAGTGGATTCAAGAAGTCTGCACAGCAAAGTCGCACAGCCCGAGGCGGGTTGGTGTAAAACGGTGTGTGAGTATGGCTATTGTAGACCTATAGTTAGCAAGGCATTTTTTTTGGTTAAATCTCTTATCAAAGTCAGTACTTTGGAATTAGGAAGGAGATCTAACCAGAAAAATATCTAGGTAGCCCCTTTTAAAGTTGAGTTTTCAACAGGGATTGAATACTAATATCACTTTTATGGGATATTAATTTAACCCATAAACTGCCCTTAAAGCTTTATAAATAAGTTAAGTAACAAAGGCTATCGCTTAGATTGTACAGTCCACACCCCAATGTATCACCAATTAGACTAACACACCAGAGATAATCGAATAGCCGCAGCCGCAAATTTCCCATAAGACACAACATCCTAATTTAGCCTGATAATATCAAATTCCCGTAAGATACGACATCTCGATTTGGCTGAATAACATCAAAGCCACAAATCAACCTGAATGCATACATTGTAGTTAGTGCAAGCTATTCAATAGCATGATAAATAGGTACAAGGTGCTACGAAATGGGTGTACTAAAAGCCGAAAGGGGGTGGGGTGATTCCGAACCACGGATGACTATCTTTTTTTAGAACAATGGATATTTGACGACGCAGGAGGTTGCGGGTTCGATTCCCGCCTTCAGGAGTTAGTTCAGGAGTTCTGGATGTTTTTATATGTATAATAAAAAATATCTATCTATGTAGTGTATTGTATTATGTATAACACTTATCTAGTACCCATAACACAAGCTCTGCCTGCTTAGCTTGGGGCTAGATAATGATGTGTGAATTGTCCAGCATTATTTATTTATTTATTTTCATATTAACTTGGTTTGGTTTTTTGTGATGATCTACTTAAAAATACAATGACGACTCCTCATTGCGAATAATTCATAATTTGTCATTTGCATTATGTTTATGTAAGTAAATATCTGTAATTGTATTTTACCAAACAACTAAAAATTAATTTAAAAAAACAAAGGTGTGATATTGAATAATGCAAGAATACGATTTTCTTAGAGGACCACAAAATGTGGAATGATCCCACAAAATGTGACATGCGAAAGTTTCGATGGATGGATGATTTGTGACTTCTTCACGCCAAACCTACTGAACAGATTGGATTGATATTTTGCATAGGTGTAGCTCTAGAAGAAAACGGGTAACATTTATCCCATAAATCAATTCCTATGGTATACCTACCTAATCTAGGAACGTTCTCAAAGAAACAGCGCGTAAAAAAAGTTTTTCCCAACGCCGTCGTTGCCGCTGCCGTCGCATGGTCCACAATCACCCCCTTTTGACTGAGTATACCCATTCTGTGACACGTTATAAACCTGAACAATAGCAACAGTACCTAAACAATATCTAGCTATAGCAGGTACAGCCAGTACCTAACGGCAATCGCATCCGATGATGCGGAACGAGGCGAGAGATTATTGTATCGATTGACCGAACACGTATGTTTGATTACATCGAGTGGATAACAGAATCGAAATGTTGATTCGCAGCATGATACAAAACATGAAAAGTCATTATTATAGATTACAGTGGGACTTGAAGCTTGAACCCTGCGCGAATGATTTCATAGTAAAAAGGAAATGATACTTACATAAAATTTTCCTAACATTAAATGATTCATGACACCTCACCAATGTCAAGTTCAAACCTTGTGGAAATTTATAGATATTATCAAACATTTGTAAGCCATTGGTCTGAATCTGACCTTTTTGTAATAAATAGAATATGAGTGAGACGCCGTGTGGTACCGCCGCCGGCTCAGAATTTGCACCATCCCAATCTTCCAGCGGATGTTCAGGGATATCCACCGGGGGCGGGCAGCAGCGCCCCCTGCAGAACCATTCTACCACCGAACTACGATCCAACCCGCATGCCCAGCGTGGAGATTATAGGCATTACCCCATGAGATAAAAACCAATAAAGTGCTTATCAGGGGAAGGCCTGCTTCCAGCAGTGGACCAATATAGGCTGTTTAGCCGAGGCGACGAAAGACAGACGCAAGGGACATGGTAAAAGACCGGACCAACCAGTTTTACATTCAAAATAATCAGACTCTTCTAAATTTCATACAACAGTCTACAGTTAGCTCAATTGATTTAATTGTAAATACCTGTAAATAAATATATAATGTTGGACAATTCACATAGCATTATCTAGCCCCAAGCTAAGCAGAGCTTGTGTTATGGGTACTAGATAACTGATATTATTATACATAATACAATATTCGTGCAATCTATAATATGGGTCCCAGAGAATCCCTGCGTGATAAATTCAAAGAAATAAACATAATGACAGTACCATGTCAATACATTTATGAAAACTTGTTGTACACTCATAGAAATATCAATCAATTCCCTAAAAATAGCGACATACATAATATAAATACTAGAAATAAGAATAAACTCGCTGTGCCCACAACTAGGCTACACAAGATAATTGCATCTTTTAAAGGGCAATGTATACGCTTCTACAACAAAACTCCAAGTGAGTTGCAAAAAATATCAATAAATAAATTCAAACAAATTGTCAAAACCTTGCTGTGCAAAAAGGCTTACCTACTATAAAATATCAGATTATCTAGAGGATAAAAAAGCTTGGGACGGGTTTTGCTCCAACTCGAAAAATAACAAATAACAGGCTAAAGGTTTCTTCGTCGCTTCTTTACTTTAGTCTACATATCGAAGCGACAGAAATCAAAAATATCACTTTATTTCCGTGTCAGTGTTTACTTTTATATTTTGACCTTTTCTAAGTGTACATTTATTGTATTTATGGAAATAAAGAGTTTTTGATTTTGATTTTTTTGATAATACACTACATAGATAGATATTTTTTATTATACATTTAAAAACATCCAGAACCCCTGAACAAATATCTGCAGATCGTAACCTTGTTCTAATTTATTTCTAATATTTGATTGTAATTTTCATTGTCAATAAAGTTAATTTGAAAATTAATGTCAGATCGTAGGATAGTCAAATCACACCCCAGTAAAACGATCAAGAATCCCTCCTATTCACGTAAAGGTCGGAAAGGACTCCCACACACCATCGCGTATCACTGAATGGGTGTCTGTTAGAGACTATATTCCTTTATCAAGCCACGAGCGAGACATGTCCGGTAGTTGACATCACTATTGTAATAGAGAAATGTGGGTTTATCGATACGGGGCGCGTGCAAGGGAATGTGATCTCTATAGGAGACTCACGCGTGTAAAATATCCATAGAAATATGTTATCTATATTAATAATTTCGGACCGGTCTACGGTAGACTCTAACGAAATGCACATCAAATTGAAGAGCGTAAAAAATTAGTCGATCCGAGTCGACAACTTATAGGCGGAAAATTCGGATTATCGAGTAGTTTCAATATGAAAATGAATAAATTGCTAAAAAAATTGTAACGGCGCGGCGTTGCAAAGTAAACATGTCAATTGAGTATAAACATGTCTATGGTACCGTGGACGGAAGAAATCGCTCCCCAGGGTATATAAATACTCCTTGATCGTAGCTTGGTACATATATAGTGATCTGTGGTTCGGTCTAATTTCTTTGAATGAAAACTCTTTGCTCTTTGATTGAGAAATCCTAATATGTATAATAATAGTAATAGTAGTATTTTATTGCACCCGTGCGAAGCCGGGGCGGGTCGCTAGTAAAATAAATAAGGTTATAATGTGCAAATAGCATGCAATATCTGCAGTTTCTTTAACTAATGACAACGGCAGGAAAACAATTGTATACGAGGGAGTGCAGTTACTTAATAGCTTGCCTAGCGAGCTCAAGGAATGTGCTCGCATAAACATGTCTAAAACAAAATCAAAAAAATACATTTATAGCCTAACTTAAACTTAAGGTATTATAGCGTAGGTACTAATATTAGTTTAAACATAATTTTTAAGAACTTTGTATCTCATTATCAGTGAACATTTTTTGTTTTATGAGAATAAACATCTATAAACCGAACCCGAATGATTCTATGGACGTTTATGCCATAGAAAAGCGTACTCAAGTATAGATCGATGAATGAGGAACCTTTCACAATAAATAATAAATAAATAAATAATGCTGGACAATTTACACAGCATTATCTAGCCCCGAGTTAAGCAGAGCTTGTGTTATGGGTTCTAGATAACTGATATACTTAATACATAGATATACATTTTTTATTATACATAGAATACATCCAGAACGCCCTGGACAAATATCTGCAGATCGTACAAACATTTATCCTGAGGCGGGAATCGAACCCGCAACCTCCTGCGTCGCAGGCAGACCTTCGCCCGCTGCGCCACAGAGGTCGTCAGACAATACGGGCACGGTTTTAATTTTAAGACGATACCATTATCATAGAAGATTTTTTTTTAAATTCTGGACAATTCAGACAATTTGGTAGAATTAGGCCCCAGATACAGCCAATAAGGCGCTTATCAGGGGGAGGCCTGCGTCCACTAGTGTACCAATCAGGCTGTTGAGGTTGAGGCCCCAGATATCTACAAAGTTGCAGACGTTATATTTTATAGCACTTTTGGGTTCCGGGCAAATTTTGATCATTAATAAAGGGAAGAGAAAAAGAACCTTTCACAAGTCATGATGTAAAACTCTTCATATCCTCGAAGCTTAGAATACTTTAACCAATTTCATTTTATCGAAAGACAACATCACAATACTAATATTAGAACATTTATTATTACCCAACCGTGACGTGAGCAGAATCGGAAGGGAGCCGCTTGCTGCGGAAAAAGCTACTTAATTCCAATGGACATAAAGGGCATTTTATATCTTGTGGTCATTTGTCTCCTATCCAGAGGTTTCGTTTTAAAATCTAGCAACGCGTGAGAAGTTAGAACGGCTTGGTTTGTTTATTTATACTGGAAAATACTAGAATTGAAGTTTGTTTCAACGAAGTTTAACATAATAGGTCGGACCAACACCAATACGGATCCAGCCTACAACCAAACCTACCCCTGGTGGCCGGGACGAAACCCTACCACTCAAATAATGTCTCAGTAGGCATGCCCATCTGGGCACAGAGGTGGACATTCGCGGTTCCAACTGTGTCTGTCCTATCTGTGTCCTAATCGGGGGGAGGAAATGTGACGGAAGAATGTGGTCGGCGATTGTGTGGAGCCCACTCGCCGGCCATGTATAGGAGGAAGAGGGGACGCCAGTCGAGCCGCGGAGGTTTTAAATGTTCCCTTGGTTCGGCGAAAATGGCGAGAGAGGGACACCGGAGACGTTTTAGTGGGTATTACGTCCTTCTCAGGGCGCCGAGTCCCACATAATTCTGGTCCCCCCCAGACCAGTTTCTTCGCAAATGAATTTCCTTGCCGAATAAAAAAACGGTACCGACAATTAAACAGCACAAAATATGATAAGAGCCTTATTGGCTTTTATCAATACAATATAATACAAAATACTTTATTGTACGCCAACAAGAATACAATACCAGAGACATTTCATAAGACGCAAGTACAATGGGCGGCCTTATCGCTTAGAAGCGATCTCTTCCAGGCAACCTCTGATATTTTTCATCCATATGAAAAAATGAAAAATATCAAAGGTTGCCTGGAAGAGATCGCTTGATGATCGATTGATTTTCGTAAAATCTAGAGTGGGGATTATGGGTACTACCCCCATGGGTAGTGCCTATAATCCCCACGCTGGATTTTACATAATAAAACCTAAATGAAACGATAAAACCAACGTAAAACTATTAACTACTTAATTGTCTAAATAATTTGATTGCTTTGAAAAACTAATAACCGATTTCAAATGTCTTTGCGTTACACTGTTTATTTAGTTTTGTGAGACAAATAGTTACAAATCCCTCAAGAATCTATTTTATCATGGGACGGAATCATACAATAGTGAATTAAATTTAAAATCGACGGAATGTAGGTACATATTATGTAAGTACATATTATAAAAAACACACCTACACAGTACTTACCTCCTGTTAATTATATTGTTTGTAGGTTATACGTAGGTATTATATGTAGTATGTAGTGTAAGCATTGTTTTCTTCTTTTCCGAATGCCACCGTCTATTTTGTTCTTACATTTCCAGTCCATCCCATGGTTGCCTGGAAGAGATCGCTTATAGCGATAAGGCGGCCTTTGTACTTCGTCTAATCTTAGCAATTATTTCTGTATTGTCTTTGTGTGGTACAATAAAGTATTATCTATCTATTTTACCTCCTCCTTTTTTTTAAGTCGGTTAAAAATAGAAATATCCCTTTTTTGCCCTATTTCGCCATTCCACTTTCGACTGGTATTGATATGGATCAGTTGAGCTACCTGTAGATTGTTTGCAACAGTCTGCAGTTAGCTTAATTGTTTCACTAGTTCTAATTTATTTCTATTATTTGATTGTAATTGTCTTTGTGATTAAAGTCGTTGTCATTTCGACTAACCCTAGGTACCAAAAAGGAATTTGAAAAAAAAAATCCAGTTTTCCCCCTTGAAACATTTTTCTAAAGGGGGAAAACTGGACTCCAAAAAAATGAATTCAGTTTTCCCCTTAAGGGGGATTTGTCAAGGGGGAAAACTGGAATAACCCCAATTAACAGCTAATGCTAGCTTCCCCCAAATCTTCACCTCTTTCCTATCCTAAAAATAAAAGATGGCCTGTGAAAGGCTGTATGTCGGCCAATAGGGCCTATTAATTCTCGCAGCAACCCGTGAAATGACGACGTAGAGTGAAAACTCGTATTAGCATCGCTATGACTTGCAGGTAATAAACGCAGGAGAGAACATAGAAATTATGCGGATTTCTAACTGCCGCCGGTCATAACGAAAATTCCACATTGACATTGACGACATTGTAAAAGTTGCTGGGTGCACCAAGATACGATGATGAGAAACCCAGCACAAAAGGAAGCTGGCAAGAATTGAAAGGCAGAGGAATTGAGTGATTTCGGAAGACCAGCGCTATGGCAGGAAAATCCAGCCTACAAAAATGGCCAACCCTCAGCGGGTGCTATAATAGCACCCGCTGAGTGTTTTTTGTTGCACAATTCAAACAAAATAAATAAGAATCAAGTAATTACAATTACAACAAAAATGGCAAACACTCAGCTGTTTGCCATTTTTGTTGTACTGTAATTAATTGCAACAGCCGAGTGGTGGCCATTTTTGTTGTAACTGTTATCAATTATTTCTTTTGTATTTTGTTTGAATTGTTCCAGAAAATATATAAGTAATTATTTATTTTTTTATGTGACCATGGTTATGAGTCTTAAAAATTTGGCAGAAAGTTATATGCTGGAGATGGGCTGCACACTGGAAGACGAGGACTTTAATAAATGCAGACGAAGTCATGAACCCTACCCTATAGTAGTCGTGGGTAGTGCATCATAAAGGTTAAAGGTAGGGACAGACGGAGCCCACGCAAATCAAATCAAATCTAATCTTGTTTTCAAAAGGGGTGTGCAAGAGATTTCTGAAATTTCCACGCGGGCGAAGCCGCGGGGCGCAGCTAGTGTATAATAAAAGAGACAGTTCAAGGAGAAGGCCGCTATCCAGTCGTATAAAGAAGTAAAATAGACCGCTTCTTGAAAGAGAAAAGCGGAGGAAATTGCTTCTTTGCACCTTTAAATTATAAAAAAAATATGCATGTTGTGTAATAGTATTAAGTTTAGCTGCGCCCCGCGGCTTCGCCCCCGTGGAAATTTATGTTTCCAACTTTCTTATTTTTTTTCTTTCATAAGAACCTTCTCCTGACAATAACAAACACAACAAAGAAAGAATTAGCGAAATCGGTCCAGCCGTTCACGCGTGATGCCGTGACCAAGGAAAACGGGTTTAATTTTATATATATAGATATCAGTTATTTAGTACCCATAACATAAGCTCTGCTTAGCTCGAGGCTAGATGATGCTGTGTGGATTTTATTTATTTATTTTTGCTTGCATGTACATTCATTCTTAGGTCTAAGTGAATGGTTAGTTATAGACTTATCACTAGCTAGGTACATGCACCAGATTGTTCAGCATTATTAATTTATTATTAAAAATCACAGCAGATTATCCTGAATTTGCGTCCCCAGTACGGCGCTCGTTCAATTCAACGAGAGATAACAGGATCGTAGGCTAAACCTTAAGGGGGTATAGTACCTCAAATTGCTTATTTTCAACTCCGTCGGACCTCCATATCTTCCAAACTACTGAATATTTAACTTTGAAATTTATATATGGTAAAGTTCAGGACTTATTCTATCGATCATATGTTTCGAAAACACGATGCCATAAAATTTTCTCGATAGAAAAAAATCGCAAAGTTACCTCTAATTTTTTACTAAAACCCTAATTTCTCAATAAATACAGATGATACGATCTTGAGATTAAGCATAGTAATTGAACTAAGTATAAAGAACATTTTATATGTTGCCTTTTTTTCAATTAACTATTCTAATGTTTGTGGGGAGCAAATAACTACTAAAAACTTGATTTTTGGGCTTACGCCGCTTTGCTCTGTCCCGCTCCTGTGAACGCGAAATCTTTGCCTATCCTCTTCACACAATAACGAGGTAGGGTACCGCCTTAAGGTAAGGGGTGAGGACCGTTTCAGCACGGAGGCAATCCTTATAGCACCTAATTTATTCAATGCGTATGAAAATATGCTGCAGTATTTTGAAATCTGTTAGTTTGTTACGATACAATGTTCTGGAGAAGATATCTATTTAAATTCGGATTAAATAACCAAGGTTTAGGTTTCAGGTTGAGAAAACCAACGGCTTTATCTTTTTTCTTGTCAATGATAAGTTGTCCGCTGTGTGGTGCAGGCTTAGAATTTGCACCACCCCAACTCTTCCCGCGGGTGTCGTAAGAGGCGACTAAGGGATATCCACAGGGGGAGGGCAGCAGCGCCCCCTGCAGAACGATTCTACCACCGAACTGCGATCCCCAACCCGCATGCCCAGCGTGGGGCTTATGGGCATTACCCCCATGAGACAAAAGCCAACAAGGCGCTTATCAGGGGGAGGCCTGCGTCCAGGAGTGGACCAATACAGGCTGTTGAGGTTGAGGATAAGTTGTCTGTCATTGACAAGATATAACCGCTCTTTATTTCAAAGGTGTCTTGGAGAAATTTGTAAAGCTCGAGTACCTTTCGATTCTTGATAATCCCCAATTCTTTTATTTGAATAGTAATATTTTTTTCTGTGTTCCTAATTCGGAATACAATTATGACCTCTGTTGATGTAAAAATAAACTTATCACAATGAATGGATAATGTTCATCGTCATTGATACTTCCAACGCAACGTATCAGATAAGAGAACAAAAGTGGCGTCGCATACAAAGTGAGAAACAGGTATTTATGTAAATAGTCCGGGACTGGGTAATACAGGTTCCACCGGACACGGGTGTATTGACGCGACGCGTGCCTTGCGAGGTAGGGAGGGCTGGATGGTGGTGTCTCTCTCATATCAGCTGATAACTATGACAGCTACTTGCAAATGACTTGAAATGAATTATTAATTTGAAACTATACTTATTTTAATTTGGAATGAAAACTGAAATTGAGGAGTTTTGGGCCGAACGCAATGGCATCAAAAATGTATAGGTACTTAGTAAAATACTAAACTACGGATATACTAAAAGACGAGGGAAAAGACGAAATATTTGAAACCAAATTAAAACTATAACTTTTACATAAATGTTATTAAGATGTAAATTGATCTTTTTGACAAAGAAAATAAATTACAATCAAATAATAGAAATAAATTAGAACTAGTTATTCACAATTAGAAACAATTGAGCTAACTGCAGACTTTTGCAAGCTATCTACAGGTGGCTCAACTGATCCATATCAACACCAGTCGGAAGCGTCCCCAAGACGCTGGCTGCATTGCCACGCTGTATGGCAATGCTGATACGCTGTGCCAGATATTCACCAGCTCTCGGGTCACGCGTCACTTCGACCAGACGCTCAGATATGTATAGTAATAGTAGCATTATATTGCACCCGTGCGAAGCCGGGGCGGGTCGCTAGTAGAAACTAAAGCAGTGACCGAGCAGTGACAGTCATAATTTCCCAATGGTGAATCCAATTATCCAGTCGCTAATCGGATCTACTGGCACTGGCGAAGCCGCACTCTGCGACATTCCAACTGTTATGAATAGATAAGGAATAACTTGTAATGTTCTTTTTTTCTTTTTAGTCATGTTCTTTTTCTTTAAAAAACGCTTTCCGTGTTGAAATGAAATGAAAATATTTATTGAAAAAGAATGAAGAAACCGATTTACGATAGTTGGTAATTCCGCACAAGCACGCTTGAGGTGCTGTAAAGTCTACTTCAACAACCTTTTAAATGAAAACTATAAAATTCCTGTTCCCTGCTTTATCACTTTTATTCCAAAACCTAGACGTATTTTGATACCTTATTATTTCAAAATCGCTTCGCTTCTGCTGAAGCTATGTGTGGATGCTTCAAGGTAATAAAGAGTGCTTATCAGAAAACCACATAGAGAATAGAAACTCTCGAAAAACAAAATCCTTGCGAGTAAAAAAATAAAACTAGCCTAAAACGTCAATTTACCCTACCGATTCCAATGTATTTATTTACCCAATTTTTAACTGGTTTTACAGTGTTTTAATGAATCATCTCATCATCTGTCAATAAATTGAGTTGTTTAATTTTTGCACGTGTAGGTAAAAGAGTGATCAACCCAACGACCTTGAATATACTTGGCCTTGGCATCAAGGAAGAGAGGTCAACCTTAGCCCAGCTGTGGGCAAACAACGCCTGATTGATGATGTTTGCTGGATGTAAATAAGTTGATTAAAATATCTTTTAGAAGATCATTTTTCATCTTCTTCAATTGTAGATAGGTACTAGATCTAATTTCTTTCTATACTTTAATTTTCTTTGTAAATTAACAGAGACACAAACAAGAAAAGAACAAATTACTACTAAGTACTTAGTATTTACTCGTATCAATTTTCTAAACCGCTACCAGAGTGTCAGTCTATTTAACGTTATTAAGTTGAATAGTAGGGTGGATAGTGGCGCCACTACATATTTAATTTTATAATTACGTTATACAAAGGAATTATCAAGAAATCGGACCGCGCGTAGACGATATCTATCATAAGGTTTTTTTAAATGTAGTATCTGTAGGTAATAGTTTTGTACTGTATTATTTAGGCAGATACTTGTTTCAAGAGTTTAGTTCCTATTGGTGGCCACCAAGCTCTCCAAACAAGGTTTTTGATTGAATAACACAAAACAAAACTATTACAGATACATTTAAAAAAAGCATAAGATAGATATCGTCTACGCGCGGTCCGATTTCTTGATAATTCCTTTGTATAACGTAATTATAAAATTAAATATGAAGTGGCGCCACTATCCACCCTACTATTCGCCTTAACGAGACGTGACCGTGACGTCTCATTTTCCCATACAATTTGATACAGCAGCGCCTCTATCGTGCAGACAGGGAACTACGCAAATCCCATACAAAAAGGAGACTCACTCCTCAGAAGACAGAGTGCCCAGAATGCATTGCATCCTATTCTTTGCTAATATAGATGGATCTAACATAATTAGAAAATGAGAAGTAGCACCTTTCAGGACAGGTCCCTACAGTGTAATGCCAGTGGTAGAACCAACCTTTCCTCAGCAACATCTGGTGTAAACAAGTCACAGAACAACACTTTTCGAAACATTGTACACTTCTCCATCCTAATGAATAGGTACACTTTATTTGCTAAAACACTTCACATTTCGCGCTAAACGATATGCGTGACCTCTGCCAACCACTGTTTTAATTGTCACCTTTTCACAGAATCTACACACACACTAATACACTGACTAATATGGAATCACCAGAAGAAATGGAATTTACCAACCAATCCAATTTACGATTTGACGAAGCTACCTAAGTGTCGACAGACAGAAACTTAGCACTCAAACTATGGTGAGACCCTGTGAGATGGATCGATGGATATCGAGGAATTGTTAAGAGGCAAGTATGGTGAAATCACATTATTATTTGGGGAAAAGAAGGCGTATCTAAAAACAAAACACGTGTGCCCATGGGCAGGTATCTCGGCTGACTAATTGTTCAGCTGATAACAGCAAAGATAACAGGCGATGATTAGGTACACTGACACTAATATTGATTTTGCAGATGTTTTAATAATTTTCAGCCAAAATGCAGATTATTTTATTTATGAGACTCAACATCATCAGCATAATAGTTTACTAAGGGATATAAGCGCAATGAAGCACCCTGTCTTCTGCCGCGTTCATCATCAGCTAGCAGTCTTTCGCAGGTCGTCATCCGCCTCACAAGGTTATTTATGAGACTGATTGCTTATTATTATGAGACTGGTAGCTAAAGAAACCATCTAATGACCCGATGATATTAAAAGTATTGTTGGAAACTGAATGCGACTCGCGTCGCGAGGGACTGGAAAGAACAGCGTGTTAAATGGAAGGGAAGTTAACCAAGGATGCAAACAAGCTGCATTGATTTTCAACTTGTTTATTACTTTGACTTTGTTCAGTTTAGTTCAATTCAGTTCAGTTTATTTATTAATAAAGTTTTGGGTTACAGGTCAGTTCTTAAATAAGTAAGTATAATTTACAATTACATTGTATACGTTTATACGTATACAAAGCGTACCTATTGCTAAAAATAATAACAATAATAAATTGATTATCTAATGTAATATTAAGTTTTAAAAAAGGAATAAAAATAAAAATAGAGAATTAAAGTTAATCAAATAATTCAATAAATGTATAATGACATTGTTCAATAAGCCAGAACTTTAGTTTGCTTTTGAAGGATTGCGTTGAGGAAGCACTGGTGATCGCAGGTGGAAGACGGTTATAAACAGCCGGCCCCATTACATGCACCAGCTTCGACGACTTCGTGAGACGGGACAGCTCTCAGCTTGTATGGATGTTGATGAAGACAGAAAAAAGCATCGATTTCGTGCAGCAACTTATATGGCTCTAGGTTTCCTGATTACTGAAGTAACTTTTCCCGTTATCCAACAGCCATCTAGCTACCTTTTCATCCGCTTGAAGGTTTTCTCAGCCAGTTTCCGCCACCAGCTGGTCAAAATGACCCCAACCGTATAATTAAATACTTTCATTTACAGCTCATTTAAGGCTTGTAATAAGCAGCTATCTACCGAAATGTACAGCATTCAGTACTTGCTTCATTAGGTCGGAACGAGGTCATTCGGGACCACTTAGAAGCGACTTCGACATGTGACTCCTTAGTGTTAAGGAGAGGTCGGAGTGGCAGCGGTGAGCGTAAGAGGAGATTTGATAGGAATACGTGATAATTTTCTGAAAATCCTCTAGGCTTTTCACGCTATTCTTATCCAATACTATAATTACGTAAATACAGTTATTCCGTGAAAATTAATAACTCAAAACACCACAAAGCATGGCAAATAAATACTTATCTCGTTTTCAGTACTTGGTGTTAAATACTATGCTTAATAATTACTACGATAGTAATAATAATAATGCTCGACGAACCACTTAGCATAATCAAGCCCCAAGATAAGCAGAGCTTAACAGAGAGTTTAAAAAAAAATTCTGTGCCCGAGAGCTGGTGAGTATCTGGCGCAGCGCATCATACAGCGGGGCAATGCAGCCAGCGTCTTGGGGACGCTTCCGACTGGTATATGATCAGTTGAGCTACCTGTAGATTGTTTGCAACAGTCTGCAGTTATCTCAATTGTTTCCAGTTATAAATTAGAACTAGTATTCTATTATTTCATTGTAATTTTCTTTGTGAATAAGTTATTTAAGCAGAGCTTGTATAAGTAGTTTGTACTATAGTTAGTTACACAAGGTTTATCCCGCTCTTCGCCCTCACTACAACCAAAACTTCCCCGCTGCATCGAGTCGCGTAATTGGCCACACCACACTGGTAGACCACTACACCCAACAAAGTGTTTTTGTATTGCTTTTGTTTCACTTACACCCGCTACTACCGCAGATTGCATGGCCGGGAGCTTGTTGTTTTGTTTTGCGTGATTTACTTTTGTAACGGAAATTGATTAAAACTGGATGAGATAAGATAAAACTAGAACAGTACCTACCCTTACCATAGAGTGGAAAAATTGTAGACGAGAATGTACCCAGCAGAGGTAGAAATTATGTGATGATGATGATTGGATGAATTATAGCCAAATCAACAAATCAATCCCGTAAGACCTGATTTTGCCCTTATACTGCTGTGTTTGAAAAGTTCTGAAATCAAATGTGTAGAGCATCTTATGGCAGCTGCTAAATACGTGACGCCAAGGAGCTCTAAACACGTCTTACGTATGTGAGCTGGTGAAGAGAGAATGCATTA
Organism: Eupithecia subfuscata; assembly: GCA_963564075.1. Classification (NCBI taxonomy): domain Eukaryota; kingdom Metazoa; phylum Arthropoda; class Insecta; order Lepidoptera; family Geometridae; genus Eupithecia; species Eupithecia subfuscata. The sequence continues at coordinate 15,371,993 of OY751106.1, forward strand.
CCCTAGGTACCTACTAATAGGAGTTTCCACAAAAGCCGGAGGTAGCATTTACATTCCCGGCCCAAAATTCACACAAAGCTGTTACAAATTGACAATACGTCTCAACTTCTAAGCGTTGACCAGAGAAAGTGGAAAGCAGTCGTTTGCGTATTCACCACTTGTAGCGAAATGTGTGGATTATGCAGAGTTACGTGAGCTTACAGCGATGAATGCTATCTACAACACGTGCCAAACGTCTGGTGGGTGAGGTATTGTTATATGAGACCGGAGACTACGATGAAAAGGTTGAAATTCTAACCAGAAAGTTAAGTTAAAGTTTGTCCACGAGTTGGTCGTGTCATTGAAAGAAAGAAAAAACTACTACACAAAACGAAAACTTATTATGGTACTAAAGAAGACATTTTCTTTATTGTGTGCGCAGCAGAATCCACTAAAAATCAGTCTATCCAGCACAACGCTGAGTGGAAGCAATATTATGGCCTCCACTCAGCTCTGTGCTGGATAGACACTGATGTGTCTACTCAGCGCTGATTTTCAGTGGAGTCCAATGGCAAGTCTTATTGCAAGCATCGTCGTTGGTTTTGTTACGGTATAAACTCGATATGATTTGGTCTACATGTGGATGCACTAAGAAGAAGTCGTGATAGTTCCTTAAGAGTTTTACCAGTCTCCGCACCAGAGATTTTGTTCATTTCTATAAATACTTCTAAAATTAGGTAAGTACTTACCGAGTAAGTCACAAAACATTGAAAATTGTTCCATCGGAACGTTGAATGAACGTTGACTACTCGTTCTATTTTTTAAGACTCAATAGCATTGCGACCAATTGCGATCTTGAGCATATTGCAAACCTAGAACGTTGAAAAGTTTACTCAACCTTCCAATTCAGGATTCCACAAGCAAGTAAATCCATCAATGGGTAAGCTCAGTGGATCAGAGTGAAATACGGCATCGCCGTACTATTTCACTCTGATGGATATAATCATAGATATGTTCATAGACCTCCACAGTACCTACCATTGATGAATCAATTGTCAATCAACAAGATTCGCAGCATGTTGATGAATGAATAGTCAACCTACTCCACAAAGTTTTTGTCAGATTGTACCGATCAGTTCCCACGCTACATGGGTGTGTCGTATGTCGTTCTATTGTGGACCTACTAGTGGTTAGTGCAGGAGAGCGAGGTGGAAAAATTACTTACGTACAACTTACCTACCTACCTATACCTAACCTAATCTAAGTAAGGTAAAAAACTGTCTCTTTGTCTTGTTACAATTCACTTTTGAGCTTTACTAAAACCCGTTTTACGCCTCTCTCCTTTTACAATTTACACTATTAACTAGGTGCTTACTTACCTCCCTATTTCTAAATTTTAGAGGATTAATAAATAATCCTCTAAATTAAAATTACAACTAACTAACTAAATTAAAATTAAAAACTAGGTGCTTACTTACCTCCCTATTTCTAAATTTTAGAGGATTAATAATTAATCCTCTAAATTAAAATTTAGAAATAGGGAGGTAAGTAAGCACCTAGTTAATAGTGTAAATTGTAAAAGGAGAGAGGCGTAAAACGGGTTTTAGTAAAGCTCAAAAGTGACTCGTAGCAAGACAGAGAGACGGTTTTTTACCTTACCTAAATATGGGTTTATTTATTTGTTGAACATACTTGAGTCAATCATCAAATCATTATTTCGAAAGATTAAGTCCAATAACGAAGACTATGTCATATAATTTAATTTGCGTGTAAATTTATATTATTCTATCAATAAAATCTTTTTTTTTATTATTTATTTGAGGGCTTTATCGCTTAGCAATAACATCACCCATAACATAAAGGAAACGAAGATACAAAGAAAAAATTTAACAAAATAAAACATATTGTTTTACTAGTATCTTGTATCATTTTTAGAATCGAAGTATCGCTTCAAAATAAACTAAAAGCCTGCATTTTTGATATTAGTAGTTACCCCATACTCTCTTTCCATACATTCAATCAATATCAATTTTGAACCACATGCGTCATTGCTAGAGCTTATATTTATTTGAGAGTGCACCAGCAAATTCACCATTGTCACTGTTGCTATTTTGCTAGTGAATCGACAAAGCATGTCAGTCAGTTATCCCAGAATAACACAAGCTCTGCTAAGTTTGATGAGGCTAGATGATGCTGTGTGAATTAATTATTTATTTTATAGCATTTGTAAGCATTATTTATTTTATCTGTTGGTTTTGACATGAGTAGAATTATGCGATTTGATTAATTCCAGAACTCGCAGGAAGAATCAGAAAACGGTCACTTTTACAGTTAAGGTATCCTTATTAATTGAAGTTTGATTTTGTTCCAATTTCAATAGAAAAACCGACACAAAAGAAGAAAATTTATTTTGGAGCATTGTTGAAAAGAATATGTCCAAACCACAGCAAAACTGCCAAATTAATGATCTGAGCTGTAACTACGTTACTTAATTATTAAGAACATTTGCAGATAGGTAAGTAATAACTTAAAATGTAAGCTAAGCAAACAAGGTTGTTGAAATGTGTAAAATATTTATGCAAGTTTTGTTTGTTTTCAATACAAACAACAACAATAACATTACGTACGCAGGTTGTAACTGCACTTTGCACTTTGGATTTGTATACTTACTGTTTTTTACTTACGCGATCAATTTTAACGATGTAGCAGTCTCTTTCACACTAAATAATAATGAAATTCTGTTACACTTTGTATTCAATCGGAGGCACAGAAAAAGTAGTATCTAGGTTAGGTACAGAGGGCAAAATGTCATCTGGCGTAAATTATAAACGGAATAGCATAGTCCGAGTATTTTTTAAAGATCTAGGTTATTAATGGTTGTAGATACTAAAGTTTCGTTTAGAGATTTCCGCATAGGTATCTTAATATTCATTTTATTTGAGAATGAGAATGAATGAGAATATTTTATTTGTAACACAATCAAGAAAAACAAACATGGTTTAAAAATAAAATAAAAGATACAGCTTCTGGCGATTAAAGTCACAAAACGGTCTCTGTCTCAGCATAAGCTAGCTATTTGATTTTTGTCCCGACGATGGTACCTCTAGATACTCGCTGCTGTGCTATTTTAACGGTACCTATTGTTTTTATTCATCCTACTGTTGTTTAATTAAATAAACGACACAAAAACACATTTTCAACAACTATGAAACCGATCTAATCGATACTCACATGTTTGTTACTCGATCCGAATAGTTTCGACCTCTGCGGACTAATCGAGTTGCCACTAATTTAATTTAGCAAATGGCGTTCGGCTTTGAATGTAGTTTGTAAAACTGGGGGATGTCTACGACTTCAGTGGTATTATTGAAATCGATATGATAAAATCAAATTATTATAATTTAGTAGATGTGACCTTTATTTTTAACTATTATACCAATACAGTCCGTCCACGAATTTATTTTCTGTTTGATGCGAATCTGTCTGTGAAATAAAATAAAAGTGCTAGTACGATCTGCAAATATTTGTTCCGGGTGTTCTGGGTATGATGTTTAATAAAATTAAACGTCAAGTGCGAGTCGGACTCGCGCACTAAGGGTTCCGTAAGACCTTGTGTCTTGCTAAATTATCATAATAGGTAAACGGGAAGTATGTATCCTGTAGGTTTCGGTCCATAGCGAAAATCAAAAATATTTTTTTGTGAATAAACTACATATGTACGGTTTCTGAATGTATCCCTTTATTCGTGCTACAAGATCTTGCTTGTTACTAAATTTTATGATTCTAGGTCAACGGAAAGTACCCTATCGGTTTTGGTCTATAGCAAAAAAAATTGGTTGTCTGTAAAGTCGGTTTACTGACGATAGTTGAACGTGACAACTCAGAGCGAGGTAACGCCGCATGACGAGGTAACGCCGCATGACGTCATGTTTTTTCGTGCGTGCAGCCGGCTCTATCGAATTATAAGACGTTGTCACGTCAAAATCAAAAGTATTATTTATTATGAATAAACCACAAATTTACGGTTTTAAGATTTTTGCCTTTACTTCTATAAGGCCTTGCTTCTTGCCAAATTTCATAATTCTAGGTCTACGGGAAGTACCCTAAGTATAGGTTTTTATGTGCATGTGATTCCCTTGGAAATTTCAAAATATTCGGACATAAACGGCTGTAACTTCTGAGTGCGTTGACTTAGAAGTTTATATCACGGCTTCAAGAGGTTACGGACGTGAGTATTTGATGTTAATTTCAACTCGATACCTCCACGCGTTCCTGAGAAACGAGGGTTACACAGACGAACAGACAGACGGACAACAAAGTGATCCTATAAGGGTTACTTTTTTCTTTTTAAGGTACGGAACCCTAAAAAGGAATGAAAATCATGAAACATTGATATGGATCAGTTGAGCTAAGTACCTGTAGATTTTGTGCACAACAGTCTGCAGTTAGCTCAATTATTTCAATTATAAATACTTACTAGTTCTAATTTGTTTCTATTACGTGATTTAAATTTTCTTTGTCAATAAAGGCAATATTTTCCAGTTAAAAAGTATTGAAAATAGTATGAAATTTTAGTTTACCGCAGTACGTAACATACATAACATAACATAACACAAGCTCTGCTTAGCTTGGGGCAAGATGATGCTGTGTGGATTGTCCAGCATTATTATTTATTATTACGTATAGGGTGCAGTAGCTCAATCAGTCTTACTTTTTCTGACGGAAAAACAATCTGTCTTATATTTTTCACGGAAAAACGCGTGTAATGCCGCGGGCAAAAGCAAGTAGCCAATAAAACAACCAAAATTAAATTATTTTATACGATTCCTGAATCCTGAATCCAAAATATGTATCTGTAATATGTAGTATGAAAAGTGTATGTATCTATGGTGAAAACAGTTAAGTATGCAGTTGTTTTATTGTTATTGATTGAAATAAGAGAGTGGAATAACTAAACATAGAGATATAATGCTAAAGACACAACCTCCAATCTAAAAATGATTGCTAACGAATATCATGGTGTTAATGAGCGATCGGTCATGCGCGTAGCCGACTATAATTAGTTAAATAATTTGATAAGTATGTATAAGGTGTCTATTTCGCATAGAATCGCAATTCTATGCGAAAAAGAAAAACCAACTAACTAAAATGTAATATTTAATTTTATACTTACAGTCTTTTAGGCAATTTATAATCTTAATATCTTTTGAAATGCATCTAGCAGATGGCATCATTCCGACTGGTGATCATTAAGATCTCATCATAATTTACTAGACCTTGCATTGTATTTTATGTACCTTCCTATAGCGTTAGCAAAATATCGTCACGAAGTCACAGACATCTCACGTATAACTATTATTTGTTATAAATAAATAATCATGGACCATTCACTTGCCAGGCTTTTAATATTCGAAATAACCAAAACCAACCTCAACATCCAAAAATCCAAATAATAGAATAACAATAACAAGTAAGTTATGTATAATATAGATATCATCCCGATTCTTATTATTGTTCTATTCAAATAAAAACAAGATCCAACTAGAAATAAAAGTAAAGCACAAGCTTTTTGACCGATTGTCTAATTAAAAAACCGTCACTGACTTTATTAAACTGTATTCCAAATTCCATATTCCACATTCATCATTATCACACAGCATGAGAAAAGTGAACGCAGAATTAATTCATACTTTCTACACGCGGTCATTGTTTCGGCGCTTGCGCAGAATACCTAAATCTTGTTCCGCTTTTGAGCAATTACAAAATTCGGGGAAATGGACTATGAGTTGTATAACATGGATTGGAAATGATAGCTATGAAGTAACTGAAATAAAGTTGGTTGAAAAAATTACCATTATTTTTGCAGTTTAAGTAGGTAGATTAGTATGTACATAGGATTTAGGTAACCGTCGATCAAGAGAAAGAAAACCAAGATAATAATATACGAATGAATGAGAGGCATAGGCTTGAGTAATATTTTTACATAAAAATCATAATATTTATTTTTATTATTAGTTCTATGATTTTTTAGAAGGGCCAATCTGGCAACACGCCTAATTTTATCACATTTATTTTAATAAAGAACAAAATTAGTAAATACTATGTTAAAACAAAACGAGACAAATAAAACACGTCATGCATACAATGACGGTTTTGTTCTAAAATACTGCCCTTTTTGCTTTTTAGATGTTTCGAACAGTTCCAGTAATATTTTAAACTAGACGATCGCCTCGCGGTTTCACCCGCGTAGTTCCCGTTCCCGTGGGAATTCTGGGATAAAATATAGCCTATGTCACTCCCTGAAAAGTAAGCTTCCTAACGGTGAAAGAATTTTTCAAATCGGTCCAGTAGTTTCGGAGCCTATTCAATTCATACAAACAAACAAACAAACAAAAAATCAAACCTTTCCTCTTTATATATTTATTTTAAACATACCTATAGAAAAATTCTGGGCTAGCTAAGACTACATACAGCTCAACAGCTGTAATCTCAGCTAGCCAAGAATTCTTGAAAGTGCACTACAAACATAACATGTTTCGCACATATGACAATATCTCCACAAGGCTGTTGCCTAAATGTATGGTATCGAAAGACGCCATTACCTACCAACTGTCAATTCTAGAATTTTCTCGAACAGGAGAACCTGTAACTCGAGAAAGAAAGCTGTCGTCCGACGCACAACGTGTGAAGGGATCATCTTCCACGACACTTGACACTGCGCTAACAACCGACATACCTGCATACCTGGATGTTATTAGTGCTTATACCTCAATAAGTTTTTAGTTTGGTTTTAGTTTTTATTTATTCGGGGTAACAAACAATTACACTCTTAGCCTACTTGAATAGTTATTCTTTAAGTGCAATCAACGCTGTTACCCTCTTAAAGGTTTAAAAATATATGAAATATAATTCAAAGACAGTGAATGACACAAATGTCCAAGTCGGTTGAAAATTGTCCGAACGTCTAGGAAATAAACATTTAGGAGTTTTCTGTACAAAAGATCAGAATTCTGTTTGGAGATTGACTGAAATTTTCTGTCAAGTCATATTCTTATTTAATTTCAAGCGCATTAGCATTGCCATACAGCGTGGCAATGCAGCCAGCGTCTTGGGGACGCTTACGACTGGTATTGATATGGATCAGTTGAGCTACCTGTAGACTGTTTGTATAATTTTCTTTGTGAATAAAGGTTTATTTTAAACCTAAATTTAAGTTATGTTGTATGAAGTAAACGAATTTATATTCTCCCCACACTCACGTCCTATTCAACATTTGCATGTGGGTCTGCACTTATGTAGAAGCAAAGATACAATTAAATTTATGTATCCATGTCGTCTTCTTAATGGTCTCTATTTGGATCCACTTCCAGCTATGATAATGTAAGATAATCAAAACGTGCAATATTCCACTATCATCGCGTGATCATACTAAATGTTGTGACAAGTTACGTAACTGGTACCTCTTGACTTGATTAGCAATTCATAAAATGACCTCTTTATGGGATGTAGTCTTCAAATGTATTAACATAATCTGATGAGGTACTTTGAAGACCTTTATATAAAATATATGTAGGATGTATAAGACTTACTGGCAAGTTCATTTGTTTCCAGGGTGCTATCTGATTAAGTTCAACGATTGAAAATTGATGGGCAAAGTCTTACAGTTTAAAAAAAGATGGCAAAGTACTTGGTGGAATGGAAATAATCCTTCAGGTTTGAAAGACAATCGTCTAAAATATTTAGAAAAAGTGGAGTGTATCTACATCTCAGAGATAATAGAAAGTACAGAAATATTTAATCCAGTTTTAAATAATTCTTATCTGTTTCTGTCTAACAACAAACAAAAGCAAGATACTAGTCTAGTCAGCAAATGTAAAGCAGAACGAGTAAAGCAAGTCCAAGTGTTTACACAACTAAGTGACTAATAGGTAGATAAGCCTGTTTGTGCAAACGCAGCCTTATCCTAAAGAATGTCCAAAATTCTTGGGCGCTTTAATAACAGTTTGGGAGTGACTTGGGTTATTTATCGTCTTAGGCTGGCTTTACACGCGGTAAGTTGAAGTTTACTGGTAGAGAAACGGATGGGTACTTGCTTGATCAATAACGTTAAGTTACAAGCTTTCTTTTATGTATAGGAAAAATAAAAATGATTCGATCACAGAGCCTTTATCGACACCTTAATAAGCGAAAATAACTCTTTTTTTTTGTCATAATTGTCATGTGAAGAATTACCGCTACGGCCGAGTATTTTAAGCTACTTTCGTACCCTCAGATTTATTTCAACAAAAAACGAAAGCTTAAGAAGAACTTGACTAAGTTACTGACCCAACATGGATCCCACGCTAAGCACAAGTCCCGTATCCACCCAGCTTAAACCACTCTTAAGCATTTGCCGTTTAAGTTTTTATGAACAACACTTATTATGATGGGACTTTGTTTAGAGTTGGGGTTGAGTTTGAAGTTCATTAATTTGATAAATAGTCTAGAATGTTCTTTCTTTTTGAGACTCGTTAAAGCCGCGAATCCTTTTTAAAATAAAGGTCACCTTTTATTATAAGTATTTCAGTTCTGAAATGTAAAAGATTTCACTGTAAAAACCTGCATCTTAATATCATTGCAGCTATTGTTCTGAGCAGGAATTATATGTACATATTCTTAAAGGATGTATCGTGGTTGGTTTATGGATAAGGCCAAGTTGAGTTTTTTATGTGTGTATATCACAAAAAAACATTCTTAAGCAAGGAACTCACTCAACAAAATATTATATCAACAAAATTCAGTTAATTGTTGAGCGCTTAGTAGAAGAAATTGGACGGAGAGGAAGCCAAAATCTTCAGTGTGTCTATTGATGTCGGTATAGGTAATTCTGTAATTCTTTAATGTATACAATATGCATTAACTTATCTGCTAGGATATGTACATAGGCAAGCTTTACCCTGAAAAAGAATTTTCTTCCAGCAAATCTTAGAGTTATAGCAAAGGCGATAGAATAGGTAGGGGAAGTGTACAAATAATGAATCGAACAGCAGACTAACTGACAACTAAACTAATAGGAAGTTAATAATAAATATAAATAAATAAATAAATAATGCTGGGCAATTCACACAGCATTATCTAGCCCCAATACTAATAATACTTATGATTTTAATAAATCTACATGAATTAAAAGAATATTGGCTAAATAAACTTAATAAATACCTATTACAGGTAGATATAATAATTATGTCGTATTTTACGAAGTCGTAAACAGGGGAAAATAAAAAAGACAATCGTAGGCGTACTTGTGAGCATTGAAGCATTGTAAGCATTGAAGTTACTATGGAGATGAATTTGATACTTGAACTGTGACCAGGGCAAAGTAGTGATGAAGTTCAAAAGCAACTAAGTGACTCAGTGTCAATGTTCTACAAGTACCACTTTGGTGACTGGCGCAGGCATTGCACGACCTTATCCCATCGTCTCCCTTCCACCATAGGACCAGCAGACGCACAGAAAAATACCACCCGTACCTGGCACAGTGTCGAACCAAAAAATTCTGCTCTACTTTTATAATAAGCACGGTCAAAGAATGGAATGAGCTTGCTGCGTCTATTTTCTCGTTAGAGTACAATCTTGGAGTCTTCAAATCCAGGGTGGATAAGTTCCTTCTGGGAAAGCGTGCTCCGTCTTAGGCCACATCTTTACTTACTTTAAGTGAGTTGATGCCCAAACGCTTGACGATCATCAATAAAAAAAAACTTAAACTCCCTTACTTCAAGACCACGTAACTCAAATACAATTAAAGTAAACTCCGACCTTCTGAGAACTACCTGGCTTGAACACAGATGATGTAGGAGTGAGCTCTCGTATTCCCACGAAATATTTAGCAGCGTATTTAAACCTGCTGAAAGGACGGAAGAAGTGGTAGATTATAAAGCCGGAGTTTTTTGAACAATCTCAAGACAGTTTTACATTTTTGGTTGTTATGAACTATTTTCGAAAACTAGTTCTTAGTTAATTATTAACTATTAGTGCTTACTCAGAGAACATTTTTATATTCACCCATCATTGTATATAGAATAAGGGTTCCTTATTGACTACGGGACATTAGGGGAGGCCTATGTCCAGCAGTGGACTAATATAGACTGATGATGATGATGATGATTGACTGCGGAACCCTAAGAAATGGAAAGTAAAGAACCAGTTGACGATAGAAGCTCACCAAATTCTCAATGATAATACCTAATTTTACTAAACAACATAGTAAATTCAGAATCTGAGAACAGCCTTGTTATTTACGAAAAGCTAAATATGTGCATGATAAAGTCATTGTAAACATTATTTATACGTCAAACCAAAAGCCGTTTAAACAAACAACCCTAGCAAAAGCCTCCATTGACGGCTGATAAAAAGATAAAAGAACAACCTCCGCATACCGAAGTAATCTGTAGAGACCCAAAAAGAAATACTGCCCTTTTAAAAGTGCAAGTAAACTTGTTCCTTGTTTATTATTAGCTGGTATCGGCAATGATATTGATCACAATGATTTTAAAACAAGTAATCTACGCCCAGGAGCACGTTGAAAAGGGCTGATGATGATGAAATTACAATCTTCTTTCTATAAACATAAAGATGCACTTCTACCCGGCAAAAACTGAATCAGCAACGACAGAATTGACAGCCTTTCGTCAACCTCGGACTATCAGGGCATCATCAATAGAGTGGTCAACTTATTTAATCTGAGACCTGTACTTATGAAAATATACTGACTGAATGAAAGAATGCATAGGTATAAAAGTAATAATGCAAATATTAATGCATAGACACGTAATACCTATCTTGGTTCGATAAATATCGAAGCTATCATTAGTCCCGATATTTTTCGAGTCGACAGATAAATATTTTTAAAAGAAACACGAGTCTATGAAATATATATAGAAAGTGAACAACGAAAACATTATCGGTGTATTTGTCTGTGAACAAAAAGAACTGGATGTTGCCAGGAAACAGGTAAGGACACAGAATACACAGACTCCCTCCCACGCGTGACGTCACAGAGCCCGGAATCGACGATGGAATGTTAAATTTAAAGCGTATTGTGTTCAAAGTAACCGTAAAAATATGAACAATGGGGCATTGTTCGGAAATCGAAAAATAGTCAAAATTGTTTTCGGTTATGCGAAAATAGTTGATACAAAAAGATTTCAATTGTGGTATTGATTTGATCCAGGTAACATCATTATTATTTCGACTCGCTTTGTTCTCATTCATACTCATAATTATTTCGACTCGCTTCGCTCTCATGTTATAATTTTTGCTTGAGTTTTTAAGATAATTTAGACACATTTTTATTTTATCGAACTTTGATTTACTTTGAAAGAAATTTGAAAATTTCCATGGTATTACAGAAATTCTTGCAGGATGAAAAGCTACATCTCTAAACCCTAAAGTAATTACAAAGGTTCAAAAAACCCGGTCGTTAAAATAACTATAAAATTATCAGGAATGTTGTCATTATGAGATTAATGCCGTGTTTATAGACCTTAGGGGCCGAGTCACGAGGGACACATTATAGGCATAACATAGATACTTGTGGTTACTTTTTGTTCCCTTCGTATTACCGCATATTACAGAATCGTGACCGGCCGGCGAGTTGCGGAGGCGTGAGATTTCGTAGGGTTCAAAATCTGAGCCTTGGTTTGAATCGGAAGGTTGAGTTGGATGTTCTGTTTTTTAATGAAAATTGTTACAACACTCCACATCCTTGAGGTTTGAGACCTGGAGGCAGAATACCAAGTGGAATCTTGAATAATTTGATTGTTTTGAAAAAACTAAGAACAGATCATTAAATAATTAATTTTAAAGATATACATTGATTTGGCCAAAAACAAGTATATATAGGGTTGACAAGGAATAGTAATAAATAGTTATAAGTAGGTAGAAACATAGGCAAACGCAAACAGATACATTTTACACTATTTTTAAGTTTTCCGGGATATTTTTTAATCCCTCTCCTTCAATCCTATAAAATAGCGAATTAAATTTCAAAATCGGTCTATAATTCACGAAGAAAATAGAAGTCGACGAACATACATAAAAAGTAAGTACTTTTACATGCTGTATTTAATACATACAGCTGTCCTTTTTTTGAAGTTGGTTAAAAATAGAACAACCTCACAACTCAACGTTCTCTGAACGTTCTCTTAACTTTCCTATTCTGAGTATTCTGTCTGACTGATAACTTAATCATTGATAATCATTAAATCTCCCAGCTGGTCTAAGTCGTCCAGAATTTTTAATCTATTTTTTCTGTACTTAAACACTCTGAAATAGGTAGGTACCTAACTACTCTAACTTAAGATTATGTAAATAGCTACCACTTGTTAATATAATTTGCGCACGCTTCTTCCCAAGCAAAAAGTTACTAAAATGCCACGCTAGTTTTGAGTAAAAGTAAAAATTATACGGTTTAGTGACCTTTTGCTTTCAAATAAAATTATGTAAATCTAGTAAAAGTCAAACCAGTAAGTAATATTATTTCTTGAGTCTTGTCTTGACCGTAGTTTTATGTAAAGTTATCTTTTCATGTCCGACTATTTTTGTCGAACCAGTTTTTTTTGTTTTAAGTTTTACTCACTATTTATTTTCATCCTATGTCATTTTTTTTAATTCTGAGTGATTAATATAAATTTTTATGATAGTATTGTATATAGTATTAACAGAATAAAACAATAACAACTAGTATATACACGTATATCTATTTCTTAAAAATCTAAGCCGTCACCAGAAGGCAGAGTGCCCAGAATGACAATCATCTATCATCACATCATTCAGTGACGTCGTGACGTGACGCAAATTACCCACACCGGGCATGGACTTGTTTTCTATTAAATGAAATCATATGTATTTGTAAACCTTCAACAAAAACTAACAAGTGAATTCTTATGGTTCCCGTCATCCTACAACAGAAAAAGCAATAAGACTAACAAATGGACTGGGTACGTGCTCACAGAAACAAAGAGGCGTAAACAATATCGCGACCTATATAAATCGAATGGCAACACTGTGCCCTATTTTATTTTATCTCTTGCAATCTTATTGCAATCTATGGTGTAGATTTTATATCTATTTTATTATATCCTATTTTATAGATCACAGCTGTGATAAGCCAACAAGTTTATACCTAATATATTTTTTACTCAGATCATTATTATTCTCTTCTCTTCCTCTGATTCATTTGTTTATCTTAAAGGTCATTTTATCGTTTGTAAGTATGTGTTTTGCCTTTTCAACTCAAATGTATTTTTATGTGTTAGGTGTAGTAATTGGGGAGTCACAATCACAACTGGTGATGCTTTGTGTTCTTTTTTGTGTTTTAAGTGTTTGTCTGTTGGTACTGCTCAATAAATAAATATTTCGTTTTGTACTAACACGTTAACTTAATCCATCTTTTAATAATAACAGCGGATAGGATACCTTACAGTTCAATGATAGCTCTAGTAGGTATTTTTGTACATAGAAAATACCCCGAACACCCGAAACTAATATCTGCAGATCGTACAAACATTTGTCCCGAGGCGGGAATCGAATCTGCAACATCCTGCGTCGCAGGCACCGCCGCCACCGCCACATCGGTCGTCATATTGGTCGCCGCATCTTGAAAATCTTCAGAGCACATGCATTTTAAAATGAAGCTTTCATAAATTTCCGCAAACGGATCTTTGGAAGTAATTAGAGGCGAGCAGGAGTCACAAAGTAATTACAAAATTGTACTTCGATCTCATCTAAACATCTAAGCACAATTTGGTGGGTTGCCAACAACTACCAAAGTAAGTACTAGTTGGTCTGATTTTCAATTTCTAAAGTAGATACCTAATATAAAACGGGCGGTACACTTCATTCACTGTAGTGGCATAATGTCGTCTTCCAAAAATAGGAATTATTTCTGTTTTGTCCCACAAGCTACTGGCCTGTTTGGGACCTAATAAAAATCTTAATATTAATAAAATTTTCATTCCTCTTTCGTCCTATTTTTTTTCATGCTAAATATTAATTTATTATAATGTCATTTACTGTAAGCGACAAGAGAGGCTAAAACAGATGCTCCGTCATCAAACTGCACGTAAAATTGAGTGTCGGTATCAAATACCGGCCCGGCATGAATACCAAAACTCATATCATAACATAACAACGACTTCCACAAAGGAATCTTGTATCAAAACCACCATTGTTTCAACCGACACCTCTTCGTGCTATGCTACTTGAATGTTTCCGTTCTAGAAATCAAGGCGTTTTGGGAATATGTATTTATATATTTTACGTAAGAACTGCCCAAATTGTTTGACCACATTTAATTTTATTTTATTTTTTATACATATTTTTTATTATTTTTTTTGTGGTCGAAGCCAAAATTAATGTGTTTTTATGTACTTACTACATATATGGTGTAGTAGGTATACCTAAGGTATTTAGCGTTTAGGTACCTAACAGTTTATACATAAGGCTTAAAACATTAGCCCGTAGGTATTAAATTTTTTGTTCTGGAGTAGTTAGGTAAGAGTTAATTATGAATATTATGATTTCTATCCAACATGATAGAAATTGTACTTGTTAATAACGTTTATCGTCAAATATTGTCTTCATTATAGCAAATTGATTTTGAAGCAGACGTACCTAACCTACTTCTGTATTAGAATTGACGTCACGTCATTCCCTCGACCGTCATTTGTTATGTCATTGACGGTTGACGCCAACAACGACGTCTTGCTGATTTCCCTATTATGTTGGCGTCGACCCTAATAAGTGAAGTGGTATGCAAAAACTATACCCTTCGTCAAGTGCACTTAGTCAAATGTGAACCATGTGTTAACTGACGGCTTTTGAACCCTTGGGTTAACTAGACTGGCTTTTTAGCTCGCTTGGTTTTAGATTAAACTTAAAAGCTTTTTGTTTTTGCTTATATTCTGAATACCAATTAGACGACCTCCGTGGCGCGACGGTTGCGGGTTCGATTCCCGCCTCGAGACAAATGTTTGTACGATCTGCAGAGATTTGTTCAAAGTGTTCTGGATGTTTTCTATGTATAATAAAAAATATCTATCTAAGAAGTGTATTATTAAGTATATCAGTTGTCTAGTACCCATAACACAAGCTCCGCTTAGCTTGGGGCTAGATAATGCTGTGTGAATTGTCCAGCATATTTTTTTTAATACAAATGCTTTGAAATAAAACTAATTCCTGAATTTAAACACGAATCCCTCGGGAATACAATTTTTATGGGACAATCTCGGGATCATTTTCAATACAATAGCGAAATAATCATCAAAACCGAAATTAATGGAGAAATTGACAAACATAGGTAAATACATAAAAAAACATACATACGGCTGAACATAGAAACTCCGATTTTCAATTTTGTTAAAAATGAATCATTACAATCGGACACAAACAAAAGACTATTGAAGTTCAAAATTTAATAGATAGTTCTACCTCAATTCATCAATTTCATGATTCTACAAATTCTAATAGACATTCGATCCGGAACACCCACGAAGAACCTATAGCTACTGGAGTAGGCATAATCCTGTCTTCAATCCTACATATAATCTTAATTCGAGATGCTTATTACGGACCATTATAGAAGGCTTAAAACGTGTATGAAATAGTAAGCACCTAGTAATAGTAATAAACCAGCTTACAGAAGACTAGGTTCTGCTTGCGGTTTAGCTCACGTTGTACTTGAATACAACACAGCAGTCAAGAGTAGGTAGGTAGTACTTAGCTAACAACAAATTATTGAAAACCTTAAAAATTTATATTTACTTAGGTCCTAGGTCCGTGGGGTACCGAGGCTCTTCGGGTTTTCAAAAAACTATCTGAGCGTCTGGTCGAAGCGACGCGTGACCCGAGAGCTGGTGAATATCTGGCACAGCGTATCAGCATTGCCATACAGCGTGGCAATGCAGCCAGCGTCTTGGGGACGCTTCCGACTGGTGTTAATATGGATCAGTTGAGCTATCTGTAGACTGTTTGCAACAGTCAGCAGTTAGCTCAATTGTTTCAATTGTAAATACTAGTATAATTTTCTTTGTGAATAAAGATGTTAATATTTACTTAATACCTCAGTTATTAAAATCTCTTCAGGTGTTTTGATGCCTTCAGGTTATAAAGAATGTGAAATCACATGGAAACACTCGAAAACTATAACCCACGCCTTGCTAGAAAGAGACGAATTCGTCAGGATTGGACAAACGCCTTACTAGAAAGAGACGAATTCGTCAGGATTGGACAAACGCCTTACTAGAAAGAGACGAATTCGTCAGGATTGGACAAACGCCTTAGTAGAAAGAGACGAATTCGTCAGGATTGGACAAACGCCTTACTAGAAAGAGACGAATTCGTCAGGATTGGACAAACGCCTTACTAGAAAGAGACGAATTCGTCAGGATTGGACAATCCGTTCCATGAGTATAGATTTGATCATGGTTTGATAATCTTATTTAGAGATACTGTTATTGTAATGCAATTGTTTTCTAATCAGCTCATAGAAATGTATCTTTTGTTTCAAAAACGATTCGACATCATTCATAGTCCATCACAAATATAATTTTATTTGTAACTAGCTTCTACCCGCGGCTTCGCACGCGTATAACAAGAAGCCTATTATCTAAGTTAGGCTTTGCTTAAACGTACGCCTTTCATCTTGATCTGGCCAGTAGTTTTAGAGATACTAGGTAACAAAAATTCCGATTTCAGAAACTTTCGGCTTTATAATATTACTTATTAAAAGAAAAGGCCGCCAATTTCTATTTGCCTCTATAGAATAACTTTATATTTTATAATGTAGGTATCTATCAATTCCTAAACATTTCTAAATATGAACATGAAGTCTAAGCAAAGCATCTGATAAAGTCAACCTGATCAGGTGCTAAGCAAAGAAACTAAGCAAAAAGTAGTAAATAAATTACGAACAAAAAATAATAAAGCGCTTTTTAAAACTTTCCCAGGCGTATTAAGGCTGTACACACACACACGAAAGCCTCGGGCAACCACAACAGAAACACAAGACTTTAGTTTTAACTTCGTGGATCATTCAAAAACCTGTGTTTCTTATTATTATAGTGCAATTACTAGACTTAGCCCGGGGCTTCGCACGCGATTTGTCGGATAAAGTAGTATTTCATGGCATCATGGGGCATTCCCTTTAGAGAATGCCCCATGATCCCATGAAAGATCCAAAGATCCAAGAAATCTCCTTGGCAAAATTCATTAAGATCTGTTCAGTAGTTCAGTCGTGAAAGACAAACAAAAAAACATAGTTCAGGTATTTATAGATGGATGGAATGTTGATAGAAAAAGTATAAAGAACTAGCAGGGATTCATATAATTGACCTAGACCTTATAAATCATAGGTAAGCCGATATATGATAGTGATCCTAATGACTAAGCAAATAATGTAATTTCAGCGCCAGGTATTATTAGCAACTCTATTAACGTTAAAAAAAGCAGAATAGAAACCACAAGAGTCCTCAAAGATTCCTTCATCAAATCAAGTTTTGTTTGATAAAAGTTGAGTACTACACGATTACTATAGAGTACTTTAATAATCAATCAAATAATAAGAAAAACACTCGATCATTGAGGAAGATTCAAAAATCCTTAATTTGTAAGTTGACTATTGATAAGATACTTAGACCGTCTAGCAAGATTTTTGACAATACTTTTTGAAACCTGAATATCAGTTGAAATCGGTGACCATTTTTACACTTTAAGTAATTGGTACCCGTAATCCGTAATACCTAAGTCTTTGTCTAAGTAGCAGTAAAAACAATTAAAACGAATTGTTCTTTTTTTCCATGAATTGCGCATCATTATCGTCTTATGTCATGGACATCTTCACAATAAATGTTGCTAGCTACAATCGGTGAATCTGAATGTTCATCTTCGTTAAGTAATAATAATATAGTAGCTAAATAAGGTACTACAACCAAGACGTCTTCGACATTTATGTCGAACGACGACGATGATGACATTTTAGTATTTACCACGTGTATTTCTGTTGGCATGTCTAGTCTCATCTAACATTGGCATATTTGGCATGTCATCTAATACTTACTACAAACATTATCTTTGTTTCATCCAAAACACCAGCACCACCAGCATTTCATTAACGGTTTTCTATTGTACACAGCTACTGCTGCTGGACGTAGACAGACATAGCTCTGTACTGCTAATAGAAAAGCCTTAATGAAATGCTGGTGGTGTAAATAATCTGTAAAAGTATTTTTAGTTGCTAGAGTAATCTATAGCTAATCACATTAGCTTTGGTTACGTTTGCTGATCCTTTCCCTGGGAATTAATAAATATAGGATGTGTTTAGTATATAAACCAACAGAAAAATAGTTTTACCACATAAATAAACAGGTATTACGATTGTTGAAGATGATGTAAAGGTAGATGAGAATAAACTCTCCGTTCCAATCGAGATGAAACTAGCTGCAGACGTGCATACAATGTTATCAGACATCTTAAAAGCAGGTAGATGCAAAAACTGTTCCAGTACCTACCTAACTAGATTAATGAGAAGAATATAAAAATAGGCAACTAAGATTTCTCTAGATGCAATGATAAAAAATCCTTGCGTGAGCGATAGCATCACCCAAACCGAAAAGGTTTGGAAGAAGGGTGACCTTTCTGTTTGTAAAAAAAAAATTAAATAAGATTTTGGAACATATCCTTCAATTACTGCAGCAATTCGCTTAGTAGTTTGCACTCGTTACTAAGCAAATTACGTTTACGATACACGAACACGACTTATCAGTTGTACGAGTAGATAAATTAAATTATAGGAATTAGAAAGTAACTTCAAATTGCCATTGAGAGAAATTCTGCAGATAATAATCGAGAACTAGATGCCATTCAAAGCTGGAAACAGACTTGTTGAATATTATTATAACCTAACAAAATCTTGTCATTAAAACTAAAGTATTTAATCAGAACATTTTGTTATTTATTTTATAATTTAACGTATTCTTATAGTATAGAAGCATCACTGTCGGTCAAGCCCGCTTCATTTCAAATCATGCATGACCCAGGCACTAGAGCGTTCTGCCTATAGAATATGGATGACGCTGTGCGAGAAAAACCCCTTTAGTTAAAAAGTCTGTTATAGTTCATGATATTTTAGTTTTAATATGAACGTAATTTATGTTGTATGTACCTATATGCATGCTTTGTAGACTGTACTCTTGTATAGTCTACACCTGAGTCAATAAAACCTGAACATGGAAAGGCTTATGGATTATATATAATGGTTGCTTGCTTACGCATAAAACACACATAGTATTAATATGTCAGATCCATCATATTGTTGTCAATATTATGTAAAATTCTAAATGGATTTCACTGAGAATATCATCAAGTTAGATGATACGTATTTATTACACAAAGATTCATAAACTAAAAGGTTTTCGTGGATCATTGATTTCATGGATCGCTTGGTAAACATAACGTAACTATTTATCCTGTTGCAGGTACCCTACGAACTGGAAAGTTTATTTTGAAAATTTAGGCTAGATATTTTTAATAAAAAATTTACCTTTTAAACAAATGTTTGTAATGCATCCTTGTTGTTTTCACTTATATCCACATCACAATATCACGACACAAACACAACACGTCCGCTCGAAGGTTTTACAAAACTGTGACCGTTGGGATGCGCGCACGCAGGTGGGCAGGTACCTGGCACCCTCACTGATACACTGTCTATGACAATACACTCATTGTGGTGTGTGACCGAACCGACAGACAAGTGTAGCGTACAAGTGCTAGCGGTATACTACCTGGAAGATGAAGGCAATGTGAGGGCACTGAATACAGATTAAAGTATATCTTTAGAAGGGAAGGTAAGCCTTAAAAAATGACTGTTGGTTTTCGGAATTTTAAGTGGTGTAGGATTACCGAGGCGGTGGAATTTGAGAGTGAAGTTGTTTATTTATATACCGGCTATGTTCATGTGCAACAGTTGTTGTTTCGGTTTTGTCGATATTTTTATTTGTATTGTGTTTTTGTAAAATGGCACGACTGACTTTTTCTTTTCGACAGTGAATTAAAGTCAATTTGTACTGCCTGTAGTAAAATTATCACCTAATTACTACTCTATTAGTACAGAGGTAAAATTCTTAAGTTTCTTTATAGTAATTTCGGGACTACGGTTCTAAAAATACTTTCTCTAGAAGGTTACTAGCTAGGTACAATATACCTAATTGCCTTTGGTTAAGTATATTTTATTTAGATATACCTATATAATTTAATTGTTTTTGGACAAAGAAAATTACAATCAAATAATAGGTATTAAGTAATTACAACTAGTATTTACAATTGAAACAATTAAGTTAACTGCAGACTTGCGACAGACTTGCAAACAATCTACATGTAGCTCAACTGATCCATATCAATACCAGTCAATCCAGTTGCTTGTTGTGCCTGTAATAATTAAATATAAATAATATTTTATGATTTTCGCTTTTCCAGTTGGACAGTATCCATCTACTTATAACTGTAATAAATTGTGTAGAGGATGTACATAGCTACATTATCTTTAGGATCCCACGTGTACTACCTAGATATAAATCATGTTTCTTGACTAACTGCATAGACCAGTTAATTTTCCAGTCCGCTGGTGCAAGCGCAGCCGACAGATCACTTGCAACTTTATCACAATAATTATAGATCTGACCACTAGCAACATTATATCTGACATTCATAATTTGCAAACCATACTTATTTCTATTTTGTTGAGTTTGTGTGTTTTGCCATGTTAATATTATTAAGAATTGATCTCTAACGGGAAAGGCATAGTCACTGTGTGACTAAACTCCTTTATAATAAATAAAGATAATAAAAAAAAAACAAACTGTTATATGACTGTGTCATCAGCTCACATATGTATGTCCACAGCTGAGCCTGCGTTCACCTTACAAGGGGGAGGTTTGCCTTTATCACCACCAATTAATGATTTCATATATTATACAGGGTTATTGGTAATTCACTGACACAGCTTAAACTGCAGGTTCTGCCCATCATCACGAACACGTTAGAAGACGCCAGGTCTTAATTCTTAAACTTGGTATTGGTGGTATTGCTGGAGAGGCGTTATTGTAACTAAAACGGCTCTGCCCTGAATTAACAGTGGCTGTCGGAGTGGAAAATCGGACTGTAGTACTTCATTGGGTGTCGGCAACAACGTTTTTATCATGTTCTATCAGATAGAGGTGAATTACAAAAAAAGTTATGAAATAAAGCCTGGTGTCCTCACAAACGTGTTAGTGATGATGGGTAGAACCTGTAGTTCACCCAGTGTCAGTGAATTACCAGTAACCCTGTATATCATATACAGGCTGCAACAATCCCCTGATGGACGCAGGTCTTCCCTTGCTAAGAGTCGTATCTTCTTACGACTAAGGGATATCCACCGGGGGCGGGCAGCAGCGCCCCCTGCAGAACAATTCTAACACCGAACTGCGATCAACCCGATACCCAGCTTGAGGATTATGGGCAGAACCCCCCATTAGATAAAAGCCAATTTGGCGCTTATCAGGAGGACTGCGTCCAGCAGTGGACCAATATAGGCTGTTGAGGTGAGGTGAGGTAATAATATTGATGGAAGATCAAAGCTTATATATATCACTGATGGCAATGCTTTATCACCGAGCGTAACCGTTCCCTCACTGTTGGAGCTCTTCCAAACGGCAGGGATGAGCCATAATCACCATATTTGGCAGGCAGGTCGGACATAGAGATATGTCAGAGACATTATAGACATTGCGCACAGATCCCTTTATACAATAGGGTAGTGAATCTTTTTTAAAGTAGGTCTACAATTATTAATTATTGTCCAATTAGAGGGAAAAATTATTACCATATGTATTTTTTAGGACCTAGAAAACCGTAAAACTTTATTTTAAAAGTCTTCTTTTCGTAAACAGGCGAAAACGCACATTAGTAAACGTTCATCATTGTAAAATTAATTTAGACAGATGACATGGCGAATTTTACTGACTTCTGATCCCATCATGATTTGTTGAGAGTCCTATGACGTCACAACATGGGCAAGCTTATCAAGTTCAAAATTAAAAATTAAAAAAATAATTTTTAAATTTAAAATATGCAATCATTTTACACTTTTAATATCAGAAATCTATAAATATTGGGTTCTTAAGTCAAACACTGCAGAAAATATTTATTTACCTACTGTGCCAAATTTGATGAGTCCAGTAGCCTATTCAATGGTAGTATCCGTTCAAGGTCGGTTGGTTGGGATCTTCAACGCTGATTAGCGAAAAGACCACCATTAGGCTAGTGTCCTAAAAATTCTAATTAGTCCGTCAGTTAGATAATCAGAAGATATTGGAAACGTATTTTGGCGTTGCTGCAAGATAAATGTTAGTACCATCCGTCTCAAGAAAGACTAGCCATGTGGGACTTACAATACAATACAAATATTATCTCAACCTCAACAGCCTGTATTGGTCCACTACTGGACACAGGTCTCCCCCTGATAAGCGCCTTATTGGTTTTATCACATAAAACCAATAAGGCGCATATCGTAGTGCCCATAATCCCCTCGCTGGGCATGCGGGTTGGGAATCGCAGTTCGGCGGTAGAATTGTTCTGCAGGGGCGCTGCTGCCCGCCCCCGGTGGATATCCCTTAGTCGCCTCGGGAAGAGTTGGGGTGGTGCAAATTCTAAGCCGGCACCACACAGCGAACACAAAATACCACTCTAGTGCACACCAAATACAGATAATGTACAATGGGCGGCCTTATCGCTTATAGCGATCTTTTCCACGCAACCTTAGGATGGACAAGAAGTAATCGAAAAAGTATAGAAAGAAAGAAAGAAAATTTTTTTTTTTTTTATTTATAGACGGTGGCGTGTAAATTGTATTATTAAATATGTGGTCAAAAGAAACAGCGCTTATTTTTTCTTGCCTACCGCCAAAAAAATGACTTAATAATGCTGCTAGAACTAATTGAATTGTGATCATCATCATCATCAGCCTATTTAGTCCACGGCTGGACATAGGCCTCCCCTAATGAGTGCCATAGCGGCCTGTCCAATTTAAGATAAAATAATAAGATGATGCAGTGAGGAATTTCCAGTAATAAACTCAAACTTGATAAGTTTATGTACGGTGTACGGTAAGTATTTATGTAAGTACTTAATAATACCGCAGTCTGACCTGTTTCACGTACGGTATACTTTAAAATGCTGACGTCATAAAAACCATCATCATATAAAACCACGGAGTTATGCATAAAAGTCTGACATACACATAATAAAAACGGTGAATGAATTGCGATAGCGAATGACTCATAAACTGCAATAGTTCTTTAGAAAAACTGCAATAGTTTAATAGAACCAAAGTTAACGTTTTATAGACATTAAAATGTCCCAAGTCACTAGAGGATCAGATTCTAGGAAAGATACAAATGATGCGATTAACCTAAACTAAGAAGAAACAAAAAGAAGTAGGTACCTACCTATTCTACTTTTGTTTTTTTTATTTTACTTTTTTATTCAACTCTGTACTCTTAGTCCGAGTTTATACAAGTATTATGACTAAGCTATGTTGGTAGGTAGTGCCCTATCTACTTACTTTTACACAAATAGTAACAATGTAATAATACACGTAAAAAACAAGAATAAGGAAAAAAAGTCTCCTATTTTAATTAAAAAATCTGAAAAAAAAATCAAATTCATAAAATCGTAGAGTCATCGATGAACCCCTCGATGTCCAGAATCACCCCCTTCGGGCTTAGTTTAGTACACCCTTTCCGTGACACCCTGTACCTAGCAGACATTAACTACATAACAGCTAGGTACCTAAGGTATACCAGGATAGTCCTTCACGCTAATCGCAAAGCATTTTGTAATTTTTGTATGAGATACAGGAAAACGCAACGGTTTCTATTGCCATTTAAAATTACAATACCTGGTCATGTCTTCTAGCTAGTAGGTAATCGTCAATATTACTATACCTATATGATGTAAGTTTTTAATAATAAATGCATGTGTACACGAGTTGACGATTTATTCAATGGTATTGACGTAGTCAAACCAATGACTCAAAGCCCTGAATAAACAAACTGCATAGTTTTGGCTTGTAAATCAAATGAGAAACAATAATTCGGACAGTACCTAGATAGATTAGGTGGTTTTGTTAGCAAACAGGCTTAGAAATGGGGGGTTATTCCAGTTTTCCCCCTCGACAAATCCCCCTTAAGGGGGGCAGGTTCTTACCAGCATTTGAAGCAGAATATTTTACGATTTTTTTCAATCTTAGTGTTGTTCCGATTGCTATATTTAACAAGCTGAGTCAGGACCTGTTAGACCTACACACATGCGTTCGTCGGCTTGCTGAATGGGCTACTTAGTACCAACCAATGCTTACTTGTGTTAATATAAGTACTTACTTACCTATTTTCCACTGTCCCTAAAGCGAAAGCTAATGGACACATGCGTTCTCCCCGTCTTAACCTGTGGTGCGCAAACTTGGTCATTGACGCAACTTCAGAAGTCCAAAATCAAGGTTTGCCAGCGAGCGATGGAGCGCAGCATTTTGGGTGTCCGACTAACGGACAGAGTCCGCAACACCGAACTGCGCTCTCAGACGCAAATCGCTGACGTAGCTCTAAAAGCCGCAAAGCTAAAGTGGGATTGGGCTGGTCACGTCTGCCGCATGCCAGGAGAGCTATGGACTAAGGTAGCCACCGATTGGCAACCTGAACAGGCGAGAAGGCGACGCGGTAGACCTAGACGGAGATGGCAGGACGTATTGAACAAATTCCGGGTCGACTGGACGGAGCTGGCCAGTGATCGTGATGTCTGGAGAGAGTGGGGGGAGGCCTTTGCCCAGCAGTGGGATAAATTTGGCTAATAATAATAATAAAAATAAAAACTTACCTATTGTGATAGTACAATGTTCCCTTGTTTCTTGTAAGTGTTACTAAGTAGTCTTTTTTTTATATATATTTTTACGTTATTTGTGTTGTAGTGTTTAATAAATACTTTTTCTTTCTTTCTTTCTTTCTATATTTCAAGCTTTTCAGGAAAGAATTTGCGGTGTGCCGTAGCTTAAACTGCTAACCACCCAATGTATCGTATGGGACAGTTAGCTTACCTACTTTCTGATGGGTTAGGGTAAAAATATCACCAGGTAAAATTGACATCGTAAAAATTTAGTATAACTTTATCATCGCTCAAATTATTTTATTATTTTTAGGGTTAGTTTGTCACTGCCTACTTTTAAACCGCTACAGTACAGTTAGCGAAATAGTGTTGTGTGTTGGCACTAGACCTTGACAAGACTTTTTTTATTGTTTAAGTCAATAAGTCCTGACCTCTTTACAATCGTTTATCAGTTCGAGTAGAACCTTCACGTGTCTTGATATCGAGACCACTTGCTCAAGTTACTGAAAACCTTGTAGTGACCATACGGCTTCCTGCTTTCTAAAACTATTCTTATTGCTTTTTGTCGACATTGCCTGGCTTGTCTATGATTAGTAGTTCACGACATGATGTCTCTACGAACCTATTATTAAAATAATTGATAATTATTTCAGGATATTTTAAGTATTTGTATAGAATCATGTGTTTTAATAAGTTTGGTAAGCCCAGGTTTTAGCCCTTCTACATTATGTTTTGTCTCGCTTGTACTTAAACTGCTGTTAAATCAAACAAACCAAACGACAGTGGTGATAACTAGTACCTACCTACTAGTACCTACCACAGCACATAAGCACACCTACAACTACTTTCAGCATTTGGGCGAATCATGACAATCAGGTACCATCATCATCAATATCCTTTAAATCCACAAAGGTATATGTACTGTTCGTTTCTTGGCAACCTGTTAAATTGAGAAGAGGAATCGGAGGACCGTTATCGGTGGCGCAAAATATTAGCGGAAGGAGTGGTTGCTCTTGACGAAGCGTGGTTCCAAAAGCTAAATTACAAGCGAGTACTGAGACATCAGCGGGCTGCAGCGGCAGCCGGAGACCCACCACTATATCTGCTGGGACGCACGGATGTCATCGGGTATATAAGTCGCATATTTGATCTATGCTGAACAGCATGGTGGTAATTTTTAATTCCAATCTTTATCTTCTACGCGAATTATTTCAATTTTCAAAGTCTAAACTTAAGTTGGATCAGTTGAGTTATCTCTAAATTGTTTGCAAAAGTCGGCAGATAACTGTTCGATTTTGTAGATTCTTATAGTTATTTTCTTTATTTATTAAATTACTTGAACCTAAAGTGGCGAAAATGTTTACGATAAAAGAAACGGTGTTATCTTCAACACGCCCTCCGACCATTTCATTAAAATTGAACAGAAACCGAAATTCAATATTCATTCGCGATCTCATCACATCCGTATGTACATTCTCGGAATATATTAATGAGAGTCACCTCGTTCCCGGGGGAACTAGCCTCCATGTAATTTTCCAAGGGTTTTCTCGATACATTGGTTTCAGATACTTTTACAAGTCAGCACTGTTTTTGTAAATGTTGGTTTTGGTTGGTGTATTGGTTTGTACTTTGCTTGGCAATTTTATAGTAACGTCCTGCCCTATTGGTAACAAGCAAGAAGTTTACAGTATTACTGTGTTATTTGGCCGATATGTATATCTTATGCGTAAAATTTGCAAGTTTGTGAGATATGTCATGTTATGAGTCTCTCGGGTAATAGTTGTCCGATATAAACATTATTTTACTGATCGATCACTGTTACTGGCTATGTTATTCCTGTACTGACTGTGTTGGCGTTTTATTTCGGTATGTGAGAAACGCCGCGGGTAGAACCTATTTGTATTATTGGAAGTAAATTTATGTGGCGGTGTAGTACATGCGGTGCATGATTTCCATCGCCTTTATATACAACGCGATGAGTCACCAAACTACGCTGTAGTTATATTGTTTAAATCAATCATGGCATTGATTATTATTCTAAAAGCAAATACTATCTGATCCATTATCCCCTGCTGTTAGTTTTAGTATCTGCAACCGAATTCCTAATGATAATCGTCATTCTAGTACGTGATTATTTATTCACTGATGCTGATAGCCTTTCCTTTAGTTTTCGCCATCACCGTATGTCACGAATTTAAGTAAGTATGAATCTTCGATGATGTTGTTAAATTCGGTTCACGAACAAACTAACATTACATGTTAAAGAAAATTCCTATAACAATATAAAATCTATTCACTACGACTCACCTGTCACCTCCTGGAACTAGTTTATTGTTGTCTGCAGCCGGCGTCGACCTGGTTCTGTGATCAGGCTGTTCTCCCAACAGCTTCTCACTTCTCCCGTTACTCAACTGCTCTCTAACAACACTAAACGCATCACTGTTTAAAACGTCTATACCACTAGTCACTTCACTAACACTTTTCTCACTGATATCCTTCTTTTCCTCTTCCTCGTCTATTTTTTTATCTATTCCGTCTATCTTTTTGTCTATTCCATTGGCTATGACGGGGGTTGGTTTGGCAGGGAGGGATTTGGGCTGAGATTTTGGGGAGGAGATGATAGGCTTGCTCTCGATGGCTCCGTTCTCGTTGATCGAGGTAACGTAGATGGTGGAGTCGTTGGTGCCTATGTAACCGTTGAGTTCGGCTCGTTTCTCTGTTTGTGGTAGTTTTCCGCGCCTTATCTGGAATGAAAGTACAAATATATGTTCAGTTTGTATCATTTATATAATTCTGATCTATGACGAGGAAATATGTTTAGCAAAGAGACCTGTAGCACATGTTCCGAAGGGAATAGAAGACAGAGTAGTAGTATTAAGTGAATGTAGACTTGTACAGTACAGAACAGAGTGGTTGATACTCGTTGCAATTTAGAGACCGCATTATTTCTCAATTTTTCAAACTTTTCCTTGTAAGCTTCACTAGGTATTATTAATATTATTATTCTCTATTAATGAATTTTGTAAAATTTGTACGCCTAATGGCAGATCACAGTGTTCTAATTATATGTATGAACATGCCTGTAATACCTGTGAATCACAAATGAATAAATGAATTGAATTGAACAGACGACAGTCCTGTGCGTCCTGGGAGGAAGCGGGAACGGAAGCGGATTTTATAGTCAAGCCGGGCCAAATATTGAAGCAGACTACGTTTCACGGAACGAACGATATTTGGGGCGGGCTCTAAAATCTTTGGCATGATAATTCCTTTGAAAGCTGTAAATAATACGCTTCTTTTTCCGCTCCCTATTCGCCAACATTGCAATAGTACCTATGCCCGAGGATGTAGCCGGGCATAGCCTACAATATAGGCTCAAGTCATTCGCGCGAGAGGCTCTACGCCTCTCAAATAGCTCTGCTGAAGTGATATCGCAAAAATATAACAACGAGCATCCAATAAATTCATTAATTAAAACTGTTGCAATCGCATTGCAGCCAGCACTCCAAATAAGTGCAATAATCCAATGAAGTGTGCTCGGCCGGACGCTGATGTGAGCCGAGGACTCAATGCGAATAACGAATTGTGTGGAACGAGCGCGCAAGTCAAGGGAAAATGCGGTTCTACAAGCATGATAGAGAATCATATGGAGGAAAGGGTTGGTCGAAGCGGCCCGGATGACATCATCAAAACATTACAGATGAAGAAAATTAACATAGGCTAACTCTGTTCCCTGCTCTTAATATTTGCATATTTATATAGCGGCTAAAGAACAGCGTTGCTGGTTCATCGTTCAGCATTATGTACGATGAGCAAGCAACGCATATTTTGGCACATACTAAATATATTTCAGCATTCCATGTGCCTGGGTGCATGGGAAAAAAGACCGACATGACAATACTTTACTTATCATCATCATCATCATCAATGGCCTTTACATCCACGAAGGATGGTTTATGTAGTGTTCGTTTTTCGGCACTTACGTAGATGACTTGTAAGGCCTATACGGGAATGGCAGATGCGGCCGCAGTATTGGCATCCGTGAACCCCGGACTTTACTTATATCATTTCAGTTTTGTCATGCCTTTTCTTTCTGCCACCGAGCAGTACTCTTACTTTTCCGGCTATAGCTATTGCTGGAGAAAACTCATGAGGACTCAAGTTCACTGGAAAGTGTGGTTGCCGGTGACATGACAGACACTTGAACGAGTATGGCTCAGGTTGATAGGTGCAGGGCAGCGCAGCGTAGAGCTCACTCTTAGCGTTTGTGCCCTATTGTCTGTTGTAGGCAATCGTTATACTATTGATGATAGTTCTCGCTTCATTTTCCAACTTACCCCCCAACTAGCACGAAGGGGCTGAAGCCAGCGAATCGAGAGGCTCTGACGCCTATAGCACATCATTGCACACTGTCTTTTGCTTTTCTGAATTGGTTCAGGATTGTAAATGCAATGCGACAACGAATGAAGTGGGCTGTACTTTACGCTTAAAAATACACTTTTCTCTGTTATTATCTCACAAAATGCGAATATATACCTACAAGGTGGATTTTTTGAACGGCGCAGTAAGGGCCACTTTCTACCTTTTTGAGAAGTCCTTACCTGAATAGACAGCAACACCAGCTTGGACATGTCGACCGGCGTGGTGTGATCCGCTTGGGCGCTGACAGCCGTTGTCGAGCATGCGTCTCCCCCGTAATCAGAGAGTCATCCCAAACAATCTAAGTACTAGGGGCATGCGTGAACAGTGAATACTCTAGCTAGCTGGACAAGTTTCTGTCCAGACTCGAATAGAGAAAGACAAAAAATGATCTTCAAACACACATTAGAGTATTTTCTCTGTTCTTTCTACAAAAATCCGGTATAGCTCCCCAAGGTGCGCCGCTTGTTGTTCCTTACCTGTCTGAGAAGCGGGGCGCAACCACACCAATGACCTCGTCTCTGTTATCCCAATCTCTAGGCGTTTCCGTCTAAACTTTCTCGGCTTTGTCGCCCCAACAGTGTCTATCTACCTCCTCGTTTCCTCTTTGCAATGTTTTTGTCCGCATTTGGACCGTTGCGGTAGTTTCTACATAATGAGGTGCATCATTGATAGCCTTACCTCAACAGAGAGCTTGGACATGTCGACCGGCGTGATCCGCTTGAGCGCCGACAGCCGCTGTAGCCGCTGTCGAGCCTGCTCCTCCACCGCAATGAGGAAGGCATCCTGGATTATGTTGTGCCCGATGTCTGATACTGTGGACAATAATTTTGTTTAAAAGAAAATTCAACCAACTTCGAGTTCATTAATATTTACACTAACATTTTTGTTATTATAGTGCGTAAGCCTCGCACTCTGGATAATTTTAATTTCTAAGAAATCAAATAATATCGCAAAATTTTTTACAAAAATATTGGTTATCACATTCCCGTACTGAGGGGAGGACGCGGGTTCAAGTCCCGTCGAAGTCGAAAATTTTTGCGATATTATTTGATTTCTTAGAAATTAATATTTGCACTGTTTTAAGTTTTTTGGGATAAATAGTAATCCCTCGATAAAATAAAATTCATGGGACCACTTCGCGGTCATTCTGCAAAATCGGTCCTTAATTGACGGAAAAATCGACGAACATGCATAAAAAATATACATACAGCCGAACATACAACATCCTCCTTTTTTTAAAGTCGGTTAAAAAATAAATATGGAAATAATATGGTGCTGGATAATCATTGCATCATCTAGAATTTAGCCCGAAAAAAGGAGAGTGGGGTTTTATGGGTTCTAAATCACTGTTGTTCTCATATTTTAATTCTGGAATATATAACGCATCTACGCACAATGCGATCTGAGGAATCAAATTAAATTAAATGAAGTTTGTTTACATTTTTTTTTTGAAAAATATGAAGTCAGAACAATAGCAGCCAATATGGTCAGAATCATTTGTTGCGCTTTGAATAAAAATAATGATTATAGTCAAGTGTTCGAAGTTTTAAACGATTTTATACCTACAACGGATTCAACCAAAAATCTTCCCGTGACAAGAACGTTGTAATCCTGCCGAAACTTCTGGAAAATCGTATATAATAAAAGTGAGATACCCTTGAATATTTAAAGTCCAGAAGATCAATATCGGTTGCATAACTGTCTGAGTTTCCACATTCCATTGGCGGTCAATTCAATAAATTTACATAAATAAACGTAGCGTTATTATCATGCATATTACGACTGGGTATATTATAAACATAGAAAACAAACTTCTGAACAAATAAATTATGCTACATTTAAGACTTAAATAGTCGTTCATAAATATTAAACAGGTACCTATGACCTAGACAGAACAGCTTTTTAGAAATGCAAAAAAGTCTAATGTAAATCTAGATATTTTAGATAACCTCCGGTTTCATTAATCCGGTAAGTTTCTCTTATTTAGTATTCCGCATCGCATACGTATTAATGGAAAAGATATGTATCTAATACTTATATACTACTAAATATATTTATATACTAATGTTATTTTATTGTGTTTGTAGCTACAATTTATAGAATTGTTTAGGTTAGGTATAATCTAAGTGAGTCTTAGATTTATCGACATGACATGTCATCATCATCATCATCAGCCTATATAAGTCCACTGCTGGACATAGGCCTCCCCTAATGAGCGCCATAGCGCCCTGTCTTCAGCTTGCCGCATACAGCATCTGCCTGCAGTCTTGACATGACATGTAACATTGTTGATTATAAAGAACGAACTATTGAGCTATTACAAATGTGACAGCGAAATGACCTCTTCAGTTGTGATTATTTCTTAATTCATAATGATTTATAGTTTAAAATTTGACAAGTGCTTATTTTGTAAGCCTTAAGAAATAAAGTTTTTGATGTATGATTACTGACTAATGCATGCAAAACATCAAATCACACATCACAATCGGCTGTGTGGTGCCGGCTTAGAATGTGCACCACCCCAACTCTTCCCGCGGGTGTCGTAAGAGGCGACTAAGGGATATCCACCGGGAGCGGGCAGCAGCGCTTGCTGCATAACAATCTACCACCGAACTGCGATCCCCAACCCGCATGCCCAGCGTGGGGATTATGGGCATTACCCCCGATGAGATAAAAGCCAATAAGGCGCTTATAAGGGGGAGGCCTGCGTCCAGCAGTGGACCGATACAAGCTGTTGAGGAGGTTGAGGTTGAGGGATGCAAAACATCGATCATGGTGTTTGCCGAATCATAGAATACCATGTATGCACCCATAGATGCTATCGACCCTGATGACCCATGACCATGGCACACGTATGTACCCAATTATTCGTTTGAAATAGTCCAATTGTTAAATAATTTTATGGTGGTTCTTAATTTACAAATCAACTGGTTCGTAGAACCTGCATAGAATCCAAAACTGAACAAAAAACATCGAGGTCTAACATCTAAGTAAAACCAATAAGAATATTAAAATGATTCAATTTATTTATTTAATGACACCATTTTACAGTCTATTGTGTTAGTCTACGGCTTTTAACTAGTAAGTACTTAAATTTCTTAATAATGTAGTCCTTTCGATCGATGATGCAAAATAATATAAACCCGATCTAAGCATTCCTGCGATTTTTCATACCGTCAGAACCTCCTGTACACGACTCAACGGCACGCACTTGGCTTGTATATCTCGCTTAGAAAACACCACTTGATACATTCCTGAGGGTTTTTTTTACGGACGGAACCTCTTCGAGTCGGACTCACACTTGGCCGGCGTCTCGTCAAAGAATCTAGTCACAAGAAACGTAGGTAGGTAATTAAAATTATAATCAAGATACGTATCATGACGATGCTATGTGCTAGCGGGATTTCCATAAAGTAAATTAATCGATACGTCGTCGTAACATTTTTTTGCAACATTTTTTATTCTAACTTATCAAAAAAATGGATCTCAAATTTACCATGTCTGTAAATAGATAGATAGATAGACAATTCTTTATTGCACACTTATAGATAGAAACAATACAACAAAACAGCTTAAAAACTAAGCTTAACTAACTTATTAACTAACTAACTAAACTAACTACTAACTAACTAACTTAAATACCTAGGTAGATATCTTTATAATTTTATATGCAAGGGAGTCATAACTAGAATATAAATACTAGTTTCTGCCCACAGCTTCGCACGGATCTTTTCTATAGGCACCTTTATTTCTATCCCTATTCCCATGGGAATAGTCAGAGGACAATTCTTCTGACTTCTGACACCCGAGAAGTTTTTCTACTCAAAAGAAATTATGAAATTAAAATTATTGTGAAAGCTTGCTCACTGCTCAGTCATAGGCTTATACTTGAGTGATGTTTATGCCATAGAAAAACGTTACTCAAGCATGACCGGGAAGCTTTCATTATACGTGCCTTACGCCTGTATACTCAAACGCATCTCAGATTTGAGCACGTGTCAAGTCGCGATTTTTTAACAGTTTTCCATAAAAATCTGTCAGAAATTCGTCAGTCGAGAAGGGCTTAAATCTGAGTAGCGTTTGAGTATTAGGGGGTAAGTGTTTTCTTATTATTTTTGCGTATATCATAGCGAAGGCTCCACCCAGTAACGTTATTTCCTGCGCATCTTACGATACGATCAGATAATTGCCAGCGCAGGCGACACAATGCCTTGCGCAAGCGCAGCCCTCAGCGCCGTTGACTCACGGTCAGGAATGTGACGGAGGTAGAATATTAATCCTGTCGACGTTGTGCCTTCAACTGACTTCGTTTAAGGAGGAGCTCACAGAAATCTTAATAACAAGGCACTAGAAATCGTAAGCGCGCGTGACCTTGTCGCCGCTCAGGTGACTCTCACGCCACCAGTGCGTTCGTTGCTGTTCAGTTGCTCTCGAAACGTGCGTGTGTAAAAATGGTGTGTTGCAGCATTTCCCATTGCGGAAATTCTTCCACAAGTTGTAATTACATTAATAAAGGAATAACTTTTCATCGGTAAGTATTGTTTTTTCTAAATAATGCCGTTTTTCCTTAAAATTATAGAATCTTTAAAAGTAATACGAACGTCACAGTCGACCGTTCTTATTATCACGTTTAACTATACATTGCCTCTTATTTTTGTCAACATCGGGCAGGTACCTCATTACAAAAAGCAATGTACTGCACAGTGAACGATTACGTTGCGCGCTCGATTTCCTATCGTGGTACGGCCGCAGAACTCGGTCGCGAGCTAGTGTTGTGACACGGTAATATTATCCTTAATATTACCTTGGTTGTGATTTGTAAAACAACTTTGCATAATTTAACATAGTATTTTAGGAATACGATGTTATATGAAAATTGTTTATTTATGATTTATTATCATAATAACTAACTATCTATAAAGCTCGATGACCACTGACTGACTGACTGACATAATTGTTCTCCTTGATGGTGGAGGGGGAGGTATGTTTTTTTTGCAGAATCATGTAGGGGGTGTCCGGGGGATCTAGGAAAAATTCCGACTTTTTGAGATTTGCCCCCCGGAACCACCGCCCCCCAGGGGGGCGCCAAGCAGAGTCACACTGATGAAAAATTTTTAGGGGGTTGTATAGAGGGGGTCATATGATTTCGATTCCAAAAAAAATTTTACCCCCCGTTCCTCCCAAGACCGCCCTTTTTGAGAGTGCTACCGGATGCCTTACATTGCAAACGCTGGCTGAACCCTACTAGATAGATCAGAATAATGCACTACAGTATTTTACAACTTAAAAAGGTCTACAAAAAAAGTCTACGATAGTATATGTCTATCTCTTAGGGATAACCCACAATAACCATTTTTTATCCTTTACTTTTTACGAGAAATAATGGCTTATTTACGAGGCGATTTTAAGCAGTACAGCATTAATCCTTATCCAATTAAGTAACTTAGATACATTGTGCATTTAATATAGATTAATATTGCCCTTTACAGCATGTAATTTGAATGAATATTTTCGAAGATATTACAGATTTAAAATGACGGACATAGCGATTGCGGTATCGGCCGGAGTACCAATTCTGCAGTAGGTATATTTAGTATAAGCATTGCACCCGTGCGAAGCCGGGGCGGGTCGCTAGTTAATAATAAATGAATATTGAAGTACAAACTATATTTTTATTTTATTAGTACAATGCCCTAGTCATAGAATAACAGTACGATAGGTACGTGACCTGATATTTCGTGCCCAGCACTAGGGTAGATTACATTAAAATGACGTCATAACGACAACAAATGCAAACTTGTCACTAATGTGTGAGTAAGCGAACGTATGCAACTACGCATAAGGCCTAATTTGGTTTGCACTGCATTTTTGGATGGGCGTAGCCGTAATTCCGTAGTTATTGTCTGTGTATGTAGTGGTAAGGTAGTAGAGGGGGCGAGCCGGCGACACGCATTCCCGATAGATCGGATGGTACTCAGCATTTCTAGTGCCTTGTTATTAAGATTTCTGTGGAGGAGCTGTATAACTTTGGGCCTAGATTTACCTATCTATATTATTGATATGGAGTTGAACTACCTCAAGATTGCTTGCAACAGTCTATGCTACGCTGACATTTCTTGGTACGAAACGCCGAAAATGAATTTGTGGTGAAAAACACCGCTACACCGTTCTAATTTGTTTTTCAATGAATGAATTATGTACCTAATCTATGACAATGCAGCCAGCGTCCTGGGGATGCTTCCGACTGGTATTGATATGGATCAGTTGAACTACCTGTAGATTGTTTGCAACAGTCTGCAGTTAGTTCAATTGTTTCAATTGTAAATACTAGTTCTAATTCATTTCTATTATTTGATTGTTGATTGTAATTTTCTTTGTGAATACAGACGTCAATCTTCATTCACAAAGAAAATTTCAATTGTTTGCAACAGTCTGCAGTTAGCTCAATTGTTTCAATTGTAAATACTAGTTCTAATTTATTTCTATTATTTGATTGTAATTTTCTTTGTGAATAAAGATTGACGTTATAAATTTTTTTTAATCTAAGTTTATTGAAAAATATAACGATACATAATTTACCTACATAACGTCAACATTCATTCGTTGGCAACTCTGTTTACCGCTGTTATAAACTTGAATCCCACCAAAGAACTCTTCACTTCACTGTCTCGCTCGACTCTTCACAGTGCTAATTACAACTAAGCAATAGTTTAATATCTATTTGCCAACATAATTACATGAAACTTGAGTGTGCCACACTCTCATTTTAATTTTCAGTTATTTCTCGTTCGTTGTTAGAACAGGTTTGAAGGTGACTTACCTTTAAAATTTAAGTAACCGAAATCAAATTCTTTTGATGTCGATGGCGACTTTGCACCACAGTGCAGCTAGTATTGTCTGTGCTATTGTATTGGGTGGCTACCCACAGAAATCTAAATAACAAGTCACTATTTACCATGTGCACCCACCACAAAACGGAAAAAGGGGGAGGAGATTCTCATAGTTGGACTCTTCAGAAGACCGATCGGAAAGACTATCATCTCGTAAATTAGGTGAAATACTAGGATGGTACCTAATGTCTGATCTTATAACTTTGAAGCGAGATTAATAATAATGTCCTCCTAGCCGAATTTCGACCACGGCGGCCAGTCTCATCGGAGACTAGCCAGATGCGCAGGACATATTATAGTACACAAGTGTGTGCGCAAACTCAGATGCATTCTTTATTCTCTCACTCTCATAATCCGATGGGATGGCAGACCGACACGACCAGGGAGAGGTCAAGCGCAGGACCAACGACCTAATGTGCTTTCCGAGGGTGTGACACCGCCAACTTCCTGACTCCGGGCTGCTACTGTGAATTTTCCTTGCTAGAAAAACCTCAATAACAACTATTGGCCCGATCCGGGATTTCAACCCAGGACCTCATATCAGCGGTTGAACAAGCTGACCGCTGTGGACTAATGAGGCAGTCCAGAGAGAAAGCGTTTTTCTGTGTGTTTGAGTCCAACATTAAGTTAATTTTATTATTTATAACAAAAATAAAAATCTTTTACTTTCTTCTGTTTCCCGTTTCCCTCAAAAAACCAAAACCGACGGGATTGTCATTATTTTTTTAATGTTCTTTTTCATAAAGAACGGACCATTTCTCACATCGTGGGTCCTATAGGGCCCACGGGATATCTAAACCCTTATTTACCATGCCTCATGTGGGCTCCATGCCTATTGCGGAATCGCCCGTAAAAATGAATAATGGTACACCTCAGGCTTTTGTTTTATTCAGCGGAGTAATGGTTGGCCCCGATGAGGTTGAAGAAGTTGCTAGAAAAAAATTATGACAAGGGAAGAACGAGCTTCAGCCAGCGACTTTTCTCGCGATTTTTTAGGATGAAGTTATGTTTTTTCCGTAGCCATTATAAATATTGACGTTTTATACGCTTGTATTAAGTTAAATATAAATTCTGTTTAATACAAAATGGCAAAGAAAATTACAATCAAATAATAGAAGCTAACTAGAACTAGTATTTACATTTGAGCTAACTGTAGACTTTTCTAAAGATAGCTCAACTGATCCATATTAATACCAGTCGGAAAAGTCCTTAAAATGCAGCTGCATTGCCCCTCAACCTCAATCTCAACAGCCTGTATTGGTCCACTACTGGACGCAGGCCTGATAAGCGCCTTATTGACTTTTATCTCTATCTCATGGGGGGTAATGACTATGATCCCCACGCTGGGCATGCGGGCTGGGGATCGCAGTTCAGTGGTAGAATTGTTGTGCAGGGGCGCTGCTGCCCGGGGGGGGGCCCCCCCCCGGTGGATATCCCTTAGTCGCCTCTTACGACACCCGCGGGAAGAGTTGGGGTGGTGCAAATTCTAAACCGGCACCACAGCGATGCATTGGGCCGCTGTATGGCAATGCTGATGCGCTGCGCCAGATACTCACCAGCTCTCGGGTTACGCGTCGCTTCGATCAGACACTCAGATTTTATTAAGTAAAATTTATTTATTTATTTAATAGCAACAAGCAATAACGACAGAAAATCAATCGTAAATCAGCACTTATTTACCTAGTTGTTTGTTTGGTCTGAAAAAGTAACATACACCAAAGTATTGCCTCATTTATCTTACGAGTAAGTGTGATTTCAATGACATTGTGACATAAAAAAATGCCTACAATTCACACAGCATCATCTAGCCCCAAGTTCAGCAGAGCTTGTTGTTGACATAGGTTATTAGGTTACTACTTAAATAGAGGTTGTTCCCGTGCGTGTGAGTGAACCCGGGGCAAGTCGTTAGTTCAGTGTAAATAAGAAAAAAATAAAGTAGAAAAATAGCTGTTAGGAAAAAGTTTATAAAAAGTAGAGCAACATTCATTAAACCTTACTAGAAAATGAAAAAGAAAACCTTCAAGTAGCCTGCACTGTGCAAAGGAAATGAAATGAACTAGATATAGATTAAAATAAGGAATAGGAGTAGCTTATATTCCTTTACTAGCTACCGCCTACGGCTTGGATGCTTTTCCCTGAAACAGAGATCTATCTGCCTATTCAGTTCTCGAATCGCTTAGTAGTAGCCCAATCCTTTGACTACGTTCAAACTATCTTTGCTTTAGCCTGGTAGCTAAGAAAATACCCGGAATGAAGGAAAACTTAATTATTTTTGTAGTAAGTTTTTACCCATCAGTTTCTTAACTGAAACACCCTTATATGTGTTTTTTTCATATAAACAAAAACAATTAAAAAGAAGAAATATTATAGAAAATTATGGCTCTATACTAATATTATAAAAACTAAAGTAACTCTGTCTGTTTGCCTGCCTGTTACCATTTCACGTCTAAACGGCTGAATGTAACTTTATGAAAATTGGCTGGGAGGTAGATAATATCCCGGGGACAGACACAATCTACTTGAGAAGCGCGTGCGAAGCTGCGGGCAGAAGCTAGTCTATAATAATCATTTTAACCATACCTGCACCGTCTGACTTCTGATAACGGAATAGTACTTTATCTGTCTCACTTGTTAATTGGGTAGTGACAGTTAAAAATATAGGGCTCTGAAACACAGAAACAAGGCTAGGGTTCCTGGCTACACGAGTCGCCAGACCGTTTCTGTTTGGTTTCTACGACTTCTACGTCTTTCAGTTCCCTTTACTAGTTTCATTATGAAGTTAGTGAAGTTTATACTTTACCTAGGTACTCGGTTGTTTGGCCAAGCCCGAGTCGATCACAGCTGTGGTAACACAAATCTAGAGCACTCTCGATACCTCACGACCGTTCCTAATTTATGTTGGGTGTGGTAGTCATACACAAAACTAACACGTTATTTAATTTAGAAGCGAAAGTTTGGTCGTTTTGTTTCTTATAGTTTTATGTTAGTGATAGTTTTATACAGTCCTTTGTTCGTTGTAGGACAGATTCTAGATTCCACAGATTCGTAATACGTAATACGTAAACCAACCTATCGGCAACAAAATCCATTGGTTCAATAATACAGGAAGTGTTTTTTTTTAATCATTCGTGTCGATTTCCGTTAAAAGTAAAAGGTATAAAAAACTAAATATGCAGTTAGTGTGAGGCCAAACAAGCGTAAATTTTTGAGTTGTCGGTCGCAGACTGGTCGCAGTCGGTGGCAGAATTTCGGTTGCGTAATTTCGGCTGCATATGTTTTCATAGAAAAGTCCTGTTTGATTCACACGGCGACGCAAAATGAGTTGTCTTTTCTGATGGGCAAAATTTACGCGACCGAAATTACGCGACTCACAACTCAAAAAATTACGCTCGTTTGGCTGCAGCTTTGTTTTCTTATAAATCGAGGCCATGACTCCTTTCACGGCTTTTCTCTAACTCTCGTGGTTTCGGACTTGGCCATCACTGCCCTTCTCAAAAAACCACCCTGTATAACTAGCAAAAGATATTGCTTTTTCCGTAGAAGTATTTGTGCATAAGTGAAAATTTAGAGGAAACTGCGAGTGTTTTGTAGCGAGTCAAGTTTTGTCAATCGTGTTTCGACTTCCATAACTTACTAACTAGAATCCTAAAATTTTGATGCTTATCAAAAAATTTAAAAAAAAAATCTGTCTTTTTACCATAAATTTGATTTTCTTTACAGTCAAAACGTGTGATTTGAGACTCACTTCACCTTAAACAATAAATATGGGAAATTAAATAAGTAATTGTTATTTAATCCCACCAAACAGTTTGCAGGTGATTTATAGAAAACCCCCAAAGTTGACTTTTTGGGGAGGCACACTGGATGTCTTTCGGTTAAGATGTAACGATTAATAATATTAATATTGCTGGACAATCCACACAGGATGCTGTTGAAGCTCTGCTTGGCTTGGGGCTAGATGACGATCTAGCCAAGCCAAGCAGAGCTGAGATATAGTTAATTCAATACATAACATAGATAAGTAGATACTTTTAATCCTACATAGAAAATACCCAGACCACGGTAGTTTGGTTCTGTCTCCACTACTAAGCGGTTTACTAGAGGAGCCCTATTACCAGCAGTCGACGGGTTTTTGATGTAACTAACCATGAATGGAACCTTGGGGGCCTATTCCAATCAGTGGATGCTCACGGCTGAATAAATGGATACTGAATTAACTACTACCTACCAATATTTTAAAATTGAAACAATTGACCTAACTGCAGAAGGTTGCAAACAATCTGCAGATACCTCAACTGATCCATATCAATACCAGTCGGAAGCGTCCCCAAGACGCTGGCTGCATTACTAGTTCTAATTTATTTCTAACTAGACGATCGCCTCGCGGTTTCACCCGCGTAGTTCCCGTTCCCGTGGGAATTCCGGGATAAAATATAGCCTATGTCACTCCCTGAAAAGTAAGC
This sequence comes from Eupithecia subfuscata, assembly GCA_963564075.1. Taxonomy (NCBI): domain Eukaryota; kingdom Metazoa; phylum Arthropoda; class Insecta; order Lepidoptera; family Geometridae; genus Eupithecia; species Eupithecia subfuscata. The sequence goes on from OY751106.1 coordinate 15,412,698, forward strand.
TTCCTAACGGTGAAAGAATTTTTCAAATCGGTCCAGTAGTTTCGGAGCCTATTCAATTCATACAAACAAACAAAAAATCAAACCTTTCCTCTTTATAATATTAGTATAGATATTTGATTGTAATTTTCTTTGTGAATTAAGTAAGTACTTACTATTTATTTTAAAATATTTTAAACAGTTTATTTTTATTTAGATTTAAAATGGACAGATTTACAGTTAATCAAATTGTTTATTTCCACAGTAATATGTTTAAAATACGTATCGAGTCCAGTCCCTGTATTTCAGGAAGAGTCGTCATAGTGTTTCCATCTTCAAGAAAATAGCCGTACAATTATACCGAGAAGTAGCCAACTACGTAAGTAATGTTGCCAACAAAAGCAGCGGTCCACACTTTTCCCGAAGCTCCGAAACTTGTTTGAAAGTTCCAGAACAAAGGGTGAAGAGGTACTGGTGAACACAGCTACAGTACTACTGAAGTAGGCCTGCGGAACATTGTTAGGAAGCTTCAGGTTTTTCTCGGGGAAATGCTACGGCCATTCGACTAAAGAAGTAGGTACCGAGAAGTACAGTTGGCGACACAAATGGCTGAAGATCACACTAATCCTACTCATATTATAATGCGAGATTTTGTGAAATGTGAAATTTTTGTTACCTAGAATCTCCTAACCTACCAAACAGATCAAGATGAAATTTGGGTTACACTTAGAACGTAGCCTAACTTAAACAATAGGCTACTTTTTATACCGAAAATACGCGTGCGAAGCCGCGGGACAAAATAAACTAAACGAAAATCGGTTCATCCGTTCGGAGCTACGATACCACAGGCAAATACACAGATACACAGACAGACACGTTAAACTTATAAACACCCCTCTCATTTTGCATCGGCGGTTAAAACGACGCGGCAACAGAGTGAATTTTAGGTTAAGTATGGGCGGCTGCGGGTTCGGATTCTGTCAAAGGACATAAATAAATAAATAAATCGTTGTGGAACAAAAACATATTAATGCTATTTAATGGTTTTTAATTTATTAAAATGTACCCAACATTTCCTTTGCAAATCTTAAGACGACCAAATGCCCTGCAGCTAAGATGCTCCAAGCAAGATCCCACTTCTTAATTACAAAGTTGAACAAATCCCTAATAAGATTCGTTTTCAAAATATCAATTTACTTAATCCTTTCAAACAGCCCTTGCACAATCTTAACCTTACCACCCTGTTTTAAAGTCGACGTGACTGTACTGACACTTATTAATGATACATCACCTGAAAGGTAGAGTAACCTAAGCTGGCGCGATTGTCTTTTGTTTTTTCGCGATATGACGTGGACTCTAATAAATAAGTTAATTACTTATTTAAAAAAAAAAATTGTGTGTGTTTTTAACGTAATCTATAGTCGATTTTAAATTTCTGAATATTTACACAGTTTTTTAAGTTTGACGATACGATAGTAAGTACCTACCTACCTAATTGCTTTCGCTCATTTTTAATTTTCTACACTTACAAAAGTGAAAGAATTATCAAAATCGGTCCAAAATTCACGGTTAAATCGGTGAACGAACATAAATAAAAATAAATACAATCGCGATTTGGGCTAATCGAGATCTGGTCGTACTTATCGCGATTTAATCTTCCTAGGCGTTTCAAAATGTATTTTGAAAAAAAAATTGTGTCAGGAACGTAGATAAATACTATTTTAATACAAATAATAGCAGACCATGGTAAAAATATGTTCAAATTACAAATCATTTTGGTACTACGTTTGTTGGGAAATTCATCCTCCGCCGGACCCTTACTTAAGATAACTAGTCCAATCAAAAGACAAAAAGACGATAGACCACTGTCTTACATAAACCTCCTCGTTTTCTGAAGTCGGTTAAAAAGACGATCGCGCCAGCTTTGAACAATCGAGCTATATCATGGCATCAGAAAGCGACCGCCAACGCCTGTAAGTTTAGACCTTATTAGCAGGTCATTAGAGTTGAAATTCGTGGGAAGAAGAAAATGTTGGTCACTTAATACCCTGCTTAGAGAACCAGTTTTTATGAATACCAGAACAGATAGAACAGAGCGTCTAGGATACAAGTAAGTAGGTAATATGTAATGCAGAAACTAGATTTAGGAAAAACCTATACTCCAGCCAAATCAAGATACAATATTTGTAAACAAAGCAAAAACTAATTTTGTTTATTGAGTTTGGCTGGATAATATTTAATTTTATATTTACCTCAGTGTCGTGTCTCTGAAATATGTTTTGAGAGAATAATTAAAAGAAACTTCCCACAACACAAGCTCTGAAAAATTTAATAAGTAATGATGCTGTATGTGAAATTGTGAACTTTGACATGGGCCAGTTGAGCTACCTCTAGATTGTTTGCATTGCAACAGTCTGCAGTTCACAGTTGAGGTAACAGCAGACTGTTGTAAATACTAGTTCTAATTTGTTTCTATTCTCTAGGCCGTTTTCTGATTACTCGGTAAGGTTTCGGTACATCATCAGCAGACTCGGATGTCGAAAGCTTACTGCACCGCCTGCGCTTTCACAATTGTCTGCAAAAATTATGCAAAGCTGCCTGTGACGTAGTGAATAATGTCGTCTTCGGCCCTTTTCACGTGCATACAAATATCGTGCAGTAAGCTTTCTTGTCGTACCGAAACTTTACCGAATAATCAGAAAAGGCTCTAATCTGGAACGCTCCGTAGAAATAGAGGCGCTCGGTAAGGTTTCAGTACCGTGTATACCGAGCGTGCTGATGTACCGAAACCTTACCGACTAATCAAAAAACGGTCTAAATTGTAAATTCCCGTGTTAGTACAGCTTGTGATGAAAAAAATACACTTGCGTAAAATCGATATTACAAATTACTACACTGCAAGTCGTGCTGTTTTATAGGAATTTATAATTTGTATTACCTCATTAAAAGTAGGATTATCGTAGAATGCAAGTTATTACAAATACTTAATAGCTTAGGTCCCTTGAACCTGAGAAACTGAGTCATAAAATCAGACTCTACCATAAGTAGATAAGTACATAATTTATAACTTCATAGCTGGGGAATATTTGTAATTGAACTAAGTTACATTCGAAATATCACAAGAGCTTAGAAAGTTGACTCTTGATTCCTGAACCTGACCTGATCGGCAGTTCACCTATGACTATGACACAATATTCTTGTCATAGTTCATAGTTTATTTGAAATAATCATATACGTAACATTACAGAAAATTACGGCTAAGGCGTTACATTATGTGCGTAGGTACATAATAAAAATCATAAAAAAGAAAAAGAAAATAGTATACCTACCTACAACACAAAATTAACTACAGATTAAACAGATGAAAAATTTGGTGTAGTCTCAGTAGTCCGGTTACATTTAATTGAACCGGACTTTGCTTATCATAGCAAATCTATCTATACTAATAAAAAGAGGTAAGATTTGTTTGTTTGTGTGTTTGTATTGAATAGGCTTCAAAACTACTGGACCGATTTGAAAAATTCTTTCACCGTTAGGAAGCGTACTTTTCAGGGAGGCTATATTTTATCCCGGAATTCCCACGGGAACGGGAACTACGCGGGTGAAACCGCGAGGCGATCGTCTAGTTAGGGAGTAAAATAAAATTGCGCTTAGCTAAGACAAAAAAGCACTAATTAAAAATCTCTCAAACTAAGAAATACAAAAATATCATAGTGATAATTATTATAATTTAAATAGACCATAGACACATTATTTATTATTTATTAGAGACCAGAGGGCTGAGTCTATTTGACGTTAGTGACGAGACGTAATCGTCTCGTCTCCTTTTCCCATACAATTTGTTACAGCGCCTCTATCGTGCGGACAGGGAACTACGCAAATCCCATATAAAAAGAAGACGTCACGATCACGTTTCGATGCTAACGTCAAACAGACTTACCCCCCTCAGACCACAGAAATCAGATGCAGAAGCCATCAAACAAGAAGTTGAAGTTGACCACAGAAATGAGTGGTAGAGTAGAGACCATTCCTCTCTATTCCATTATCTGTATTTTTTGTTATTATTTTGTGTATTAATACCATAAAATTGTCCATAAATAACTATTAAAGGAACATTATGCATTTAGGGTTTGACCTCAAAAGGAGAAAAGGAACCCTTTGTTGTACGTCTGTGAAAAAAGGAAAAAAAGAGAAGGTTCTCAATTGTTCATGCCATAATCTATGGTTAGAATGAGTTTAGAATTTTCAAAGAGTTTTTATATTCCTGGCATTGAAAAAATAATTATTATTTTTTCAATGCCAGGAATATAAAAACTCTTTGAAAAGAAGACAAGTGTAAGGTTTTTGACTGGCAGCCAATTCTTATTTTGAAAAGTTCGATAGAGATGGGAAATCATCACCGACAATTTCTATCGATAAAACAATTTGGCACTTACATAATCCTGAAAACTAGGTAGGTACGTGTTAAAAATTCTTTTATTTGGGTTGCATGTTACCGGTAATAATCCGTTACTGGAATATACATAAAAGCGCGATTATATCTAGTATCTACGTGATCACGGACTATTTCCGAGTAATTTTACCGAGAAACGTAGAAATGCGCGCGACGTGCGTTCGACGCGGGGAGATAAGCACAGCCTCTCAGTTGCAGTTACTTTTCTATTATAAAACGAGTGCTGCTATTGTGTTGACAATAAAAAAAATCTCTATAAAATTTTTGACTGCATTGTTTAAAAAAAAAAATTAATAATAATAATCTAGTAAGTTAGCTAGGATGCTAGAGCTCCTGATAACGGACTATCATAAGCTCTACTGAATTTTGGTCTACATAATGCTGTGATATGTCAAGCCATACATATTTAACATGCCTCTCTCTTCCTTTATTTATAAACCATGGATAAAACAAAATAATAAGAAATTGCCATTCAACGTGGCAATGCTGCCAGCATTCTGGGCACTCTGCCTTCTTATGACAGCTTAGATTTTTAGGAAATTGATATACCTAATTATGTTTAAACAATAGTTGTAATTAGTCGTTTTGTTGTTTTGTGTCTTCGTTGAAATAATTAAGAAGATATCTTAAACAGGTACATTGTACATTTAATTTTACTTCTTCACATATAACTAATATGTGAAGAAGTAAAATTAAATGTACCTACCTCAAGTTTGTAGTTATTGATGTCATAAAACTCAATGAATAGTCTACAAATCCATGAGAATATAGAGTAAACTAACCGTCTCGAGAGCCAAGAAACTAGAGTCATTGCGTGTGACGTAACGGTGCAACACAATCACTGTACAGTTAGCACCAGCCCACGTCTGATGTTTGGGTGCTGTTGGAGGTGATATGTAGTTCTTTCCTTGCTGTCGATGAAGTTGGAGAGTGTTAATTTATTGGATAGTTAGCAAAGAACTAAGTTCAGGTGCTCAGCTTAAAGTCTTCTGTTCACTGAGTCAAGATGTTAAACAAAATCTAGCTACATGGAAAATAGAAGGCATGTGTTAGTAAAAGGTACTTCATTCATAGACAACAGTGCCCAGCAGAGCAACGACCAAGAAGAAAAATGATCATATTTCTTGTCTTAGATGGAAAATCACACTGTATTTATTTTGCCATAGGTACACGCCGTTCCTATAGATAACATGTAGACGCATGTACAAGATTGTATAGAATTATGCCCCTTCAACGCTCACAGCCTCATCTCAATCATCTTACATTGCGGCCTTTTTTCCAACACTACACGTAACGCTATTGTCATTTGTGACTTTACAGTTTACACGTAACTGTAAAATAACATACGTACGGTACGGATTGTTTAAAATAACAACTGTTTTTATAAATAACTCACGAGTGTCTGAACTGAACTTCCGGGTAGTTTAATAATACGGTGTATTTTGAATTCAATTTGGTTAAGGCTTCATCTTTTTTGCTGTCATGAACAGTTCTGTCAAAACTTGATTGATTACCCTATGTACGATTGTCTTGTGATTATTCAGCGTTTTCTTTCTCATTGTTAAAATCTTTTGTTTCTGGCTAAAAGTTAATATTATACTCGGAGTTCTCAATTTTACCAACAAGATAGCAGAGTTTGAAATCTAAACAGTTAAACGAATAAATCGTGTAAGAATGCAATGAGGAAATAATATATTCGAAAACAAAACTGAACATGCAATTAATATGTCTAACTCAAGAACTGGGAGAGGCATTTCAATAGATACCTAGGTTATGCAAGCATCTGACAAGAATCTTACAGTGCTATTGCAGATAATCATAAGATTTTACTTCATCAAGGTAACATACGTTTTGGTTATGTGACCATGAAGAATGCACTTGCGAGTCTACAATGGGAAAGAAACAGCTGATAAGCTGGCCAGTTTTTGTCAAACTTTACACGATCTTACATTACATCACGAGAATTCCCTTGTTTGAAAAGGTTAATATTTTACTTATTATCACTATTCAAGAACTACATATTAGCATGTTGTTCGATGATTAAATGCAACATTTTTTGATCTTTATGGTATTTAAAATAAAGAAATTTAAAAATTTGTAAAGATGTGATAACTAAGTGATAATTTACCGTCTCACTTTCACTTTATTCTGTAAAATCACGTAAAAACATATCTTACAATAACCACAAGCAAGCATAGTCAACCCTAACTTGGCAGGTTCACATATAAAACGATAATGTGATATGACGTGGCCATGACTTCGTATCTTCTGCCAAGGTTATCCAGCTTTTTGCTGTGTCGATTATTTTTACCTTGTACCTTGCATATATTGTGTACTGGTACCGACTTGGAAATGAGGAAGGTTTTAGTATTTACCACCTTCCCTACTCCTTTCCTTTTTAGGTGTTTACAATTAGAATATTATTCAAGTGTCCTTGTCGTTACCATTTTTAACCCCCGACTCAAAAAGAGGGGTGTTATAAGACACGTCAAACTTATTTGACGTGTCTGTCTGAGTATCTGTGTATCTGTCAGTATTGTAGCTCCCAAACGGATGAAGCGATTTTCTTTTAGATTTTTCGTGTCCTAAATAATTTTATCCCGAGTGTTCTTAGCCATGTTTTATGAAAATCTGTTCAACCAATATACGTCGGCGGGATTTTAAAAATTTTAATTTTGTCTTGTAATAGATAGGCTTACTAATAGGCTGCCTATTATTGTCACTGTCATTTGTTAAGTGTTTCATTAACTACCTTTCTTACATTGGTTTCGATAGTATGTATTACTTACTAATAATTGTGGATGTATCAGTCATCAATCTCATCATCTCTTTGGAGTTTTTACGAAAATAATTTTCATTCAATGAACGGTCTTTTTTTCTGTACATAGAGAGTCTTTTTATAACTCTCTTCTGTTTTTTAACAAATACTAAATTATGTAAGTATCTACCTTCCTAACCTATCTCACACAATAGTGATCAGGCAAAAGGAATTTGGGTAATCGCAAGCTAATTTGAAGGTACGGAACATAATGCAGGCTGCATTATGTTTCGTCCCTTCAAATTATAAGCAAGGTAGGACCTAAATTCAATAAAGTACCTAACAATAATACTTAGTGAATTTTGTAGGTATGTGGATTTCGTCAAAATTATAGTTTTTGTGCGCGCCGTTTGGAACGTTGATTGAAGTGTCGATTAGGTTAATTTACATTCTGTTCCTTTTATAGCATTATAAAGGTTTTCAAGACTTCTAAATATATAGGTACCTAAGTAGGTTAAAATAAAATCTTGTGTCTTCTATTTACGCACTTGTACCCACTTTTATAACGTTGTCTCTCTCTCCCGTTGAAGTTTATTGGAAGAGAACTGTTTTTAAGGTTAAGCTCGCCATTGGCATTATTTTACTGTTTTAATGTTTTTATGTACTATCCAATCCATTGTCTAAGGAGGCCCGCACAGTTTACAACCTTGTTATAAATCGTTTCGGTGTAGATTAGCTTTAAGCTTTTTTTGTTAAATATTGTAAATCTATGTTTAAATTAGGCGATGTGGTCGCTCAGCGACAAAGCCTTTTGTGTTGTGTGAAATAAAAAAAAAAAATGTTTTCATACCTACGTATATTTTACCGTGCAATAAAGAATGCAGAAAATATTAATTTCGACGGATTGAGAACTTTATTCTTTCAAGTCATTTTAAAAAAAGTTGCCATGAGATAAATACCTAGGCTGGTAGCTGACTTGTTTCTGTGTCATCTAGCAGTTCAAAGAAATCATTAGCTAAAACGAAAGTGAATGTAGGTATTATTTCTATTTCGTGATGCTTAGAATCTCAGATTGGATAAGCATCTATAAAATTCCTTACTCGAGCTACGTAGGTAATGTATGTAGGTAGGTACTAAGCAGTATTGTTGGCATCGTTTCGCCATTCAATATTACCTGTTGCTTAACCGGTTCAGTATTTCAGAGTTTCTGTCTTTTTTTTCTGTCCGATTCGGTATTACCACCATAGAATTTGATATCGCACTTTAAACTAAACTGGCTTTGTAATCCAATCGCTTTACAAATAGGTATAGGTACTATACCTAGCTATTAAACAATTTGCCTAAGACCAATGAATCACACTATTATTTACCTTATTCGAATTCCGCTGTGATATTGACCGTCCAAATATTCCGAGGAAACCAATCACCGGATTAATTTTATCGATGAAAATACCGGTGCAGGTCCATCACTACTCCAGCTCCAGAGCAAAGGGCAAGAGCCTTGGTGGAGTCCACAAGTTCACTCACCCCAACAAGTTGACCAATCACTTTCTATAACACTACACTGCTACTGAATGGTTTGTTATCCTTCTAAATGTTATGAAAACTTGCGGCAGAACTTTAAAACACGGTAAATTGTTGTTAAATAATTTCGTCGTGGAAAACGGTGACGAGTACGCGAGTACGAGAGGAACGCGCGACTCAAAACCTGTTTTCCTTCTCGCTCGCTCTGTTTCATGGTGGTGTTGCCGTATAACTTGTTGATGTTTGCTTTGTTCTTCTTTTACCCAGGCCGTCACAAAATTTATATAAAAACCAATAAGTAGACTGCTTGGTATTTTTAAATTCTCGTTGGATTTTTTTTAACAAAGTCACTTTTATGATATGGCTTCTCTCTTCCCAGTATTGTCGTTATAGATCTACCTAGCTAGTTATATACTTATACTTATAACCTACCTAGTTAAGGTACCTAACTCTACCTGCACTCTGTTATGGTAGAGCGTGCTTTTTATCAGCTTGCTGACACTCGGTACAAGTACAAGAGTCCTATTGGAATGCGCAAACTGGTAAGTAGTAACGCAATATGAGGTTTAGAATAATTCTTCATCATTAGCCTAAATTAGGCCACTGTTGACCTCACCTAATAAGCGCCATAGCACCGCGCCGCCTGTATTCAGCTTGCCGCATCCATAATAATAATAATATAATAATAACTTTATTTTCTACCAAAAAAAAACAAGCATGATCATTGATCACAATATAGATAGATTCATAAATTACAATTAGAGACAGCTTGGTATTTGAGATTTGTTCTGTAGTATCTACACTAAGTCAGAGACTTGTGCTATAGATACCACGTCCATCCAGCATCTGCCTGTTCTGTCTGCCTTGAAATAATCGATCAAACTCAATTTTAACTGGATGACATGTGTGGAAGATGATTATTATTCAAGTTATAAGGTATTGTTCCCAAACCATTCCCAACCAGCGACTAAAGTCTCAATGCCACAAACCTGTCAGCCAGCTGCACCATTATACTGTTTTTGATCGAAGTTGTGAATAACATGCAAGGCAATCAAGTTATTAATCTAAATTCAAAGCATGTACAGTCGGCTGCAAAAATATGTATACACTCCCAAGTTTTCAATTTTACTAAATAGTAAGTGTATAGTAATTGTGATAATTTATGTACCGCATTCTGATAAAGTACGATGACTACTTTGTACGAAAAACGTGTGCATGTCCTTTTATTTAAAAAGTCCGAGTAAAATAAAAGTTAAACCTTGGAAGTGTATACATGTCTGTGCAGCTGACTGTACTCTACATGACCACCACCAACCTATAAAGCATTGGAGACAGTATCCCCAATTATTCTCCCTAAAATGCAACCCGCCCACCCGAACATCTTGTAATCAAAACTGCCTGGACAAAGGCACATTAATTAACATGGCAACCCTAAGCGAAATAACCTCAAAGCCTGAGCGAAAATGTAGCCAGCGCGGGCAATACCACGAACGTGCATACAGCCTTCTGATCAAACACACAAAGTTCTATCGGGCACTTTAATCGAACAGTTATAGAACTTTGTCAAAGTAATCTTGGGTGGCACATAGGTGATTATGACGTGCGCGGATGATGAAGCAATGTGGTAAGAGCAAGACTTTGCTGATGAATTTTAAGTTTTATTGCTTTGTGTCAAAGAAGGTGGTGTTTGCTGGTAGTCGGCGATTGCTGAAGCCATTTTGACTGTAAATTGCATTACAGCAAAGAGATTTTCGTGTGGGTGCATAGTCCACTCAGGCAGTGCCGTATAAAACTAGCTTCCTCCCGCGACCTTGTTCGCGTGGCTTTACTTATTTTGTCGTACAATAAATTTTACTTTCAATCTTCCGTCCCGTGGACACATTAGTGGGTCTAGCTAGGCAGTAGGACCACGGTAGCAACTTCTTGCCTGGAAGAGAACGCTTCTAAGCGATAAGGCCGCCCATTGTACTTGTGTCTTATGTAATGTCTCTTGTATTGTATTTTTGTTGGTGTACAATTAAGAATTTTGTATTGTTTATTTATTTAGGGGAAAACCAAAGGCTTGAAAATTAACAGAAGTACAAATTAATAAGTACCAGAAAGCTTATTGAAGGTTTTCACGGATGGTGGTATTTTGTATTTTGTATTGTATTCTATGTCCAAGAATTGGGTCCAGTAAGTAGACGTAAGTACATACCTACCACGGGCAAGAATATGCGCCATGCTAGGCTCTACAATGCTGCCTGTACAATAATTTCCCAGGGTTCCCTAAAGGTAAACAAAATACAGAATACCACGGGAAAGCCTTTACAAGACACGTAGTAGGTACCTATTTTGGTGCGTTTTTTTGGTGGAACGAACATCCTGGCTCTGTTTTCCCGGCTGAGCACACTTTTGAGTCTGCGAATCCGGAGTGAATAAGTTCTTTCTGAGAAAACGTGCTCCATCTTAGGCCACCTCTTCACTTTAAGATGATCAAACGCGTTATTTTAAATAAAAATATCATTGGAACTCTTTTCCTGATTAAAAAATTCTTTGGTTAGTAGGTATCCTACAAGGCTTCATGTTGGGACCCTTTTTGTTGTTTATTTAAAAGTGCTTTTTAGTTATTAAAAGTTATTTTCGTCCTAGACAAGGAAAGTGATAATAAAAATCAAAGCAAAAGTGTTGCATGTTTTATGAAATTGCGAATAAAAGTGCCAAGATTCTTCGTAACATCTATCTAAATAATATTCAGAAAGTAATCTTTCACAGAGGAAAAAGCATCGCTAGACAATCTCACTCAAATATTCACAAAGAAGAAAGGGTGAGCGACTTTTACAGAGTTATGTTCAACAAACTGTAGGTTAAGAATTGTTGTATAGAGCTCTGCAGAAGGTAGGTAACTATGTAGAGCAGAGTCAAGTCAAAACAAAATCATTGTTTTGATTTCAGTAACAAAATATACAGGGTTCCACGAAATTAAACACCAGTTTCGTGGCACCCTGTAGTTACAAGTTAAAATAAATCAAAATTCAAAAAATCCTGCGATATTTGAATTTTTGTTCTAAAATAAAAGTTTATTCCCTCGGGTTTAGAATCACCCCCTTTCGGCTGCGTACACATACACATGTTACGTGACACCCTGTATAAGACTCAAGAGACACATATAATTATAATAAATCTTATCAATAACCTATGGTCATTCATAAAGCTCTGCTTAGCTTGTTGGGGCTAGATAATGCTGTGTGAATTGTCCAGCATTATTATCATTGTTATTATTATATTATTATTATTATATTCAGTAGTGGACTACCATAGGCGGAAAAAAGTCAGATGATATTAACAATTTGTTCAAAAAGAAATTTACACTAGTATTTAAAATTGAAACAACTGAGCTCACTGCAGACTGTTGCATACAATCTACATGTAGCTCAACTTATCCACATCAATACCCGTTGGAAGCGTCCCCGAGACGCTGGCTGCATTGCCACGCTGTATGGCAATGCTCATGCGCTGTGCCAGATACTCACCAGCTCTCGGGTTGTACAACAATTTGTTAAACCAAGAAAATATAATTAGAAAAACGATGACTCTACCTAATAAGCCCTTACGATATTGGCGGGGTAAGCTGATGTGTAAGTACCGGTTGTGTTAAGTCATATTGTTGGAGAAGCGATAGAGAATGAGAGAAGAGAGCCCTTCGAAATTTCGGGACGAAATGCGTATTAAATTAAATTTGATTAATAGCGTTTTGAACTAACGGTTAGGAAACCGTATCAGCTATAGGTTACTGAGAAGCCTACAAAAGTGTACTTATAGGACAACGATAGAAAAATCGTATAGGTACACCTGGTGTACAGTCGTGACACAATTGCTAGCCATTTGTAGATTTTAGAAAGCCCTTGTTGATAGGGAGAAGGTTTTTTGTATAATCCCATGGTTTTTAGGGTTTCGAAGATCGGTTTCGAAACCCTTATGGTCTCGTTTTGTCTGTCCTTTTTCCCTCTTTAATAACTACGCAACTACCGCAGCTATCAACTTGAAATTTAAAAAAATAATACATTTCGTGCGCTTGTACAGATTGTAAGAAAAAGAAAATGAAAATGAACATTTCCATGCAAATTGAGATGGAAATTTTAAAAGATGTAGGGTCATGTGGGGTATCAAAGGAAACGTATCAGTTTGTACATTTCAAAATAGGTTTTGAAATTTCTGTAGGTTTTCATACTTTTCGAAATATTTTGAAAAAAGTAGAAATTTTACCCAGATTGCAGAGCGATTATCTAAAATGTATGTAGCGTTTGTAGATGGATCTTTAATTTACAGGAAAAATATATAGAAGTTTGTAAAACGAACGCTTTTTGAAAAAAAAAAAAAAAGTTTACCTAATCTCCGAAGTACAGCAGAGCGATCCATCTAAAATGTAGTTTGGTACCTTAGGTATTCAACAAATAGCGATGGCACGCGTATTTTCGGTACAATATGTAACCTAGAAGTTAGGCTGTGTTCTAAATGTACGCCAAATTTCATCTCGATCGGTTCAGTAGTTTTGAAGATCCTAGGTAACAAAAATTCAGATTTCACAAACTTTCGGCTTTATAATATTAGTAGGATAGACAAACGTTCGAAACCCTCGGCGCGCGGTTTACACTTGTTTGCACTTGACGGATATTGTTTGATTTGTTCATACTTCTTCCAACTTAGTATGTCTACTTATCACTCTTACTCGAAATACATAATTAATATAAATACTCACATAATTTGCTCTCACTTCGCCGTTTCACGCGGAGTTTGATGATGCAGGAGGAAATGCACTGGAACAAAAATATCATCATCACGGAATTGTCTTTAGAATTTTGTACCTGTAAAAGTGAGTTGCAAAAATTATCTATATCTATACCTGTAATAAAACTGTAACAGGTCCAATTCTGTACATTGAAGATATTATAAAAAAAATTGCCACTCTATTATCGGTACTGAAGTACCTGTAATTTTTTGTTCATGTCTGTCTGTCTGTTTTTTAAACGCCACACCGAAACTATTGAATGGTTTGAAATGAAACTCGGCATGATTTGAGGTCATACTACGAGAAAGGACATGGGATACTTTTTATCCCAGAATTCATTAAGGTTCCCCTGGGAGAGGGGATGAAAGTAAAATTCCTTAACCGTGCATCACGCCGCCGAAACTGCTGAATGAATTCGAATGGAACTTGACACGATTTGAGTTTATACTACTAGGAAGGACATGGGATACATTTTATCCCAGAATTTAGTTAGGTTCCTCTGGGAGAGAGGACGAAAATAAAATTCTTTAACCGCGCATCACGACGGAACTGCTCAATGAGTTCAAAATGTTCGAATGAATCTCTTCACAATTTGAGTTCGAGGAAAGATACATTTTATCCCGGAATTCAGTAAGGTTCCCCTGGGAGAGCGTATGAAAGTCAAATTCCTTGACCGTGCATCACGCCGAAAGTACAGAATGAATTCAAATAAACAATACTATTTATCCGGGAATCTGTACGGTTCCCTGGGGAGCGTGGATGAAAGTAAAAATATGCTACTGAATGAATTCAAATTAAACTTGGCATGATTTGAGCTCATACTACGACGAATAACATAGGATTCATTTTATCTGGGATTTCAGTAGGCTCGGTTCGCTGGGGAGAGGGGATAAAAGTCAAAATGTGTATGTACTTAGTTTTAATTCATTAACGCGTCGTCTGATTTTATGCATTCTTTTTTGTTAGAAACAGTGTTGCAAGATCGAATTGGACTAAATCAGTAGAAAGTCGAATAGAAAATCAGTAGATTGATGAAAATCTGCATTGGTATTTTTTTTTCTAAGACGCACCCATTAGTTAGGTTCCTACCTACTAGCCAGAACCTATTTCGGGCAAAGTAAAATGTAGAAATGGTCCATGCGACCGAGTCCTGCTAAAAGTCGTGTAGATAAAGAATGGGATTGAAGATGACAACATGCGATCCCCCGTAGACCCTACAAGAAAACGAACACCCTAGCCAGGTAAAGGTTTCTTGTTCGCTTCTTGACTTTACCTTAAAAAGATTGAAGCGTACAAAAATCGCAGTGATCTTCTTTATTTCCTAGTTTTACATACATAAGTACCTAATTTCAATTTTGTGACGTTTCCTAGAGTCCTGGCAAGGTCCAAAAGAAATAAAGCGCTTTGATATTTGATAATTATAATTATGAGGAATATCTCACGTATGTGGGGGAACGAATAAGGTGGGGCTGAGGTTTTTGTTATTAAAGTGCGTATGCTACCACACTCGGGGTAATTTCTAAGAAATCAAATAATGTCAAAAAAAATAACCGCGTTCGACGGGAGTTCAACCCGCAACCTTCCCGGTACGGCTAGTAAGTACGGGAATCCTTAATAATTTATTTTATTATTTTTAAAATTACAGTTCTTGTTATATTTATTATTACAGTGGTATTATATAACACATTTTATTAAGTTTTTCATTAGTTCTTTAACGTTGCTTTTACTGCTCTATGTTTAAATCATGTTGCCCATGCATGTTTAGGAATTCAATCTAGCATAAGAACCTTAGTTATAATTTTTACTTAAATGTCATGTCTCGATTGTTTTCTGTTTTATATGCCAATAAAGAAAAACAAAAATGAAAAAAAACCGTCAAATTCGAAATTTTTTGGGATAGGTACTATTTGATTTCTATGGAATATATTATATTCTAAGCATCGATTAAAAATTTCCGGCCGGCCCCCCTTAGATGCACAATGCGCGACTGAAAACGTCAGTATCAAATGGTATCCCATTTGGCATTTTGGGATACCTTTTCAACTAGTGTCATTGACGTCGTGAACGAAAGTGAACGAAAGTCTTCGTTTCAGGTCTGGCCAAAATGGCGTTTTTGTCAGTATGTCCGTACTCCTCTACAGGTCGTATTTTACAACCGATCGGTATGAAACTTTGTGTACAGATTCTATGATTTTATAGAATTTTATTGTCGTCGGGATTTTTTGATTAAAGGCGTACTTCTCCCACAATAAGGCAAAAAGGCGGATTTGGAATATCTCCGCTCTAAGAGATTTGATTTTGATGATTGTATTTTTAATTGAAAGGTAATAACTTTAAACTGTTCTTATAAAAATTTGGTAAAGATCGGATGAGGATATTCGGCATGACGAGCAGAATATCTCCGCAAAATGCTGTGATATGCAAGAGAGCATTTACAGTACAGCGCCACCTATTAGAACATCTTTATAACACTTCGAGAGTTATATGATATAGCTCGGCGGCATACACCGTCGTCGTCAGTTAAATAATAACAACAACTTTGCGCTGATGGATCAACGCCATCTATTGATACCTAGGTACAGAATTTCGAGCTTTGCTGAGGAACGTAACTTAGGTACTTTGTATGGACAATTGGTCTAATGGTTGATGTGTTTGTGTAACATTTCGTTCAAAAAATCCGAAAACAATCGTATCCCAAGTGAAGTGATCTGTAATACCTACCTACCTTTCCAAGTGCACCTTACCTACCTTACCTACCCTACCCACAAACAAGATTTAATCCGTTCTGGAGAAACAGAAAGGGTAACCATTTCGAATATTTTCAAAATATACCTACCGAACCTACCTACCTACCGAAATATCCCGTTTTAAATAAAATAAATAAATAAATAAATAAATAATGCGGGACAATTCACACAGCATTATCCAGCCCCAAGCTAAGCAGAGCTTGTGTTATGGGTACTAGATAACTGATATACATAATACAATACACTACATAGATAGATATTTTTTATTATACATAGAAAACATCCAGAACACCCTGAACAAATATCTGCAGATCGTACAAACATTTGTCCCGAGGCGGGAATCGAACCCGCAACCTCCTGCGTCGCAGGCGGACCTTCGCCCGCTGCGCCACAGAGGTCGTCTTTAAATTACTTTAGTACATTCATAAGTTCGCGACGTCTACTGTTCGTAGAACTACTAGTTTTAGCTTTTGGAACGAAAGCATGGTCAAGTGCTCCGATAAAAAATACAATAATCGACCGACCAAGCAACAGAAAAAGGATGGAATTTCTTATTTTCAGAAGTTTAAATGTTATTTTTACCTGTGTATTGTGATATGAGCCAATTGAGCCTTATATACTTGAGAAATCAGCATTAAATATTGTTGTTGGGTTTGCCTATGTAAAAATAATTATTTTGTTCTAAGTTGATGAATGGAGCGGCTATTGTTTCTATTTTTTTTTTATTTATTTGTGGTAAATTGTAAGTGATAAATTTTTTTTCATGAAAAGACATTTAAAATAACTGTTTGAGGTTTATAAAATAACTAGCCGACCCGCCCTCAATTTTATTTGCGTGAACTCTCTAATAAAAGAAAGACTACCAAAAGCATTAGATTTAATCAACTAAGTATTTAATTTTAAGTTACCCTCGAGATACCCAGTGCCACGATAACAATCATACAACAATTTTATTAAAATCTATAATCGAACGATACCTGAAGATAATATTACATTACATAGCAAAAAAATTATCTCAAAAGTTAAAAAATTTATCAAAGAGATCTTTATACAATAAACAATAAAGTGTTAGAACATACATTTATTCACAAAGAAAATTATACTAGTATTTACAATTGAAACAATTGAGCTAACTGCCGACTGTTGCAAACAGTCTACAGATAGCTCAACTGATCCATATCAACACCAGTCGGAAGCGTCCCCAAGACGCTGGCTGCATTGCCACGCTGTATGGCAATGCTGATACGCTGTGCCAGATATTCACCAGCTCTCGGGTCACGCGTCGCTTCGACCAGACGCTCAGATAGTTTTTTGAAAACCCGAAGAGCCTCGGTACCCCACGGACCTAGGGTCTCGACTCCAAGGGGAGCAAATGTGTAGGCTCTGTCGAGACCTGCATATTTGCGCCTCTTGAGATCTTCGGCCAAATCTGCCGCCGCACCCGCCCTCACGGATGTCTTCGGAAGATGGGAAGGCGCAAGTGTGTCGACGCATGTAGCGTCCCACACAATGGGCCTCCCCAACTCCCATGGGACTAGTGTCATACCGTCGGGCCTCTTACCATCGTCACGCAACAGACCATTCGGTTCGAGAATAGCTGGTACGTTAACGGTGACAAAGGCCCGCCGGATGATGTCGTTAAGGCTAGCGTGGCGAGATATCCGACCAGCGGCCCTAGTGCACGATAATCCGTGATGACCAAGCTGTTCGACAGCAGTACCGCACTGGCATTGATGAGGCGCGCAACACCTTGCACCCAACCGGAGACATGTTGCGATACGGAAAGTTACGGGATTCAATAAAGTACCAGTGTTATATGAAGGAAATGCTTGCAACCAATATCCTGACTCCCATTTAGAAACGGCCAGGAGGCGGGCACGATCTGCAGAGCTGGAGCACGTTTGTAACAAACAGTTCCGTGTCAACTCACACAGAGGCCCGTCCCATTGCCGTTGGGACAAAAGTGATTTTGGGGGAGCAGCATCGGGGCAAGCACTATGGCAAGCCGTTCGAGCTTCGTCTAAAAATGAAATTTTCAATGACATTCCAGGTGGGACCAAAAGAGAAGGATTTAAAATTTTTTCAACTAAAGAACTAGTGCTGTAGACAGAAGACAAGAACGCTGGTAGGGCTACACTTGAAATTTTGCGTATACCTAAGCCTCCCAATTTGACAGGCAGGGAGGCCTGCGACCATGCCTTATCATCTAAATCGATATTCAAAACCGATGATAAAGTATTATTACAATAAACTAAATTTTTTTCAAGGAAATTGAATATTTAATAAAAAAAAAAACTTTAATTTATATGAGAGTAGGTACCTAAGTATTAAACATTTGGAAACTTCATATTTTCAGAACTTAGGAATTAGGTACTGTAGGTAGTACTAGTAATATAAAACGGGTATTTATTGCGTTTATTTACCTATTGTTTTCGACGTTCAAAATTAAATACTTAGTAGGTAATAATGTGTTCATATGGCGTAAGTTTAAAAGTATTTTATAAGATCCTAGTAGACTTGAAATAACGTGTTTTTTGGCCCATAGAAAAACTCTTACGAAGCTGCAGGCAGACACTAGTTCTTTTAAATTTAAAGTACCTGCCTGAAATTGTATTTTAGGTTCATTTCACTAGCTTTTGTTAACTTATTTATATTATTGTATGTCCGAAATGACCCTTTTGTTTGTTGACTGTTGCGTCGCTAATTTACAGTTGTATCAATAAATGATTCGTTATCTTTACCTGAATTCTGTTGATTTTATAATCCTTATAAAAATAAACAGTGTATAAATTACTTTTAGGTAGGTACCTTCCTACCTACTTACAAAATAAAATAAAATAAATTCGACTCCACTAATCTCTTGTTCCGCATGCAAAAAACTTGACAGGCTCTGCGCAAACTGTCTGCGTCAAAACAAAACGTGGACACTTTTGAGTGTCATTCTTGTAAGGTTCTAGGTATCTACGGGGGAGGCCGCATACTTGATCGATGATTCTAAGACTAAAACAATTCTTTTCAACAACAAAAAATGTTGTGACATTATGGCTTTTGGTGAAATTACACATAATTATACACACCCTTTCAGTCACAGAGTCGCCACGAACACATTTTTTTACCAATATTATACTTTGTATTGCTACAAACAAACTTGACCTTACCAAGTGTTCCTTGTGAATTGATGGTACTTAAATAAATGATTTGATTGATTTTTGCATGCATGTCTTAGCCATAGGCCATTTTATAGCCCTTCGTAGTACCTAAGCTTATTAATTACGTGAGGTGTTTAGGAGGGTAGGGGGTTGAGCCAAATCTCACCCGATCTCACGTGGGTCTCGGCAAATATCACGTAATTTGTTTTCCACGAATTTTAGCAGCCCTACTTTGTTCGATTTGTGTTGACGCGATTCAAATTTGTAACAGAAAATCGTTTACGATTTGCGGCAAAATACTTTTCTGACCGTTTTAGTTTGGCTACGTTCATAGATGCAATACAATCAAGCACAGATTAAATCACGACATCTCACCAAGGGGAGAGGGGGAACAAAAAATCGCCAAAAACGCCTCACGTAATTTATGGATGCCCCCTAACCATAGAAACGCACTTTTTTCGGCGGCGGCGTGACAAGTGACACTGTTACTGTATGTATAATCTAAAGTAGGTAGGAACCTATAGTTAGTATCTGCCTACCAGAATATCAAGCAGTCCATCATGTGTCAGGTACAGGCACTTCTGACGTTTTCCTTGAGGACATGGGTCTATCTGGGTCGACGGATCGCACTGAGGGATTCATGGATGCATGATTTGCAAATATTCCGACGCGAGATTTAGAATATCATTCATAATTTATGCGAAAATATTCGAAGGAATTTTTTGGGTAAGTATATAATACCGATATTATGAAATCGAGCAATGAAACGGAGCTTTGAATACGTCATCAATGTATGTTACGTAGCCCTTAAAATGATTAAATAAATTACAGTTCAACAACGCATTAATGCACACGCGCAGTTAAACACGTTCAAATTCAAGTTCGAAAACGGATGCGAGATGAAAAGATAAATGAAAACTTTCAAAACCAAAAATTGTTTCGTACTTCTGCGGTTTGCTCCGATGATACCAGGTTTTTAACACATATTCATCCAATATGTTTGGTCTTGTAACCGCGATTAATAAATATATTGGATTCTAGACCAGTCAGTACCTCGGTAGAGATAAACCATTCTAAAAATGCACGCCCCTTTTATTATAAAAACTATCATTGTTTGACGAATTCATTACGGATGTAAGGGATGAAACGTTGGTGTTCTTCCAACACAAATAAGGTTGGTAGTTAACCCGCTTATATTCATAATTAGAACATTCACTCGGCGTGCACTTTTAGAATGGTTTATCTCCATTAGAGATACGGTTCTGCTTTTTTCTCTCGTCTATCGATAATTTCTCCTCTAGTGTTCTGGTCTCCACTCACCTCATGTATGTGCCCCAGCACCTCCGTCCGAGACATGTCTTCGAGCTTGGTCTCGTTCACGTCCAGGATCTCATCGGCTACCTCCAGGTTGTCCAGGTGCCCGGCTGCGGGGGAGCCTGGGGACAGATGAGCATTCTATAAGCTGGAATTCTTTATATTCTTGTTTAATTAGTACATAACTGCTACCATATTTTTAATTTTGTTAACTACCAACAGATAGATAATTCGGACACAATAATAGTGAGTAAGCGTCTATGGCAGAAGGTAGGTATAATTAAACATTAAGTATATTTCTTATCTTTTCATGGTTTTAGAAATTTATTTGCCCTAATCAAATGTATTGTTTTAACTCTCGTAATTTTAATTAGTAATGCATGCTTATTACACATAAATTAATTTATAATAGGTATCTGCTAACATAGAACTGTTTTTTGATCATGCTGTGTACACATATTTAGGGATACAGTCTAGTTCTTATTTATTATTGTGTTCTTCTATTTGTATAACATTTGATTGTATTCTGTTTTGTGTGCCAAATAAATGAATAAATATTTAAAATCCGGCAGAAAGCTGAAGGTGGAACTCACGGCAAGTATTTTATTTAAGCTGGTAAGTAGGTGCTACTTATAAATTTAAAGATTATCGTCATGAGCATTAATTAAGCATGTAGTTTGTTTTTGCTGTAATTGAAATTTTTAATATGGTGTTTTATTTGGATAATACCATGCAAGTTTTTACAGAGGTGTGGATTTTTTTTTGTAAATTACATATTTGCCTTTTTACAGTAAAAAGCTTTCATCGAATGTGCTTGCTATAAAAATTATATCAGGCGTTTCTGCTTGGTTTCAGCGCATGCAAAATAAAGGTGACAGCAAACTTACCATACAACTTGACTTTATTGTCCTTCGTCTGCACAACTATGATGACATATCCTTCCAGATCCACAGTTTTATTGCTTTTTACTGTTGTCATCTTCTCTATGGCATTGATCTGCGTGGTGGGGGCGTTAAACGTGTTCATTTTGATTCTAATTTCTAACTTATTCTAAGATAGATTGCTAAAATTGTATATCACGAGCTATTAGAGTGTCCTTTATGAACTCTGGCCAGCGTTTGCGCCAACACCACTTCAGACCGAACTGACCAGCAAAAACATGAACTCCACAACACATTTTCATATTTTCCCCCATAATCTTAACCTGGAGATAACAAATCGGCCATCGTTATCGCACGAAAACTGAAGCGCGACCTGGATAACAAAATTATCACATGTGTTTGACTGGTTTTCTTGTTCTTTTTAGGTGAAAAGCCGTTCTCAGAAGCTTGTACGATTTTCTCGTCGACTCCACTGTGACAGGTCACGTTCGGAATGTTTAGAGTTGGGTTGTCCACTGTTATTCATTTGTTTTCACATTTTGTACCGACCGTTTAGCTACTATTGGGTTATTTTGTGGTTTTTTTTGATGATTTTTGGGTTATTAGTCTTGTGAATAAGGCGTTTCAGCGTGTTTTTGAGGTTGCGACGCCAGGCCGACATCCGCGGGCAGGGGCTGCCGCGAATGGATACGACTATCCCATTTTCGCACGATCAATAATGCTCCCTACCCAGCATCCCTTCACACTCCCACAGACATACTATGTCTGCTCGGCTCGGGGTTGGCTAACGTTGTTTTGCCTAGCCATTCCTCTCGTCATTCATAGAAAATTGTGTAACAAAAATGATGAATAAAATTTACAAATTAACAAATTCGATTTAAAAACTTTGATCAAAGCACAGATCAAAGTGTGGTTGGGCAAAAAATTTCGGAAGGTCCCACCGAGATTTGAACTCGGATCGCTGGATTCAAAGTCCAGAGTGCTAACCATTACACCATGGGACCTGCTGCTAAACTGGCTGAAATATCACCTCCTAAATGTATTCCCTCACAAATGCGTTATTTTTATAGTTCTTGCTTGGAAAAGTATGGATTTATTCAAATCAATTAAAACTAGAGCAAAAATTGTTCTACAATCAAAAGATAACGTGGTATAAAAGCTAAACTACGGAACAGTAACAACATCTGAAGCAGAAAATAATAAATTGCCATTACTGCCATCTCTCAAAAAAACGAAGTACTAATTTCTGTACAGTATTGCCATTTCGTAAAATTGATAATGCACTATCAGCTGTTTCATTTTAATGTAAAAAGTTAAATAAAAATAATCTAAACAAATTTAATGTATCTTCAATTGGATAAATTATTATCAAAGTTGTAGCTAAAACAAACGAAGAAATTGTTTTTCCCTTACTAAAAGTCCCCTGTTAACCAATAAGTAGAACATGGTAGAAGTCGTATTGTTTTGTTCTAGCAACACCAAATGTCAGTTTGTCACTGACTTCGCAACGGTGCGGTTGTCATTTCGTTTGTCGATCTATCGCTCGCAAAGCTAAATGAATCGAAAATAATTAAATAAATCGCGGCGGAACAGTTCTCGTATCACTTCAAACGAAACGGTCCCAGTAGCCTTCACATTCGAGCATTACAGACTCGCGCTTCCTCGCCACAACACCGCCATGATCGATGCTAGAAACAAAGATGGCGGAATAATACGGTGATCATCAGCTTTGCGTTCGGTCGGGAGTGGAAATCGTGCGTGCGGACGTTATGTGCGGTGGTGGGCGGGCGCCGCAGCAGTGTCGGGGCGCGTGAGGGCGGCGGCGCGGGGCGATGGGCGCGCGGCGGCCGGGCTGATGCCGCCTCGCTCGGCGGCCGGCGCGGGCATGGCGGCGGAGCAGGCGCGCCCGCCGCTCCCCCTGTTCACCGCCGTCTACGACTACGCGGCGCAAGGCGAGGACGAGCTGTCCCTGCGCCGCGGAGAGATCGTCGAGGTGCTGTCCAAGGACGCCAACATCTCCGGAGACGAGGGCTGGTGGACGGGCAAGATCGGAGACCGCGTCGGCATCTTCCCCGCGGTCTATGTCACCGAGGAGGACCCGCTGGCCGTGGAGCCGCCGCGCGTCAGCTTCGACTCTCTCAAGCTCGAGGAGGTCATCGGCGTCGGCGGCTTCGGGAAAGTGTACCGCGGATACTGGGACGATGAGGTGGTGGCGGTAAAAGCGGCGCGACAGGACGCAAACGAAGACATCGACGTGATCAAAGAGAGCGTGCTGCAGGAGGCTCGGTTATTCTGGGTCCTGCAGCACGAGAACATAGTGTCACTGAAAGGAGTTTGTCTCGAGGAACCGAACCTGTGTCTGGTGATGGAGTACGCGCGCGGAGGCCCGCTGAACCGCGTGCTGTGTGGACGCAAGATCCGGCCGGACATCCTGGTGGACTGGGCCATCCAGGTGGCCAAGGGCATGGCCTATCTGCACGGCGGAGCGCCCATGAGCCTTATACATAGGGATCTGAAGAGCTCTAATGGTAAGTTTCTTTATTCTTATTAGTTCAAGTCAATGAGCGCTTCACCTAGCAAGAAAATACCTCAATCAGTGTATTACACTGAAGCAATTTAATATAGGTTTTCCTGTTATTTCTGTAATTATGAATGATATCAGACTCAAAGTTAGTAATAATAAAGCCTTTTACAACTGTGCTGTTTACATCAGCTGATTTAATATCCGGTTCAACTGGCTTTCAAGTATTGATTTGATAGATCTGAGAAGTTTATAATGTATTTATAAAAACCAGTAGGCCACCCACAAACCTGCTGTTTATACCACAAGGAATTTCTCTCTTAAAACTCTCTTTTTATCCTTGAGGCATGGGTTATTCCTTTCAGGGGGAGGCCTGCGTTCAGCAGTGGACCAATATAGGCTGTTGAGGTGAGGGGAGGATGGGTTATTTCTTTTATTGTTTTGATTGAGATATTAAAATACTCTGGTCCCCTATGTTAGCTACATTCTGTATTCCTTCACCCTCTCATGTGGTGAAAAAAGTTATAAAGCGAGGACCAAGTTGTGTTTTCTATAGTTTTTATAAACACCCCCTTTAAGCTTGAAGCTTTGTTTCATCAAAGGCTTAGTCGATCAACATCCCCTACTGGGACTGACCTAAAGATCGCAGAACACAGAATCCTGTGCAGCTGGTAACCAGCGGTATCCAAACTGAGTGTACTTTATGAAATAGAGACAGTACATTACCCATTCTTACTTGATAAATTTTAGGATCTTGGTTGTGGCATAATCAAACAAGCTTAAACTACACAGTAATTTCCAGTTACTGTCAATAACCTCGCCTACAGATAGCTTGTCTATCCTTGTAACTCTGCTGTCCAAGGTCATATCCCACTTTTGTATCAATCGGAACACATTCCATTTGATAAGACATTGATAAGATGGCAGCTAGCCTAAATATTATCTTTATTGTTCGAAGGTAACTTGGGCTATGTAAACATTAAATTACAGAATGTAGGTTTTTTCAATGCAATGCAGCCCATTTTTAAACAATTTAACTCTCTCTGTCTTTTACCTACAGACAGATAGCCACCCATTAAATTTACCTGGGAAAGGACACTTTTTATCTAGGAAGAATATGTGTGAAGCCACCTATGCTAGTCAGAAATAAGTAAATTTATTGGACAGTTTTAGGTTCTTTCATTTACATTTTATGAATCCTTTTAATAGTTTCCAAATGGATAATAATTAAATGTCTATGGATTATCATTATAGTATCCTCAGAAGAACTAATTCAAACCTTTTCAACATAAAAATTACTGTTTTTGAAATATATTCTGGGTTAGTACAGGTTGTTGCTACCTCTCAATAAAATTGCCTGCCTACTTTCGTAGATTATTCTACCATTCTACCCATATGTTGAAGTAAATCTGGGGCACCTAAATATCTAGCCAGTTCATTTCAACGGCTTTGTTAGTAAAAAACATTCCAAGTACTTTATTCTTTTAATTGTATTATACTTTGATTTACTTACGCTTTCCATTCTGATACAAGCAATCTCATCTGAAAATAAAAACCTCAACATGCTTTATTTTCTTAAAAATTATAACAGGATTCTTGGACACATCAGAAATTTGAATTACTTTATAAGTAACAATAAGTAGGTATATATTACTTACTCCGAAACATAAAGTTATTCATGGAGAATTTTTTGCTAATTCTACCAACTAGGTCACGAAGGAAGGTGTGACCTAAGCATTTATACAAATCACTGCCCTTATGCAAGCCTATCATTGTTCCACCTACATCTCTTCAGTTTCATATTTGCTGCCCACATGGTTTTTTTACAAGCCAGCCAAATTGACGGGCTCTAATCTTAAACCAATGATTTTAATGTTGATTATCCTATAATTATGTTGATTTATGTCTTGCCTGATGTGTTTATGCTATTTTGCTTTGTTGGTGATTTGATTTAATATTTTCCTAATATCAGACTTATTATAAGTTTTTTTTTTTTTGATATACTAAATTTATTCACAAAGAAAATTATACTAGTATTTACAATTGAAACAATTGAGTTAACTGCCGACTGTTGCAAACAGTCTACAGGTAGCTCAACTGATCCATATCAACACCAGTCGGAAGCGTCCCCAAGACGCTGGTTGCATTGCCACGCTGTATGGCAATGCTGATACGCTGTGCCAGATATTCACCAGCTCTCGGGTTATTATTAGTATTACTCATCATAATTTAATCACACTAAAATATTATAAATGCGAAAGTTTGGATGTTTAGATGTTTGCTATTTTAATCATCAAACTTCTTGTCCTCTGGTAAACCACGTGATAAAAATGCGCAGAACGCAATTCTTAGGCCAAATAGTGGGAGGGTTACCTTCTGGACAGTCGCATCGTTCTAGACCTGGATTATTTAGCATATTATGGTACTTTTTATCCAAGAAAATCGCGTGCTAAGCCGCGGGGAGAAACTAGTTTATAAATCTGGGGAAAATACAGTTTCTGGGTATTAACAGTTAAAAGTCTGTCGCCTACTGTACATTGTTTTTCGAAGAGTAAAGAAATGACTAATTAATAGACTTGTCAATCAATAGGTTAATATAATAGGTCTCTTTTTACTATCTATCTAATAAACAGAGTAGATTGCTCAATATCAAGCAATGTGTAATGTCCAAGTATACCTACGGATTGTCAAATAGGTATAACTGTACACTTTGTTATTGTTACGTTTCCCTGACATGGATTATTTTAAAACTTAGGCATCCATTTTCGTATCAAAACTTATGTCTTATAGGTATCCTTTGTCAGTAGGGTTTTTTGAACTCTTTTGTTTCCACTCTGGTTAGAGATTATTACGAAGGTACCTACAACCATTGTTATCTATTTAAAAAAACCCATTGCTAATTGCAAGGCCATAATTTCAACGTGCCTACACCCATACAATATCGATATAGGTACGTCAGTTTTCTACGTTCTTTGTACGTTTTATGACCCTTTTTGTTTGACTCGTTTCAGTGAACTAGGCTGGTAGCTGCCTGCCTGTATTTGCGCACTTTTAGTTCGGTCAATGCATTTAACTGAAGGTAAACGTCCTTACTACGTAGCAGTTTAGTTAGGTAGGTACTCAAGACACCTGGGTAATGTCGCTAACGAATTAAGTAATGCCTGAATACTCCAATGCAAATCAGATTTAAGCACGTCACAAGTGACGATTTTTTGACAGAATTTCATTGGAAACTGTCAAAAAATCGCGACGTGCTTAAATCTAAGTTGCGTTTGAGTGAACGGGTACCTAATCAATAGGATAAACCTCGAAGATATACCGATATAGCGATAATAGAACGTATATAATATTATATACCTACCTACTCGATTCTAGAATCCAAGATACATATTTTTTAGACTCAAAAACGCCGCCGTGCTAAAAAAGTTTCTGTCTCCTAAAAGTGAGAACCTTAGTTATCGTAACCTTAACAAACGCCAATGTAAAGTTGTGAAAATTCCAATATTCCAGTAGTAACCCTCACCCTCGTAAGGGGAGATTTACCCCTTTCGCCCGCCAATCGAGAGCTTGCATCCTTCCGGTAACTTCCCGTTATTTCGGGAAATTGGCCCATTTCACTCGCTGCGCGACTTGTTTACCGGTTTCGTTTACTCTTGCTTTGTCTTCTTCTGAAGACAGAACGAGCATTAATTAGTAATAGAAGGACGTTGATCGAAGTCATCAAATCATGACCTCACCTCACCTCACATAATATGTGAGGTATGGGATGTTCCATATTATGGAAACATACTTAAAAAATCACATCACACTTTTATAATTGAAGTTGTGTTACAATTGAAGTGAAACTATGTGTGAACTATTTTCTATAGAATAATTATATTTGTGAAAAATTTAAAAAAAATATCTAAAAACCAGCTTCAAGATCCTCGTATTTACACTGTTTTTCTGTCTAATCCCTCGGAAATAACATTTTTATGAGACCACCTCGGGACCATTCTCTAGACAAGAGCTAAAGCGAAATTTTCAAAATCGATCCTAAATTGACGGACATAAAGCCGTACATAGAACCTACTACTTCTTTCCAAGTCGGTTAAACATGCTTATTCCTGGACTATCATAGCTCATTTCTTCAAGTTCTGTTAGCTAAGCCCCACGATACCCAAAATAGATAGCAGATGTGATACCTATCTGTCTCACAGCGGGAATCCCCACCCTCTCACCAGGCGACCACTTTCCAACTGTGCTACCGAAACTATACAATTTATAAAACTCAGCTGTAGTCAATCTTAATATTTATTATTAAGATTGACTACAGCTGAGTTGAAGCATAGTGATTGTTTAATGATTAAACGAACTTACCTGTAAGTGAAGTTCTATCCTAATTACACTAGCGTCCCGTTCCGAATAGATTAGTTACATGTAGTAATCGCGTATGCACCTTCACCACTCACTAAGTTGAGAATTAAAACCTTTTTCTTTTTTATTTTCTTTATCTCTTTCGAGTGTCCTCTATGGTATTCGACTTTGACTTGCCTGTCATTTAGTTTAGAGTAAATTCCGTTCTTTTTTTTTTTTATTTTATTAATCGTTGCTTTATTGAAGTATTCCCTACTCAGATGATGTAAGGGAGTGTATGCTCCGTACACGTTGGGCGGGCGGGACCCACTAATCTATTCGGAACGGGACGCTAGTGTAATTAGGATAGAACTTCACTTACAGGTAAGTTCGTTTAATCATTAATTACACTGCGGTCCCGTTCCTCTAGATTAGTTACATGTAGATTTTGAGAGTTTGTTGGGAATACTATCAATGAAAGATAATATACCTCCTACAAGTAAAAGTAGTAAAAGTATCTATATTTAAAATTTGTAATGTCATTAACTTCAATAATCATTTAACGTAAAAACTAAACCGTATTTTAAAATAATTTATGCAGATATTCTTCGAACCTTAATCAAATATTGAGTGAGCTACATTTGTAACATCATCAATAACAATGGTTCTCTGATAAAAGCGAGCAAATGAAGTTGGTCGGTCGCTCTAGCCAGCTGTTTTACGGATGATATCAATGTTGACACCGAGAGAATGTGCGCGAGAGGTAGCAGCGTGCCGCGTACCGTGACCACTAAAAACCGCTGGGATCTATACCACACTCACATAGAGTTAACTTCAGCCAACGACTGATTGTGTACCCACAGAATTATGGGGTTTTTGTATTGAAATAAACAAATTTTGTGATTTTCATAAGTATTAAGTAATAGTATCTTAAGTATCTTAACACTGTCGTCGCACATCACAGGACACATGGCGGTCCTTTTTTCAATGATGAAAAAAGGTAAGTGATACACTGGTTGCCTACAACCTGGCCTTGAGGTCTTTATCATGTTTGGAATGTTAATGATAATCTGATCTGATAGAACTTCAATATTTTTGACGTTAATTTTAGATAATATTTGAACCCGATGTGCTGCAGTGAGAGCTAAGCATAGCTGTCTTTTCGAAAAAAATTATCCAAAGAGATGTCATCGTTTGGGTACCAAAAACTTTAAACGGTCTAAAACAAGGTTAGTATTCCAAGTGGTATGGTATCTTTGGTTGTGGCACTCTTAAACGAAACACGCCCTTAAAAAATATTTTCAGCCGATCATCGCTACTAACTAATGGCTCTGAAATTAATGAAAGAGCTGATCTATATGAGTTTAAGGTATGGTACCTTAAATTGGCAACCCTCATTAAAAAGTTGTGTCAAGAAAGAAATAACATCTGGCACAGATGCATCATAGAAATCAATAGAATTAACCTTACAAAAAAAAATCCAGCATTTACGCAAGCATGTGACATGCTGTTTTATCGAATTTTCTGCTAATGATGCTAACATTATGTCCAGCGACCCGTTTGGCCTACTTCGTTTTGAAAATGCATGCCGGATAACAACCCTGCCTCCCGGGTAATCAACTTGTGCCAGCGAGGTATTACCAAGATACCTACCGCCGTGCCACTAATAATCTTCTTAAGCATTTTCATAATAACCGAAAAGACGGGAAAGTGTTAAATCTTAACTGTGACTATGGAATCGTGAATGAGTCAATAGCGAAAGCATCAGGATCTCTTTGCCAAGAGACATAAGTTAAGCATTTTTTATTGATTCTAGACGCAAATAAACCAATGTGAGGGTAACCATAGCTAATTGAAATGTATTAAAGGCCTCATCGCTTAGCTCCCATTCTATGTCAGGATGATATAAAGCTTTCTACTTTCACACCAGTTCCAAAACTCTCTGGTTATTTGCAGGAGATGTGGGTACTGAATATCCCCTATTCTGTTGATGTATGCCATTGCGGTAGAGTTATCGATCCTCATGAGTATTTGGCCGTCAAAAATATCACGGGCAAATATTTTAAGGGCTATAAATGCGGCAGCAGTTCGAGGTAATTAATATGATATTGCTCCTTCACGAGTGACCACTTACCGCTCGCAGTATCACCACACCGTTACACGTAGCCCCCCCCCCCCTTAGTTGAGGCGTCAGAAAAAAATTCGGTGTCATAGACATCGGATCTAATCCGATGTACCGATCTGTCAATATTTTTAAGCCACCATTTTATGTCAGGCTGAAGTGATTTAGGTAAATTTATGTATCTATTATAATCATCGTGGTCTTTTAAATTGCATCAAAATGCTTTTATTATTTCATTTCTTTAGTATGTAACCAGCCATATTTATTAGCGACACACAGACACTAGTGTACCTAATAGCTGCGCGAACGCTCGTATTCCACAGCGCTTTAAGTTCGAGAAGCTTTCCAATCGATAATATTAAATATTAAATCTCTTCTCCAAATGCAAACACAATGACCTATTATGCGAGTCTATTATCATTCCTAGGTATTTACAAGACAATGAAGGTATCATTGATTACTGATTAGGAATCCGAGAGATATAAACATATGTTTAGTTAAATTTATATTTTTTAAACATTGATGGTAAGTATAACCAAAAAGAAGCCAATCATATAAATAAAGGGTCGATTTATGACCAGCGGAACGCAACGATTTTGTTATCGGTTTAGTTACTTTCGTAAAAACGTAAGGAGCTAAAAACCTGAAACTCGTAGGTCTTCAAACACAAAGCGTACAAATTTCCTTGACTCCCAATTAACCTTTACTAGGAGATAATGGAGATATGCATCCCTGAGATCAAGGGTGGCCATAAAACAATCTTTGTTGTGTTGATAAGTTAGTCAAGAGTGCTGTCCTTAAGTCTCTTCAAGTTTAAAGTGATCCGTTTTTATGAATTTATTTAATTGTTTCAAATCCAAAATGAGACGCACCTTACCGTTACGTTGGGGATAAAAAAAATATATAATATAAAAATACATGAGATAAATTCTATAATGGCGTTATGCTAGATTGTCCTTTTGATACGGACCGGATAAATTGGCCTTGACAAGGTTGAAATTTGTATACCGCCCCAACAATACGAAGGCTACTTATGGCTTCAATGAGTTCTCTCACTAACTGTATATAATTATGATCCAATCGCGGGAAGAGAGTTTTGTACCAATGGCTCAATAAAATCTATTTTAAAGCCAACATATTAAGAATTAGCAAGCTAAAGTGGCAGTGGGCCGGCCATATCTCGCGAAAAAACCGACAAACGCTGGGGTAAACGTGTTCTTGAGTGGAGACCACGACTCGGCAAACGTAGTGTAGGACACCCTCCGGCCAGGTGGGATGACGGTCTGCGAAAAAACTACAGGCAGATGCTGGATGCGGCAAGGCACGGTGCTATGGCGTTCATTAGGGAGGCCTATGTCCAGCAGTGGACTAATATAGGCTGATGATGATCCAAGATAGGATAGTGCGGCCATTCGTAATGAATGAGAGACCAATTGTCGTAGAATAAAGATATGATGTCCTGTGTACTCATCTGTATCCAGTAGCGGCGCTGCGGCGGCGACGCGTGGTACATCGACGAGGGCTTATACGAAGGCTCGTGCTTGGGCGGCGGCGGGGGAGGCGGGGCGCGGGGGTGCGCCGGCCGGCGGACCCACTGCTGGGGGCGCGGCGGGTATAGTGTCGCTTGCCCAGGCACGGTGGCCTGTAAGCTGGAGCAGGCGCTCTGCGGTTTAAAGGTCTTGGACCTTTGGACGGCCTGAACCTAGCTGTGGTATTATTTTTATATCCTGATGAATCGGCTTTCCAATTCGCACCTGACTCATTGACAGCTTTTGCTGCCCTTAAAGTTTCTGTCAGATTGTCGCTGAAACGAAACTCACTGATGTTGGTACTCTTCAGATAATCTTTCATTTCCGATTTCATGTCAAACAATAGGAAGTTCCTCCGTGTATTGGAGTCAGTATGTTGAATGTCGCATGAAATGCGGCTAATATCAAACAGCTTCTGCAACGTCTTGTTATCCTTAGTTTTGTTAAGCTGTGAGTTTATAACTAGACTCAAACTAGCTATAGTCGTCGCCGTTTGTTTTTGTTTAGTCTCAATAAAATTCCCTTATCTATTTTAGCCGTAGACTCCAAGATCGCAGCGTTCCGGGTTTAACTGAAGAACATCAACTTGGACACAGAGTTGGTTTGGTATCTGCCGAGCAACTTCTTTCGAACATCTGAACTCAGACCTTCCAAAACCACATGATTTAACCGGCTACCGAGTTCCTTCCGGCTCTCTGGTCCATAATTTTCCTTCGACGATTGTCTCGTCGTTTATGTAAATAAATAAAAAAATCACTCGGCAATATAGTTAGTTACTCGATAGTAACATATACATACAGGCTAGCTTCACTCTCAATAGAATGTGCCTAGAACCAGTTGCTTACTTAGATAAGTAGCCAAAAACAGTATCTCACTAAATAATGAGCTAGAGGGCGATTGATATCGCTTTTTATTTATAAAGTTAGGTTACAGTCCCCAATGGAAAGAACGCCAACCGTAAAGTCCATGCGGCGAGACAGCCCCAATGACTGCTCAGATTGCATA
This sequence comes from Eupithecia subfuscata, assembly GCA_963564075.1. Taxonomy (NCBI): domain Eukaryota; kingdom Metazoa; phylum Arthropoda; class Insecta; order Lepidoptera; family Geometridae; genus Eupithecia; species Eupithecia subfuscata. Next base: position 15,445,780 of record OY751106.1, read on the forward strand.
AAATAGGTATATCTATTCGTAAATACGAAAGAAAAAATTTAAAGGACCTGAGTCAGTATCCTCATCATGACATTTTAATATTTTCACCATTTCCAAATTTTCTTCTTTATGCGTTCCTTAGACCTTTCCTTGGAACGTTTAGGCATGTCTCACAAGCACTTTTCAATCTTCTTTTGCGTAAAAACACGAAAATACAGTTGAAAAAATGTTGAGTGGTTTGAGCACTAAAATGCGAATGACAGGCAAGTCAAAGTCGAATACCATAGAGGACACTCGAAAGAGATAAAGAAAATAAAAAAGAAAAAGGTTTTAATTCTCAACTTAGTGAGTGGTGAAGGTGCATACGCGATTACTACATGTAACTAATCTAGAGGAACGGGACCGCAGTGTAATGTCAAGAATAGATTAGAGAGAAAATTACGTCACAGCGTAAAATATTTGAAATTCAGTCCTTCAACGTCAACAATTTACGCCATGTATTCTATGACAATGCGATGCAATTTTGTCTATTCTACTAACCTAGACAACAATCTGACCAACCACACTGCTATTATATACTTTTGAACGCCTGACTAAAAAGAGGGAGGGCCAGACTTGATATACCTAACACCCAACACAAGTTTAATTTGTGTGTCCTGTACTTCTGTCGCTTTGTGGTGCCGTCTTAGAATTTGCACCACCCCAATTCTTCCCACGGGTGTCGCAAGAGGCGACTAAGGGATATCCACCGGGGCCGGGCAGCAACGCCCTGCAGAACAATTCTACCACCGAACCGCGATCCCCAACCCGCATGCCCAGCGTGGGGATTATGGGCATTACCCCATGGGATAAAAGCCAATAAGGCGCTTATCAGAGGAGGCCTGCGTTCAGTAGTGGACCAATACAGGCTGTTGAGGTTGAGGTACTTCTGTCTGTGGCAGCAAAGCTCACAAAAAGATGAACCAAATTGGATTTCGTAGTTTTGTTTGAACGCCAACTTCATCGGGCCCCAGTTGCTTGTTGTTGAATTGAGTCTCATTCTTAACCGTAACGGGATAACAGTAAAATCTTACTAGAACGTACAAGAGAAGTCGTTCACTCCGGCGGTAGAACACAGAAGGTCGTGTTGTCTCATTAACGCCTTCGCATCCGTGCACTAATGCCTTCCTGAAACATGTGGGATATGGCATTCCCGGTTTTATGATCGTTTCTATACGAATATTCAATAGGTTATCTATGAAATGTTTGGTAGGCTAGCGGAATACTATTCAAGCCAGCTGTATGGAGGCAGATCTTGTCTAACTACTAATATTATAAAGAGGAAAGATTTGATTTTGTTTGTTTGTATTGAATAAGCTCCGAAACTACTAACCGATTTGATAAATTCTTTTACCATTAGAAGCCCACATTATTCCTTAAGAACATAGGCTACTTTTTACCGCGGGCAAATGCTTCATTCCTACGGGAAAACGGGTAGTAAGAATGCAGCTAGTTTCCAATAAAACAAGCTCGGCTTAGCTTGGGGCTAGATAATTCTGTGTGAATTGTCCAGCATTATTTATTTATTTCAACCAAACTCAAATACTCCTCCTGCCTGGGCCATTCCAAAGTGTGCGTGTGTCTGTCGTAGATTAAGTGTTAAATAAATCAAGAATAAATTAATGCTATTTATTTAATTGACCTGGGGTGTCATATTGGCTTTAATGACTTCCTTCCCTTTGTCAAACGCTATCAGCAATAAACATTTTACCAATCCAAAATACAGCAATGCTGCCGTCAGCATCATTATATTCTACAACCTGACTTCACCCACTGCTATGTATAGCCCTCCTAACTCTGTGATACGGTCCTTTGCTAGTTGCATGATTAGAAGACAACAATTTTAAGGTTTTTGTTATTATAGTGCGCAAGCCCACACACTCTGGGTAATGCACTATAATAACGAAAACCTTCGATTTTAGCAACGCGTGTCGCGTTGCTAAAATCGAAGGCTCTTGTCAAACGAACTAAATATAACTTTAGTCTTTGAACAGGAATGGATAAACTTCAATGTTTCCCCTGTGGAGCTAACGGCGTTAGAATCCGTAGAAAGTCGCAAAGATTTTTGACTCCTACGTCACTTGACCTCGTAGTGTAGTTGGTTAGCACATTCCTGTACTCAAGGAAGGATGCGGGTTCAAGTCCCGTCAATTTTTTTTGCGATATTAAGTACCTATTTGATTTTCTTAACAATTTTAAAGTTTTTTGAGCCTGCTTCATGTTATGCAAACGTTCTGCCTTAGGTCGTTTTCTCATGCGTACGGTCACGGCACGGTGACCGAGCCATGCGTGACTGTATGCATGTGAAAAGGGCCTTACAAGTCACACTAATATTATAAATACGAAAGTTCGAATGTTCGTTACCTTTACACGCCAACCAAAGCCACAGAACCGATCGGGCTGAAATTATTTGCATAGATCTGGAATAACATTAATTTATAGGCTACTTTTTATCCCGAAAAAGTGCGTTTGAAGTCGCGTGCCGAAGCTAGTTATATTATAATCCTGAACAAAACCATTAAATGTTAATGCTGATTATGGAATCATAATAACAGCGAAATCAAATCCTATTTGGCTCGAGACCCTTGAATGTACTAATGATCACTCGATCCTTTATTTTCCTTCTCATAATGATCCGATCCTTCATTGCATTGAGTGCTATTAAAAAGCGATTAAATATTCCTTTTGCGGAATTCTGAATTACAAGTTATTTTTGCGTCATGCAACACAGCATTTATGATGTGAAAAACCTTTTGAACCTCATACATTTTGTATATCATTTCATTTATTTTCTCAAACAATTTGGGTAGGTACATTTTTCCTATATTGTCTCGGAAATTTTCACGTAGGTGCACGCACATGTTATTATATTAATAAGTAAATTTTAAGACTAGAGTGTAAGTATTACATTAATACAAAAAATAATACTTAATTAAATTTAAAACTGGTGTACATTATTAAAATCCCATTTGATCCGCCAGAAGCTCTATTTTATACTGCCCATAAAGCTCTGTAACTAATCTAATACGAGTAATGAAACTTGAACTTGAAGCTTAAAATATTCTGTATTAAAATCCGAAACGGTCTCTGAACTCTAACGTTCCGCAATTCCAAACAAAAACAGGAAAATTACGTCTCGGAAGAGTCTGAATTCCGTAGGTAATGTTAGTCTTTATATGCCTGCGAGTGTGTTTAGTACTCGTACGTTACGTAGAGATATACTCTGTCTGCCACCAAAACATCCCGTCTCCCTACACGCTAAAACAAACCATAAACCTTCTCCATATGTTTCATTTTACACTGAACTTCCTCAAGTGTTTATTTGAAATTCCGACACAGAAACTAAGCTTCAACTTCTGATGGATGAAGTCCAGTTCCTTCTAATTGCCTTATTTGTGAGATCCGATGAATGAAAGCTTGATCGCTGATCAACTTTCCTCTCAACGTGAGAACGGATCTTGCGACGCTTGTTTTCAATCACCAGGAACGACCAGGTTTTTCAAAGACCGACTAATTGGCCCACGACACAACAGAAAACGGGAAAAGGTTTCGAATAAATGACGAGAGATGGGTTGATGACATAGTACTCGTCATCAATGGATGGGGCTAGCACAGGCAGGTGGTGGATGACACAAACTTCAGGATACGTAGTACCCAGCAGTCGGTAAAATCCGGCTGGTAAAGATGGCGAAATTTTTATAGGTTTTCTTCGTTCAAATTATACTACCTACTTGCATCATTCTGTACCAGTTAGCAAATTAAAATACGCATAAAACATGATGAAATATAAAACCGGGTAATAAACCCGCACGTGTAGTACCTACCAGACATGTAGGCAGTAAATAATGTCATTCTAATGAGATAGTGTCCGTCTACCGAACATGGAATTCAAACAATCTACACAACCCCTCAAGATTATTCCATTAGATAATGTTTTAAATTAGGCATTTTTGCAGCTGTTGTAAATATGACACGTGGCACTCTAAATATTCCAAATTGCGCCCTATCTAGATTGATATAAGACTCCCTATACTGTGTTATTTGATTTATATTTAGATAGTATTGATATTGATCGTCACGCAAAAAATTGGGAGATTTGCTAACTTTTTTTATTATGAGCCTTTACTTTCCTACTGGGTAAGCCGGTAGGAAAGTAAATGCTCCAATCTACACAGTCCAGGCTAAATTAAAATCTGTGTTCAACACACTACCTTTCTGTATTATTATAAATGCTAAAGTAACTCTGTTTGTCTCTCTCTGTTTTCAAGAACATAGATTGTATCCCAAGCCCAGGGAAGGAAATATTAATGATTATTTTTATCCTGGAAAAGAGCGTGCGAAGCCGCGGACCGAAGCTAGTAATCAGTATAAAAATAATATTACCTTTGGCCGGTAAAGAAATATATTAACCTTTTGTTATTCCTTTTTGGCATCATTTCAGATGGATCTGATAGTCAAGTTATGATTGATAGAGCACTTTCACGGAATGAGACAATAGCTGATTGATTACTTTTAATCTTTCATCACTTATCATAGTGTATTGATATCTGCCCACGGTTCGGCTCACGTGTTACTTGGAAACCATACTATATTACACACTATTCAAGCCATTCACAAAATAATAGTGTTTGTAAAAAACTCGCAACACAAATTCAAAATTCCTGCTCTGGCGACGAGTTTGAAAAATATTTGTCAGCACTTATCATAGTTTGAAAGAGTTCAAATCGACAAATAGTGCAAATTCTGACAAATAATCTTCAGTTTGGCAGGAGGCATAAGCCCTAACATTATACGACTGAAATATACTGAAAACACCTTTTTCAAAGATGTCCATGACTTAGATTTATACAATTTGTAAAAGTAAAACTCATAATTTTACCAGCAATGGATTTCTTATATTATAAGGCTTGTGAACCCTTTACTTTTACAATTTGTAGATATATAAATCCTAATAATGCAGTATATTGCAGTCCAAACCCATAAGAAGTATTGGATGCTCATTATATCCAACGTGGCGCTATGTAAACCCAAAGCCCTGCATTGCGGGCTTTCCATGCAGATTGCACTGGCTCAACCGATGGGTAAATATTGGGTTGGGTTGTCCATGAATGAACGACCTTATTTATGTAGTTTGTGATATAGCGAATATAGAGCACAAATCAACTGGAAGCTTTCTAGAACTAAAATGTGCTACAAAATTATTTTAGCACTTGGAGCGGGCGAGTTCTTTTATCAAAAATGGGATGGGCTACAGGTTTCTAAGTACTTAATACTTGCTTAGGGACTCCAGTGGCTCAACGACCCAAAGTGGTTCTTTCTTGGCCTTAGTCCGACACTAGAATCTCCTGGCATTTCTGTTCTGAGCTGATGCTATTGTCCAGTTAACGACAGTTACTGAGTTCAAAGTGGATATAAACAAAGATTTTTTTTGACGTGACAATGTCTTATAATTCGATAGAGCCGGCTGCACGCACGAAAAAACATGACGTCATGCGGCGTTACCTCGCTCTGAGTTGTCACGTTCAACTATCGTCAGTAAACCGACTTTACAGACAACCAATTTTTTGACGTGACAACGTCTTATAATTCGATAGAGCCGGCTGCACGCACGAAAAAACATGACGTCATGCGGCGTTACCTCGCTCTGAGGCGTTCCATGTAAGGCTTGAAGTGCAAGCGAGAGCGCTCCACATCCGTCTCTCTCCTACTTGAGTGAGCGATGCGTCTGCGTTGTCACGTTCAACTATCGTCAGTAAACCGACTTTACAGACAACCAATTTTTATCACAAAGTCATTCATTGTTTGTAAGTAATTTTATTTAAATCTGGTTTTTATGATAATCGCTTTGGTCTATCCAGTTTTAAGGTTTTACGAAAAGTAGGTTCAAAGGTTTAATCACACAAAGTACTAGCAGAAAGAGAAGACACCAAGTTTGAAGCATTTTAATTTCTGTCTTGCATGCAAAAAAATCAAAAATGTTCTTTTTTTATTTTGATTACATAGTAATCCATTTATTCTTTATTGAAATTATAAAACTGCTTTGACTTGCCGCATACCTTCAGCATGTTTTTTTCCCCGACATCTTGCAGTATTTAATGAGTTAAACACAAATTGTTAGACGTATGTCAAACGTGATCAAAATAAAGTCTTTCTGTACGCACAAACACCTGAAAAACAGAGCCATTCTCAGAAAAACAAAGCACCACCGTGTGTATTTAACCCGCCATTGAGGAGGATCGATAACATATCAAACATCGTCGCACGCGCCGATGTTGACTTCTCTCTGTTATTGTAACGTTACCTTGCGCGTGCGCACGGTGTTACATTTCCTGCGTACTTTTTCATTGGTGGTTCGAAACATGGCAGGACATGCTTCGATTTCGCATGTCAGAAAAAATTTATAAAAACAATGCTTTCTCTTTGTGAAGAAGTAAAATTTTGTTTATGATGAGTACAAAGTAACTCTAAGCAAAATTGTACTGTTCTATCCCAGACTCACAAACTATGTATTGTGAGTAGAGGGTAAACTTAAGAATAGAACTAGGTAGGTATTGGTACACTGATATGGTGTGTTAAATTATTTCAAAAACAGAAACCTACACTATCCCTGAGGAACATAGGCTAGGCAAGTACCTATGCTGTATCATAATTACTTATCACACTTATAATTTAAATGCGGAAGTTTGGATATTCAAATGTCTGTTACCCCTTCACGCCAAAACTACTGAACGGATTGAGCTGAAATTTTGCGTAGATATAGTATCGATCTAAGTAAAAAAGATCTGAAATAACATATTTATATGCTTATCCCGGGAAAACGCGTGAGAAGCCGCGGGCACACATCAGTCATTTATAATTCTTTATTATTGTATGTATTATTATTTATTATACATACCTATTTATGCTCTGAAATTTTTCTATTTCTTCATCCAGGTACGCAGCCGCAGCCGCGAGCAAAAGCTAGTATTTTAATGGCGTTTACGTGTTCATATCCTATTGAATGAATCGGCTAAACTGACGTACTTATGTAGGTATACCTAACATACAATCGTCGGCTTATTGCAAGAAGTCATTAACCGACAAATCCAAAAGTTTGGCAAATGCAGTTTAAAGTTTTTATAACTTTAAGAGCCCATATCATCAAAACTACGACAGTTATCAATATAATTTAAACGCCAATATATAGAGATATGTAATTATTTTATAATTAACTGAAATCAGTACAAATTCAACCATTGCAATTTTTTTAAAAGCTAAAAATGCAAAGATAATGACTTCTTGCGATAAAAAGTTTTGACTAAACTGGAGTTAAGTATTTCTGAAACGTAGTTATTAGTGGCCTCTTTCGAGTATTAAAAGACAAAATATTCATAAAATAACATCTTTTATCACTAAAAGCTAAACAAATTACCTTGTTTGTCCAAAAACACTTAATAAAATAACTAAAATTAGTAATAATGCCACATGAATCAGTCAAAAACACGTTCTAAGCTTTTAGAAAATAATTCTGCTAGCCAGCAAAGAGTTATAAACACATAAATAGGTTGGAAACGATTAAGTAAACTATTATTTAGATTAGAAAATATTAAGTAACAGACTTTGAGCTTTACCAGAAAACCTTCTTATCCTATCTACCCTCCTCATAACGCTCGACCTGGCCGCGGACCCGGTCCCAGGGCGTGAGGACGCGTACGCCTCTCCAGACGCCTGCAGAAGTGGAATCCGAGGCCTCAGCGCTGATGGCGCGCATCATCGAGGCTAAGGCGGCCGCTTCCGTACCCATCACCAGGCGCCAAGGCCAGCGCAACGACCTCCCCCAACACCTTAAGAGGGTAATAGAGAGAAAACACGAACTCCAGCGCGAGTGGGCGCGCTCCTGCTGCCCGCGACTGAAGACGCGACTCAACCCGATATCTCCCGAGCTCTCGGCCGCAGTACAGGTTTGGCGTTAGACCTGGGACCGAATCATCGACCGGGCCTCCGAACAGGACAATAACCAGTACGCGCTGAATAGGGCGCTCACGCGGCAGCCGGCAACAACTTACCCGCTGCTGGACCGAGATGGAGTCCGGCGCCTTGCTCCCGCCGACTGTGCCGAAATTCTGGCTGAGCACCTCGCGGAGCAGTTCTCGCCTCACCCCGTTGCAGCCGACGCCACCTTTGAAACCCTGAACCACCACCACCAGATCGAGGACACAGTGAGAGACTTCCTGTCTGGCCCAACACTGCCCCTAGACGGGGAGTACTTCATCTCCCCTGCCGAGGTGCGGAAGGCCGTCCTCCGTCTACCCAGACGGAAGGCGCCAGGCTATGACGGAGTCCCCAACAGTTGCCTCGCCGCGGAGTCACCGCGCTAGCCCGGCTGTTCGACGGAAGACCGGACGGGTCATCGTGCTACCCAAGCCCGGCAAGGATCACCGCCTCCCGGCCAACTACCGCCCCATTACTCTACTACTAATAGTGGGCAAGCTCCTGAAACGCCTGCTCCTGGGGCACCTGGCTCCAACTATCGAGCCGCGCCTGAAGCAATTCGGCTTCAGGAGTGGCCACTCTACCACGCTGCAGCTCACCAGGTTGCTGCACCACCTTGCAGTCGAGCACAACGCCAGGCGCTGCACCGTCCGGGTCTTTCTGGACGTAAAAACGGCCTTTGACCGTATTGGGCACCCCGGCGTTTTGTACAAGCTCCTGCAAAGCCCAACTCCACCAGCTCTCATCAGGATTGTGGCATCCTTCCTCGACACCGGCTGTTCTTCGTCGCAGTTGAAGGTCCTCCACTCGATCCATCTCTGCTGATATACCGCAGGGTAGCAGCCTGTCGCCAGCGTTATACGCGTTCTATACCGACGACATCCCCACCCTGGTGGGCCACCTACGCCCCGGGGAGAGGGATGTGTCGCTAGCGCTGTTCGCGGACGACAGCGCCTTCTTTGCGTCTGTTGCCCCACCATCGCAACCCACAGGATGCAGCGGCTGCTGAACATCCTGCCGCCCTGGCTGGACAAATGGCGCATGGCCGTCAATGTGGGAAAGACGGCTGCGCTGTTTGTTTCCCGCCGCATCGGCCACCCACCGCAGCTGACACTTCGGGGCCAGAACGTGGCATGGAGCCCGCACATCCGGTACCTCGGCTTCGGGATCGACAGGTCGTTGAGGATGCAGCCGAAGGTTGACAGTGCACTGCAACAAGCGCGCGTCGCCCGACTCCCGACCGTTGTCCGACCCGTCCTGGGATCTCGCCTGCCTCTGAGGACCAAAGTGTGGGTCTACAAAGGCTAAGTCTGATCTCGACTCACATATGCAGCGCCGGCCTGGTACTCACTAGTCTCCTAGACGAATAGGGACCGGCTCCAGGGGCTGCAAAACGTCGTTCTGAGGATCTGCACTGGCGCGAGCCAATACGTCAGGAACGATGTCATCGCCCGCGACCCGCAGATCCAATCCATAGACGAGTTTGTCGTACGGTACAGTCGTCGAATGTACGACCGCGCCGACAACGGCCACCAAGCCCACCTTCACCAAATAGCGCCTCACCAACCCCGGCCCCCAGATGATGACCGCCCGTGGAGGCCCCTTCCCTGGGACCTCACCCCCGCGGAACCCCCCGGAAAGACCGTGGGTTAATTAAAAAAAAAATAACCCAAACCAAACAAAAAAAAAACAAAAAACATGCAAATATATTAATAAAAAAATAAAATGATGAAGAAGCTAAATAAATGCATTTTTTAGCGAAACCCAAGGACCGAGGAGTCGTCACCCCTCGAGTTGATGCCGGGGTAAAGAGGCCAAGCCTCGATGCCCCGCTCTGTGCCCCCACAAGGGCCGGAAAGAACGAACTACTACGCGGCGCGGCAGAGGCGCGAGCGGCCCCGAACAAAATACCCCTCTGCCCCGCTTCCACGACTCCGGTCCCACGGCACGCGGTCTCATAAGTAGCACAGCAACACGTAAATGTATGTGTGCAAAAGTCATTACCTTACATTTACCTGTTATTTCTACATTAACAAAAATCACTAACAAAACAATACTTCCTTCGAATAGTATTCTTTTACCATTAATTATGTTTCGAAAAAGTAATTAAGTGTAAAAAGTGAATTCTATAAAAAATAAAAAACTCAGTGTAGACGTTACTCGTTTTAATAGAAGTCATTTAAAACCGTTAGTATTTTTTTTTTCCAAAAAATACGATACGACAAAACTGGTTAAGGTGCAAATAATGAATTAAAGCAAAACTTATTCAAACGTTTGTGAACGTAAAAGCACTTTCAAAATGTTGTTAAGTCACATAAATGAGTTACGTATGAAAATAAAAATGGCAATTGTGTTTTTTTTCTTTTGTTAAAATGTATTAATGTAAGTTAATGAATTTTATGAATCCAGATATACCAAAAATGCAGTTATTGACTTTATAACCAAGCCATAACTTCTAAGTTTGAAGAGCTACAAATTTGTGAGTTTTACCAAAATGTAGAGCTCATCGAGACGAACTCAATGGTATATCTAACGCAGTTAGTGACTTCTTGCGACTAATGACTTCTTGCAATAAGCCGACGCAATACAAACCGGCCAATGCATTAAATACCTAAAGAATAAGATGCTAAGATTCATGTAACCACGTAGACAAGCTTCGATACAAATATCAGCTGACGATGACGTAGTGCCTCGTGGAATTTTACGTGTTTCGACAGACGTATTTTGCCGCTATTCAGTAGCTTCTCTTCTTAATAATGCATGTATACGGCCATATATCTTACACGTATGGACGAACTTCTTGTTCTGATTGCACTATATGGAATTCTAGCGATTGGAAAAAATTGCAGACACTTGAGTTCTTAAGCTGGCCTCATACAGCCGGTATGGCTTTGTGATGTTGACATACACCTTCAGATTGTGATTCTGAATTTGTCAGATCTATCTCGGAATATTTAAGATTCTGAACGCACCTTCCATACATTTGTATGGAGCGGCACACACACACCGGAATCAGATTCTGAATTCCGGCTGTATGCCAGTCGTATCGCTACTTTTAAAATGAAATCTACTTAAACCCAAGACCAAAGTTCAATCAAATTAAACCAAGTTAAAAGTGTAATAATTCCATATTTAAGTAAAGAAAGGACCTTCCACAAAAGCGTTACAAGTTCTTTATTAACCTTATCTCTTTTTGTTTCTCTCTTTCCAAATGAGGTTTTCTGCGAGAGCTATTCTTTACGGTTTCAGCTGCTTCTATGCCTTTCCTAGTTTTTCTCTCAATATTTTGTGTGTAAGAAGCTAAGCTTGTGCAAAGTGCTCCTAAATATGAAGCCTTCACGTCATGACCTGCGGCCCAGACTATCGATGTCAAGCCTATTGGCAAAAAGCCAAAGCACTTCATGTTGGATTCTTAGAATGCAGACTTTGACCTCTCCGTATGAAAGAATAATGCAAGGTTGTTATACAATGTGCTTTATTTACCACCTATAAGTATACACTTACAAATAAATATTATCTACACACGACGGAACAGTACTTGTCTTTTAAGCCACCGACGCACATGGACTTCCACCTGCTCTAGCCATGCCAGCGCGTGGCATGGCAGAGTGATAGCGTTATAGGCATAAAGTGCGCCTTATCCAAGTTTACTTTTCCCCAAAAGGCTTTGGCTCACAAGTTAACAACAAGTCTTGTAAAATGATAACGCTCGCTGAATAGTAGACAAACCTGTTGTATCGAACATTGTTCCCACTAGCAAGTTATCCTGAGCAAAATTACCAAAATAGTGCTTTGGATTTCGATGATGACAAGACAATCAAAGTCATAAAGCAATCATTTCAAAACACGATATTCGGCCTCTTTGTCTGACCTTACATTCCCATCAAAACCAACGTAGAAACAATAATAACCTATAAATATTTAATGTGATTAGTGTGACTTTGAAATCTACCTCGCACGAGACGATCAATGGTGCTTATCGTGACGTGGATTCAGAGAAAAAACGACGCAGTACCAAGAAGCTGGTTCCCACGGCCCTATGCTAAGCTATTTAATTAATCGACGGGTTGCTGTATTTTTCCTTGTTGCGATCGTAATGATTGTCAAGGTTCTAATATCCCTATAAGGCAGACTAAGTCTTCGTACTTTCAGTCAACGCTCTTTTGAAACATTTACAAGCAGAGAAAGAAGTTGCTCTAAATTCGAAGCGTTTGTATGTTTGTAAATGATGCTATACCGGTTTTAAAATCCGAGATATTTTTTGGATTCATAAAATCAAAGAAAATTGTATAAATTCGCAAAAAATTGGTTCTGGCAGCTTTTATTCATCGTTTCATTCGCCGCTCACCACTTTTCCCACTGTGTGTGTGTAATTATGCGTTGTGTGTGTTTAGTTTTATTTTATTGTTATCAGATTGTTTTACATAATTTCCTTGTTAAAATAAAATATATTTTATTCTAGAAACGATATACGTATATCTATATATATAAAAATGAAACCCGTTTTTCTTGGTCACGGCATCACGCGTGAACGGCTGGACCGATTTCGCTAATTCTTTCTTTGTTGTGTTTGTTATTGTCAGGAGAAGGTTCTTATGAAAGAAAAAATTAAGAAAGTTGGAAACATAAATTTCCACGGGGGCGAAGCCGCGGGGCGCAGCTAGTTTCTTATATCTTTGAAATGAACGATGTAGAGTAAACCTGTTCAAAAGTAAATAATCCCGTAACGAATAGCAGCACTGATAAGACGAAGCAACCTCAAAACAGTGAGCTTCAGATGAAAGCATTCCTTATCAGGGTTACTTATCTCTGTGCGGCCTACATAGCTGTGCCCACTGCCCAGCTCTCCGTCGTAAACCGTAAACCTGTGATAACGTTTACCGACGCGTTTGAACCGTGTTTACGTTACGGTTCGGTTAGCGATTAACTTTGTTTACGGTCCGGGGTGAATTTTGCGTCACTAATTGAACTGATATAGATTAAGAACTTTGGTTAGGTGTGGATTAAGGGGGCATACTGGTGTTTTATTTATGCGAAAGTCAGTTTGAGATGGCCTGGTGACATTCATCCAGCTTTGTTATGGTAAGCGCTTAAAAACGTGGATGGCAGTTATTGCTAAGACGTGATTTAGTAGGTACAGAAGCATAATGCCGAAGGCCCGGTTTCTATTAAGGACTCCGTTTAACTTGCAGGAGTAAACTGCATACTTGTATTTCAACCAACAAATAGTCGAGCGGAAACTACTGAGGGAGCAGAAACCGTTGGAAATGACGCTCCCCTCACTCATCTCTCTCATTTTCATTTTGCGGTGGATAAACCTATTTAATTTAAAAATAATCCGTCCCGCCTTTTGCCGCTCATTACCCTTTTGCGCTGTGCTGTGCGGTGCCGGCTTAGAATTTGCACCACCCCAACTCTTCCCGCGGGTGTCGTAAGAGGCGACTGAGGGATATCCACCGGGGGCGGGCAGTAGCGCCCCCTGCAGAACAATTCTACCACCGAACTACGATCCTCAACCCGCATGCCCAGCGTGGGGATTATGGGTACTACCCTTAATGAGATAAAAGCCAATAAAGCGCTTATCAGGGGGAGGCCAGCGTCCAGCTGTGGACCAATATAATCTGTTGAGGTAAGGTGAGGTTACCTTTTCGCGGTGCAAATCCCGGCTTTATCACGTCAATCCGCCTGATGCCACTCCATCATTCACCAACTCACATAAGTCCACTGTGGAACAAGGGACTCCTCCCAAAGGAGAGGGTGTTACCATAATCACCACTCTATTATTTGGGTGTCCAAAAGAGATTATCAAGTCGTAGATTATATGAGTTACCTTATCCATCCAAAGGTTGTGTGGAAGAAATCGCTTCTAAGCGATAAGTCCACCCATTGTACCTTTCTATTTCAAGTTAATGTGCATATTTTTTATTTAATTTTGTGGTGTACAATAAAGAGTTAAATATTGTATTGAGCTGTTTTAAAGAATGTTCTCTAGCGGCCAGTATTTACCAACACCAAGTAAAGTTTCTTACGTTACATAGGAAAAACCCGTAAAAAGTAGAGGCCTTGCAACACCAAAGTCCGGGACAACATACGCTTAAGGTCGTCCGATACAAGTTCATTGCGCAAACCGACGGGTATCGGTCAAATCCGTTTTGAAATCTGCAGCCATGCCGGATGCTCTGGATTGCCGTGTGAGAAAAACCGCAAATTTAATCTGTTGCAGTTCTGGGTTGTTACATCAATTCTCAAGGGTTGTGTGAAAGGGGGATATTTGTGTACTAAAAACGCTTGTTGTTTTCACTAGGTACATCTTCATCTAACCCCGAAGTAAGCAGAGCTTGTGTTATGTTATGATGGGTATAAGATAACTGAATACGAACGTTTAATAAGTTGTAAGAATATCTGGAAATAGTACTTATCTTATTCGCTTTTGTTAAATAATTTGATTTGAAATGAAAATCCGTTCACGGTTTCCCATAACAGCTATAATAAAAAGTCGCTTCTGGCTCGCTTACAATTTTTGCTCTTTATTCATCATAATTTTGGTAGTTTATGGGTACCGGAAGGATTTGGTGTCAAAATACATTCTTTGCAAAGCCGTGGCGGGTCACTAGTTATGAAATAGGATGAAATAGCTCGACCAACCAACCTCAGGCTTTAAAGGGGCTCTAGAGTGCTGTTATACCGAAGAGGTTTCAGCATAAATTCAAATTGTAGAGAAATATACTGCTCCGCTCACAGTAGGAATTATGTTAAGGTGTTCTGCCTCGCTTTGTTTGTTAGATTTTTACCAAAAGGTTCCTAAATAATCGTGTTCTCTTGAACATATAAAGTCAAAATGTCTCAAGTCTTCTCTCCATTTCGTTACGGTATGGTTATTGATTTCTGAGTCCTGACATTGATGTGTGCACAAGCTAATTTGACCCTTCTCTCCTTTGAAGACGGCTTAACATCCAAATCGAAAACTGTAGCTATGATACGACTCATACGACCAAGGTCATCAATAATGAAGACAACATCGATACCGTCGTAAAACCCAAATACAGACTTATCGATAACTCATAATCATGATAAACGATACTAAAAGTCGAATAAACTCGAGTTTTGTTATTATCGCCCACCTCCGCCGTCTGTGGGTGACCGACCCCGCACTGACACTGATTGCTAAGTCAACAAACCACTTAATTACTTAGCAATCAACGCTTAAATTGGCTTGTTTCGGTTCATAAGACCAGATACTTTTATTTATTGCCCAATTTCAACCGTCACGACTCCAAATGCTATTCAATTTTGCGAGATGAAATCTTAAAACGTGGGTTTCATTGGGCACCCATCTAGTACTACAGTACAAAACTGTAGATTAAAACTCCTTGGATGTCCTTGGAGGTCGCAGTCACTGTAGAGATTCTCTCTGTAAGGTCTCCGAATGACGAAAGCAATGCAATTAGCTTGTTATTACAATTGGATTATATTCTTGAAGGCAGAGCCATCCTATGCATTCTTGGGAAATTATTGTAACTAAACTGGTGTTGGATGTTGGAATCTTGGAATTCACAGCTGCCTTGCCAAAAATTAAATTATGAAACTACTTAATAGTTTACATTTTGGCTTACGGCTTGAGCTAGATACAGACAGGTACCACGTATGCAACGTATGCGAGGCTTTATATTATTGATTTTATAATGGAATGCAAGAAAAGCTTGCAGCCCAAGCAATCCGAGAGGATCAGAGAGATTATGAGATCTGGACGCTTGGACTTGTATGAAAACAGATGCCCTAGAGACGCATTTATCGTACGCCGCGCCATCCGACGTTTCCCACATTTCGTCGTGTAAGTTGCGTGACGTGGGGCCTAGGCTAAGTCTGTTTCTTTCTTGAATGTCCTAAAGTAGATATTCACTACGACTGAGAGACTGAATACTGTCGTACGTAGAGGGTAGAAAACCAACATCCTCATGACTGAGTATTGCATAAGGTACTCATACTCAATCAGACGTAACGCCTGTCCAGTCACGCAGTCGCCGCCTTACCCAAAAGGGTTTTAGACAATATTATCATCATCATAGTCAAATATTTCATGTATAATTCAATTATTGTGAGGTTAAAGTTGTTGAAATCGCCCCGTGTGCTCTGCATAGCGAAATTTTGTATGGTGGCTCCTTCCAAGGACTCGGGTCGCTTCTGAATGGCCATAGACTTTACAAGTGGATTACTGAGGGCCACGAATAAATTATGGCCCCAAAACTCCATACAGACAAAAGTTTTGGATCTATCAAACACACTGGCCCAACCGCATTATCATCCGCTTAGAATTCCGCTGATGAATATGTATGAGCGAATTATGGTGGTTCTGTTATCTACTCTGACAGCGGTTATTACGAAAGGGATTCAAATGAGCTCAACGAATGGGTAATTTGACAGTGTGAGAAATAAGTCGTGTGCAATACCTTTTAAGGCAGATAAATAGCCAGTGAATTGTCGTCTGTCTGGTCTAGGAGGCTTGGCGACAGGTGTGAATGATGGTGTTTCTTTGCTTATTGCCGCTTTGGAAGACCCCTTGATATCTCGTAATGGCACTTAAGGAATATACAGTTGGCTCGAGATTATTTCAATGTAACGTCTCATGGTATTTGATAGTAATTTTTCTGACAATGATCTTTACAAAAAAACTGAATACGTAGAGATCATTCATTTTATCTACAAAAACGGAGCCTATTATTAAACTATTACTGATCATTTCTGTTTTTTCTTCTAAATGGCAATGATTACGCATATCAACTACTTCATTAGAGATCTATTAGGATAACGACCTTCATCAGAACCTCACGCCTTATTGAAACCTGTGATGACATAAGACGTGCCTACAATATAAACTAAGTTCCGTTTCTATGTCGAAAGTGATTTCTTCCGCTGATTCATGTCACACACAGCACTTTCTGTGTGACTCACTGCCGAAACTGTTGACCAGTAAGGCAGTTATCATCTGTGGTAGATTTGTGTGCAAAACGGTGTGCTAAATAAACACCTAACAGCGGAGCCGGTTTGTTTTGTGGAGTTGTTTTTGTCTGCGATGGACCATCTTGTAGATTTGTTTAGGCTACCTTGTCTTCTTGTTTGCTGTGTCGGATATTGAATAGCACTTCTGCTGTGATATCTTTTAGCAAAGCGTTTAAAGCTAAAATCTACAATGGCTTATATAGGTACTGCTCAGCTACTTCGCATATCTCTAGCGGAAATGTTTCATAAATAATAACGAACTTCCAAACATTTTTGTATCTGAAAGACTTTCCTGGAAATACATTTTCCTCCGCAAAATTCTGCCAGAATAATAAAATGCTTTCAGACTTTAAAATGCGTTTGTTTTGCAAAGTTAGCAATGAGCACTCATGGAACACTTGATCATGAAAAGGTAACCGTGCATCACAAAACCCAATTTGGCTTTCTTGACACTGACAAGTCATTTCGGAAAGTCAAGTCTTAACTCTTGTGGGAGTTAAGACGAACCTTGAGCCGCAGACAAGTGAAAGACAGCGGCGTAATTAAATTATTTATTTATGGACATTGGACGTGTTACATTAGTGTCACCGCTAGAAAGCATTATTTATGTCGTATTGTAAAACATGCATCGATTTATGCGCGAACATTACGGTTTCTTTGTTTCGCAGGCTGAAGTTTTGAGGACTTAGCATATGCGCCCAGCATAGCGAAACAACAATAAGTATTAATATGGACTTAAACTTGTAATCCTGAGATACATTAAACACTGCTGACAAAATGGCTTACCGCAAGGTAGAAGCGGGTGGCCCGCGACTCCGCGAGCTCTGTTATCTGATGCCGTCAATATTAAATGCATCTAACGAGCTTGAGCCCATATTTTTATGCACATTTTAGTGGTGAGGTCCAGATCTGCGACGAACTTTACAGTCGTGATCGTAATCATTTTGAAGGATATGCTAATCTTGATGCTTAGGCCACGGCCGCACTGCGGTTGTTAGATGACAAACGTATAAAAATTTACGTTTAGCTGTCTGACGTCTATCAGATGTCTGGAGGTCTGCTTTGCTGCTTTGTAAAACGGACGAAGTTCACGGATGAAGTCGGATTGCACAAGCTTCAAACGAGTGGTCCGCGAGCGGTCTTCAGATGCCGTCAATATAAAATTAATCAAAACTTTACGATTTAAAGCCCATATTTCAATGCACATTTTTGTGCTCTGCATCGGTGCTTTCCAGGTGTGCGACAAGCTTTAGGTTGTTCGTTTCGTGCGATCGACGTCATCCGTCAACTTCGTTCGTTTGTCAAACAAGGCCTCCTGTTTCGACCACACGCCTAGCTACCATCGAAGCAACCCGTTAGTGCCTTTTCATACGAGCCGGTTTGCCGGGACCCGGTGGCGAAGTGTATGGGTATGTACGATAGTAATTGTCACACGTACCGGCGCGGCGGCGTAATTTGCATACAATTCGCCGCTGGTTACCCGGCACCGGATACCCAGCAACCGGGACGTATGAAAAAGTACTCAGTCCAACACAACCAACCTCTTTGCTTTGTTGACTTATAAAAACAATATCTCATTTTACTACCCCCTAACCCCAATGGCCCGCCAATATAATAATGTAGCTCAGGATAACATTGAACTTGACATTTTTGTTCCCAAATTGAGCCAATTTACCCGAACTTTAAATTCACTTAAATTAAACTCCTGATTCTAAGCATACAATGGTGTAATTGTTGGTAGGTGTGCTTAAACACTTAACGTAAGTTACTTACAATTAGCTTAAGGTATTCCTTTATTCTGTTTTATATATATTTTTATTTTAATATTGTGAATTTTTGCTCTACATGTTTTGCTCGTATGATTCTCTGTATGCACATAATTTGTGAAATAATCAAGCTCTAAACCCATATTTTAAGTTTGGTATATTAAGTGATTATTTTATGTCTTGTGCGTCAAAATTAAAAAAAAAAAACAATTTTGCCGCTTGCCTCCCATCCTGCAGTGCGGCCGTGTTCTTCAGCTTTGTTCCCTCCTTAGTATACTTACCTATGCTACATAGTCCAATACCGTGCAACTTTAGTTTCTTACTCTTCTCAGACGACTAGCGCACGCCTCCAAACTCGCTGTACTTCGTTGAACACACAACTCGTGCTCAAGTGTTGAAATATCTTCTGATAGTCATGCCGGTGTTGTTTTACTGAAGCCGTGTCGTTACAATAATGAGGTCTTAACCCATAACGTACCTATTCACGCCTAATTAATATGTGGGCTTTCCAATTTCAGATATTTGCTTAACTCCGGTTCCGCTGATGCAAATATTGACACAGATTTCGCCATTCATTAATTAATTCAGTTTTCAGATGTTATTTTTTTATACTAACAAAAGCACTACCAGCAAAAAAAATTTTTTTGTCTCATTGATTGCATTGAACACTAATTTTCGTTATGTTTATTACCCATTTATGAAACGGTTCTTTCTTTAAATGGTTACTTTACTTGTCTGTACCAATTTCTCTTAGCTGCTGTGGTTGTATGTTGTATGGATAGCTAACTATCTAGAAACACTGCATAGCCTGCCTTTGGGCTATACAAATAATAATAATATGGGCAATACATACTAATAATAATAACATACATGTACATACATTGCTGAGTGAACTTGCCTCTCCGAAACAAACATGGTTTTACCACAATTTGATGATAGATGCCATGCTTGACAAAACAAAACAAACAAACAAAAAGTAAGTATTTATTTTCAGAAAAATGAGACCCAAAATAAACTAGGTTTCTATCATCATAACATAATGTACTTACCTATCTAGATAATTATACATAAGATCCTTTAAGTAAATTTAAGTAAGAACTTGTAAGAAGTTTTTCTTATTTATATAAATAACTGAACTGAACTTCAAGTTTGAATCCTCGCTCTAACTAAGATAATCTTGTCTGAAGATGCCAGGAATCCTAGCTTCGGCTTATTTACAAGTTATTTAATAATAATCGCTCATTAAACCTAAGTACACCTGTGATAAAATAAATTTGTCATATCTTAAATCAGCGGAAAAACTGTTGAATGTGGATCTTACCTATATGTTTGTGTGTTTGATTGTGAAGGAGTGTGTGTGTGTTGGTGTGTGTTTAGTCTCCTGAGGTCACCAGGCCGCGGATTGGTGACCTACTACGTTCCTAAAATTGTTATAAATCTTCTACTAGCCAAGTTCAACTTCAAGTAGAAGTAGACCGTAGTTTTAAGCGGCTTCTAATTCGCGTCTGCGTGCGAAAACACAAGCTCACGCTGACTAGTGTTTCGTGACACCGTTTATGGTCATTGGCCTATCCACCGAAAACTGTTATCATACACTTATGTAAACACTTGCTTTGATCTCTGCATCTTTGTTGTCACACCTGTCTGTCTGGTAAGGCCGCACACCGAAGCCAAACGACGACATGCATGACGACACAATATTTGTACCACATTTTAATATGAAATGTGTGCAGTGCACGCTTGCATCCATACAAATATTATCAAAGCGAAAGTAATTCTGTTTGTCTCTTACCTTTTTACGTCTGAAATGAATTTAAGAGGGCGCATTGCGCGCCATTTTGCGAAAAGGATAAGCGTTGGATTTTTGGAGCAAGACGGAACCATAGGTACGTTTTTGGAACGGTGACGGCGACGTAAGTGCAAAAATCATGTTTTTGCTTATTTACAAGAAAACTACACAACCTTGAAGAAACTGTTTCAAAGAACTAAGTAAATAATTAGTAATAAGCTACGAATCAAAACATACATTTTACAAAGCGATAGATGGTATCCCGAGACATAGGCTACTTTTTATCGCGGAGAAGCACGTGCGAAGCCACGGGCAAAAGCTAATGCAAAACGTTGTGTGCTATGATTGCGTTGATGGTATGTGTTGCCAAGATTTCGGAGAAATGGTTTGATTGTTTCAACATCTTGTGCAATATAAACGCAACCTATGGCTTTTATTTTTGTAAATCCCTTTCTGTGTTTTCATCATCATCACTGTGGAAGACGTCCACTGCTGGACATAGGCCTCCCCAAAAGATCGCCATAATTACCGGTTATTGTCGACGACTAATGTCGAAAGCAATTAATTTAAATAGATCACTTACTTTCAGAGTTTCATTGAAGTAAAAGAAGGAGGGTAAAATCACGCCTTCTACAAGATACCTTAGATTGCATACAATAATTTTCTTCACCCTTCTCAATGAAATGAATCCATACCTCACCAGATTTTCACGGCGCCGCCAGCCTTTACTTACAAGTTACAATGTAGAGTGGTTATTACCGTGATTGAATCGGATGTGATAAAGCAATACACGTGGTCGTTCGGCTGGCAACCTTGGCCGTCGTACCACGCGCAAGCAGGCACTGCGCAAATGTCACTTGGACTGCCCGAAAGTACCGACTGACAGACAGACAGATTTGTAAACATGTAGTGCGAGTTGTAAAGCGCTTTGTGTGAGGTTGGCTTACACTGGTTTTGGTTTTATACCAAAGCGGGAAGGAGTGTAACGATAAAGTGCCGCGATTATGTGACGATGTTTTGACGTTTACATACCTCCGCTCTGCTTTGGTTAAATACGGCTCTAAGGGTATCTGAAGCTTCTGCCACTGTGTCTATTTCTGCTGGTAAGATTCATAGCGGTTTTAAGGCTTAAGAATGATTACTGGTGAAACTACGAAGCAATGAAGTCCGCGTAAGATAAAGTTAAAAAGGGTAGAGGAAGAGGATGGATTGCCGTCTGACATTTCTATTTCCTTGTTCATCCCCAAGTATAAATGACTGGTATATAAATGAGTCGGTAGGATCTACAAATTCAAGAAGTAGGCCATAAAAATATCTGATAAACATTAAGCCAGCCTAGTTGTAAAATGCAAACTAATTATTTATATGGAAATGTCCAACAAAATCGTCGTTTTCCGCAACGGAACTCTTAAGTTTTACTAACTGTGTAAAAGGTCTTACGCACAGTAGAAGTAACTGTAAGAACTTATACTGCTCACCACAAGCTATCTCCATGCTTTTACCGCTACCCATAAAGATATTGGTTTCCCTAATGTGCTTTTGTTTTGTTCCAGGTAAGATAAGACACGTCTCGCAGATTTAGATCTTGACTCGAGTGAGTAGGTATCAGTACAAGAGCCTTACCTAGGACCTTATCTACCAACACTGGTAGCATGTACAGCCTAAACAAGGCCACGTCAAGGCTAGAAATTATTGAGGTTGAAGGAATTAATTTCTAATTTTTACGCATTCGGTAAAAATTCTATGCCATTTAATATTTCCTTAAAGTGCCATAAACTCTAGATATCGCTGTCTAAGGCTAGTGAAAATCTTTTGGAGGTATACTTAGGAAAAAGAAGCTATTTATTCTGAACAGAGCAGGTGCCAAAGTGATACCCAGACATCCCCGTATCAGTTAGTAATAGGCCAGGTGCCAAAGTGATCCCCAGACAACCCCGTGTCAGTTAGTACTAGGCCCGCCCGACTTCTCTGCAGTAGAGACCTAAGCCCAGCCCAGTTTTATTACTACTTGTTTAACTGCCCCAGTTTCTAACCCAATATCCCTTAGTGAAACGCTACCGTTAAGTTTCAATTCAAAAGTTGTATTGCAACCAGAATGGTAGTCCGTAAATTCAAACAACTCTAAAATAGAGCAACTGCTATTGTGTTCCAAATTAACAGAACAATATCCACGAATGTTTTCAACCAGTTTCTGGACTGGTTGCATAATCGCAGCTGCTGTCCGCCGTCATTCGAACCTTGCCCCACTAATTAGCCTCCAATTCTCTAAGATACAATTTCTCCTCACCAGGATCGGAGGAATGCGTGTATTTCATCATAACTGGAGACCTCTCCTCAACATTCGACTCTATCATGTAGAGATAAGGCGAGAACTCGCGTGACATATGATTTTGTTTACGTGAAACCTGATGAAATGCCAGTGCCCCATAAGGCATGAGGTAGACACCGCGACACTTGGCTTTATGTATTAAGAATTTGTAGACACGCCTCGTTGAATGCCTCATTGACTCTTAACCTTTTTGTTTTCTCCTCGTAATTTAGCACTAATTGGGAGTTAACGAATAGTTTGTTTTAACTTTCGACTTTTAGTTATTCAAACGGACTCTTCGACATTCCTGTCTGCATCTCGCAATCGATATCCAGCGCCTATTCTCAATTCATAGCTGTTTTCTTATCTGTCTGCGATAGCTTTCAGTTCTGGTAGTTTCTAAGCACCGATTTGTCAAGTAACTAGAACCGCGAGATTTATCACCGTTTGCGCACAATTAAGATGTGAACTAAGGGTTTAATGGGGCTGCCATTAACTTTCCTTCTTCTATTTACGGAGACTGATCATTTACCAATTAAGAACAGACTCTGTGCTTACTGGGGAAAGTTGGGAGTTAATGAGAAATCGAGCCATTGAGGGCCGATAATGTAGCTAGATCTGATTTTACTGCTTCTAGATAAGCTAAAGGTTTATTTGCTACAAATCCCTAGAAGGAGCTTTTTGGAAACCCTTGCATGTTTATTGTACTTTCATTGCAACATCCTTAACTCTATTAACCAATTCAATACTGCTAAATTAAAGTTCTTAGGTCCCGTGCGCTCAATTTTCAGTTTTTGGCTCTCTTTTCTCGTTTATACCAGCTTATGAGCTATAAACACAAGTATTCTGTATGAATGTAAGCGGGTTGACTACGAACCTAGTTTGTGTTGGAAAAACACCAACGTTCGTGCGTGCAAGGACGCAGTACAAGCGCGACGCGAACCGCACTCACCCTTACGATGTCCCTCGTTATCGAATGATACGTTGGTGTTCTTCCAACACAAACTAGGTTCGTAGTTAACCCGCTTACATTCATAATGAATTCGTCATACTACGGAAGTTTTTATAGTTAAACACAAGTATTTCCGCTACTTCAATAAATAATATCCCTAATCAATCATTCAACGCTAAGCACATTATATTAGGGTGTTCTGGATGTTTTTCTATGTATAATAAAAGATATCTATATATAAATAAATAAATAAATAATGCTGGACAATTCACACATCATTATCTAGCCCCAAACTAAGCAGAGCTTGTGTTATGGGTACTAGATAACTGATATACATAATACAATACACTACATTGATAGATATTTTTTATATATGGACTTAGTGTATAGTATTATGTATATCACTTGTCTAGTACCCATAACACAAGCTCTGCTTAGCTTGGGGCCAGATAATGCTGTGTGAATTGTCCAGCATTATTTATTTATTACTAATATTATCCCAGGAGGTAGTTGTTATAAAAATATCCTACAATTAACATAGACGCGATCACGAGATCGTTGCTCCCGACGGTTGGTAGCCACCTCACGTCTCCGATTATGCACGTAACATGTTTAGCTGCTTAGGGGTTCCAGTTTTTACCGTGGGTAAAGAGCAAGACACTTTTTTAGATAAATAATCAACATTGTAATCTAACATCTAGGAATATGAAACTATCGCTGTATCGCTACTTATCACATCAAACTACTTAATATTATAAATACGAAAGTTTGGATGTATAAATATTTGTTACCTCTTCACGCTAAAATTACTGAACGGATCGGGCTGAAATTTTGCATACAGGTAGTTATAGGCCTGGAATAAACACAGGCTACTTTTTATCCCATTAATCAATTCCCATGGGATCAAAAAACCTTTCAACGTTTCCACAGAAACACCCCGTGCAAAGCCGTGGGCAGAAACTTTCTATCATGCCAAACTATAAATCAAGCCATTATGTTGTAATTCAATATAAGTGAGTGATAGTGATAGGATTCCACTCAGAAATTAACAATGAAACCTGTAAAACTTGGGTTAAATGAACAATAGCGTAACTTCACAAAATCCAATCCAAAACCCTAGCTCTAGCGATTGACTAACGCACTAACTATTGCTTTCATAAGGCAAACGCAATTTTTGGTCGAGAAGCTCGAATCCCAATAAAGCCCAGAAGACGACCAAAAGCGAGTTTATTACTCGGACCAATGCGTTAATAATGGTCCCATGGGCCGCATTAACCACTGGTCTGTTTTATGGCCACTTACAAGTGCTGACAGCAGGCTAGTCGTTAAACTGTTATCGCATTGTCCTCCGCTTGTAAAATGAGATTGTTAAAATCTATGGCTTTTCGAAATCATGGGCGACGGCCTCGGCTTACAAAATCTCAGGTGTTCTCTGAAGTCATACCTGCTTTGAGCTTGTACTTTTAACAGATAAATAATGCTGGACAATCCACACAGCATCATCTAGCCCAAAGTAAATACTTTACTTAGTACTTAAATACAGCTGTTTTGTCTTTGGAAAAAGGATGTGTTTTCTATGAGCAGTGGAGAAAAAAATAACAATACTCGAAATGTACTGTAACTAAGTAAATAAATAATAAATAATGCAGGACAATCCACACCGCATCATCTAGCCCCAAGCTAAGCAGAGCTTGTGTTATGGGTAATATTAGATGACTAATATACGTATTACAATACATTAGATACATTATAAATACCCGGGATTAATTAATTAAAAAAACAAAATACATTAATTTCCAGCGTTCAATCAAACATTGCACAAACCTATCCCATCAAAGTACCTCACCGATACCTTTGAATGAAGGCTCGTATCTCCATTTACGTCGAGAAAGTGTCTATTTCTATCCTCATGAATTTCCCTCCACAAAGCGCTTGTCATTAGCAGGTTAGCAACGGGTATTCAATGACCGTTGGTGGCTTAGGGCTCTGTTACACTGGCGATTTGCATAGTGAATACGAGCAAGGTGTTGGCCACTTGCATGGACCGAGCTTGCTGACGGGTATTGTATACTCGACCGTATGTCGTGGATATCACTGGTCATGGATATCATGCCGTCATAATGCATTGATCCGGCGTTGCCTTGAAACTACTATTCTCGTGTGTGGTGCAAAAACGATTGTCTTCTGTCACTTGCAGCGAATGTTGTGTGATCTGCAAAATTATGTCGTGTCGGGGGGTTTTCCATGTGTAACGATCTTCTGTGTAAAAGCTATGTTTGTCATATTACCGTACCGAGTAAGAGAGAGCAAGAGCCCGCTAGACCAAACCTCGATTTCCTCTTCTAGCATCTGGCAACAGCCCAAGCCGAGGCTCGTATCTAAGTGGTGGCCCTTGTGCGTGTTGCCTCAACCTAACTTTACCGGCGCGCCCTCTACGCACTCCGAAAATCCGCTATGTCATGGTCATCTACAGTCAACAGCATTTTATGTATAGTCCTTTAAAAAAAAAAACAATCAATCCCGTTTTCCGATCATCACGTTCATCCCACTTGGTGCAATTTACAAATCGCCAGTATGCCACAGCCTTATACCATCCATGACTGACTCGGTAGCATGTTTATCTGTCTGTCACAGAGGCGCCGTATAATATCCAACCATGCCTACACGAGTTATTAGCGTTTACTAGTGTCATTTCATTTCTAAATGACGCAGGGGCAGGCACCATAAAATTATGTATGTCTCTATAGAATCCTAAATTTTGTTTTGTGTCCCTATTCAATTCTAAATTGTGCATTTGTGACGTTATTCAAGCGCCGCTTCGTTTTAATTGATATCGGACGACAATTACTAATCCTTTATTGTGTCAGGATTTCCTGAATCATAAACGATGTTGTTTTAGGTGTCGAGTCTTTTGATTATACAATTTAGATAATGACTGGATTTTCTGGTCTGTATTGAACGTTTTCTGACTGTTTAAATGTTGCTTTCGAAGTTATTAGTCTTATCTTAAAAGCGTTCCGTCTGTCTTAAGAGGGCGCATTGCCCGCCATTTTGTAAAAAGGATAGGTATAGGATTTCGCATTCATAGGAGCGGGACAGAGCATACGTCTTTGGAAAGGTGTTAGCGATAAAATCAAGTTATTGCTTATTTACAAGAAAACTTCACAACTTATGAAGAAACTGGTTCAAGGAACCAAATAATTACATTAATAGTAAATAACATAACCTACCAATCAAAACATAAGTGATTTCAATAGACTGCAGGGTTCGTTAGATCTCCAACATATTATGTGCGAAATAGTGCACTTGTGATGTGTGTATACATTGAGGATGGATTTTTTTATCGTATTTTCTCGAATAACGTAAATAAAATTCAATTTTTTTTCTTTGGTTCTTTGAATGTGAAAACACGATTGAAAAAAAATCACCGTAAAAAAATTTATATAATAATAATGAAAGTGCACTCCTGTTCACAAAATGACGTGCAGTGCGCCCTCTTAAGAGATCTTTGGAACACACCTGGACAAAGACGAACCACCCACCTATCAGCACCCACACGTCCACTGCTGAACGTGCCTCTCCAAGTCGGCCCCAACGAGGGGGCTATATCATAATCACCAGGCTAAAAACAATCTACGTCTAGAACAATGAATAAAAAATATACCCCTTACTAGATACGATGGTAAAAACGATGGTGGGCATCATCAGAGGTCACTGTGAGCTGAACCATCATCTTTTCAAGACTCGAGCCACAGACAGCAACTTGTGTCGTGGCTGCTTCCAAGAAGAAGAGACTGTGGAACACGTTGTACTACACTGCACGGCTACAGAGGAGACACAACACAGGGCTGAAGAGTCTCTTTGAGGCATCAACCCCATCCACACCCACAGAAAAGCTGAAACGAAGCTGCCAGTCACCAAAAGTCCTGCTCCGGTACTTCAAGGAGCTGGGCTGGTTAGGGCCTGTTGAGGCAGGGGGATAACACACAATACACTCCCATGAGACTTCCGTGCAGATCGCAGTTCCCTCTTCACTCAGAATAAGAAGCCCCTTACTACGGAATATTGGAGGAATCTATCAATAAAATTGCAAGACCAATCTTAAAAGCATTTTGCCATAAACAGAGTCGTTCTACGTCATTATAGTTATAAACCGCTTTTTAAATCGCCCATAAATCTACCGGAATAATGTCCCCGTTTAGTGAAATAATGACCGTGTCACACTTCCTAATATGTAGAGCTCTTATTTCATTTACTCCGACTTGAACAAGCATCATTTAATCGGCTTTCAGTGATGAAAACTCATAAGTATATTTAACTGACTTCAAAAAGAGGGGGTTCTATGTTTGGCTGAATGTACGCTTTTTTTGTTGAAATCGTCGGATTTTAGCACCGTAACGTTTCATGGTCGCTACGAATGGTACCTACATTATGGCCCCTAACACCACGGGTCAGTATCAGTAACCGGCTTAAGATTTTATTTTTTAAACTTCTGGCTTAGCTTGGGGCTAGATGATGCTGTGTGGATTGTCCAGCATTATTTATTTAGAAATTAAGGGAAATATAACAAAGTAGTTACATAGTACAGAAGGTAGTAAGCTCGATAATATGTATTATACGTGTGGGTGGGCCAGCGCCGGCGCGGTAGGATTATCATACCGATAAACAATAGTTTATTAAATGCATGTAAATAAATTCGCAATAACCGTGTCAGCTGACATCATTTATCAGCGCCGCCGCCGTTTCCATGTTGTGTGAGTTGTGACTACGTTGCCGATATCAAATAGAAATTGCATGAAATTGTAAACTTTGATCGTTTTGCTCCGTCAGTGGTTTGCTGTCGCATTTCGCAATCGCTGCATATTTTGATGACATAGAAACAATTATCTTACTATTAATGAGTAACTAGGGTAATAAATACCATACGCTAGCCAAACTCGATGAAGAGTGTTTGTAAACAACCCACGACACACCTACTTAACTGAGCTAGAAAGTTTACAAACATTCTACAACGAGTTTGGCTAGTGTATATATTGAACTCTTTCATCGCTAAAGAATATCGTTGTATAGTAAGCTTGTAAGAGAAGAGTGTAAAAATGTAACAAAATTATTATTCATCTCAAAATGATTTATGTTTCTGGATTATCCGAACGCTGATTAGTTATCCGAACGTTGGTGCGAATTTGTTGCGTGCCGCAGCTTCAACGTCGAATCCTTCAACTTCCAAGCGGAAACGTAATGTTCTTACGGTGGAAAAAATGAATGGAAATCCTGTCGAAATTAGATAAGGGTGAAAGTAACGCATCTCTAGCACTTCATCGTGTTAGAAAAGCAACAATCATCGATATAAAAAAAATCGAGAGGCTCTCAAAACATCTCGATTATCCGAACTAGTCTCGGTCCCAATTCGTTCGGATAATCGAGGTTTACTGTACATGTAAAATCTCTAACTAAATAAATATATTTTCAAAAGAAAAGTCAACCAACGTCTTTCTAGACCAGACTAGACTACCGGTGTTCCCAACTGGCCAAACAGGCGAGTTGGGCTGGGGCCAAAAGCAAACAACATTTACCGGCGATAGTCTCCTGAACTTAACGGTAACAATTAAAATAAATATTGCTGTAATCATCTAGCCCCACCAAGCTGTGTTATGGGTTCAGATTCAGATCGTATATTTTATTTTATTTATTTATTGTAAACAAAGCAGCTTACAATCAAAACTACATTACATTACATCTAAAAATATTGAAATTCAGGTTTTTATCCAGATTGTAGCCCTAAATGTAAACATAACATGATTGATCTGATCAGTGTTGCAAACATAGATAAATCAATTTCCCTAAAGACAAGTAAATATTACCTATATATTATGTTACAAGATGGAAATTATTGAATGAAGTTTGTTTCAATTGGAAGTATATTGTCATACATCATACAAATAATAACATATACAGGCGAACATAGAACCTCCCCTTGTGAATTATTGAAGTCGGTTAATGTTACTTAAATTAAATGCTGATATACATACATAGCTAATTACTACATTCCATAGATATAAATTTTGTTTTTTATACATAGAAACACCCATTTCACTCGGCATAACAGCAGATCGTATAAACATTTGTCCAGGCCGGAATCGAACCCGCAACCTCCTGCGTCGCAGAAGACCTCGCCCACTGCGCCACTGCGGTCGTGATTATATTAACTCGACGCCAGATACTCACCCGTAGTAGTAAGGGACATAATTAAAACGTATTAAGGGGCATATTTAAAACGTAGTAAGAGGCTTATTCAAACAAATGTCCCTTTACGTTTCAACAGCCGAGTTACATATGTGTAAATGTAAGATGTCAATCACCTTTTAGCTCGCCAGCCACACCACCAGGACTAGATCAATTCATTATTGCTGCCATTTCCAAGAACACCACCTGATACCCGTCAATGGTACAACTTTTTCATTAATCGTTTGTTTTTATGCTTTATTCGTATGGTTTTCCTGTTTTGTGTTTTTCCATGTCTGGCTGGGACGACTGCTAGAGTTAGGTACCTAATCTATACTTGACTTTAAGAACCGTATTATGGAAGATTACTCAGTCATCGATATCTCAAGCATAGATATGCTTGAGTAATGTTTATGCCGAAGGAAAGCGGTATTCGGGCATAGATCATGACCTGCAAGCTTTTATAATACGCGGTGGTGCGCTGAATACGCTATCTACCCCATGCCCTAGATTACACATTCTGAAAATCTTGCCGATCCATAGATCTAAAAAAAAAGTAAACACTTTTTTACTTGATTACAACTGTTAAATGATACGGTAAAAATAATTACACAAAATTCAGATAAAACTGCAGCAATAACTCCAGTTTACATAAATCAATTAAAAATTGGTGTGACCAAATCCGCTCAACACTGGAAACCAGCATTCTGGCTTCCAGTGATAGCGTCGCTCATGAGCGACGCTATCCGCGCTGCGGACCGACCCCGATGGAGACACATCGTGCATTCCACGGTCCTACATAAAGGTCCCGCCTCTCAGCATTGAGGATGTCGACGCAAGGAGGAGGATACACTGAACGTCGTGGGAAAAATATATAACATTTCTGATGTATTTGTGAGTTTATTACTCAATCGGTTTTCGCCGCTCATTTGCTGCCTTTTCATTATGAATTTAAGCTCCTATGGCAAATAAATGAGTATGAATACGAGTACACCTTCACCTGCTGGTATATTGGTATAATGCACATGTTTTTATCAACAATCATAGTCCTACAAGCGTCACTGCCGCTGCACACACATCTAAAGCACTCGTTAGTTCAGTAGCTACACCCACGCCCTCTTCACTTGTGCGGTGAAAGCCTACTGCAGACACTTGATTGTGCAATTCGCTTTGCTTTGTTATTTCCTTAGCTCAGCGTTGTTCTGCAGCAGGGCAAGCACGGGGATTGTTGTCTAGGGTAGAATAGAGAAAAATACGTCATCGAATGTGTTAATTATTTGAAATTCATTCCGTCAACTTTAATAACGTACGCAATGTATGACGATGCGATGTCATTATTGTCTATTCTACCCTAGAGAACAATCCCCGTGCTTCGCCTACAGATCCTACGACGATCTTTCAGTCGAAAGATTCTAAACATGTACAAGGTTTACTTTGTAACATCTTATATTTAGCAGGTAGTCATAATTCCTTATCATGGTCATCATCGGTTCAGAAATCAAAAATTAATCCAAAAATGTTTCGACTTCGACGGGACTTGAAGCCGCAACCTTCCCTTGGTACTGGATCGGGCACGAAGACAAGTGACGAAGTCGATTTTTTTCTCAGTTCCTAGTTATCCAAAGTCTCATGCATGATTCTTTTACCGTTTTTTTCCTACCAATGTCGCATGCAGAATATTTTTCCTTGTGATTCCAAACTATTTTCTGCCCGCGTCTTCGTACGCTTTTTCCGGTAAAAAATGCGACAATAGATGTCAACATGATCCGTTCTATAGTTTAGGAAACAAACAGGAACAAACATACCAATAACAATTGGAAACAAACATACAATTAACAATGGGAAACAAACATACCATTAACATGCCATTGATACCATTCATTGATAAGAAATCAATAAATATTGACTACGAAATTCGCTTTTGTAGAGGCGACCAGTGTAATATAGTGTTACTTATTGGTTATTAGTTTCTTAAACAGCTTCACAAACTTTGTAATATTAGTCCGAATCTTCGCTATCAAACTGAGTAATCGTACCATACAGCATCATAACACTAACAACAAGCTCGGGATCATAAGCCTGAAGAGTGGAGAGCCTCCACTTACTCTCAGACAGTCGTTGACTGCACGTGTAATTGAAAAGCCTGCCACCCTTGTTTTTGTTACTTGAATCTCCCCTCGTGTAATTACCACCGTGTTTACGCCTTAACGGTGTAATTGTAGTAATTTATACTCTATTAGCTCGCCTGGTGTCGGAGATAAATAGGGAAATTGGAGGCGGACTTGTTTTCTGGAGTCATTTTACAATTTTCGTGGAATGTCGGTTACAATTGACCCCTCAAAAGCAAATGTCTAGCAGCTTCCTTTGCTTGTTTTATCTTTTTGTATGATTTGCTCGAACAGTGGATAAGAATCTACGAATCAATTGTCGTTTTGGACATTGAGATCTTTTACTAAAATGAAAATTATGTCGATAGAGAAATCCAAAAATACAATTGGTGCAAAGATTCATAGCAAATGGCTATACAATGTGGGCAAAATTTCTTATCTGCTTTCTAAATTACTTGTGGAACCAAGAAAAGGTAAAAATAATGTTTTTTTTCGAGCCTTGCTTCCCACGAAGCATCACAATTAAGAACCAGCATTTCTTATAAAACGGTACTTACTAAAGATAACTTTAGGCAATCCTTTCGAACTGCGTTTCACTGCTGTTAAACATTCAAAACACATTTTTGCCATTGTGTCGTAAGTATGGACATAAAAAAAAATACAAGGGCCATGATGCGCTCTGCTCTGAATAAGATAACTCAGAAAAATGAAATTACATTCCTGTAGATAAAAACACGCCCAAAATGGAAATAACTCGCAAACCATATATTAATGCTAATTCGCACGTACCCCGTACAAATAACCTGTAAAAATATTCAAATAAACGTCTGGAGCTGGCAGCCTCATGTGCTCGTAAAACCTCCCGCAAACTTTGCAATGAACTTGTGGAAGAAATTGAGATGGTAATCGGGGAAGTTAGACAGGTAATGGATTGGCAGCGGCTGGGGGTTTGTAGCTCCAAATTGATTTCAGAAACCATTTTGGCACATTGTTTTACCTGAAATAAGGGACGTTGTTTTCAAGATTCTGGCAATCCACGTTTGCAATTCTAGGGTCTCAGTTTTTACTTCATAAAATTATGGGAACTTTCAAGGAAACTCCAATTTTTAAGGCTTCTGAAACAGAGCTTGGGATTACAAAGCAAAAACTTATTTTTTAAACAAGCACGAACTTTGTTAACTACCTAACAGTGAGAATCATTACAACTTCCATCTTATAATTTTATTAACTGCATAAAGTGCGCCTATGCAGCACTCTACTAGCCAGCATAAATTATCTGAAGCCTAGACTTCCCAGACGTTCCGTTCCACCTAAACTTTGAAATGAAATTCTTGCCGCCCCCGAGCTCAATTTGAGTGGAATACAGACGGATAACGGCACCACTTTCCATATTATCTACCCTTCCGCATAATCTTCTCGTGCACAATAAACAAGATAACGGAACCCCCCTCATTCTGCTGTTTCTGTGGATCGAAATTGCTGTCTGCTTTTTCAATTACACTCCTGGGGGTTTGTGCTTTGTGCGAGAAGGTTTTAAAGCGATTGATTTGCCGAAGATTTTGTTTGACGGCTCGAAACTCTGCTTTATGTTACTTGTCTAATCAACCCCTGATAATACATTCCATCTAATCTTTAAAAGTCGCAATAATTTGTAATTCGTCCATCCATCTGCTTTATTTTGCTTTTGTATAAATCTTCCTATTCATCTCAAGGTCACTCAGTCTAGGAGGCTTGATGCCCTGATGTAGGTAAGGTGAACGCCAATTTTTTAGTTTTTTCTGGCTTTTTTCAGTAAATCCCTTAAATACAAATTTGCACGGCTGTTTTTCACTGAATTTGTCACTGAATAATCCTACGAATACGAATTTTGGCTAGTTCTGCTGGATGTTTTAACCTTATCTATCATACACAAAATCGGCACATTTAATATCCTAAGATGTAATTTCGCAGGTGGTCAGTTTCTTGTTACTCAAAATCTAATAACTGTTGTTAGTGATCGTTTTGCTGTCTCTAAAACTGGTTTATAGTCAACAATCACCAAGTTATTCATGCATTTCTAAATTTTCCTAGAATTATTTAGCCGCTCAAAACAAGCTAGCAATTACGCATCTCATGCAACAATAGAATGTAAATTAACTGAAAACAAGTTTCTGTCGTTTTCATTTTGTACGGTCTCGGATTGTTTCTCGGAATCATAGAGGGCCGTGTATTACTTTTTGTCGTTAGACGGTTTATGTATTCAATGAGGAAATGGGTGATTTGTATTCTAGGCGGTCTGTCGTGTCGTCTTGTATATTATTATGTACCAGTTTGCCTGCGCTTTGTCGGTTACTAAGTCTGAAATAACTATTAGAATCACATTTCAAATCCCTGGGAGCTTTCATTAAATAATGGTAGACATTTCATACAATATTCACATGCTGTGTGGCTTGTCCAACATTATTACTATTATTTTTATTAATTAATATGCATCTTTATGTACTCTGTTTTAGAATCCAAGATATTTATCAATAAAGCCTATTTAGTCTTTGTCAAGCGACGAAAAACGGTTCTCAAGTCGACGCGTATATTTTTTTTTATGTATGACCACGCATAACTTTTTACAGAGTACATAATCCGATTTCGATAATTCTTTTTTTATTAGAAAAAGTATACCCCGAAGTTGGTCCCATTTAAATTTGGACAAAAATATTCAACCCTTAGGGTAGGAAAACAGGGGATGATTGATTTTTCACCCACTGATTGTTGAGTAGTCCGATTTTGAAAATTCTTTTTTTATTTGATAGGGTATACATACCTCGATGTGTCATCAGTCATCACATCAAACTAAATTAGACTCGAATTTTAACTAGATGTCGCTCGCTAGTAGAATAATTTGAAGTCGGTTTATCGTATTTTAAAACACGCCAAATTATTGATAAATGAAACGAATGAAAACTTAACAACCGAAATAATAACAGAAAACAACTAGGTAATCGCTAAACACGACGTACAGAAAACCAAACCACAAAGTTCAACAACGCATCATTGCACACGCGCAGTGAAAAAGGTTCAAAATGTTCAAATTAAAGATCGGAAATTGAATAAAGACGAATGAAAAGCTTCTAAACTAAAAATTAACGATCGAATCGAACTTCTGCGATTTGATCCGATGATACTAAAAAAAGCGTCATAAAAAAAAGTTCCACCAATATTCCATTGGTTTTGAAACCTATTTGTTTACAAACGATCTAGGATTCTAGAACCGAGTTTAGCTCCAAAGAGTGTATGCTATAAGCTTGTGTTATAGGTACCATACCAGATGACCAAACTACATTCAAAAGTCCAATCATCACATCACGCATCGTTCTCTGAAGATAACACAATAACAACTGCCTTCAAAACTTGGCAAGATCAGCTGCCAATAGCAACAAAATCGAATTCCCACTAAATCTCGATCAATCACGATAGCGGTTTTACCCGAACCCCATCCGTTTGAGTCAGGTTCAAGAGTCTGATGTCACCATGAGATCCCAGGAATCAATTCCACTCCAACGTTCCACACAATTGGTTCACCAGCCACAGATGTAACAATAGTTGTCTGCGCACGCGACGGTTTTTGGCGCGCGACATGAATTATGCAATAGGTACCTACGCATGCGTAAGGGAAACAGGATATAGATCCGGTTCGAGAGGAATTAACAAAGAATACCTTATTCACAAAGAAAATTACAATCAAATACTAGAAATAAATTAGAACTAGTATTTACAATTGAAACAATTGAGCGAATTGCAGACTTGCAAACAATCTACAGATAGTTCAACTGATCCATATCAATACCAGTCGTCGCTTCCCCAAGACGCTGGGTGCATGCTGTATGGCATTGCTGATGCGCTGCGCCGAAAGGTACTCACCCAGTCACCCGTCGCTGGAATTATAGTTTTTCGTTCTATGGGGGTTTATTCTTAGCCTTGTGACAAGAACCTTTGGAAGGTATGGCCCGTAGTTTGTCACTGCGGCCTAGGTTGTCGAGTCGGCTCAGTTGTGAATTGTACAAGGCCTTTTTTACAGGTTAGTGACTAGTTTCGGGCCACGGCTTCGCACGCATTGTTTCTATGGAAACGTTTAAAACTGTTTTTTTTTATGGGAACTGATTTATGGGTTAAAGTAAAAGATTTATCAGACAAATACTAGGCCTTCATATATGCAAAATTTCAGCCCGTGGCGATCAATAGTTTTTTGGCGTGAAGAAGTAACAAACATCTATTCATCCATGCGTGGAAACTTTCGCCTAAACGAGTATAATATTAGTGTGATTACCGTCTATTTTTTTTGCATGGGGTCACGAACAAAAGTTAGTACCTACCCACACCCAACATTGTGTAGTATGCATACGCCGCGCATCAACATTGCCATACAGCGGGGCAATGCAGCCAGCGTCTTGGGGACGCCACGACTGGTATTGATATGGATCAGTTGAGTTACCTGTAGATTATTTGCGACAGTCTGCAGCTAGTTCAATTGTTTCAATAGTAAATACCTACTACTCCTAATTGGTTTCTATCATTTGATTGTAATCTTCTTTGTTAATAAATATATTGTGATGCTAAAAGGTTCACGGAACAATACTCATTCACGTACATCAAAGCTGTCGCTCATTTCATAGCATACTTTACGTCGAATAGTACTATGTAGGCAGATAGTTATGCAAATCATGTGTGGGTGTTGCTGCCACGCATGCATTCGTGACGTATTTTCTGCTTGATAAAATATGTGTTCAATTTGCACGCGAACTTATTTAATCTAGTAAGTAACATTGTTTGCAGCGCATTTCATATTATTAACCAACCTGATTTAAATAAATTTAAATCACAAACTAATAACTATTAAAAGCCTGCGACAAAAAGATAATAACACTGTGACCCCAATGGTAAACGCAGATATAAAACAACAATGCCCGTAACACAAAGGGTTCCTTGTTTGAGAGACTCGGACGGAACCCTAAAAGGGTAACAAAAGGCTAAAGGCTTCTCGAAAATGCCACCACTCTCCAAGCTGGTATTATCCATCAAAATCACGGTATTTAACCCTCATTAGGCTCCTCTGACGAATTGCAATCCGTTCCGCCATCACACAGTATAATACTCAAAGCCAGTATCACAATCGTTACAAAATTATTATGTATACTCACGAACAAGAATCACAGAGATTATAATAATAGATCTGTTGTTTAACGGGATGTACTACTATGATTTGTGGAGTTCCAATTTTAGCGAAACTCTGAACATCACAAATCTAAGTACTGTAAAGTAAATCATAGTACATTCCAATAACAACAACATATGGAACATAAGGATGTTTCGGCAGCTATGTCCGTCATTATCACCACGTAAGAACGGCGCTGGACACAAACCCATAGTGGAGGTGTTGATTAATACTCAGGAGGAAACTGCTGCCCTTCCTCTGGTAAGTTCTTTATTCGACTCTTACTACATCCACGGGCTGGTTTGGGTGGCTAGATTCAACCGACAACGCACCCTAATAAATATTAATCTAAGGGTATCATTTAAACGATCAGCAGATTAAAGAGGTTTTGGCCAGCCGAATAATTGATTTTGCAAGCAGAAAAAATATTTTGAGCCGCAGCTAGTGGTCGGCAAAAATGACTGAATTGATCAGCAGCTAATGTGACAGTGGGCAGCCTAAAAAATTATGTCACAGTAAATTAAATATTTGTGCAGCAATATACTAGTGAAGCAGCAGCAAATCGTGATTCGGATTTAATGAAATTTTGGCATGCCTTTAAAATGATATTGCAGCAATATATGAATGAAAAGATCAGCAAATCCTGGTTCGGATTCTATAATGTTTTAGCGAGCTGTCGAATTAATTTTGGTTTGCTAATCTTAATACACCCTTTATTATTATTAATCTTCTGTAGCTATCTATCTACATGTGTACCTATGTCTCTGAGCTCCTCCTCAACGGCTGGACCGATTTTGATGAAATTTAATTTAATGGTGTGTTTGAGTGGGTCATTGGATGGTCTAGATTAACAATTTGACCCGGGAGGTGGCGCTTTACCCAGCCGGGTTCTAGGATTTTTGACTGGGAAATATCTGTTGGAAATACGTAGGTAGTTAATGTTCCTAACCATAGATAATGTTCCTAACGGCTCTTCTCGCTGCTAGAGGCGGCTCGCTCAAAACCTACCATGCCCTGCTAGCTCTGCAGTCCCCTGGCCGCCCGCCGCCGCCGCGCCGCCGCCCCGCCACCGCGCCGGCCGGCGCGGCGGCGTCGCGGAATCGGTAGGAAGGAGGAGGTTGTGGGTTCGATTCCCGTCAAGAGACAAATGTTTGTACGATTTATTTATTGTATTAATACAATACACTACATGGCTAGATAAATGGTACTTAGGTATAAATAGGGCATAGGTATCTTTAACGATTTAAATCTTTGGGAGTACTTAACTCGTTAAAAACTGGTTGTCGAAATGAAATGGAAAGAAATAAAAACCTACCTACCCAGGTAGGTATCTACCTATAAGTACCTTCCTAATGCTGGACAATTCACATAGCATTATCTAGCACCAAGCAAAGCAGAGCTTGTATTATAGGTAGGTAGGTACGGTACGGCTAGATAACTGATATAAGTACCTACTTACTTAATTAAGTAAGTATAATATACTTTTTTACTTAATTAAATATGTATGAACAAATGCACTAATAGGTAGGTACCCTGAAATCCAGAATGTCTGAATGAGTGAGTCAAAATGTCGACGACACCCGCAAACTACCTACCTATCTACCTACCCAATGAGTCGTGAAAAATAGTGTTATTGCTTGCCAAATTGTTTTATGTAGGTACTGATGGTGCAATAAAGTATAGTAATCAATCTATCTAATTGTTATTATATTCATTTATTGTGCAATCAAATTGAATTGACTTTTGTGAAAAATTAAAGGTCCTGTCCTATCCTTTTGTGTTAAAATTAAAGGCCTGTAATCGAAAATGTGTCCAGGTAATTCTAAAAAGTGTATATTTAATCTGTAACATTTTCTCCCACGTTAGTTGCATTGCAAACACTAGTTTCGGTGGTACCTATAGATAATCAAAGAAACACAAAGGATCCTGTGTTAATTCCTCTGAAAATTGCTATTGTCTACTTTGTAGGTAGGTACGGTTCATGAGATACCTACAGTCATAGGTAAGTGTAAGTAAAATTAAAGAGATTGGGCCTAGATGTAAGTGTACTAAAATTCAGGAGATTGGGTCCAATTAGGTCCATCCACCTCAGTCATATATAGACCGGGGCGCCACCGCCGCCAGCGTTCGTATTCCACGTGCATATTGTTGTCTCGGTCGCACTTTGGTCTAGCTACGTCTTTCCATCTTTGTTGTCCATTAGGTAGGTAGGTATTTCGTGCAGGAAGGAACGACCACACCAATGTGCGGCGACGAGCACTCACACTAACTCACGGCAAACGAAAGTAAGTGTGAGTGCTCGTCGCCTGCGCACCCTTCCGCGTCCCTTTGACCCATTAAAATAAGGTACCTACCTACACTGCGCAGCCACGCGCGTACTTCCAAGAGTTCATTTATATAGATTTGCACGTAGGTAATAGGTATATAGGTAAGGTAAGGTACCTTACCTACATACCTATTACCTATCTTATACGTTCGTTTGTACGTACCTATGCCACTACCGGTGTCAGACACAGACATACATGACCAATAACAATCAAGAGTTCCTTCAATTGCTAACAACAACGCGAGGTAAGGTAGGTACCTACCTACGTGCGTTTGTATGTCACTGTCGTGCCGGTGTTACAAATACAGGACAGTCAAGCCGACAAGGAATAAGGGTCCTCAGCACCTTGATACCTTCTTACAAAAACAACAATGCTAGGTAGAAATAGGTACCTTACCTACCTACCTCCTACGTGCCTCTGTCTCGCAGGGGCGCGCCGCCCCGCCACACGAGGGTCGAGAGGCTCGTCTGCGTCTTGGGCCATGAAAGTGTTAGTGTATTGTATTGTATTTTAGTGTATTGTATCGCATTCACTGCCCAGCCTCGGCGGTGCAACCCGCAGGGGCGCGCCGCCGCCACACGAGGGTCGAGAGGCTCGTCTGCGTCTTGGGCCATGAAAGTGTTAACCGACTAATGCTCTTTTTCAATAAAATCGCGATAATATAAATTTTTAGTTGACCATACATCTAAAAGCAAACCCATTGATTATGGCTTATACCTATTTTTTTTTTCAGCTTAACGATTTTCTTATTCGGCTGACCAAAACATTAATTTTGCTGCTCAAAAAATCACTTTTTGGCTGATCAAAAATAATTGTATAATCTTGCAGATCATTTTATTAATTCTGCTGATCAAAACATTAATTTCGCCGATCAAACAGCTATTTATTTTCTGACCAAAAATAATTTAGTTGCCGACCAAGTGTTGCTGGTGGTTGTTATTTTACAGCCGATCAAAACTTAAAATGCTGCTCAAGTCGTTTTTAAGCTGACTTTTCCAGCTGATCAAATATTTAAAATAAATACCAATAAATTTACTCCCTTAATCTAATCACACTAATATTATAAATGCGAAAGTTTGGATGGATGGATGCTTGTTACCTCTTCACACCGAAACTACTGAACGGATCGGGCTGAAATTTTGTATACAGATAATTATAATCCTGGAATCAAACATACTTTTTATCCCATAAATCAGTTCCCATGGGATACAAATCACCTTTTAACGTTTCCATAGAAACAACGCGTGCGAAGCGGGCGGCAGCTAGTTTACTATAAAAACTATGGTAGTTTGACGAATTCATTGAGAATGTAAGCGAGCTAACTACTTACATTGTTTGTCTTGGAAGAGCACCAACGTTCCATCACACTCACCCTGAAGGAGTCCGTTAGCGAGGGAGGGAGGTGTCTGTAGGGTGCTGTTGTCGTGAACAAGGCTAGTTGTTAACCCGCATACATTTATAATGAATGTTAATCATGCCAATGTAGAACTTATCACCGGTATCGTATAATACTAGTACATGAATCGTGACAAAGTTGAAACACTGTTTATGTGCCCCGTCATGTCTGCGGCTGTCTCGGCGTGCTTTGTATGGCGCTGATGGACGGATGAATGCCAGGACCGGCTCTCGTGTCGAACGTGGAACGATTGTGTTCCGATGAACAAATTTAATTGTCATCCCGGTACCGTTGTTTCTGAAACCGCAGGACAAGATTTTATTGTATCTCTTTGGCTCAGGAGATTATCATATTCATTGAGTTTTTAAATCCACGAAGGATGGTTTATGTGTTCGTTTGTTGGCACTTACGTAGATGACTGGTTCGGCATATACGGAAAGGACAGTTACGGCCGCAGTATTGACAGACCTGCGTCCCAGTAGATGTTGGTGGACGCACTAAATATAGTGGTTTAACGCATTCACTGCCAGTCTCGGCGGTGCGACACGGGGGAGTAGCCTGGCATCTGCGTCTTGGGCCACGATAGTGTCAGGGGACGAACCTTTTGCTTGTCAAACTAGGCCTAGATCTCAGTCATCTCACGGGATCTCCCTGGTTAAAAACTCGAATAACATAAAATTCATATTTTTGAATCGTACGTTATTTTTTGACATGTTTTGAATAGTACGTTATTTTATTACTAGTAATTTCGTTCCTTGGATCAGTTTCTTCATAATTTGTGTAGTTTTCTTGTAAATAAACAAAAACTTGATTTTTGCGCTACGCCACCCGTTCCAAAAACGTATGCTCTGTCCCGCTCCTATGAACACGAAATCCTATACCTATCTTTTTCTCAAAATGGCGGGCATTGCGCCCTCTTAAGACGGTAGTGTTGATTACCAACAGAAAAACAAGCTACGAGTATTTTCGAATATATTAAAAGTTAACTGGTTGATTATGATGGATGAGGAGTAGACACGCCATGACCCTCTCACACCTCTCACTTGTCGTTGTAGAAGAAAGCGTCTACCATGACCTTCGACCAGGAAGTCTGATCTCTCATCAGAGAAGCAATAATCTTGCTCTAAAAATCTCTGAAATCCGTAGATTAAAGTACAAAATAAGATCCATTACTTACTATCCTACTAATATTATAAATGCGAAAGTTTGTGAAATGTGAAATTTTTGTTACTTAGGATCTCCAAAACTATTGAACAGATCAAGATGAAATTTGGCATACACTTAGAACGTAGCCTAACTTAAACAATAGGCTACTTATTATACCGAAAGTAACTCTGTCTGTCTGTTACCTTTTCACACCTGAACGGCTGAACGGATCTTAATGAAATTAGGCATAGAAATAGATGGTATCCCAGGGACGGACATAGGCTACTTTCTATCTCAGAAAAGAGCGTGCGAAGCCGCGGGCAGCAGCTAGTATTATATAAATTTATCTACATGGACAACTAACAACTTACAAAACAAAAAAAATACAGAAGTAAGTAGGTACTCATAGTTTACAGAAACCTTATGGTACTGAAATTATAAGCGCGGAGAAACCTAGTTAACAAGCGAGACAACCAGTTCCGAGTTGAGATCCGTTGATTATAGAGATAACGTCGAAATGGGGACAGCGAGAGATTACCGCTGGTATCGATAAATGTCGTTAAGGCGACTGAGTAGTACATAATTAAATTGAGATGCAATACCATGATGCGCTTGCACTGCACAGGGCTGAGAGAATGGCTGGTCCACTGGCTATGTGAAGGCCAATGAGTTCCGCAATCGTCAGTAAGACTATACTATCTCATTCCTTGATTACGTTAAACGAGTATAATAGTAACGAGACAGAAAAATGATAATAGGTCGAGACAGTTTACTGGTCAAGTCAGGACTCTAATTACTCGGCCGAGCACTCGTCAAAGTGTTTATGACTGAGCACTCGAGCACTGTTTCGCCACTCGTTACGTGTAATCAAAACTGATGCTGATGAAAGGAGAATAGAATAAAATCATTTATTCACAGAAAACATGCCAAATATTACATTGCTGTTGTTGTGTCAGTGGTATCAATGTGATACTACCAGTAGTTTTGGACTGATGTGTGAATACTAATAAACCTACCTACTTATATAATAATAATGATTAAGAATTAAGTTAAAAATGTTTTGTCTGCTTAAATTTAAAATATTCCTCCACGTTTATAAAAACAATGAGTCCGTAACCATTTATTGAGTCTATTTTTAAACAATGTCATTAGCAAGTCCTTAAATTTCATTTGGTAACAACATCTTAATTGTCATGCAAAACAACTTTCCAGTAAAAATCATAGAATGTTAATTTAGCATTAAAATATTATACTTATGTCTAGTATGTGGATCTAGGCATGTTGTTTGATGCCCTGAGATTTATTAAATAAATCTTTATACAGACAGTCATTAATTTATCAATGACAGTCGGCTCCTAAATTTGCTAATTATCAAATGAGTAAACTTCTCTGCAAGCTCAACTTTTACGGCTAGAACCATCTGCTACCATAACCAGCTACGACAGCAGTTATGAAATACAGTTAAATTGTAATTTTGATGAGACGCGCGACGTTCGGGAGACAAGGCGTGTCTCGTTCGTCATTATGGAAGCTGTAACTCATCCGACATGGCCCATTGATGGCATGCCCGTCTATGACAAACAGGTTCTAAGCAGCCTGCGTTGAAAGTTCAAAGTCCTTCATAAGTTCCTAGTGATTTACAATGAGTTATTTTCATTCTCTGACTGTAAAATAAACGATTTGTCCTTACATTCAATCATCGAATTGTCTGATTGGTATCATAAAACTACAACTAGGTACTGCATTTACGTAAATTGCCTCATTCATTAAAGTTCCTTGATTCATTTCATCGTATACTTTCACAATGTAAGTTTATATTTGGATAGAAGACACTTGTACAAAGAAAATTACAATAATAGAATAATACAATTACAACTAAACACAATTACATAAAAATCTAAGCTGTCACCAGAAGGCAGAGTGCCCAGAATGCTGGCAGCATTGCACGCTGAATGTTTATGCTAAAAGCATGCATTCCAATCAGCTGTATATTAAATACTTAAATAATGTTTGTCCTATTCTAGACATTCAAATTACTTGTGCTTCATGACAGCACGACTACGGAAACGCTTGTTCGTGTCTATAGTGGAGGATTGGACTTGAAGTCCCATAAATAAAGACGTTGACACGCTACAGTGGCACAAATACGGAGAAGTTATTGGTCCCTCATAAATTCTCAGGCAGTAAAACTAAGCA
Organism: Eupithecia subfuscata; assembly: GCA_963564075.1. NCBI lineage: Eukaryota > Metazoa > Arthropoda > Insecta > Lepidoptera > Geometridae > Eupithecia > Eupithecia subfuscata. The sequence goes on from OY751106.1 coordinate 15,490,161, forward strand.
CGAGCTAATACAAAATTCACGTGGCCCCAAGTTCTCAATTTTCAACGACCGCACGGGCGAAACCGTGAAGATGCTTGTGGCCGGGTCACGTTATTTGAAGTACAAGGAAACATTGCGGGCTTCTGCGAAGGTCGTCCCTCAACTCTTCAGATATTCAAGTTCATTGGGGACTGGGTATTGATCACCCTGCGTTTAATTGAAGTAAAATGGAACCTTGGTCGAACAAAAACGGGCAATGTAAACTAAGGGTAAGGATCGAAAAGGGACCTTTTCCGACACAGCACTTTTCAAAAGCACTTGAATCTAAAACCCTCCCGAAGTTACATAATCATGAACTCGTTTCTTCGGTAATCGGTCTCATGCAATTAGCTATGCTAACCTTTACAGGACCATTAACACGTGAACTTTAAGAGGAGGTCGTCTATATTTGGGCCCCACTGAATGTAGCCGTTGACCTCAATAGGAAAATCGATAAAAACCTTGGGATTCCGAGCACTCCTGATTAATTCTCAATTCTTGAAACTATTAGACGTTTGTTTCTGGCGAAGCAACGTAATGAACGACTATTCTTGAAATACTATCCAACAAAACAGAAACCCTTTGCGTGTTTGTTTTATTTTGGTCACGTTGATTGTTCGCTTTCGACTAGCAAAGAATCGATAGGTACCCAGAACACTTAAATACGTTTTCGATGATAAAGTCTATTACACTTTACTCACCGAATGCGCCAACGCCGCCGCCGACACGCCTAGCTGGGTTAAATAATGTTGGTCACAACAACCCGCCGGGCAAATTGCCTGTGTTGTGTAGACTCCTTAGAAATAAGTATTTGTTTCTTTTCCAGTTCTACTCAGCGAAGCCATCTTATCAGACGACACGTTAGAGAATAAAACGCTCAAGATCACCGACTTCGGCCTGGCGAGGGAAGTGTACAAAACCACCAGGATGTCAGCAGCAGGGACCTACGCGTGGATGCCACCTGAAGTAAGATTTGAGACTTTTTGTACTTCAGAAGCCTTGAGTAGCTTTAAATATCTGAGGAGTGGAGATTAAGGTCTTGGAGAATTCGAACTTAATTTGATTATTTTATGCTGACAAGGGTCAATTTTGGGTACATAACAGGGGCGAATTTTTGACAGTTCTCGAGGGTACTATGTAAGCAAACGTTTATTGAGCACTGCCAGAAAGCCGCAGCTGCCTAGCGAAAATGTGAAAGCCAGAAAAGAAGTCCTTTTTGACAGGATTCGACAAATAAAAACTGGGTTATGTAGTTTCACATCATGTCTGTGCTGTAGGTAGTATCTAGGTACAAACTGCATACTTGCATCCCTTATCTTATTCAGTATCCTTGAGTCGAGTCGAGACCGCCCAGAATCAGTAGCCAAAGATGCAAATCCAGATAGATAAACTCTTTAAACGGCGACAACCATTCGGCCTCAGAATTTTGGCATTTAATTGCCACTCTGCTATTTATCGGCTGTTTAATGCTTTGATTGATGGTCACCCGCATCTAATCGCTGTCCAGTATGCTAATAGGACTTGGTTCACGGCCGGTTGAACTACACGTGCGAAATAAGATGTGATCTAATTAGTTTGTCTTGTTGTTTTACCACTTTTATTGACCAGTTGTGCCAGGTTTTTTAGGAATTAATATTGAGTGTTTTAATAAATATAATTTGATTCGATATCGATCGATCAATAAGAAAGAGAATGCTTGCTTATGACTGTGGATCAGCGACTCAAACTCGGTCTTGGCATCTTTCACAAGACTTTAACAGGCGGCTGTTCTTAGGTTGTGAGGTGTCTGTGTGTACAAAAATACAATTTAAATTTCATAATTTGTTGTAATGGTGTACTTAAAGTAACACCAGTCCTTACACTGTGTCTGACTGAGTGTTAAATACTACCTATCACAACTCGCATGCTTTCTCTTAATTTTGAGACTATTGCTACAAAAGTCCAAGGCGATGTGAAAAATGTTACTGAGCTTTGCTATGACTTGGTAGTTAAGGCATTAGAATATCAATCGATCGATCTAAAAATAGCAACGCTTGTACAACTTTGATTTATAGAGATCTAACATTATAATATACTAGCTGCGCCCCGCGGCTTCGCCCCCGTGGAAATTTATGTTTCCAACTTTCTTAATTTTTCTTTCATAAGAACCTTCTCCTGACAATAACAAACACAACAAAGAAAGAATTAGCGAAATCGGTCCAGGCGTTGTTGAGTTATGCGCTTACCAACACATTTTGCGATTCATTTTTATATTATAGATATTAATATTATATATTATCCTTACATAATTTCTAGGTTTACATTTCTAAACTGCCGTTTCCTAAGCGTCAGTTCTAAAAGTATTCCATCCAAATGAAGAGTTGTGACTTCAGAATCAATCTCAGTAAGCTCCTACATCAATTTGGCTCGATTCCTTTAGCCAGAACATTACTCGACGAGGGGGCTTTAAAGTTGGGGGAAAGCAATAACTTATTCACGGTAAGCTGCGACTGCAATCTAAACGTGAATGTTGCATTCGATCGATGCTGGCAACTGTGCAGCGGAAGTCCGTCTTTGTTTTACTAAAGTTGTTCTAAAACTTGCGCTTTGAAGTTTTGATAAAGTGCTACGTGCGAAGCTACGTATTTCTTTTAAACTTGGGAGTTGTCACTAGGAAATACCGATTTTAACTATTTTGCCTCGCGTGTCTAAATTAAAGACGCTGGAAACCAAGCTCTTCAAAATGAAACACAAGTATTGCTTGCTATGGTAGACGAGAGTTCCCAAAAGGGGTAATTGAGCGTCGTTCTGAAAACCACATAAATGATTTTCTCTCTCAAGATTCGTGTTTTTAATTTGCAAAACTTTTGAGCTTTTTTTTATACGCTATGAGGTAAATTAACTGACCACATCTTGTGGTACGTGTAGTTATTTGTACATCTAATTTGAATGTTTGGTAAAATACTGTGGAATTCCGGTGCCCCCCTCCCACCGGGATTCCACAGTATTTTACCATACATTCAAACTAACCCCCCATTCCTTGCAGGTGATAAAACATTCAACCTTCTCCCACGCATCAGACGTGTGGTCCTACGGAGTGCTTCTATGGGAACTGCTCACGGGGGAGACACCTTACAAGGGCATCGACGCGCTGGCCGTCGCGTACGGCGTAGCGGTCAACAAGCTCACTCTGCCGATACCAAGCACGTGTCCTGAGCCGTGGCGGGTGCTGATGGAAGGTAGGAAGACTTTATAATTGACGACTGAGGGCTACATCTAAAGAAAAGGTCTTTGCCCTTTAATGTGTGCAAAGACACATCTAGCTATTATTATATAATAATGGCCAAATGTGACATGTGATGCATAGTGGTGCCGGCTTAGAATTGGTACCACCCCAACTCTTCCCGCGGGTGTCGTAAAAGGCGACCAAGGGATATCCACCGGGGGTGGGCAGCAGCGTCCTTGCAGAAAAATTCTACCACTGAACTGCCGTAGGGATTATAGGCATTACCTCCATGAGATAGAAGTCAATTAAGGCGCTTAGCAGGAGGACGCCTGCGTCCAACAGGCAGTTGCGGTGAAATGGGACACAGCTGAATCTGCGCGGAGGCAAACTGCGTGCTCTGATCCGATGATATGATGATATAATCCACGCGATCTAGTATGACCTTACTATGTTCCCAATATTAATATATCTCCGAGGTCTGCATTCGCACCAATTACGCCGTGTCTGATCGATATCGATAATCCGACATAGTTTATCAGAAGGTGTGCAGTTAGGTAACTACCCACAATCAGACAAGACAATAAGTGCAATAAATTACAGGCTGGTTAATTTCTAGCTATCGCTAGTCGGTGTTAATGAAATTGGCACGTAGACTGCTTTTAAAGTGTGCCATATTACAGAAGTTATCTTGAAATTATGAGTTTGCTGGTATTTCGGACGATGTGCCAAGTTTTATACGATTCATCCAGTTATTCCAACGTATAGTGTTAATGGTAACTATCAACACCCAACCTATCACTTTTATTCATACTGATAATAAAACGCGAAAGTAACTTTGTCAGTCTGTTCTATTTTCACGACTTAACGGCTGAAAGGGTCTAATAAAATTTCACAAGATTGATTTTATCCTGGGAAAGAACTTAGGTTTTATCCTGAAATACTTTTTTGAAGTAGCACATAGGAGCTTCGTTTTCTGAGATGTTCCATTTCTGCATTAGATTAGCGTAGTTCACTGTCAGCGCGGTAGAGGCGCTATACTAAATCCCATACAAAAATGGTCGGTCTCATTTATCGAGTAACTCAACTTGGGTATCTGTTCTGTCATTCAACGCAGCAATATCGACAATCCCAATTTATTTCTTCAATATAAGCCTAGCTTAAACTCCAGACCCTCACAAAACTGGTTAATATTTCTAGAGCTTTATTAATATTACACAAATATTATCAAGACAACCTTTTGTGGGTAAAGCTTTTCTATTGCATAAGCTTTACTCAAGCAAAGATCGACTGATTAAGCTTATATAACACGGGCCATAAAAGTTTTTATTCCAATTTATTCTAACTATTCCCTCTACCCTCTGTCCCACAGCATGCTGGCACTCAAACCCACGCGAGCGACCACTGTTCCCCTCCATTCTGGACCAGCTAGCCAGGATCGAGCAATCGGAGTTCACGCGAGCGCCGCACGAGTCATTTCACACGATGCAGGACGGATGGCGGCTGGAGATCGAAGAGGTGCTGCGGGACCTTAGGAGGAAGGAAAAGGTAACATATCTGGTGACCTCTGTGACGGGTAATAGGCAGTAGTCGGGTTCACTATTCCTTTCCATCCTCGACCAAATTGGTGAAGGGTGGTACGGAATAGTAGTCTCCAAGATTGAGCAGTGTTAAAGGAAATAAATGAATCATTTATTTTGTAACAAAAAGACGAAATAATGATAATAAACAAAGGATGTCTAAACTACACTATAAAGAATTATGGCAACAAAAAACGGCTCACCCCAGCGAGTGCTATAATCCTGCTATAGCGTTGGTCTTCTGTGTAGGCCGAAAACAATACTTGTAGTCAGGGTAGTATATTTCCCTATTCTGAGAGCATAGTGAAGTAATGGTAGCCTGCCCTTTCTCCAGCTAGACCAGTTTAACACACACATTAAAGCAACCGGAAGAGGCTTTTCCTTCAAGACTTGACTGACATACTGCTATTTGCGATTTTCATTAATCATCATTGAAAAATAAGCTCAAAATTTTGCAAAATGGCAAACAATATCCTCACACGCAATATAGCACTGTAAATAGTCCCAGCCGTGTAACTCCTATTCTAATTCCATAAAATAGCTTAGCTCCTCTGTAGCTCGCTAACATAAACACATCAAGTAAATTACCTAGTATACTTTGCATAAAAAAACACCTCTTTGCCAGCAAAACAAAATGCTCCAGTATATTCCGCACCTACTTTCTTAGCAAACAATCTAACCACCTCTTAAGGCGGTGTCTTACCGCGAGCATTCGCCTGTAATGTAACGCAATGCTCACAAACGAGTGCTGAGGTGTGTAGGCTACACACCAAAGGTGCAGAGGACGCCAACATAGTTCGGCAGGTTGGACATTGGCGGCTTGGTGGCGACATGTTCTCTTCACCTAGGAGTCGACCCACCAGAGCCGCCGGGTTGGTAAACTTGCGACATTTGTCGCGGTCATGACACAAGAAGCGGGCACTGTCGCTGACAACACATCATCATACTGACTGATATTATAAATGCGAAAATTTGGAAGTTTAGATTATTTGTAACTTCTTCACGCCAAAACTACTGAACGGATCGGGTTGAAAAATTTTTTTTAAAAAAAAATTTTTAGCGATGTTATTTGATTTCTTAGAAATTACCCTTAGTGTGGGGTTACGCACTATAATAACAAAAAACCTTAGAATTAAGCTACGCGACACCTCTCGTCAAACGAACTAAATGTAACTTTAGTCTTTGAACAGGATTGGATAAAAACTTCAATGTTTCCCCTGTAGGTGGAGCTAACGGCGCGATAAGACCGTAGGATGTCGCAGAGATTTTCGACTCCCACGTCACTTGACTTCGTGGTGTAGTTGGTTATCACATCCCCGTACTGAGGGGAGGACGCGGGTTCAAGTCCCGTCGAAGTCGAAAATTTTTGCGATGTTATTTGATTTCTTAGAAATTACCCTTAGTGTGGGGTTACGCACTATAATAACAAAAAACCTTAACTACATATTGTTCTGGGCCGGGAATAAAACATAGGCTAAGTTTAGTTTTTATCACAAAAATCGGTTCCCATGGGATAGAAACAACGCGTGCGAATCCGCGAGCAGAAACCAGTTATTCTATGAAACAATGTTGCCAACACCAACCCACCGGGCTGTGTTAACGGTGTTGCCGACTTTGGTCTGTAGACTCCATTACATTACAGACGAATGCTGCCAGCGAGGGATCACCTTTACATATAACTTGGTCGCTTGTAAAAAATTGGAGCGTACCTACCGTGGTACTCAAAGTTAGGGCAGGCCATATCCATATCGTTAAAAGAAATTGTGTGAAAATAAGAATTTATGATAAGTATTGTTTTGGCTTAACACGCACGTTGTTTGATGGTATGGTGAACAAATTGCCTACTTTCGCTTTGAATTGAGTATGAAAACAAATGTTGGTGGAGTGTGTTATTGTATGTCTTTTGTTTTGGACAGGTAGCTGTTTAAAAAATTCTGAAAAATTTGCTGAATTGGGTTAAATTGTACCTGAGGGCAGTTACGTTTTCTTTGTAGTGAAAAAGTTGTGATCTAAACAAATTATATAAACTATCTTACGTTATTTTAACCGCAAATTAGTATTTTTAGATTTAATCTACGATCTTAACCACAATAAAAAAAAATTGCCTGCAGGTTTTAGGTAACATTTGAGCCATCCTGTATTTAAGAAACCTACATCCTACAGAACATTCCCCGATTCGAGTATTTTGTAGACTATTAGCATTAGATTTAAATTAAGACACTTCCCTCACAATTCACTAATCAGGGCATTTTTCTTTGTGACGCTTCTTACGGATAGGAATACAGAACAATCGAGGAGGTTAGTGAAATTGATGTTGTAGCTTTTTCCTTTTATTTCGCATAGACTTGCTTATTCGGTGTTCTTTTGTTACGGCATTTTTAGCTTTGTTGCGAACGTTTTAGAGATTATGGTTCAAGGGCACAAATATTAAAATTTAGCCCCTTTATTTGAATTATTGAGATTCCGTAGCAGAAATGCCCCTCGTCACTGTCTATGATAATTGCCTCTGTAAAGCAAGGAAGCTTTAGTTCATAGAATATCTTTTATTTCTTAATTTCTGAAACCTGTCTTCCATCGTGCCTGTTTTATTGGTGTTTTAATATAATTACCGTCGTAACTTTGAGCTTCAAGAAAGTTAATTCCATTCCGATCACCTTGCTTTTTTTGTTATTCTTCTTCGGAAACGTTTCAAAATAACAAAATGTCACGGTGACAATAGACATCTCCACGGGGTCATCATATCACATGTATTTGAGACTCTGTTTTTGACTCATCTCTTCTCTTCACTGCTGGTGGATACATGCAAGTCTATTCTGTACCGTTAACTGTCTTGTTAGCTTGTCATGATCGCACTCAATAGATTTTTTTTGACAAGAAACACTATGTTATGGTAGACATACAGTGGCAGCAATTTATACAGCATCTGTACGTAGCAAATGTAATCTGTCATTAACTTACTTATAAAACACAGTAGATTTACGCTCGTATCCTCTCTTTCCAGGAGCTGAGATGTAGAGAAGAGGAGCTAACCCGGGCTCAGCTCCAACAGAGGCTCGTGGAACAGAACCTGCTGCAGAAGGAACGCGAGCTGGAGATGAGAGAGTTCGAGCTGGTGGCCCGAGAGCTGCACATACTCATCTTTGCGAGCAACATGTCGCATAGCCAGCCCGCGCCCGCGCCTAACAAACGGAAAGGTAAGGGACTTTATGCTTAAAAGTTTGTCTCAAAAATTTGGTGTTTGTACAACCTGAAAACACTTGAGCCAAAGGTCATCATCGAGCGAGCACTTTTTTCGATGAGTTAGTGCGGCAGTTCACTCTTGCTGAGACGTCTCGTCGAATGTCTTAGGCACTTAGCATTTCACACCTCTTACTTCTCTTACCGAAATCCTTACGAACAGCGCTTGTCCAAGTATAATATGATCTTTCTCCGCAATCGACGTAAGCTTCGAGACCTTTGTTTCCTCCACGAGATGATAAACGGAGTATCAAAATGCAGTAACTTTTAGATAGATTCCCTCTATACGTACCATTTAACTATCCCAGACAACCCATACACAATATTTTTAGCACACCACGATCAAGAACCAATCTTGGCCTTCAAATTCCTTCTGGAGTTTGTAATGAATATAACCTTATAAATAAGTAAGTACCAGAAAATTCTTCAGTCTTTGACCAAAGTACATATGAACAGATTTATAAATGTCTTGATGAATCATTTCAGCACTTCTACTAAATATCAATGAACCTACGTATTGTTTAATATTATTTTTTTCTTTCTCTTTTATTTCTTTAAATTTAAGTTACTTAAGTACCTACCTATTTTTTAATATTAATTTCTTTAGTTTTAAGTTTTTTAAATTTATAACTTAATACGCGCGCACTCTATCAGAAATATGTTATGTGCACAAAAAATTGTCATATGTATTAGAACAATTACATAAAAATTGTACTAGAGACATAAGTTGGTAACATGTTGATTCGTAGGTTTTCCCGGTGTTCAGAGGAAGTCAAAATAACGCTTTTTAAAGCCTATTGTCAAGGATTCTACACCGGGAACCTATGGATCAACTACACCAAACGGCCGCTGGAGACCCTACGTGTTCAGTACAATAATATATTTAGGATGATGTTGGGACTGCCTCGATTTTGTAGTGCATCGGGGATGTTTGCGGAATACCAGACGGATGGCTTTGCTGCCATCCTCCGTAAAAAGACGGCATCCCTGATGCGCAGGGTACGGGACAGCTCCAACACCATCCTAAAAACTATAGCTGGTAGAATCACCTCACCCCTGTGGAAATGCTTCATGGGGAGAGTGATATAATTTTGTATTTAAATTGATTTGATTTAATTTTGTATTCATTTTTAGTAGATATTAGTTATAAGTAACCCTAATTATAAGTTCTACCTTTACTAACAAATTATGGATTCTAGTTGTCCGAAATAAAATATTGAATTTGAATTTGAATAAGTTAAAATACATAATTATAATGCTTGTGTTCTTAAAATAAATAAATGTCTCGGGCGCTCGCTCTCCCAACGAGAGGCACCGCGTACAGTAGGTACACACTCGTTGTCACACTTGACCTGTGGCCGAAACAAGACGAGAGCCTACGAGGCATCCTAAGGCGAGACGTCGTCGCGTCGTACTCGTGCTCGACTTGGATCAGGGTGCAAGTGTGTACTGCCGGCATTAGATTTAATGCGAGTTAGGTTTGATGAAGATTGGTAGTAGCTATTCTTAATGTTACGATGGTGCAAAGTATAGTGGTCAGGTCTTGTCTCTGTATTTGTAACAGTCCCTGATGGTTTTCACCGAGTTCCTCCAGCTTAGACACCAGTCCAATCCATTTCAATCAATAACTATCAATCATTGTTCCAGGCAAATTCAGCAAGATGAAGCTACTAAAAAAGGACACAATATCCTCCCCACTAGACTTCCGGCACACGCTGACGGTCCGGTCTTCTGAGGACGAGTGCCAGGTCAAGCAGCTGGTGGCCGTGGCCAAGGACACACCACCCGGCTCGCCGGCCATCTGCCGGGCGATTGCATGTAACTATACCTTATAGCTAGCCGCTATTGGCGGTCGCGTCGTAGGAACCCATCCCTCTAACTAGCTTGTGGATGGTAAGAGTCGACTAAGAGAATCTACCAGAGGAAGGGTAACACCATCCTTCTTTGTATTTTTTACATCTCTACAGCGATCCGCCAGGCAAGCGTGGTAATTAAGCAAACCCCACTCTTTTTGGGGTGACATATTTAGCATTGGACTTATGTGTACTGATGAGGGAATACCGTACGCGACTCGGCAAACCTAGGACGCCACCCGACCAGATTGGATGACGACCTGCTAAAGACACCATGTCTAAATGAGTCTAGACTCATTGCCTACGCAAAGACCCGTCAAATTCAGCCTTTGGCTAAGCTGGCTGACCAGTCACGGAATGAAATCATAAGTTCTACGATCACCAATTATGTGTGTTGTTGCTAATGGCACAATCACCTCTCCCCAGTTTTAAAGAATTATCCCGCGTCGCGTTGACAGCTGTTTATGAAAATGGTGAACAATACCAGCAACTTGTTGCAGTATTTGGTCAGGAGAGGTTATTAATTTAAAACAAAAGCTAAAACCACCTTTCTCAATTCCAGTACCAGCGGACGGCGTAAAAGGCAAAACCTGGGGTCCCTCCACGGTGCACCAGCGCTCCCGCACGCACCTGCCGCTCCCGCAGCACGCGCCCCCCCTCGCGCCGCGCCCCCGCCCGCGCTTCAGCAGCTCCGCGCCCGCGCTGCCGCCCCCCCCGCACACAGGTACCCCCGCCCCCCGCCCAAGACTCAGCAAGTCCCAGACCCGGAGGAAACCCGACCTCGCGCGAAAGAGAAGCGGAAGCCACGACGACCTACTCGACACCGCCGAGCCGCGACGCAATCGATTCCTCCTCTGCCCTTTTAGCTCTACAGCAGATATTAATCATTACGGTACTGTCTTCGACGTACCCGTGAACGATAGGAAGAAAAAAGGCACGTTCTTCAAGAGCATCCGGTCCAATAGTCTGGCGGGACTGCTGGCGGTGGCTGGCAATCTCACCTCGGAGACCACGGAGTTGCTTAAAGATGATTAGTTTGGGAGGTTACAGTTGCTGGTTTGATCAATGAAAATCTATTTAATATGTCTAATAAAAAATATCTATCTGTGTAGTGTATTGTATTATGTATATCAGTTATCTAGTACCCATAACACAAGCTCTGCTTAGCTTGGGGCTAGATAATGATGTGTGAATTGTCCAGCATTATTTATTATTTATTTATTTATCTAAATTGTCTTGAAGTTGATTTTACCCTTCACAGTTCCTCAAACCAGTTGAATGCGAGTACAAATGTGTTGCCATATAGAATACATATCATTTTCTACTAACACATTCCTATCAATGTGCATTTTTGTTCTAAACTGCTAACCCTATCCCAAACTACGTCACGCCAATTCAATTCGAAGACTAATGCTAAAATTTATTGTTTAGTCACATGACGATTTCTAAGCACAGAAATTGCTAGTTTGCTAAACCGAAGCAGGTCTATCAAGAATTGTACAAATCGATCGATTCTGAGTCTTGGCGTCAAAAGAATAAGACATCTCGAAATCTCCATCGAAAAGTATTTTGACGAGACGAAATAACATCGACACTCGAAATCGCGTAAATGTAAATAACGTAAAAGGATTTGACTTTATTTATAAGTTAGACTGTAATGAATTTAAAAGACTTATTTTTAGATTTAATTTTAGTTTATAGTTATAAATTCCAGTGTCCGCCATATCTCTTTCTATAGTCCGTTTTTTAATCTATTTCTTTAATTCTATCAATTTTATCTTTTTCTATTCTTTCTCGTTCTTCACTTTCTTTTCTCTGTTCCTTATCTTCACTCATCAAAATTGTAAATGATCTAAACCTGAAAAATAAGCATTTAAATTAAAGTAAATTTAATTAGGACCTGTTAGGTAATTTTATTTAGTTAGTAGAATTTTAGTTGATTGTGTAAATTATGAAGACTTTAAATAAATTCTTTACCGACTGACGAATCATTAGGATCTTGCCAAATTGTATTAGATTTACGAAAATAAGTCTAATTGTAAAATCGTAACATACAAAATCCAAAAAAAAGTTTTACTCTTGGACTTATTTTGTAAATTTATAGGAAAATTGTATGAACGATCTGTAGAACAATGTTTAATATTAGATTCTGTTTCAATGCTGCTTTTAAAGGGACTTCTCAGGACAGCTTACTTTACCCCTGTAAGTATACATTTTGATAACAAATTATTTTAAAATAATTTACATGAATATATATGTAAATATAGACAAGAGAATCTCCATAGATTTCTATTTGGTTTTATATCAGTAGGCAAGTCTAAGACCCGCCAAGTGACGATAGTTGTTTATCGCGTTTTTTTTTTATAAATATCTCATTCAAAATCCTACTCTATTTCCACTCAGTGAAATACTCTTTTCGTCCTTAGTTACCTACCCTAAAATCTCAAACTATAGACGTCACAAAACTTCTCGAATTGTATGTCAGTGGCTGACATACGAACACTTTAGTTTAGTCGTAGATTGATATTGGTGGCGATTCTGATGCTACATTACAGAAAAAACAATCAATAAAAAAATTGGGTCAAAAACATTTAGGGTTAGAATCACTACGGGGTAGTTAAATTTGTTTTAATATTGTCATACAACAGATGTTGTAAATGTAAAATAGAATGAAGCTTCAGAATCATCGCCGTTGTATGGAATTGACTTGTAAAGAAACAAAATGTTTTTTCGTGTGATACTCATGAATATGCGTGTTATTATTAGTTAGTTTTTAAATGTATTTTATTCAGTAACTTAGTATCCGTTTGACGTTTCGTTTTTTTTATTTTCGTTTGTAAATTGTAAGCATTTGTTTGCTTTCAGCCAGAATTTATTTAAGATTCTTAACTTAAGAGCTATGCATGCTTAGCAGTTCATATACGCTATATACAATTCAGTTTTAAGTCATTTATTATATGTATTTGTTGTACTTACTTATTTGTTAGTTTGTATGATCTTTGCTTGTTTTCACCATGTCATTTTGGCACGCTTTCAAATGTTTACAATGAAACTATCGGTCGTAAAGAGAGGTGTTTTTGGAAGTCTATATGATAAAACTGCTTCTCAATTACTAATTTAACTGAAAATTTACCTTATTTTAACAGCAAATGACTAAATTTTTCGAAAATTTACCCTTCTAGCTATTCTGGGTTCCACTCAGGAAAATAAGCACAATATCCAAGCGGCTTACGATACCCAGAATGTACACAAAAAAACCGCAAAATCGTCTCATTCTGTCTCAAACTCTACCAAGAGTCTCAGCTTTTCCAACCTCTCAATGCAGTCGTACGTGAACGAGCAAAATATGAAGTCTTCACCGCTTGTTCTGTGTTACATTCTGGATGTCGTTAACTGTAGATATTTTGTGGTTCTACTACACCAATGAGGCATCATTTTTTTTTTACATTATCTTTACATTGATCGAGGTGTTTACTTTGAATCAGAATAGTAGCCAAACCTTTACCAAATTACTTTTACAAAAGAAATGTCCCGACATATAGACTTCCAAAATATTAGTTTGTTGTAGTTAAAGTTGTATAGTACAAAAACCCGCTGTAACCGGCAGTAACATGTTCCTGGTGGTGGAATAGTATTAAACAACATAAACAGAGGCTCAGCTATCAAAATGTTAAACAGTAAAGCCTCCCCTGACAGACGCGGCCTGCGGCGGCCACCAGTATAATTTGCGTTGTCCACAAATACGTCCAAATGAACAGGCCTCCCCCAAAACAAGGGGGTTTTGCCATAATCATGACGCTTGGCAGGCGGGCTAGTCCCTGTGGGGGTGTTCAAATAAACAGAAGGAAGCTGCTGCCCTTCCTCTGGTAGGTTCCCGTCGTCGACTCTTGGAGGGGTCGATTGTATCACCGCGACATCGACGGCAGCAAATGAACCATTTGCTTGCAAATAGTCCTGGCTGCGACCCCAGACCGCGTCTGACTGGCAGAGGCTTAACGCTCTTGTTAAACGGTGAACTGGTCCTAAATTTAATTGAATCCTTTTATATATCAAATAAACCTTTTCCATAAAATCGACAGTGGTGTATTTTTTTAACATGGGATCTACTAATATACTAACCGACCCCTTTAGAGTCAGAGCCATAGAAATAGAAATAAAACAGATAGGACGAGTCGGTGACGGTTAAAAATTAAAAACGATTCGCTTTCGCTTTCTCTCCTGCTTTTACACGTTGCCAGTAACTTTTCCTCTCACAGACACACTGTAACTTTTGTTTCCTGTCAAATTTTGACAAGTATCTTTTGGTACCAGTCGAAATTTTTCCAGGAAATGTAACGAGACCAGAATGTGTGTGATTCGAATCTGAGAAAAACCCTAACAATGGCATTATCTTCTCTGGTCTTATTAATTTGATAGCATTATATACCCCAACAAGACTCGAAACGATTTTCAGATTTGAGCAGGTCAACTCAAGAGACGAGTTTTGAACAAATTTTTCATTGAATCTGTCAAAAAATCGTGACTTGAGACCTGAGTTGGTTTCTCGGTAGTATCCATACGTTCCATTATTGTATGCGGTTTGTCCGGACGGTAGAGGCGCTGTACCAAATCCTTTACTAGAATGGAACGTCTCTATACTGTTGAGAAATCGAACAAGGCTCGGCTCAACCCTGATAAGCGTTGGAATATTCGGGAAAAGCTTTCAAACGATAATAATAAGATATTTTGATAGTTTGTCTATTGTCTTCGGCTGTATAATTATCATGGACCGTTCAGTCACTCTTATCTTATACATAACAAAGTTCAAATTAGGCGACTGTTAAATTCATGATAAAACGCTGGTAATGTGTAAAACAGAATCACTATGGCTAATTAATCGGGAAAGGCGAATAACGAATAACCGACTGCGGATATAGTGATTGAAACTATTTTATGCACATGTAAGTATTATAGATTTATTTTACACTTTTGTTGCTTGATTTTAAGTAAGAATGAACTGTTTGGCATGTGTAGTCTTGTTTGAAGTTTGCATGTATTTTATTTGTTTTTGAGTAGGATTTGATAGGAAAAAACATATTCTAGAATCTGTAAACCTATACATGTACTGTACTTAGGTGTGATATAAAACTTAGATCAAGAATTATTCTTGTTATACTATATGAATCTTATTCAATAATCAAATAATTTTTCTTGTGTAGGGTGCTATAGGAATATGTAATGATTTCTGATAGAATGTGTCTATGTCTAAACTTATTAATTTATTGACTCAATGTTTTGTATGAAAGCTAACTTTCTGAGAAATAGTATCATAATAATTAGGTCCAATCTGACACTTCAGGATTACATAAACTTAAAATGCTTTGTCATTATAATTTTGAACGTGTTCATAACATAATTTTTATGTCCGTCTACATAATGATAGAAGTTATTTGTTGCCAGTGACTAGTAGGACCTTTTGATGACACAGATCTATGTCAGAAATTGTCTAAAGATCCTCTACAGAAAAAAAACCTAGATTTCACGTTGGAAATTTCTATATTCTTCGAACTGTCAGATCGGACGCATCATCATCTGTAGCAGCCATACAACTAACGCATCTGTTTCCATTCACATAGGTTGTTTTCTTGCTTACACAGACTTCAGTCCAGACGAGTGGGGACCGGAGTTCCCGCTGAGTAACACATCGAGGTATATCCCTATGCCGACGCTGTTTAATACTGAAGGTGAGTGTGTAAATAATTTTTTTAAACTATGGGAATTTCATACATCATCTAGGTAGCCCAAAAGTAAGTCATGTTGGACATTCGCACAGCATCAAAGTACCAAAACAAAGCTTGTGTTATTACTTATTAGATAAAGCTGGATTAGGTATTTAAATACAATTTTAGGGATTATACTTAGAAAATACCCAGGCTGGAGAGAAATATTGAGTAATGATGGAGTTTTACGAAATAAAACGCACTCCCCCCCACATTTGCCTTTCGGGGAGGCCTATGTCCTCTACTACTACTCTTTGACAAGATGTCAAATGCAAACTTTCAAAAACAGCATTTAGTGTAATTGGAATTAGAAGACATTGGAAATAAAAAACTCAGTCCTTTGTTTTCTTTACACCATACAGGACTCTTGCTGAAATTTCACATTACATTATGTAGGTACTAAAACTATTAATCTAGATCGCTTAGATTTTTTGTTTACCTTAATTTTTTTAAGATAAAGTAAGAACCTTTATAATAATTGTTTTTGAATGAATAAAATAAACTGAAACCAGAAACCTGTACCTTGTTAGGCAGTCTGACATAAACCATAAACGAATTGCGATTAGTCATAAATGTCATAATCATAAATAACATCAACCAACATACTTTACTGAAATGTGAACCTACGTTTTAGGGTACAAATACAAGAAGCCGAGCATTATAGAATTGGTTTTGTATAACATGGCGGCGCTGTTAGGCGGAGTGGCGGCCGGGTACGACGTCAGGGTGTCTAACGTGTCTCCGGTGCACCCCACGCTGCAGCCTCACAGGTTACTTATTTCATTTATTACTCTTCTTAAAATGTCTTTTGTATAATTAAGGTAGTTTGGTGACTAACTAATGCATGTGTTCTTCGAAAAGATTATCTTGTCTGATAATCTAATTTGCTGCCTTGTTTGTTAACTCTCACTTATAATAATGTACAAAAATGTCTGTCAATTAAGATGTAATTATCAGATTGTCTTTGAAGAACACATGCCATAAGGTTCTTTGAAATTTTATGGACCATCAAGCTGCCCTCGGTTAACTTGTACCTACTCATAATTTGACTGGTGGCAGATAGGTTTCAAAAAGTTGCATGTAAAGCGCCATCCTATTAAATTTGTACAATTGAGACTTTACACCCACATACATGTTTTAGATCATGCAAGCTAGAGTTGTCCTCGTGGTTCAAGTATATAACGTAGCCTTAGGAATAAAGCTATACCATATCGGTGCGTTCATTTATTTCCAGAGATTAGCCCATAGCAAACAAACAAATCTCTAGATAATTCTTTTTAGATTTTAAAATAAAGATTATACTGGCTAATCTAGCCCGATCAAGTCACAACAGCAAATTTATATACACAACTAACTTATCGAAAACATCTTTCAGGTCTGAGCCGGAGGAACCTCTGAACCCAGCAGTGTACGAAGGCTTCGGTGGTTTTGGTCACAACACCTACCACGGACCGCCGCGGCACTTGCGAGCTCCGCTCAACGCTATCACAGGCCCTGTAAGTACCACTCAAATATTAAAAACTCTTTATTTCCTTAAATACAATAAATGTACACTTAGAAAAGGTAGTACTACTAACCAGATATAGATCTTACAGGTCTATAGATCCTGCTTGGTAAATATTATTTATCAAATCGTACATTTTTTCATCTCTCACAATAGAAGCTAAGTTGCTAGAATACATTAGTGCAGGTAATATAAAATACAAATATTATAGCTCACATTGTGAGAGACTGGTGCCTGTTTTAGGTTCACAAGAACCTGTATTACGGGTCACCAGCGGGGTATTTTAATTCATTCCATTCGTTTCCGAATCGAATCCGACGGATTCGAATTCGAATCCGACGGATCTATAAAACGCTATTTTGATTGCGCCTCGGGTTGATGATCGAAATAAGGAGCTCCTCCTCATTGACATGGCCATTAGTCAAAAGACTCGCTTCGGATTTTCATCAACCCGAGGCGAAATCAAAATAGCGTTTTATAGATCCGTCGGAATCGAATTCGAATCCGTCGGATTCGATTCGGAAACGAATCGAATGAATTAAAATACCCCTGCAATTCCAATCTGTACGCTAAAACATCTGAAAAATTATAATTTAATCAGTATGCTGGCACAAAATAACGATAAAAAATCATGAAAGTGCACTTTTTGCACCTAATTTGGTCGAGATCTCAGGAACCCTACGGTCTATAGAAAAGATTATTGTTTTGATTCTAAGGTTATTTATCTGTATTAAATAACCAAAGAATGAGTACATTCTTTGGTTATTTAATACAGATTCTTCATATCATAACTAATCATAAGTTGTGTAGTTTTCTTGTAAATAAGCAAAAACATCATTTTTGCGCTTACGCTGTTCCAAAAACGCATGCTCCGTCCCGCTCCTAGGAACGCGAAATCCTATGCCTATCCTTTTCACAATACGTCTCTCTTAAGTGGACCAGCAATGGGCGTCTTATTCTTTCCGCAATCTGCATCTGGCTGGATCGTTCCCGTGGTTGTAATAATATTACGTATAATCATAAATATTACTTTATTTGCTGAATGGTAGGTCAAGAAAAAGGTATTTGTGACGTGTCCAAGAATCCTGTAAGGTTGAAAGGAAATAAAGCACTTTGATATTTGTTACGTAGGTAATGTAGGTATCAAAAAAATCATGTATAGAACACGTTCTGCTGTGCGATTACGCAAAAACCACCCATCCTATATTGACATATAAAAGCCCTTGGAATGGCCTTCGTAATTTGTAATTTTATGCATATGGCCATTGAAATGGCTCTCAAATGTCAATTATAGGATGGGTGGTTGTTGCGTAATCGCACAGCTGATCCTGTCCAAATAGGAGTTTGCCGATTTATTCAAATCGATTTACCAATTATATATTTTTCTTTTCAGATAACTAGTCTACAAACCGAAGAACAGAAACCCATCCGTTTCACGGACTCACCCACCCACTACGCGCACCCATCATCATCATCCGGCTACACGCACTCTGCACCCCCTCTCTCGGGCACCTCTGGGCTCGGCACCAACTACACGAGCACCCAGCCCACCCCGTCCCCACGAAGAACATCCTCAACTAATTCGGACCATCTAGCAGACCTCTACCATAACTACAGAGAAAACTTCCAACCAACGACAGACAGGGAATACTTCTACAGAAATGAACCTTATACGTATGAGCGCACGGCTGATTATGTCGTCAAGCATCCGTATTACGGCTACGATGAATGCACCTTCAACGAGTTTAGAGAACCGACCCCAGATTACCGGCCTCAGTACATAGGCCA
This sequence comes from Eupithecia subfuscata, assembly GCA_963564075.1. Taxonomy (NCBI): domain Eukaryota; kingdom Metazoa; phylum Arthropoda; class Insecta; order Lepidoptera; family Geometridae; genus Eupithecia; species Eupithecia subfuscata. The sequence continues at coordinate 15,509,102 of OY751106.1, forward strand.
CAGGCGAACCCCCTCGAACTCATCAGCTACTAATTCTCATCATGAGGAGTTCTCCCCCTCGAGACAGTACAGGAAAGATAAGCCAGATTACAGAGGGAAGACGGAATTCCCGCGGAAAACAAGCGACTACTCCCTACCTAGAGACTTCTACCGCCAAGAATCGCAAGAAAAAGAAATCGAAAGACCAGCTAACTTGGGCTTAGAAATAGGGCCGACGAAACTCAGATCCAGCCTCAAGAAGTACAATAAGAAATCGAGCGCATCGGGGGGAAGTTCCGGCGGGGGGACGCCGACGAACCCCACGCCGCCTGACAGCTTGACAAGCGAGACTGACAGTTCCTACGTCTCGGCTAGAGACGCGTCCAGCGGCTCTCAGTCGAGGGTCAGGTTCAGTCCGGAGACGATGGAAGAAAATCTGGAGAGGAGGCCCTCGAGACAGACGTAGCAAAGGCTGAAAAAGTTCAACGACTACCTTGTTTGAGTTGCGTTGGTTCACATTGATCTGCTAATTATACTATCATTTTATCACCTCCCAGCTACTTGCAATCACTGATATACTAATTCGTTTATTTGATACCAAACATATTTAAAAAATAAAACGTAATGCAACGATACTGACGCTAAAAGTGTATAAACTGTGTCGCGAATAAATTATAAACGCGTTTGCAAATGCATGTACTGCCAAACCAACCAGATAAATAGAATAGAAAAGCATTTATTTCGACACACATAATATAAATCAAACAAAACCAAACAAATAATAAGGAGCTAAAATGATGATGTCCTATAAGCCGAATGTCGGCCTCGGCGGCCAGTCGCAGGACATATAGTGCAACATATAGTGTGCGCAAAGACAAGTGCGCTTTCTACTGTCTCACTCTCATAATCCGATGGGACGGCAGACCGACGACGGGGCGAGGTCAGGCGCAGGACCAACGGCTTAACGTGCTTAGTCCTACCCGATTTAAATAATGCTAGACCTGTTGAACTAAAAATTTAACGGAGGACTACCACACAATTCTTTGACACACTGATGCATGTTTTAAATCACTTCAATTTGTAATTTGACTAAAAATCTTTGATTCACAGAAGTAAGGGTGGCAAATAAAATTATGTTTTTCCAATGGACACAAGGTAGATAATGGAAAATTTAAAACAACTGAAAGCAATGGGACCACGAGCAATAACTATCACTCGTGATCCATTAATGGGACAAAATAACGGGACCACGAGAATAAACCCGAAAATAGTCTTATTCGTGGTGAAATATCACAACTGGGTCCTATTCTCAAATACGTATAGTGATGATGTGAACAAACGCACAGCTTTTAAATGCTTGCAGGTAGCGATGGACGCTTGAACTTTGATATTAATTATCATATCCTTAGCGATTTGTGTTTTATTGCGATTATGTTCGCGTTCTGATATTATTGTGGACAAAGTGATTGCTTTAGTTTTATAATCAAACTCTAACTATAGATATTTTAAATGTTATGACAGGGTTTGAAAGAAACATGTTTGTTTTTCTTGGCAATATTCATCAGTACACTCGGTACAATATTCATCGATACAAATATGGTTAGATAAATAACAATTTCTGATCTTACAATGTTTAAAAACGATTACCATTGCTGGCTATCATCCATTATATTAAACGATGAAACTGTGCCTTAGTTCTCTATTTCTGAACTCAAGATTGAATTTGCATTTTGGGTCTCATAGTAACTGAAGCATTTAAAAGCTTTCGGACTATTAGCTGAAGTCGAAATGACTTAAAATAACCTCAAATTCAGTCGAGGGTCGGATTTTTAAACTATCTAAAGCAAGCAATGCGTTGTACAAATTTTAATTAAATGGTCGTAATTTTGCAATAAGCTCTTGTAAAAATGTGATTGTGTTCATTAAATACCTAGAAGTTGACTGTGCCTTGGACATCAGCGAATAGTCATAGCCCAAGTGCCTAGTCCAATTCTAGGTCTTATCTTAGATTGATGTACATTTTGTATAATACAGCGTAATTTATTGTATCATTGGATAGTTGCATATAATGTGCCTTGGGATTTTGTTTCTTTAGCGTACTTTTACCAAACTAGATTCGGAGAAGGTAACCGGCTGATTTCACTAACGTTTTGCGTGAGAACAATATTTTTAGGTATGGAAAGTCTAGAATTTTCCAAGATCTGAAACCAGCCTCGAACGTTTCTTTATTTTATTCAACAAATGAATAATTTTGCAACTAGATTCTGACTGTCGAAATGTGCCTAAACCAATTCTGTACAAAGTGTAGATACAGTGAAGAATGTAACATTGCATGCGGCATTTATTTTTGTAAATACGCAACAAAAACGCGTTTTTCGTTTAAATTTATAAATAGTACAAATGTATCTTAAGAATGAAAGTAAATATTCGCTATAAATCGTAAAGATAGGAACACATATTTTATCTTACGTAATTGACTTGTATATTTTGAACTAACAATATATCGAATGTTTAGTGTACTTATATCGTGTTAAGTATGCATTTTGTACAAAAGGAACAAATGAGTAGATATTTTTTACTAAAATATCAGTAATCTAGTTATGTCTAGTTGCACCGCACAGAGTTTACCACTTACGACTGATTTGTCTCATTACCCTTCTTAATTTTATTTTCTTAACACCTATTTCCTGTCATAAATAACTTTAATAGGGTATTCAAGATTTCCTCAACTATGGACAATAAACGTTTATAAACATAATAAAAGAGATTTATAATAAACTCTGGTTGATGCAACTCGGCTTTAGTACGTAGCGAGCAGCTTTTGTATCCCACATAATGTAAATTAGGTAAAACTAGTCTGAGAGCGGTGTAAGAATCTAAATGATTGCATATCCTGTTAACAATATTTGAATATATTTAGATATTTACGAAACACTGGCGGCCTTACATATAGATACCATTTTATTGACGCATTGTTTCAAATTACTGTTTTATCTAACAAAAACCGCATTTCTAAAACACGGAATACTTATTTTAGCATAGTAGTTGTATGGTAGTTTCAAAAGTAAAAAACCGATTGGTTAGAAGTGATCTGTCAAATTGCATTGTATGTAACTTTTTCTATAAAACAAGATAAGTACAAGATAAAGAACTGAATAATTCTAAAAATAAGATATTTCAAGCAATGTTGAAGTTATGGTGTTTATATGCAAGGCTAAATTTGAAACATGAAGCTCTTAAAGGCCTGGTTGGATCCTATCAACCGTTTTGAGAGTTAAAAAATAGTTTTAGCAATTTTCTATTAGTTCTATGTTGATTAACGATCCGACCACAAGACCAATCTTATTTCAGTTCATGGCCTACCTGAAAAGCTTGGAATTAAATAAATTAGCGATTAAATTAAATTAGTAAATTGTAACTAAGATGTATATGGAAATTAGCTTTGATATTATTAGCTTGAACCAGTGCCTAAAGTATGGAATGGTTTTTGAGATTACGTCATGGAAATGAACGATGGACAGATTTTTGGGGGCGCACGCGCCATGGTGATGATGACACGTTTAAGCCTCCACCCCACAGTCACGATTGTGAAGCGCGTCTTGTGTCGCGCGATTTGTTGCGATTTTCTAGCGCGATTCCGCTGCGTTTTTGTAAGCGTGATTTTGAGACGCCGCGCGCCAAATGCGAAATCGCAGCAGCGTGTAAGATCGTATGCGTTTTAGTTAAAAATGTATTGCAAACAAATATCGCAACAAATCGCGCGATGCAAGACGCGCTTTAAAATCGCAGCTGTGGGGAGAGGAGGCTTTAAAATGATAATTGGATTTTTTATGCCCACATTTTTGTCTCCACTCCTTTTTAGTCTAGCTCAACAATGCATTATCATTTCTGAATTCTTGCATAAAATTTACTTCTCATTTTTTTCCTTATAACAAATGATTTTGACCACCTTGACCTCTCAATTTGGCACTGATTTTTACTTACGTAATTAATGTATGTGCATAATTTCTAGACTTGCTAAACGATGCGCCCCCAGGATGGAGCCGCGACGGCCAGTGAAGATTGCAATTATATATATTTGGTTTTCAATTTTTTATTTCTCATGTGCAATAAGTGAAATTATTTTGCGTCCATTTTTAATTTTATTTTAAGTTATGAAACGTCTTGAATTGTAACAGTATTGTATGCAGTATTTGTATATTCGGAAAATGTTTTATTATTGTACATTTTAGATCATAATTTAAGTTTATTTGAGTCTGTGCCAATGTCGTCAGTGTTTTTGTTTGTCATTATCTAAATTATCTATTTATGTAGAGTAGATTCTAAAATAGGTTGCTCTTTAGAATATGTTTTAGTGATTTTAGTATTCGAACACCCAGCAGTCACAAATTTTGAGTCAACGATTTATTTTACGAAACGATTTTGTACATAATCCGAAAACGGCGCGATACTTAAAAGCTCTAGTCCTGATTTTTAATTAGAATATTAATGGGACCTATTCTGTTCTGTGTTTTCTAAAGCTAAACACTAAACTAAAACTTGTTTTCTCTTAATTCTTAGAGCCTCCAATTGAATTTATTTTCAAATAACTTGATGTTATTTTTCTATCTTGGCAGCTTAGCTATACAGGATGTTCGGCAGACTGTGCCATATGATAACGGGGGGTAGGTGAAACCAAGTGCAATAGCTTGGGGGCTTTTTTAACCTTGAAAAGCCTCTCGGCTATTTTCAAGACATTGTTTTTTTCCGAAAATTGAATAATTTTGTGCTATAACACAAATAATTATTAATAAGTATATAATATAACTCCAAAGTTGAAATCTCAGTTTTTAATTTTCCTTTCTCTACACTTTGCATGCCCTGAGCGGCTTTATTTGCCTAGATCATATTACCTAGATTTTAATAGTTACTAACATGACGGATGGATTTAAAAAAATGTACTTAGGCCAGGTCATTTCGTACAAAAAATGTAACAGCACTCAATAGTTCAAATTTCGAAAAAAAAAAACTTATAAATAGCCAAGATACTTTTAAGGGTTAAAAAAGCTGTCAAGCACTTGGTTTCACCTATCCTCCAGTTACCATATGGCACACGGTCTGCCGAACACTTTGTTTTACTTCCCTATTTGTTCTATATATTTTAGTATTTACCTACTTAACTTTACCTATAAAGCTTTAGAAAATGCAACCAGAATCAGGTCCAAATATCTGGCTAGGTGACGATCGACTTGCGATGATGTACTCCTATGTTTTTTATCGATTTTGTAATAATTTGGGCATTCCATTGTATTATCAACATTCCATTTTGTTCTGAAGAGATATTGAAGGAAGTAAAGGTGTGCCAACAGATGATGGGAGAATGCCTTACGTCTAAGTTGAAATCGACAAATAAAACTAGATTAAGCTTTTTATAACGACTTTTCTTTTGAGTTACCCTATCCTTCAGCTCTGAGCTATCGTTTATTAATGCCTCACTTACACTTTGTTATGTAGCAAGTGCGAGTGACAAATGTAGTGTTAGTGATAACTCATTCAATGCCTATGACGAACATTCTCGTTCGAGGGAACGTAGAGCTGCAGTAAGTGATTAGTAAAATCGGCGTGTAAACGGACGAATTTTACTGATTAGATTACACTTGATTAATCAAAAAGTAACTAACACATTAGTCTCTAGGCCAGTCGAAGTACTCCAGTTTAGCCTACCGAGTAGGATTAAACTTTATATTCGGCTTTCTATTGACGAAGCTTAAAGCTCGTCGCACACCTGGAAAGGACAGCACAAAAATGTGCATTCAAATACGGGCTTTACTCGTACATAATGCGCTCACGTTTTTGTGCTATGTGGTAGCGGTATTGGATTAATGGGCGCAGAGATATTCTGAGTTTCGTCTGTTAGATAGATTTCCTTCCTCTCCTCACTATTAGCAATAGGTACTAGCTATTCTACATGATTTTAAATGTATCTATCTGTTGATGAAGCAGTCTGGTATTTCAGATGTAGGTATCTGTTGATGAAGCGGTCTGTTTTCTGTATACTCTCCTACTGCACTATCAGCAAAACTCGCGTGTCACAAGAAAATGAACAACATTTTACCTACCTAGTACCTATATTGGACACGCGAGTTACGTGTTACCTATAGTAGGCAAGGCACCTATCTAATGAGGGGTTATTATAAACTACCTATACGACACTAATGATTAGGTAACGATAAGTACCCCTGTATAATACTCTCGCTTTACTATTGGTAGGATAATATTACCGTGCTATTGGAATGGAACCCAGTACCTACCTACGCCTACATACCTAGGATAGGTAGGTGTGTTTACGAAGACTTGCTAATGGCAAATCAGACTAAGAGAAAGTGTGTGCACCTGTATTTATTTCTTTTTGAGAACCTATCCTTATGAGAACAAACAGACTCGTCCGTGGTAGGCCCTGCATCCATGTCTGCCAGAGAACTTCAGACAGCAATCCTTGCATCCTGAAAAGTAAGAACCAAAAAAAGCATACTATATGTGCTATAGGTACCTACCTTAATTTATGGTACCTAACTAGGTACTTGCCTAGTAAAAAGTGCTATCTCGTGGCTATCTCTGATTGATGACATACCTAAGTAGGAAGGTACCTACCTACTTTGCTCATTGCTACTTAAACCAGGACAATCTTGTCAGGGCCTAAGAACTTTAGTTTAAAATCTAGGTACCTACCTACCTACGTATCCGTATATAAATGAAACTCGCCTTCTAATCTAACTAATAACAACAATAGTCGAGCAAGCAGGGCGATGAGGCGCTCATGAGGAAGACTATGCCCAGCAGTGGAAATGGGCTGATGATGATGACATAACTCTTGTGTACACCCATGGCTTTCTTAAATTATATATTTGCTATCCATCCAAAGGTTGCCTGGAAGAAATTGCATCTAAGCTATAAGGCCGCCCATTCTTCCTTTTTTGCACAATATTCCTATTTTATGTTAATGTTTATGTTTTTTATTTAATTTTGTGGTGTAAATTATAGTTATATTCCTATTGTACCTACGTACCTAATCAATCATAGACAACGTTGTTAATGTATCGCATTCATGCCGCCATGGCGCATGGCGGCGGCGCGGCGCCACACGAGGGTCGAGAGGCTCGTCTGCGTCTTGGGCCATGAACGGGTTAAAGAAGAACTAGATAGGTACCACTTTGTAGTGGTTCAAAAAGAATCTTGATGCCTAGATGCCTACATCTCCACGAGTCGGAAACAAAACACGTCGGAAAGCAACACGACATCCATAGGTAGGTGCCATAAAACCACCACAATTTGGCCGAAACGGGTTACAACCGTGACCTCGGAATATCCACGTCATTAAATATTCGTCATTAGTGTAAAAGCCGAGATCGTGTGAACTGAATTGTGTAGAACGAGAACCTTCAAAATACTTCAAATAATGGTTGATACGTATCTAGCTAGGTAGCTAGATATTGGAGCATTTAATGTTACTCTAAAAGAAGAACTTTGTGTAACTTATCTGAAGTAGATAAGTAAAGCATTTTTGAAATTTAGATTTGAAGTGGGTTTAACTTTAAAAGAAACATAGTTACTTCCACGGGTGAAAAGACGCGTTTATTGAAATGATTGTACCTACCGCCAACGCTATAATTTGGCTATTTAACATAAGATAGGTAGATGCGTCCTACACGTAATCAATCACGATTGAGCCCTAAAAGTCATATTTTCGCTCAGAGGTCATCGAACGCAGGGAGAGGTCGTTGCTAGCTTACCGCCTAGGTACATAACAAAGAAGACTTAATCTGAGGGTCGCAGGTTCAAATTCCGAGGTAATTTTTCAGTTATGGAAACTGGTGTCGTTACCTATAGCACTAAAGAACTTGCTTGTGTAGGTACTTCTCCCGTCTTATCTTGAAAAAGTCATTTTCTGTACCTAACCAGAAGCCGGATTCCATATCCGTTTATGGACGAGGGCTGGATGGAAACCTATTATTACCAGTATTCCGAGGTACGCCTTATCAGGAAGGTATCAACTATACCTACACTTACCATAGGAATGTTAACATCCTGACCAGGAACAATCTGAAAATCATCCGAACATTCATCGAAGTCATCGAACCAGCAACATCCTGCGCTTCTCGCTCGTCCAAACGCCAGAGTCATCTACAAATAACTAATTGCATTCTATGAGTCTTGTCTTTTTATGGGAGTTCCACATTCCACCTGTATGCTGTAGGTACAAGCAGAGTTGTCTGCATTGTCTGCGCTCTACATTCTCCAAATCATGATCTACAAAGAGAAACACAAGAACCCTACACTTACGCTCCTCGACTCATCGCGTTCTGACTTCTGATGGCACAGTGCCAATTTACAATCTTAATCAGACCCGCTTTGTTTCATTATAGGATGATAGTTTTATGGACGGTTTTATGGATAGCGTAAATTTCTAGGTAGATACAAGAGGCCTGCCTAAGCTTTTGGCGAAACAAAAAAACTTAATTCAGCTTGTAGCGAGAGCGCATCAGGAAAACTTTGCATTGTGGGGCATGTTCCACTTTCTGCCCTATAACTTAACTTAACAATTTCGAAGATCCCATAAGATTTTAATTAATACGCAGTTTTAAAGTTAAGAAGTTTGGTAGAAACGGCAACAAAATTAGAATAGATGGATGGCCAAAACGTAACCGAGCGTATACGAGTTTCATTCAGACTCGGCCACAGGGCATCCTATCCAAAATAAACATGCCGTCAGAAAAACAAGCTATTGTCTACTCTACGACATGAAACACCTAAACACACAGCTATTCAGAAACGTATGTTTTATTTCATCAACGGAATATCAATGAGAGGAATTAAATATAACCAGAATTGATCACTGACAATTTTATGAAGTTCGAATAATCGATTACAGCGGCGGGGGTGTCGAAAATAGAGTATCTTTATATATTTTTTGTGAACCTTAGGCTGCTGGGTAAATTACTTACCTCTCAGGTACCTAAGTCACTTACCACATCGGAGCTTGGTGCCTACAGCTCTGCGCTACCACACATACAAAAACATGCGTTCAAATATGGCCTTAAACTTTATTTAACAGTGGCAAAATGGCAAAGAATATTAAGACGGCAGTCGACTACATACAATAATTTAAAAGCACATAACTTGTTATAAGATAGGTCGATAGAGACAATCTTGTTGTTAACTTTATATAAAAGCTTTTAGGTAAATTTTCAAAACAGGTTCCCGCTAAAATTTATTTATTTATTACTATTATGTCATGTCTCTAAATATATTTATAATCTATGAATAAGATAGTTATAATTTCATACTGCTACATGTTGATAAATAATTAATGCATTATGTAGCAAAACTTGACATTATCATTTTCACAGACACTTCATTAATATGCACCCCACAGTAGAGTAACTGTGCTCAAGGCAAAAACATGACGCAAAAAATTAAGGAGTCTTACATTTTAAAACAGCTGGGTTAATTGTGTTGTTTAAATACCTTTTTACAGTTGTAGTTTTTATTCGGTTAGTTATTCGGTAGTTTTTATAAGGTATATGTAATTTATTAAAACATGAAGTATCAAGAGAATAATGGATAGCTGTAAAAAATATCAGTTCCCTGATAATTGAATACCAATATGTTTTTGAATTGCTTCGACTGAGAGAGCCGGAAGGTAGGGTACACTATCGATTTTAACAGGAAAGAGATGAACGTGCAGTTCGGCGTAGGGAGGTATTATTTATGCATGCTTCCTAGCCCGAGCTCAAGAACACAGAGTATTCAGAAGTATCGATGTCCAATCAATAGAGTGCATTATTTTTAGACGCGGCACTGTTGGCGTGTCTGTGGTAGGGGTGGGACGTGGGAGCCGAGACAGGTGGACGACCACGACCACGTATGCATACGAGACGGTTCACGCACACATTCTCACGAGGGATGGTTTCGCCAGACATATGGTTAGCGATCAGCATTGAGCATTGTCTGACCCCACTAACTTTAGACCAATATCAGTACTGCCAACATTCAGCAAAGTTTTTGAAAAACTTATTCTACATCAATTGCTTAGGCATTTCAATGGCAATGACCTGCTGCATTGTAAGCAATTTGGGTTTACTTGCGGCAGGTCAACTACTGATGCTGGTGTAGAGTTAGTATCGCATATTTTTGATGCTTGGGAGAAGTCGCAAGACGCTTTAGGCGTTTTTTGCGACTTGTCAAAAGCGTTCGATTGCGTACACCATGAAACATTAATCAGGAAACTACATCACTATGGAATAAGAAACACCTCTTTGGATCTTCTTACATCTTATTTGAGTGATAGGATACAAAGAGTTGACATTAATGGGAAACGGTCTTCGGGGTCTGTAGTTACAATGGGTGTACCACAGGGTTCTATCCTCGGTCCTTTCCTATTCTTAGTTTATATTAACGACCTGCCTCATCTTGTCAAGAATAATCACGAGATTGTATTGTTTGCTGATGATACTTCATTAATTTTTAAAATGAAACGACAAAACACAAATTTCGACGATGTGAATAGTGCAATCTCAAAAGTAGTTCATTGGTTTAGTGTCAATAATCTTTTGTTAAATGAAACCAAAACAAAATGTATTAGATTTATTCTACCTAATGTTAAACAAGTGAAGGCTGATGTAAACGTTAAAGGAGAAACTTTAGAAATAGTAGAAAGCACCGTATTCTTAGGAATCACCTTAGATAATAAACTTCAATGGGGCCCACACATAGATAAGCTATCGAAGAGACTTAGTTCTGCAGCATATGCAGTCAAAAAAATCCGTCATCTTACAGACGTGGACACATCTAGACTTGTTTATTTCAGCTACTTCCATAGTATTATGTCTTATGGTATACTGCTGTGGGGGAACGCTGCAGATATTAACACCGTATTTGTGCTGCAGAAGAGGGCTGTTCGTGCAATCTATAATATGGGTCCCAGAGAATCCCTGCGTGATAAATTCAAAGAAATAAACATAATGACAGTACCATGTCAATATATTTATGAAAACTTATTGTACACTCATAAAAATATAAATCGGTTCCCTAAAAATAGCGATAAACATAATTTGAATACCAGAAACAAACATAAGATCGCTGTGCCCACAACTAGGCTACACAAAATTAATGTATCTTTTAAAGGGCAATGTATACGCTTCTACAACAAAACTCCTAGTGAGTTGCAAAAATTATCAGTAAATAAATTCAAACAAATTGTCAAAACCTTGCTGTGCAAAAAGGCTTACTATAAAATATCAGATTATCTAGAGGATAAAAAAGCTTGGGACGGGTTTTGCTCCAACTCGAAAAATAACAACTAACAGGCTAAAGGTTTCTTCGTCGCTTCTTTACTTTAGTCTACATACCGAAGCGACAGAAATCAAAAAATATCACTTTATTTCCGTGTCAGTGCTTAGTTTTATGATTTGACCTTTTCTAAGTGTACATTTATTGTATTTATGGAAATAAAGAGTTTTTGATTTTGATTTTGATTTTGATTTTGATTTTGAAGCTTCGCTTACAGTGAAAACTATTTTCATGATTTTACTTTGAAAGTTTTCGTTTGACTACTGCATTTACAAATTAAGTAATGACAAGAAACCCTGTATCGTAACTTGGCGTTATTAATAAAGAATTTTATAGTAGTATAGTGTGTTAAACATTATACCTAGGTTGTACTCACAAAGTTGATTTGTCAACTGCCCACGGGTAAAGATTCTTCACAAGATTTTTTCCGCGGCGCGTGGCGCAGCTCGCATATCATACTTCTAAAGGGCTTCATAAAATGCTTATGCGTGCTAACAGGTGGATCCCAGTACCTTAATTTCTGTCTGGCTTGTGTCAAGGGGAGGCGTCAGACCAAGCAGAACGTCTAGTAACTCGGCTGAGGGGAACATCAATTTGTATTTTGATATTGTTAGGAGGCAAGTTCATTATGATCAGCCGTGCTGGACATATGAAATGAAGTAAGCTAAAAAATGGTTTAGGTACGTTTACGTTGTTATAATGAAGAAAATGTAGCAAATTGGTACAGTACAGTCATAAATAAAAGAATCAACGAATTTTGAGAATTGGTCAGCCGGTTCTGATGAAACAAGCAAGTTTAATATCCCATAGCCTCCTTCTAAACAAGGTACTTAATTTAGTTATAGTGCTTAAGCCCTCGCACTAAAACGTAATATAATAAGGTTTATTTAATTCAAATACGTCTAGGTATTAAAATCACATGTAATTAAGACTTCGCACGAAACCTAAAACAATTTTAAGAAAGCATCTTCTCGCTAGATCTGTGCGAGACGAGGGCGGTCGTTGCTACCTAGTCTAAGTAATATTTATAGGCATCGCCCTTGCGTTCGCCGAAGGACGCACTGCCCGTCCTAAAGTGTTTGACCGATCTATTTGCTCGTATGCGTCATTTCTGAGGGCACGGTTATGTTTTTGCATAAAAACAATAAATACGTTTTATGCTTAAGTAGGAGATAGTGTATGAATTTTTTTTCTGCTGGGTGTGCCATTTGTTCAGCCGATAAGTTACGTATTACATCAATTGAGTCATGTTTGTTTATCTACTATTAGTTTCGAGTCTGGCGAATAGGTAGTATCAGTACTATCAACATATTATCTGTTTTACCCTGTATTTCAGGAATCCAGAGATAGTAATTTCTAGCTACTTGGCAACAGCTGAAAATTATATTGGTTAATATTTGCACATGAAACATGAAGTAATGTATCAGTCATCCTCATCCAGTACCCATAACACAAACTCTGCTTAGCTTGGGGCTAGATGATGCTGTGTGGATTGTCCAGCATTATTTATATTTACATATGTATATTTTAGCATATTGTATGTAATAAAACCAACCAAGTTATCATACATCGGTTTACTTCCGTTATTTATAGAGTAGGTACAGTCTTTATCATACATTTAGCTCGTCCATTGACTTTTCTTCACCAATGTACAATGCAGTTTCGATCACATTCGTAATTCTAAAACTTATCGATCGTATCGAGTTACCAACAGCTTTTCATTATTTCCCTGATAAGAGAACGTTAAAAAATACGACTTTACCTCAATTCATAGAGTATCAAATACTTTATTTATATTTACAACTTCCAAAGACTAGAATATTACTTAAATCTAGGTTTTAAGATGACAGGTATAAAAATAAATTGTTCAAAAACAACTCACCATCCAGATGTCATGTGGTATACTTACTTTCTACTTCACTTATCACCACGCGTGTCCAAGGAGGCACTTACATCACCTAGGCCACTTATTATTATTTGTGGCAGTGGGGTGGCGACCAATTTGTGTCCCGGAACAAGTTCCTGACCCACGACCCACGGACACCTAGCTCTTCACAGAACTACTCGCACCAGTCACCTACCCGCAGATAGGTACTATTCTAATGGACTTTGAAACCTTAAAAATGTAGGAGATTAAAGCTCGCAATTCGTCTAAGACGATCAAATAAATAGGTTTTCAGTTTTATCAGAATCTTGATTAGTAGGCCTGACGCGCCAGAAATAATATTGAATAATTAATCCCAGGAAAAAACAATAACTAAAGCTATAAACGTCAAGGTAACATAAACAGATAAAAACGTTATTTCAGTCTCACTACACAACATGCAATACTGAAGCATCCCACTGCGACCTGCCGCATCGGACATACACAATACAATATATTATACACTACTGCCACAGAAAATACTATATGTATTATAATACTTAGATAAGGACTACGACGGGGGTCAAGTATATAGAAAATAAAAAATAGAGAAATATACGATAAATTCTATTAAAACATGAAATTTATTAAAAACATACAGAGGTTTGTTGCCACAAATAAAAATATAATTATATCTGGAGGGTTTGTTTGGCGAGCCGGGTGCTCGGGCAAGCGAGCCCGGCTGCGGAATACATACTGCGACAGGTCCATACATAGTCCAATAATATAATACCATATCATAGGATAAGATTGGGTACACCATATATACTGTCAAGCCAACTAAACTCACAAAATATAGTCATGTCGCGCTCTGGCGAATATAAAACTATGTTAAATCTTACAAAAATACTTATGTGACTAATCTAAAATGCACAAACGAGCAGGTCCTCCTCCTCGACTACAAAAATATTGAGATTGGAATGAAATCTTTAAGTTTCCTGCAGGACGATCACAGCGACGGCGTTCACAACGTCCGCACTCGCGCTAGGCGCTCCTCTTCTGCGTCTTAAAGCTAACCGATAGGACCTGTCCGCTGAGCGCATACCCGTTCAGGGCCTGGATGGCCATCGCCGCCTCGTCGTACTCACGCATGTTCACGAACGCGAAGCCCTTGTTCTTCTTGGTCTCGGGGTCTTTGATCACCTTGATGGAGTCGATGGCTCCGTAGGGACCAAACAACTGCCACAGGGCCAGCTCCTCTGTATCGTCTCCGATGTTGTACACGTAGACCGTGGTCTGGTGCGGCGGCGCGGCGCCCATCAGCGGCACAGGACTGGCGGGCGCGCCCAGCAACGGCAGTGGCGAGTGGTTGCTGGCCGCCATGGGGTTGAACCGCTGCTGGCCCTTGTTGATGAATGGTAGCGCCTTGCCGGGCGAGGGCAGCAGCGGCGGCGGTGAGGCCTGCGGGTAGCCGGGCGCGAAGGCGGCGGGCCGCGCGCCGAACGCCGCCGTGAGCGCGCCGTTGAAGGGCGCCGGCGCCGCGCCGTTGAACACGGCGGCCCCGTTGTACTGGAGCGGCGCGGCGGCCGGCGCGGCGCGCACGCTCGGCCGCGGCGCGTTCTTGTTGCAATTGGGTTTGTTCGCGAACTTGACGACGATGGGCCCGGCGGCCGGCAGCGGCGTCTGTCCGTTAAGCGTGGCGATGGCCTCCTCTGCCTGCGGCCGCGTCTCGTAGCACACGAAGCCGATGCCTTGGCTGACGCGGCTGTTGGTGATGGTCCCAAACTGCGTGAACAGCGCGTTGAGCCGCTCGAGAGTCATGTCGGGCGGCAGGTTGCTGATGTAGAGGTTGCTCTCGGTGTCGGGCTTGTGACTGACCTTGTTTTCGGGGTTGAGCAGAGCGAAGCTGACCTTGAGCGTCTTGCCCTGCATGAGCAGCCCGTTGAAGGCGGCGCGCGCCTTCTCCGCGTCCTCATGCCGCTCGTACTCCACGAAGCCGTAACCGCGGTTGGCGATCAGCTTGCAGCTTTCGATCTTCCCCATCGCCGAGAACAGTGCGTACATCATATCACGCGTCATCAGCTCGGGGATGTAGTTGACCATGAGTTTGGTCGGTGACACATTGTTGATGGCGTCGCCGCCGCCATTCTCCATTTCGTTATTTAACATAGTCCTTTTATCGGAAACTACACTACGACAAACTGAATTATCGTGGAACGCGCACTATGGGCGGCCGTTTACTTCATTTGGCCAGTGAAAAAGAACAAAGAACGAACACAAAAAGTTAAAAGTCACACGAAAACGCCAACGACGCCGGTTCACAAGTTCATCGTCGTCGCGGAGACGGGATGTTTTCGGAATGTTACCAGGATCCGCCCTGTTTTGGTGGCTACGAAGAAAGCTCGTCGGTGGTTTATCACATTTCACTTCACTTAACTCCGTTACTTGTTCGACTTTTACTAAAAAATCTTATTAATATTTCTGCACGTGTTGACCGTACAACCAGCTGTCAAATTAAAAATAATAATTTTTCGAATTTTGTGAGCGTGGCATATTTTGATGTGCGGTTGTCTATGGTTGGGACGGTTTATGGTATGGCGATAATGACATTGAATGATTCATTGCTTTTACTCTAATTACTGTTGTACCTATATTGTTTTGGAAACTGCGGCTTATACTGTGGCTTATTTTATTGATTTCTCAATTATTTCAGTTCCATTCTAATCAATCATATGATTAGAATAAAAATCTTGCTAACAAACAACCGAAAATTTTCCGTAAATAAGGTGGGGAAACAAAATGTTGGGAAAGCACATAAACGTCAAAGTCATCAAACAGCTGATTCCAGCTGATTGGTGGACATGTTATGTTTTGGTAACATCTCTTTCACTCTTCAGATGTCATGTATTTCTTCTTTCATCCATCCGTATTTTACCATACTATATCCTCTTTTCCCTTTCACATCGATCGAATAAGTTAGCGCGTTTTCTAGTATAAATACAAATAGTAATAAAACATGTTTATTACCAACATTTTGCTGAAAAAAGTCAAGAGCAAGTATGCCTCTTTGTATTGCTTAAAATAAGCTTATGAACGATATGATATGTGGTTGGTGAAATTTTGATTTATGCTAATTTTCCAGGAACATAATGGTTTTAATGGAGAGTGTGGTATCGGGGCACCAATGCACGAGAATAAGAGAGCGACTAGGAGAGAAAATGGAGTTTAAAATGTTTGATCCCTATAGTGAGTAAATTGCCCTTTTTATAACCTAAAAACCTGGCCCAAACCACCAAATCAAACTGGCACCACTAAGCCTCTGTCAATAATAATAGTAGACTAGAGGTAGGTATTGATCATACTAGATGATAGATAATAGACCCATGATTATGACCTTGCAATTTAGTGGGAATTCACTTGAAAACGTGGACACTCACGGTAGGGCTGGTCCACCAGTTCAAAGTCGCTCAACGAGCTATGGGAAGAACTATGCTC
This sequence comes from Eupithecia subfuscata, assembly GCA_963564075.1. Classification (NCBI taxonomy): domain Eukaryota; kingdom Metazoa; phylum Arthropoda; class Insecta; order Lepidoptera; family Geometridae; genus Eupithecia; species Eupithecia subfuscata. The sequence continues at coordinate 15,525,768 of OY751106.1, forward strand.
GGAGTTTCTCTAAAGGATAGAATTCGTAACGAATGGAACATTGTTAGATGTTTGAGAGGAAAAGGAATGTCTGAATGAAAGGTACCTAGGTGATTGATGAATGAACACACAATTTTTTTAACCAAAATAGAAATACAGAATATACTGGAAAAGCTGACGAAAGTCTCTTTTATTTAAATCCTGGATCCTACATACATTCGATGGAGAACCAAAGTTGTCGACATAGCTCTAAGAATTAGCCAACTGAAGTGGCAGTGGGCCGACCATATCTCGCGAAGATAACCGCTGGGGGAAACATATTCTTCAGTGGAGACCACGACTCAGTAAACGTAGTGTAGGACGCCCTGGCAAGGTGAGATGACGACCTGCGAAAAGACAGGGCACTATGGCGCTCATTAGGGGAGGCCTATGTCCAGCAATGGACTAACATAGGCTGATGATGATGAATTCAGTGAGCGAATGTTATGTAGATTCACCCTCTCCATCCAGGTATGTCTGATGGTGTATAGTCTCATAGCTGGCCAATTCAGTGATTTCTTTTCTTTTTGGCCCAATTTGCTACAGGTGTCCCCCAGTGAGAGCCATGATGCTTATAGAGGAGGCCTAAGTCCGGAAAAGGATAAGTATCTTCAGCAAATAGTCTGTTCCGTCTTCGAGCTCTTTAGAAAATCTTATCCATTTGGTTAAAGATACCAGCCCTGTCAGATGATCAGCATTAGTTGCACATGGAACCAAGTTACACTGAGACATTTTTAGAGCCAAGCAAGTTGTTTATTTCTATGTTAAAATGTCCTGCTTTAAGTGTGAAAACCCTCATTGCTATTTTTAAGAATTTTTAATGATTTTTATGTAATATAAAAAAAATTAAGCCGAGTTATTTCATACAAAAAGTTACAGCACTAAATCATTCAAATTTCGAAAAAAAAATTAAAAATCTTAATAAATTTCTTTAAAATAGCCCAGGCTTTACAGGGTTAAAAAGGCCACCAAGCTATTATTGCACTTGGTTCCACCTTCGGTTACCATATGGCACACAGTCTGCCAAACACCCTTTAGTTAAAGTCTAATCCACAGGAATAATCAATCTTGCAATAAAGGATCTTGAATCTTATAGGTACACATTTTTTTGGTCTTTTTTGAAAAAAGGTCAGCTTATTATTATTTTATTCTGTTGTTGGCTTGGGGAGGCAGCAAACATGAGTGGTTCCAAATCCATGGGGCATGGAGGGCAAGTCCAAAACCAGAAATATTGGAGATAATTGGGAAGTTGCACTGAAAAGATACATTCATTTATTTTATGAAAAAAATTGCATTCACGGATTTTTCAAAAATTGCTTGCCTTATCCGGTAATTGATCCCACTAAAATCCAAAAAATAAGCCTGTATTTTTAAGGCACCAATCAAGGCAAGTAATTTTTCAAAGTTATATATGCGGTTTTCTTGTATAAAAATAAAGGAATGTTTCCTTATATAGTAAACTTCCTCACTTCAATATTTCTACTACTTGCCCTCCATGTCCCATAGATTTGGGACACCCTGTATACAATACACTGTATTATGTATAATTCACAATACACTACACTTTCCCACTTTGTTACATAAATATATGTATTTCGTTTGTTTCAGTTCAAACCCAGAGTCTCTACAAGGAAAGGAAAAAGATCCGCAGCATGAAATCCAAGTAAATACATTTTCTTATTATGAAGTTTAGGGTAAATGATACACATTATTATGTTTAATTAGTTTAATTTAGTTATTGTAATAAAACAATAAACAAATCTTTGGATACAATGCTTTTTCTATTTTCTAATAGGGCAATGGTCATGTAAACATCTCATGAAAAAATATCTAAATATTTGATACAATATTTTAAGATTGATTTAAATATAAAATTAAATGACTCGCCATATTATACACACTTTTTTAAATTTAATAACTTTTTGTAAAGATACTTATGACATAGTTAACAGTATATTATAATCTTTAGAATAAGGGTAACATTAATATCGACCACTGCCCTCCTTTAATAAGTACTGGGTATTTTATAATCTTTGCTATATAAGTCATTAGAACATGTCTAAATAATTTTCCATATAATGAGTTTAGAATATATGCTTTACTTTTTCAATTCACATTCTTATACTAGACGGTTATAACTGTATGTAATAAAGACAAAGAAGGATACATGCCGCCAATATGTGCAATAATAATACAAAAATAAGTGCCGAGTGCAAGTGAAAAGAAGAGTTTGTTAAACATTACAATACTAGTAAAAATTTTAACGTTATTTCTATACTACCTATATACTACCTACATTTAACATCCGTAATCTACGTATAAATAGAAAGGGACTTTCCAATAGGCCAATTCAAGATAACCATCAATATTATCACATTCCAAACATTACAATTTCGTTACATTTCATATTCAAACATTAACATATTCTATTTTAAATAATTTAGAGGAAAATATAATTGAATAATTTTATTATTCCACATTTAAATAAGTATATTACCAATAATATTTAAAAATTTAATTGATTTGGTAAGTATAATAAATGATTCTGAATATAACTACTTATTATAATAAATATTCACACCTACATTATTCTCACTATATTTTTATCAATTTCTTGATTTTTTTAGTTTTGCACTACACTACCGAAAATATTTTTATTTATAGATGATGAAAAGTGTGTAACATACTTTTTATCTAATTAAAATAATATGTAAATCCCTAAAAATATAAAGAGTGCAGAATCTTTAGGTAGGTAAGGTATGTAATGTTCATGTTTTTATTAGTCCTTAGATATTCGAGATTTTTAGAAACTTATCACCTACGTAAGTTATGCTCCCTGATGCATAAATAATAATAATATTAAATAAATGATTTAAATATTTTATTCAGATTGACTAGAATGAATCCAACTTATTTACTAATAATGCTAATATTCAAACATTTGATAATTGTTCTACTTCCATTGCACAATAATAGATAAAATAGAAATGAGGCTTATAATATACACAGACATACACAGACGTACACAGAAATAGATTTCAATAAATAATAATAGAAAATTGGTCCGATAAAGAGATAAATGATAAAAATGCGTAATATAGTTAAAACAATATCCATAATTTGTTCAAAACTCGGATTGAAATCTTGAAGGTATAAAAGTAGAAGTAAATTCTGGAGTGATATAAAGTAAAGGAATGATAACGAAAAGTATAGGAAATATATTAAATAACAATAATTATTATTAATTATTATACGATAACAATATAACTTTTTTGTTTAGCTTACTATAAAAAATCACTTGTACCATGAAATATTTTACGCTCACTTAAACATAGCGATAACTAGCAATTAGGTATTATAATATTCCTAGCTATGAAACAAAGACAATAAGACACCACGTGTGTAGATGAGAGTATTATGTTATGCAAGAATAGACATAATTAAGGAGAAATATAACTCATTAATACATGTATCTTTCATGGTATTGTACTTAATAGGTGTGGTTTCTATTACTGATACAACTTAGTTTTTAAATCGACACATTAACTTTTAATATGTATACTAATAATATTAGTACCTATAGGTCGAGAAATCCAAAGAGCTTACAAATTAATTCAGATCATGTTAGCATTAAGAATTATAAACTAATATCTCTAAGTCCCTCGTGAAATGTTGGTGTTCTTCCAACACAAACAAGGTTCGTAGTTCGTCAAACTACGAAAGCTTTTATAGTAAAATAATATCTCTAACTTCAAAATCAAGACATATTCGATTAATAATACCCATAGATAGACATAAAGACAAAACCACTAATTTATAATTAATATAATCAATTTCGATTACAAATTTAGAAAGGCCAAAATCCATACTACGTATATTTTATCGATCAAATTTTCGTTTAAAATTCAAAACCTTTATAACTTCGAGACGACATTGTGTTTTGGCAACTATTTAAAAAACAACAAGAGTTTTCAATCGAATCCTACTTTAAATGTTATGCTACTTTTGGCCCAGGAACAAACAGTTTTAGGTAAATGTATATACATTTAATTATATATCTATACTCTTACATCTATTCAATTCCTAAAACACCGTACATTAAAACACCAATATTAATAGAAAGACACATTAATTTCAGTAGAGTAAAGATTACTGAAGAAGGTACAGTGAAAGATAAAAATACATTGAATCTTAATTTAAATTATCTTATTTTATTTTTAATAAAAACTCTTTTTATTTTTAGTATCTCATTTTTAAAAGTCGATTTATGAATTCTATGTTATATTAGTTACACCATTATTCTCACCAATGTGCCTACCACTGTTATAATTATAACTATTTTAAGTAAAGGTCTGTTATAATTTTAGGTTAAGGTAATATTTACCCATATATATTATCATTCATAACGTAACATAACCATAATGGTTTATTATTAGCAATTTCTTAATTTATAATTACCATTTTGATCCCCTCCTCATCTCTTTCTTAAATACTAACCTAACATTTTTATGTAGTTTATAACAATGGAAAATCTATTGTGTCTGGAATCTAGGTAACCAAGAGAATAAAATTAACAGCTTACGCGATAACTTAGCTTAGAAGTTATTAATCGTACCTCTTGGTATAATTATGAATTAATATCCTTACTGATTAGGTACACTTAATCACTAGTTACGTGACAGCCAAAGTTGAAAAATAGTAAAAAAAATAAGTATGTGATCATCAGACCTATGGCTTATCGGGTGTGAATTTAATAGCAAATCACAAAGCAAAAACAGTAAGAAAAAACACCACCTGAATACATTACTACAACACAGAAGGTATTATTTCGATACAATACGATCAACAAAACCGTACAATACGATCAGTAAAACCGTACAATACAATCTGAAAATAAGTACAATACAATCGGTAAACAGCAGGTACAATACAGAAAGTAAGTAGTGTTTTTACGGTTCTGGTTGCTTTATAAAGAAATTTGGAAAGTAATTCTTTGGCTGTTCCACTTAAGTCCTCACAAGTGACTGCACCCGAGTTCACTTGAGTTCTTACACTAAGAGATCACTTGTCAAGACAATTGCTCCAGCAGAGGAGCAATGTCTGGGTACTTTCATGCAAAGAACTCCGTTTTAGTTGTCATCTCGAACTCGGATTCCTCCATCTTGTACATCTCGATCAGCTATAGAAGGAGAAAATAATAGGTCAAAACAAAATCAAGTATTTTAAGGATATTTTGTATTACCTACGATGCAAACAGAGGGATATTTAATTTTGTTATTAAGTTTAACGTGTCACCCATTTACCGCAGATATTGGTATTCATTTCATTAATTTGTGTTTAATTTTGTCTAAAAATATATCTTTATTTGTTGCGTCAATTTACAATAATTTCACTTATAAGTTGCGTCAATTTACAATAATTCCACTTATAGGTAGTTGCGTCAATTTACAATAATTCCACTTATAGGTATAAGTGAAATTATTGTAAATTGACGCAACCAACCTTGTGTTCCTTGTACACTACGGTGAATAAATGTAGATACGAGGAGTATGAGAATGGATATATCTTTATTCACAAAGAAAATTATAATAAATAACATAAATAAATTAGAACTACTATTTACAATTGAAACAATTGAGCGAACTGCAGACTGATGCAAACAATCTACAGGTAGCTCATCTGATCCATATAAATACCAGTCGGAAGCGTCCCCAAGACGCTGGCTGCATTGTCCCTCTGTATGGCAATGCTGATGTGCTGCGCCAGATACTCACCAGCTCTCGGGTCACACGTCGCTTCGACCAGAAACTCAGATATTTAAAAAAATCCAACACGGAGTATGAGTTTGTGTGTCTCATCTAATGTGATCTGTGGTACCCAAATGGAGAACCCAATTTGATCTTGTGTTCTTTCTTTAGGGCTTTCTAACAAAGTGTTCTTAGCAAAGTTAAAAGAAATAGAGAAGCCATTCTAATAATCATAGTATCTCTGTATCTTACTCGAGAATTAAAGCGACATTTGTTACGTATTTGTTTGTTGTAGGTCCCCATCGTATTTATTCTTTAAATAGGAACGCCAACAGCGTATACATAAAGCATTCTTTTATTTAAATGATTTAAGCAGGTTCTAATATATACGCTAATAATAGGCGGACACGACATTCTTTAACTTTCACCGTATTCGAATCATGCCCAATTAATAAGTAGGTGAGTAATAGCTATGTTGCGTTTGAGTGCGTATCATATTGTAGGTTAGGTATTTCTTGTTATATTTACATTGTCAATGTCCTTGGCGAGCTCCTCCATTTGCTTGTCGTGGCAGACCTTCAGCTTCTCCTTCTCGCGGTTCTGCTTGATAGTCTGAGTCTACAACAACAAACACATATTAGTAAGACTATCTTACGTTCAGACGCATAGTACCAGAAACGCAAATTACCTTATACGCGGATGGCCAGAAATGGATTTCGCAAATTACCAGATACGCAAATTACCAGATACGCATACGACCAGATTTTGTTTCGCAAATTACCAGATACGCATACGACTAGATTTTGTTTCGCAAATTACCAGATACGCGTATGACCAGATAACGTTATGACTCTGGGTGCAGTTATACATATACACACCCTTTCACTCACAGAGTCGCCACGAAAAAAAAACAAAAAAAATCTAGTCTTGGTAATTTGCGTTTCTGGTACTATGCGTCTGAACCCTATCTTATCTTAAGAACTTATCGGGTGGACCCCACTGGTGGTCAAAGGCCGCCGGTAAAAGGCGTTCTTTAGAAATGTACGACGGTACGAGCCCATTTTATTACATGTACGTTCCTTTAAAATAATGTTGTATAAATACCTTTGTACAGTCGGCAGTTAGCTCAATTGTTTCAATTGTAAATACTAGTATAATTTTCTTTGTGAATAAATGTCTGTTAAATCTAAAAAAAAATACCTTTGTTGTAAAATTATTATATCATACCACTCCTATTGTTAAAAATACAAGTAAGTATATTTACTATGGCTTTAGAAAAAATCACTCGACATTTTTAGCAACTTATAAATACATACATATACCGTAAACTTCTGCAACTTTGCACGAAATTTGAAGATTTTTAATAATATTTCTTAAAGTATTTATAATCTGTGCTAATTTTTAGTTAGAGCTCAATTTTGAGCATAATTAATTACTCATCTTTAATATACATAAATCACGTGTCACGTTGTTTGTCCGCGATGGACTCCTAAACTACTTAACCGATTTTAAATTAAATTTGCACACCGTGTGCAGTTTGATCCAACTTGAAAGATAGGATAGCTTATTCAGGGAAGGTTTAAAAGGTGAGAGCGGTACGAAGTTCGCCGAGTCAGCTAGTGTTATATTATAATGTTAAGGACAAATTTTATGCAATTGGAATCCTATGAGACACTACATGTGCATGTCTTGACAAAAGCCTATGATAAAGTTCAATTTGACATTCCTTTAGACAAATTATATGGAGTTGGTATTCACGGCATTACATCATGGTTCAAGTCCTACTTACACAACCGAGAGCAGTAGGTATGTTGTGGTGGAAATTTTTGACGAAAAGACTATAAAATTTACATGGTAAGGTCAAACCCCATAAAAATAAAAGAATTTAACACCCCAAGGAAGAGTCCTTGGCTGTATTCATTTGCCACAGCTGCCAGGGCGTCCTACACTACATTTACCTCACAAAACTCTGTAGTTCCCCGATTACCTTGCGTTCGTCCATGAACTTCTTGGTGTTGTTTTGTTTCTTCTCGCGCAGCCGGCGGTCCTTCTCCTGCTTGGTCTTGAGAGTCTTGTCGTTGGCGACCTCCTTGCTGGTCTCCAGAGAGATCTTAGTCTGGCGGGTGTTCATGTCTTTCAGCTCTCTGGAATAAAGTTATAGGTTTGTTGTGTATCTTGCTTTGGTACTTTTAGTAGATATTACGTACTTGGGGTCTTTGACTTGATTGTCAATTTGATTTGCCGATCTTTCTATTTTGTCTTCTTAGGGTACTTAATATACACTGTGCGGTTAGCCGGAACATGGTCAGCTCCGTAGCATGCGTTTGCAATCGGTCAACCAACTATTACGGTGGGTGGGCCGCAACACTCCGAGCGACCGGAGGGGTTGGTCGGCCGCATCGCATAGTGCCTATAAAAACTATTTTCTCGTACAAATTATTGATTGCGGCCAATCGGACAGCTGACCGCGTTCCGGCAACCGCAAAGTGTGTAAGGTACCTTAAAGTTTGTAGTTGAAACTCTTTTAGATTTGTGTGGTTCGGTTGTACCTACTCCATCATGTCTCACCTCTCATGCTTGGCCTCCAGCTGCTTGATCTGCGCCTGCTGCGTGGTCTCCATCATCTTCTTGAGCAGCTCGCGCTGTTCGTTGAGCCGCGAGCGCGCGGTGCTCCACTCCTCGAGCCGTTGCTTGGCCACCAGCTCGCTCCAGGCGGTGGATTGTTCGGAGACGAGCTTGCGGAAGGCTGCGTCGTTGCTCAACTGGTCCTTACTGTGGATGGAATAAGATGGATTTTAAGAATATAAGTGATTAGACGGAATCACGCGTTACGAAGCGAATTCGCGATTGTTGTCTTTTTCCACAAGAGCTTAGCTCGACTAACCCTACCTATTGGTTAGATTTGCTAGATTTTCATAGCTAAAGCTAAGCGATCATATTGTTTTAGCTGTGATTTAATACATTTCAGCCCATAACTGCCCACTTTTCTCTGGTGGAAAAGCACCCTTATTGTAAAATGCTTAGGAAACGAATTGGTTCTTGCGTGTGTCCCATCTTATCGAATCCAGTCTTAGATAAGGTAACCAAAGACTGGATTGCTGAAATGACCGACTAAAATGACTTCTCACTTCGAAAGCATTGGCGATGACAAAAGTTTAGGAAATTGTGTCCTGTGCTCTCTTGAAATATTTTTTTAACTGTCGTCTATTTGTTTGACGGCAGAATTGAACTGCCGCTAAACAAATGAATCGAAGATGATTTCAGAGCTTCGTGCATTCATTTATTCGGATCACGATTCGGAGCGACTATAGAAAATAAATACAGTCCACTTACTTTTTCCCCTTGATAACCTTCTCGAGCGAGGAGCACTGCGCCTTCTGCATGATCACCTTCTCCTTGGCGTGGCGCTTGCGCATCGCCTCCAGCTCCTTCTGCTGCTTGCGGCCCGTCTTCGCGAACCCTTTCTCTAGGCGGAGCGACTCCACGGTTATGGGCTCGAACACTAAAGGCTCTGATGGGAAAAAGAGGTTGTAAATAGACTGGAAGAAAGCCTCTTGTGTTTATTAAGTAGGTCGAAACAAGGCCATTTCGTCTGCTACCTTCTTTTGATCTGTGCTTCTCGCACCAATAAGGTACAATCCTTCTTAGGTTGTTAGACTTGGTAAGGAACTTCGCCTTCAATCATAACGTACAGGTATTGATGTAACTAAATCTCTTCGGATGCAGCGACTCCTGTAATTATGGTCAAACTTCACTTAAGGTAAGTTTGTTTAACCTTCAGTAAGTACAGTCAATCGGGATGATGCCGCCGCGGCGCGGCGCCGTGGCAAATAATATTTGATCCGTAATACCTTTCTGGCTGGCTGAATTTAAATGGGAACTTCCAGGCCTTCCAGCCGTTATATTAACTTAACTGACTTCGACAGGTAAGTTAAGTAACTGCTTGGGTTGGTATTTAAGGCTTCTCCAAGGTACCTATCTAAGCAGAACTTGTGAAGAAAGGTGTTATGGGAAGCAGATGACAAATAAACAATATGTATCATTTAAATTAAACGGTCAGCAAATTAAAGAGGATTTGGTGAGTCGTAAAATTTTCATGTCAATATCTCAGAAACCTGACGCGTTACATTATAAGACATTTTTATTTATTTAAGTGTCTTCTATCCAAATATGCATAAAACTTTTTTATTGTGCGCGGCTAATATTATTATTATTATTATTATATTAATTATTATTATTATTATGTTAGGGCCAAAATGTTCAAATTCTTTACTTCTTAAACAATTCTTTGTTACATAAGTTATCGGTTAATTAGTAAAGTAGGTACTGAAACATACCTATATCGTCAAAGGAAACCTTAACCGTCCGTTTGGTCCCCATATTGGCGAGTGTAAGCTAACTTGAGCACTGGGTGCGCGGGCGCAGACAACCGACGGCACTGGAGTGTTAATGAATCTGGAGCAACTCAATCCGTGAAAGTAATAAAATGATTTAGGGAAACGTCGGGGGGTGCGGTATAGGCGGTAGCGAAAGCGGTTTGAATGCTTGCTCGGCGTAGGATAATTTTAGAATTTTAGAAGCTTTTCTATCATGTTAATAGTATTAGCAAACCTAAATTACTTACGAATAGGTCGGTTCGGTATAGAATAACTGCTTAAAATATAATAATTAATACGGTTTAATAAAATATGCAAAAATTTAATTTGTTTCTTACGATTATATTAGGTGAGGGTTTAATTAACGTTGACATTTTTATGATCTAAACAGTACCTTAGGTACTGTTTAGATCATAGGTAAAATAGTTGGATTCGGATAATGCCATTACGCTAAGTTTGGGAAATTTAAGTTAAGCCCAGCTAGGTCCTAGCAAAGATTTAAAATCTTTGGGTCCTAGATACTTTGCTGAAATCTCACAGTAAAGATTGCACTTAGGTACCAAATCATTTGTTTGCATGTTACAGTTCATCGCAAACCCTAGCTGAATCAAATCGCCTAAAGTCATGCTTCGTACCAAACTGCAAGCATCCAGAAATATCATGGCAGACAAACATTCCGCGATTTATAACGGCTATTCGCGGAAACAAGGTGCGCCAGAACTGCGCTATGTTATGTTATGATGGATGGAGGTGGGTAGAGATAGTAGCCGGGAGTTGCCAGCGAGAAATTATCAGGTTCTTGCGTGATTCGATATAATAACATCGTAATAAAATAATATGGTGATCAGGGCCCGTACTCTTAAAAACGAAATCGAAGTTTCTGATTTGTTTTCGTGAAATCGCTAGCCTTATGCAAGCGACATAATGGGTTTATTAGCACGACAACAAAACCGAAACGATTTTCCTTATCAGAGTAGGCTTCCGGAATCAAATTATTGCAATTAGTTAGACAGGTCAATGAGTGTACCTAAGTAACTACGGATGATATTTGCTTAGGAAACATTAAGGTGGCGGGAACATTACTATTATTAGGTTATACTGGTCGCGTTTTTGGCTTGACTGGGAGAAGAAACAGCCTCCTACCTAACCCTAAGTTGTACCTACCAAGTTTTTCTTAGATTGGAACCCACTAAGGCATGGTCTGGTTCACCGAAGACCAGCCCACGTCCAAGTCACTATCAATCTCTCGACGATTTCGTGGTCTTTTCTCTCGCACCGCGGTCTCATTACCTACCTATTTTTGACTGGGTCGTACGCGAACAAAAGCCGACAGTCAAGTATGGTGTCGACCTTCGTCTGGCGAACCAAACCGCGACCTCGTGAATTAGATGAATTGATTTACCTTCTTTCTTCTCTTCGATCTGCACCTTCTTCTCGCCGCCGCCCTCTTCAATGCCCAGTTTGTTCATGTTGTCGGTTCTTTCCTTGGCGGCGCCCATGAAGGCACGCGGGTCAGATAGGGCTGCCATGAAATCTGTGTGGTCAAATATTTGGATTAGTAGGAATTAACATAAAAGGAAAACTTTTGCAAAACATTATGCATGAGATTATGAACGAATTTCTTACTAATTTTAAATAAATACCTATAGTACTTATAAAGCAAATGGTTAGCACTCACAGACTAGTACTCTCAAGGTATTACCAAAACGAAGTATAGATGCTAGTACGTACAGTGCATAAACTATTAAACCTACTTACGAACGGCCGAAGCTGTTCGCCTGTAATACAGCTACATTGTAGCTACCACAGGATACAGTGTTCCAACTCCATTGTTACACACATATTTTTGAAATAAACGTTTTATATTTGTATTTTATAAACATATAGGCCGATTGGGTGCGATGATTGGGTCCACATAAAGACGAAAAACTTTACATGAGATATTTCAGCAGGTGGCCGAATGATTACCTCCTTAGTCCTGAAGTAGTCAACAAATCATCTTTATCTTAGGATCAACAAGTGTGCATCATGGTCTAAGTGGTCTAAGTGTAGGATTCTCTATCCCAGCAGTTTGAACCATATCCCCTACATCCTAAGGTCTAGCCGGCCAGCAGTCCGTCTATCTAAGGGTAAGATCCTCTGTTCCAGCAGTTTGTACCATATCCCCTACGTCCTTAGGTCTACCTTCGAATCCATCAGGCACGTAGATTTTCAGCTCGATGTTACAGAAGAGCATAGGGAGAGACATGGGGAAGTTGGCCTCGGTCCGCAGCGAGATGTGTCGGTAGCCGGCCTGCAGTCCGTCCAGGGGGAGGATCCTCTGACCGAGGAGTTTGCCGCTTTCATCGTACACGCCGAATCGGAGGACGGCCAGATCTGGGAGTACCACCTGGCGAGAAGGTAAGGATTTTATATTAAAAAGATGTACGAGCTTATAGTGCCCTTGTCATGGAAGCATTAACAAAACTACACCAGAAAATAATACAAAACTCGCAAACTGCGTTCCGTTCGGGGCTTCTGTTCCCCAGAGGTTGACAAAATACTTGAGGAACTCTTTAGACTTTTCGTCAGCTCTAGAAATCAATGCCACAATGCTGACCTGTTCTTTCTTTTTGATTTAAACATTAAAGTTTCGATAACGGCGCGGGGAGTCGCGGCGTAAGAATCGACCTTTCCATTTAAGCCTGTGGATGTCGCAAGGGCCGTCGGCCGACAAAGGGCACCTTGCACCTACCCGAAGAAGGACAGCAGCTTCCAAACGTGACCCTAAATGGCCAAACCCCCATGTAGGGCACGTTTAGCAAGAGGACGTATGTGTGCTGATAAATGATGACTAACCTTCCTGAACAAGAACGGCTCCTCATTATAGACCGGGTTCAGTCCGTTAGCGGGCACCATCCTGGTCCGGAACTCTTTCCTGATGGTGTCTGTGGGCAGTCCGTACATGTCCACCTCCACGTAGGTCCCCACCTTCTTGTCTGATAAGAACTGACCGGCTATCACCTATGTGGAGAAAAGAAGACATAGCTTAGTGAAACCTTGGCTGGGTGTCATGGCGGGCGAAAATGATGGACCAAATTTTTACTTTACTAACGTAACTAACTATTTTGTAGTAGATATGCGTTTAGTAAGTCACAGTTATAATTACTACTAACTAACACCATTACCATAGAAGATAGGTATATTTAAACTTATATTTATACACATTCGATGTCATATTGTATCCTAAGATCATGCTAAGTCACAGAAATATATAAGCATTGGCAAAGGTCACGGAATACCACTGGATACTGTCAACGCGGGACACGTCGCTG